>CM037595.1:87923490-89355990 GCA_021018995.1 Chloranthus sessilifolius
TCAAAAAGAAAAAAAATAAGGTCTTATGTTCTAGAAAAATATAAACATAAATGTAAAAATACTATTTATATCATACAATTACCTAAAAGAATTCATTTAAATGACCTATCAATTTTGATCTACTGGTTGAACTTAATTTCGTGTTCAACCAGATTTCTAGTCATTAGATGAAAGAGAATCATGACTTCTAATTAATATAATAATAATAATAATAAGGGATATCTATGAACTAGTTGGACCCTTTTTATAGGAAGATACGAAGTCAAGATTCTCTTCTATGAACTAGTTGGACCTGACCATTGCCTTATGTGTGTCACGATATCTTTGGGTCACTTTTTTTTGGCATGTGTATCACCTGACTATCCGATGATATGCCCAAAAATTATCTTCGTCATTCAGTTTAATATCATCAACGATTAATGAAGGTTATCTATTAAAGAGTACCTTTAAATACGCCCACAAAATATTGAAATGTCCCAACCCCAAAATCACTGATTGTTTTAAATCATACGATGGAGATCGTGTTTCACTCCAATCGTTCACACAAGAGATCTTGAGGCCATAAATGTGCCATCATACGATTAGTTTTTTATTTCATATGTCATAGATCCTAAAAATGTGGCCCTAAGCACACACCACACTCAAACATGACTTTAGGGCCACATTTTTTAGATCTATGACTGGTGGAATAAAAAGCTACCCATCTAATGATAAGTTCATGACCTGAAGATCCCTTGTGTTGAAGATTGGAGCGAAGTATGATCTCCATTGCCTGATTTAAAGCAATCAATAGCGTAGGCACATTTTAAGATTCGGTAGGTGTATTTAAAGGTACCCTTTATTAAATTGGTAGGGGTTGGTAGCAGGCAAGTTTTAGAACTTTCGCTACAACTACAAATGTGTTATAGTCACCTCATTTAAACAAAGGGAAAATCTGTCGATTTTTTTAAATTAGCCGATGAAGATTGTTTAACACCCCAACCTTCTACAAAACAGTCAGATGTCAAACATCCCAAAAAGTGAACTTAAACCACATATCGTTAAACACAATTTACATTCACTTAATGCGTACACGTGGAATCAAAATTTGACGGTTTGATAGTAGGTCGATGATTTCAAGATCTATTGTGTGGAGGATGAAAATCGATCGCCATTGTTTGATTTGAAGCAATCAACAGTTTTTTCCTTTGTTAAAGTGAGGTGGCTGTGACATGAAGTTGTGTGGTAGTAACATCAGCCTTTTTAATTGTTTATGAATTAAATAAGTACCCAACTCTCCCTGCAATGCAAAATGTAAATATGCAGTTTGGGTTTCAAATTATCATGTGTATAAGGGGCCTTCCACTGCCACACCCCCTTAACTTAAAAAATCCTAATTATTAAATAAAATTAAATTAAATCAGTATTTAATTAAATAAATTCAATCATCAAGATTTAAGAGAGAGAAAGAGATAGAATCAAAGAAACTAGGATTAAGAGAGAGGGAAAAAAAAATAGCTCAAAATCATGAAAACCTTAATTTGGAATTGACCGGTGAAAGAGCCGAAGAGGGTGCCAGGGTGGGGCCCAGGGATGTCGGATGCGATGTTCCCTCTGGTGTTGCGGCCGACCGATGGAGGGTGGGGCTGCGGTAGTGGTGTAGAGGCGAAAGAGCAGAGTGAGGGACAGAGAGAGAGAGAGAGAGAGTGTGTGTGGGTATTTATTTTTTTCGTTTAAAGGCTTAAAGCTTATATAGGCCCACCCGATCCGGTCAGGCCCAACCGCCCAACCTTAATTTGTATTGTGAGAAGACATGTCAATTGGGCATGCGGCCCCTCTAAAATTATTTTCAAATGCAAAAATCAATTAAAACACTACAAAATATAAGACTATTAACAGCAATTTTTTGCTATAAAAAATTGCCGCTATTAACAAAAAAATTATTAAGACTATTAGCGACAAGGATATTAGCGAAAGTTTTTTGTTAATAGCGACAGTTTTCGGCTACCGCGATTAGTCTTTAGTTTTGTATTAAAAAAATCGTTATTTTAGGTTTGGGACCCCCTAAATTTCGAGGGCCCGAGGCAGCCGCCTCTATAGCCTTGATCCAAGTCCGGTAGTGCTGACAGGTCAAGTTTATGTGCCGATCCGACTCATTGATTGCCCTACCTAAATAAGATACCTCACAGTTATTGAAAGGTCCAATTCCGTCATTAATGTTTTTAAAAATTATTATTTTATATTATTTTATTAATTGTAATGACCCTAAAATTTTAGATCATTTACTTGTTGACTTCTGATGATACAACTATTCACGTGATGATTTAAATGTTTTGTACGACTATATATTAGGAAACTGTGTCATGACCTTACTTTTAACCCAAAGACCAACACATTAATTGGCCTTATAAGTGTGTGCATATATTCAATTACTCTTGAGTATATGTACATGTGCATACTTATAATATAGGAGTACCGTAACACACTAAGTCAACTCAAAGATTCACTTTCTTTTTTCAAACAAATCCCTTCATCAAAATACACGTGTAATTTTGGGCCATTTTATTAACTTTCATAGGTTATTATGATCATGGGGGTATACCACTATATGTGCATGTGGTAAAGCCTAATTAGCCCCATCCTTACCTAGATACCTCTCAACAGCCGTACCTCATGTCTCTCACAATAACATCATGTCTCTCACCTTAACAACTCCTAAAATCTCTGCCTGAAGAGAGCCTACCCTACTGATATTTTATTTGGTTCTTTTCAGCGCAAAACTTAAAAAAAAAACCAACCTCAATATCGTGTAACTTCAACACTTAAGAAAAACTCAGATTGGTGAAGTATCAAATCACTCATTTTGTCTCCTTCCAAATATAACATATCGTTGATATCAGGAGTTAATTTCAGAAATTTCATAAATCAAGTTGGGCTAAGGGACTTCATTGTTTTTTATGATTGCTATATTTTGGACATGTAATTAAATTTTGTAAATAGTTGGTGAATGTTTTGGATAGTTCAGTTTAGAACAATGGTGGCATGGATGTCATACTATGATAGTTTAAACTTGTGAATTCTTCATGTAAATTTATGTTTGAATGATAAAATGGTTATGTGTGAATGGTTCTATTACATGTCGTGGGTAATTGGCCAGGAATATTCATTGTAGGTGTCATCCATAATACTTGGATAAAATAATTGTGAAATGTTGTGAATGAATTAGTTGTCATTAAGCAATGCTTAATGCAGGTGTACTGTGAAAATACACCTGCATCAAGCAATGGTTTTGGAATGTGTGAATGAATAGTTGAGATATTAGTGTTTTATTTTTCAGGGTAATTAAATTGGATTGAGCAATCATTATAAATGATCGAAAATACCTTTTATATGTAAAATGTAGGTGTACTGTGAAATTAACCATGGTTAATGTAAATAGCTATGGACAGTTGGCCTTAGATGTAATATGAATGTGGATAAAAAAATTCAAGTAAAATTAGTAGTGATTGTGACTGTGTACAGGATAAATGGTGGTTAGCTTCGTGGTAGCTAACCATAAAGTTTCACGTTGTTATAATAAATCATGTAAACATTCTATCAAACTTGTTGTGGATAAACATTTTGTGTTTCAATTTCGATGGGAGGTGTGGATAGCTTTCATGAAACTAGCTCCGAAACCTAGATGTTGAAATAGTTTTTACAGCATAATGTAAATCACTTGTATTCTCCATGTTAGTCTTATGTGCTCTCTTGTTGCGTCATTGCGAAGCAACTAAATCATAATCAATTTTTGAGGACGAAAATTTTTGTAAATCACTTGTATCCCCAAATTTTCGAACTAAATATGTCCCGTCAGATGTACGTATCAGTTGTGATACCTGATACCGTTTTGGATTTTCAAACGAATTATTTGGTTCTGTTCTAGATCCGTTGAACTTGTTGGACAAAAGGCTAACACTTGACTTAGGCATATTAGGTTCACAAATGAATCAAACAAATTGACAAACACCCGTGTGTGTGTGTGTGCTTCATATTGAAGCAAGCAAAGGGTATAAGAGATTGGTAGGTCATTTCTCTTTACTTTTGTTTGGAAATAGAGAGAAGAAAAAGTGAGAGAGAGTTTTACCTCACGTGATCAATACAAAATATGAAGGCTTTCCCGGCTGCCTAAAACTACCGCAAAATCCAATGCCGCCGCTGCTAATTCCCTTTGTGACGGCCGTCACGATCGCAACTCAAAATCCCGTCGTTATAGTTTTTTAGCGGCGGTTATTTGTAAACCGCCGCCAAGAGATAGCTATTACCGACACTCTGTCACTGCCGTTGTCTACCTTCACTGACGAGATTTTACCTGCGGTTTGTTAAAAATCGCCGCTAAAAATACATTTACCGGCGGTTTTACACTACCCTGCTTTTTTTTTTTAAACGATGGCTGACGTGCAGCTTCAACGAATCAGGTTTTACTGGTTTCGTTACCATCTTACAAGGTTCCTTTTATGATCTAACCTTTATGTATTCAACATCAAATAAGCTTCATCATGGTGATAGATTGCATTGAAAAATGATGCATTTTTTTCTTGTAAATACGGTATTTACCTGAGGTATTAAACTGCGGTGGTACATTTAAAAGGATATCCTTACTAGCATTCTAACACATAGAACTTAAAACCCAAAAGATCAAACGCATTTTGAATTCAAGCTTGAAAACATTCTAGCACATGTTCCCTAATGAATGTGTTTTCATCTCAGCTACAATGCTTATAATCTTGTATGTATCTATATTACATCACTTATTTATCATATTGTTCCAAACTATGACCCTTTATGATAGCCTTGGAGGATCAACCAACTGGTAACTTCAGAGCACCTTGCTTTTGCTTCTCCAATGGCATATTTGTTATGCACAAAACATAACATACAAAATTAGCCTAATCTTTCATAAATGAGTCTTTCTCAATTCTACTAGTGTTCTATTAGATGGAGATGTGTTAGTTTACCAAAGCCGTAGATGACATTTTATATTGACAATGCTAATATCAAGAACTCACCATAGCCATGGTTGAAAGCACATGATTGGTCAAGAAAAGCAGGACCCTCTTGTAAGATCATGTAGCTTTACAAGTAAAAAGGTCCCAACTTTCAGAACCAACCAGGAGGTGCCAAACCAAGACTAGATACAATAAAGGCATCTGATCGTGTCGCATGCACGAGAAAATAATAAGAAAACTGACATTTGGAACTAATAATAAAGCAGAGAGCCCGAGAAGGTAAGGACCTCTTTAATTTTGTCGTTGCTAAATGAGAACAAAGTCAACAATCCCTCCAATACCACAGTATTAGATCGATGACAACAGTTCTAAAGAGGGGTGCCTTCATATTGGAGATGAAACTTTATAAGAGCGCAATTTTTCCTCAACAATATTTATCTGAATTTTAAATTTGTATTAAGGCTGAAAATATAGAATAGTAAAGTGCAATAATGTATAACATCAGTTATAGGGTCCGATTAATACCAGTTGCCCATTATGTTTCACGGGTCCAGATTAACATGTTCCAAAATTCTGAGTAGAAGTGAATCTGAAGTGAAATATAGTAGCAAATTCATAGCACTAAAAGACCTCAGCAGTTTATAATTTTATGTAGAAACTTAGAGTTTCCAAGTCTATATATTTTGATCTTGCATCATTTTTGGTAGGAGTGGTTTTACCATCATCTTATTGCTCATATTTCATCTATAGGAACTGCTCTGCCCTTAGGTTCCATCCTTTCTATTGATTCATCACACACTTCCATTCTTTGTTGAATCTATATATATATATATATATATATATATATGATAAGTAAGCTGGGTTCGAACCTGCGACCATGTGGATATTTTTTAGGGTGTAAACTAAATCATATGAAAATGACCTGGCAACACGTGGTTGAAACAGATAAACAAATAACAGAAATACTTAAAACTAGAAACTTTTAAATGTGTACACCACATGGAGGCTGCATCTCACTGTGTACCTCAGGCTTACACCCCCAACAACTTTTAAAACATTGGATGGGATGGGCACACAAGATGATGTTAGAGCTTCCAATAATGCAACAATGCACGCTAGTATTATGAAACCCCAATTTACCATATGAATGTTTACATGCTTCCCTAACAACAGAAGCATGTGCTAACTATTCCAACCGGCATCTGGACCCCAAGGTTCAAGCAGAAGGAATGACTAGGGTTAGAAAAAGACAATATTACCACTGCAATGCCATCCTAAAATTTACTTCTAAATACCTAATCTTGTTGCATGCACGTTGTTCTTTTTATTTCTATTGCTTACCCTTAAATTTAGGCTATCCCAAATTGTAACTTAAATTTAAATCTATATGTTAGATCTAATAAACGGACAACACTAAAAGATATGTCATGCCACACTAGCAGCAGGTGCTTGCATTGCCCTTTCCAGAAAAGGCACGACCAGAACTTTTAATTGTCTGCAAGAATCCAGCATTGAATAGAAAATTAGGATTAGAGATCTTATCAGTATCATTGTCAGAAAGACTTACATAATTAATGAGAAAATACCAATCCATAGTAAATTGTTTGTTACGTCCATTTATTATTCTCGCAAACCTACAAATTCAACAAATAAAAATTAGTTAGATTGGCCCTTCCATAAATCAACTGGTTAATAGATCATTGTTTGTAGTCTTAATTCAATTGGTTAATAGAATACTAAGGAATCTAAGATATACATGCCTGAATTTGAAGCCTGTATCATCCTCCTAAGTTCTGCAATCTTCGCATCTCGTCGCGCCATCTCTGCATCTCTCTCCTTCATTTTCTCCTCAAGTTCCTTCAGCTTCCCTTGAACTTCCATGAATTCACTGGCAGAGGGTCTGCCATGGATAGACGATGATCCCCACAACCTAGTTGGGGTCATGCCAAATCCATAGCCCCGGACTGGTTTTTCATTCCCCAAAATCTGAGATAACACATCATTCTTGGAAGAAGGATCATGTGAACCCTCCAGTTCTTCAATGGCGTCCTGGATCTTTTGCTGCAACCAATAAATTTCTGCATCACTTGTGTAGAAAAGTTCACCGGCAACCAATACATTTTGCTGCAACCAATATATACTCACAATGACTTGTGTAGCCTCATCATTCACCAGCAATCCATCTTTGCGGCTGTGTGTCTTAACAAAAAGTTCAACACAACTAGGTTCTTGCTGTGTCGAACTCTTACATTTCTACATCAACAAATTTCAAAGATCTAGTAGCTAATAAACACTAAGAACGAACGATTATATGGTTACCTCAATAACCGATATGGTTACCTCCTCATATCGTACTCTAGCAAAACTTGTTGTCCCCGTAGTATGAGGTAATTGCTGGCGAGATCGATTATTTTTATTCATTTCACTAGTTTTCTGTATTTATATACAAACTAACAATTAGAAACATATAGTACAATAATTTTTTTTAAAGAACTTCTCAAGTCACACTATACCTTTCTGGCATCCAAGCTCCAGTAGTTGATGAGGGAGATTCATTGACTCGACGATACATATTTAGGATGTTTCTCATATTGATCCTCATAAGTTTCTTTACTATCATAGTGCTTTCTCTTCAAGCAATATTTGTGATCCATCCAATGCTTGCCTAGGGACATCAGTACAAAATCTTTTCCCTCATTCCCCAACTCAAATTTTTCCTACAACACATTTAAATTAAACATTGATTCACATTCATACAAAATTTAAAGTATAAAAATAATCAAAATAGAATAAACAACTCTTACCAAAATTCATCCCCACCCACGTTCTTTTGGATTGTCATCTATTTGATCCCATTTAGGGTCATCGAGGGGAAATAACTGTCCATCCCTTGATGTTATGCCTATCCAATTAGATAGATGCGTGCCATTAGAACATGCTGGTTGACCTTTATCAAATTTGACTTTCAATTTAACCCCATTTTGCAACTTTAGAATGGAAGCGCATGTAGTGGGGCCTCTCTTCTTATTCAATGATTCTGCAAGATCCATCTAGCAAAATAGTTCAACACTTTCAGGATATAGAAATAAATCAGAACTCATACAGAATATGTAATTTGTCCTACTTTAAAGATTGGATGGTCAAGAATATCTATGTACATGTGTTTTTAAAATAAAATAAGACATGGATTGGGGCAAGAGGGTTCATTGACTTCATTCATGGCATGCATTTCTCCAAACAGGTTTCCTTCATTTGCAAACATCAATGCTCATAAATAGCTATGTACAGGTTTGCTTCATTTCTCCAAACAGGTTTCCTCAAAAATAGAATTAAAAAAGGTGTTCAAATCAGTCTCAGTAGATCTAGATTGAGAGTACAAATTATCAGGAGAAAAATTGGATGAACTGCTTTGCCTAAAAATTCTTTCAATCTCAGGATTCAGTAGTTCAATCCCAGGATTAAGAGATCTACTTGATCTTCTTAACCTTCCACCACAGGTGGAACTTCCTGATTCCAAAACAAATTATTTTCAGCCTCAACCAGACACCTGTAGCTGATATCTTGTTGCCTTATTAACAATTAGCCTATTTAATGACAGCCTGAACCCAAGCCTACCCAATATATTGTGCTAAATTATTGATTTTCTAGACAAATCTCCATGTTTCAAACCTTCTTCTCAGCAATCCAGGAAAAAAAGTGAGTGCATGTATTGAAGGAAAAAGTTGAAAAAAGAGTTAAAAAATAGGAACGCAAGAAAAAATGGGGATATAATGAATTATGACATGGGAATCATGTGCAAAGATTAATGGATAGTATATTTAAGGTAGAATATATATTGAGGATTGGATGGATGTGCTTCAACATCAGTGTACATCATACAAGGATCACAAATATTTTATGCAATAGTTTTGCAAATGGTTTCTACATCAAAATATTTTATGCAATTGTAAAACCAGTTTAACATGATACAAGGTTAAACCACTTGACTTGAACACAGCCCCTGTGTTTTGTTAGACAGCTTTAAAGACTGTATGATTCAATTTGTTGGTTATTATTGTCCAATACTTATTTTCCCTCTATTTCTCAAATCTGAACCAAACATATCTGCACTAAATTTAATTTGATTTGAATCAAGAACTTCACTCCCAAGCACCTAATACCAACTCTAATTTGACATGGAAGGAAATCTATAAAAAACTACCCATTAGCGATTTTATTGCCGATAGAAGCAGAAGAAGTAAAGCCTAAAAAAAACACCCATTGGCAATTTTATTTTTAGATTTTTAAATTTAGCGCCTTAGCTATAGCTTTTTCGAAGAAGCAAATAAAATAATGATTTTTAGAAGGAAAGGATGCAATAACCTACCACCCAACGGAGCAAAGCTATATCCTTCCCAAAACCCCAAAAATTCCACTTGATAAAAGGATGGTCATGAACATCTATGAGCTTCAGTTTCAGAACTGCACATATATTGTTTGGAGATTAAAATGATGTCACATTGAAGGAAATGACATGCACCTTTCTCAATATGATTAGAAGCTTAGATCAAAATTCCAGATGATCCCGAGACGTATTTCCTATAGTTTCTATGGCAATAGAACAGCGAAGGAAGTACAGTAGCGAGAGACCAAGGTTAGACCAAAGTTCATCTGATGACACTATGCTTAAACTTGAAGTGGCTCCCGAGGAACTTGCCTTGGTAGATAAACTCCAGAAGCAAATGACCAGAAAAGAGACAAGTTTTTCAAAGTAAAAGAAAATGCATATATGAACTGATAGGTGTTTATTGTAATGAACTTTGACATCAGCAACTACATAGTGGGAATGCAAAGTAAAAAAAATTGAAAACTATACGTAGTAAAAAATAATACTGATCCATGATATAAATGACAAACTTATACATAATCAAATCCATCATCACTATAGATGGTCATCCATTTGAGCATCCAAATCTAATTCATCTTGTGCATGTGCAGGGACAACAACAGTTACTCTGACGACACCTTCCCTCACCCAATTGACGACGTCATTATCCTCTTGCTCGGTGTTGTCTGACTGTTGGTTGCTATACGTCAAGCTATCCAATAATGAATCATCATTTTCACTCAAGTCAAACAAGTCTCTAGTTTTGTTCTTGATTACAATATGCCAATTTGGTTCGACTAGATCTTCTATATAAAAAACTTGTTTTGCTTGAGATGCCAACACATAGGGGTTCATGTGACATTTCCTCATCAAAGAATAACTTTCATGTAAAATCTACGCAGATGAATCCTAACTCGTCAATGTTAATTCCTCTACCTTGTTCTCTTACATCAAACCAGTCGCATTTGAATAATACAAACCGCAGTCGCTCTGAATACGTCAACTCAATTATGTCCATTAAACGGCGATAATAAGTTATCTCTCCTAGCATTGGGTGTTTGTCCTTGGAACTTGAATAGCTCATAGTACTTGCAGTGACCGCAACACCACTATTTTGTGTTTTAGCATTCTTCTCTCTCTCAACGGTTCAAAATCTATATCCATTGATATTATAATTAGTGAGTCTTTTTGCTATAGGATGTGGACCTTGAGAAAGCTCATCAATTCCTTCCACCAATGACTCATTTACTTTTTTCAACATTTTAACCTATTTGAAATTTTGAACAAAGTTAAGATACATACTCACAAGGAGTGTCGAGATATAATTAACTATAACGTACATGGCCCTAGACCAGTCGATAAATTGCTCATTGTGCATTCTTTGTCTTTCACGGGGATTAGCATTTTGATTATTCAAATTAAGGATCTGAATATGTTGCCTGCATGAATTGAAATGTTGTGTGAAAACTTAATAATGTAAGTATTTGGAAAGGAATTCTACAAAAAATGCGAGGTCTTACTCTAGATAACTTGAGACATTAGGATTGTTGAATAACACGTAATGATGTACTTGTGTCCACTCTGTATTGCTAAGTTTGAATGGTATGAATCCTCTGCTTTCATTTTCATCAGGATTTCGTATAGGTCGATTTAACCTTGTTTCGACATTTTGTAAGTACCTCGAGCAGAATGTTAGACATTCTTCTGCAAGATATCCTTCAGCAATAGACCCCTCTAGTTGGGCCCTATTTTTCACATATGACTTTAACGTAGACAAGTATCTACAAAAAAAATATATATCACTTTCCAACGTGAAATGACAAATAGTTATAGAATTAATGATTTAAGCTAATATATTATGGGACATACTTTTCAATTGGATACATCTATCGATATTGGACAGGTCCACCCAATAGTGCCTCTAATGTCAGGTGTATGGGCAAGTGTACCATAATGTCAAAAAATATGGGCGGAAAAATCCGCTCTAAATGACAAATCACCACTGCAATGCGCTCCTCAAGACATTTCAAATCCTCAACTCTGTAAACTTTAGAGCATAATTCACGAAAGAAATTACTCAATTCTACCAATGTGGAGCTTACATTCTTTGGCAATGTCTTTCGAATAGCCAATGGCAGAAATTGTTGCAATATGATATGTGAATCATGACTTTTGAGTCCAGATATTTTCTGCTCCTTTACATTGACACAACTTCTAATGTTAGAGGAGTAACCATTAGGAATTTTTAACTCTTTATGACACTACAAAATATCTCTTTCTCATGTTTGTCCAAGTAGTAGCATGCAGATAGCAGATAAGCTCATTTTTTATCTGCATGCCATTGTGGGTGAAGCTCGCGTCTCACCTTCATACGTACCAAGTCAAGACGTGTTGTTATACTATCCTTTATTTTTCCTTCAATATTCAACAAAGTGTCGAGAATATTATCACACATTTTTTTTTATATGCATTACATTCAAATTGTGTCTGAGTAAATTGTGCTCCCAATATGATAGTTCAAAAAAAATACTCTTCTTCCTCCAGTTGTATGGCATGTTGTCATTCTCCGTGCATCTTGGTCTTTTTCCCCCGAGTTGCTTCCCAAAAATATGCTTAAATTTTCGTAACTAACTCAACACGCTAGATCCACACAACATAATTGGAGCCGGTCTAAATTCTACAATACCATCAAAAGTACTTTTTTTTTTTCAAAATCTATGATCTGAAGGTAAGAACCGGCAATGACCCATATAACATTTTTTTCTACCATTAGACAGGTATAGGCTACATGTGTCCTTATGGCATGATGGACAAGCCAATTTTCCTTTCGTGCTCTAACCCGACAACCTTGCATATCCTGGAAAGTCACTTATAGTCCAAAGTAAGGCTGCATGTAATTGAAATCTTTCATTCTTCGAGGCATCATAGGTATTCAATCCGAATTCCCACAATTCTTTCAATTCTTAAATCAAAGGCCTGAAGTATACGTCTATGTTATTTCTAGGGCCAGCTGGACTAGGTATAATCAACGACAATATCATATTTGGTTGTTTCATACATAACCATGGTGGCAAGTTGTATGAAATTAATATCACAGGTCATATGTTGTGTGCGATACTCATTGCTCGAGACGGATTGAAGTCATCGCTCGCTAACCCAAGTCTAATATTACGAGGGTCTGATGCAAACTTTGGGTTTGTGAGGTCAAAATGTTTCCATGCTGGAGAATTTGTAGGGTGTCGTAGCATCTCATCTTTTGTACGACCTTCATCATGCCATCTCATATCAGATGCTATTTGTGATGACATGTACAACCTTTGTAGTCGTGGCTTTAGAAGGAAGTGTCACAGAATCTTTGCAGGGCTTTTCCTTTTATTATCTTCTTGATGATCATCTGTCGACTTCCATCGTGAAATGCCACAAGCTTCACATGATTGCTTGTTTGCGGATTCTTTTCAATATAACATACAATCATTTGGACATGCATCAATTTTATTATAATTTAACCCCAAGTTTGAAATAATTTTATTTGTTTGCAAAAAGAATCTAGCAACGTCGACCCCTCGGGTAATACCTCCCTCAGCAAGTCAACCAACATAGTTAAAGACTTGTTGCTCCATCCACCGAGGTATTTGATATGCCATAGCCTAACAATGAATGATAACGTTGTGTGTTTTTTACAACCTAGGTATAAATCTTGCTCGACATCATGTACCAATTTATAGAACTTGGCAGTACTAGTATCAAGTTGATCATTTGTTCCTTGTGCCAAACCGTCTAACACTTCTTCTGTGGTTGGAATTCCGAATGCATCATGCAACATAGTCATCATACTGTCACCCTTGTCGTCTTCATCAGGTGCACTATCTACCATGCTATCCCTTGTAAAACTTTCTTGAGGTAATTCCTCTCCATGAAAAGACCATATATGGTAATTTTGGTCTATCCCATTGCAAATCATATGGTCAATTATTGTCTTCCTATTTTGCAATAATGCATTGTAGCAATTAACACATGGACACTTCAACAACCCATTAAAAGTTGCTCCACGGGCTACTGCATACTCGATGAATCCTTTCACGCCTTCACAGTATTCTTTAGAACCCTATTACATCAATGAGAATAAAATATTTTGCTTACCTAATCAAAGCATCAGCATTAAATTGTTCATACTAAAAATACTTGAACTTTAAATTATGGGTATACATAGTCTTCTGCATCCACCTCTTATCCATCGTGTGAAATATTAAATCAAGAAGCTCCAACTTCCTCGTTAAATATTTTGACCACCTCAAAAAACTTTACGAGATGATTTTAATACAAATAGAGATAACAAAACAGAAATACGATCACAAGATAAGTCTTGCAACCAGCAAGGTGAAGATCATTACCATTCAAAAAAAATAGATGATGATACACATCAGATGATTATAATACAAATATATATTACTCTAATTAATAAAATACAAATATATCAAAGAAGTTACATAGAACTCGCATCGTAAAAAGCCTAAATAAATTTAAATAGAATTATATATATAACATAACATACATCAATATATCACAAAATCTAAGAAGCATTAAAAGAAAGAAAGAAGAAAATGGCGGCATCAGTTTTGTGCGGGAACTTAAACTCATGTAAACAAAATTGGGGCAAGGCCTTAAGCCCAGAATCAAATAATATTATATTGGGTCATGTGACAGCCTGGGTTTCAACACCCCAAAGCCCGTGCCGTCAGTGGGCTGGCACCAAGGCCGAGCCCCCGAATGAAGCATGTAACGTACAGTTGCACAGCAGAAAATAAAGCAGAACCATATCCAATGAATCATCATAGCAAAAAAAAAACTAGTACTATTCATCAAAGCTCAAAATGACGGTTCTAATTTCATATGATTCCTTATGGAAAAAGAACCGACAAGAACCACCAGTAAGGGCCGTACCTTACCGAAATATGGTTCACCAAAAATACATACAATCATTTACAAATTTTACATCCTTTACAACCAAAGTTAAACCAACACATCTTGAATCCTAGGGCCGGACCTACTCTGGCCTAGTACGAAGAAAGCAGCTCTTAGGGTGAATCTCCTCCAAGTCCTCCCCCGAAGCTAGCTCAGAAACCTCCCTCTTGAAAATCCTGGAGTCAACGTCTTCACCTAAACCTGTTACATATAGTCGAGGAATGAGCTTCATCCAAGCTCAGTAAGGAAAAACTCATAGCATGCTTAATGTAACGGTAACATAGATCTTATGGCATAATGAAATAGAGTAATCGAGACGTATGCACAGTGTATGGTCATGGCATGAAACATAGGTACAAAGCTTGTTCGAAATTTCAAAAGAGATAGGTCCACATCTTCTTCCAACACAAAAAAAGAAAAACTTAAAGTGGTATGCTTAAAGTAATAGAATGAGGAGCTATAGCCTCAAGCCCCCGATGGAATACTCACTATCGTCGCTCATATGAACCATTTTCACATATATCCAAGGTCCTACAAAGTTGGACGCTTGGCTGAACATATTTACCGTCATGCGGTAGGAGTCACAAAATACATAGTACAAAGGTGTACGGATTAGCCGCCGTACCGGTCAGGTATTCACAAAAAACCTTAAATCGAAGTGTGTACATATAGCTCATCGCTGTGTAAAGTGATAATTATAATTTAGATCAAAGGTCGAAAAGAGGTGTGAAGATACTTACACAACACATTAGATTGAATCTCGAAAGTTTCCACAACTCATGCATGAATCGAAAACGTATGGATGCACATGTCCTTCCAAATTTTATTCATAACCACACATATGATCAATTCAAAGAAACAATTACGTCATAACACACACATGTTAACGTAACAATACACATGGTGTCAAGTGTTCCTTACCTCGAGATCTTAACCCGCACTAACTCACACCACTGTTTGGGTTAGCCCCCTCAACATATAATACTAAGTCACCTAAACTATAAGATCCAATGTTCACTCATTAGAATAGTGCAAAACATGTTAGGATAACTCCCCTCAAAATCTCACAGTCAAAATTTACCAAAATTTCGAATCTGGGAATTTTGATCGATCGAATCCCAATTTCGATTGATCGAAATCACGTTTTGATCGATCGAGCTAAGTTCGATCGGTCGAGCTCTCACGAAAGCCAAAAAAATCAACATAATTCGATCGAACGAATTTCCTTTCGGTCGATCGAAACTTATAATTCGATCGATCGAAAATATTTCGATCGGTCAAATCTTCCAAAAGGAATTTAGCTATCACACAGTTCGATCGAACAAATCCTACTTCAATCAGTTGAAAAGTCTTAATTCTATTGATCAAATATATTTCGATCGATCGAGTTCTCACAGAGGGTTTTTCCATGTTCCTATTTATATACGTTTCGATTGATCGAGTGCGAGATTCGATCGATTGAACTCATTTCGTTCTATCGAATTTGACTTTGATGAAACGAATTTCCTCATACATCAAAGTTTTCACATTTTAAGTCCATTTCGATCGATCAAACTCAATTTCGATCGGTCGAAATGAACAGATTTCACTCGTTTAAGGGTTTTCCTCCTCTGCATCAAGTTAAACTCGATTTCTTGTGCTCCTGTGATCTAAATTTATGTAAAAATAGTTAACGACATAGTTTCAAGATCTCGACCAAATTTTCATACCTCTATTTCCTCCGAATCTCTAATCCTAGCCTCAAGATCTGACTCAGGTTCACCAGAAGAACATCGGCTCGTTCGTCGCTCTAATTACGTAATGACAAGCTTCGAGAACGGATTATTCTCGCATGCAATCAACGTTTAATCTCGGATCTCTCTCTCTTTCCTCTTAACTCCCTATGATCAGCAATTACTAAGGTGTTGAATGCAAAGCCTAAATGAGTCATTTAATTCCTCTTATATTTGAGTCCTAGGCTTAGGCGTAAAACAGCTGCACTAACGTTGGGTGTACGAGAGTGCACTAACCCTCAACCTAGCCTACATATGTCAAATCTCATCCGTTGGATTTGATCTATAGACATTACATCGACTATCGATACCGTCCCCGACGTGCGAACCATCGTGCACATGTACCGAGGCATGTAAATCAAGGTTTTAAAATGTTTGTACTTCCTCCCCACCTTAGGAATTTTCATCTTTGAAAATTGTCCTAGTGCGTGGCACGACACAGGAAGGGTTACCTCGTAAGGTACCACACATGGCTAAACAGTCCATGACGCTATAAGATCGCATCACACACACACACAGACGCACAGTCTCCACACAATAAATTCTAATAGATTAAATTCAGGCACATCATCAAAGAAAGGTTAGCATGATTATGAAAAGATCATCATGGCAGCCATGCCATCAGAGTTCTAACAAGTAAAAACAAAAGTGGCAGCCATGCCACAATAGTTAAAAAAATTTATACACATTGCCCAAAATTGAAATTTTCAAAAAGAAACACTCTCAAGCTCATGATCCCTCAATAGTAGCTCCTCCAGACACTCCAGCCGCTCCAGCAAGATTCGTCGGACTAGTAGGATCCGCTACATCCACCGGCTCCTCGTCGACGTGATCCCCACTGGCCGCCTCATCAGGCCATGGATCCTCAGCAGTAGCGTCTGTCGTAGAAGCGCTGAATACCCGTACATGCATGGCCGCCATCCTCTAGGCGTAGTCAGTAGGGTACATAGCATGCAACACGTCTTCCTCGAGTAGCTCGTAGTAGTCCAGGCGTTGATTGAGCTGGCGATTGCTCTCTTCGATGAGAGCAGCCAACGTCCCATTGCTTATCAGAGCTGCTTGATGGACTGGCGGCATCGATATGTCGGCAGGTTGGTGAACTGGAGGGATAACCTCAGGCTGATCAGGGACAGGATCCTCAGGAGCAGGTTGGTCAGGTAGTGGTGCGTCTTGAGCAGGTGCATCTTGTGGTTGAGGAGGGATAGGAGGCGCTTGAGGGGCTAGCTATAGATGTGGTTTCAGCTGGTTATAAGTCTTCCTCCAATGCTTAAAGGTGTAGAAGACCACATTGTCAGAGGACTTAGGCTCCCTGGAGGAGATCTTACGGACGGAGGTCGCGGCGTACTCATCAAACATAGCCGAGACCTAACTAGCATACGGTATATACTCCTCGGGCTTTTCTGCCCCTGCCAATAGCTTCTTCCTCCCATGCTTAATTCCCTCAAAAACCATAGTGGCGGCATCAAACCATTTACCCTGAAAAGTCGCAAATAGGGCTTCCATCAACACCCCTAATCTCTCAGTCTTGTGGCGGATCGGGTAGAGATTGCACTTGAAGATTGTGTCGAGCATCCACATATAGCTCGGCAAATGGGTTTGCCTAATGGCTCGACCCGGTGCAACTCGTCCCCCAGTCATCCGCTCGGCAACAAAAGTATGGGTCAAATTTGGGAGATTTGGGGGTAACAAGTCAATCCCCTCGCCATACCCGTCAAAACATTCCAACGCTCTACAAGCCATTGTGTGGGTAAAAACATACGTCTTCCCATCGACTTTGGTGCAAATGGTATTAGAGTCAGGGCCATCAAACATCTATTGGTAAAACAAGAGCACGAGGCACTGGTAATAGTACTGATGAAGGGGTTTGAGAAGATTATCCAATCCCACCTTGCTTAAATGGTCAAGTGCCCAAGCGTCAACGTCGAGCACATTGGGCATTTTGAATAAGGCTGGATCGATGGTGTACTCATTGGCAAAATCCTTGTCGGCCCACCATTCGCTTGGTTGGTCGCGCTAGGGAGTTTGCGGAGCAACGGGTTGCTCGGCAAGTGGTTGCGGTGGTGGAATAGGTGGCTGTGGCGGAGGTTTTGGTGGTTGCGAAGGACCCGGAGTGATCTTGGGTCACTTCGATGTAGGTGTTTTAGAAGTGGCAGCCCTCTTCTTAGGTGCCATAGTCTAAGAAAACCAAAACTATGGTTTTAATCAAATCAGAAATTTTTCAACCCAAGGCAAGAAATTAAGAATCGAAGTTTAAAGGTTTACCGCTTTGAGGCGATTTGGATCCGATTCCTCGAAGGATCTAGCGCAATTGATCATTCATTTGATCCTCCAATGTAAAAACCCTAGAAAACCTGAACGGAAACCCCAAAATTTTGAAAAAAAAATGAACTTCAAAACATGGTTTATATATATACGCGAAATTCGATCGTTCGAATTCATTTAGATCAGTCAAAATTTGCCTTATACAGAATTCGCTTTAATTTCGATCGATCAAAACTCATTTCAATCGATCAAAAATAGCGTTAGGGAAAATGGGCCTCATATTTCGATCGAACGAGTTTTAATTTGATCGGTCGAAACGTTCAAATTCGATCGAACGAATATTTTTCGATCGAACGAGCTTGTCAGGCCTACAAAAATTTCTGATCGAACGAAATTTTTTTCGTCCAGTCGAGAAGAAATTTGATCGATCGAAATTAAATTCGATCGAACAAATTCAATAAACTTTAAAATACATGGAAAAAAATCAACTTTCTACCAAGGTATTTCGATCGGTCGATTTACACCTCGATCGATCGAAATCGTATTCGATAGAATGAAAATAAACTTCGATCGATCGAATCAGCCGAACAATAAAATTTTTTGTGTTTTTAAATTTTCTTTCTCATTCTCATGCTTCAACATCCAATTCATCCTTGTCATTGATCATTCAAAGTATTTACATATAATTTGATCACAAAAGACTATTACAAAAATTCTTTCTCCTTCTCATGATTACTCAAACAATGAAGGATGTTGGGCGCGAATCTCGGCTTCACGTTCCCACGTTGCTTCCTCTCTAGAGTGATTTTTCCATTGGACTAACACCAAAGGATTCCATTTTGTGCGCAACACTTGTTCGGTTCGGTCTAAAATTTACATTGGTTCTTCAATGACCATCAGATCCCTATAGACTTCCACATGTGGTGCATCGAGGATATGAGTTGGGTCTCGCACGTATTTCTGCAATATTGAAACATGAAATACGTCGTACACTCTATCAAGTTGCGGGGGTAATGTGACCCTATATGTAACTTCGCCCACTCTCCCCAATACCTCGAATGGTCCAATAAAGCGAGGACTCAACTTTTTGCGCTTTCCAAAGCCCATCACTCCCTTCATTGGGGATATCTTTACAAACACGTGATCTCCCACTTGAAAGTCCATGCTTGAGCGCTTAATATCGCCGTAGCTCTTCTGGCGACTCTGCGCCGTCCTGATTCTTCTCGTATAATATGAACGGTCTCAACATTTTTCCTGATGACTTTCGGTCCCAACACAAATTTGTCACCCGTTTCTTCCCAATTGATCAGAGACCTACATCTCCGTCCATATAGAGCCTCATAAGGAGCCATCCCAATGCTCTGCTGGAAGCTATTGTTATACGCGAATTCTATCATCGAAAGGTGCTGATCCCATGATCCCTGAAAATCAATCATGCATGCACGCAACATATCTTCAATAATTTGATTGACTCTTTTTTTCTGACCATCGGTCTGTGGATGAAATGCGGAACTAAAGTCCAATCTCGTGCCCATACCTTCTTGGAATCTTTGCCAGAATACTGATGTGTACAATGGATCACGATCGGACACAAAGTTCGTAGGAATACCGTGGAGTCACACAATTTCTTTCATATATAACTCTGCCAACTTGCTAGTAGTGTATGTCGAATTGTAGGGTAGGAAATGAGCCAACTTCGTCAATCGATCCACTACCACCCATATTGCATTGTGGCGTCTCATCGTCCTTGGTAATCCCACAATGAAGTCCATAGAAATGGACTCCCACTTCCACTCCGATATTGGTAGAGGTTATAATAGACCTGCTGGGTGTCTATGATCCACCTTTACTTATTGACACACCAGACACTTTGACACATATTCGGCGATATCTTTCTTCAATCCTCTCCACCAATAACACTTCCGCAAATCCTGGTACATCTTAGTACCACCCAGATGAATGGCATACTTCGACTTATGAGCTTCGTCCAATATGGTCTGCCTCAGCTCGGCATCCACAGGTATGCATAAGCGGTCACGGAATAGTAATGATCAATCTTCTTTGACAGAAAAATCCCACCTTTCATCTGCAATCACCTTTTGACGTATCCTCACCAGCTCTGGGTCTTTCATCTGGAGTTCATAAATGCAATCAAAGATAGTTGGTATGATCGTGAGATTTGCCAACAGTACCCCGGTATCCTTGACTTCAATGTTCTTATCATACCACAAAATGTCTTCCAATAATTTCCATCGTCGAAGTCCCTCAATGAGACTAGCCAACTGAGCTATATTCTTCCTACTCAACGCGTCAGCCACGACGTTAACTTTACTTGGGTGATATTGTATAGTGCAGTCATAGTCCTTGAGAAACTCAATCCACCGTCGTTGCCTCATATTCAATTCTTTCTGCGTAAATAAATACTTGAGGCTTTTGTGGTCTGTGAAGATCTCAAAGGTATCACCATACAGGTAATGCCTCCAAATCTTAAGCACAAATACCACTGCGGCTAATTCTAGATCATGCATCGGGTAGTTCTTCTCGTGCTCTTTTAACTGTCTTGACCCATAGGCTATGACCTTACTACTTTGATTCAGTACACAACCCAAACTACCATATGACGCATCACTGTAAACAGCAAATCTCCCACAGCCTGACAAAATAGCCAAAGCTGGAGCAGAGGTAAACCGTTTCTTGAGTTCTTGGAAGCTCTCTTCACATTCCTTGGTCCACTCAAATTTTGTGTTCTTCCTTAAAAGTCGGGTGAGTGGTCCTGAAATCTTGGAGAAGCCTTCCACAAAGCGTTGGTAATACCCAGCTAGACCGAGGAAAATACGAATCTCCGTCACGGTCTTGGATTGTTCCCAATCTAACACTGCCTCAATCTTTGTCGGATCAACAGTCACGCCTGCTTTTGATACTACGTGACCGAGGAAACACACTTGTTCTAGACAGAATTCACATTTGCTGAGTTTGGCATACAACTGGTGTTCATGTAGGGTCTGTAAGACAATGCGCAAATGATATTCGTGTTCTTCTCTAATCCTTGAATAAATAAGAATGTCATCCACAAACACCACTACACATGTATCAAGGTGTTGTTTAAAGACCCGATTCATGAGGTCCATAAACAAGGCTTGTGCATTCGTCAAGCTAAAAGGCATCACTAAGAATTCGTAATGCCCATATCTAGTCCTAAATGTTGTCTTCTGCACATCTTCGGCCTTCACCTTTAGTTGATGATACCCGGATCTCAAGTTGATCTTTGTAAAGAACTTTGCCCCTTGCAATTGGTCGAATAGATCGTCGATCTTGGGCAAAAGGTACTTGTTCTTGATCGTGAGCTTGTTCAACTGACGGTAGTCAATGCCAAGTCTCATCGACCTGTCTTTCTTCTTAACGAACAAGATCGGTGCTCCCCAAGGGGACACACTTGGCCTTACAAAGCCCTTATCTAACAGTTTCTGTAATTGCTCCTTCAACTCCTTTAGTTCTGCTGGAGCCATTCGGTATGGAGCTTTGGAAACTGGTTTAGTGCCTGGAGCTAAGTCAATAGCAAATTCGATCTCCCGATCAGGTGGCAAGCCTGGTAACTCATCAGGAAATACGTCCTCAAACTCACAGGCAATTGGGATATCAGAAATAATGTTCTTTGCTTCCTTTTTCTCTTACAGAAATGCTAGATATCCCTCGCATCCATTCTTCATCATTCGTTCAACTCATACTGCATAGATGATCGGCGCTACCTTCCCTTTCTCGCCAATGAATCGAAAAGATTTTTGTCTGGGTGGACGGAAAGTGACTACTTTCCGTAGACAATCTACGCTGGCATGATATGCACATAGCCAATTCATGCCAAGTAGTACGTCAAGTCCTTGCATGTTCAACAAGATAAGATCCGCGATAGTCTCTTGATCCTCCACTTGCACGATGACTGATCGGCAACACGTGTCTGCAGTCACTGTACTTCCCGTAGGAACAGAAACATCCAAAATAAAATCCAACTCCTTGAGAACAATCTTTAATTTCCCCATGAATTCTGGAGTTATATACGAGTGGGTAGACCCTGGGTCTATCAGAACTCATGCAACACAATGACCGCCATCATTTTCTTGGTAAAGATATAGTGTACCTATATATCATTTAATATATACACTACGTTCAGATATGCATGTCATGAGCACACAAAAATGTACCTAGAAATTTTCCTATCAATGCACTTTCTTCATCTAGAAGACAAATAAATAAGTTCAAACATAACAAGAAGGTTATACCTTGGATTATATCGTTGCTTGTCTGGGCGTCTTCTGTTGTCACGGCAAAGGCACGACCTTGAACAACAGGTCTCGTGGATTGTGTAGGTCTCAATGCGATAATAGTTGAGACGATGCCCTCCTTTCTCATCTCGGAGTAGTCTCGTATCATTTGGCCTACTTTCCCACATTTAAAACATCCGCCCGTGTCCCATCTACAGTCTGAAATTTTATGCGGTTTTCCGCAATGGGCACATTTTAGTTGTGGACTCGTAGATGCTGCTCTAGAAGGTCCTTGTGTGATAGATGCCCCAAACGTCTGAGTCTGAGTAGGGCCCTCTCTGCGGAACGGTCTCGTAGAAGTGAAAGTATTTGACCTCGGATAATTTACATAGGCTAGTCTTGAAACTGGAGCAGGTGTTGACAACCTCGACTTTTTATTCCCCGAGTCATAGTCACTCTCCCCCCCCGGACTTGGCTTGTTCTTCCACTCACGTCTTTTGTTGATGTCCCTTTCAGCAACGATGGCCTTTCCCATCACATCGGCATATGCTTCCAATTCAAATATGGACACTCTCTCTTGAATATTCGGTCTCAGGCCTTCTTGGAATCTGTTGGCCTTCAATTCTTCAGTAGCTACCAATTCTGGTGCAAATCTTGATAACCTCACAAATTCGTTGCCGTACTCCCGTACGGTCATGCTCCCCTATACAAGATTCGTAAAGTCCTTCTTCAACTGATTCCGGACTTGCTTAGGAAAGTACTCCTTGTTAAATGCCATTACAAAGTTTTCCCACGTCCATGGGTTGTCCAGACCCTCAACTTCCCTTTTCCTCAACACCGACTTCCACCATGCGTCAGCTTCGCCTTCTAGTTGGAAAGAAGCCCAGCCAACTTTCTCATGCTCAGGGCTTTGCAGTCTCTTCAACAATTTCTCCATCTGTTTCAACCACTTCTCCACTTCAAGCAGATCAGTCTGCCTGTGGAACACAGGAGGTCTCAATCTCCTGAAATCCATAAATGAGGATGGCAACAAAGCTGGAGGTGGTGGTGGTGGTGGTGGTGGCGTACGATGGTCGACATTGCTTGTGGCTACGGCTGCCTCGCCGAAGTGTAGTCTGATGGGTCTTCTGAGTCATAGCAGCGGCTATAGCCTCCATAGCCCTGGCCATCCTATTAGAAGACTCATCTCTCTGGCCTCTCTCCACCTCAGGAGGTGATCTGCTCTCCTCCAAAACTCGAAGGAATATCCTCCATACGCCTTTCACCTCTTTGGCGACTTCCCCTAGGTCTACCTCTTCCTCGCTGATCCATTGGAATCTGTTACAATGAAACCAAAGTCTCATAAATAGACAATCCCTAGTATCCAACAAAATCTCAATCTCGAAATAATTTAAGACTTGTCAAATGCCTCTAAGTGATTGCCAAGGGCGCCAAGGCCGAGCCCCCAACGAGCAAGCACGAACATACAAATGCAAAAATAAATAAAGGTAACCATATCCAATGAATCATCATAGCAAAAAAAAGAACTAGTACTATTCATCAAAGCTCAAAATGACGGTTTTAATTCCATATGATTCCTTATGGAAAAAGAACCGACAAGAACCACTGGTAAGGGCCGTACCTTACCGAAATATGGTTCACCAAAAAGAAGTACAATCATTTGCAAAGTTTACCTCCTTTACAACCAAAGTTAAACCAACACATCCTGAATCCTAGGGCCGGACCTACTCTGGCCTAGTACGAAGAAAGCAGCTCTCAGGGTGAATCTCCTGTAAGTCCTCCCTCGAAGCTATCTCAGAAGCCTCCCTCTCGAAAATCCTGGAGTCAATGTCTTCACCTAAACCTGTGACATATAGTCGAGGAATGAGCTTCATCCAAGCTCAGTAAGGAAAACCTCATAGCATGCTTATTGTAACGGCAACATAGATCTTATGGCATAATGAAACAGAGTAATCGGGACGTATGCATAGTATATGGTCATGGCATGAAACATAGGTACAAAGCTTGTTCAAAATTTCAAAAGAGATAGGTCCACATCCTCTTCCAACACAAGAAAAGAAAAACTTAAAGTGGTATGCTTAAAGTAATAGAATGAGGAGCTATCGCCTCAAGCCCCTGATGGAATACCCACCATTGTTGCTCATATGAACCATTTTCATATATATCCAAGGTCCTATAAAGTTGGACGCTTGGCCGAACATATTTACCGTCATGCGGAAGGAGTCACAAAACACATAGCACAAAGGTGTATGGATTAGCCGCCGTACCGATCGGGTATTCACATAAAACCTTAAATAGAAGTGCGTACATATAGCTCATCGCTGTGTAAAGTGATAATTATAATTTAGATCAAAGGTCAAAAAGAAGTGTGAAGATACTTGCACAACACATTAGATTGAATCTCAAAAGATTCCACAACTCATGCATGAATCGAAAACGTATGGATGCACATGTCCTTCCAAATTTTATTCGTAACCACACATATAATCAATTCAAAGAAACAATCACGTCATAACACACACATGTTAACATAACAATGCACATGGTGTTAAGTGTTCCTTACCTCGAGATCTTAACCCGCACTAGCTCACACCACCGTTTGAGTTAGTCCCCCTCAACCTACAATACTAAGTCACCTAAAATATAAGATCCAATGTTCACTCATTAGAACTATGAAAAATATGTTAGGATAACTCCCCTCAAAATCTCACAGTCAAAATTTACCAAAATTTCGAATCTGAGAATTTCGATCGATTGAATCCCAATTTCAATCGATCAAAATCACGTTTTGATCAATCGAGCTAAGTTCGATCGGTCAAGCTCTCACGAAGCAAAAAAAATCAACATAATTCGATCGAACAAATTCCCTTTCGGTTGATCAAAAACTTATAATTTGATCGATCAAAAATATTTCGATCGGTCGAATCTTCCAAAAGTAATTTAGCTATCACACTATTCGATTGAACGAATCCTACTTTGATCGATCGAAAACTCTTAATTCGATTGATCGAATATATTTCAATCGATCGAGTTCTCACAGAGGGTTTTTCCATGTTCCTATTTATATACGTTTCGATTGATCGAGTGTGAGATTCGATCGATCGAACGAATTTCCTCATACATCGAAGTTTTCACATTTTAAGTCCATTTCGATCTATCGAACTCAATTTCAATCGGTCAAAATGAACAGATTTCACCCGTTTAAGGGTTTTCCCCCTCCGCGTCAAGTTAAACTCTATTTCTTACGCTCCCGTGATCTAAATTTACATAAAAATAGTTAACGACATAGTTTCAAGATCTCGACCAAATTTTCATACCTCGATTTCCTTCAAATCTCTAATCCTTGCCTCTAGATCTGACTCGGGTTCACCAGAAGAACAGCGGCTCGTTCGTTGCTCTAATTACGTAACCACAAGCTTTGAGAACGGATTGTTCTCGCATGCAATCAGCATTTAATCTCGAATCTCTCTCTTTCCTCTTAACTCCCTATGATAAAAAATTACTAAGGTGTTGAATGCAAAACCTAAATGAGGCATTTAATTCCTCTTATACTTGAGTCCTAGGCTTAGGCGTAAAACAGTTGCACTAACGTTTGGTGTACAAGAGTGCACTAACCCTCAACCTAGCCTACATATGTCAAATCCCATCCGCTGGATTTGATCTATAGACATTACATCGACTATCGATACCGTCCCCGATGTGCGGACCGTCGGGCATACGTACCGAGGCATGCAGATCAAGGTTTTTAAATGTTTGGGACATTACAGGTCAAGTAAGGGTCATCACAGTATGTAACAGTTGCTAATATGCAAACCTAATGCCATCAAGGACAATTTGAAATGGTAGAATAGTTTAGTAGTACATAAGTACAATAGTTATCATTTTTGTAGGAAATTTGGAGTTGTTAATGTATAACTATTGTATAAATGTTTAGGAGAGATCGATTCCCCATATAACTATTGTATAAATGTTTAGACTAGAGGAGGAAAAACAACTCGAAAAAATGAAAACCAATGAAATAGAACTGAAACCCATCCAAAACAGTAAAACTAAAACCTATTTTGGATCAGTTCTATTCAATTTTGGATGCTGAAAATCGAATATTGGTTCAGTAGGGAGAGAAAACTGACCCTAAAACTGAAAAAAAAATTGAAGAATAGAAAAGAACAAAAGAATTTTCTTTCAAAAAAAAATAAAAAATCAAACCGACTGAAAACGAAACTGGCTCGATTCAGTTTTAGTTGAACCCACCCAAAACTGAAATTTTGGTTTCGATTCAGTTAACCGAACTTTTTTTTTTCTAATCGGTTAACCAAACTTCCAACCCTAGATTAGACCAATGTTTATTATGATAAGCACTACTTGAGATTTACGTGATGACTTTAGTGATGGTTACATTGCAGAATATCAGTGGAATTCAATGGTGATGGCAGCGCAGAATCCAATACAAAAAATTAAAAGCTACAAGATGAACACAGTGTCAGGTTTATAGGTTTACCTGGCAGATCTGGGCAACAATCTTGATCTGAAGGGGAATCCGATGGAGGATATAAATGTACCTACGTAGATTTCAACAAAAAAAAGTCGAAAAAGGTAAGAAGAAATGAGTAATAACCCCTGCACAATCAGAAAAAACAAATTCAATATATATATATAGCAAAAAATTAAAAATAAAATATCACCTTGCCTAAATCGCACAATTGTGAAGAATCACAGATCGACCAAACCTTATCGAAATTGTACAAGATCGCACCATCAAAAAAATAAAAAAAAATATCCAAAAAAATTCAGCAAAACACACAAATCTATCAAATCAGAAGAACCAAACAACAAGAGATCAAAATTTACCGTAGCAGACTGAATCAGGCCTCTAAGGGAACACAAAATGAAGTAAAGGAGCGGTTCCCCTAATTTAGGGTTCGAATAATGAAATATCTCCAGATCTATTGAATACATATTGATCAAATCTAAAATTCCTCTTCAAAACTAAGTTTAAGTAAACAAAACTTAAAACTTCAGTAAACAAATATTGAAATGTCTCCAGCTTTATCGAAATATCTCAAGATCTCTTCAAAGTGCAACTGATCAAATGCAAAACCTAAAATTTACAGATCTAAACAAAACGTGAGATTCGATTGAGTATCCAAAAGAATTTGGAGCTCGATCGCCAATCTAAGAAAATCCAGAGAGAAGACAATCTCTGATGATTGGTGATTACAAGGGATGGTGCAATATATAGACAAGGCCATAGCCAATCTTCGACGCTCGATTGGTGCAAAATAGTTGGCGCTTGATAAACACCAGCAATACAAAGCAATCAAAATGAAAAAAATTGAAACCCTAACCTTGGCGATTCACTTTTGCAGATCCGGAAATGGAGATGAAGATGACACGATCAGCTATGGTTCATCATAACTAAACCCCATTCGAGTGATCCATCTATCGTTCTCGAGCAGATGGAGATGATGTTTTAAAAATTTTAGATGGAAATGGGGTTTCAGTAGGAGAAATCGTGCGAGAGAGAGAGATGTCTGACGCGAAGAGATTTCGGGATTTCAAAGAGAGAGAGAGAAACAAATCTGGTCTAGCCAGTTAGAGAACGAGAGGAGACCTTAGGCTTTTAAAGGATTTCGAGATTTTGGGCTTTTAGTGGTGTCTTTAAGAGACCTTAGGCAAAAGGGGCGTAGCCAAAAGGCCCAGATTTTGTAGTGGTAGCTGGGATAAAGCCTTCGGATCTGCTTTATCTTATCTTTTCTTTTTCTCTTCTCTCTAAGAAGATGCGCTACACAATACATCACGGGAATCCTATCGTGTTTCAAGAGGATCAAGTTCAACCAGCCCACGACCTATTCATTCAAATTTCTCAAGACAAAGAAAGAAGATGAATTCAGAGGCTTAGATTATAAATATCATGATCATCAATGTTGTTCAATCAATTTTTAAAAAATCGGATCAAAGTTTTAATCATTTGCAATGATAGGACCCAAGGTAGGGGAAATTAATTACTTATTCTTCATTTGATTTATTTGATTATTAAGTAGTGTATGAACATGAAACAAAACTTTATTTATGATTCTTTGGTTTCGACCCACATTTTTTTATGATATGGATATAAAAGAAGAGTAGATTAGTAAATAAATTTTAAATTTTTAAGGTCCCTTGAAAGATTTTTCTTATGATAATTTGTTATCCTTGCCATTTTTAAGACAAAGATATAAAAGAAGAATAGATTAGTAAATAAATTCAAAATTTTTAGGGTCCCCTGAAAGATTTTTATTATTTAATATAATTTATTATGCTAACCATTTTTAAGATATGGATATAAATAGACATGGCACAAATTTATAATAAGGCAAGTCAAGGATTATAATTATATATACCCAAAAAAAAAAAATTAATAAATAAACGGGACAATGATACATGAAGAAGACTCAATTTATAGAGAAAACGTCTCAAGATGGGTCATCGGATGTTTGACAAATATCTAACTTCCACTAGCTAATTATAAATTTCAAGGATTATGGTCATTTATTACAGCAATCCTTAGATGTAACAAATGTCATTAATTTAAGATATATTCTGGAAAGAGCAAGAAGAATAGATTAGTAAGTAATTTCCAAATTTTTAGAGTCCCCATGATTTCTATAGGTTTAGGAAAGTTTATTGAAAGAATTTAAGGAGGTTTAAAAGAAAAGTCAAAAAAATATAGGAAAGTCAAGGTCCTGCATGTATGCTTTTCGATTTTAATAGGATCTCATCATGTCATGTCAAGACACAGACCAAGTACGAGTCACCTCGATGAGTAGGGGGCTACGGCTAATTATGAAAACTGTCTATGTGCGACGATGGACGAGATCGCCATTGGTATAAATATTACTTTAACTTTGGCACCTAATATGTGTAAAAATTACTTTAAGTTAGTATTTAAGTTATGTAAGAACTACAAGACATGTGTTATTAGTACTAGTCTACTTTCTCACGCGTATGTTTCACGAAATATTAAGGAATCCAAATTTATAATAAAATTTATGTGTAGAATTTTAAGCACATATTTTTTTGTAATCTCTCTCATAATTATAAATTGCTAGCCTTTCCATGTCTTACGATATCACTATCTCTAAATTATTGTCACATTAATTAGATAAGTTTCGTGCATACTAGTTGATTAAATGTTTCAAGTCATAGATGGTAATTAACCCCTCCCTACTAAGCACCGTGAAAATTTTTGCTTAC
Source organism: Chloranthus sessilifolius (assembly GCA_021018995.1). Classification (NCBI taxonomy): domain Eukaryota; kingdom Viridiplantae; phylum Streptophyta; class Magnoliopsida; order Chloranthales; family Chloranthaceae; genus Chloranthus; species Chloranthus sessilifolius. The sequence continues at coordinate 87,953,309 of CM037595.1, forward strand.
CCCGACATGTTTGTGTCGCAGATCCTCTTATCTCCGATTTCTTAAGGAACAAGGTACCTGAAGATGATGATCTTGATTATCTACCATTGGAAGAGGAAGATCATCCGAAAGATTTTTATCCATAGGTTAATTACTTTAATTTCATGAGAATTTTTGGGACAGTAAATAGATGGTACATTTATTGTTTTAGTTTACTTTATATTTGATGAGTGGCACTTGGGCCACAAAACAATAGGTACATGGTAAAGTTAAAATGTTTGAGACTTTATTAGAATAATTTATTAAATTTAGGAATGATTGAAAATTTATGTCAATATTTTTACTTTCATTAGTGCATGATCTATATGAAGGTATCTCTTAAAGAAAAAAAAAATGGCTCGTATTTTCTCAAATAATTTACCCTCATATTAGGATTAAATCATCGCATACGTATGACACGAATTTTTAAGGCATGGATTTTCGTGTCGAAATTTTGGGTCATTATACCAAATGTCACGGAGTTACTCTTTGCGACGTAATCTCTCGTGCGGCAACTAGCTTTTCACGTACTAGATCAGCCTACTCGTGTTTCAAACCTGCACGGTAACGCATTAGGTTAGAAACTATGCGAATTCCCGAATGCAACTCATATAGCTATACGCAGCGATATTCCTAGGGGCAGCCCCACTTAGAGTTTAGGTCAGCACCGTGAGAGCGGTCGTGGACCACAAACACGATAGCTCCAGCGCACGACGCGACAGGAGTGACCTAACACCTATGCGAGGCTCGGATGCGCGAACTCAAGCCCACAAGGCTATCATACGCGTTCCGTAGGGGATCACTTAGGCCAGCGACACGTCACGTGGTTGTTAGATCCTTTCCCCATATATATGGTTTAAACATCAATAGTGTCTAAATGGCAGGGGGACCTCAAACCCTTTGGTTTGACATACCGCAATGCCCTCCCGCATCGCTAGCCCAACTTGGCCCAGTCGCGTCCGCATCACATGCCCTGCTGGCACTGCATCACGACCAAACTGCCACCATGTCGCGTGCCCTCCTGGCCCACAACCAAAGCACTTGGAGTACCAATGGTGAAGCCCTCATGGCTTGGTGACACACCGATGATGCCCCGGCTTCAACCCACCAATGCTTGACGCACTAGTGGCACAAGTGGCCCTGCGGCTGGCTCGGATGGCCACGCCACGAGCCCACGTCACATCCTCCCCTATTTAGTTGCATTGACGTCCTTGTCGACACGCTTCCAGTACTTCTTCAGGGCGGATTGGAAGGATAAGTGAGTACTCTCAAGTTCCCACGTAATTTCAGCCTCTGGCAGGCCTTTCCACTTCAAAAGGTACTCCACAGGAAATTCATTCTGACTGCCATCTTCCCGGTTACTGCGTCTGTGTGCAAGGATTTCTTCAACCTGTCTCTTTAACTGTAAATCAGCATCTGGGGCGACACGAGTTGACAAACTTCTCCCTGGATTATTCAGGTCTCTTTGATATGGCTTCAAGCAACTGACGTGAAATACCGGATGCATTCTCAGGCGGGAAGGAAGTTGCACTCGAAATGAGACATCATTAATCCTCTTCGTGATCGGAAATGGCCCATCATACTTACGAACTAATCCTGCGTGCTTTCTTTTGAAGAATTTGAGCTGCTTCGGATTAAGTTTCCCTAAAACTTCATCGCCTACGTGCAACTCGATAAGCCGTCGACCTTGATCGGCCCACTTCTTCATTCGCTTAGCGGCCTTTCTCAGATAGGCCCTAGCAATCTCTGCATTCCTCTGCCACTCCTTGGCAAGATGGTAAGCTGTCGGACTTGACCTAGTATATCCCATAGTAATTGTATGTGGAGTTAACGGTTGCTGGCCAGTTGCTAATTCGAATGGGCTCTTATTGAGGTTGAACCCTTCTGCAGATTTAACAAAATTGTGTCACGTCTAACAACTGAACCCAATTCTTTTAGTTGGCACTAACAAAATGTCTCAAATATTCTTTCAAAATAGCATTCACCCTTAATGTCTGTCCGTCTGTTTGTGGATGCATGCTGGATGAGAAGTTCAATTTTGTCCCCAAGAGCTGAAAAACTTTCGACCAAAACTTGCTAGCAAACCGTGGATCTCTATCGCTGACAATCACTTGCGGCACTCCCCAATGTTTCACAACATTACTGACAAATAACTGTGCAGCCTGGTCTGCATTGCAATTCACCAGTGCCAGAATGAATTTAGTGTATTTTGAGAACCGATCCACAACTACCAGGATGGACCCGAGTGTCCCTACTTTGGGCAATGCAGAGATGAAGTGAAGGGAGACGCTCTCCCACGGTCTGGATGGCACTGGCAACAGTTGCAGGAGTCCAAATAGTTTAGCTCTTTCCACTTTGTCCTGCTGGCATATCAGGCAAGTCCTGACATACTCCTCTACGTCCTCTTCCATCTTAGGCCAATAGAAACACCTTTCCAACAAGGCGAGCGTGCGATAAATTCCTGGATGACCAGCCCACAAGGTGTCATGACACTCTTTCAAGAGTTCCTTTCTAAGTTCTTTCACTTTCGGCACATAGAAACGGCCCCCTTTTGTTACCAACAGTCCTTCCTCAGTCCAGACCGTGTTCTCCCCTCTTGTATCTGTTGTAGTAGGGTCCTTGCAAGTGGATCTAGTTTTAACCCATCGCACAACTATCGGGGATAGTCGAACTAATGCGGCTAGCTGCAGTTTGTTCTTCAATTTTTAACGCTGCTAACTGAACTTTCAATGCTGCTAACTCTGCTTTACGGCTCAAAGCGTCTGCGACTTGGTTGGTCCTGCCAGGCTTGTACACCAAGTCCATATCAAACTCGGCCAAGAAATCCTGCCAACGGGCTTGTTTCGGCGATAATTTCTTTTGTGTCTGAAAGTAGCTAGTCGCCACATTGTCGGTCATCACTAGGAACTTCGACCCAAGTAGGTAGTGCCTCCATGTCCTTAGACAATGTACTATCGCTGTCATCTCCTTTTCTTGAACCGTATACCGCTGCTCAATATCATTCAGCTTTCTGCTTTCAAAGGCCACTGGATGCTCTTCTTGCATTAATACTCCTATCACATAGTCGGAGGCATCTATGTGTACCTCAAATGCCTCCTCGTACAAGACCTATTGCTAGCCTAATAAATGTCGATGGGATTGCGTCTGGCTCCAACGTTGTTCCCATTGGTGTGGAGGAAGCAATGAGAGAATGCAATAGTATAAGAAAACTATCGCAAATGCCATGACAGAATAGACTACACTTTTAGCAACTCGACAACAACCTATAGGTTTTCAAGAGTTCAGGAGGATGAAACCTCCTAATTTTTACGGTAAGGCCGATCCAGCAGCTGTCGATGATTGGGTCAATCAAATTGAGAAAATTTTGGTGTAATGACTTGCACGAAAGATGAAAAGGTTAGATGGGCTGCATTCCTGTTGGAAGCGGAAGTCGATCCCTAGTGGATATCAACTCTGAGAACTAGGGATCAAACCCGAGTAATGTTCTCTAGACATGGACTGAATTTTTAGAGAAGTTTAATGAAAATTATTTTCCACCATCTGTTCGAGAATAATGGGAGATAAATTTTATTGCTCTCGGGTGAGGAAAGATGACAATTTCAGAGTATGAGTCTGAGTTTTCAAGACTCTCGCGCTATGCTCCTCTTCACGTAGCCACAGAATTAATGAGGACAAAGAAATTCGAACGCAATTTGAAACCGGCAATCTAGGAGAAGATCTCAATGTTTAATTTGAGAACATATGCCGATGTAATGGAGAAAGTCTTAATTTTCGAACGCGACCTCGAGAAGATGTATAAAAGAAGAGAGTTGCATAACAAAGAACGAACTTCAAGTCAAACACAACCTTTTAGAGTCAATCGTGGAAGTAAGAGACCAAAATTTTTTGCGCCTGAACATTGTCACCAAGTGCAGCCTACTATTTCAAAACAAGCATCCTAGGCCTGCACACACTTTTCAGACAACATGATCTTTAGTAACTATGGCACAAAATCCTTTGAGTACCACTTTTCAGTATACCTATGCACAATGCCCTATTTGTAACAGAAGGCACAAGCTGGGCGAGTGTCGAAAAGTAAATGGAACATCTATCGATGTGGAGAAAAAGGTCACATAATTAGAGACTGCCCACAAAAGGAGCCTGAGAAGTCGACAATGCCCACTTCACAGAGGACATCTCGCCCTACTATTCAGGGTCACTCCTATGCAGTTTCTGCACGTGTTGTCCAAGCTACAAATGACGCCATCCAAGGTATAAATTAAATTAAATTAATTACTAGTTAAATTTATTTATTTTTATTTTCTATTGATGGATGTTCTTGGGAATTATTTTGAATTATATTATTGCATGAACACTACAGCAAGTTTGTATATAAGTAATTAATTAAATACATAAACCCTAGGTACCTAACACATGTACCAGTGTAAAGATATTTTTCATCATAAGGCAAGTGTCTTGATAGACCCTGGCTCTACGCACTCATTTGTGACCCTTCGATTCACTTTGGAATTGAGGATTACACCAGAATCCTTGGACTTAATTTTGCCCATTTTAGTTCCTACTGAAAATTCTATGGTCACAGACATCATATGCCAATCATTCATCATTCCAATTGAGGATCATGAAATAATGATTGATCTGATTATATTGGGCTTGCCAGGCTTCAATGTAATCCTCGGTATGGATTGGTTGTCAGCCTATCATGCGAGTGTAGATTGCCTCTAAAAGGTGATTACTTTTCGTCCCTCAAATGGTGCACCTTTCTGATTCTATGGCGTTAAGCGAAGCACTGCACCTGTTATCTCAGCATTCGAGCAGAGCGTCTATTGAGGAAAGGATGTCAAGGATACCTTGCATTTATACAAGATCAACGTGAAGATGAAGTCAACATTGTAGACATTCCTATTGCATGCGAGTTTCCAGATGTGTTTCCCGAGGACTTGTCATGCTTACCACCAGATAGAGAAATTGAGTTCTCAATTGATTTGGCTCTAGGCACGGAACCAGCATCTAAAACTCCATACCGCATGGCACCGGCTGAATTGAAAGTGCTTAAAGAGCAGTTGTAAGAATTCTTGGATAAGGGGTTCATCAGACCTAGTGTTTCTCCATAGGGAGCCCCTCTCCCATTTGTCAAAAAGAAAGACGACTCTATGAGGTTGTGCATAGATTATCGTTAGTTGAACCATTTGACGATCAAGAACCACTATCCGCTCCCTCGCATTGAGGATCTCTTTGATCAACTCTAAGGAGTAAAGTTTTTCTCAAAGATAGATTTGAGGTCAGGCTACAACCAATTGATGATTAAGGCCGAAGATGTTTTGAAAACCTCTTTGTAATAGATATGGTCACTATGAATTTCTAGTAATGCCTATTGGTTTGACAAACACCCCAGTAGTGTTCATGGATTTGATGAACCAAGTGCGCAAACCATGTCTCGGCCAATTTGTGATTATCTTTATAGATGATTGTAACATCCCGAAAATTTTTAACCCACACGCGCCCGACTACGTGTACGTGTTCGGCAAGGCACGCAATTTCACCTTAAATTTTAATGATCAATTTATAAAAATGTAAATTAAGTGGAAAGTAAGCTTAGGACATTAATTGTGGCCTTTAGATGAGAAATCGTGCACCGACTCAAGGTGTGCATGCTCAGCACCAAGTGAGACCCCCTTAAGTTAAATGGATAAGATTTGTTAAAATAAATATCTAGATATTTATTTCTTTTGTTTTTTTTGTTTTTTGTAAGAGTAGAGTGAGAGAGAGAACTCCCAATTCTTCTCAAACCTCACATGAAACCCAACCAGGCTAGGGCACCGCAAGCTTCGACTCTCTCGTGAAGAACACATCGCCTTCATCGTACGAGCTCCGCCTTTTAGTGATTCCGATTGCGGAGAGAATCTCGACCGTTAGATATCGATAGATCAAAGAGTGTGACAGAGTGTGATTTCGAATGAGCATGAATCGATTGTCATAGGCACGTCGTGACCGATTTGAGGAAGCAAAGATTAGAGCACGCTAGTGAGGAGCTTTTTTTGAACTCCTACTTGGAATCGAGACACATGGAACACCGCTTGTTTGACGCTGAAACCTCTTTTCGATAACGATCATCGCAAGCTTCGTGTGTACAATCTAGAAAGGTAAGATTCATATTTTAGTAGTGTGAATATTGTTTAGAGTTTAGAGTTGATGTATGGGTGATTGATGAATGTGTGGTGGTTGATTCAAAGTATTTGAGATTTAGGGGAAAATAGACCATGGAAGAGAAAACTCGAAGAGTTCTAAGTTTGTCAAAAATCGATCGATCGATTTGGAAACTGATCGATCAGATTTGATAGAACAGAAAAGTATAAAAATTCAGGAGAAATCGATCGATCGATTTTGAAAATTGATCAATCAGACTTGACTGAAGTGCCGACACAGTCTCGGTATTTTAGTCATAACTTTCTACTCCAAACTTAGAATGACACGATTCTCATGGTGTTGGAAAGAGGAAAACAAGCCCTATAAATTGTATAAAATAATAATTATATGAATCAAAAGTTTTAAAGGTCGAAATTGAGTGGGAAGTTGGGTCAAGTTCTAAGTTAGCACAAACTTGCCCATTTCCGCCTTGATTTTGAGAAAACACTTAAGTAGGTCAACGTCGTTAATAATTAGACTCAATCCTTAATATCTCATCGTATATGTGATGTAGATTGGGAATTGAAGGCCGTCAACAAGGACCTTGTGTTGCTTGTATACAACTTCGAACTCGAGGTAGGGGAAATTCAATGTGAACTTGTATTTTGACTTTGATTCATAGATTTGTATGATATGATTAATTGGCATTGAAATCATTAGAATGTGGTTTAGAACTTGTTTTGATTTGAGTACATTGAACATTTGAAATCTTTGAAATATGAATTTGCATTTGAACTCTTTTGAATCACTAAAACCTTAGGATCAAATATTAAACCACATAGATTGTAACGTAGGAGAACTTCAACGCAGATTTACATGTTTGACTTGAGTTCATAGATGTCATGATATGATTAGTGAAATGTGATAAGTCTGATCGCAATTGAATTAGTGCTTGAACTCTTTGAATTTGGAACTTTGAATTAGAATTATTTGAAGGGTATCGAATTGTCTGAACTTAGAATATGGATTTAGAATCTGATATGAATTGACACATGTATTTGAATTTGACTTGATTGATGTAAAGAAGTCTTTGAATCTTTGAGATGAACTTGAGTCCTTTGAATCATAGAAATCTTTTTGTATGAATATTGGATATTGAAAGTTATTGAACTGTGAGCATTGCAGTTTCTGAATTATTAGTTGCTTTGAAATTTAGAATATGAATAATTGAATTATGAACTTCGGATTGAGATGAAATTAGATTTGAATTATGAATTTGTGTATGAACTGGAACTCAGTATCTGAAAATGAAGATGAACTTCGAAAATGGAACTTGAATAGAAACTTTGGACAAGAATATGAATCCGAATTTCAGACTATGAATATGAAATTGAACTATGAACTTTGAATCCGTACATACTAATTGAACATTGACTGCTTGACTATACATCGATCGACCGTATTTACGATAATCCGTTACACACTGCATATTACATACGCATACATAATCGATCGACCTACAACAAAGTTATCCAGACATAATCGTATAATCGCATATACTAACTAAACCACTATATGCACTGACTAGACTGGTACGGCAGGTCATCCGTACACACATATACTGAATACACTGACTTAACTAGTATGATGGGTTATCTGTACACACTGTACGCTGCATATACTGACTGAACCACTGTATACACTAGCTGGACTGGTACGGGGGATCATCCGTACACACTACATACTGAATGCACTAACTTAACCGGTATGATGGTTATCTGTTTACATTGTATGCTGCATATACTGACTGAACCACTGTATACACTGACTAGACCGGTACGACGGGTCATTTGTACACATGTCATATGATACATCGACCAAATGGTACAATGAGTTATTCAGACACACTGCATAATCGTATATAATCGATCAATCACTATATACACTGAATGGACCGACGGGTTATCCATACACACTATAAGATGTGAACTAAAAATCTGACCACTGTAAGATGCGAATAATGGAAATCTAGACACTGTAAGCCATTGAATCGAAATGTTGAACACTACAAGTCATTGAATCTGAACACTGAACTCTGTCAGTCTCTGAGTTTGAATAGAAATTCTGAATTTGACTTTGAAGATGAATTTGGGAACACAAAAAGGAATTTTGAAAATTTGTATCATCGAATTTTGTGTGAAACTTTGAACCAGTGATTCGATTCAAACATATATGCAAATCGGTTTTGATATTATCATATTTTGAATTATGCCTTTGAATCTATGCAGTGATATGATAAGATGTGAAATTATATTTGATTTTCTTCTACTGAGCTTAGACTGTTAGCTCACCCCAACTATACGTCGTGGGCCAGAGAATTACCGGTAGTGGTCGTCTCCGTAGAGTACCAACTTGCACCTGAGAGCTGACTCCCTGCAGCCTACGAGGATGTAGTTGAGGCCTTACACTGGTTCCAAACCCAGGAAATTGAGGGAGCAGGTGATGATTAGTTGAGAAACTACGTGGATTTCTCTCATTGCTTTCTCATAGGCAATAGCTCGGGTGGTAACATAGCATACCACGCTAGATTATGAGTCGTGGTTCTTGATCTTGACCCGGTGAAAGTTGTTGGTCTCATCCTTAATCAACCCTTCTTTGGTGGGGTAGAGCGTACGAATTCAGAATTAAGATGGATAAATGATTTGATTGTCCCGCTAGCAGTCACATATATGATGTGGGAGCTGGCATTGCCGAGTGGCACCGACAGGGATCACGAGTACAGCAATCTGATGGGTAGTGGTGCGAACCCGCAGTGCCATTGGTTTGTTGCCTAGGTGCCTTGTGAGGGGTTATGGTGGGGACCCATTTTACGATCGTCGACGAGAGTTCGCTAAGATGCTAGAGGGGCATGGAGTGACGGTGGTGGGCCGATTTGTTGAGGATGGTAGCTGTGACAGCCTGGATTTCCGCCCTCAAAAACCTGTGCCATCAGGATCATAACGCTGGATGATCCTCGGACAAAACAAAGAGTGCCTGCTCGTCTAGCGAAAATCAGAGCAGACACTATCTAAGATGCATATAGAGACAACTAATAAAACGCAGCATGAAAGATAACAACTATATAAACAAAATTTAAGTATACATCTTCAAAAAGGAACCAAGAAGAACCACTAGTGATGGCCATCCATTACCCAAAATAATGGTTCCTACAAAATGTATACTATTATAAAGTAAAGTAGCTACAAACAAAAATACATAACAGAGTGGGCCACCAGGCCCAATAATCCAAAATATCATATACAGATCCTAAAAATCACAAGTCTAAATACCCAGTCCCATTACCAACGAATTAAGGATAAAAACCCCACTGCAAAAGATCCGCCTCCCTCTTCGGTACAAACTCGGGGTTTTCTCCAAGCCTAAGGTTCTGGTCACAACCTCTACCTGTGACGTACGGTTGGAATTCACCAAAGGCGGACACTCAAGCGATGCCGGCATCATGTGCTTTGCAAAGGTTGCAGAGATTGCGACGCGATTGCAATCAAAATCTCACGGTTTCTCATGAGGGTTCCACAGGGAAGGAGCTCTCTCTCTCTCTAGAACTCCCAAACTTTGCAACGGTTGGTAGCTTCCAAGAGAAGCTTTGTCTTTTTATCAGCTAAAGGGTTGGTTTCCTTATTAAACATATACCTCCAAATGGGTGTTAACCTTATCCAAGGGCCTGGTTTGGTGTTAGACGCACTCACCAAACACTTGTGTTCAGTCCTATCCACTTATCCTTAGGGTTTAGATTTGATGCTAAGCGGCACACGGTGAGTCGGTGCACGGCTTTTCCATTAAAGATCCAAACCAACAATGTAACTTTAATCCATTCCACACAAAGTTATCCTAATATCATTTAATGATTTATTATTATATAAAAATTCATGGTGACATCAATCACTGTGCCGAACAAGCACATGGGTTCAGTCTAGTTCGGGTTCAGATTTTTCGGGTCATTACATTCTTCCCACCTTAAAGAATTTTCGTCCTCGAAAATCGACGTGTCATATTCAATAATGTACGAGCACGATTCAACATTAACGAAAATAATCAGAGTTATTACATTCACCCCTCGAAAGAATTTTCGCCCTCGAAAATGTACAACATACCTCAACAGGTCTACGGTAATCCCTCATCCTAACAAACATTCATAACAAGGCATAATCAAAATAGTCATAGGTTCATTAAGAATGGGTCACAGTGCAATAGGTTTTACCAACCACGCTTTTCAAGGGACGGGGTCTATAGTGACCTGGATGTACTTCGTGTGGCATCTCATAACACCGTAGAGGGATTGCATTCGTACATGAATACCTATATTCTAAGTTTTACCTGCTTGGGAAAAGAAACCCCAACGTGACTCAAACTTGTCACCCATATCTCTTACATTTTCTTATCAGACAATCACATACATTTTAGCAGAATTTAATCAAAGTTTGGAAATAATTTACCTGCCTGATAACTCTCATTGAAAATGAATAGCAGGTACACATACACGGAACCTCACACATTCTACGATCCACATAGGTTTAAACAAAGCAGTGATAATTATGTCATAAAATTTTGTTGGATAATAGTAATAGATAAGGTAGAACAACTAAGTTCTAAAATATTTTTTTTATTTTTTTATTTTTTTATTATGTAACTTACAATTTAAAGAAAGATTTTATTTGAATCAGAAAGCCGTAAATAGTTTAAAGTACATGTATATTTCATATAACACAAGCTTTTACAAAATTTAACATTCACTTAAAAAAGTGTGGAAACTACGCGCGGATTTTGACTTCATGTTCCCAAGTGGCTTCCTCCAAAGAGTGGTTCTGCCACTTCACACGCAACAAGGGAATTCTCTTGGTCCATAAGAGGAACCTCAACCAATGTCAGTCTGTCTTAAAGCTCAATGGGCTGGTAGTCTAACACGTGAGTCAAGTCTTTAATATACCTCCACAGCATGGGCACGTGAAACACATTGTGCATGCTAGATACTTGCAGTGGTAAAGTTACTCGGTAAGCGATCTCGCCGACTCGGCTCAATATCTCAAAAGGCCCAATATAACACGGACTCAGCTTCCAACTCGTGCCGAAGCGCATCACTCTTTTCATAGGAGAGATTTTGACAAATACTTTGTTTCCTACCTTAAACACAGGTATTAGCTACCAAGATAAAATTCACAACAAAACTAAGGTGACCCATGCTATAAAGCTCACCTGAAACTCAACATGGTCCTTTTGAGGTCGGCATAGCTCTTTGGCGACTCTTAGCAACGCGTAACCTCTCGCGGATTAACCGAACTATCTCGGTCGTACTCTCCATAATCTTTACGCCTAAAATGAGCTTCTTGCCCACATCTTTCCAATTAAGTGGAGGCCTGCACCATCGTCCATACAAGGCCTTAAATGGTGCCATTCCGATGCTAGGCTAGTAGCTATTGTTATAGCCGAACTCGATCAAAGGCAAGTGTTGGTCCCATGACCCTTGGAAATTCAACATGCAAGCACGTAGCATGTCCTCAATGATCTGGTTCACCCGCTCAATTTGCCCATCGGTCTGAGGGTGAAATGGAAAGCTGAAATCAAGCCTAGAACCCATCCATTCTTGGAATCACTGCCATAACTGAGATGTGTAGAGCGGTTATCTATCGGATACAATACTGACTGGTATACCATGCAGCCTGACTATCTCTTTGAGATATAACTCTGCTAATTTTTTGACGGTATACGTCGTATTAGATGGCAGGAAGTGTGCGGATTTAGTCAACCGATCCACAATGACCCAAATGGCATTGTGTTTCCTGAGTGTCCTTGGCAACCCCAAAATGAAGTTCATAGAAATGGTTTCCCATTTCCACTCAGGTATCAATAAAGGTTGCAATAATCACCTCAGATTTTGATGATCCACTTTTACCTGCTGGAAGAATAAATACTTAGACACATACTCAGCAACGTCCTTCTTCAATCTTCTCCACCAAAAGCTTTTTTTTTTTCAAATATTGATACATCTTGGTACTCCCAAGATATATGGCATATATTGACTCGTGAGCCTCCTCCAAAATAGTGTCTCGAAGCTCAACATTGGTAGGTATGCCCACTCGGTCTTGGAATAGCAAGGTACCATCCTCCCTGATGGAGAACTCATATCTATTTTCGCTAATCACTCCTTTTCTGATGGCCATGAGCTCGTCATCAACCATCTGTAGCTTACGGATGTTTTCAAATAAAGTAGGTCGGATGACGATGGTAGCCATCAAAGCTCCTGAACCTTTCACGTCAAACCTCGTGCTGCATAAGACCATATCCTCCAATAAGTGCCATCGGTGCACTCTCGCAGTGAGATGTGATAACTAAGCAGAGAACTTTCGACTTAAAGCATCAACTACTACATTGGCCTTTTTAGGGTGATACTGGATGGAATAATCATAATCCTTCAGGAACTCTATCCATCTTTGTTACCTCATATTCTGAGCAAACAAATACTTGAGGCTCTTGTGATTCGTGAAGATGTCGAACGTCTCCCCATAAAGGTAATGCCTCCAAATCTTTAGAGCGAAGATTACTACCGCTAACTCAAGGTCATACGTATGATAATCCTTTTCATGGTCCTTAAGTTGTCTGGACTCATACACAATGACTCTCCCATTCTGATTAAGCATGCAGCTTAATCCCCGGTATGAAGCATCATTGTATACTGCAAAACCTCCATTGTTTGAAGGTATGGCAAGTACTAGCATAATAGTCAATTGCTTTTTGAGCTCCTAGAAACTTTGATCACACTGCTCCGTCTAATCAGACTTAGCATTCTTTTTCATAAGTTGTGTAAGCAGTCCTGAGATATTGGAAAAATATTCTACAAATCATCGATAGTATCCCACCAAACCAAGGAAACTACAGACTTCTATCACTGTCTTCGATTGTTCCCAATTCATCACTGATTCAATCTTTGCTGGATCGACTGTTATACCTATCTTAGAGACGACATGGCCTAGAAAACTAATCTGCTCAAGCCAAAGCTCACACTTGCTAAGTTTTACATATAATTTACGATCTTTGAGGGTTTGTAGAGCAACTCGCAGGTGTTGCTCATGTTTCTCTCGCGTCTTAAAAAAGATGAGGATGTCATCTATGAAAACCACTACAGACTTGTCTAAGTGTGGTTTAAATATCTGATTCATCAAGTCCATAAATGACGCGAGAGCATTTGTCAACCCAGATGGCATCACCAAGAACTCATAGTGTCCATATCGAGTTCTAAACACTGTCTTCTAAATATCTTTGGATTTGACTCTCAGTTGATGATAGCCTGATCTCAAGTCAATTTTAGAAAAAAAAAACCTCGCTCCTTGAAACTGATCAAAGAGATCATCTATTCTCGGAAGCGGGTAACAATTCTTAATCGTCAACTTGTTCAACTAACGGTAATCGATGCTGAGCCGCATCAAACCGTCTTTCTTTCTGATGAAAATACTGGTGCTCCCCAAGGAGACACACTAGGTTGGGTAAATCCTTTGTCTAAAAGCTCTTGCAGCTGTTCCTTCAATTCCTTTAATTCTGCAGGAGTCATGCGATACAGAGCTTTGGAAACTAGCTCAATACCTGGAGCTAACTCGATAGCGAACTCGATCTCTCGATCTAGTGGCAGTCCAGGTAGGTCCTCGGGAAACACATCAGGGTATTCACAAGCAACACAAATATTAATAATTATATTCTTCTCTTCTCGTTGCTCTTGTAGGAAGGTTATGTATCCACTGCACCCATTCTTCATCAGATATTTAGCTCGAATAGCTGATATAAAAGGCGCTACGCTAGTCTTCACTCCGTAAAATCGAAATGACTTTCCCATAGGAGGACAAAAAGTTACCACTTTTCGAAGGCAATCAACACTTACATGGTAAGCGGATAGCCAATCCATGCCCAGGATTATATAAAAAACTATCATATCTGATAATATCAATTATGCCCTAATATCATGATCCTAAACTCGAATAATGACTGATTTGTTCACGGTGTCTGTCCTCACTGAACTACCCGTAGGAACTATCACTGCAAAAATGAAGTTAAGGGACTTGGGAACGATGCTCAACTTCACAACGAACAATGGAGTGACAAATGACTAAGTAGACCCAGGGTCTATCAATACTCATACTTTATTAATCCACATTATTCCTTAAATTCTGAAAAGTGATTTATCCTAACTACCCTTTTATGTCCAGCAGAACTCGATCAACTATAACTTGGCCTTGTATCAACATATGCCACCATTCTAATACAAGTGTAAAGTATTCAGGTTTCATGCCTACGTTTTCAATTAAGTGTACATAAAATAGCATCATGATATTACAAAAATGTCACAATAGCATACTACTTCCAAAGACATTTATCAAATGAGAATAAGGTAAATTCTTAACTATCAATAATGGATTATACCTTAGATGACTTCATTCGTTGGTTGGGCATCGTGTGGTGATGATGATCCCGGAATAGATGTTGATACCTTATTCCTTTGATTCGGATCTGGGCAATCCTTCACCAGATGTCCCATCTGACCACATCTAAAGCATGCGCCCAAGGCGAGCTTGCACTTCTCCGTCCTATGCTTCTTTCCGCATCTTGCGCATATATCAATCGATACGAATGAGGAGATACTTAAGGCTTGTCATACTGCGGATGCTCTAGTTGTTGCTGAAGCTGAAGAGCGAGAGGACACTTGGACAACTCCTCTAACTGCCTGAGTGTTACGACCCAACTTTTTCAATCCTTAAGGTATAGGAAAGGCCAATTCATCAATTTATTGGTTTCTCAATAAGCCGTAAATCAAACAAAAGCCGGCAACATAAGCATAGATCTAAACGGAAGCATAGCTAACAAAAGCTCATACAAAATATATCACCAAGAGGAACCAGGAAGAACCACTGGTAACGGCCAATTCAACACCTAAAATAGTGGTTCCTAATGATGGTTCCTCAAGTGATATCAAAAATTACAAAACAATGGCCTTGGGCCTACAATTCAAAAATAATTCTAGACAAAAGTACCAAAAACAGTCCAAATCGGGGAAAGAACTCCTCTGTTGGGGCCTCCTTAGGAATGTAGTCAGAGTCCTCTAGATCAAGACCGTCCGATCCTAAGTCAGTCTCAACACCTGTGACGTATAGTCGGGGTGAGCTAACATCGAAGCTCAACAGAGGAAACTTTGTCTATTTACATTTTATCATGAGTAAAGGTTTTTCAAAGATAAAAATCGGATCAGTTATGGTTTTCAAAAGATGCATTGCAGACTAAATTCCAATTCTAAAATAGTAAGCCAAAGATGATTCATTAGATCTGATGTCCTTATATTTTCAAATTCTGAATCAAGCATGCCTCTTATCTTGAAATTATAACTTACTTATATCTCTCAAATTACATCTAGCATGAGAGCACGAGTATCACCGATGGGAAACCTTATTGACCATCATCGTTCATGAACCCTTTTTCGGAAAGAGCAACAAGCCCCTACGTAATGAGGGAAACTTGTGCAAGACTGAGTTACTGTCAACACGGTTGGTGAAATCTAGGGTTTCGTTCGTATGTACCTCAAATCGGATGCAAATGCTAAACATATCTGATTTTATGTATATAATACATTTAAAATTTTTTCAGAGTTCTAATACAAAAATTCATATTCGAAGATGAGGTTCAGAATTTCCAAAAGTTCTGATTTCTTATTTATATCACAGTTCAAAGTTCTTATTCATACTGTGTCTAACAAAATTTCATAATTTATGCATTTAACAAAACTAATCAATACTTAGAATAAAATGCAAATTAGGTTTAGGGTTCCCCTACCTCGACTCGAATCGGTCAAAAATCACACCAAAAAGAACTCCTCACAATGAACTCTTATCACAAGCCTACAATGATTAACACCACATGTGTTAATGAGGTCCAAAAAGTCAAAACAAAAACTACCCACAACATTTCCCATGAGTTTCCAAAGACCAAAAAAATAGAGCATAATTAGATGGTCGAATTTAAATTCGTTTTTTCATTCCAAAGCACACATCCAGTTTATCTTTTCTAGCTGCACCATATACCTAACTAATCTAGGCATAAATAACTTTAATCAAAGGAGTTTAAAGTGCCTACCTTTCAAGGTTTACTCCTAGCTTCCGTTGATCCAATCTCAAGCACATGATAAATCCGCAAACCTCAATTAGCTAAACTCCAATTCAGTCCACCCATAACTTTGCTGTTAGAGCAGAGGTTGCCCAGATTAATTTGTCCACTCTTCCCTAGCCTTCCTTCCAAATATACCAACAATTTCCGAAGCTAAGCACAAGAGTTTTCAATGGCTAAGATGGGGAGAGGGATTTTCAATCACTAGGGATCTAAGATCTAAGCAAGGCAGCAAAGGTTGTAGGGAGTGCAAGAATTTAGGTTCTCACGTGAGGAAGAAGAGATCAAACCTCTCCTTCAATCCTCTCCCTTTATAACCAAATTCTCACCTCAAAATATCATGATATTTCACATAAATATCATGATATTTATGTTTAAAATTCTATCCACTTAACATGCATTTATTTTCGGTGTTAAGCACATACACATGACTTAGCGTATATGAGTTACCAATTATTTGACTTCTTAAGGTCCAAAACAGAAATCCTTTGGTCATATTCCATATCATATCCTAACTTACCTAATTAAACCGGATTCGTCCCGTAAATTTTCTGGGTACGCTTATCGAGGTAATCAAAATCAGGTCCAAAATATAAGGGATATTAAATTCTCCCCTCTTTAAGAATTTTCATCCCCGAAAATTTAAAAGACGCGCAAACAAAGCTACAAGAAAACCCATCCTAAGCAAAAGGCGTAAACAAAATGAAAAGCACAAGGCCAAAGCAAAAATACATGGGCCACAGTGCGATGGCGTCGCAGGGCACGCAAGTCAAGGGATGGGATCTGTAGTAACCTGGATGTACTGCATGTGGCACCCAAATGGCCATAGTGGATTGCATCCATACATGGATGCCGACACTCCAAGTGTCACGTGTCGGGAAACAACCTCATCGTGACTCATGGTGCACAAAGCGAACACAAAGTACACAAACATAATATCAAGCTAAAAGGATCGAATCACGAAACCATAGAAAACATCAAAACAGAAAGTAAAGGAAAACCAAAGCTATAAATATAGAGAACCCCATAAGGCAAAATAACTAGAAAGCAAGCCACCACACATCCATAGGCAATATATCCAAAGATTAGAGGACCCATATACAAAAAGAACAAAGCGAACCATCAAAAAATAACAACGAAAAGTTATAAAGTGTAGCAAAATTAGAACCACCGGGTTCTAGATAATCCATCCATCAGGAAATAAATATAGTCCCAACAAAAAGATAGATTGTAAAAGGAAAATCCATAAAGTCACCATGACAAAGCTAATCCCTCCTATCTGAACCGGACCCAGCAGCCTGAGGATCATCCGCATCATCATCCTCGCCGTCACCTCCCACATCCGTAGGGGCACCGTCACCGGTGCCAGAGGTAGAAGCGTGGTGCACCGACGCTCGGATATCTGCCATATAAGTCACGTAATCGGTCGAAAAAGCATGCTGCATCAAATAGGTCAGTGCCCCCTGTGTATCTGCAACTCCCTGCTCATAGAGCTCGTATGCTGAGTCAGCTCCTGAATCTGCTGACTCATAGTAGTCATCTAACGCGTAAACTCCGACAAGGTGAGTACATCAGCGGGTGGGGCTGGTCTGTCTCAGGGGCGACATGCTCTGTAGCAGAGTGATCATCATCCTCATCATCCTCATCAGGAACTACCATTCCTTTAGGAGCCTTTAACAATTTGTTGTAGGTGCGACCCCAGTTGACCAATCTGTAAGTCTTGAGACTAGCCGTGGACCTAGGCTTCGTAGGAGGAATCTCATAAGCCGGTCTCGCCCGATAATCCTCAATCATCAATGAAATCAAACGAGTATAAGGGATGCCCTTGGCCGGTGTCTTTATCCTTTTACTCATTTTTTCGCGAGCCTTAATGATACCGGTAAAGATAACCATCGAGGCATTGAACCAGCATTCCTTAAAAGCCAAAAATAAAATCTGTTGGATGGGGCCCGTGCGTTCTGATCTATGTCCAAACAGGTAAAGGGTCGCTTTAAATATGACATCTAACATCCACATCGTATCCGGCATTTGAAAATGTGCTATAGCCTTGCCGAAACCGTGACGACCCTGGGTCATCTGAGCTATGACCTCATGAACCGGGACAAGTCTAGGACGTGGAGGAGCCAAGCCCATAGTTGTTGAGTGTGTGGTTGGGCATCGCATTGCTGCGGCAATGTCGTCAACATCAAAGGTGTAATCACGCCCATCAATGGTGGTATATACTTTCTTCCCATCCTCCCGTCGCATGCGCTGGTAAAATAGGCGCACTAACCGAGGATAGAAATGGGTGTGAAAAGGGTTCAACAGTGGGGTTAATTGGCCTTTTTCTAGATAATCTGCAGCCCATTGTGTCTGCTGATCGAAGAGTTCGGGATCGAAGATCCACTCGTTAGCGAACCCTTTAGCACCCCAATATTCATTGGGCTGCTCGTGGATTTGGGGGGTGGCATAGGGGGTTGAACCGATTGTGGTGGTGGGGTTGAACCGATTGTGGTGGTGGCTGTGGTTGGCTTGAAGACCCACCTTTAGAGGCTGGTCGTTTAGATGTTGGGACCTTAGGGTGAGTGCTTTTCTTAGGCCCCATTAAAAGAAAAAAACAAGAAACTGAAATGTGGAAAAGATCTAGAAATTGCTCAGGATGAAGAGGGTTTTTACCTCTTTAGAATGCCCACAAATTGTTCCTTGTCCACGCAATCCAAGCCCCAAGCCAAACCGAGCTTAATCCCTCATGATTTCGGCCAAAAAGTGAAAGAAAATACAAGAAACCCCCAAAATCCTCAAAAAACCCAAGCTCGGTTCTGTTTTTCAAATGCGCAAAATGACAAAACCCCAAAACACAGCTAACATAAATCCATAAAATTCGACCTTCGAATTTTCCAAAACTCTGTCAGGGCTGTATTTTCCTTCCAAACTTTTCAAATTTTGAGTTGTTTGTTCATAGCTTTTGGTCCCAGTTGACTTCCCTTGAGCCCTTTCATGTCGAACATTGAACTCAGGCTATAATGTAAGTGCACAACTATAATTTCACTTGTGCAATTACACAAACAATAAAGATTTGACCCAATTTATCACATGGCAATTAGCCAAAGTAAACACAAACATGCAACTACAGTTTTCCAAAATTTGTATATCTGTATAAACTATGAAGTATAGATATTGCAACACAGAATTTGGTATGGGCTTTGACAATTACATTGCACCCCAAAATTTTGTATAGTCTAGGACAAGTGCATCAAAACTCCCAATTTTCCTTACATCCTATATACTACCAAAAGTACAATTTCCTAAAATTTAGTCAAACAAATTCAGGAATTGCTCTCGGAGCTCAGCTTCGCACTCCCAAGTGGCTTCCTCTGATGTATGATTCCGCCATCATACAAAAACCAAAGGAATCTGCTTAGTGCATAGGATCTGCTCCTTGCGATCCAAGATCTGTACCGTGTCCTCGATCACTGTCAAACCATCCTGAAGCTCGATGGGTTGGTAATCAAGCACGTGAGTCGGGTCGCAAATGTATCTCCTCAGCATGGACACATGGAAGACGTTGTGCATGCTGGTTAGTTGCGGCGGTAGTGCTACTCTATAGGCAACCTCTCCAACTCGGCCTAATATCTCAAAAGGCCCAACGTACCTAGGACTCAGTTTCCCTCGTTTGTCGAATCGCATAATGCCTTTCATAGGCGAGATTTGAACAAACACGTTGTCGCCAACTTGAAAAGTAAGTGTTAGCGACAATTTCATCGCCCAAAGATATATTAAGATTAATGCACGTAAACTCACATAAGCTTACCTAAAAATCCACATGTCTCCTCTTGAGATCGGCGTAGCTCTTCTGACGACTCTAAGATACACGGAGTCTCTCGCGAATCAACCGAACTGTCTCGGTCGTATGCTCTACAACCTCAGGACCTAGAATGAGTTTCTCGCCCACTTCTTCCCAGTTTAGCGGCGATCTGCACTACTGTCCATATAAAGCCTCGAACGGTGCCATACCAATGCTAGCTTGGAAGCTATTGTTGTAAGCCAACTCAATCAGAAGTAAGTGTTGGTCCCATGACCCGTGAAAATATAACATGCAAGCTCGTAGCATATCCTCAATGATTTGATTCACTCACTCAGACTGGCCATCGATCTGTGGGTGAAATGCTGAGCTGAAGTCAAGACGAGAACCCATTCCTTCTTGAAACTGTTGTCAAAACTGTGATGTAAACAACAGATCCTTGTCTGATACAATACTGGCCGGTATAACATGCAGTCGAATGATCTCCTTGAGGTATAACTCTGTGAGTCTGCTAGTGGTATACGTCGTATTGTAGGGTAGGAAATGCACGGACTTGGTTAGTTGATCGACAATGACCCAAATGGCATTGTTCTTCCTCAGTGTTTTCGACAAACCTAGGATGAAGTCCATCGAAATGGCTTCCCATTTCCACTCGGGTACAGGTAAAAGTTGCAACAACCCTGCTAGATTCTGATGGTCAACCTTAACCTGTTGACAAACCAAGCATCATGATATGTACTCAACGACATCGCATTTCAAACCTCGCCACCAGAAGCTCTTCATCAAATCTTGATACATCTAAGTACTACTCGGATGTATAGCATACATCGATTTGTGAGCCTCTTCCAGAATGGTATTCCAAAGATCGGTACTCATCGATACACATACTCGATCTCAAAACAGTAAGGTCCCATCTGCCCGAATGGATAAATCCTTCTTGCTTCC
The DNA here is from genome assembly GCA_021018995.1 of Chloranthus sessilifolius. Classification (NCBI taxonomy): domain Eukaryota; kingdom Viridiplantae; phylum Streptophyta; class Magnoliopsida; order Chloranthales; family Chloranthaceae; genus Chloranthus; species Chloranthus sessilifolius. The sequence continues at coordinate 87,974,373 of CM037595.1, forward strand.
ACTAAGCACGTCTCGCCTAATAGCCATTAGCTCATCGTCTGTCATCTACGGCTTCCTGATATTCTTGAAGAGTGTAGGGCAAAGCATAAGAGTATCCATCAATGCTCCAGAGCCTTTTACATCAAATCGTGAGCTGCCCAAAGCCATATCTTCCAATAGCTTCCATCTCTGTATCCTACCGACGAGACGTGATAATAGCACTGAAGATTTCCTACTGAGAGCATCAGCAACGACATTCACCTTTCTCAGATGGTACTGGATAGAGCAATTATAGTCCTTTAAGAACTCCATCCATCGTCGTTGCCTCATATTCAAGTCCTTCTTAGTGAATAGGTACTTAAGGCTCTTGTGATCGATGAATATATCAAATATCTCACCGTAAAGGTAATGTCTCCAGATCTTCAGGGGGAATATAACTGTTGCAAACTCGAGATCATGCGTCAGATAATTTCTTTCATGGTCCTTCAACTGCCTAGTTACATATGCAATGACTCGCTCGTGTTGATTAAGCATGTAGCCTAAGCTGCCATAAGAAGCATCACTGTACACTGCGAAGCCTCCACTGTCTGAAGGTATAGCAAGTACCGGCATTGTAGTGAATCACCACTCCAGCTCCTGAAAGCTTTGCTCGCACTGCTCTATCCAATCGAACTTCGCGTTCTTCCTCATAAGTTGTGTAAGTGGACCAGATATCTTCGAGAAGCCCTCGATAAATCTTTGATAGTACCCTGCCAGACCAAGGAAACTACGGACCTCAGTAACTATCGTTGACTGTTCCCAGTTCACCACGGAGTCAATCTTTATAGGATCAACCGATATACCAGACTCGGAGACAACGTGGCCCAAGAAACTGACCTGGTCTAGCCAAAACTCACACTTGCTGAATTTGGCATAAAGCTGATGGTCCCTGAGTGTTTGAAGAGCCACTCGTAGGTGTTGTATATGCTCCTCTCTGGTTTTTGAATATATGAGGATGTCATCTACGAAAACTACCATAGATTTATCAAGATGTGGCTTGAACACGTGGTTCATCAGATCCATAAACGATGCAGGCGCATTCGTCAACCCAAATGGCATCACTAAGAACTCATAGTGACCATATCGCGTGTGAAATGTTGTCTTAGATATATCTTCTACCTTGATCTTGAGCTGATGATAGCCTGACCTCAGATCAATCTTCGAAAAGAACTTTACACCCTGTAGTTGATCAAACAAGTCATCTATCCGCGGCAGTGGATAACGATTCTTAATCGTCATCTTGTTGAGCTGGCGATAATCGATGCACAGACGCATCAATCCATCTTTCTTCTTCACAAAGAGTATCGGCGCTCCCCAAGGCGAAACACTCGGTCGAATAAAGCCTTTATCCAATAGCTCCTGTAGCTGTTCCTTGAGCTCGTTCAACTCCGCAGGTGCTATCCGATATGGTGCCTTAGACAGAGGTTCGATACCCGACGCTAACTCGATCACGAACTCGATCTCTCGATCAGGTGGTAACCCAGGTAAGTCTTCAGGGAAGACATCAGGAAATTCACAAGCAACCGTGATAAGAGCAATGTCCAACTTCTCTTCTTTATTATCTTACAAGTAAGCAAGATATCCACTGCAACCATTCCTCATCATGCGCTCATCCCGAATAGCAGAAATAAGTGGCGCAACCTTCGATTTTACTCCACAAAATCGAAAGGATTTTTGCTTTGGCGGTCGGAAGGTCACGATCTTTCGTAGACAGTCCACGCTCGCGTGATATGCCGCCAACCAATCCATCCCTAGAATCACGTCGAGCCCTTCCATGTTTAGCGGAATCATGTCGATCACTATCTCATGATCATTAACCATCACGATGGCTGACTGACACCCTGTATCCGTGCTCACCGAGCTTCCCGTAGAAATTTTCAAATCTAAAATGAAAGCAAGGGGTTCGGGAGCAATACCCAACTTCTCGGAGAAAAGAGGAGTGATAAACAAGTGCATAGACCTGGGGTCTATCAAAACTCGCGCTTCAATTTTACTCAAGTTGCCTTCACGACTCATCATAAGGGTACCTTTTATCATAAATTATTATTAATTAGATGTAATGATTTTAATTTTTCAAAGGTTCTTTAATGAAATCACAATTCAAAATAAATATAAACTAATACAAGAATTGACAATCTAAACTTTAATGATACCTTGGATCACGTCATTCGACGTTTGGGCATCATATGCAGTCACCGCATAGGCTCGACCCTGAACAGTAGGTCACGATAATTTCTATGTAGAGACCGACGTAGTCCTTCCCTTGTCTGCCTCAGGACAATCCCTGATCATATGACCAACCTTTCAGCACTTGAAGCATCCTCCAATATTCCGTCCACAATCCTCCGTCACTACAAAAAAAGGGACTTTTAGAGACCGGTATTGGAGACGGCTTTTCGAAGCCGTCTCCAATAACCATTTATTAGAGACAATTATTTCAAAGGTCGTCTCGAATTCTTTTATTAGGGACGCCTTAAATAAAATAACATATAGAGTCGTTCTCCGTAAGGTTCACTTCCTCAATAGGCAGGTGGAACCTTAAGAGACTACCTAAAAAAGGGTCTCAAAAAGTCGGAGAGCTGGCTCCAAAAGATCCAATTCGGTCTTTAGTTAAGTCGTTATATTTTTTGCGGCTGCAAATAACTTAACTCAGCCTCCATTATAAATAGGCAACGCTAATAATTTTATTTCTGCAACTCATCGCGAGGTGAATAGCTCTGATCTCCAAGAGGAAAACCCAAGCGAAACCCTTTCTCCTTCGTTCTCTCCTGACTTTGAAATGGTGAATCTCTAATCGATCTCCCAATTTTTCAGTCTAATCTCTTTCTCCAATCTCACGCTCTCTTAAATCTGCAATTAGATTCACCATCTCGGCTCAACTTCGTTTCCGATCTGTTGGAAGAAATCAAAAAAGTTGGCGTGTTCTAATTGCTTGAATCGGATGTAAGTGAGTCTAGGCGAATATGATGCTCGCATGATCTTGATTTTGGTGCCCTAGCAGTTTGAATCAGATCCAAAAAAGCAAACTTTAATCGCTTAAATCTGAGTCAGATAAAGTTCAGATCTAAGGTGCGGTTCAATTTCAATTTCCATTTAAGCTGCATTTCGATTATGATTTCGATTCAGATTCCAAGTTGATTTCAAATTTTGATTCGTGAGTGAACGAATTTTGATTTTGATTCAGATCAAGTAGATTTTGAATTTGTAAAATTTGTTTGCAATTTGCTTGGAATTATAGGATTATTTGTTTGGAATTAGAACTTTTTTTGGAAAGAAGTTTGACGAACTGTTTTGATCTGTCATCTAAAGGAGTTTGGATCATCTCACAGGCCGATTTGCAGAAGCGTTTCACTGATTGTGTCTATTTCTTCGCATCTCCCCTTTGTTGCAAAAAGGTAATTATTAATTAATTATTGTTTCGGATATAGGTTTATATTTTGGTTTACTCATATCTCTTGTTCTTATTTCTATAAATATCTTACGATTATTATTTTTAAATGCAAAATACTCATTGATCTGAATTTTTCATGTAAATATTCACTGATCTGTTTTGGTTTTTATTTACATTTTTTTTTTCATTTTTTGGCATTTGTAAATGCAAAAATCAGAGCATCATATGTGGATGCTCTGTTTGAATAATTTCAAAATCTAAATCTGTAATGTGATTCCAAATTGTGGATGCTCTGTTTTAACATGCTCCACCTGCATCATATATGGATGCTCTGTTTTAACATGCTCCACCTGTATGCAGATATAGGAGGATCTTGACTGAATGTCATCCTATAAAAATGGAAATCGTAAAAGTCAAGACTCTCTTCTATCTAAGGACTGCAGATCTGGTTGTGAGCTTCTTGCTCATGGCTGAAGTCTTTTCCCTTTCTTAATGAGTTTTCTATTCGTCTTCTAAGTTTCAGTGGTGGTTTAACAAAGAAGTAGAGTTCCAGGGTGGCCACTCCACAGTAGAAATTGGGGATTTCTGGAAAGTCAGATGAGAGTACAGAAATTAAACTGAAGATGAATTATGGGTATCATGGCTCAAATGGAAGTTTAATGGCCAATAAAGCGGTTCTTGTCTAAGGTGGTTTCGAAATTCGATAGTCAATTTAGAGAAATTTGTTTATATCTTCTTATACTTCCCATGTCTTTAGCCAAAATAATGTTACACTTTACATATCTTTCGGACCAACCAGAGCAGAGAGACAATAGGTGTGCAACCTTTTTTTATAGTTGGTGTGTTAAGAAAAAATGTTGGTGTGGAAGTAGTATCACTTGTATATTTTAATCTCTATTTTCAACCTTAAACTCTCTTTAGCTACTATATTATCACAAATTGGCAAATAGTATTTCCAATTGCCCTTGGGTTTTTTTTTCTTATAATGCCATTTTCACTTGATGGAATATAATAGAACCAACATTTATCTTGGGCCCAAAACAAATTGGATGGTCCACTTTTATTATGTTTCCATGGAAAAGGGCACATTTACTGAAAAATTGGGGTATTTCAGGAAGAAATTCTTCATAAAATACTCAACAACAAAACTGGGAATGCATCTTATTTGGCAATATGTAGTAATATAAGATTAAAAATTAAAGAAAATGAGAATTTTAGTTTAGGAGACTACCTCTCATGGTTACCAATAGCTGTCATGTATGAAACATGAGAAGCCAGTGGAGTGATAAGTTGAAGGAAGTAATCCCATTCTACTAAGAAACCAATAGCATAACTGATGTCTCCAATGTGGAAGATTGAGTCTACATTCCCTGATGCCACATCATCTGCCAGGGCTGCCACTACAGACAGTGATCCTGGCTACATGTGCCAGACCAACAAGGGAACTATTCAACATAATTACATGTATCTTATCTGTTTCTTAATTAGATAAATTAAAACCTGAAATTGGTGAACTAAAATATACCTAAATTGGATAATTCTTATAAAATTTATTACATATAGAGCAGAGCGCGGGACACTGGGAACGATGCAGCGATTGATCGCTACACCCAAGCCAAAACCTATTTAAGGTTCAAAACAATGACATTAAATAATAATGTAGCTTCATCATCATTGAGGTTAGGAATATTATAAGTTATATATTCATCAACATTGGGAATATATCCATCGTTGAGGGCAGAATTATTTATATCATTGATATCATAAAAGAAAAATTATTGTCCATTTTTATTACTATAACCAGTCAATGTGCCTTCATCAGCCTCCGGGATCCAACAGTTCTCCAATTCAGTAGTTGGAGAAACATCAACCTCCTGATTATGACTCACAGAACGGGAAAATTTTGATCTTAGGTTGGGCTTTTTTCTTACATTATTATTGTTGCAATCATTGTCTCGGTTCATTTGATGATCTAGCCGATGTTTTCTGTTCCTGTACTTGTGATGACTATAAACTTTCATTTATTTTTTTTGCAATCAGTAAGGGTACGTTCCCCTAATTCACTTCCCATTTGCATATCTACAAAATCAAGTTGCCCTTTTTTTTTAATCTCCAGAAGTAGTTTAAAATTCTTTGCAGAAAATGGAGAATATGCCGCATATAGTAACACAGCACCTGCACAGTAGGTTTTCGCAAATATGGGGGAGTCCAATTCTGCTAACTTCCTTAGTAGCCAAATCCAAGCAAACCTGCGATTTTATACTTCAACAAGGTTTATATCTGCTGCGATTTGAGCACACCTACACCAATTTTTTGTCGATTACACATCAACAAGGTACAGATCTGTTGCTATTTGATCTCAATTCTAAACTTTTTCTCTATTTTTTTTTAGTTTTTTTTGTAGCTATTTGATCTGCGATTTGAGCACACCTTATCTCCCTGATTTTGTATCTTTTAAATTAACCATCATTGGAGGATTGAATCTACCACAGTTAGGGTTAGTAATTTCCTTGTTTTTGCTTCAGATCAATCGATTTTATCAGTTCCTGAGATCAAATTAATCTAGTAAATACTTGGTAAATTATAATAAAACTATGTGAGTTGTGATATGAAGTAGTGTAATGATATCTGGCTTCACTCATTTGACGAAAAGGCAGTGTAATTTTAATATAGGTCAATAAATTTTAGAAGAAGTTTGATTCTGGAGGTGAGGGCTTTGTATCTTTCTTCCAACTATGAAAATAATGATATTGTTGTTGGCTTCGCTCATTTGACAAAAAAGGTAGTGTAATTTTAATATAGGTCTGGCAGACAGTTGCCCTGCTGATCTCTAATTGTCTTCAATTTTCCTTGATAAGAGTATTGATTTTCGTTCTAAGAATGTCCTAGGGAAATTTCAAGAAACATTGTACAGACCATTGTCTAATAAAATACAATGTATCATTATTTATAGATCTGAGTGAAGGTGTGTTACTTGGTTTTTGCATGCTTACCAAATCCTGTGCGAAACTTGGTACCTATATTTTTCTTTCATTGTGCCTTTTGGAGATCAGGTATACTGAGATCCATGTTATTTCACTTGCTAACCCAGCTTATCATGAAAGTGTGGACCTCCAATCTATATATAGCTTTATGCAAGTGTAAACTTCCACTCCTTGAATCTACCTAATTAAAGTGGCTGAATATACTTCCGAAGCTATTTATCACCATGGTGCACTATGTACGGACATCAAGAGGCTCCAAGTACTTCTCCCAGATGTACGTTAATTCCTTCGTTTCTTCTTGTACATGTTTCAGGTTAAGGTGAATACAGTGTTTGGATCTGATGCACCTCCATTAACAATAAATCTCGTGCAAGCCTTCGCCTCGTTCAAAAATACGCTTGAGAACGGTGCAAGCGATTCTGATTGTTTTCTCAACTCTGTTTTGCTAGCTTTATGGTTCTTCATGTTTTGTTGGCATTCCATTTGTTCATTACTCTAGTTGAGTATGTAACCCTATCAAAAAGTACTATCATATCTTTGTTATAATTTTTTTGAGTCTTATTTGACCTTTTTGGTAATACAGGTGCTTAAATTTGACCCAGAACACTCTGTTCATACATTGGACATATTGCCAAGCATAGATGTTGGAAAGTACACTTTCATTTTTGAGGTAATCTTACTCTTCATTTTTTCTAGTATGGACCTAATTGTCATGTTTACTAAATTGATCATGGGTGATATTTATACATCTGTAGGTTTTGATTCATGATCCCAAGCATAAGACAACATACGCTACTGGAGGTCGAATTCAAGCATCTATTTTTGTCACAGGGTTGATCAATATTGGCAGTGCAGAAATTGCAGTATTGGATAGTGATGTTGGAAGCATCGAGACCATTCAAAAGTAAAGACTCTTTTAATTAATTTTTTGTAATTTTATATTGTCGATGGCACTGGTATTTTACTATTCTCCACATCTCTAACGTTGTAGATGCTTCTTTACAGTGGATTGGAATTTAGAACTTAACCAAAATTAATTTCAGCTTGTATTTGTAAAGTTTGTATTGCTGGCTATTTGACTGCATGAATTACTCATTTTCATTTGGTCTCCTTGGTACTTCTGGATTTAACATTTTTTTTTTAATAGATTCTAATGTTTGCACAAAAGGGATGAAATCATTACTACTTTTTTAAAAAAATTAATTCTTTTATTATCCAAATAGTACTATTTTAGAGATATTTATCCCCATTGAAGAAATTCAGGGTCATTATCTTGGTTTTAATATTTCATCATATAATAGTATGTAAAGACTAATTGATGTGTTTGAGCAAAAATATAGATACATATAGAGAAGTAATTAAAACATGTCCATGATTACAAAACATAGGTGAAGAAAACCCAGTCCACCGTCATAGGCCTCCCTTGAGACTGGGAGACCCCCTTTGCTCTAGAATTAATAGATTTAGTTGCTACAAGATCTTTGTTAAGAATTTGGTTAATTCAACAAACGCGTCTTAGAGAGAAGGGATATTGCAGCTCCAACTTCCTTCAATTTCATGCATAGTGCCTTAACTGTTACCTCATTGACACTACCAAAAAACTAATGGATGTACAATGTTTGACCTCCCCTGCTCCTTGTGTTCATAGGAGTGAGTGATGACGTAGCTCTCATAGGCCCATTTATATTTCATGCATCTGAATTTCCTTAAACACCACCATCGACTTCTCCTTTATAATATCCCAAAACTCTTGAAGAATGCAATGCAACTCATTTGAATCCGGAGCCTTATTGCTTTTCATGTCAACACTAGCATTGTGAACTTCCTCTTCAGCCTCCCTCTAACCAAGCCAATTCTTATTTAATCAGAAGGGATTCCTTCAAGGTTGAGATTGAAGGTTTAGATGGTCAATGACATTCCTTAAATAAAGATACCTAATACTACTCCACAATGACACTCTCCATCCCTTTATTCTCTTTCAATCGAATACCATCTTTAATAATCTTTTTAATAAAATTTGCAGTCTTCTAGCATTAGCCATTTTATGAAAGAATGCAATGTTTTTGCCCCCTTCTGTAAACATTGGTCCCCGATGTTTTCCAGCTAATATCCCCATAAGATATTTTGGTACTCCTGCTTCAAAGCTTCTCTTATCCCTATCTTGTTCACATTAGTGGTTGGCTTTCCATCATGCATGACTAAAAGTGTAATCAATGTTTTCTAATAAATCGGAGGCATCAACCAAGAGTAGACAAAATCACCAAGGACCCTCACTTTTCTTAGTCACCCAAGCAATAACATTAACCAAATCACCTTCTACCCTTAAAGGATCGCAAAGCTGATTCTTTAAATATTTAAGTGCCAATTTAAAGAGTTTTACATGTTACTCTTGGAATCCTTGACACTTATTGGACCTAAGAACATGGTTTAAACCAAAGTATTGGCGGATACTAATACGTATTGGTTTTGGCCTAAATTAATACCGATACCAGATGTATCAGCTGGTATCATTGGGTGGATGTTCTTAGGGTTTTTAGGCTTTTTGTCTCTGGTTTTGGCTGACAAAAGCACTTCGTTTAGTGGATTGGTGTCAGATTCCAAGGCTTCTTGGGAATCTTAGACTAAGTTGGAAGATTTAAATTGAATATATGAATAATTGATGTAATGTAATCAGGGAACAGGTCATTAGTCGTGACTTGTGTATTAAATTTACCACTTTCAAAATATTATTTTTTATTTTCATTCGTCCATGTCAGTTTTTTTTATTATACGTTTATAAATATAATAATGTTGTATGTATACACTTCAAAAAAGGTAAATTAGGTGAAAATAATGTTCTAATTCGTTTTTTCTTCTTCTGATTTTCTAGATTTTTTTTATTTTTTATTTTTTATTTTTCGGCCAAAAAACAAAAAATCTGTAATATCCCTGATATTTTTAACCTATTTTCGTTTACCTCGGGAAGCGTGCCCGGAAAATACGGTATAATATTTTTGGACTTTTAGTAAGATAAGGCTATGATAAGACTAGTGGTAAGAGGTTTTTGTCAAACGATGTGTGCAAGTCATGTAAGCGATGACTTACACCATAACGTAGGTGTTTGTGGTTAGCGTCGGACACTTTTTCTATTTTAAGAGATAAGTTACAAAAATATAATATCTAGATATTAATTTGTATAGTTTTCGGTTATAAGAGAGAGTGTGCAAGAGAAGATTAATCTCTATCTCTCGTTGGAAATTTAAGCCTTAAAGGCCTTGCTTCATTGATCTTAGATCTTGTAAGATTTAGAACCCCTCTTCACATCTCAACCATTAATTAACCTTAGATTTGTATTCGGATCATTTTGATCTATAGAAAGAGAAGAGTGATGTGGAGAGTGAGAACCTCTGTGTGATTTGGTTGACTGATGAGGCTGTGGTCACCTTATTGGATGGATAAGTGAAAATTTGAATCATTGAGCTTTGAGATGTTTTATGCGTGATTGGGGCAACGAAACAACTAAATATCGTCAAAAGGTAGGTTTTAAAAACATTAGTTAAACATGTTATGTTGTATTAGTTTATAAAGGTAATTATTGGCTAAACAATGCATGTGAAAAAAGAAGAAAATTTAGAAAAGGATCTCAGATCCAAATTTTTACAAAATTTCATGTCTGAGAAAATCGACTGTCGATTTTCAAATCGAGGGTCGAATTTCAGAATCGACCATCGAATTGAAAATCGAGTGTCGATTTTCAATTTTTTATGCCTGAAGTGTAAATTCGAAATTCGAGGGTCGAATTTAGAATCGACCATCGAATTTCAAATTCGACCCACGAATTAGAATTCGAGGGTCGAATTCTGTCCTGTTTCTGGCATTCAAATCTTTTGTTGGATTTTTGATCCGCAATCTCTTAGTTTGATTTTTGGTTTTATATTAACACTGAGAGTGTTAATATATGTAGGTTTTGATTGTTGGGAGTCCTTGGTGAGGACTTTTTTTTGCACTTGATTGGAAGCTCTTTGTTAAGGTAGGGGAACCTTGCATTTTAATTGCATTAAATTGTAAGTAAAGACTGTTTTACTGTTAAATTAAGAAGTATAAATTTGGAAATTCAGTTGCACACAGCATGAATAAAACTCTGATTATATGACACAAATCTGAAAATTTGGAAACTTTATAACTAAGAACTTTGCAAATTGAACCTCGAACCTCGCTTAAATCTTGAATCGAGAACTTAAAATCGGTATTATGTTATGAATATAAGTATTGAAATCACGTTAGCATTTGCATTCGATTTAAGGTACGCCGTAAGCGATGCCCTAGATTCTACCAACCGTGTTGACGGTATAACTTTGGCAAGTTTCCCTCATAGCGTAGGGGCTTGTTGCATTCGGAAAAAGGGTTCATGAGCATGATGGTCGAGGGTTTTCCCATCGGTAATGCACCTTGCTCTCATGCTATAGGAAATTTGAGAGATAAAATTAAGTTATAAATTTAATATAAGAAGCATGCTCGATCGGAAAAACGGTCGAAATTTGAACATCAGTTTATGTATTGATTTTAACTCAGTTAGGCGGAGATTTAGTTTGCAAAGCATCATTTGAAAACCATATTTGATTCCGAATTACATCTTTTGAAAAACCTTTACTTATAATGAAATGCAAATAGATCTGTTTCCTCTATTGGGCTTTGTTGTTAGCTCACCCTCGACTATCGTCACAGTCTTTGAGGCGATTTGGGATCGGAGGATTTGGAGGATTACGACTATATTCACGAGGAGAATTAGATTTACTATTTGAGGAGTTCTTCCTTGATCTCTAGATCCTATATTTTTGGTATTTTGTTTGAATATTGTTTTGAATATTGGGCCCTAGGCCTTATTTTATTCTTTTGATATCACTTGAGGAACCATCATCGTGAACCATTAGTTTAGGTGTTGGATTGGCCATCACCGGTGGTTCCTTTTGGTTCCTCATAGTGATAGATTTGTTATATCAAGCTTTTGATTTATGGTTTATCTCTACTTTGCCTCTGTTTTAGATCATTGTTGTATGTGCCTGTTTGAATCGGCTTATTGAGAAATCAATAAGTTGATGAACCGGCCTTTCCTATACGTAAGGATTGGAAAAAGTCGGTCGTCACGATTGGTATCGAGCCATGCTCTAGGTTCGAGTCTTAGGACTAGGGATAGATTGTCTTGACAATCTTCTTGATCAATTGTTATTGTTTTTCAACAATGACGGATCATGCCTCCGTGAGTTCGAGAGGCGAGGCCGAGGTATAGAGGGACCTCGTCTGACTCATTGAGGAGATTGATGAGGCGTAGGCACCTCATATGGCGAGGGCGAGTTGCCGCCCTAATGCGAGCCTTTGGGAGGCTAAGAGAGGAATGTAGATGAGGTATTGGCGGCCTTGGCTACTAATATGGCCAGCAGATTTGCCATTGATGAGCAGAAGATCTTTGGCGGCGGACATCGGCCAGAGGATTCACGAGTTCGGGAGGATGAGACCTCCTACATTCTCGTGAGACAGACGGATCCTATGGAAGAGGCGTGGCTTGATGAGATAGAAGATATTTGAAGTCGCGATTACAGATGTTGAGAAAATCTGGCATCCTTCAAACTTTTGGGAGAGGCCCGGTCCGTGGTGGAAGTCTGTTTCTAGGATGAGAGAAGCGGGACTACCCTAATACTCCATGGACTTGGGCAGAATTTGTGGAGACGTTCAACGATCAATATTTTCCTAAGATCGCGTCATCGATTGGGAAGTCCAGTTCGAGTGAACAGATGAGATGTCTGCGCGAGTATGCGCCGAAGTTTGATAGACTCTCCAGATTTGCACCCTTGCGTGGCCACCGACGATGAGAGCTCGAAATTTGAAGAGGATTGAGGCCGAACATTCAGGAGAGGGTGTCTATGTGGGAGATGGAGACGTATGCTGGCGTCATGACAAAGGCCCTCATAGCAGAGGAGGACATTCAAAAACAATACTTGAGGCGAGAGCAGGGAAATAAAAATCGGTTTGGCCAGGGACAGCAGAGTGCTTCAGGGCAGGTGAACAAAAAGCCGAGGTTCTCTAGACCTCCTCCCTACCTAGTCAGCCATCATACTCTAGACCAGCTGTTGCTTCAGGACCAGTGACGTCTTCATATCAGAGACCGCAGAGTTCGTCACCAGGACAACCATTCAGAGCTGGGAGCACTACTGCGAGTGGAGCTTCTGTGGCTCAAGGTTCAACGAAGGATCACCAGTTACTCTGTTTCTACTCACTGTGCAAGATGTGGGAAAACACATAAAAGCAGGATTGCAGACGGAACACGGAGCATGCTTGGTGTGGACAGTTGGTCATATGATCAAGGATTGTCCTATTGTTGAGAAAGGGCCGGACTACATCTCTCACGCAAAGTCGACGCGACCCTACAGTTCAAGGTCGAGTCTATGCTGGATCAAGAAAATGCCCAAACATCGAATGAGCGTGGTCCAAGGTATTTTTAAAGTTGATTTTACTTTTAGTATTTAATTTTATTGATTGAATTATATATTCCTTGTCAATACATTGAAAATACAATAACATCATTGCATATAAGCATACATAATTAATGACAAACTTTTTAATTAAGGTACACTTATGATGAGTTGTGGAAGCGACTCAAGTAAAATTGAAGCACGAGTATTAATAGACCCTGGGTCTAGTCACTCGTTCATTACTCCTCTTTTCGGAGAAGATGAGCATTATACCCAAACCCCTTGCGCTTGTCTTGGATGTGAAGGTTCCTACGGGGAAGTTCGGTATATAGTTGATGACCACGAGACAATGACCCGACATGATTCGCTTGAAAATGGCGAGGGTTCGGCGTGATTCTCGGATGGATTGGTTATCGCATACCATGCGAATGTGGGATTTACGGAAGATCGTAACCTTCCGAGCCACCGAAGATGAAATCATTTCGATTTTTGCGAGTCAAATCGAGCGTTGCACCTATTATTTCCATCCATCCATTTGGCGCATGATGAGGAACGGATGTTGTGGATATCTTGCTTACTTGCAAGATAGTAAGGAGAAAGATCGGGACATTGCACTTCTTACAGTAGTTAGTGAGTTTCCCGATGTTTTTCCTGATGACTTGCCTGGATTGCCACCGGATCGAGATTGAGTTTGCGATCGACTTAGCTCCGGGTACAGAACCATTGTCCAAGGCTCCTTATCGAATGGCGCCTGCTGAGTTGAAGGAGCTCAAGGAACAGCTTCAAGAGTTGTTAGACAAAGGCTTTATTCGACCGAGTGTTTCTCCTTGGGGTGCACGGTTCATTTGTGAAAAGAAGGATGGATCGATGCGCGTCTGTATCGATTATAGGCAACTCAACAAGATGACGATTAAGAATCGTTATCCTCTTCCGGATAGATGACTTGTTTGATCAATTGCGGTGCCAAATTCTTTTCAAAGATTGATCCGAGGTCGCTATCACCAACTCAAGATCAAGGTGGAAGATGTATCCAAAGCTGCGTTTGGACGTTATGGCCACTATGAGTTTCTAGTGATGCCATTTGGATTGACAAATCTTTGCATCTTTCATGGATCGATGAGCAGGTGTTCAAACCACACCTTGATAAATCTGTGGTTGTTTTTAGTAGATGACATCCTCATCTATTCGAAAACCGAGAGGAGCATGTGCAACATCTAAGGATGGCTCTTCAAACACTCGGGGACCATCAATTATATGCCAAACTCAAGAAGAGTGAGTTTTGGCTCGATCGATTTCTTAGGCCACGTTGTCTACGAGTCGCATTTCGATTGGATCCTACAAAGATCGATTACGTGGTGAATGGGAACAACCTCGGCGATTCTGAAGTCCGGAGTTTCCTTGGTTTGGCGGGGTACTATCGGCGAATTGTCAGGTTTCTCGAAATTATCTGGTCCGCTTACGACTACGAAAGAATGCAAAGTTCGATTGGACGAGCAAAGGTGAGCGAGTTTTCGGAGTTGAAGCGTCGCTTGACTACGGACCGTACTTGCTATACCTTGAGCGGTGGAGGCTTTGCGATACATATGATGCTTCTTATGGCGGATTAAATGCGTGCTTAATCAACACGGCGGGTTATTGCTTATGGTTCTAGGCGGTTGAAGGACCATGAGAGAAATTATCCGCATGATCGTTATGATCTTGAAAGTTAGCGATTATGAAATTTTGATATATTCACCGATCACAAGAGTCTCAAGTACTGTTCACTCACTCGAAGGACTTGAACATGAGGCAACGATGGATGGAGTTTTGAAAGACTATGATTGCTCGATTGGTACCATCCGGGAAAGGCAAATGTCGTTCTTGATGCTCTCTCGAGAAGGTCTACCGAGTTATCACATCTTGTGAGCGGATTGACGATGGAAGCTTTTGGAGGATATGGCTTTGGGCAGCTCACGGTTCGATGTAAGCGGCTCGGGAGCATTGATGGCTACTCTTGTACTCGCCCTCGCTCTTGAGAATATTAGAAAGCTTCGGATGACCGATGATGAGTCATGGCGATTCGACGAGATGTCGAGTGTGGCGAAGAAGGATTTCTCCATTCGAGCAGATGGAACCTTGTTGTTTCTGACGTGTATGTGTACCGACAAGCTCGACACTATTCTAGAAGAGGCTCACAAATCCATGTATGCCATACATCCCGGTAGCACCAAGATGTATCGGGACTTGATGAAAAGTTTTTGGTGGCGAGGTTTGAAAGCGGCGTCATTGAAATGCGTGTCGCGGTGCCTAGTTTGTCGAGTTAAGGTTGACCATCAGAATCCAACAGGGTTATTACAGCCTTTACCTGTGCCTGAATGGAAATGGGAAGCCATTTCGATGGACTTCATTCTAGGTTTGCCGAAAACACTAAGGAAGAACAATGCCATTTGGGTCATTGTCGATCGGCTAACCAAATCTGCTCATTTCCTACCATACAATACCTCGTATACAGCTAGTAGACTTGCAGAGTTATACCTCAAGGAGATTGTTAGACTGCATGGGATACCGGCTAGTATTGTGTCAGACAGGGACCCGTTGTTTACTTCACACTTTTGGCAGAAATTTCAGGAAGGAATGGGTTCTCGTCTTGACTTTAGTTCTGCATTTCATCCACAGACGGACGGCCAGACTGAGCGAGTGAATCAGATCATTGAGGACATGCTGAGAGCTTGTATGTTGGATTTTCACGGGTCATGGGACCAACACTTGCCTCTGATCGAGTTCGCCTACAATAATAGCTTTCAGGCTAGCATCGGTATGGCTCCGTTCGAGGCTTTATATGGACGACGGTGTCGATCGCCGTTGAACTGGGAAGAAGTGGGTGAGAAGCTCATTATTGGACCTGAGATAGTTGAGCGCACGAGAGCAGTTCGGTTGATACGTGAGCGACTACGAGTAGCTCGTAGTCGTCGGAAGAGCTACGCCGATCTCAAGACACGTGGATTTTGAGGTTGGCGAGAATGTCTTTGTTCGGATTTCGCCACGAAGGCGTTATGAGGTTCGAAGCGAGGAAGTTGAGTCCTCAGACGTTGGGCCTTTTGAGATATTAGGCCGAGTCGGAGGTTGCTTATCGAGTGGCGCTACCGCCACAATTGTCTAGCATGCACAACGTCTTCCATGTGTCGATGCTTCGATACATCGTGACCCGACTCACGTGCTTGATTACCAACCCATTGAGCTTGAGGATGGTTTGACGGTGATTGAGGACCCGATTGATTTTGGATCGCAAGGAGCAGATCCTCGCACTAAAACGATTCCTTTGGTTCTTGTACAATGGAGGAATCATACACGGAGGAAGCCACTTGGGAGCGTGAAGGTGAGCTCACGGGACCAATTTCGAGCCTTTTGCTTAAAATTTTATATTTCTCACTTTGTGTAGATGTAATAATTTGACATTTATGTGTACCTATTGGTTTTATATATACATATAAATATTTCTGTGAGAAATTTTGGAGGATCAAGGTATTTTTACTGAGTGGGTCTATATCGAAATCCCTACATTATAGAAATCGGAAAAAATTTTGGGCCTTAGACCCAATTTTGGTATGCTACTCACTATAGGTCTAGTGACCTAAATTCGGTCTATGGTCACTTACCTATTTGGACATTTACTGAACCATTTGGCCTTGACATGTCATGGTCATGGTCCAAAATATGCTCAGTTTGTAACTTTTTCACGAGTCCAATCAGACCCGGACTTGCTATTTTCCATCACAACAAATTTTTAAGTTTATTTTCGTAAAACTTTTTAGCCCAAATTGGACTGACATATAGCTATTATCTGTAACTGAGTTGTTTTGCATGAAATGGACACACAAATGATCCATTTGGACCCAAGGTAATGCCTTAAAAATGTCAAAATTTTGAAATTTTGAAGACCTCAGACACTTGAAAAATCGAGGGTCGATTTATGAAATCGAGGGTCGATTTTTCTGCATTGATTATAGGCATTTTAAGGCCAAATTTAGGCCTGAGAAATTTTCATAAAAAAATCGAGTGTCGATTTTTGAATCGACGGTCGAATTCCAATTCGACCCACGAATTTGAAATCGAGGGTCGATTTTCTCGATTTAAGTGGGGCTCCTATTTCGGGCTCTGTTATTTTTTGGTTGCTTTTCTGTGGGTTTAGGCTTAGGGTTTTGGGCGATTTGGTGGTTTTTAGGGTTTTCATCATTCTTTTTGCCAAAATCGAAGGGGTTTTCACACGGATTACACCAAGGATTTGGATTTCACTCTTAGGAAATCGGATTTGGGGCTTTTCACAAGGTAACTCCTCCCACGCCCCAATTTATTTGCAATTTGTGCATTTTCTGTGGGTTTTGTTACATTTTTTGTTCATTGTTCAAATGGGGCCTAAGAAGGCCACCTATTCAACCCACCTCCAAGAGGCTTGGCTGGTTCCTCTAGCCGCCCTACAGGCATTAACGGCCGGAACCACCTCGGTCGGTTCCACCACCTTCTCACCCACCATCTGTGCCCCCTCCAATGCACGCGGCCCAATGAATTTTGGAGCATCAAGGGCTTCGCCAATGAGTATGTTTTCACGGAGTTGTTTGACCAACAAACTACCACAGTGAGTGAATACCTTGAAAAAGCCGGTGACCTTCCTATGCTGAATTTAGTGCCCATTTTATCCTCGTTTAGTGCTTTGTTTTACCAACATATGCGCTTGAGCGAGGGCGAGAAAAATTTATCTTGAAATTGATGGGCGAGATTATACTTTTGACTTAGATGACATGGTGTGGCACTCGTTGCCGTTGAAATACTCTAAAACCATGGGATTAGGTCCTCCTTTCCCAAACCAGTCCCTTCTCACGAGGTAATGACTCAAATGACGCAAGGACGCCAGGGCGTCCGCATCCAGTAGGTCCATTGTTGGATTTTGGATAAAATTTTAAGACTACCCTTTACCCTCTTGGACATAAATCGCACCGGTCCCTCTCCAATGATTTTATTTCGCTTTTAAAGAGCGATGGTTTAGTGCTCTGAGGTACTTTTAAAGGGGCTTATTAAGGCACGTGAGAAAATGGGAAAACAAATAAAACGCAAGAAGGGCATTCCCTATGCCCGCTTAATTTCTATCATGATTGAAAATT
Organism: Chloranthus sessilifolius; assembly: GCA_021018995.1. Classification (NCBI taxonomy): domain Eukaryota; kingdom Viridiplantae; phylum Streptophyta; class Magnoliopsida; order Chloranthales; family Chloranthaceae; genus Chloranthus; species Chloranthus sessilifolius. Next base: position 87,992,347 of record CM037595.1, read on the forward strand.
ATCGGCGGGTCCCGAATATGACATTTCTCCTACCGAACTCAAGTCTCACTGGTAGAAAGATGTATAAACCGTCAATTGGGGTCAAACCTACGATGCGCCTTGTGAAACCTCCTAAAGAACCAGCTCATGATGCGGATGCACGTGATGCCGATGAGGATCCTGCTCATGTTGCCCATGCTCAGCCCCCACAGTGCGATATCCTTACGCTCTCGAGTTCACCACGACGGATGACGCGATGAGCCACCGGATCCACGAGCTCACCACGGATGCCTCGTCGGGAGTTGGATGTGCATGGCGGCGCTCTTTCTTATCTGATGCAGCACGCGTTCCCTGATGCTTACACCACATACACGCTGACTTACAGCGGTCTCTATCGCCCTTCGACGTGGTAGCGCCGGTTCGATATTCCTTCTACGGTAGCGAGATGCGGGTGACGATGTTGGTGCGCGAGCTGATGATGCGGATCAGGCGGGCACATCTCGTGTGGGGGATTTCTGAGTATTCCATGATGGGGGGGGGTCTGTTTTTGTTTTTGTGGACATGTATTATTTTTTTACAGCCTGGATTATTTAGGGCCTGGTGGTCCTTATATCTTTTGTTATCTCTTATATACTTTTTGACGTGCATTGGATATTCTGTTATTTTGGTTTGACATGCTACGTGCGTCTATTTTCATATCCATTCCTTCTTGGCACGGTAATTGTTCTATTGTGGATATGTTTCGATTTCTGTTGCACTCCATATGTGGGGTTTTTATGCAGGTTGGGCTTGGTCTCTGGCTCTGTTTCCTTGTATTTGCTTGTTTATGTCTGTTTTTGCTCTGGTTTTGCTCTGTGTGTGTGGGTGTGACGGTTTCCCGGCACGTGACACTTGGGGTGGGCATCCATGTACGGATGCAACCCACTATGGCCCTTCCGGTGCCACATGTAGTGCATCCACGTTACTACGGATTTCATCCCTTGACTTGCGTGCCCTGTGAGACCATCGCACTGTGCACCCTGTTATTTTCTCGTTTCTTTTTTTTGTGGTCTATGTTGTCTTCAATTTTCGAGGACGAAAATTCCTAAGGAGGGGAGAATGTAATATCCCTGATATTTTTAACCTATTTTCGTTTACCTCGGGAAGCGTGCCCGGAAAATACGGTATAATATTTTTGGACTTTTAGTAAGATAAGGCTATGATAAGACTAGTGGTAAGAGGTTTTTGTCAAACAATGTGTGCAAGTCATGTAAGCGATGACTTACACCATAACGTAGGTGTTTGTGGTTAGCGTCGGACACTTTTTCTATTTTAAGAGATAAGTTACAAAAATATAATATCTAGATATTAATTTGTATAGTTTTCGGTTATAAGAGAGAGTGTGCAAGAGAAGATTAATCTCTATCTCTCGTTGGAAATTTAAGCCTTAAAGGCCTTGCTTCATTGATCTTAGATCTTGTAAGATTTAGAACCCCTCTTCACATCTCAACCATTAATTAACCTTAGATTTGTATTCGGATCATTTTGATCTATAGAAAGAGAAGAGTGATGTGGAGAGTGAGAACCTCTGTGTGATTTGGTTGACTGATGAGGCTGTGGTCACCTTATTGGATGGACTGAAGTGAAAATTTGAACTGCTGAGCTTTGAGATGTTTTCCGATGCGTGATTGGGGCAACGGAAACAACTAAATATACGTCAAAAGGTAGGTTTTTAAAAACCTGTTAGTTAAACATGTTATGTTGTATTTTGTTTAGTTTATAAAGGTAATTATTGGCTAAACAATCTGTGGCGAAAAAAAGAAAAAATTTAGAAAAGGATCTCAGATCCAAATTTTTACAAAATTTCATGTCTGAGAAAATCGACTGTCGATTTTCAAATCGAGGGTCGAATTTCAGAATCGACCATCGAATTGAAAATCGAGTGTCGATTTTCAATTTTTTTTTGCCTGAAGTGTAAATTCGAAATTCGAGGGTCGAATTTAGAATCGACCATCGAATTTCAAATTCGACCCACGAATTAGAATTCGAGGGTCGAATTCTGTCCTGTTTCTGGCATTCAAAATCTTTTGTTGGATTTTTGATCCGCAATCTCTTAGTTTGATTTTTGGTTTTATATTAACACTGAGAGTGTTAATATATGTAGGTTTTGATTGTTGGGAGTCCTTGGTGAGGACTTTTTTTTTGCACTTGATTGGAAGCTCTTTGTTAAGGTAGGGGAACCTTGCATTTTAATTGCATTAAATTGTAAGTAAAGACTGTTTTACTGTTAAATTAAGAAGTATAAATTTGGAAATTCAGTTGCACACAGCATGAATAAAACTCTGATTATATGACACAAATCTGAAAATTTGGAAACTTCGTTATAACTAAGAACTTTGCAAATTGAACCTCAGAACCTCAGTTAAATCTTGAATCAGAACTTCCGAAAATCAGTATTATGTTATGAATATAAGTATTGAAATACGTTAGCATTTGCATTCGATTTAAGGTACGTCAGAACGATGCCCTAGATTCTACCAACCGTGTTGACGGTATAACTTTGGCGCAAGTTTCCCTCATAGCGTAGGGGCTTGTTGCATTCAGAAAAAGGGTTCATGAGCAGCGATGGTCGTGAGGGTTTTCCCATCGGTAATGCACCTTGCTCTCATGCTATAGGAAATTTGAGAGATAAAATTAAGTTATAAATTTAATATAAGAAGCATGCTCAGTCAGAAAATTTCGAACACATCAGATTTATGTATTCAGTTTTAACTCAGGATTAGAACTGGAGATTTCGTTTGCAAAGCATCATTTGAAAACCATATTTGATTCAATTACATCTTTTGAAAAACCTTTACTTATAATGAAATGCAAATAGATCTGTTTCCTCTATTGGGCTTTGTTGTTGTAGCTCACCCTCGACTATACGTCACAGGTGCTGAGACTGATTTGGGATCGGAGGATTTGGAGGATTCTGACTATATTCCTGAGGAGGAATTAGATTTACCTGCTGAGGAGTTCTTCCCTTGATTTCTAAATCCTATATTTTTGGTATTTTGTTTGAATATTGTTTTGAATATTGGGCCCTAGGCCTTATTTTGTTCTTTTGATATCACTTGAGGAACCATCATCGTGAACCATTAGTTTAGGTGTTGGATTGGCCATCACCGGTGGTTCCTTTTGGTTCCTCACAGTGATAGATTTGTTATATCAAGCTTTTGATTTATGGTTTATCTCTACTTTGCCTCTGTTTTAGATCATTGTTATGTGCCGGCTTCTGTTTGAATACGGCTTATTGAGAAATCAATAAGTTGATGAACCGGCCTTTCCTATACCGTAAGGATTGGAAAAGTCGGGTCGTCACAAAATCTATATCCCTCAGTATTTGGCCGATACCGATATTGATACTGTATCAGTCTGGAGGCAGGCCAATACCGCCTTTGATGTTGATTCTTTGAACCCTGTCTGAAAGTGCGGAAATTCCTCTCTCATGCATAAAAAAAAATATTCATGGAGTGGAGTTTAGTGGTTCAAAACTGAATCTGAAGCTCAAGAACCTAGAGTTGAGCAGAAAAATCTTGTGCAAAAAAATAATTCTAGAAATAATGTAGGAGTCTTTGATAAATAATAGAAGAACTTCTAAAGCTAATGTAATTAGACTCATAATCTAACTTTGACTCCAAGTACTAAACAAACAAAGAAGCTAATTTAATCCTATTTTGTGGGACTCCTTATCTCCCAAAATTGAAAGAAATAAAGCACTAAGACAACCATGCCAACCAAGAAACAACTAACTAAAGATGGAAACCTCTCTGGACAGCTAGCTTTATAGAAAATTTCTAAAATGTCCTAGGGAAATTCATATTATCAGTTTTGGTCCAGATTAGTATGTGGAGGAAAATTTCGGCCGAAATTCATATTATAGGCAGAAATTTTGATTTCGGTAATGCCTGAAACGAAAATCTAATTTGATCCTTGGGTTACATCATCATATGTTAGCCTTAGTATAAGTTGTTAACTTATATATTCAAATTATATTGCATTTTGAACACAATAAGTACATTGGAAGTCATAGGTTAGAACTTAGGCTTTAGTGATACAATTTAATAGGTTTTGAGTTCAAATCACCTCCACGACATGTAGACTTTTTAAAAAATTAACCAATGATGAACTGGACGACCGTCTGATTTAGTGCAAAAATCGGCCCGTTCTCCGGTCTATAAGAAAAAATCGAAAATTTTGGTTCTTATGTGAACCAGACCGCTTGAGGCACCGGTTCCATTCAAACCGGCCAGTCTGGTCCAGTATTTTAAAACACTGCATATGCTAGCTAAATTGTAGAAACTTATTGTATCATTTTCTTACTCAATGAATGCTTCGGATTCAGGTTGACCTGCTAGGCGACGAGGTGGATACACTCTTAAGCCTTCTTGAAAAGATATACATTGCACTTGATTACTACTCACCAATCTTGCAACATTACTCTGGGGTAAGATGGATACCCTTATAATTATGTCGGACTATTCCTTTTCCTAATATATATATATATATATATATATATATATATATATATATATATATATATATATATATATCATCTACATTCTTTATTGCTTTATTATTCTTCTAGAGCTACTTCAGATTAGTAACTCTTATCAGAAGAAGTTGAAATTTTTTCTTTCTAATAATTTCAAATGGAAGGCAATTTGAAATTAATAATTTAGTAATGTGAAAGATTGTTCTTAGGACTAATTTATATATTGTCATAATGGATCTTTATTTTCTGATAGTGAAGTATAACCAATTATCTTTGTTTCTATTGATTATCTATGTGCAAGAGCTTAGCATACGTGCATCCATTGTAGGTGTGGGTTGACCACATCAGCTTTTAATTTGCTTCCTATTGGGTGCCTTGATGGTGAAGAGTTATGCAGGTGCTCTTTTTTCCTTTCCTTTTAAGTTCAAAGAAATAGTGACTGTTTTTTATTATGAACACAGACAGTGATTATAGTGTAACTAACAACATGTAAGAGAAATTTATTTAGGGTGAGCTGATGACATTCTTCAGGCAAGCTTAAGTTTCTTGGCACACCTCTCCATTTTCGTCAAAATTTGTAGTTAGGTAAGTGGAAAAATGTCTCTCAAAAACTTTTCCAAATTAATGTTTGTATTATATTCCACATCTCCTATACTAAATATCATTTTCATGTGAACTTGTATAATGATCGCTCTAAAGGCAGGTGTGAAACAGTTAATCTCAGATGAAGAGTGTCTGCAATTCCTTACTTTCTTCTTACTGGTGCTTGGAGAAATTATTTATAGATTTTTATCATTTCTATTCCTATAATGGCTTTTGCAGGATACTGGTCTTGTACCAATAGTGGAACCAGAGATACTTCTTGATGGGGATGACGCAATTGAGTGGACACTTGAGGTGGCTGAGAATGTGTGGTCAGAGGTTTTTTACTACTTGGCAGAAAACAATGTCATCTTGAGGGCATCCTGCTTAAGCCCAGCATGGTGACTCCAGGAGCCGAACGCAAAGAGAAGGCCTCTTCAGAGACCATTGCCAAGTATACACTTAAAATGCTGAACAGAAGGGTTCCACCTGTGGTTCCTGGGATCATGGTACATTGCCTTACCAGCGCATCTTCTTTATCTGTATTGTTTTGTTTTATACCGGTTCCCTTTTCCTTTATCACTAATTTATCTGTTCTTTGCGTTAAGAGAGAATATTTTTCAACTCTGAGAAACCACCCTGTAGTCAAAAGCCCTCCATGTTAACAACTACATAAATAATATTCCAGAAAAGCAACCAAAAAAAAAAAAAATGGCAGAAGCTTTTCATTCAGTACAAAAGGATTATGATCTTCTAGAATCTCATATTATATCAAATGGTGCTTTTGTCAATTTAAAATTTTAGAAGGTTCCTAATATTTTCCAAAGAACTATCTACCTTTCATAGGTGTACATGTGTCATTTTTGATATACTGGTCACCTGATTCCTTTTTCTTGGAATTCTCTGTGTTTCAGGGATTGACTGGATTGAATACAATAGGCAGTTGAAAAAGGGAGGACAATGGAATGCGGGAGTATATTGATGGAGGACAACTATGTTATCTCTGTGATTGGAGATGGAGCCATGACTAGTTAACTGCTTTGTGTATCTGGAACATGTGAATATACAGTTGTTGTTTTCCTTTTTTAAAACAGTAAAAAATTTGAGGTTGTGGTTAGTGCTAAGCAAAAAATTTGTTACTATTTTTATTTTATTTTTATAAATAATTTTGCTTTCCATCTAAATGCAATTTATATTTTTACCTAAATTTTTGAATATTTTGGATGTGCTAAATATAAAATAGAATAATTATTTCTTTTATATTATTTATAGGTTATGGATGTGTACTGCAGGACAATATGATGCCTGAGAAAAAAAAAATAAAAAAATTTATTGGAGACGGCTTCGGCCGTCTCCAATAATAGAGTAAAACTTATTGGAGACGGCTTGAAGTCGTCTCCAATAGTAGAAGATTGTTACTGGGGATGGCTAAAAGTCGTCTCCAACATGCGTTGATATGATAATGGATACGGCTTATGGTGGTCTCCAATAAGCTCAAATATTGGGGACGGTCAAAAGCCGTCTCCAATGTTTGGTCTCTAAAGACATTGGAGATGGAGCTATTGGAGACTACATGGAAGTCGTCTCCAATAGTATTGGAGACAACTTAGACATCTTTGGAGACGGCCAAAAGCCGCCGTCTCCAATAGTCTTATTTTTTGTAGTGCGTCTTAAGTGGTTTCCCACATCGTGTATATGCTGAAGTATGAACAAGAGTAACAGCTGGTCCCCACGATGATTCCTGAGCCACAAAAGCTCCACTCGTAGTAGTTCTCACAACTCTGAAAGGTCGCATTGGTGAAGAACTCTAGTCGCTGATAGGAAGAAGATATAGGTCCTGAAGTAACAGCCAGCTTAGAATACGATGGTTGAGTAGGATAGTGAGGAGGTTTCGAGAACCTCAGCTTTTTATTCCCCTGCTCAGATGCACTCGACTGTCCCTAGCCGAACCAGTTCCTATTACCCTGTTCTCACCTCAGATACCATTTCTAGATATCTTCCTCACCAATGAGGGCCTTTGACATAACACCCGCAAAAGTCTCCATCTCCCACATCGACACCCTCTCTTGAATGTTTGGACTCAAGCCCCTCTGAAATTTCTATGCCCTCATCAACTCAGTGGCCACATGTAAGGGTGCAAATCGTGCAAGCCTATCAAACTCTGCGCCATACTTGCGCACCGACATCTCATTCTGTTTCAGCTTAATGAACTTGACTTCCCACTGATTACGCACGATCTTTGGAAAATACTGATCATTGAACGTGTCTACGAACTCTGCCCAGGTCCATGGAGTATTAGGGTAGTCCTGCTCTCGAGTCCTGGATACAGATTTCCACCAATGACTGGCCTTGCCCTTGAAGGTTGCCTAGCGCACCTTCTCAACATCGGCCTTGCCCTTGAAGGTTGCCTAGCGCACCTTCTCAACATCGGCGCACTGCAACACCTCAAAGATTTTCTCCATTTCATCGATCCATCCCTCGGCTTCTATTAGATCCATCTGACCCATGAAGGTAGGAGGTCTCATCCTCCTGAACTCGGCAAAACCTCCTGGCTGATGTATGGCTACCAGTAGCTCTGTCTGCTGAGCCATTGCCGCAGTCTGTTGAGCCATATTGTTGGCCAAAACTGCCAACACCTGATAAACATTTCCTCCCTCGGGTCTAGCAGTTCCCAAGGGATCCCCATTAGGACCTGACATAAATATCTCTCTGCCGTGTGAGGTACCTATGCCCTCATCGATCTCTTCGACCCGTGCCATGCGAGGTCCTTCTCTACCTCGACCCCTACTCTAAACCGTGGAGGCATGCTGATCTATCATTGTTGAAAAATAATAACAAAATATCAGTATTGATTGTCAAGATAATCAAGCCCTTAGTCCTAAGACTCTGAACCTAGAGCCGCGCTCTGGTACCAACTGTGACGACCCGACTTTTCCAATCCTTAAGATATAGGAAAGGTCGGTTCATCAACTTATTGATTTCTCAATAAGCCATAAATCAAATAAAAGTCGGCAGCATAAGCATAGATCTAAACAGAAGCATAGCTAACAAAAGCAAGGACAAAAGCTCATACAAAATATATCACCAAGAGAAAGTAGGAAGAACCACCGGTGACGGCCAATCCAACACCTAAAATAGTGGTTACTAATAATGGTTCCTCAAATGATATCAAAAATGACAAAACAATGGCCTTGGACTCATAATTCAAAAATAATTCTAAACAAAAGTACCAAAAACCGTCCAAATTAGGGAAAGAACTCCTCTGCTGGTGTGACGACCCGACTTTTCCAATCCCTCAGGTATAGGAAAGGCCGGTTCGCCAACCTATCGAATAAACGATAAGCCGGACAAACAGGGCACATATCAGAGTAAAGCGTAATAAAAATTCATAGCTAAAATAAATACGGAAGCAATTAAAAGTAAAGAACCACCGATGATGGCCGACCATCATCGAAATATGGCTCATAACAGAAAACAACGTCAAGTATAAAACTATGATATCCAACTAAAATGGGCCCACAAATTCAAGTCTAACTCTCACCACAAATAAGAAAATCAGTAAGTTCTATACTGGGAAAAACTCCTCAGGAGGAACCTCAAGCTCTTCCTCAGGCACGTAGTCGAGATCATCAGTCTCACGATACGAAATAGCCACATTACACAGACACATGACAACCAACAAAGCTCGATGAAGAAAGACATCTACGGCATTTTACTTTAACTAATATAGTTTCAAAACAAATATCGGAATATAGCTTGTCAAATATATAAGCAGATAATAAACTGAATTTAGGTGCAGAAATCATATGTAAGATTTATTTCTAAATGTGTGAAAACAGTTTTAAGAACAGATGCAGTTATTTCGGTGTCTTAGTTCTCTAACTTCTATATGCAAAGTTCAGTAATTCATGACTTAATCCTCAACTTAAAATACCTCCCGAGTAAACTATATCTCGAGAGCAGGAATATAGCCGATGGGAACCCCTACCTACCATCGTCGTTCATGAACCATTTTTCAGGATGCAACAAGCCCCTGCGTAATGAGGGAAACTTGTGCCAGGAAATTGTTCAGGAATTTTTGAGGGATCGTTCAGGTCAATCATAAAACAAATGCAGATACTAATATGAATCAGATGCAAGTCTCTTATACATAGTTCAGGTTCTTGATTTCAGATTTTCAGAGCTTAAGCAGATTCAGGTAGATTTAGATTTTCAGTCATCCATATCAATTTCAATTTACAGATGTGATTTCAATGGCATATGCAAGTTCAAATATTTTAATTTAAAATATCCATGTGAATTAAAATAGAATACTGTAAAGATGAGATTCTCCTACCAAAACTCAGAGTTATGCGAAGTCAAGCAAAGTCCTATTGATGGCCTCTCGCCCTCAATCTACATCACAATATACGTTCATGCGTTAAGATTAACTCTAATTACTAATAATATAGACCTATTTAAGTGTTTCCTCAAAAACAAGTCAAAACAGACAAGTTGCGCCAATCCTAGAATTTGACGTAACATTCTCATATATTGTTGACCATCAAGACGATTGATCCATGAGTTAGTCAAAACATGAAAGTTATAGATTTTTCTATTAGCTTTCCAACGCAAAATGAATTGTCTCAATCGGAGTTCGGGATAAAATGTTATGACTAAAATACTAAGGCAATGTCAGAATTCGGTGATACCTCGCTCGAGCGATGATAATAGCTCGCTCGAGCGATTTGATGTAACATTATCATATATTTTTGACCATCAAGACGATTGATCCATGAGTTGATCAAAACATGAAAGTTGTATATTTTTCCATTAGCTTTCCAACGCAAAACGAATCGTCCCAATCGGAGTTTGGGATAAAAAGTTATGACTAAATTACTAAGGCAATGTCGGAGTTCGGTGATATCTCGCTCGAGCGATGATAATAGCTCGCTCGAGCGAGCTACAGCAACCCAATTTCGCTGGTTTTCACCCGAATCGAAACCCATACATCCCAAAGCAAAACCCATGGCTAATCTAATGATTTAATCAAAAAGTTAAATTAAAACGTACCTTTAATCTAAGGATTCCTAGATTAGAAATGAGTCACGCGAATGGAGCTTCGGAACGAAACCGACGGGTTTCCTCAACGATTCTCGCCGCGATCTATCTCACGAGTTCACAGAGACAACTCCAACACGTCCCCAATGATCTCAACCTCTCGCAATAGCCAACTACGAATCCAAGGTTGATTCAAGTTCTTTCTAAGGTTTAAGTGTTTTCAACAAAGAGGGTTCTAGAGAATGAGGTTTTCTAAACCGATCTCCTACGATGATTGAAGAAGAGAGAAGACGGAGTTTCACACGATTGGGTAACTATCAAACGACTACGGTTCTTCACGGCACTCACGTCTCTTCCTCTCTTAACAAAACCTAGTATAATACGGGAATGCAATTCCTTCTTATAATAGGATTGCTCACAAAGTTAAGCACACACACACCTCTTATGTATTATACACTTCCAATTTTAAAACTCAAGTTCGGTGTTGAGTGGCCACACCGAGGTCGGTGCACAACTTTCGCACGAGGGTCCAAATGGGCTCTAAATTAAAATCTGTCCGCACAATCACATCTAGATAAAAATCCAAAACAAATGGTGACGTCGGTTGCCGAGTCGAATACACACACAGGGTCAGTCTAACTCGGGTTCAAAATACGGGTCTTTACATTCTACCCTCCTTAGGAATTTTCGTCCTCGAAAATGTACGGATAGCTAAACCGAACTGCAGTAAGTCCTTATCCTAACACCAGTATAAAGCAAAATTGAAACAGTCTAAAGTCAAAGAACTTTGGTCACGATGCGGTAGGCTTCACTAAGCACGCTTTCAAGGGTCGGGATCCGTAGTAACCTGGATGTACTGCGTGTGGCATCCCATACTGCCATAGAGGATTGCATCCGTACATTGATGCATACCTTCCCAAGTGTCACGTGCCTGGAAACATACTTCACCATGACACAAACCTAGCACACACACCTACCTCACCCTTTTGGTAATTATTTGAGCAGAAATTTCAGATGTCAGAATCGAACACTTATTCAAAAGCATGATCACATGCCTGGTAACATGTTCTAACTGATGACACGGTTTCCAACAGACATACGGTTCTAACCGAGAATGAATAAATATGACGTTTAAGATTTTATTGTGTGATCGTTATAGATATATATGTAAAGCATCGATGTTATGAACCAATTTAACATTGAAGATTTTGAAGAAATTCTCCCTTTTTTTTTTTTTTTTTTTTTTTTAAAGAAGCAAATTCAAGAATTTAAAGGTACGTATGGTTTTCTTACATAACTGTAGTTTACAATATACCTTCACTCAAAAAGTTGTGGAAATTGCTCGCGAATCTCCGCTTCATGCTCCCATGTGGCTTCCTCTGAAGAATGGTTCCGCCACTTCACGAGTACTAAGGGAATGCTCTTTGTCCGTAAGATTTGTTCTTTACGATCCAAGATTCGTATCGGTTCCTCAATCAAGGATAGGTCTTCTTGGAGCTCAATGGGCTGGTAGTCCAATACGTGTGTCGGGTCCTTAACATATCTTCGTAACATGGACACATGAAACACATTGTGCATTTCCGATAGCTGCGGTGGTAAGGCTACTCGATAGGCAACCTCGCCGACTCGGCCCAATACCTTGAAAGGTCCAACATAGCGCGAACTCAGCTTCCCACGCTTCCCAAAACGCATCACGCCTTTTGTAGGAGAGATTTTGACAAATACGTTATCTCCCACCTTAAACTCAACATGGTTCCTTTTCAGATCAGCGTAGCTCTTCTGACGACTTTGAGCAATGTTTAGTCTCTCACGGATTAATCGAACTGTCTCGGTTGTATTCTCCACGATCTTGGGACCTAAAATGAGTTTCTCACCCACTTCTTCCCAATTAAGCGGAGACCTGCACCGTCATCCATACAAAGCTTCGTAGGGTGCCATGCCGATGCTAGCCTGGTAACTGTTATTGTAGGCGAACTCGATCAGCGGTAAATGTTGGTCCCATGACCCCTGAAAATCTAACATGCAAGCACGTAATATATCTTCTATAATCTGATTCACCCTCTCAGTCTGCCCATCGGTCTGAGGATAGAATGTTGTACTATAATCGAGCCTAGAGCCCATTCCTTCTTGAAATCGTTGCCAAAACTGAGATGTGTACATCTGGTCTCTATCGGATACGATACTGACCGGTATACCATGCAGCCTAACTATCTCCTTGATGTATAATTTTGCGAGCTTGTTGGCGGTATACGACGTATTATAAGGAAGGAAGTGTGCGGACTTAGTCAATCGATCCACAATGACCCAGATGGCATTGTATTTTCTTAATGTTCTTGGCAATCCCAAAATAAAGTCCATAGAAATTGTCTCCCATTTCCACTCAGGTATCGGTAGTGGTTGCAACAGTCCTGTCGGATTTCGATGATCCACCTTTACTTGCTGACACACAAGACATCTCGAGACATACACAGCGACATCTTTCTTTAAACCTCTCCACCAGAAGCTTTTCTTTAAGTCCTGGTACATCTTGGTACTGCCAGGGTGAATAGCGTACATAGACTTATGAGCCTCTTCCAAAATAGTGTCCCGAAGCTCAGTACTAGTTGGTACGCATACCCGATTTCTAAACAACAAAGTGTCATCATCTTTGATAGAAAAATCTATTTTGCTTCCCCCAATCACATCCCGTCTGATAGCCATAAGTTCATTATCTGTCATCTGAAGTCTGCGAATGTTCTCATAGAGGGTGAAACGAATCACCAGTGTAGCCATTAACGCATCGGAACCTTTTACGTCAAATCTCATGCTACTTAGAGCCATATCTTCCAATAGATGCCATCTTCGCACCCTTGCGGTGAGATGTGATAACTGAGCAGATAACTTCCGACTTAACGCATCTGCCACTACGTTTGCTTTCCCGAGGTGGTACTGGATGGTCCAATCATAATCTTTCAAGAACTCCATCCATCGACGCTGTCTCATATTCAACTCCTTTTGTGAGAAGAGATACTTGAGACTCTTATGATCGGTAAATATATCGAAGGTCTCCCCATAAAGGTAATGCCTCCAGATCTTCAGAGCAAAAATCACTGCTGCCAACTCAAGATCATGCGTCGGGTAATTCTTCTCATGGTCTTTTAGCTGTCTAGACCCATAAGCAATGACTCTCTCATTCTGGTTAAGCACACAGCCTAAACCCCCATATGATGCATCACTGTATACTGCAAAGCCTCCCTTGCCTAATGGTATAGCAAGTACTGGTGCAGTAGTCAATCGTTTCTTGAGTTCCTGAAAACTTTGCTCACACTGCTCTGTCCAATCAAATTTAGTATTCTTCTTCGTAAGTTGTGTAAGAGAACCTGATATCTTGGAGAAGCCCTCCACAAACCTTCTGTAGTATCCTGTCAAACCGAGGAAACTACGAACCTCCGTAACGGTCTTTGGCTGTTCCTAATTCATCACTGACTCAATCTTTGCTGAGTCAACTGTAATACCGGTCTCAGAGATAACATGGCCTAGGAAACTGACTTGCTCAAGCCAAAACTCACACTTACTAAGTTTTGCGTATAACTGATGGTCTCTAAGGGTTTGTAGAGCCACTCGCAGATGTTGCTCATGTTCTTCTCGCGTCTTTGAATAGATGAGGATGTCATCTACAAAAACTACTACAGACTTGTCCAAATGTGACTTGAATATCCGGTTCATCAAGTCCATAAATGACGCGGGTGCGTTTGTCAACCCAAATGGCATGACCAAGAACTCGTAGTGCCCATATCGGGTTCTGAACGTTGTCTTCTGAATGTCTTCAGACTTAACTTTCAACTGATGGTAGCCTGACCTCAAGTCGATCTTCGAGAAGAACCTTGCTCCTTATGGTAACGATCGAGCGGATCATCAATTCTTGGAAGTGGATAATGGTTCTTAATTGTCAACTTATTTAGCTAAGCGGTAATCGATGCAAAGCCGCATTGAACTCTTTCTTCTTTACAAATAGAACCGGTGCTCCCGGGGTGACACACTCGATCGATAAAGCCCTTATCTAGCGTTCAAGCCTGCTCCTTCAACTCTTTCAATTCGCAGTGCCATTCGACACGGAGGTTTTGATCGGTTCGATGCACTAACTCAATCGCAAACTCAATCTCCTGTCGGTGGTAATCCGGTAGATCTTCGGGAAAAACATCCGAATACTGCAAGCAATCGTAATATCTCGCAATATTTTCTTCTCCTCCTTATGATCTTGCAAGTAGGCGGATAACCACAACACCCATTCCTCATCATACGGCGCTCGAATGGCGCGAGATAAACGGTATCACACAAGATTTGACTCATAAAATCAAAAGATTTTCTCTTGGTAGGAATGTTACAATCTTTCGAAGACAATCCACGGTCGCATGGTAAGTAGATAACCAATCCATCCCTATTATCACGTCGAACCCTTCCATGCTCAAAATGATCAAATCAGCCACTGTCTCGTGGTCTTCGATCATCAGAATCACTGATTGACACATGGTATCGGTGCTCACTGAGTTGCCCGTAGGAATTGACACCGCCAAGATGAAATCAAGGGCCTTGGGAATGATTCCCAACTTCTAAGCGAACAATGGAGTAACAAAAGAATGTGTAGACCCAGGGTCTATCAACACTCGCGCTTCGATTTTGCTTACATCGCTCTCCCGATGCATAAAAAGGGTACCTTAGTTTAGACAAGCGTTTCAATTAAAAGTTTCTAAGCATGTGTGTTCATCCATAACTTATTAACAAAATTTATTAAATATCAAGCAATTATATATAACACATAAAATAAGAAAACATCTCAACTTTTAATAATACCTTGGATCACGTCGTTCGATGTTTCGGCTTCTTGAGCCATCACGGCATAAGCTCGACCTTGAAGCGGTGGGTCGATCTCAGTAGAAGCCGAACTAGTTCTTCCTTGTCCTCCCGAGGACAATCCTTAACCATGTGTCCGATTAAGCCACACCGAAACACGCTCCAGTGTTCCTCCTACAATCCTTGGTCTTGTGTGGTTTCCCACCTTAGGCACATAGTGGCCAAACAAAAGATGGTGCAGAGGATCCTTGTGCCCTTAAGCTCCACTAGCCATTAGAACCCATTGGTCGTCTGGATTGCACAGTGATGATCTGCCAATCTTTGATAAGGGTCGGTCCGAGAAGAAAATGTTGGTCTAGAAAATGCAGTTGAATAAGGTTCATCTGGCTTTGTAAACTTGGCCTCTTATTTTCATAAGTACTCGCCCTTGTACAACCCCTGTCCTTGTTATCGTTGCTTCTCAAAACCGCTTTTGAATTTCTTCCTCTGCTATGAGGGCCTTTGACAGTACTCCTCCATATGTTTCCATTTCCCACATAGCCACGCTCTCCTGTATACTCGGCCTAAGACCCAGCTGAAATTTTCTGGCCTTCATCATATCGGTGGCCACATGTTGAGGTGCAAACCTTGAAAGTCGCGTGAACTCATCTCCATACTCACGCACTGACATTGTCCCCACCTTGACTCGATGGAACTTCCATCGATGCCTAACGATCTTAGGAAAATCGATCGTTGAGCCTCGATAAACTCAGTCCATGTCCAAGGAGTATTGGGAAACTCCTGCTCCCGGTGTCTAGCCACGGACTTCCACCATGGTCCAGCCTGTCCATCCAGTTTGAAGGTTGCCCATCTAACCTTCTCGACATCGGTGCACTGAAGCACCTCGAAGATCTTTTCTATCTCATTCAACCAACCTTCAGCTTCCATTGGGTCGGTCTGTCCAGAAAAATTTGGAGGTCTCATACTCCTGAATTCGGCAAATCCTGATGATTGTTGTTGTTGTCCGGTAATCAGCTCGCTTCTGGCGATTGCTGACGATCTGCTGAGCCATAGATGCGGTCTGCTGAGTAATGTTGGTGGCCAGACTTTCCAACACTTGTTCCATTCTTTCACCCTGACCTCTATCAACTCCGGCTCCTATAGGGACTGCATTAGAACCAGATGCGAAGGCAACTCCTCTTGATGTACCGACACCTTCAGGAATGTCCTCTAAAGGCACCGTCCTACCTCTGCCTCTGCCTCTAAATCTTGGGGCCATCTTCGATCGTCATTGTGAACACCACAACATCAACATTGATTGTAAAGACAATCACAAAGCTAGTGATTCGGACCTAACGACATGACTCGATGCGAACTGCATCGCTGGTTCTCATGGGTCTTTAGAGAACCTAAAACCCTAGCTCTGATACCAACTGTGACGACCCGACTTTTCCAATCCCTCAGGTATAGGAAAGGCCGGTTCGCCAACCTATCGAATAAACGATAAGCCGGACAAACAGGGCACATATCAGAGTAAAGCGTAATAAAAATTCATAGCTAAAATAAATGCGGAAGCAATTAAAAGTAAAGAACCACCGATGATGGCCGACCATCATCAAAACATGGCTCATAACAGAAAACAACGTCAAGTATAAAACTATGATATCCAACTAAAATGGGCCCACAAATTCAAGTCTAACTCTCACCACAAATAAGAAAATCAGTAAGTTCTATACTGGGAAAAACTCCTCAGGAGGAACCTCAAGCTCTTCCTCAGGCACGTAGTCAGGATCAGTCTCATAGCCCTGAATAGCCACATCAGTACCTGAACCTGTGAGGTATAGTCGGAGTGAGCTAACCAACAAAGCTCAGTAGAAGAAAGACATCTACGGCATTTTACTTTAACTAATATGGTTTCAAAACAAATATCAGAATATAGCTTGTCAAACATATAAGCAGATAATAAACTGAATTTAGGTGCAGAAATCATATGTAAGTTTTATTTCTAAATGTGTGAAAATAGTTTCAAGAACAGATGCAGTGTTTCAGTGTCTTACTTTCTCTAACTTCTATATGCAAAGTTCAATAATTCATGACTTAATCCTCAACTTAAAATACCTCCCGAGTAAACTATATCTCGAGAGCAGGAATATAGCCGGTGGGAACCCCTACCTACCATCGTCGTTCATGAACCCTTTTTCAGGATGCAACAAGCCCCTGCGTAATGAGGGAAACTTGTGCCAGGAAATTGTTCAGGAATTTTTGAGGGGTCGTTCAGGTCAATCATAAAACAAATGCAGATACTAATATAAATCAGATGCAAGTCTCTTATACATAGTTCAGGTTCTTGATTTCAGATTTTCAGAGCTTAAGCAGATTCAGGTTTCAGGATTCAGGTAGATTTAGACTTTCAGTCATCCATATCAATTTCAGTTTACAGATGTGATTTCAATGGCATATGCAAGTTCAAAGATTTTAATTCAAAATATCCATGCGAATTAAAATAGAATACTGTAAAGATGAGATTCTACTACCAAAACTTGGAGTTATGCGAAGTCAAGCAAAGTCCTATTGATGGCCTCTCGCCCTCAATCTACATCACAATATACATTCATGCGTTAAGATTAACTCTAATTACTAATAATATAGACCTATTTAAGTGTTTCCTCAAAAACAAGTCAAAACAGGCAAGTTGCGCCAATCCTAGAATTTGATGTAATATTCTCATATATTTTTTACCATCAAGACGATTGATCCATGAGTTAGTCAAAACATGAAAGTTGTAGATTTTTCTATTAGCTTTCCAACGCAAAATGAATTGTCTCAATTGGAGTTCGGGATAAAAAGTTATGACTAAAATACTAAGGCAATGTCGGAGTTCGGTGATACCTCGCTCGAGCGGTGATAATAGCTCGCTCGAGCGATTTGATGTAATATTCTCATATATTTTTGACCATCAAGACGATTGATCCATGAGTTGGTCAAAACATGAAAGTTGTATATTTTTCCATTAGCTTTCCAACGCAAAAAGACTCGTCTCAATCGGAGTTTGAGATAAAACGTTATGACTAAAATACTAAGGCAATATCGGAGTTCGATGATACCTCGCTCGAGCGATGATAATAGCTCCCTCGAGCGAGCTACAGCGACGCGATTTCACTGGTTTTCACCCGAATCGAAACCCATACATCCCAAAGCAAAACCCATGGCTAATCTAATGATTTAATCAAAAAGTTTAATTAAAACGTACCTTTAATCTAAGGATTCCTAGATTAGAAATGAGTCACGCGAATGGAGCTTCGGAACGAAACCGACGGGTTTCCTCAACGATTCGCGCCGCGATCGATCTCACGAGTTCACAGAGACAACTCCAACACGTCCCCAATGATCTCAACCTCTCCCAATAGCCAACTACGAATCCAAGGTTGATTCAAGTTCTTTCTAAGGTTTAAGTGTTTTCAACAAAGAGGGTTCTAGAGAAGGAGGTTTTCTAAACCGATCTCCTACGATGATTGAAGAAGAGAGAAGACGGAGTTTCACACGGTTGGGTAACTATCAAATGACTACGGTTCTTCACGGCACTCACGTCTCTTCCTCTCTTAACAAAACCTAGTATAATACGGGAATGCAATTCCTTCTTATAATTGGATTGCTCACAAAGTTAAACACACACACACCTCTTATGTATTATACACTTCTAATTTTAAAACTCAAGTTCGGTGTTGAGCGGCCACACAGAGGTCGGTGCACAACTTTCGCACGAGGGTCCAAATGGGCTCTAAATTAAAATCTGTCCGCACAATCACATCTAGATAAAAATCCAAAACAAATGGTGACGTCGGTTGCCGAGCCGAATACACACACAGGGTCAGTCTAACTCGGGTTCAAAATACGGGTCTTTACAGCTGGGGTCTCTAATTCCTCCTCAAGAATATAGTCAGAGTCCTCTAGATCAAGACTGTCTGATCTTAAGTCAGTCTCAGCACCTGTGACGTATAGTCGGGGTGAGCTTACATCGAAGATCAATAGAGGAAACTTTGTCTATTTACATTTTATCATGAGTAAAGATTTTTCAAAGATAAAAATCGGATCAGTTATGGTTTTCAAAAGATGCATTGTAGACTAAATTCCAATTCTAAAATAGTAAGCAAAGATGATTCATTAGATTTGATGTTCTGATGTTTTCAAATTTTGAATTAAGCATGCCTCTTATCTTAAATTTATAACTTAATTATATCTCCCAAATTACATATAGCATGAGCGCACGAGTATTACCGATGAGAAACCCTACTGGCCATCGTCATTCATGAACCCTTTTTCGGAAAGAGCAACAAGCTCCTATGTAATGAGGGAAACTTGCACAAGACTGAGTTACCGTCAACACGGTTGGTGAAATCTAAGATTTCGTTCGTATGTACCTCAAATCGAATGCAAATGCTAAACATATCAGATTTTATGTATATAATACATTTTCATATTTTTCAGAGTTCTAATACAAAAATTCACATTCGAAGATGAGGTTCGAAATTTCCAAAAGTTTTGATTTCTTATTTATATCACAGTTCAAAGTTCTTATTCATGCTGTGTCTAACAAAATTTCAGAATTTATGCATTTAACAAAACTAACCAATACTTAGAATAGAATGCAAATTAGGTTTAGGGTTCCCCTACCTCGACTCGAATTAGTCAAAAATCACACCAAAAAGAAGTCCTCACAATGGACTCTTATCACAAACCTACAATGATTAACACCACATGTGTTAATGAGGTCCAAAAAGTCAAAACAGAAACTACCCACAACAATTCCCAAGAGTATCCAAAGACCAGAAAAATAGAGCAGAATTCAATCATCAAATTCCAAATTCGATGATCGAATTTAAATTCGACCCTCGAATTTCCCCAAAAGTGCATCAGCCTTAACAGCCCAAATTCGACCCTCGAATTTCTCCAGGTTTGTGGTGTTCGAATTTTGTCCCTCATATTTGATTTTTTTTTCATTCCAAAGCACACATCCAGTTTATCTTTTCTAGCTGCACCATATACCTAACTAATCTAGGCATAAATAACTTTAATCAAAGGAGTTTAAAGTGCCTACCTTTCAAGGTCTACTCCTAGCTTCCGTTGATCCAATCTCAAGCACAGGATGAATCCGCAAGCCTCAATTAGCTGAACTCCAATTCAGTCCACCCATAACTTTGCTGTTAGAGCAGAGGTTGCCCAGATTAATTTGTCCACTCTTCCCTAGCCTTCCTTCCAAATATAACCAACAATTTCTAAAGCTAAGCACAAGAGTTTTCAATGGCTAAGATGGGGAGAGGGATTTTCAATCAGTAGGGATCTAGGATTTAAGCAAGGCAGCAAAGGTTGTAGGGAGTGCAAGAATTTAAGTTCTCACGTGAGGAAGAAGAGATCAAACTTCTCCTTCAATCCTCTCCCTTTATAACCAAATTCCCACCTCAAAATATCATGATATTTCACATAAATATCATGATATTTATGTTTAAAAATGTATCCACTTAACATGCATTTATTTTCGGTGTTAAGCGCATACACATGACTTAGCGTATGAGTTACCAATTATTTGACTTCTCAAGGTCCAAAATGAAAATCCTTTGGTCATATTCCATATCATACCCTAACTTACCTAATTAAACCAGATTCGTCCCGTAAATTTTTCGGGCATGCTTATCGAGGTAATCAAAATCAGGTCCAAAATATCAAGGATCTTACACTGAGCATTCCGTGCAGAGATGGCAAGGACACGATCCTGAACCGTGGACTGAGAGGGATCCTGTATTGTTGTTAATGTTGTCTCCTCTCCCCCAAATGGGGACAATCTCTTGCCAGATGTCCAATGCGTCCACACCTAAAACACACACCTGTGGTCTTTCTACACATTTCTATCTTATGCTGCTTATCACACCGTGAGCATAACTCAACCTGTGTGGATGGAGAGGTATGCGCAATGTCTTGCAATAACGTCGTGAGCAAAGCAATCTGTTGGGCCGTTGTGTTGACCATTGTCTCCAGCAGCTGCCTAGTTTGCTCATGATTGTGTTCTCCGGTACGTATAGTTTTGGCTCTTTTGCGAGGCGCCATATCGATCTGTCAAAATGAAATAAAGGTTTCAATTAACAGATGGTCTAGATGTCCTAACAGAACTCTAACACTCATAGCCTATGTTTAGACAGACCTAATGCCATATTCCTGCAGTTAGCGCTATAGCTCTAAGTCTCCCATAAGACCTAAAGCCTAGTCTCTGATACAAACTGTGTGACAGCTTGGATTTCCGCCCTCGAAAACCCGTGCCATCAAGATCATAATGCTAGATGATCCCTAGACAAACTAAAGAGTGCCTGCTCATCTAGCGGAAATCAGAGTAAACACTATCTAAGATGCATATAGAGACAACTAATAAAATGGAGTATAAAAGATAACAACTATATAAACAAAATTTAATTATACATCTTCAAAAAGGAATTAAGAAGAACCACTAGTGATGGTCATCCATTATCCAAAATAATGGTTCCCAATAATGGTTCCTACAAAATATATACTACTATAAAGTAAAGTAACTACAAACAAAAATACATAACAGAGTGGACCACCAGGCCTAATAATCCAAAATATTATATACAGATCCCAAAAATCACAAGTCTAAATACTCAGTCCCATTACCAATGAACTAAGGATAAAAACCCCACTGCAGAAGATCCGCCTTCCTCTCCGGTACAGACTCATGGTTTTCTCCAAGCCTAAAGTTCTGGTCACAACCTGTACCTGTGACGTATAGTCAGGGTGAGCTAACCATCTAAGCTCAATAGAAGAAACTCAATTATATTGCATCATAACAATAAAGCATGATTTTCAGAACATATATTAGAACAGATGATTCAAGAGTAGATATTTAGAGCAGGTAAATCACAAAACAATTTTTAAGGTTTGAATATCGAAACAGATGACACAGAGAACAGATAATTTAACCAGGTTAATCATATAACAGATGTTGAGGTTTTGATGGCAGAAAACAGATACAGAATACTAGGAATCATAGGCATGTTCATTTAAAGAAACAGACGGACATGAAATCATGTTTATGTACAAAATCTTCATATGCGAGGCGTACTTTATTTAAATTACTTAAATAATATATGCTTAAATAACTCCCGTGAATATAGCACGTGGTATCCAGATGTTTGCCGATGGGTAACCCCGACCATCGCCGTTCAATGAACAATTTTAGATATTTGCATCAAGCCTCTTCAAATGAGAGCAATTTATGCTTTAGGGGTTTACAAATCAGATATACGGATATCCTACCATGTCAGTCGTGGATATCCTGCCACATCAAGGGGATTCGTCACATAAACTTTAAACCAAATGTATAATACACAATACCAAGCATTAGGAATCAGAAATGATAGAACTTTCATACAAGGAATACATTTAAAATAGTAATCAGAAACTATGTGCCAAAATACAAGTCTTAATAGTCCATAAAATTAGAATAAATGTAATTTAGGTTGAATTTTCCCTACCTAAGATCAAACCTTTCTAAGCAAATCTAAAGCTTTTTAAAGCATCACGGTCTTATCCTAGACCATAAACATAGTACACTAAGTGTCATAAATGTCAGGACATCAACTGGTATAATGTCCAGTAGTGTTTTCCCCATAAAATTAAAACAGCAGAAACATGGGTAATTGATCAATCAATCTCCTTATTTGATCGATCAATCTTCCAATTTGATCGATCAAATACCTAATTTGATCGATCAATCTCCCAAATTAACTCACACAGAATCGAGAAAATTTGATCTATCAACTTCCTTGTTTGATCGATCAATTTCTCAATTTGATCAATCAATTTACCAATTGATCAATCAATCGTTCACATTGATCGATCAATGTTCACATTGATCGATCATTCTCACAGTTGATCGATCACTTCCAAATGATCTAATCAACCTTTCATATTGATCGATCATTTCTCAAAATGATCGATCAACCTTCAAATTTGATCGATCAAATACCCAATTTGATCGATTAATCTCTGTCGGGCATGAACTTCCAGAAAAACACACTTTCTGTTTCATTAAGTGCATATAAGATTTTATCGATCAATCTTTCACATGATCGATCAATTCTAAATCTGATCAATCAAAGTGGAAATATGACAGTTTCTGTCATTAATATCGTTCATTAACTCGACCTATTTTCATCCTTAAACCTTAATGATTATCAACAACTCACACATACACATAAACACTAACTAAAACACGGATTTATTCTACGATCTAAACTATTAAAATCAAAGAAAAATTAACATTTCTTCGATTGATTTCGTGACTTTAGGATCATTGCCGAAAAGGGTTTCGGAACAAAACTTCTGGATTTCCACAGTGAAATTGATCACAACGTGTTCGAGATGAAGTCGTCAATGATTCACGCATCGATTTCAACCTTCTCAACGCTCGGTTAATGTTCGCGAGGTCGAACGCTTCTTGAAAATTGGGTTACTAAAGAAAAGGGATTTGAATGACTTGAAGTTCCCGAATCTCTAACGGTTGGAATTCACCAAAGGCGGACACTCAAGCGATGTCGGTGCATGTGCTTTGCAAAGGTTGCGGAGATTACGGCGCGATTGCGATCGAAATCTCACGATTTCTAATGAGGGTTCCACGGGGAAGAAGCTCTCTCTCTCTCTCTCTCTCTCTCTCTCTTTCTAGAACTCCCAAGTTTTGCAACAGTTGTGAGGTTCCAAGAGAAGCTTTATCTTTTTATTAGCTAAACGGTTGGTTCCCTTATTAAACATATACCTCAAAATGGGTGTTAACCTTATCCAAGGGCCTAGTTCGGTGTTAGACGCACACACCAAACACTTGTGTTCAGTCCTATCCATTTATCCTTAGGGTTTAGATTCGGTGCTAAGCGGCACACGGTGAGTCGGTGCACGGCCTTTCCATTAAAGACCCAAACCAACAATTTAGCTTTAATCCGTTCCACACAAAGTTATCTTAATATCATTTAATAATTTATTATTATATAAAAATCCATGATGACATCGGTCACCGTGCTGGACACGCACACGGGTTCGGTCTAGTTCGGGTTCAAATTTTTCGGATCATTACAATAGCCATGGTGTTGAAGCCCATGATCCGCGAGACGCTCAAGCCCTATTGATGCAGGTGAAAGATTTTGTTTACTTTTCTACCGAATAGTTGGCTGGTGGGTTGGCCTATCGTGTTATCGTTGTTGTTGTCATTATTGTTGGTGTTGAACATAGTCACAAGTCGGGGTTTGACAATAATTCGGCAAGTTTCAAATCCGGCAAAATTTGACAGATTCGACTAAAAGTTTCAAAGAAATAAAATAAAATAAAATGGTTAAAAGTATAAAAATATTTAAACTCGCGATATTTTTAAAAATACTAAATTATTTGTGAAATTTGTAAATTTTTGAAAGGGCACTTTTCAAAAACAGGGTTTATCAGTATAAAGCTTCTCACTATTATACTGGTACATAAAGTTTCACAAAATTAGGGCGCACCAATTTTTGGGGTCCTTGAAATCCGTGACTATAAATTGCACATATGACGTAGGTTACTATTATACCCATCTTCCACCCTTTCATTCATTATTCTTTACCTCCATCCCATCCGCGACAAAGAGAAAGGCGGCGACTGCTCCGGCGACGGCTCCGGCGGGTATAGGGGAAATTATTATCAGAAGGTATATTTTTATCTTGCAGCTCCATTCTTTTTTATTAAATAGTTTAAACAGGGGATGCAGATTCGGTGTATGGAACCGATCCGAATCCAAAAATGTTAGAATCTCCACTTTCCTTCAATTTTTTTGTTTTGAAACCAAATATGAACTGAAACCCTAATATTTCTGCTTTTTTCAGTTCACTTTTGGTTCGGTTTAGGTTTTTGGAGTTCCTTTTGGATCCAATTTACATGAGTCCTCTTTTAGTCTCTTTCTATATATATATATAGAAAGAGAGAGAGATCTCAGTGCATATTGATATGGGCGCGACACGTAGCATCTTTTTGTAGAGCGATGGGTGGCATAAGCCCACTTTACTAATTAGGATTAAACTTTTAAAATATTTTAAAAGTTATATACCCTTTCAGCCGTCATTCTTGACTTTTTAAATGTGGGCGCCTAGTAGCGAAGCGCAACACCACGGTATTAAAGTGTTGACACCCCGATAATGAAGCGCTGACACCTTAATAGTGAAGTGTTGGCATCCTGGCGCCGGGGTGTTGGCGCCTAGTTTTAGGGGTGCCAAGGCCTCTATATCAAGGTGTCAGCGCTTCATTAGAAAAAGGTGGTGTCGGCAACTTTTTTTAGGCGCGGCGGTGCCTTAATATCGAATTGCCAGTGCTTCACTAAAGAAAAAGGATAAGGTGTTGGCACTTCGATTATATATATAATAAAATAAAAATAAATTTTTTTTGTCGAAGCATTGACACCTCGATATAGAGGCGCCGACGCCCCTAAAATGAAACGCTAACACCCAATTTTTTTACCGAAGTGCTGATACCTCAATATAGAGGCGTTGACGCCCCTAAAACGAGGAGTCGACGCCCAGACACTGGCACCCTAGCGTCGGGGTGCAAACGTCTGGATTTCGGGGTGTTGGCGCCTCTCTACCGAGGTGACAACGCTTCGCTATTGGGAGCCCACATTTTCTAAGTAAAATATACTTGAAAAAGTAAGTCTGACACTTTCTTGGAAAAAGGGAGAGAAGGGAGAGAAAAGAAAGATACTTCTAAAAAAGTCAAGAATAACAACTGAAAGAGTATATAATTTTTAAAATATTTTAAAAGTTCAACCCTAATTAACAAAGTGTGCCCCATACCATCCATCACTTCACAAAAAAAAGTGATGGGTAGTGAAGGCTCAATAGCAAAGCGTCGGCACCCTGGTAGAGAGGCGCTGGCACTCGATAGCGAGGCGCTGACACAGAGATGCCAGCGCCAGGGTGTCAAGCCCCTCATTTTAGGGGCACCGGTGCCCCTATATCAAGGTGTAGGTCCTTCGCTAAAAGAAAAAATGGGTGTCGGTGCCTCATTTTAGGGGCGTCGACGCCTCTATATCGTTGTGTCGGCGCTTCACTAAAAAAATAGTGTTGGCGCCTCGTTTTAGGGGAGTTGGCGCCTCTATATCGAGGTGTCGGCTGTTCGACAATTTTTTTTTATCAAAGGGCCGACACCTTGATATAGAGGCTCTTGCGCCCCTAAAATGAGGTGTCGGAACCCTTTTTTTTATCAAAGCGTCAACACCTCGATATAGAGGCGCTTATGCCCCTAAAATGAGGTATCGACACCCTTTTTTCTTTTTTTTAGAAAGTGCAGCACCTCAATATAGAGGCGCTGATACCCCTAAAACGAGTGCCGACACACTTTTTTTTATTTTTTTTAGAAAAGCGTCGAGACCACGATATAGAGGCGCTGACACCCCTAAAACAAGGCGTTGGCACCCCAGCTCTGGCACTCCGGCGCAGGGGTGCCAGTGCATCGCTATTGGGGTGTCAGCGCCTCTCTACCAGGGTGTTGAATGTTATGGGGTCAATAATCTGGGTAGCAGTAGAAAGGCATGGGGGCCTTGGAGCTGGTTGGTTGACTAGCAGGAAGGCATGTGGACCTTGGAGCTAGGTGTGTGATGCTCGAGCGTGGAAGCGTACAAGCCTTGCGTCGCGTGCGCCCTCCCTATAGGTGACGTATGATGAGTACTGAAATATGATGATATTTCACCCCTAAATACCTACATTTAGCTATTCGATGAAGGATATCTGATGAGAATTATTATATTTGAAGTGTTTCAGGTGAATACAAGCCAAGTGTAGAAAATAGCCCAAGAATTCTGAAAATAATGTCAAAACACAGCAACGTTGGGTCATCGAGAACTTGGTGCGACGTGTGGCTAAATTTAGACCTTCAAGACAGCCGAATTATGAAATTATCAAAACCCAAAAGTTGTAGATCTTTTCGTCAGCTTTCCAACGGCATAAGAAGCACCTCAATCCGAGTTCGGGACAGAAAGTAATGGTCGAAATACCGAAGTAGTGTCTGATGCAAAAGTGGGCTGGAATTCACGGATTTCTGGGAGCTCGATGCATCGACCCTTTTGGTCGATTAATTGAGGAGAAAATAGTGTCAGACACGGAACTGACACTTTAAAGCTGATTTTGAGCCTCTTTTGTAGGGTCGATGCATCGACCCTATTGGGTCGATTAATTGACCCTAAATTGTCGAGTTGGGAGACTTTTGCGACCGATAATCTATTTAAAGCGACTCAAACACTTCGAGAAAAGAGGAGAATTAGAGAGATAGGAGATTAGAGTTTTAGTTTTTAGTCTTTATTTTTCATAGTTAGACATAGAAATAGGGAGTTTTTATCATTCTTTTTTAGAGCTTTGTTCCTTTAAATTTTCAGTACTCATTCCTTCAGTTTATTATTATTGTTCAAGTTTATTCCTGCGTTAATTTCGTTTCTGAAGATCATCGTACTTTTGGATCAAAGTAATTTCTGTTGAAGTTTGAGGTATTTTTATTTTATTAAATTAATATTATTTTCCCTTCCTTATTTATTTATGTCATTTAATTACAATATGTGTGGCTAAATTCATAGGGATGGGGATCTAATGATTATCATCCGAGGGATGTACTTCTAATAATATAAATTTAGGATTGAAATATGAGATCTTATTTTATGGTTGTTGTGCTATCATGAATGGATGAAATCCCTACCACTAACCGGGATTGCATGTGCCAAGCCATGCCCGGGATCTCAGATCTGTGACGGTAATTTTACCCAATTATTGTTATGGTCTTTTTACTTTCATCGTGTGGATCTAATTACGATTATGATTCGGGATCGAGTGTGCCGAGCCATGCCCTGGATCTTGAATCTGTAATGGTAATTTTATCTTAATTACTCCCTAATCTGAAATCAAGTGTGCCGAGTCATGCCCTTGATTTCAGATCTATGGTTGTATTATTGTTGGAATTTTTACCCACTTTGGGGATGATTTTTATTTGAACCTGAGATCAAGTGTGCCGAGCCATGCCCTTGATCCCAGATCTATATATGAAAATCATCTAAGTCCTGATTGTAGGGATGCAACGTGGAACCTATCGGGGTTTTTGATAATTTATCTTTCATAAAAGATATTTGTTCTCAATGGCATATCTCATAGTTTAATCCTTAGATTTATATTACGGGAAGAACGGACCAAAGATGGGAGGATTTAGTATCTTCATCTTTATCTTTATTTTTAAATTATCAGTTAAGTTTTAGTTTGTAGTCAGTAATTATCATCTCATCAAACCACCTAAATCATAAGACTGGTAGAATACTGTTAGATCTTAGTAGATTTCTGGAATTGCTTGTCCTTTTAGATCTTTTAAAATTAGTCCTCGAGGGAACGATCTCGTACTCCGCACCCACTATATACAATCCGATTCGTGCACTTGCGAGTAAAACATCACAATTAAAATATCACATCAACGTAGATGGCTACTCGAGCTAAATATTGTGCTAGTGTGGCGACTAGACGCGCGTGGGGAGTGGAGTGCTGACTTGGGGTTGTTGGTGTTGCATCGGTCGTGTGCCATGGACCGGGTTAGGCTGACCTTGTTATAAGCGGCATTGAGGCGCTGGACGGTGTGATAGTTGGTGTCGGGCTGTGCCCCCGTGACACGATGCTTCGCTACCAGACGCCCACATTTTATGAGTAAAATATACTTGAAAAAGTAACTCTGACACCTTCTTGGAAAAAGGGAGAGAACAGAGAGAAAAGAGACTTCTAAAAAAGTCAAGAATGACAGTTAAAAAGGAATATAACTTTTGAAATATTTTAAAAGTTTAACCCTAGTTAATAAAGTGTGCCCCATACCACCTACACTTCACAAAAAAGGCACTACGTGTCATGCCCATATCAAAAGGCGCAGAGATATCTCTACGCTCAAGTGCATTTTCCCCTTTGCCATATATATATATATATATATATATATATATATATATATATATATATATATATATATATATATATGTAGCGACCCAAGATCTCACAGCCTCTTAATTGTAAGATCTTAGACCGTACCTTCGTATCGAGAACCATAGAAATATAATAAGGCGATAAAAGCACCTTAAACAACGGAAGATAAAAATTCTTTAAAATATTAATTAATCTAAATAAAACCCATGATAATGTTCTTATTCCAATAACAAGTCCAACATAATTAAAGCTTAATAAGTTTAGATAAAATATTAACTGATCAACGTCCCATTTATTTAAAATTACCACTAACTAGAAAGGAAAATAGCTAATTAGGCCACGAAGCCATCAACGCCATTC
The DNA here is from genome assembly GCA_021018995.1 of Chloranthus sessilifolius. NCBI lineage: Eukaryota > Viridiplantae > Streptophyta > Magnoliopsida > Chloranthales > Chloranthaceae > Chloranthus > Chloranthus sessilifolius. The sequence continues at coordinate 88,021,639 of CM037595.1, forward strand.
AGTCCAGTTTCTTGAGCACCACGTGCTGTCTCATTGCCATAGACTCATACATTGTCATTGGCAATACCTGTCTCATCTGGTCACCCACATAAACAAGGGGTGTAAGTTTACACTTGCATGGACCAGACATGCAATCCATTGAAGCATAAAATATCAATCCTAGCCATATAACATTTTGATATATTTCATGTATGTGTTCATGTGGCATGTATAATCTCACTAAACTGAAATGAACTGAACGTAAACATATATATTAATATTACATAAATGCATCATATCTTTTAATTCCATCTTTCTTATCATTTAATGCACATTAGACTCCGTCCCACTCAAGACGTTGGGTCTTAATCATGCTTATCACTTGTTAGTTAGACTCCGTCATGCTCGAGACGTTGGGTCTAATGAATCATGTTATTTATTACATGTCAAACTCCGTCCCACTCAAGACATTGGGCTGAATCATGCTCATCATACTCTTGTTCAGTTAGACTCCATCTTACACAAGATGTTGGGTCTAATACCTTCTTAGACTCCATCGGGTACAAGATGTTGCGTCTAATGCTCATTAATCATGGCTTGACATTTCATCATATTTTACGTATCTTGATTATGAATTATATAGATCATCATGAGACATATAAAGTGCATGAGAGTGATATCATACTACATATCCATTTAAGTGCATTTAATCATGGTACGTAAATATCAAAGTGTACACAATCATGGTGCATAAATATTACAGTGCATATCATACGAACATGATGCGTAAAACAGCCCAAGAATTTCAAAAATAATATCAAAATACTGTAACTTGGGTCATCGGGAACTTAGTGCTACTTGCAGCTCAATTTGGACCTTCAAGCGGTTAGATGCAGAACCTAGATAAAACATAAAAGTTGTAAATCTCGTCGTCATCTTTCCAACGCCATAAGAATCACCTCAATCCGAGTTCGGGACAGAAAGTTAAGGCCAAAATACCGAGGCAATATCTGATGCAAAGTTTGGCGGGAATTCATGAAAATTGCTTTTAAGTGTCAATCGATTGATTTCAATCCGTGAGCACGCCTCAAAATACATCAAATCACATGGTGGAATTTAATCTGACTTCTTTTTAACCCAACATCATTAACATTAAAAATCTATTAATCATAGCATGCATTCATTTAATCATTCCATCATTATCTATGAAATAAAATCACTAATTTATATAAAAATCTATTAATAAAAAATAATATTTTAAGATCAATGGAAAGCATGATTTCTCCATAGCATGCATCAGATACTGCCTCGGTATTTTGGCCTTAAAAGTTAAGGCCAAAATACCGAGGCAGTATCTGATGCAAAGTTTGGCGGGAATTCACGAAAATTGCTTTTAAGTGTCAATCGATTGATTTCAATCCGTGAGCACGCCTCAAAATACATGGTGGAATTTAATCTGACTTCTTTTTAACCCAACATCATTAACATTAAAAATCTATTAATCATAGCATGCATTCATTTAATCATTCCATCATTATCTATGAAATAAAATCACTAATTTATATAAAAATCTATTAATAAAAAATAATATTTTAAGATCAATGGAAAGCATGATTTCTCCATACCTAGATCGATCATACCTCCACGATTAGATTCAGATCCCAATAATGATGATGATTTTAGAAGAAGGTGAAGGCCGCTTGAGAATATACGCCAACGTCTCACCGCACTTCCAAAAGAAGGGTTCTAGGAAGAGTGTATAGACTTTTATCTCAAAGTCTAAAATAGAGGTTTAAAGCACACATAACAAGGTTTGATCCCTAGACCTCTTATCTAGAATTTAAAACCTTTAACCAATAGGCTACCACATAACTTGTGTTCATTAATGACGAAAATAAATATAAAAGCTTGAAAAATCAAAACATGCATTTTTAGATAAAACGTTTTGAAAACTCAAGGTATGCGGGGAATACGGTATTAAACACATACACATATTTTAGGTGTATCAAAGGTCTAAAATTTAGATCATGACATTCTTCCCTACTTATAAAAATTTCATCCTCGAAATTGAGTCATACCTTACAAGAAGAGATGGGGGTAGTCCCTCCTGATAACATCATCGCGCTCTCAAGTGGCTTCCTCGCGAGAGTGGTGCTGCCAAATCACAAGGACCAGTGGTATAACTTTATTCCTCATGGTCTGCTCTTTCCGATCAACAATCTGAACAGGCACCTCCACCACGGACATATCCTTATAAACCTCCAAGGGTTCCCAATCGATAACGTGAGTAGGGTCTGCCACGTATTTCTTTAACATGGATATGTGAAAAACGTTGTGCACATCGGCAAACTTTGGTGGTAGCTTGACTCGATATGCTGTTTCTTCGATTCTCTTTAAAATTTTGAACGGTCCCACAAATCTCGGACTAAGTTTTCCTTTCCGCCCGAATCTCATCACTCCTTTCATAGGAGAGATTTTTACAAAGACTTGATCCCCTTCAATCAGATCCCAATTCCTACGCTTCAAATTAGCGTAACTCTTACATGCCTTTCTGCGCGGTCGCGATTCGTTCTGGATCAATTGAACTTGTTTGGGCGTGTCTTCAACAATTTGAGGTCCCAACAAACTTCTCATGCCGACCTCATCCCAACACGTAGGAGTTCGCAACTTCTCCCATATAAGGCTTCATACGGGCCATCTCAGTATAGTGGATTGGTAACTATTATTATATCACGAACTCAAGAGGTAGATGCTCGTCCCAATTGCCTCCAAAGTCCAGTACACAAGCACGAAGCATGTCCTCTAACACTTGATTCAATCTTTCGGTCTGCCCATCCGTTTGAGGATGAAAAGCGGAGCTAAATTTCAACTTAGACCCAATCCCAGCTTGAAATTTCTGCCAAAATCTTGACGTGAAACGAGGGTCTCTATCAGATATGATATCAGCAGGCACACCATGCAATCTGACAATCTCACGAATATAAATATCCGCCAACTGGGAGTCTGAATAGGCCATGCGGAACGGAATAAAATGAGCCGATTTAGTCAGTCTATCGACCACAACCCAAATAGCGTCGTTCCTCTTCAGGGTTCTCGGCAAACCGGTGATGAAATCCATGCCGATACTCTCCCATTTCCAACCCGGAATCGGAAGTGGCTGAAGTAACCCGGGTGGTTTCTGATGTTCAGCTTTAACTTGCTGGCATGTGAGACACCTTGCCACGTAGTCAGCGATCTCTCTCTTCATATCATTCCACTAATAATTTTTTTCAATCCCTTGTACATCTTATTGTTCCCGGGGTGAATAGAGAACTTAGACTTAAGGGCTTCGTCTAAGATCTCCCGTTTCAATTCTATATTATCAGGTACACAGTAGCGTCCCTGGAACAACATCATCCCATCATCCCTGACAGTAATCTCAGACTTCCCACCGTCCTTCAATTTCAAGAGGATAGGATCTTCAAGCTGTAATCCCCTAATTCTATCAAGTAATGAAGAGGTGATAACAATGTGCGAAAGCAATGCTCTTGGTCGAATTACCTATTCTGGAACAAATTTGCTGAGGGCATCGGCAACAACATTAGCCTTTCCCAGATGATACTTGATCTCACAATCATAATCGATCAAGAATTCCAACCATCTTCTCTGCCTCATATTCAAGTCTTTCTGCGTAAAAAGGTATTTAAGACTTTGATGATCCGTGGAGATGATGAATTTCTCTCCATATAGGTAGTGTCTCCAGATCTTCAGCGCGAATATGATAGCGGCCTGTTCTAGATCATGCATAGGGTAATTCTTTTCATGCTCCTTTAGCTGCCTGGATCCGTAAGCTACAACTCTCTCATTCTGCATCAGGACACCACCTAGTCCTTTATACGACGCATCGGTATTAATTAGTAAGCCACCACCGCTGAAGGTATCACTAGAATGGGAGCAGTAGTCAATCTTTTCTTCAGCTCGAGAAAGCTCTTCTCGCACTCATCGGTCCAAATGAATTTCACATTTTTCTTGGTCAGCTCGGTAAGAGGTCCTGAGATCTTTGAGAAACCTTCCACGAACCTTCTATAGTAACCAGCTAAGCCAAGGAAACTTCGTACTTCAGTAACACTTTTGGGACTCGCCCAATTTACAATGGCTTCAATTTTTGCAGGATCAACAGTAATCCCTGCCTCAGCAATCCTGTGGCCCAGAAATGTCACTTCACTCATCCAGAATTCGCATTTACTCGTCTTAGCATACAACTGGTGGTCCAATAGGGTTTGTAAGACGATCCTTAAGTGTTCGGCATGCTCTTTTTCGGACTTGGAGTAGATCAGGATGTCATCAACGAAAACCACCACAAACTGATCCAAGTAGGGCTTGAAAATACGGTTCATCAAGTCCATAAAGATTGCAGTAGCATTAGTCAATCCGAAAGGCATTACCAAATATTCAAACTGCCCATACCTCATATTGAATGCCGTCTTAGCTATATCGGACTCTCTCACTCTCAACTGGTGATATCCAGATCTCAGATCGACCTTAGAGAAATATCGTGCACCTTACAGTTGATCAAATAGAACATCGATCCGTGGCAATGGATACTTGTTCTTAATCGTCGCTTGGTTCAACTGTCAGTAATCAATGCATAGCCTCTGAGAACCGTCCTTCTTCTTAACAAATAAAACAGGAGCACCCCAAGGTGACTGACTTCTTCTAATGAAGCCCTTATCTTGTAGTTCCTGTAACTGTTTCTTCAATTCTGATAGTTCTGCAGGTGCCATCTTGTAAGGAGTCTTGGCTATCGGTGCAGTGCCAGGTACAAGCTCAATCTGAAATTCGACTTCCTTACTCGGCGGCAAACCAGTCACCTCATCAGGAAAAACTCCAGCAAATTCATTTATAACAGGAATCGATGATATATCTCCCCGCTTTTCCTCGACTTCTAATAAAGCAAAGAGTTTCAAAATGGCACCCTTCTGTGCGCCCTTGAATTTAAAAGTCGGTCCATCCAAAGGGGTAAAAATCACGGTCTTGGCGAAACAATCAAGGGTCGCATGAGATTTAGCGAGCCAATCCATCCCTAGGATCACATCGAAATCTTCGAAGTCTAATTCAATTAGATCGACAACCAATGCATGGGTTCCAATCTGGACATAACATCGAGGATAGACTCTGTCCGCAAGCACACTTATTTCCAAAGGAGTTGCTACGGTCAAAGGAATGCTCATAGGAGATGAATCCTTATCAAGACGCTTAGCGAAGTTTAAGGAGACGAATGAATGGGAAGCACCCGAATCCAAAAGCATATGAGCAAAAAGGCCATCGATCAACATCGAACCTGGGCACCCAAGACATGCTACGACTTAAATTATTCAACGTAAGGGTATCATTCAATTTAAAAGCTTAATGTCTACTAGATCTTCATTAGTTCTTAACAAATTCATTTAATTCATTTTTGAAATCATTTTCGAAAAGTAGTCATTCTACGCAAATTAATATTTATGACATTACTACGTAAACAAGTATGAAAGAACTTAATTATGAATTTTAAATAAATAAACATACTCTGGATGACATAAATACAAGCTCTAGCGTCGACATCGGATAGAATACGCATTAATTAATAATCGTCAGGAGGCATAGCCCTTGATCGGATGACTTCTTAGGCATCTTGCACTCATTTGCTATGCCTAAGTCATCACAGTTGAAACAAGCACTCGTTCCCCTAAAGGCGGTGCGTAATGATTCTTCTTTGCAAGTGGTAGTCGAGTAGTCTTTGATCGGCATCAGAATTAGTCTTGCTCTTGCGAGAAGGTGGTCTTGAGTAAGGCCCTACTCTCGATCTCATGTTGGATTTAGAAAACACACGATCTCGGGCCATATTGAAAGTTTCTAATCGAGCTCGACCCACATTACTAGTCGAAGGCACCTTTAATTATCTCGATGGTGTAACATCTATCAATCAGTCCTTGTATGAGTCGGTGTCCAACCACCAAGGTCCTAATCTGGGGCCTCAAACCCTTCTCAAATCTCCTGAGTCGAAAGTTCTGAAACTAGGGTCGGTAAAAAGCGGCTCGATTACGTAAAAAGCTTAGCATAAGCGTCAACAGTCATCTCTCCCTGTTGGAGGTTCAGGAGTTCCTCAATCTTTACTTCTTGGACGCTCCAGGGGTAGTACTTATCATAAAACACTTTTACGAATTCATCCCACTCCCATACATAACCAGGCTCTTCGACACGAGTCGCTTCTTTCAATTGTCTCCACCAGTTCTCGGCATCCCCCTCCAGTCTGTAGGTTGCCAATCTCACTTTAGTTGTTTCATTACACTCCATCAGATAGAAGATCTTTTCCATCTGTTGCACTCATTTCATAGCCTCTGCGGTATCTCCCGTCTCATTGAAGTATCATGGTCGGTTCTTCCTGAATTCGTCCAATTCTGACCTAGGAGAAAGAGTAGGTTGGGTATTTGGAGTTTTGGTTGCATTGATGGCACTCACAATTGCCTCGGTCAACGCATCAATATGCTTGTTCGTCATCTGCAACCGATCAATGTCACGTTAAACTCCAATTACACATATTCCCGACATAAGAATCAACCTTAGGCTCTGATACCAACTGTAGCGATCCGAGATCTCACAACCTCTTAATTGTAAGATCTTAGACCGTACCTTCGTATCGAGAACCATAGAAACATAATAAGGCGATAAAAGCACCTTAAACAACGGAAGATAAAAATTCTTTAAAATATTAATTAATCTAAATAAAACCCATGATAATGTTCTTATTCCAATAACAAGTCTAACATAATTAAAGCTTAAACAGTTTAGATAAAATACTAACTGATCAATGTCCCATTTATTTAAAATTACCACTAACTAGAAAGGAAAATAGCTAATTAGGCCACGAAGCCATCAACCCATTCAGTCCAGTTTCTTGAGCACCACGTGCCGTCTCATCGCCATAGACTTATACATTGTCATTGGCAACACCTGTCTCATCTGGTCACCCACATAAACAAGGGGTGTAAGTTTACACTTGTATGGACCAGACATGTAATCCATTGAAGCATAAAATATCAATCCTAGCCATATAACATTTCGATATATTTCATGTATGTGTGCATGTGGCATGTATAATCTCGCTAAGCTGAAATGAACTGAACGTAAACATATATATTAATATTACATGAATGCATCATATCTTTTAATTTCATCTTTCTTGTCATTTAATGCACGCTAGACTCCGTCCCGCTCAAGACGTTGGGTCTTAATCATGCTTATCACTTGTTAGTTAGACTTCGTCATGCTCGAGACGTTGGGTCTAATGAATCATGTTATTTATTGCATGTCAAACTCCGTCCCGCTCAAGACGTTGGGCTGAATCATGCTCATCATACTCTTGTTCAGTTAGACTCCATCTTACACAAGATGTTGGGTCTAATACCTTCTTAGACTCTATCGGGTACAAGATGTTGGGTCTAATGCTCATTAATCATGGCTTGACATTTCATCGTATTTTATGTATCTTGATTATGAATTATATAGATCATCATGGGACATATAAAGTGCATGAGAGTGATATCATACTACATATGCATTTAAGTGCATTTAATCATGGTACGTAAATATCAAAGTGTACACAATCATGGTGCATAAATATTACAGTGCATATCATACGATCATGGTGCGTAAAACAGCCCCAGAATTCCGAAAATAATATCAAAATACTGTAACTTTGGGTCATCGGGAACTTAGTGCTACTTGCAGCTCAATTTGGACCTTAACAACGTTAGATTCAGAATCTAGCTAAAACATAAAAGTTGTAGAGATCGTCGTCAGCTTTCCAACGCCATAAGAATTGCCTCAATCCGAGTTCGGGACAAAAAGTTAAGGCCAAAATATTGAGGTAGTATCTGATGCAAAGTTTGGCGGGAATTCAAGGAAATTGCTTTTAGGTGTCAATCGATTGATTTCAATCCGTGAGCACACCTCAAAATACATCAAATCACATTGTGGAATTTAATCGGACTTCTTTTTAACATTAAAATCATTATTAATCATTAATCATAGCATTCATTTAATCATCATTATCTATTAAATAAAATCACTAATTTATAAAAATCTATTAATATTTTTAAGATCAATGGAAAGCGATTTCTCTAGATAGATCGATTACCATTAGATTTCCAATAATGATGATGATTTTAGAAGAAATGAAGGCCGGAGAATATATATAGAATCTCCAAGAAGTTCTAGAAAGCTATTTCTTCTAATCTGACTCTTAACCTATTCAAAAAGAATAATTCTCATTTTAAATTTATTTATCACATTGGACTTTATAAAATTTAAAGACCTTTAACCAATCTACCTTTTGTTCATTAATGTGAATAATAAAATAAAAAACTAAAAACTAAAACCCAAGATAAAAAACTCAAAAAGATACGATATTAAAAATAACATATTAGGTATTTATCAAAATAAAATATATAAATATATATATATATATAAAAAAATAAAATATATATATTTAAATTTAAATAAAAAACGATAAAAAAAATTATTCTTATATAAATAAAAATAAAAAAAATTGTTTTACTTTATGTTAAAAAACTGATTATGGTATTAAAGCGAATAATATTTACTAGTGAAGAAAGTCATTACATTTTTTTCTTTATATTTATTCTAAAAAAAATTTCGAGAAGGTGAAATAAGAGCATCATCCTTTTCTTATACTAAGCTAGTTTGGCTATCCACATATTAAAAAAATGAATTAAGAAGTTCAAGATTAAAAATTTAGCTTTAAAGAAAACTAAATAATATATTATTTTTAAGAATGACTCTCTTTCTCTCTCCTCTCTCTTTCTTATCTAATAGTAAAATAATAAAATAAGTATAAAACAAAACAACCAAAACCCCTTCCCAAAACCCCACAAAAACGGTCCCAACAAATGGTTAATAAAACTTTGAGAAAAAAAAAAAACTAAAAAATACCTAAAAATAAAAAGTAGGTATTTTTATTTTTGACCAAATCCGAAAAACAAATCGAATTAAAGAACTCAAATTTCATTGATGATGGAAAAAAGAAAAAAAGTTCACTTCAAAGCTTCTAATGTTGAAAGAAGAAGCATCATCGATACAATAATTATCTTGAATTCTATTATTTGTGTTATTATTTGATGTTATTACTTTAATAAACAAATATTCCAAAGGGTGGAAATATAAAAGTGATCCCAAATCCATTTCTTGATACTCGTAACATCGCATTGGGAAAGAAAAAAAAGAAAAATGTTCTGTTCAAGATGAGATTTCAAGAGCTTTGAAAAAATAAAACAATCTCACTCCTAAAATCTCTCTCTTCTATCTCCTCTCTCTCTCTTTAAAATCTCCCTCTCTTCAATCTCAAAAATCTCTCTCTCAAAACTTTATATTTTTCTAAATTTGACCTCTACCCCATTTATTGATTATTAATATTTTGTCAATTTTTTAGAAAAGGAAAATTTATTTTTAAACAGAGAAAATTTTTAATAATAAGAAAAATTTAAGCCTCTTCAAATTTTGAGATTATTATTTAATATCCATATAAAGAGTCATTTATGATAAGTTGAATATTTTGGTAACTGATTTTATATAGTCAACTATTTTAATAAATATTAATTGAATCTATTATAATGGTCTTTGTTTATGTACAAAGTTATCTACGATATCTTGGCATCTGATGTTCTTATTGTCTTTTACTTCTCATAAAAGATTTTAACTGAAAAGTTGACACCTATATTGATTCTTAAGCAGTCTATTTTGATTTTATTATCTTAATGCATAGAAAACATAAAAGGAAAACAAGCGGCTCGAGTTTTAGATATTGACTAAGATAAATTATTATTATTTATTTAAATTATTTAATGCTAATAGATTTTATCTCTATATGATGTATTTAAAGAAAAAATAAAATTTAATTTTATAAAGACTGATAATAGAAAGTTAAAATTTTTAGACGATTGTTAATATAGAGTTAAACTTTATTGATTATTTTTTTTTTTTTTTTATAAAAGAAAATTTATTATATTTTTAATTAAGCTAGAGAAAATTTATTTTTTTAAGCCTTAGATCTTTCTTTATGATATTATTAAAAAAAAAATTAATGATAATTACTTTTAAAATATGAATATCAACTTGGTAATTTGATTTTAACATTCAATTAATTTTATTATATATATATATATATGATATCTATTTAAAAGAAATTTAACAAATATAACTTAAGCCCTCCACTGGATACCATTGGCTCTTTCTCACTTCAAGACGAGGCTAGACTACCTAATAAAGCTCCCAATTATCTCTCTTTTTTTTTTTTTTTTTTTTTTCTGGGGGGGATACCATTTAATATGTGATATCCTTTATAAATAAATTAAAATCTAAGGTTTTTATTTAAAAATAATTATAAAAATATTACTTGAATATCAATATTCTATTTCTTCAGATTCTTTATATATATATATATATATATATAATGATATCTGCTCAAAGAATTTCCTCTCATATCTATATCCCATCGCTCACGTGGCCATATTGTAGCCCTTCATAAATATTTCTAAAATAAATAGATGCTGACTTTATAATGCCTATATATATATAATTATATATTTTGTATATTTAATTATGGGTTATTGAAGCCTAAAACATGTAATTTAAGTAGCTTTAATGAAATAAGAAAATCTAAATTTATTTTATTTTTGCATATGATTAATTTAGAAATTGATTCTTGATTGCTTATGAATGGGATCGATTCATTAATATGTATGAAGTTGATCGAATCAAACTTCTATTCACTCATGAAAAGTTATCCGAATTGAATTAAAATCAAAATTGTATTGTGTTATTTTGTTTTATTTCAATTTTGATAAAGAATAATAAATAAATTAATGGAAGAAAAAAGAAAAATAAAAACCAAATGATATTCATTTAAATTCGAAATGAACTTAAGAAGGAAGGATTGAAATCGAATCTTCTCAAATGAATTTATCAATAATCAATCGATGAATCTCCTGGTCGATCAAAGCGATAGAAGATTTTGGAAAACTTTTTTGAGGATTAAATGGAATTAGAAATTGATCGTCGATCAAAAATCGTTCGATCAAACATGTGGATTATTATTTAAAAGAGGATTAAAGAATCAAAATATTTTGATCGATCAATTATTGATGTTGACAAATGAAGATTCGTTGGTCAGAACATCGAATTATCATTTAAACATAGGATTAAAGCCACCGAAATTATTTTCGATCAATCGAATTTGTGTTTCGTTCGATCGAAATGTCATAATCGTTCGATCGAACTGAGAAGTGTTGTGTATGTTTTGAGGAGTTCGACCGATTGAAATAGAGATTCAATCGATCGAAATTGCCAGATTCGGGATTTTTGTGTGTTTTGACAGAGAGATTTTGAGGGAATCTTTCATGGTATGTTTAGTATCGTTCTAATGTGTGAACCATAAATTTTACATGGTTAGGTGACTTGGTGTGTGTTATTCACTGAAAAGTATCACTTTTCACCTCTTAACTTAGCCTTTGCTGGACCTTGAAGTAGACTAATAACCATTTGTTAAGTGTGTTTTGTAGTTAGCAATAAAATATACAGCTTAATACAAACTCCTTTCTTTTTTGTCCAAAAGAGAGAAAATACACGCAAAGATGACAGCTGAGATAAAGCCTAATGGAACACCTTGATAGTCCTCACCATGGTGACTCATTATTGCTGATCACCATTGATCAAAGTCTAACAGATGAATAAAGTTAGCTGAGAAGGGATGAGACTGCGACAGCAGCAAGTGCAATGCACCAGACTAGTAAAAGATAGACCTCGTAGAGTTGAGGAGCTTCCTCGTGAAGCTAAAAATGTAGTGGAAGAGGCCCTCGCGCAAATACGCCACGCAATCAGAAGGACAGCTGAAATGACCTCACGAAGATCTCACAGGTTAAAGTCTCCAGAATCTGTGGTCGTGAAGCTCTCGCGGAGATCAAGCCTCAAAGCAGCCGCGCGAAGAACACAGCGAGTCCATATGTACACTGAACAAAATGTCACATCGCGGAGTTCTCGCGTAGCCCTGGAAGAGAGAGACGCCCAAAATTCTCTTCGCGCAGATATGGCGCACTTTGAAGCCTTACCATTGACCACGCGAGCGCAGGAGCATAACTGCGCGAGTACTTAGCGAGAGAGCTTACGAAGCTCAAGCGGCGAGAAATCTGGTGCTCGGATCATCTTTATGACAAAAGCGGTATAAAAAGGCGTACGACGAAAAGAGTATTTGCAGTAAGCACTTCTCACCAGCTAAAGGCAACTCCGCGATGGCTCTGTAACTGCGCGAATGAACTAATGCAGATGCCAACCCCGTGAAGCTCGGGCTCTCCACTTCTTAATTTTAACTAAAGGACTTTTTGGGAATTTCCTAAGGTTAGGGCACACTTCTCGAGGCATGAATTTCAAGGCACATATCTCCAGGCATCCAAGGGTTGAAAAAGTGTCACGTCTGTTAGAAAAATTAGGGTTAATCTCCTTAGAGCCAAGGTCATTTTGACAGAGTATATAAGCTGTACTTAGAGTTTATTATTTTCATCTTTCCTTCATCCTCTGCGGCTGAGAACTCCAACAGGCTAGGGTTAGGGTTTGATCATCTCTTTTTTCTTTTTTTTCTTCTCTCTTAGCCCAGAACTTGTTGGCTAACCCCCTATAAGTAGCTATGTTTAGTTTTATTTTCAGTTTGTAATAGGTTTTTGGTATATATTGGGATTTTTGAACGAGCAGTTGTGTACAGGCTGCAGCTTGGAGACAGTTCATTGTAAGTTTTATGTTCATCACTAGATTGTTGTTTTAATGCCTAATTGAATCTAAAGATCTTATGGATTCTTTAGATGTCTATAGGATCCGTGTATTTTGGACTAGACCATTCAGTTTCTAGTAGGTCTATTATTTACCATCTAATTTCCCTTGGTTTGATAGTCCCATGGAAAACAATGTTAGATCTGTAGCGAGATCCAGGGAGCTCGGGAGCTTGTGGACCATAGTGGTTACAGCAGTTTCTATGTTCTTCCTCAGGCCTCTGTGGGATGGACAGACCAATGGGATACCCTGTGACCATTCAAGTGGATAGAGTATTGCCCTAAGGTTGTGTCCATTCACATATTTGAGAAGGATTCTTCTCCCCTGTACATGAGCTTCTAGAGCCTTATGAGGAGGTTTGTACAGGAACTGGCTCCCCTCTGTTTTACCTAGCCGACATCAGATGTTAGATCTGATCTCTTTATAGTAATTGCAGCTTGAGGCTGAGTCATTGCAGGTCGTTTGTAGCAATGATCAACTGAATCTAAAGCCTTATTCAACCTGTTGCATGGTCCTTTTTGTGGGCACTAGTGAGCAGTTGGCCTTAGCAAAGTACTTAGGATCTTATAGGTTGGAATACCTATGGATGTCAATCAGGTCTGTGTGCAGATCTTGGGAGCTTGTAGCATTGGCATTACATAGAGCTGCAATAGCATTCATGGTTGAATTTGGCCCAGTGGCTCGGGGAATGATCAGCCCACTCCCCTAGGTTAGATTGAAAATATCTGTTTTAACCAATGGGATTTGACAGACTCTATCGGATACCCTGTGACCATTAAAGTGGACAGAGTATAGCCCTAAAAGCGCCCCAAATGGCATAAGTTAAACAAGATAATTTTACCTTGTTGAGGCTTTTAAAAGCGTCTCAGCAAGAAACACTACAAAGACAGACTAAATTTGAGTTACATCACTGCTATAACTCTAGCTTGACCTGCTTACTTCTCATAATTTTTTTATTTTATTTTGGCACACACTACCACCATCTTCCTCTTAACCCTTTCTTTAGGATAGAGCTACATTTTATTTCTCTAATTTTAGGATTAATTTAGTGTAGTCGTGACACCCAACTCCTTTTCTTTAGGATTGTCAGATCTGTAGCCAGATCTGGAGGTCTACTATTATAGCCAATTTTGGATTCTTGATCAACTCTTACTTATCAAAACTTGCTACAATGGACCCTGTATCTTGCAGGACTGTGTGTGTTTTAGACTTGCTGTAATGACCCATCTCCACATCTCCACTCTGGATTTATTCTCTCCACTGCTCTTAATAAAATAGCAGCAATTTGAAATCCGACCAATAGTGTTGTGTGATGAAAAGCTAACCCAAGCGGCGGATTGAGCGCGTGCGGGTTTAGATTTTGAGGTAAGAAAATTTTGATACCAGGTGTATTTACTACATTAGCATGCGTGTTATGTTATGATGCTCTCTTTGATTCAATCATGTGAATTTAGCTTATGACTCTAATTTGAAAAGGCATGTGTATCAGTATGTTTCCAAATTGTGTAAGAGTTATGGAATCTTTTAAGATTCAATCGAATATGTGTGTGTGTGATCTTCACACTTCATTCGACTTTTGAGCTAAACTATAATTATCACTTTACACGGCGATAAGATATATGTATGCACTTCGATTTAAGGTTCTATGTGAATACCCGACCTACGCGGCAATATAATCGTGACTGACGCGGCAGGATATCCGTAACCTGTACGGTGGCCAATCCGTACACCTTTTCTGCTATGTGATTTGTGACTCTTATTGTATAAGGATAATTATGTTCGATCAAGTGTCCAACTTTATGGGACCTTATATATATGTGAAAATGGTCATATGAGCGACGATGGTGGGTATTCCATCGGGGGCTTGAGGCTATAGTTCCTCATTCAATACTTTAAGTAAAGCACTTTTAAGTTTTCTTTTTATATGTTGGAATAAAGATGTGAACATGTTTTATAAATTCTAAACAACCATCGCATGTGTATTTCATGCCATGACAATCACATTGTGCATATGTTTTGACCAATTTTATTTTATTATGCCATAAGATATATGTTTGATGTTTATAATAAGCATGCTATGAGTTTTTCCCTACTGAGCTTGGATGAAGCTAATTCCTTGACTAAATGTCACAGGTTCCGGTGAAGGCGTTAGAACAGAGATCTTAGAGAGAGAGAGGATCCTGATTATTCACCTGGTGAGGATTTGGAAGAAATCTCCCCTGAGGGTTGTTTTCTGTGTACGATGCCAAATAGAGTTTTGAGATGATGTAAAGGATACTTATTTTGGATGATGATTGTAATTTTTGGTGAACCATGTTTCTGTAAGGAATGGTCCTTACCGGTGGTTCTGGTCGGCCCTTTTTTCATAGGCATTCTTATGGAATTAGAGCCGTCATTTTGAGCTTTTGGTGGAACGCATACGTACTTTCTCTTTATTCTGTTTATGTTGGTTAGTTAGTATGGTTCTACTTTATTTTCGCTGTGCGATTGATATGCCAAGTATTTCATTCGAGGTTCGACCTTAGCGCCAACCCACTGACGGTGCGGGTTTCGAGGTGTCAAAATCTGGGCTGTCACACTGATGGTGGGTTTGGGACCTGCTCCTCCGATAGGATGTGAGGGTAATGGCACCTGATGAATGTTCGCGTGCTGGTTTACTTGAGAAGGTGCCGGTGGAATAATTTTTCCGGTATCGATCAAATATTAGATTACGTGCTTCAATGGGAAGCAGCGATTAGTCGGGTGACCTAGACCCTAATGAAAGTTGCAGTGAGTATTAGGGTCATAATTCTTCAAGATCGGGTGAGGGAAAGGTTGCAGTTGATGAATAGTGACTTACCCCTTTTCTATTAGTAAAAGTAAAAGTACACTTAATGATTGCCCCAGGGGTATAAACACTCGGTCGTAGCGGGCTCTCCTTTGCTTCGGAGTCATCTGCATTCCTTGCCCATTCTCTGCTCTTTGCATCTGCTCAGTTCTGACTGGTGCTGGTTGGACTACTTGAAATTGAAACGAGATTATATTATTATTGGGCCTGGTGTTGCCAATGTTCTGAACGTCAGCCCTTGTTCTCTTCTCATTCCTCTGTTCCAAAAATCTTCTAACCCCACTGGCTCCAATTAGTGCATTCTTGTTCAGGCGACCCTCCCTGATAGCATATTCACAGCGATTGGCATTTCTTACCAGATTGGCAAAGCTGGACTGCTGTTGGTATATCAAAAAGTCTGAGATTACTGGCAGAATATTCTTGGAAATCATTTGGATCTGTTTATCATCAGGTATCCTGTTTCAGATCTGAGCTACTAGTGTTCTCCATCGCCCCAAATAGTCACTGAAGGTCTCATTTGGGTTCTGCCTCAAACGGGCCAAGTCAAATTTACGCGGTTCAATGTCTATGTTGTAGACATTATTCCTGAACCAAATGCATCAAGTCCTTTCATGTTTTCATCATAGATGGTTCCAAGGACTTGAACCACCTCAGGGCCGGACCAATCAAACTTTTTTGAAAGACCTTTATTAGTAATCTTTCGTCCCCTCCATACTGGCATATGTCTCCACAGTAGGACTTGAGGTGGGCAATAGGATTGCCGGTGCTATTGTACTTGTCAAAAGCCGGCATTTTAAATTTGGGAGGCAAGGGGACCTCAGCGAATAAATATAAATCTGTACAGTCCGTGGTGTGGATTTCAGCACCACCCATTTTCAACAACTGCTTCTGTATTTTATCTAACTTCTCTTTCAACTACTCTGACTCCTTGGATATGGGGGCCACTTTCTCGACGGTTGGTTGGACTTCACTTTGGGTTACTAGGGGGTGGGAGATGATAGGAGGAGGGTTAAGGCTAGTCAGAGCCCCAGCATAGGCTCTAATATTTCTTATCTCGCCCTCTTCATGCTGCTGATCTATATAAGGTGCAGTGAGGGCAAGATTCTCTTGCTGAAGCTGCATGGAGTGTGATGTACTTTTTAATTGTGATATTTTACTCGCAAGCACACGAATCAGATTGTAGATAGTGGGTGTGGAGTACGAGATCGTTCCCATGAGGACTATTTTAGAATATATAAAAAGATGAAACAGTAACTCAAGAAATCTATCAAGATCTAATAGTACCCTACCAATATTATTATTTAGGCAGTTTTATGAGATAAGATAATTACTGACTACAAAATAAAGTTTAATTGATAACTCAAAAATAAAGTTAGAAATAATTGATAATTCAAAAATGAAGGTAGAGATGAAGATACTAAATCCTCCTATCTTTGGTTTGTTCTTCCCGTAATACAAATCTAAGGATTAAACTATGAGATATACCATTGAAAAGCATCTTTTATGGAAGATAAATAGTTAAAACCCGGATAGGTTCCACATTGCATCCCTGCAATTAGAACTTAATTTTAGAGATGATTTCCATAGATATATCTGGGATCAAGGGCATGACTCGGCACACTTGATATCAGATTACAAATAAAAATCATCCCAAAAGTGGGTAAAAAATTTCAACAAGAATACCACCATAGATCTGAGATCAAGGGCATGACTTGGCACACTTGATTTCAGATTAGAGAGTAATTAAGATAAAATTACCATTACAGATCCAAGATCCAGGGCATGACTCGGCACACTCGATCCCATATCGTAATCGTAAGTAGATCCACACGATAAAAATAAAAAGATCATATAACAATGATTGGAGTAAAATTACCGTCACAAATCTGAGATCCAGGGCATGACTCGGCACACTCGATCCCAATTAGTGGCGGGGATTTCATCCGTTTGTGATAGCATAACAACCATAAAATAAAATTTAAAAGTTTAATCCTAGATTTATACTATTAGAAGTACATCCTTCGGATGAGAATCATTAGATCCACATCCTTAAGAAATTAGCCACACATGTTGTAATTAAATGACATAAAAAAGTAATAAATGGAAAATAATATTGATCTAATTAATTAAAAATACCTCAACCTTCAATAGCAATTCCTTGATCCAAGCCTAAACCACAAGTATAATGATCTTTAGAAATGAAATTAAAAATACTCTCCACTAATCTCTAAATTTAAATTAGGAATTAATTGAGCAAAAATAATATTCTCTCAAGAAAGGAATGCTAAAACGAAGGTAAAAGGGACAAAACTCTAAAAAAAATAAAAATCTCTATCTCTACGCGTCTATCTACCTCTATGAAAAAAAATTAAAATCTTCATCCCCAACGTGTTGTTTGTTTTGGTTTTAAATACTCTCCAAGTCTCGCAACTTTTCTAACCCGAACTGCTAGGGTCGATCAATCGACTAGAGGAAGTCGATCGATTGATTCCTTATAAATCTGCATTAGAAGTCTTTTCCGTCTCAAACTCCATCATTTCAGTCGATCGATCGACTGAAAGGTCAATCAATCGATCTTCCCAGATTTTCGTGAACTTTAGCCCAACTCTCCATCAGATATTGCCTTGGTATTTTGGCCATAACTTTCTATTCCGAATTCGGATTGATATGATTCGGATGGCATTGGAAAGATGACAGAGAGCTCTACAACTTTTATGTTTTAATAATTTCACAAATCTAACGTCTTAAAGGTCTAAATTGAGCTGTAAGTTGCACTAAGTTCTTAATAACAAGGTTACAGTGTTTGACATTATTTTCAGAATTCTTGGGCTGTTTTATACACTTGGATTGTATTTACCTGAAACACTTCAAATCTAGTAATTCTCATTAGATAGCCTTCATCGGACGACTAAATATATGTATTTAGGAGTGAAATATCATCATATTTCACTACTCATCAGAGTAGGTGGGGATGACATGGATGGGGGTTAGGTGAGTCCATTGGGGATGAAGGAAGGTTTGTTGGATGATGGGATGAGTGGAAGTTAGATTTTGAAGTGGGGCCTGATGAGGCCATTGGACCTGGGAAAAGGCTTGAAATTGACTTTGGGATGTCAGGATATGGGTGACTTGGGGTTGATGTAAGGTATGAGTTTGGGCTGGGTATGAGGGTTGTGAATGGGTAAAATTCTGGAGGAATTGTGAAGGGTATGGGTGCGAGGCTCCAAGGTTTTGCTGGGCTTGAGTTTGGGCCATGAAGCCTTGGAAGGGTTGGGCCACAAAGCCGTGGTCATGATAGGTTTGGGTCATGGGCCATTGATGGGTTTGGGTCATGGGCCCTTGATGGGTTTAAGCCATGAGCCCTTGATAGGTATGGGTTATGGGGTTTTGGGATACGTGGGGAGTGGGAGCTTGGGCGATTGGGCCTTGGGATAGGTGGGTAGTGGGGTCTTGGGCCATTGGGCCTTGGGACATGAGGGTAGTGGGGGCTTGAATGGTATGGATGATAAGGGGTTGATGGGGGTCATGGGGGAGTGAGGCATGGAGGCTTGATAGGGTATGGGATGGATCCATGGGTGTGTGGTGTGGATGAGAGGAGATGTGTTGGGAGGCCTTCCACCTATTGTAGGTTTGGAACATCTCCTCCATCATGGTCATGGAAGGGGGATCAGATGAAGATGGGTTATTTAATGGCGTTGGAGGGGTATGGATGAGGTGTGTGAAGAGGGAAAATTGGGCATAGTCCTGGTAAAATTGGGCATGACCCGAGTAAGAGGTGGGATATGGGGTGGATTGGAGAAATGAGGTGGGGCATGGGTGGATGGATTTGGCATGTATGGGAAATATGTATGGGGCATGGAAGTGGAGAATGAGGGAGGAAAATTAATCATGGCTTTGGAAAAGATGGGCATGACTTGGGTAAATGGAGGGATGTGTGGGGGATTGGATGTGGTATAGATGGATATGGGTGGATCGGATTGGGCGGATGAGAAATAGGACATGTTGGTTAGGGTAGTGGATGGGTTTTAAACGGGTGTGAAAGGGAGGTGAGATGGGTTGGAGATGGCCATGGATGAAGGCATGGCTTGAGAAAATGATGGGAAGTTAGGATTTTGGGTATTTTGGGAAGTGGTGGAAAGGAAAATAGGGGCACCGAACGGGCCGATTATGGTGAGGGTTGATTGGACAAAGGGGGTGGAAGTAAAGGCTTCTTCGGTATGAGATAGGTCAGAGAATGAGGTGGGGATGAGTCATAATTGGCATAAGCTGGGTCCACCGCCCATGACATATCTTGGTATCGGGTCGGGTTCGAGTGCCTCGGATGGGGCTGGTAAAGCTTCCTCCTCCTTCCCCTACGGGATGATGGAGGGTACGATAATGTCGTTGTGTAAGCATCAATCAAGACTCTATTTTTAATTTTTAATTTTAATTTTTTAAAATTTTTGTAAGTGAAAAGAAATGAGAGTTCCGGGGTCTTTTGAATTTCCTTCTCGGGTGACTCTCGTACCCTAAATAAGTCCTGCAACAAAGGATCCGAAGCGCTTCAGAAGAATCGAAGGGAAACCCCTCGATCTATTGAAGGCACAGAAGCCAATATAAACAACTCGATTCCTCGAAACGAATAAAAAAGAAGTCACCTTCTTTTGACCGGCGAGGGCGTATTGGGTGTCGAAAGTTGCGAAGCCTAAACAGAGGCACTAAACACATTGATTGGGGAGTCCGGGGGGTAAAATAGGCCACAGATCCGAACTGTTACTGCTCAGAACCAGCCTGGCGGAAGTATTAGTAATGTCAGAGCAAAAAGTCCAGATTTAAAGCTAACGTAACTAATAGTTGCGCCAGTGTACTTTTGGGACATTTTGCATTGGCGCAACTAATAGTGGCGCAAGAGCAAAATGGTTCTCCAGTATTTTTGACAGCAGCAATCTCAATCCGAAATGGGTCTCCAAACTGGTTTTTGGTGGAAGCTAGGCTTCCGGGGACTGACTATTTATATGATTCGCTCTCTTCCTCACCGAACCTAAGGGTTTAAGGCCAAATTGGGTTCACTATCGCTCTCTTTTTCCCGGGTTTTAAGCTTGGTAACGAGAAGGTTACCCACCCGATATATCTCAAGTGCAAGCACTTTTCTTAGGTAATAGGTGGGCTAGGACTTTTTCGAATCATCACCACTAGGGGCTGCCGCCATACTAAGACCTGAGAGTTTGTATGTGTGCCAAAACAATTCAACCCTTGAAAATCTACCCCGCAAAAATCAAATTTAAATCCCCTTTGTTAGTTCAATTTTATTTTTTACTTTTAAGGAGATTTTCTTAAGTTCAAAGATCGAGGGTGATGATCATGTGCCGTCTCTACGGACCGGCATTCACTGGTGGAATATGATTTCAAAATTAAAAGCGCAAGTAGGCCCGCCAAACGACTAAGGCACATTAAATGACGGAAATGTAAAGAAATTAAATGAGAATGTGTAAGTAGACCCACCAATCGACTAAGGTGCTTAAAATGACGGAATTGTAAAGAAATTGAATGTGGTGCGCAAGTAGGTCCTCCAATCGGCTAAGGCTAGTAAATGACGTAAAGTAGTGGTAAGTAAAATGATGTAATCGGAGGGTGAGTAAAAGAACAGTAAAAATAAAATAAAAAACAATAATAAAAGGTTAGTAAAATAAAAAATAAATAGGTCAAGTTCAAGGGGAAGCTCTACTAGCTACTCCTCAACAGAGTCGTCATCTGTGCAATCATGGGATTTTTGACGATTCCCTCGCAATGATGCACTCACTAATAAAATATTTAGAGTTGCCACCCGAAGCTTTTAATGTTTCAAGAAATCTAGATCATTTTTATAAGCACCAAAGTGACACAAATATGACTCTGAATCTGGTCTATGCCAAAGGCGCTTGGGTAGGGGCTTTGGTTATCTATTGGGAAGGTGTTAGGCACCCAATCAACCCGCTTAGTGCGATCTCTACTAATGGCCAAAATAAAAATAATATAAAAGAAAAGAAAAAGGCTTCCTCTTGCCTAAAGGAATATTAAAATCTTATTTGTGCCATTCCGTTCCTACCGAAAATTCGGCGGCGTAACAGCACCAATGGGAGGATAGAGGAATAACCGAGAAGGTAGAGGGATAGAGGGGAGAGCCAGAGCTCTTGGGCCCTTATTACACCGCTGTGGAGCCTTGCGTTGGCTTGCTTCGGTAAACTTTTGAAGGCTTGTATGATGAGAAATGAGGTTCTAACTCCTATGACTTGATAGCTAAGAGGTAGAGACAGAAGGGTAAGGGGTAACACACCTCTAAGCTAGAGCTTTTAGATGAAATGCTAAGGTCTAAAGGCATTTTTAGAGTTCTGAAATTTATATGAGAATGGTGCACTAGAGGAGAGAGAGAGAGAAGGGATTCTTTAATCTCTTAATTGCAAATTTTTTTAAGCCATTTATAAGGGGAGGTGCCTCTCTATTTATAGGAAAAAGAGGGATTAGGAGGGTGCTTAGAGGCTAATTGGGTTTAATAATTAGGTAATAGGCAATCTAAGGTTTCCTATGGTTTTTGGAGCCTTGAAAAATATGAAGAGTTGCTCCAATGGTGGATGATAGGGTGAGGCTTTAAACTACTTAAGAGGTTGCATATAGATAATAAATGGGTGTAACAGAACTAGAAAAACACACTCCAAAGGTCAAGATGGTTAACAAGTCAAACCCCAATCTTGATTTTAGAGGCAAAAACCCTAAGTTACTGTTCATATGCCTGGCACAACTATTAGTTGCGCCAAGCATATACACAGTAAAACAGTGATGCACAGTAGCTTTGGAAAGTCAACTGCCCGTGGGGGGACCCACCTATAATTGGTGCAACTATTAGTTGTGCCAAATCCCTAGGTGGTTCACTTGAATTTATCATTTTGCCCTTCAGGTTCAGAATGCAATAACTTCTAGTACATAGCTCTGATTGGGGTGATTCTTAGCCCGTTAGAAAGCTGAGGACTTCTACTTCTCAATGGTGTGAGGTTTGATTATAGTAGAAGGTCACAACTAGTCCTAGTGTACCACTCTTTATCTATTGCTCAAAAAAGCTAGGTTTAGGTCTGGAATGGGTTCTAAGAGTCGGGATGGGTTCCTAAAGGTTCGGGAAGGTTCCTAAGGGATCTAAGGTGATTCTTAAGGGTTTGGGATGGCTCCAAAGATTTCAAAAGGGTTCCTAAGAGTCCCATACATGCCATCAAAAGCTCCCTACGTTGTTTCAGTCTGTATTTCGACTATTGTTTCAGTCTGTATTTCGACTATACACTATTGTTTCAGTATATAGTCTCCCTACGTTGGGGCCTGAGCCACAGAGCTATTATTTCAGCTTGTGTTCAGTCATATACTATTGTTTCAGTGCATGGTTCCCACGTTAGGATTAAGGGATCTGAAATGTCAGACTATTCTTGCAGTCTGTATTTCGACTATATACTATTGTTTCAGTACATAGTCTCCCTACGTTAGAACCTGAGCCACAGAGCTATTGTTTCAGCTTGTGTATAGTCATGTACTATTGTTTCAGTGCATGGTTCCCATGTTAGGGTCATGGGGCCTGAGCCACAGAACTATTGTTTCAGCCTGTGTCCAGCCGTATACTATTGTTTCAGCATTTGGTCCCAATTAGGGTTATGAGGTCAAAGGTTGACCGAACAGATTTGTATATTCTGAGTGGGCAAAATGGGGGTGTCTACAGTGACACATAGTGCATCTTTTGTGAAGTGATGGGTGACATGGGGCCCGCTTTACTAACTAGAATTAAACTTTTAAAATATTTTAAAGGTTATATTCCTTTTCAGCCGTCATTCTTGACTTTTTTAGAATTTTTTTAAAAGTCTCTTTCTTTTCTCTCTTTTTCTAAGAAAGTGTCAGATTTATTTTTTCAGGTATATTTTACTCAAAAAATATGAGCGCCCGATAACGAAGCGCTAGCACCTCTACAAAAAAGCGTTGGTGCCTCGTTTTACGGGCTCCGACGCTTCGATTAAAATTTTTTTGATGAAAGTGCCAATGCCCTTAAAATGAAGCGTCGGCGCTTTGAAATATATATATACATATTTTAATGGAAGCGTAATACCATAAACCGAAGTGCCAACGCCGTTAGGTAACGCTTAATATATATATATATATATATATATATATATATATATATATATATATATATATATATATATATATATATATATTAAATTTTTTATGAAAGCTCCAGTGCCCCTAAACCGAAGCGTTGGCACTTCGGTTTAGGGGCGCCAACGCTTCGAATTTTTTTATATTTTGTTTTATGGAAGCGCCAGCGCCTCTAATCGAAGCGCCGACGGTTCGTTTTAGGGGTACCGGCGCTTCTAAATGAAGCGCTGACACCCCTAAAGCGAAGCGTCGATTCGTTTTAGGGTGTTGGCGCTTTGCTCCTGAGGTGCTAGCGCTTCGCTGTTAGGTACCACATTTTTTGAATAAAATATGCAAGAAAAAGTAAGTCTTACACTTTTTTGAAAAAATAAAGAAAAGAAAGAGACTTTAAAAAGGTCCAGAATGACAACTGGAAGGGTATTTAACTTTTAAAAGTGTAATTCTAGTTAGTAATGTGGTCCCAATGTCACCCATCACTTCACAAGAAGGACGCTACGTGTCACGCTCATATCAATTGGCGTAGAGATATCTCTACGTCCGGGCGCATATCCCTGGGCCTATATATATATATATATATATATATATATATATATATATATATTGATGTCATGGCATAATGTACTACAAAAAAGAAGATTATTAATGGCGGCCAAAAACTGTCGTTATTAATCAAAAAACTATTAAAGGCTATTAAGACCATGGATCAAAATCTCGGTTTCGGTTTCGGTTTCGTTCATGACCCAAACAGTAAATTGGTCAAAATTTCAGTAAATTTCGGATTTTTTTGAAAATATGCTCTGAACTTTGCCGAACTTTATTTTATTGAATTTTTTTTTAACTTTTTAACATTATTAGAATACATATTTACACTAGTGAAGCTAATTTTTGAGCACACAATGGATCTTGAGCTCATGCAAAATATATTAGACGGTCAGATTTTGATTCCTCATTGAATAAATCTCAAAAGTGACTTGAGAACCCTTCTCATGATACGCCCATGATCAGGGTCACTTTGAGGATGTATGTCACGTGGAATCAAGATCTGACCGTCTGCTAGTTGGACTATGATCTCAAGATCTACTGTGTGAAATATTGAGTACCTCTATATACATGAGTACCGCTATTACCGCTCAAGCAATCTCTGAAAGTGCCCATATGTGCAACCGCTTTAAACTCATTCATTTCTTCGAAACAGATGATGGAGATCGTGTTTCACTCTAATCTTCCACACAATAGATCTTGACATCATGTCGCACCTGTCACGATCAATTTTTAATTTCACATGTCACAGATCCTAAAAAAAGTTCCCTTGAATCATATGGCACACATCACGCTCAAACGTGATTTTAGGGCCATTTTTGGTAGATATATGACATTTGAAATAAAAAACGAATCATCTCTCAAAGATTGGGGTGAAACAAGATCTCCATCATTTGATATGAAGTAATCATAATGATAAATCACACTTCAATAGGGTATAATAAAAAGTAAATTTTTAATGGTGCAAGATCATTTAAACGCCATTTGACAAATCATAGGTGTATGCCACATGGCATAATGATGAATCACACTTTAATGGTGTGGAATAAAAAGTGATATTTTAATGGTGTGAGATCATTTAAACACTGTCTAATTGATCATAGATTGAAGGCTGGGCAGTGAATGTGAACCATCCGATTGATGAACTTTAATATCGGCCCTTAAAATTAAAACCAATGGTTGATATTATAGTCTACATGTTAGATAGTTTAAATATCCCTAAAAAATAATTTTGACGATTCAGATCACTTACATCATAAACTCTTACGGTGTAAGATCATTTAAACACCATTCTAATATGTATGTGAATGGTATGGGAGTCAGTCTCATTCTCCTTGCATATAAAATTTGGTAGGTCTTCCTTATTCCTTAATAGCAAACTGCAAACGCAGTGAAAAAAAGGGCAAAAAATAAAAAGAAAAAAAAGAAGAAGAAAGGGAAAAATCATACCTGATTTCGAGCTACAACCACTCATACCCAGGTAAGTCCTCCACTTCTTTCTTCTTCTTTTGCCTTTTTTTTATCTTCTCCATGGGTTTTAAACCCCAAAAAAAATTTCAAAACAGGACAGCAGAAATCGGCCGTCAATTTGAAATTTCAAATTATCGGCAGATCTCAAATTATCAGCCGATAATTTGAAATTTCGGCCGATAATTTGAACTTTCCGGAGGGGGGCCGATTTTTTTCATTTTTTTAGTTCGTTCTCGACCGAAACCAAGACATCTCGATAGAAATTTTGAAATTTCAACCGAGATTTTGATCTATGATTAAGACTATTAGCAATTTTTATTATCGCGAATAGTTTTATTTTTTTGTAGTAATGACATATATATAACCCCATATGCCATGACCTTATACCATCGCATAAGGTCGCATATGTCATTTAACTATATTAATTATCATTCATTAAAATTAAAACTAAGGGTTGATATTAAAGCCTAGGGAGTAAGTTTAAATCTCTCTAAAACACCTTTTTGGATCACCCATATCTTAATCAATGTCATCATTTAAACTCAAGCTAGTAAGCCCTCCAACGTTATAATCTTAAGAAATATAATTTTAATTAATAGTAAATAAATATAATCAAGCCCAGCAACAATAACAATAAGACAACCATGAGAAAACTAAGTAGTAGAGAAGTACAAAAAGTCCCTCACATCCGTCAACAGTGCCTGAGCTTCTACTGGTTCAAAATAATCAACACCATGGTAACCATAATCCACAAACCTGTCCACCACCCTCACTCCAAGCCCTTCCAGCATCTTAACGAATTCTCGATGGCGATCGAGAAGTGGGTCCCCAGCATAACCCCTCACCACACACCTAGGTAGCAAACCAATGGCACCCTGGTCCACATCACTGCCCATCGGATTGCAGTACTCATGGTCCCTGTCGGCGCCGCTCGGCAAGGCCCGCTCCCACATCAAATCTGCGACCATCAATGGGAGCATCTGATTATTCACTAATCTCAATTCCGAACTCGTCCGTTGTACCCCACCGAAGAAGGGCTGGTTGAACACTAGACCAGCCACCTTCAATGGCTCAAGGTCTAGAGTCCCCGCCTGTAACCCGGTGTGGTACACTATGTTACCGCCTGCGCTGCTGCCCATGAGAAAGCAGCGAGAGAAATCTGCGTAGTTTCTCAACCAAGCATCGCCTGCTTTGTCGATAGCCTGAGCTCGGACCCAGAGTATGGCCTCAACTGCATCGTCGTAGGCAGCAGGGAGCCGGCTCTCGGGTGCGAGGCGGTAATCTAGGGAGACGATCACAGCCGGCAATTCTTTGGCCAGCCGGACACAAGTGTCATGGGCTGGCGCAGTTGCGGGGCTAAAGAGGATAAAACCGCCGCCATGGTAATCCACTATGATGGGGAGCTTGCCAGAGCCTGGCGGGTTTGCGGGTCTGAAGACGCGGAGCCAGGCCTTGTGGGAGGGATTCAGTGAGACATCTTTGGATAGTACTTGCTGGCCTGGCGAGCCTTCGCCCGTCGTCGGGGAAATTGGGAAGGGTGTGGATCGGGTTAGAGACCCATCAGAGTTTCTAGTGATCTTCAGATACTTGTAGGGATCTAATGGAGTTTCAATATCTGTAATTTATATGCATATATTAGTAGGATGCTTCTCAGCTGACCTATAAAAAATCATAGGATCGTATCTGCAGTTCTCTAATTTATAGATTATTTTTGAGAAAAAAGGGGCTAAAAAATACATAACGTCACGTCACGTGACTCACCTCTTGATTTTTCTAATAAATTATATATATAAATATCAATATGTCCTTCATGCTAGTGCTTCACATAATAACCAAGCTATAAACGATTCTAGAGTCAATGGTTCAAACTGTATCAGTTTCGGTCTCCATCGAAACTTTCCAAAATGTATCAGTTTCCGTCTCCAACAAAATTTGAATCAAAAAATTTTGGTTAAAATATATATATAGCGAAAATTTTCAGCCAGAAGACAAATTTTTAGCCGAAAAATTTTGGTTCAAAGTTTGGGCAATATTATTAGAATAGTCCCACATTGCTTGTGGGCTTGGAGGTCTTGGGCTTTATATAATTTAGGCACTCCTCAACTTACAAGTCGATTTTGGGAGGTAGAGATAGGCCCAAGGAATTTCTTATCATGGTATTGAAGAGGCCTGTAGGCTTGAAGGTCTTGGGCTATATATAATATGGGCACTCCTCACCTTATAAGTCAATTTTGTGATGTAGAGTTAGTACTTAGTAGGCCCATAGGATTTCTCCACTCAACGTTGGCACCCATGCGATTAGGCGTAAGAAAATAATTTTAACTTCTGTAATATAAAATACAATGAATGGATATGAGGACCTTATCTCCTTCATATCTCCTTCACTGGAGTAAGCGTCATTTTCTTCTCTGCTAGTCTTTGCATTTATGGCAGGGGCACTTTGTAATTTTTATTTATTTTAAAAATATAATCGTAGGAGTCAACATCACAAATTGTGTCGGCTCTCCCCCACCCCCACCCCCTAGTTTGAAGCAGTCAATGGTCAGATCAAGGTATCAATTTGTCGCAAACCGATACAACTCACCGACTCCGGAATAAAATAAAATAAAAAGCTACGTCTTGGCCGAAACTGAGACGTATCGGCCGATACGATATCCGATACCCGAGTTGGGATACCAATACGTATCGGTTTGTCAAGAAACCGATACGTATCGCCTATACGTATCGGTATCGACCGGTTTTTGATACCTTGGGTGAGATTCCTTTTTCGGGTGGGACCATGATTTGAGATCTCGCCCTAGATGAGGCGTCTCGCGTGTCGAACCTCAGCAAGACGAGATTATGCCATGATTCGTTCCGAGATGCACCATCATACATATTATTTTTATATTATAATTTATATGAGGTGTTATACTTGTATATTATTGAAGGTGTATTACTCATTCTCTTTGTACACACAATACTAT
The DNA here is from genome assembly GCA_021018995.1 of Chloranthus sessilifolius. NCBI lineage: Eukaryota > Viridiplantae > Streptophyta > Magnoliopsida > Chloranthales > Chloranthaceae > Chloranthus > Chloranthus sessilifolius. The sequence goes on from CM037595.1 coordinate 88,050,418, forward strand.
TTTATCTTATCGTATCTTATCTACATAATGATCTCGTGAATAGCCATCACAGTGTCCAAATCTATGGATATTAATATTGCTAATAATTTGAATTTTTAATGGTTAGTATTAAAGCTTCATCAGATGGATTGCAATTAATTTATTGGTGTGATTCTTTTATTAAGATGTGTTCTAATTATGAACAACTACTTGGACTATTTAGATTGCTTTCTAATATTTTCCTCATGACATAAAAGTGAGGTATTATTTGATGGTATAAGATCATTCAAAAAATTATTTTCATTTCAAACCAACTACCGAAGACTCTCGCCCTGGCTGTTCGAGAAGAACTCCAGAAATCCGAGATTTCAAATCGGGCACATCCCTTTTCTCACTTATGTAATTTCGGCACATGGGAATCTGCCAATCCAAAACCTCCCATTCACCTCATTTTTACTTGGTATCGGAGATTCAACGGCTCCCAACCCAAAACTCAAACGTTATCCCCATTCCCTTGTCTTTTCGCACAGAAAGCCCTAATTTCTATCCTTTGCACAGCATCTTCTCAAGCCAAAAGGACTCCATTTTCAACCCATCTAAGCTTCAAAGAAGAGAAGATCGGTTGGACCGCATTTGCAGCCCAACTTGTAGACATCATCTTTTCGGATTGCTGGTTCAAGATCCAACTGAGGTATGTAATCCAATAGTGACTAAACTGTAGATATAATTCAAAAATCGAAGATTTTGTCATTGCAAATCATAAGTTACAATTAAAAAAAAAGCCAATCTTTAGTGTTAGAAACCTTTCATTTTGATACTATGATTTAAATTTTTATTCTAAAAAGTCAAATCTTGATGATGCCTCCAGATATTATAAATCAAAATGTATAACAATTTCTAATCAATCCCCTGTTTTTACCTATTTTCTCTTAATTTCTCCTTTTTTTTTCTTTGTTTACTCTTTTTTTTTTCTTTTTTTATGTTCTATCAGCAAGATCGGTTTTGAGCCTATAGATCCGAAGGCCAATACCGAGATTGAAAACTTGCTCCTACTCATTTTTTAAGATTTAGGGCTAAGAGAAGCCTTCATTTATTCTTCTTTTATTCTTTCGGCAGTTGTTACTGCAACTAGTGCTGAGACAGATCGCAAATCACAGTCTAATATAAAATCATCTTTGGCATCAATGTGGAAATCAAACAGATATCTTATAAGGCAGAAGCAAATATTTTCATTTCTATGCAAAACGCAATACAATGGAGCCAAAATAAACTACCGATGATGGCTGATCATCACCTAAACAATGGCACGCAATTTGTCTATACAAAACTAATTCTATCGTTTATACAACTATCCATGTACCAACTCAAAAAGAAATCCAAAATGTCTAAAGTTATATCGGATCCAAGCAATGGTCTATAGGAAGAAATCCTCCGGTTGAAGATCTTCTTCCGGTACGTAATCCGGGTTGTGCTCTAACTCTTGATTCTGCCCAATATCTATACTTACGACATATAGTCGGGGTGAGTTAATAGACTAAACTCAGTAGAGAAAATCAATATCAATTTACATTTTATTGTAAGAGGCATAGATTCAATGATTAATCTTTAAAATCAATTCAAAAGCATTTAACTATCAAATTGAAATTTCAAAAGCAGTTCATGTCAAAATGAAATTTCAAAAGTAATTCATATCAAAACGGAATTTCAATCATCATGTTTTCGTATTCAAAATAAAGTTGCAAAGAGTCATGTCAGGCATAAAATATATAACGAAAAATGTACACATCAATAAGTGAAACTCATCAGTACGAAACACATCAGTAATGGAACACATCGATAACAACATATCATTCAGTAATAAATCATGAACCTTAGCATCCCATCTTTTGGGAATCGAACAATCAATCTTCCAGGAACAGGGCAGAAACCTCGGGGCCTCTATCCCTCTTTAGAGCCTCTAATCCTCTTAGAGTTCAATCACACAACACATCAATTTGAAAACACATTCAAGGTTCAAGATAATGCAATTGCGAAATTTAACAGATGCATTCACAAATCGAGTTCATTTTCAATCTTATATACAAATCTTGAAGATTTCGGAAAGTCAATTCATGCAATTACGAGTCAAAACAAAACATTAGATCATATTAAAGCATCTATAGATCAAATTAAAATGCAATTGTATATTGACTTTTCCCCACCTTAAACCTTAGCTTTGCAAAGAAGGAACTACGATGTTGCCTATCAGTCAAACTCAATGCTCTCCTCTCTATATTGCACACAATAATCTACGTAAATGGTCGATAGATCAATCGAAGAATTTCTCATTTTCTTCTATTTACAACACATTGTGATTTCCCTGATAGCCTGTTGTGACAGATCACAACGAGCTGTGATTTTCACGATAGCGAGCTGCGTATATCTATAATCCCTTCTTTTGTGGTGTTCACAGCACGCAGCCGTGCAATGACAATGAGCTGTGTATACTTATAATTTGTTCTGGTGTGATGTTCACAGCACGATGCGGCTTTCCTGACAATCTATGATATAATGATAGCAAGTTGTGTGAATTTATATATTCTGTTTTGTTGTTCACAGCGCATTGTTGTCTCCTGACAGTGAGCTGTGATACAGCCCACAACGAGCTGTGGTACAATGACAACATGTTGTGGCTAGAGAGGTCATCTTCTCAAAGGTACCACTGTCATTCCTATGATAAGGAGCTGTGGGAATTGTCACAGCGTGCTCTCATTCATGGCAACGAGTTGTCGCTGTTGCCATGACAAGCTGTCATTAGAAATTCCTGGATTGGGATTTATAGACGCCCTTCTCCTTTCAAAACCCATTTCCAAAACCTAAGGTCTATTCTTTGAGCACATTCTACACAACATAACCCTAGCCTAATGCATCAATAATATATGATATTTACCTCTTTAAATCGGGCACAGATCGCTCATGACAATCGTATCCAAGAATCGGCTCTCTACGCTTCGTATTCGCCCACTTGCTTGAAACCCTTGAAACCTTAATCATAAACGGATGGAGATCAACTCCTCTCAACGTACACAACAGCTCAAAGGTTCTCTTGAGTGTAATGGGAGGATCTAAGGATGAATCAATGGATTTGAGGTTTCTAACACCAAGTACAAAAGAGGGTTTGGAGCTCTCTTTCGCTTGAGCGTAGCCGTGCCAATGTCGACATTCTCTCGCGATAGTTTTGAGAAGAAGAAGGTAACAACTTTTGAAAAGAAGGGCAATGGGATTTCAAGCTCTCCTTTCTTTCTCTTCTCTTTCTCCTCTTTCTCTTACAAGCTAATGAAACTTCCAAAGGAAGTTTCACTTAAGTACTAGAGTCTTGGTTCGGTGTGAAACTCATACACCAAACCAATGTGTTAGCTTCTCATCCAAGGGTCTAAATTAAATCCTCATGGCCAACACGTACACCTAATCGAGCGTACTGGTGTCTGAAAATTTTGGAACATTACATCCTCCCCTCCTTAAAAAAAATTTTATCCTCAAAAATTTAATGCGTGTCGTTTTGTCTAAGGATACCAACAGTGCTCACTGTTACTCATCGTAACAGAGGATACACACCTGCAACAAACAAAAATATCCACAACTATCTAAGCAAGATTTATCCATAACTATTTGAATGGTTATCTCAACCAGTAATTGCATGATTATATCCACGACTAAGTAGGAAGGGTATGAACCATTCAAACATATGAAATCAATAAAAACACAACTATCTATAGTAAATCTCAACAAGACGATTGGAAGAACAATTTCTTTTCTTAAGAGTTTAGTACATCATTCAAAAAGGTGCGGATACGCATCACTTATATCTGCCTCACATCCCCAGGCGGCCTCTTCAGGTGAGTGGTTCCACCACCGGACGAGAACTAGTGGAATCTGCTTGGTTCGCAATACTTGTTCCTTCCGATCAAGGATTTGTACTGCTTTGTCTCTTACGGTCAAATCCTCATTGAGTTCTATCGGTTGATAGTTTAAGATATGAGTTGGATCCTTCACGTACCTTCTCGGCATGGACACGTGAAATACATTATGCATATCCCAAAGTTGTGGTGGTAGAGCAATGCGATATGCAACTTCTCCAACCCGTCCCAATATCTCAAATGGTTCTATTTAGCATGAGCTTAATTTTTCCTGCTTCCCAGAACGCATAACGCCCTTAATAGGCAAAACGTTGATGAAGACATTGTCTCCAGTTTGAAACTCGACGCTCGTTCTCTTAAGGTCGGTATAGCTCTTTTGTCGGCTTTGAGCGACCTTTAGCCTTCTTGAATTAACCGAATTGCTTCGATCATGCTTTCCACAATCTTTGTGCCTAATATGAACTTCTCTCTAGTTTCTTCCCAATTAAGCAGAGACTTGCATCTCCGACCACATAACGCCTCGAATTGTATCATTTTAATACTTGCCTGATAACTATTGTTATATGCAAATTTGATCAGGGGTAAGTGGTCATCCCATGATCCTTGAAAGTCAAGCATACAGGCTCAGAACATATTTTTAATAATCTGATTCACCCTTTCGATTTACCCATCCGTCTATAGGTAAAATGTAGAGCTAAAATCTAGCCTTGAACCCATTCCTTCCTGAAATCGCTGTCAAAGCCTGGATGTATATAGTGGATCTCTGTTTGAGACGATGCTCGCAGGAATGTCATGCAGTCTGACAATTTCCTTGAGATATAGCTCTGCAACTTTGCTAGTTGTATATTTTGTGCTATATGACAGGAAGTGAGCCGACTTAGAGAATCTATCAATGACTACCCATATAGCATTGTGTCCTTTCACTGTTCTTGACAATCCCAAAATAAAATCCATGGAGATGACTTTCCATTTCCATTCTGGTATCGGTAATGATTGTAATAAACTTGAGGGATGTCGATAATCCACTTTTACTTGCTGACGCACTAAGCATTTCGACACATATTCGGTGATATCTTTCTTTAAATCTTTTCACCAAAAGTTTCTCTTGAGATCCTGGTACATCTTGGTACTATCAGGGTGAATGACGTACTTCGATTTGTGAGCTTCTTCTAGAATCGTATGCTGAAGATTGTCATCTGTCGGTATACACAAATGACCTCTGAATAGTAAGGTTCCGTCCTCCCTGATGGAGCAATCAGGTTTAGTGACATAGATCACGCCCTGTCTGATTCTTGTGAGCTCCTCATCTTTCATCTAAAGCTGCAGATGTCATCGAAAATCATCAGTCGAATAGTAATATTGGCCAACATGGCCTCTGAGTCTTTCACCTCAATCTTCGTATCGTATGAGGATATATCTTCAAACAATCTTCATCTGTGTATTCTCATGGTGAGATGAGACAATTGAGCTGAAGACTTCCGGCTTAACGCATTTGCTATCACGTTCGCCTTCTCATAGTGATACTGGATGGAGTAATCGTAATTCTTAAGAAATTTCAACCATCTTCTTTGTCTCATGTTCAAATCCTTTTGAGTAAACAAGTACTTGAGGCTTTTATGATCAATAAAGATCTCGAATGTCTCTCCGTAGAGGTAATGCCTCCAAATCTTTAGAGTAAAAATGATAGTTGCTAACTTAAGATCATGCGTCAGATAATTCTTCTCATGATCCTTGAGTTGTCTTGATCAATAAGCGATAACTCTCTCATTCTGGTTAAGTGCATATCCCAATCCGCTGTATGATGCATCGCTAAACATGATGAATCCTCCACTACCTAAAGGTATGGCAAGTACTAGTGCGGAGGTCAGTTTTCTCTTGACCTCTTGAAAGTTCTTTTTACACTGTTCGGCCCATTCAAACTTGACGTCCTTCCTTGTGAGCTGAGTGAGTGGCCCCGAAATCTTAGAGAATCATTCCACGAATCTCCTGTAATAACCAAATAACCCCAAAAAATTTCGTACTTTTATCACTATCTTCGGTTGTTCCTATTGTACAACAGCTTGAATCTTGGTTGGGTCTACAGTTATGCCTACCTCAGAAATGACATGCCTCAGAAAGTTAACTTGCTTTAGCCAAAATTTGCATTTGCTCAACTTCGCATACGACTGATGGTCGTGAAGCATTTGGAGGGCGATATGCAAGTGTTGCTCGTGCTCTTCCCTCGTCTTTGAATAGATGAGGATGCCATCAACGAAGACAACCACACATTTATCAAGGTGTGGTCTAAAAACTCTATTTATGATATCCATGAACGATGTTGGAGCGTTTGTCAATCCAAAAGGCATCACTAGGAATTTATAGTGGCCATATCTTGTACGAAAAATAGTTCTCAGAATGCTCTCGACTTTGATCTTCAATTGATGGTATCTTGACCTTAACTCAATCTTTATGAAGAATTTTGTACCTTGGAGTTGATCAAAGAGGTCACCGATGCGAGAAAGCGGATAGCAGTTCTTAATCGTTAGCTTATTCAATTGGCAATAATCGATGCAAAGTCTCATCGAACCGTCCTTTTTGACAAAAAGTATTGGTGCTCCTCATGGCGAAACACTAGGCTTAATGAATCCTTTGTCCAACAACTCTTGTAGCTGCTCCTTAAGTTCTTTCAATTCTACTGGTGTCATACGGAACGGTGCTTTTGATACCGGTACAGTGCTTTTGATACCAGTTCAGTGCCTGGAGCTAGCTCGATCGTAAACTCGACTTCCCGATTTGGTGGTAATCTCGATAAGTCTTTAGGAAACACATCTATAAACTCGCATACGACGGGAATGTCGGGGAGGTTATTCTTCTCTTCCCGTTGGCCTTGCATGAATGCGAGGTATCCACAACACCCATTTCTCATTAGACGTTCAACTTTAATGGCAGAGATGAATGACGCGATACTAGACTTGACGCCATAGAATCAGAAAGATTTCCCTTTTGGTAGACGAAAGGTAACCCATCTTTTGAAGGCAATCGACACTTGCATGGTAAGTGGATAATCAATCCATCCCAAGGATTACGTCGAACCCTTGCATGTCCAAAAGAATTAGATCAACCGCTGTCTCGTGATCTTCAATTGCAATGATAACCGACCTACACACAGTGTTAATGTTCACTGAATCTCCCTTAGGGACTGATACTACTAAGATGAAGTTTAAGGGTTGTGGGGCGATACTCAATTTGGTCGTAAATTGGGAGGTTATAAATGAGTGAGTAGATCCAGGGTCTATCAATACTCATGCCTCATGCAGACAGATGTCGCATCTTTAGTATAATTGTAAGGTACCTAAGGTTCATGCATTTCCGTTAATAAATAGGGTACAAGTGGTGCAACAAGCATGTGATAACATAAGTCAGCTTAAAGTCCCAAGAATATTTCCTACATGAAAGTAAAAATGAATGTTTTTGAACTATAAGGTAATTCATACCTTTGGTAACCTCGTTGTTCGTCTGTGTATCTTGTGCTAACACAGCATAGGCAAGACCTTGAACAGTAGGTCACGAGGGCCTTTGTGTAGAAGTTGTCATCATCTTTTCCTTACTTGCCTCGAGACAATCTCTTATCCGGTGTCTCATCTTACTGCATCTAAAGCATGTACCCGTTATCCACCAACACTCCTCTAACCTATGTCGTCTTCCACATCGTGGACAAGACTCGGCTGATGTGGACGAAGAGGTGCGTGAGGTCTGCTGTAGTCTCGACGCTCTTGTGGTAGCAAGGTTCGATGAACAATATGAACCCGATGGAGTAGAAACAACCGGCCTTGGATAGGTGATCTGAGCAAGTTGCTGAGGTGTTGGTGTAGAAAATTTTGGTCTCTTACCTGCTTGCTCGGAGGCATAGGACTGTGGTCGACTTGCTCGACTCCTATTTTACTGATCTCTTTTCTGTTGCATCTTCTCGATATCTTTCTCGACAATGAGAGCCAAGTTCTTGACCTCTACATAGGTTTCCAACTGAAACAAGAAAATTCTCTCCTGAATACTAGGCTTCAAGCCACGCTCAAACTTCTTGGCCTTCATGAGTTCAATGGCAAGGTGTAGCGGATCGAACTTTGAAAGCCTTGTGAACTTTGCCTCGTACTCGTGTATGAACATTTGGCCATGCTCTAGTGATATAAACTTGACTTCCCACTGATTTCTAACTGCCTTAGAAAAGTATCTCTCAATAAACTCTCCAACAAACCGATCCCAGGTCCAGGTGACATTCGACGTCGTATGTAGCCTGTTCCTCTCATCAAACTTAAACCATGCGTTTGCAGCTTCCTGTAATTGAAAAGAAGCCCAATTGACTTTCTCTTCTTCGGTGCACTGAATCATACGAAAAAGCTTCTCAATCTCATTCAACCATTCTTCCGCTTCGAGCGGATCGACATGGCCTCAGAAGCTTGGAGGATTCATTTATCTGAACTCTTGAAATTTAGAAGGTGGACGTCTTGACCCAAGTTGGGTCATAGTATTGACCATTGTTTCTAATAGTTGCCTAGTCAACCCATTGTGGTTTCCTCCACCCAAGGGAATGACATTTGAACCTGTGGCGACTCTCTCACCACCGGATGTTCCCTAATCACTTGGGATGCTTCTGTTGCGTCTTGGCCTACCATGTGGGGCCAAAGTGATTTGTCATGATACAACCAAAGTTTCAATTTAACAGATGGTCCCTATATTTTGACAGAATTCTAACGTTGATAACCTATGTCCCGATAGAGCCTACAACCATAGCTCTGGGTCTCTCATAAGACCTAAAGCCTAAGCTCTTAAATCAACTGAGGTAGCTTGGATTTTCTACATCAAAACTCGTGTCGTCAGATCACAATCTAATATAAAATTATCTTTGGCATCAATGCGAAAATCAGACATATATCTTATAAGGCGGAAGTAAATATTTTCATTTCTATACAAAATGTAATATAATAGAGCCAAAATAAACCACCGGTAATGGCTGACCATTACCTAAACAGTGGCACAAAATTTTTCTATACAAAACTAATTCTATCATTTATACAACAATCCATGTACCAACTCAAAAAGAAATTCAAAATGTCTAAAGCTATACCGGATCCAATCAATGTTCTATGGGAAGAAATCCTCCTGTGAAAGATCTTCTTCCGATACGTAATCTAGGTTGTTCTCTAACTCTGGATTATGCCAGATATCTACACCTGTGACGTATAGTTGGGGTGAACTAACAGACTGGGGTCAATAGAAAAAATTAATATCAATTCACATTTTATTGTAAGAGGCATAGATTCAATGACTAATATTTAAAATCAATTCAAAAGCATTTAACTATCAAATTGGAATTTCAAAAGCAATTCATGACAAAACGGAATTTCAATCAACACGTTTTTGTATTCAAAACAAAGTTGCAAAGAGTCATGTCAGGAATGGAATACATAACGAAAATGGTACACATCAATAAGTGAAACTCATCAGTACGAAACACATCGATAACAACACATCAGTCAGTAATGAATCATGAGCCTAAGTATCCCATCTTTTGGGAACTGAGCAACTAGTCTTCCAGGAACAGGGTAAAAACTCTCGGGCCTCTACCCCTCTCTAGAGCCTCTACTCATCTTAGAGTTCCATCACACAACACATTAATTTGGAAACACATTCAAGGTTCAAGATAATGTAATTACAGAATTTAACAGATGCGGAGTTCACATATCAAGTTCATTTTCAATCTCATATGCAAATCTTGAAGATTTCAGAAATTCAATTCATGCAATTATGAGTCAAAACAAAACATTTGATCATATCAATGCATCTATAGATCAAATCAAAATGCAATTGTGTATTGAATTTCCCCCACCTTAAACCTTAGCTTTGCAAAGAGGGAACTATGATATTGCCTATCAGTCAAACTTGATGCTCTCCTCTCTACATTGCACACAATAACCATACGTAAATGGTCGATAGATCAATCAAAGAATTTTTCATTTTCTTCTATTCACAACACACTGTGGTTTCCCTAACAGCATGCTGTGACGGTTCACAGCGAGTTGTGGTTTTCACGACAACGAGCTGTGTATATCTATAATCCCTTCTATTGTGGTGTTCACAGCGTGCTGCCGTGCAGTGACAGCGAGCTGTGTATACTTATATTTTGTTTTGGTGTGATGTTCAAAGCGCGTTGCGGCTTTCCTGATAGCGAGCTGTGACGGTTCACAATGAGTTGTGGTATAGTGACAACGAGTTGTGTGAATTTATATATTCTGTTTTAGTTATGTTTTGTTGTTCACAGCGTACTCCTGTCTCCTGATAGCGAGCTGTGATACAACCCACATCGAGTTGTGGTACAATGACAGCATGCTGTGGCTGGAGAGGTCATCTTTTCAGAGATACCACTGTCATTCCTATGACAGTGAGCTATGGAAATTATCACGGTGTGTTGTCATTCATGACAGCGAGCTGTCATTGTTGCCACAACTAGCTGCCATAAGAAATTCCTGGATCAAGATTTAGGACACCCTTCTCCTTTCAAAACCCATTTCCAAAACCTAAGCTTTGCTCTTTGAGCATATTCTACACAACATAACCCTAACCTAATGCGTCAATAATATGTGATATTTACCTCTTTCAATTGAGCACACATCGCTCATGAAGACCGTATCCAAGAATCGACTCTCTACGCTTCATATTCGCCCGATTGCTTGAAACCCTTGAAACCTTGGATCGTAACAGATGGAGATCGACTCCTCTCAACGTACACAACAACTCAAAGGTTCTATTGAGTTTAATGGGAGGATCTAAGGATAAATCAATGGGATTTGAGTTTCTAACACCAAGAACAAAAGAAGGTTTGGAGCTCTCTTTTGCTTGAGCGTAGCCGCGTCAATGTCGACATTCTCTAGCGGTAGTTTTGAGAAGAAGGCAACAACTCTTGAAAAGAAGGGCAATGGGATCTCAAGCTCTCCTTTTTCTCTCGTCTCTTTCTCCTCTTTCTCTTGCAAACGAATGCAACTTTCAAAGGAAGCTTCGCTTAAGTACTAGAGTCTTGGTTCGGTGTGAAACTCATACACCAAACCGATGTGTTAGTTTTTCATTCAAGGGTCTAAATTAAATCCTCGTGGCCAACACATATACCTAATCGGGCGTACTAGTGTCCAAAAATTTTGGGACGTTACAAGGGCTCTCAATGGGCCCTGTCGGGCCGGATTTTGGCTCGCACTTGACCCGAGAAAAGTGATACTTTCTATCAAACAAACTCGGTCTGGTATCCGGAACGACTAAACATGTTGCAACCTAGATCAATCCGAGTCTTGGGTTGAGTGTTCCAACACCCGACCCATATATATATATATATATATATATATATATATATATATATATAGGGTCGGGAATATGCGCTCGGGCGTAGAGATATCTCTACGCCAATTGATAAGAGCGCGATATATAGCGCCTTTTTTGGGAAGTGATGGGTAGCATGGGGCCCACTATACTAACTAGGGTTACACTTTTAAAAGTTAAATACCCTTTCAGTCATCATTCTTGACTTTTTTAAAGTCTCCTTTTGTCCTCTATTTTTTCAAGAAACTGCCAGACTTACTTTTTCATGCATATTTTACTCAAAATATGTGGCGCCCGGTAGCGAAGTGCTAACTCCTCAAGAGTGAAGTGCCAACACCCCGAAACGAAGCCTTGACGCCCCTAAAATGAACCGTCAGCGCCTCGTTTTAGGGGCATCGACGCTTGGTTTAAGGGCGTCGGTGCTTCGAAAAAAATAAAATAAAATAAAAATTATCGAAGCGCTGACGCCCCTAAAACGATGCGTCGATGCTTCATTTAGGGGCACTGACGCTTCCATAAAAAAAAAAAAAATCGAAGCGTCGACGCTTCATTTTAGGGGCGCTAGCGCTTCCATATAAAATAAAAAATAATAATGTTTTTTTAATCAAAGCACCGGTGCCCCTAAATGAAGCGTCGTCGCCCCTAAAACGAGGCGCCGACGTTTCTCTGCAGAGGTGTTAGCACTTCGCTACCGAACACTAATATTTTTTGAGAAAAATATACCTGAAAAAATAAATCTGGCACTTTTGTAGAAAAAGAGAGAGAAGGGAGAGAAAAGAAAGAGAGTTTAAAAAGACTTTTTAAAAAGTCAAGAATGACGGTTGAAAAGGAATATAACTTTTAAAATATTTTAAAAGTTTAACGCTAGTTAGTAAAGTAAGCCCCATGTCACCCATCACTTCACAAAAGAGGCACTACGTGTCAGTCCCATATCAATTGGCGTGGAGATATCTTTATGCCTGGGCGCATTTTCCCCTTTGTCATATATATATTCTTTTATAGTTTAAAAAAAAAACTATTTTAATTAAATATAATTTACTTAAATGTCCTAAGATTAATCGTTATCCGTTATAATCATTGTTCGTTATAACCATTGTGCAACCGTTGTCCTTTCAAACGATCGTTGTCCGTTATAATCATTATGCAACAAACTAAAATTAAATATTTGAATAAAAGCATATACCTGAGCCTCCATAATGTTAATATAATTATTTAATTAAATTTTTAACCTTTTTCAAACTTTTATTATAAAAAAATTAGTCCAACCAAATTTTATTAGAAAAAATAGCTAAAAATATTAGCCCAACCAATTATATTACAAAAAAAACAACCAGAAAAAAGCTCGAAAAAAATGCTCACGCTCTGCCCAGTAGGGGTCGGGGGCTTGGGCTGATACATCGTAGCTCGGGTTAGGGCCAGGCTGAAAATTTTGGGAACTCGGCTCGGATAGGTTAGGGTTGGGTTGAACCCTATCCTGGCCCTAATCTGTCCTATTGAGAGCCCTAACTGCAACAAAAACTTATGTTACGGTCACCTCACTTAAGCGAGTAAAAAATCAGTTGAGCCCCCTTTCAATCAGATTTGGAGATATTTTTCGTCTTCATCTTCACGAATGACTTACCATTGGACATTCAGATGCTGATTCCACAAAGGATGCAATTTTTGAACCAAACCCGAAAATCAAATCGAAAACCGATGATCCCGAATTAGACCGAAAATTTAAAAAAATCGACTCGAACCGAACCAAATCAATTCAGTTTCAGTTTAGAGTGGCAAATTTTGAAATTTGAGGGGGTATAGGAAGAGAAAACTGAAAAAATAGAAGAAAAAACCTAGAAAATACATTAAAAAATATCTAAATCGGACCAAAAAAATTGAAAGAATTTGGTTTCGATTTAAAAAATAAATAAAAAGCCAAATCGAAACTAATTCATTTTGGTTCAATTTCGGTATGGGGTGTACCGAACTGAATACCGAAAAAATTGATATGATGCAATGACCATCAGATGGTAGACTCATATTCTTAAGCTATATTGTGTGAAAAATTGGAATGAAAAACGATCTCCGTGATATAATTTGTAAAATTTTATGGGCTACCCTAACTCAACCTCACAAACAAGCTACTACTCTAACATATTTCAAAGCATTTAATGATTTTTTACTTTGCTTAAGTTGGTGTGGTAGTGCCACCAGCCTTAATTTTTGAGAGTTTTTTAAAAATAGTATCCTGTACCATTTTTATTTCTGAAACAGTACCCCCACGTACATATCAACTTAAGTAGGACAGTGATCAATTTTAATGAATAATTATAAATATGCTCTTGCAAACAAATTTTTATTAAAATTAAAAAAAAAAAAAAAAAAACTATTTTTTATATTAGAGATTAGACAAGTGCACAGAGAATGCGTACGAATCCGGAGTCGTAATTGGGCCATATGGGACGTATTTTCATAATTAAAAAAAACTAACTTTTTTATAAAAATATAAATGGGAGTCCCATTTATATTTTTATAAAAAGTTAGTTTTTATCGTCCCATTCATGGATCAAAATATCGTCCGATACCGATACGTATCAGACGATATGTATCGGTATCGGACGTGAACGATACGGTACATTAAATGTACCGTATCGCTCATTTGTATTGTAAATACCGGACGATACATTCAATGTATCGTCCGGTATACTATTGTTCCGGTATGTATCGTCCGGTACGTATCGATTTTTTGATCAGACGATACGTATCGGTTTTTCGGCATTTTAACCCATGAATGAAACCCGTTTTCATACTTTTCTATTACTTTTATCATTCTCCAGCAAGCATACCCTTTTGACTCTCGGAAAGAAGAATTTTATGGTTGAAAAAGAGAGAGAAGAAGATAACAAAAGGCAAAAGTGTCAGGGATTCAAATAAGCAGCCTATTTTGACTTCAAAAATAATCTTTTTTAATTAAGCTCATATTAAAGTCCACAGATAAAGGGGGAAGCAGAGATTCATAGAAATCACCAAAATGGGTGAGATGGGCATAGATGCCCCATTAGATCCCTATGAGTATATGAAGATCACCAAGAACCCAGATGGATCTCTCACCCGACCCACCGGCTTCCCAATTTCTCCGGCCAGCGAGGAAGACTTGCAGGGTGAGCAGGTTATAACCAAAGATGTGCCGCTAAATCCCGCCCACAGGACTTGGCTCCGCATCTTCAGACCCGTAAACCCGCCAGCATCTCGCAAGCTCCCCCTCATAGTGGACTACCATGGCGGGGGCTTCGTCCTCTTTAGCGCGGCAACTACACCCGCTCACAACTCCTGTGTACGGTGGGCCAGAGAATTACCGGCCGTGGTTGTCTCCGTAGAGTACCGACTTGCACCTGAGAGTCGACTCCCAGCAGCCTACGACGATGCAGTTGAGGCCTTACTCTGGGTCCAAACCCAGGCAATTGACGGAGCAGGCGATGATTGGTTGAGAAATGACGTGGAATTCTCTCGTTGTTTTCTCATAGGAAACAGCTCGGGTGGTAACATAGCATACCACGCCGGATTACGAGTCGTGAATCTTGACCTTGACCCAGTGAAAGTTGTTGGTCTCATGATCAATCAGCCCTTCTTCGGTGGGGTACAACGGACGGATTCGGAATTGAGATTGGTAAATGATCTGACTGTGCCGTTGGCAGTCGCGGATATGATGTGGGAGCTGGCATTGCCGAGCGGCGCCGATAGGGATCACGAGTACAGCAATCCGATGGGTAGTGATGCGAACCGCAGTACCATTGGTTTGCTGCCTAGGTGCCTGGTGAGGGGTTATGGTGGGGACCCATTTTACGATCGCCAGCGAGAGTTCGCTAAGATGCTAGAGGAGCATGGAGTGACGGTGGTGGGCCGATTTGCTGAGGGTGGTTGCCATGGTGTTGAAGCCAATGATCCTCTAGAAGCTCAGGCCCTATTGATGCAGGTGAAAGATTTTGTTTACTTTTCTACCGATTAGTTGACTGGTTGGTTGGCCTGTGCCTTGTTTTGTTGGTGCCGAAGAGAGTCAAAAGTCGGGGTTCGGCAATAATTCCGCAGGTTAAAATTCTGAAAATTTTGACGAAATTTGATATATTCGAGTAGTTTAGAAAAAAAATAAAACATAAGATTAAAACATATAAAAATATATTTACATTATTCTAAAAAAAAATCATGAATTATTCATGACGTTCGTGAATTTTTTAAAAGCATATGAATTTTTAAAAGGTTTACAAATGATTCATAATTAGTTTGTAGAAATTTAAATTCAAGAATTATTCACGAAATTTTTAATAATTGGAAAATTTGGTGACTATGGTGCTGATGGGTTAAATTGTTTTATTACTATTTTGTTTTGAATGAATATTACTTGGTTAGTAATGGTTTGTTTGGCAACACTTCCTGCCAACTATAGCCGCTCACGCTACCACCTGGAGCGTATATATTTGATAATCATGCGGGGAGGCGGATGGGGAGCTGCAGGGCGCTAGCAATGGGTATAACTAAGGCTGTGTTTGGTTTAGCTCTCCCGGCCAAGAGCCACTCTTTGACTCTGGCGAGAGGGAGTCATTAAGCGCCTCATTTTGCATAGCAGCTCTCCGCCCCATTTGCAATGGTCGGAACCTGTTTAAAGTCATAAAATGAGCTCTCCACCAGAGTAGATAAAATAATAGTGTGGACCCAACACAGCCTACGGTTTTGTCAGAACGGTTGACAACCGTTCTGGTGGGGAGCGGATGGGACGTTGTTGCGCCCCTATGTCTCATTGCCAAACACACCCTTTGGGGAACCTTTTTGAAGTTTTTACCCTTTACACATACATGTTGCAAATTGCAACCATTGTTGTCTCGTCAAAGTCTGACTACCAAAAATTTTTAAAGTCCCTACTCTCTACATCTGTGTAAGTCAGCTTTTAAATATATTTGATGAGGAAAAATGCGGTATGCATCCTCTGTCTCATTGGGGGCATACATAGTGACCAAGTTGATGGTCTTGATTTGGCCACCTGTAATCCCTACAATTACTGGATCAAATTTGATAAATAGCCATGGACATTCTAGATTTGATCACATTCTAGATTTATTCTTGATCTCAAAGTTTCATTATCTTTGATCCAATGGGCCAATTTCCTTGGTTCAAGAGTCCCACTATCTTGATTAGAGGTCTTAATTATCTAATTAACTTTTTAAAAACAATTATTGGTAACTGGGTTTGTTAGGAGTTAGGACCTCACGCATTTTATATTAACAATGAGAAGATTATTTAAGGGTTGCGTGCCTTGTTTCGATGTAACAGTCTCATTATCTATTATACAATGGCTCCATTATCTTGATCTAATGGCTATATTGTCTTTGATCAAACAGTCACCTTATCTTGATCAAACTGTTTCACTATCTTAATTTAAGAGTCCTATTTTCTTGATGTAATGATTTTATTTTCTTTAATGCTAGGGAGCGAAAACGCATATATATATATATATATATATATATATATATATATATATATAAGGGACGGAAAACAATGGCAATTACGTGTTGTAAATCTGACAAAAAGATAGAGGACTCATTAAGCACCGACCAAAATAGGGCACAGCAAACAGTCTAATAGTTGAATCCATGGATCAAAATCTCGGTTTTCAATATGTATCGTCCAGTCCCAAAACCGATACGTATAGGTTTCATACGATATTTTTCAATTTTTTTTCAAAAAAATAAAAATAAATATCAAAACTGATAATTTGAAATTATCGGATGATATGAACGATACATTAAATGATAATTTGATTATTTTTTAAGGGAGCAATAAAAATCTAATGTATCGTATCGTTCAAGTCCAAAATCGATACGTATCGGTATCGGACGATATTTTGATCAATGGTTGAATCGTTTGGTCCATGATTGGATCTTGAGAGGAGGCCCTCTAAGCAAGGTATCAAATATCGGCCGATACCGATAGGTATCGGGGATACGTATCGGTTTTCGGCTAAACTGATACGTATTGGTCCTGTATCGGTATCGCCAATACGTATCAGGTATCAGCCAATACGTCTCGGTTTCAACCGAGTTTTTATTTTTTATTTTCTTATTTT
This sequence comes from Chloranthus sessilifolius, assembly GCA_021018995.1. Taxonomy (NCBI): domain Eukaryota; kingdom Viridiplantae; phylum Streptophyta; class Magnoliopsida; order Chloranthales; family Chloranthaceae; genus Chloranthus; species Chloranthus sessilifolius. Next base: position 88,067,728 of record CM037595.1, read on the forward strand.
TTTTTAAAAATGGCCGATATGTATCGGTATCAGTAGATACGTATCGGACGATTCGTATCGGCCTCGGGCAAACCGATACCTGATTTGACACCTTGCTCCTAAGTCTCATTGGTCCATGGGTGTAAGATGGAGAGGTCCTAGATCTCACTTCAGTAAGGATGTCAACGGCCTAGGCTAGTCCATGGCTCGGCTCGGCCCATTCCGACAGGCCTGATTCGATTATTATACGAACTGGGTTTAGGCCTGATTAAGAATTAGGTGATTCAAAATTCCACTCAAATGCAGCTCGGCCGACCCAAACCCGACTACTTAAAGCGTAAATGACTGGGCTGGCTAGTGTTGCGCGGAAGCTCTCAAATTAACCAACGATCTCATGATGCACGATTATAAGAACGCAAAATAGAAGAAATAAAAAATAAAAGAGACAATATTTTCGTGGTTCCACTACAAAAATAAGGTGTTTCAGCGGCACTTGCTATTAAGGCAATTTTTTGTAGCGACACTTTTTGGTAGCGACGGGACTAATAGCTGCCGCTAATAGTCTTATTTTTTTATAGTGTTCAGCAATATGTCTACATTCACGGGCAACGATGATTCACTATATTGATGATTACACAAGAATATAAGAATACTTAAGCCTCACCAAGGCTCCCCACAAAACCCTAGATAGTAAATCATCAATATAGTGAATCATCGTTGCCCGTGGATGTAAGTATATTGTCGAACCATGTAAATATTATCTCTTTTGTATTTGATTTCTTCTATTGTGCGTTCTTATTTGATCGTTCATCAATAAAGCTTGTGGAAGATGCACAGAATCAACACTCACCCATGGAGCAGTTTATAGAACAATTTGCCAATACACCAGGTACCATCAGATTCAAGCTCATCTATTATGGATTTATATTTCTCTTTATTATTTTGTAGAGAAAATTTAATACTACTATCTCAACTTGGACTCAATGAGGGCTTGAGCCTAGCACAACCCAAAACTTATGTTGTACTTTGACTTTCTAGGGCTATGCCAAAGCTCTTTCAGGGCAATTCTATTGTTGCCATGTTAGTGCAGTGCTAATGCCATCTAGGTTTTGATACTTCCATTTTCATAAATGTAAAATAAGATTACTAATGTGAAGTCCTAAAGTATTATTACAATCATTTTCATGTTTAATATGTATGTTTTAAATTTTCATATTTTTATATTATAACATTGTTATTGGCCAATATAAGTGAAGTCCCCAACATCCACTCTATGGTAATTTTTTTTATTCTCTGATAAGGATTAGTATTTCACAAATCGGACCAGAACTGTGAGATCAAGTGGGTCAACCTGGTAAAAAGTGCGATTCATTAGGAAAACTCCCTCAAATCGTGAAATTGGCCACAAATCTAAATGAAATAATTAAATTTAGTATCCTAGTTTAAAGGGGTTTGGCTCTTCCATGAGCACATACTTTTACATACATTGAATCGACGGCTGGGATGGAACTTGTGACCTTTAGGTAGGTGGGACATTTGGGAAAAAAATTATGCCTACGCCGACAACTAAAGATGCAACCGTCGGCGTAGGGATATTTATAAAAATAATAATTAAAAAAAAAAAAACATAAAACTAGTAGGGTCTTTGAATTAGGCCGGCGGTTGCAAACCGTTGGCGAATACATACGCCGATGAAAGTATCACCGACGGATGGAAGCCGTCGGCATAGAGTTTCCGGTATTGGCGTAGAGTTTTCTGAAGAGATCTCCTAACATTTGAACAATAAAATTGTGTTTAAATGATCTTACACCGTTACTAGTATAGGATCTGAGTAATCCACACCGTCAGACTGATAGATCATAAACTTAAGGGCAATGACCGACATTTAAACACCAGAATAGTGTTTAAATGATCTTATACCCACACCATTGAAATGTGATTATCATTATGAGTGTGGCCAACATCTGTGATCATTCTAAATCGTCCAAGTGGCAATCTATCATTAGAACATGTCACAACCAAAAGAATGAAGCCTATAAGTGGAGGTGAGCCGTCCGATTGATGAACTTTATTATTAGGCATTAAAACTGATATCAACAGTTGATATTATAGTTCACAGATTGAATGGTTTAAATCTTCCTAAAAGACCTTTTTTTTGTCCGTTGCAAATTAATTTATGATTTATCACTGTGACACTAAAGATAACCCATTATCTTAAACCATGAGATCATTTAAACTCCATTTCATGTTTAAATGATGGTTAAGAGAGTAGGACCTAAAAAATATACTTAATATCAAATTCCAAATAAGTTAGTGGGTCCAACATTGTAACCCTAAGAAATATAACTTTAATTATAATAACCCAACTTTTCTAACTCTTATTTAAATATAATAAATGCTTCTTTGTTACTTTGATTTTCGTGAAATGACTTTCAATGATTTAATTAAAGCTTCAATGACTTATTTTTATCGTGTATGAGGAATTTAACTAGTATTGACTAATTTGACCTCCTGGACTTTAAATCTCATTGTTTGAGTAATAATGGCTATCCCAATGAGAATGATAGGACCTTGAATTTTTCGAACCTAAATAATTAGTGATTCAAGAACATTAAAGCTTGTATAAGAAAGTACATATAAATATCTTTATAATATAAAAAATTATTAATGGTGGTCTATCAACAAAGATTATATAAGTTCCCAATGGTGAGCGACTGGAGAATATACTCCTTATAATTTCTCTCCTAACATTATCTCTCTTATTAAAATAGTTAAAAATTCTCTATTTTCTCATGAGAATTTGAGATAAATATAAAAATAACAAAGAAATTGACATAGAGTCCAATTTCACTCAATTCCTCTCCAATTCTCCATCCAATGATATCAAAGTCAACATTAGATTTTCCTTACATAACGACCCTGATTTTTGTTTATGTTGAAACCTAGACCATCCCATTGTGCACGCCCACAACGTCTTAAAACTCCTAATTTTGCCCGTGTGAATCTTAAGTCAAATAAAATTAGAAAGATAAAAATATTTTCTCTTATATACTATGCGCTCCAAACACTCTCTCTCTAAGATTGCATAAAAAGCTCAATGTTTATCTATAGAATCTTTGAGCACTAGAAATCTCAACGCTTGTATAATCGTCCATCTTATCTCTATTGTGATCATAGCCCTCCACTCCTTAATAACCCCCGATAAAGCCCTAAAGTTAAGACCCAGCTCTCGGCATTCTCTCCTTCTCACTTGCAACCCCCCTCTCTCTCGGTCCTCATTCATTCGATTGCAGCATTAGCCCACAAGTTCTTTGCCATTAAAGATTATCCACTAAGCCACGTGAAAGTTGTGTTGTGTTGATGAGATGAATCGCGGAGGTTGAATTTAATTGTCATTGAGAATGAAAGAAAAGAAGGAAATCGATCGTTGATGCGAAGCGGGACCATGAACTCGGGATCACCTCCTTATTATGTTAGTACCAGTACCGTAGGTAGGGAAACTTTCTTTGTCTAAAGAATTAGTTTTGTTATGATATGGTTTAAAAATAAAAAAAACAATAATAAAATTTAGTGATCGGAGACGAAATCTGGTGTGCAACAATCATCAACCAGATGGTGCAGAGACCCTTATAGCCATGAATTTCTAGGCCACAAGCCCCTAACCTTCTTAGTTTGTCCCTTATAATTTATGGAAAAAACTAAGTCTTCCTCAAGAATACGAGGATGATGAAAATGGGCTCGAGGCCATTTTGTTTACTTGTTGCACACAGGCGCATACCTATTTGTTTATATCTCTACTCCGCTCGAACTTCTCTTTTTCTAAATGCATGGGCCTAGCGCCCTTTATTTTATGTATAAATTCTGTGGCCATTGATTATTTAAATAGGTCAAGGCCCTTTACTTAAATACCAATATGACCCGAGCCTTTAGATTTATAAAGGACGTGAGCCCTTTGTTAATTTCAAATAATATAAAGCATACATATTAGGAGCACATACATGGTGCACTTGGAGAGCTCCAAAGATGGTGCTCTCCCTCCATTCACCTTTGATAAAAAACAAAACAAAACAAAACAAAAAGTAGAATACAAAGCTTTAAGATATAATTGGAAATAAAATTAGAAACAAGCCCTCGCCGTTTTATCTCCTCTTCGCATCCAACAGACCAGATTCGGTGAATCTAACCATAGTATGTGATTAAAAATACAAGTGCTATAACTACTAAATTTTCCTTTTTATATAGTTTTATACCAGAAAAATTAGTATAAAATAAAATTATTACTTCGTGGTATGTGGGGTTGATGTAATGTATGCTTAGATTTATATATAATACTTGATGATATCATTAGAAGTAATTGAGTATATGTATTTCATTATTACAAAATAGGCATCTATGCAACGAATGTTTTTACGCATATGAATGAGAACGAGAATCCAATTAAACTATTAAAAATAAATGATGGACCATGTAATTTCACAAGACCTGACGGAACCATCCGATCTGGAAGTTTCCTCTATACGAAATGAAGTGTTGCTTCCACAGGAAAAGATGCGGCTATCGGGTTAAGTGATGCCTGTGACTCTTACTACATTATGGGCCCCTCTTATACATCGATTATATTATGAAAATGAAAAGTATTAGAATTACGATCGACTTGATCCCAATTAGGGTACGTAGGCAACTTTCGAAGCTCAGCAACATGTTTTATATAAGAAATATGTAACATGTTTTTAGTATGATAAGAAAATGTAATGAAATTATATGATAAGTTTAAATTTCTAGGATACGACCCTGCTATGATTAAGCCGAATATTTTAAGCTCAGTGGTTACCCCTACTGAGCATTATAACAAAAAACTCATCCCTCGACTTATGTCGACAAACCTTACCATCGAGTATGGGTGAGATGCAGACGTAGACTACATAGAGTGGTTGACAAACATCTTGAGACTCACCATTCTCCCTTTTACTCATTGTGAGTATTTTATAAAGTTACTGCATGGTATTATTTACTTTTAATATTGAGGATGACTTTAATTTATTTTGCTCTTTTTATGCATTAATTATTGATGTTCAATTTAATTTTTTTTTTAAAATATTACTCACATTTTCTAAGTATCATAAAGCTTAATGCCTGTAATAAGTAACTGATATGTGAGTAGTGACGTGAAATTTCATTTATATCCTTAAGGGGGATTTCGAGTCGTTACATTAATTAATAGTAATAAAATATAGGGAAAATTTCAAAAAACCCCCTAAACTTTCACCTCAATGCCCTTAACGCACCTGAACTTTGCATAATATCAACTAAACCCTTGAAGAATACACATGTACCAAAATCAACCCCCTGCCGTCACACCCCGCTATCTCTTTGATGAAAATTGGTGATGTGGATCCCTAAACCCTTTAAAGCGATGATTTGGACGCTGACGTGGCCAACTGAGTTGGATTTGGAGGGAAATTAACCACGTGACTCGCACGTGACCTCGTTTGGCTAATAAGCCGTTAGGATTTATTTTCTTCTTCGTCTATCTCCCTGTTTTTAACCCATCTGCTGCTACTTCATCTTCTTCTTCCTCTTTCTTCTTTGTCTTCTTTCTTCATGGCTGATGCTGCTTCATCTAGAAACTCGGCGTCTTCCTTCATGCGATCCCCTTCCAAGATTTTGGCATTGATAGAAGAGAAATCATGCCTCATCTGTGGCAATCGAAGGAACATTCAAACATCGTGGACATCCCGCAATCTGAGGAGGAGGTTTTTAAGTTGCCCCAATCGATCGCGCCGAGACTTTGTCTGGATCGACCCACCCATCTGCGAAAGATCCACACAAATCATTCCAGGCTCCTTCGGAGATGTTACAGGTTCGAGGCCGAGATCGCGAGCCGAAATTGTAGAGAGAAGGTGTTGTGGGTGGCGTTGGTTGCCTCTTGGATTTTTTTTGTTCATATTTCGATGATAAAGGTTTAGGGTTTTGTTTCAGTTTAGGGTATAGGGTTTAGTGTATTTTTTTGGTGGCAAAAGTGATAAATGTAAGCCACATTTCAATGAAATGGTAGATCCTTTGTAACATTGGGCGAAATTAAATGAAGTTATGTGTTTTGAATGTTGCTCTGTATCATGTTCACGTGATGAATGATAATGAAAATACTGATTAATCAGACCCTTTGAACATTGAACTTGGAATATGGCTACTTCGTTCAATTTTCTTTCTGTAACAGCCAGGATTTCGGCACCCCAAAACCCGTGCCATTAGCACGACCCTTTAGGCTGTGCCCCTAAAGTCTATACGGAACAATGGTATGACCAAGCAATATCTACTAAAAACAAAACTAATAACTGAACGAAATGAAATCAAGATATACTAATCTAAATCAGAAGCTCAAAAGACAACTCTACTTCCATGCCAATGCATGAACAGAAGAACCGACCCGAACCATCGGTGCTAATTAGATTACCCCAGATGGTTCGCCCAAAATAATTATAGTATTTAATTACATTCCCCAAAATAAAAAGACTTGACATACTAAGTCATACAGTATACTCTCAAAATCTCCCTCAAAGTACGCAGGGGTCCCCTAGAAGAAGTTCTCAGGAGGGGGCTCCAACTCTTTCCCGGGCACGTAATCCGAATTCCTGGGATCTACGTCTCCCGAAGCCTCGACCGCAGCTAGCAATGGACCTGCGACGTATAGTCTAAAGGGGTGAGCTACATCCTAGCTCAATAGGGAAATAACAAATGAACATATAAGTTAAGCTCTCGCATATATTCTAAAACAGTTTAAAAACATGCTAAAATATTTTAAACAACTGAAATGATGTAATAAATGCACTGTTACTTTACTTGTGTTTGTTCATTCTCAACTTACTGGTATTGTACACTGATTCGGCTTAATCATTTAAATAATCCTCGAGCAATATAGCATCAAGTCCCGATGGAATACCCACCATCGCCGTCTAAATAGACACTTGTCATACTTGTTGCTTACTTGAATACTACCCAGGTCCCTTTCTCATAGGCGATGGGGTTTCTGATCTCATACTCACATCCCTGGGATGTCAAACTGGTGTACGGATTGGCCGCCGTACCGGTCACGAATATTCTGTCGAGTCAGTCATGGGTATCCCGCCACGTCGGTGGGGTATTCTATTTAAACCTTAAATAACAAAAATATCATGTGTGCTACATATAGTTATTCACCGTGTGATCGTACTAATTTTAGTATATTAGGCCTTATCAACTTTTCTTTTACTTCACCGATAGATTTTATCTGCATCCCTGGGATGCCACTGGCTCAACGCATCACTTAGATGTGTCTTATCACAATTTCACGTCCCCTGGGGACCTTATTAGTTCATTGGGTATTAACACACACACCCATACTCTTTGAAATCATATTTTGATGTATAAATGTTCATATGAATCACTCTACATACATGTTTTCAAAAATTAAAGTACATGTTCAAGGTGTTCCCTACCTCACAACAATTCCATTTATCCAAAATGCATTATTATCTCTTAGGGGATCCAACACAACAATTACACGCCAAACCTATATTGCATGTGTCAAAATACTCTTAGAAAAGCCTATAAGAATCTTGAGGACCATTGCTCCCAAGAGCAGCAAAAATAAATATAAAAATCTATGTAGTACCTTGCGCGAGCGAGCAGTATTCTTCGTGCGAGCGAGCGAGCACTAATCATCGCGCGAGCAATCACTATTCATCCCTCGAGCGAGCACTATTCATCGCTCGAGCGATGATAATTGAGGTATCATCCCTCGCTCGAGCGGTTATAAATGAGGTATCTGAAGGTCACGGGAGCCTTCGCTCGAGCGATCCTCCCTTTACAAAATGTCCTCGCTCGAGCGAGCACAGAACATGTTTTGGTTATATAATATATTATTTCTCTCGCTCGAGCGATTATAAACGAGGTACTTGACCTCGCTCGAGCGATAACAATCAAGGTACCTGAAGGTCACGCGAGCCCTCGCTCGAGCGAGCTTTTCCTTCACAAAGGGTCTCGCTCGAGCGAGTCCAGAATATATTTTAATCTATATAATTTATCCTTCCTCGCGCGAGCGAGCTATTTTAACCGCTCGCGCGAGGAGCGATCACAGTTATTGCTCGATCTTTTCAAGAACTCATCTCCTACCCCATTTAATATCCTATTAAAAGCCAATATAATTTAACCAAATAATTAATACTCTATTTAAAGCACATATAAATCTTAAAACATACCTCAAGTCATTAGATCTCCTCTAGATTTGGTCCAAGATCAACTCAAATGAAGAGAGTTTCAAAAGCCCCTCTTCCAACCCCTTTCTAGATCATCCACCAATTCAAAACCAAAAGGTCCTTTTAAATTTCTTCACCACACCCTTCTCATCTTATGTATTTAAGATCCATAAGGTGGATCTTGTCTCTCAATCACAAGAAATTCCTACCTCTAATCTTCTTTTACAAAACCCTCTCTTCTTTCTCCCTGTTTCACTCTCTATCTATCTAAGCTCAAATAGGTCACATATGGGAGACTCCTCCCCCTTTTCTCTTATCTAGTGAAAACTAGTGTGTTTTACACACACACACACACACTCTATGTTAGATGTTTCACCTTCATATAGTTCACATACAAGGCACCTACACCTAACAGTATATAAAGTAGGTGTGGTTCACTTGTTCTCCACATACACTCACACATCGTGTAAGTCACACGTGACCTACACATGTCACGAAAATGTTTCACCTTCATATAGTTCCAGACGAACCAATGATAAATATGATGGAGGCTGACCCTCAAAAGTCATTTCAATCAGCCTCCTCCATTAGACTAGGTAAAGGTGCGACACCTCAGGTGAGAAATTGGGATTCAATGCCCCAGACTCTGGAAGTATCAAATGGCCGTAAATATGGCACCAGCTTCCAAAAAAAAAATAACCTATAAAAAGTGAGGTGAGCCCTTGGCAGGAAATACCATGTGTATATAAAGACTCACATTGCCCGTCTCTGAAGAAAAGGAAAATCCTAAAAAAATAGAAAAAATGTAAAAAACTCTAAAAATATTATCTTTTAAAATTTCTGATAAAATCGAGAAAAATGATGCCTTAATAAAAAGCCCAACGTGAAGTCGACCTATTTCTTGTAGAAATGTAAGAAGAGGTAGGATTCATAGATTTCGATGGTGAGGAGTTAATCGAGGAGCTTCTCAATGAGCTCCTTGAACAATACGCCGATTTTGAGCATGACCCTACCCCAATCGTTGAAGAAACTAAAGATATCAATCTAGGTACCGAGGAGATTCCTAAAATCACTAAGATTGGAACGTCGCTGTTTCCCATGGAAAGAAAAGGCATGATTGATTTCCTTCAGTCATACCAAGACGTCTTTGCATGGTCATACAAAGATACGCCTAGTTTGGATACCGATTTGGTCAAGCATGAGCTGTCACTATATCTCGACGTTAAGCCAGTCAAGCAGAAGTTGAGACGTCTCCGATCAGAATGGATGCTAAAAGTAAAGAATGAAGTCATAAAATAGTATGGCGCGGGGTTTCTCATGGTCTCCAAATACCCGTAATGGCTAGCCAACATAGTCCTGGTACCAAAGAAAGAAGGAACGGTTCGCATGTGCATCGACTTCAGAAATCTTAACAAGGCGAGCCCGAAAGATGACTTCCCTTTACCATACATTGACATCTTGGTCGATAATACTGCTAAGCATGGGATGCTCTCATTCATGGACAGATTCTCCGGATACAATCAGATCAAAATGGCAGAAGCAGACCGAGAGAAGATAATATTCATCACTTCATGGGGAACTTTCTACTACTGAGTCATGCCTTTCGGGTTAAAGAATGTTAGGACAACATATCAAAGGGCCATGATAGCACTCTTTCACGACATGATGCACCAAAAAATTAAGGTGTATGTCGATGACATGGTCGCCAAGTCACCAGAGAGAGGTGACCATATGATAAACCTCCAAAAGTTGTTTGAGAGGCTGAGGAAGTATAGGCTACGTCTGAACCCTCAAAAATGCACATTTGGCGTCATGTCAGAAAAGCTACTGGGCTTCATTGTCAGCAGGAGAGGCATCGAAGTCAATCCGGTCAAAGTAAAAGCTATAGTCAAAATGTCACCGCCATCTATTGAGAAAGAAGTCAGAGGCTTCTTGGGCAGAATACAATACATCAGTCGATTCATTGCACAACTAACTCCTATCTGTACACTGATCTTCAAACTATTAAGGAAAGATTCGCTAGTTGAGTGGAACGATGACTGTCAAGCAGCATTCGATAAGATCAAGAGCTATATTCTCAATCCTCTAGTTCTGGTACCACCAGTACTCGGGAGGCCACTCTTAATGTATCTCTCAACGACGGAATTCTCAATGCGATGTGTCTTAGGGAAACATGATGAGACTGGAAGAAGAGAACGTGCCATTTAATACCTGAGCAAGAAGTTCACTAATTATGAGACATGCTATTCTCATCTGGAGAAAGCATGTCTGGCTCTCGTATGGGCTACACAGAGGCTTCGACACTACTTGCTATCTCAGACGGTTCTCCTTCTAACAAAAATGGACCCTTTGAAGTACTTATTCAAAATGTTGACTCTCACTGGCCGAACTACATGCTGACACCTTCTCTTGTCAGAGTTCGACATCACGTATGTCACCCAAAAGTCAATCAAGGGGCAAGTGCTTGCTGATCATCTTACTAAGAATCCCTTACTTAATTACTAGCCTCTGAGAACCAAATTTCCTGATGAAGACATCTTATTCATGATAGAGGATGACATAGAGGAAGCAAAGGAGTCCTAGGTAATTCACTTTGATGGGCATCAAATTTTGAAGGTCAAGGAGTCGGCGCTATTCTAATCTAGCCAAAAGGGTCTTGCATATCAATCTTCATCAAGCTCAATTTCCCTTTCACCAACAACATAGCCGAATATGAAGCCTGTGTAGCTGGCTATAGGCCGCTTTGGACCTGAAAATAACTCATCTCAGGGTGTTTGACGACTCACAGTTGATCATATGCCAGACCAATGGAGACTGAAAAACCAAGGATGAGAAGTTGATCCCATACCATGAGCACCTCGAAGATTTGATAGCATGTTTCGACGATGTTACGTTCTCCTACATACCGCGAGCAAGAAATCGTTTTACAGATGCATTGGCCACCTTGGCATCGATGGTCGAAATTTCATATGGTGTCGAAATAAAGTGGATCATGATTGAACAAAGGAATGAGTCGGCCTTCTGCCTCCAGATTGAGGGATCAATAAAGTTAAATGATGAGCCTTCATGGTTCTCAGATATCAAGAATTTCCTCGAAACTCAGGCATTTCCTGAGGGCACATCTAAGGCAGACATGCAGACCATCCAATGTTTAGTCGTGAACTATGTTATCTGTGGCGAGTGCCTTTACAAACAATCATATAATAATATCTTGCTTTAATGCCTAACTGAAAGTGAGTTAGCCAACATCATGAAAGAGATCCATGAGGGAATATGTGGGGCCCATGTCAATCGACACATACTTGTTAAAAAGATCATATGACAAGGATATTTTTAGACCACCATGGAAACTGACTGTTACAATCACGTTCAGAAGTGCTACAAATGTTAAAAACACTCCAGTCTGATACATGCCCTAGCCATTGATCTACATAGGAGAACCGCTCCATGGCCATTCGCCACATGGGGCCTCAACGTCGTCAGAAAGGTCAATTCGAAAGCATCCAACGGACATCAGTTCATCCTCATAACCATTGAGTACTTCACGAAATGGGTAGAGGCAGCATCCTATGCAAACATCATGACCAGTCATATTGAAAAGTTCATCAAGAGCAACATCGTTTGCCGATTCGGCATGCGCAAGGACATTATCATAGACAACAACACTAACTTTGCGAACAAGTGCATCAAAGCCTTCTGCGAGCAATATAAAATCAAACATCATCGCTCGTTATCATATCGGCCGCAAACCAACGAAGCCGTCGAAGCTGCTAACAAAACAATTGTCCGCATCCTTGAGAAAATGGTCGTCACGTACTGAGACTGGAGTGAAAAGCTACCTTTCGTACTGTGGGCCTACCAAACGTCGATCCGTACCGCTACAAAGGCAACACCGTTTTCCCTTGTGTATGGAACAGAGGTCGTGCTACCAGTTAAAGTTGAAGTACCTTCACTCCATATCCTCATCGAGTCTGATTTACTGAATGCCGAAAGAGAAAATCCCATTTCAAACAGCTAAACCCGATTGATGAAAAAAGGTTCCTAGCCTTATGTCACACCCAGTCCTATTAGAGGAGGATCGCACGTGCTTACAACAAGCGTGTTCACACTCGAGATTTGAAAGTAGGTGACACTGTACTAAAAAAAATTCTCCCTTCTCTTCACGCTGATCTGAAAGGGAAATTCAAGCCCAACTGGGAAGGGCCCTATGTCATCAGAGAGGTACTCCTTGGATATGCGCTTCATCTCGCCACTATAGACGGGGATCATTTTCCTGAGCCTATTAATGCTAAATATGTATGTCGATTATACTCCTAGTCTCCCACGATAAGGTAAGTACTAATAAGATGGATATGTGGTTGCTTAAGGACCCCATAAAAGAGATTATCATTTCATAGCCAAGTAGCCAAAAAGCGTCCCTGACTGCTCATACCCTTTGCTACCCCATTAGAACCAATGACCTTTCCTTCATTAACCCCTCCCAGAAAAAGAAAAAGTGTATATACCAAACAAAAAACAAAAGAAGAGAAAACGAGTTACCATCAAAATCTAAAAAATTAGAAAAGAAAAATTCCAAAAAAAGGATGTCTGAAAAAAGCAAGAAGAACAAAAAAATAGAAAAGAAAAGAGATAGAAAAATCATGGGACGTGTATAGTAAAAATCCTCCAAGGAAGAAGTGTATTACGGAAACTAGAACCCTATCGAGGAAACCTTTTAACCCAAATATACCTTCAAAATTCCTAACCCACCCCTTTCAACCCGTGACCATAATTCATCCCGAGAGAAAGCCCTCTTTGAGGTCTATAAGCAGTCACAATATCCGTTAAGTCAACACAAGCCAAGCTGAGAGACAACACAGAACTCCATCCAGTCGGCTATGACGAAATCGACGTCCATGTTGTGGCCTTTGTTTTTGAAATGAAAAGAGAAGAAAAGAAAATGAAAATATATAAGCTCAAAGTAAAATAGATGCAGTGAAAACTCGAAAGGGCACTACGAGTAAAAAGAGCGAGCTTGTGCAGACCAGGTGAAAACCTGAAAAGGTGTTTGCGGTAAAAATATAAAAACCCATGGACGTAATGAAAAGTTGAAAGGGTGCTACGAGTAAGAAAGAGGGCAACAACGGGTATGGCGAAAACCCGTCTTGGGCACTATGAGTAAAAATGTTCAAAAGAAAGAGAAATTCGATTACTCCGTTGTTTACATTTTCGAGCTCTGGGCTTCAACTGGGCCGCTCATGTTAGCTCAAATCAGGTCCTGATCAAGAATATCTTTATAATCGCATCGCCAAACGTATGACCCGAGGTAAAGATAAAAGGTTGATTCAATCCAAAGGGGTGAACGTCCGGAGCTTAGTAAAAATTTTGAACCTCACTCAGGTTCGACTATACTCAAAATGGGACCCCGTTACTTCATCTCACTGTTAAGACATCAAACAAAAAAAATGGAAAGAAAGAAAGACAAAAATTTTTAAAAATCTAAAAATATACACTCCTTTTATGTCCATATACATATTTACAACATCATATTTTTATCTTAAAGAGAAGAGAGATAAAAAGAAAAAATAACCAAAAAAATCTAAAAATATAAGTCTTGAAAAAAAAGTTTGCTTCTTCTGTTAATTAGGATGCATATTCATTATCTCCATAAACAAAAAAATGAACTGACATTTTCTTGAGAATGTGCATGAACATCAAATGGCCCAAATCCTCATTGCAGGCAACCTCTCAGTGATTGGCAGAGCAGTTGAAGCATCTCACCACCGACGTTCGGTCTATTCAAAAAAGAAAAAAAGAGAAAGAAATTATTTTGAAAAAGAAAAAAATTATATCTATATTTTTATTGTACTTTTTGACGCGTAGTTACGCACATGCGTGTTTCAAATGTAGTAAAATGTAGATATTTTACCGGCAACACAACTATACTAAATTAATGTCCTAAGTCTAAGGTTCACCTTAGATCTTTGGATCCTACTTTAAAGTAGGAGCAACGGCGTCAATCTTGGTCAGACATTCAATGTTTCGATCAGATCGATTCCACTGTTAAATCTTTGTGTTGAGCACTCTGTTTTTGGATTCGTGTGAACTTAAGTGTCTTAAGCTTCAAATTCCTCAGAAAAGGGTCAATCGTTGGTTAAGACTAACCTGTCAACAAGGAAATTACCTATCGAACGACTATGTTCAAATATGCATTTTGAAGGGTTCATTCTAGGGTCTAGGCTTTGAAACTTGCGTTTGTACGGTATCCCTGTAAAGTGTACACCTTATGTCTGAGTATCCGTTGGATGGTCGTTTGTTCCCGTAAATAGTACCTGGACGGGTTCTGGGTCGGGACTTCCATTCCCCTTTGTTCTTATTTGCCCCTGATGAGTGTGTATTTCTGCTTAATTATTCGATAGTAAGATCATCATTGACGGAGACCAAGATTGAGTGCCTCCTTCGGTAGACACCCAATTTTGGTCGGATCTGTTCAATATTATTTAAAGTTGAGCACTCTAGGTCATGTTAATCCAGGGCACATTATCAAAAGTGACACACACTCCCAAAAAGCGTTGCGACATCAATATTCACTTCACTCGGGTAGTTGTATTAAATTAACTTTGGGGTTGATGAGTTCGCTCAAATACTCCGAACCCTACCTCGTATAGGGGCACCCGTGGCCGATCAAATGTGGCAATCAATGCCTTATGAGATTGGACATAAACTGTTGAATTTTCGCATCTTTGCTTTACGCCAATTTTTAAGTATGGGTCAATCACCCTCTTGCTCGCAAGGTTATTTTATTCAAAATAAAACTTGAACATCGAACATCATCAATCATTTCACCATCTCAGTTATGCTCAGTAATTTAGTTAAGCGCTTGGGGATCGATAATCTTGAGGAACGGAAGTTTTCCCAATCGTATGGGGATTTCGCCGTGACGAACGTTTTTCCAAGTGTTGGGCTTACGCCACTCTTTATGTTTTTCCTTTTTGATGATTGAGGTTCACTTTGAATATAGCGGATCCATTAGTGTTTGCCTTGGGCCTCTTCAGATGCCTCTTTCTTTGGCATACGATCATTAGTGATCAGATACCAAAGGGGGCATCTGTAGACACCCAAATTTGGCCCAAGGCTCGATCGACACGTACTTTCAGAAAGGTATATCCCAGAGCTTTCTAAAGCACTTCTTGAATCCTTAGAAATTAACCCAAACCCTTAGGAACTATTCCTAGACCCTTAGGAATCAACCCTAACCCATAGAACCCTTCCCGGACCCATTTTGAACCCTCGTAAGCAGTGGATGAAAAGAGGAATGCCAAAGTTTATAGGCACATATTCTAAAACAGAGTCCTATACCATTAGAAAGAGGATGTTCCTAGCTTTCCAACAAGCCAAGAATAGCCTTAATCCGAGTTGTATATCAAAAGTTATGGCTATTTGAAAATTATGCAGAAATGCAGGAACTTACACACGCTAGGCCAATTTTTGATTGACATTGGCCTAGCATGTATATTATACACGCTAGGTAAAATTGGCTTCTTCCTCCAGAATTGAGCTCCAGAGCGGGCCTCAGACTTCCTTATTTTCACCAGGAACACTGTTCCCAAGCCTAGCGTGTATAATCTACACGCTAAGCTTAGGAATAGTATTTTTTTGGAAAATATCTAGATTTTGAATTTGGGATTTGACTTGTTGACCACCCAAAGTCTAGGGTGGGCTTCTTTAGGACTGTTACACCCCCATTAGTTCTATTTGCAACCCTTTAGCCATTTAAAGCCCCACCCTATCATCTACCATTAAATCCATTTCTCACCTATCTAAGCTCCCAAAAACCTAGAAAACCTTCGATCCCTATTACCTAATTGCTAACCCAATTAGCCCTTTAACCCTTCACTAATCCCATCTAACTTTATAAATAGAGAGTCACCCCCCTTGCTTAAGGGCTTGAAAAATTTCCAAGAGAAAGACAACCTTTAGATCTTTCCTCCCTTTTCATGCATTAACCCATAAATTCCATAACTGAGTTTTGTCCTTTACACCCTATTTTTCATCATCAAACCCTTAGCTTTAGCAAGATCAGGGTTGCCTTCCTCTCCTATCTCTTAGCCACCAAGCCTTAGAGGTTATAACCCATTTCTCAACCCATTTTCCATTGGAAGCTCACTGGAAGCGCATCCACGCGAAGGTTCATAATAGTACTACGAGGGCCTGAGAGCTTCGGCTCTCCCCTCTATTCCTCTGCCTTCTTTACTTTTCCTCTATCCTTGAATTGAACCCTTATGTTGCCCAAATTTCGACAGGCGGGAAGGGCTCAATAGGATCAGTGTGCCTTCGGACAAGGGGAAGTGCTGCTCATTTTCTTATATATATATATATATATATATATATATATATATATATATATATATATATATATATACACATCTAAGTAGCCATAGTAGAGACTGCTTAAAAGCAAGTTGATCGGGTGCCTAACAACTTTTCAATCGATAATCGAAGCCCCTATCCAAGAACCTTTAGAAAAGACCGGTAAATCGGAGTCATATTTTTGCACTTCGGTGCTTACAAATTGATTTTTGAGGTATCCTGGGTCACCAAAAGCTCTGGTGGCGAATTCATCTTTTTTTAGAGAGTGTGCATCGTCGTGACGGACCCACAAAGTGCACGGTTGCACAAATATAAAAATATATATAATTTGAAGTATCAAATATAGAGGTTTTATAGTAATTATTACCTTATTTTGTATAAAAGTTGTTAATTGTCTGAATAATTAGGTATCATAAACATATTTTTCAAAGCAAACATCATTTTTTAAGGCTTTCGTCATTGTTTCTACGTGGACCATATTTTTTATCATTCCTGATTAACAGAAGAAAAATAAGACTAAATAAATAAGTCCAACGCTTTCTTAAAAAAAAAAAAAAAAAAAGTCCAATCCAATAATTGAGAATTAAGTAAATGATATCAACTTCATTACATGAAAATAAAATTGCCATGCATTTAGAAAAGAATTCGATACCCAGTCTTCATCAAATGGCTTGTGAATTGTCGGCGTAAAATAACTATATATAAAGTAAACTGTAATACGTATAATGTGTTTTAAAATAATAGTTAGAATATGTTCAAATTAGCACCCTTAGGTGACCTAATGATTAACATTATTTGTTAAATAACTATAGCAATGATAACAATCATTACCATAAAGGAATAGTGTCGGCCTCATGCTCCTAATAGTCATTCGATGCGGGCATTGTCTTGCTACGGCTAGTATCTGACAACACAAATCCAATGTGGAAAACATTCATCTTAGTTTCTTCTTTTTTTCTTAACTAAATTTTTGTTATCAATTATCATTTTCAAATTAAAATTACAATTATCAAGAAATCTATAAACCTTACAAGTTTGTCTAACCATAAATCAACCTTTGTAGGTGCATGTCAGATACATGGAGGCACCCACTAGGTGTCTTGTAAGCACTTGAAGAACCAATGCTTTAAAATGTAACAATCAAAAGAAAGTAAAAAAATGAAATCATTTTACTGATTCAATATCAAGATTACATAGGTGTGTTTGAAAGCGTAAGTTCCATAGGAAGACATTCACTGATTATTTAGCATATAAGAATCTTAGAAATTAGTGCATACATAATCGTCAATATCAAATTTATATTAAATAATAAAATAAAATAAATATATAACGTACGTCCATACCTTAATATGAGGCAGTTAGGTTGTTACTCCTTTTTACAACTCCAAACTTTGCTGTTGGGGCTATTTTAATTCCTACATGTATTACGTCACGACAAAAAATAAGACTATTAGCGGCACAAAAAATTGCCACTATTAACAAAAAAATATGTTGTTTCAATAGCAACAGGACTAGTAGCGGCAATTGTTTTGTTAATGGCGGCAGTTTCTTGTGCCGCTAATAGTCTTATTTTTTGTAGTATGTTTTAATTGATCCTCGAAATTACAACTCTAACCTTTGCTCTTGGGGCTATTTTAATTCCTACATGTATTACCGTTTTAATTGATCCTCGAAAATCCCATAATATAGTGGTTGTGATTTCTAGCGATGAATGAACTTAATTCATGAGCACGAATACATGTGAAATGTTGGAAAAAGTCCCAAAAAAACTCTTTGGGGCATTTCAACAAACACCTACAGGGATAAATTTGTGTGAGTGAATTTTTATAATAAGCACTATATAATACTAATAATATCATATCTTTTAAAGCACAATACAAAAATATGAACCATACAAGCAACATGGTTTAAAATTTCAAGAAAAAAATGAAAACCTCCCCAAATAAATTACAAATATTGGTTTTAAAGGAAAAAATAAAAACTTTAAACGCAAACAAAACACTCTAACAAAAAAAAAAAACTCATTCTAAATGATTAAATGCAAGGACCCAAAAACTCTAATAAGACTTTAACAAAAAAGAAGCCAAAAATAAAACCCTAACAAAAGGGCATGGAAAACATAATTTATAAAAATAAAAATTTGAAGCAAAGAAATAAAAACCCTAATCAAATAAAAGTAATTCTAGAAACAAAACCCCCACACAAAAAATAATCAACAACAAAATATAAACCATAAAAATTATAGGGTTTAGAGTTTCAAGAGAACAAATTGAAAATATAACCAAATAAACTTTAATTTTAATTTCAAAGGAAAAATATGAATGTTCTTAAGCAAAAAATAAATAAATAAAAACCTACTAAATAAAACACCAAATCATTCTAAATCTGAGGACTAAAAAAACTTTAGCAAACCTCTAACCAAATAAAAAGAAAAAATAAAACCCTAAAAAATGTAATTTATCTCTAATTAAAAGGTATAACTGTGGAGAATTTAAAAATCTTACCATTAGTAGTAAAGAAATTTGAGGGTGAAGGTTTGATACGATGCTTTGATTTGATGAAGAAGAGCGATTTCCTAAAGAGAAATGTGTTAGAAGTAGTTTCATTTTCTCTCTCCTTTTAGAACGAAAGAGGCTTTAATAGGAGCTTTTCTAACTTACACAAAAGTATGGAATTTTGCTAACATGCACACTATTTTTGTCTTATGTGATAGAACGAAAAACATCAAACAAGGAATAAAAAAGAAATCTTTAAGTACCATTTTGTTTGTTTGCTTTCCATTTTTCTAATATATATATATATATATATATATATATATATATATATATATATATATGGTAGCAAATAAGTATCAGGGTTCCTGTTGTGCTATGAAACATGTCGAGATTTGTTACCCAACCCGACCCAACAGGTTGTGTTTTTTAAAG
This sequence comes from Chloranthus sessilifolius, assembly GCA_021018995.1. NCBI lineage: Eukaryota > Viridiplantae > Streptophyta > Magnoliopsida > Chloranthales > Chloranthaceae > Chloranthus > Chloranthus sessilifolius. The sequence goes on from CM037595.1 coordinate 88,087,217, forward strand.
TCACATCTGGCCCGCAGCAGGCCACGGTCTTACATACCCGCTAGGTCAACCCGATCTGACCCGTTTGCAATTTACCGAAGGTAGGGAGGTGGGGTGTCATATCCCCAAATTTTTGAACCAAATATGTCCCGTCAGACGTACGTATCAGTTGCGACACCTGATACCGTTTCAGATTTTTGGACGAATTATTTGGATCTATTCTAGGTCCGTTGAACTTGTTGGACAAAAGGCTAACACTTGACTTAGACATATTAGGTTCACAAATGAACCAAACAAATTGGCAAACACTCGTGTGTGTGTGCTTCACATTGAAGCAAGGCAAGGGTATAAGAGAATAGTAGGTCATTTCTCTTTGCTTTTATTTGGAAATAGAGAGAAGAAGTGAGAGAGTTTTACCTCACGTGAGCCTCGTTGCACGTTGGAACCTTGATTGAGTGTTGATCTCCCTCTCAATATCTTTTTTGATGTTCAATTGGTTACTGTAGGAGAGCGTGATCTTGAACGCAGTTGTGATCCGCGAGCTACACGCCAATCAAACCTTATTTTGCTTCGTTATGAACTACTTTTGTGGAGAACTCCGTCTCAAGATTTCCTTCGTGCATGGATCTGACATTGTAAGAGTTAGGAGGTAATTGATCTTCGCATGCGTCATGATCCGACTTCAAGAAGTTGGGCTTTCAAACTCTTTGACGCGTGTGGCAAAAGTGTCGTTGAGCACGTTCCTCTGATCGATGTGCATGTGAATTTCGTGAGTTAATAAGGTGAGATCTCGTGGTTTAATTGTATTTATTTATGGCTTAGATTGAACATTTACTGCTCTAAAAGTTAAGCATTGAATGTGGGTTTGAAAAAGGAAAAAAGAGAAAAAGAAAGAAAATCAAATTTCGGGAGGAATTACAGAAATCCTGAAAGTCGCTCACGCGACTTTAGATCTCGCACGAGTGACATGGAGTTGCTCGTGCGAGATCAGCTTCAGAATAGGCATGAAATTAGAGGGGAACAGTTGTTCGCGCGACTGAGAGTGTGCTAGGAACAGTCTCTCACGCGACTTTGGAGCTCATGCACGTGACTATCTCAGGCTGCTTTAATAAAAATTAAAAGAGCACAATCGCACGTGCGAGACCGCGCGACTGGGGTGTGCCACTGGAACTCGCTTGCTCGACCTTGGGACTCACGCGAGCGACTGAGCCAATTTTGGCTATTTTCGATATTTTTGGGAGTTTTCTCTGAAACTTCGAAGAGTATGTTTCTTTAGGCATTAATTCATACCCTTTGGATGCATTGAAATGTAGGTTATGAGTTGAATGTGTGCATGGGGATTTTCGCCTCGTTTTGCATATTTTGTGTGATTTACATGATTTCGTGAGCCATGAGGTAGGGGAAATTCAACAACATTATATTTGATTTGATTTGTATAAATAATGTGACGTGATAAGGCAATTGTGATAAGTTCAAACTGCATTTAACTCATTGATTTATGAATCCTTCAAATCAAGCTTTGTACAGGAATTCTAAAACACGTGATTCGAAATGTGAATATGATTTGCATATGTATGTGTGACTTCGAATATGAAATTGTGTGTGAGCCTTGAATTCTAAGTTTCGAACTAGTTATAAATTATGCACATTACATGGTGTTAAATTATATATTAGAATTTCCACAATGATTTAAGGTTCACGTGGAATGAATCCCCATTGTGTACCGGTATGGCAGGATATTCGTACAATTGTACCAGCTAACGGTAAACTTAGCCTCACAAGTGTCCTCATAGCGTAGGGGCTTGCGCATTCCGAAAATTATTCATTTGAACGACGGTGGTTCGGGGATTCCTATCGGTATATGTGTGGCTCTCAATGCTATATTTTGCTTGAGAGACCATTTAAGTTATTATTTTAAGTCATGATAAGATATGAAAACGGCATGTAAAAATTCGAAAACAAATTAAGAGATTAGAAACCAAGAAACAAACTCCAAACTTGTGTTTAAATTTTATTTTTGTTGATTCAAACATCTTGAAAATTTAGTTTTATGTGAAATTTGTTTCCGAAATAAGTCATGAAATCTATACTTTGACATATGATATGAATGCTATTGATATTTCCCCTATTGAGCTTAGATTGTTAGCTCACCTCTCGATTATACGTCACAAGCACAGATGTTGACCCAGGCATTGAGGATTCAGGGTGTGAGGAAGACCCAAATTACATTCCGACAGAGGATTCAGATCTACCACCAGACGAGTACTTCCCTTAGGGGATGTCTGATAAATTTGAAATCTTGTGACTAGGGCTTTGTATGTCCAGTCATTATTTTGTTGTAGAACCTTGGATACATGTTGTACAAATATTTTGTGTAAACTACTATTTAGGTGATGGTCGGCCATCACTGGTAGTTCATTTTGGTTTTATCAGACTTGTGATTTTTATAGGAATAGAACTATTATTTTGTCTCTAATCATATATATATATATATATATATATATATATATATATATATATATATATATATATATATAATTGAAGATTTTCTTTGCCATAAGAGTATATTTGCTTTGAATTCTGTTGTGTGTGTGGATGTGCCAAGTGTTTCGTTTGAAGATCGTCGTTTTCGACGGTCTAACGGTCCGGGTTTCGAGGTTAGAAAATCCGGATTGTCACATGGAGAGCACTTGGGCCATTTTTTGAGGCTAATGGTCAAAGGTCAAAGATCAGGTACAAGGTACTAGTGTAGTGTACAAGTCATACAACTAAGGATATCAACGGATTGACCTGATACCTGACCTCACCAGATCCGACCTTATATTGTATCGGGTTGAGCACATAAACTTGGCCCCTCAAGTTGGGTCAGCCATGAGACATCTGACCCGATATTTTATACGTAAAAGACAGGAAAAATAGGGTGCCAGGTCAAATCGGGTTTTCTGGTTGGGTCAGGTGCACCATTGGGATGGGTGAAGTCGGGTCGGGTGTATGCTGTTTTTCCATTGGGCAAAAATTTTGACTTGAACCGACCGAACCGTTGACTCAGGAGAACTTGGAATCTATGACTATGTTTGGGATTGCTATTTGGATGTAAAGCACCTTAGTATGGGACTATTTATGGTTGTAAGTTCTCTTAGCTCTTTAGGAGGATGAAAGAGCTGAATTTGAGTCTCCTTAAAAAAACAATTTTAACTTACTCTTTTAAGTGGGTAACTCTTTGTCTGCAAAGAGCAATCCCAAACACAACCTACAAGACATTAGTTAGTATAATTTGTTTTAGTAAGGTAGCCCGGGCACTAGATTTCTATTTTCACGACTCACTTTTTTGTTTCATTTTTAATAAAATAGAGATGTTTTTTTTCGTCTGAATCCTTTAAACTAAATGGTTAAGTCAACCCAAATCTCAAATCAACCAAATTTTCAGCCATTGGATAGAGGAGAATCTTGAATTTCACAATTTTCCTTTTTCGTAGGATGACATGCAGTCAATATTCTTTTCTATACAAGGGTTGTAAATCTAGTTTAACACAAAATCCGAGTCAACCAATTGGGCCTCCTCATTGCTCATAAACTGCATATCCTTATATCACGAGTTGCAAATCTTATGTCGATAATTTTAAAAGGTGTTGACTGCTTAAATTATATGATGAGAATTTTTTTGTCTTGTTTTACACCATATATTATTGAGAAAAGTATGAAAACACCCCCCATTTATATTTTTATTATAAAAATGATTATTATTTTTTAATTATGAAAATGTGTCCCATGCAAACCAATACAGGCCCATATTCGTATGCATTCTCCATGTAGGTGTCGAATGCCTAATAAAAAAAAGGTCAACTTAAAAAAAAAAAAAAAATCAAAATTTGTTGGCAAGGGCAGCATTGTAATTATTCTTTAAAATTGATCGGTGCCCTACGTGGGTTGATATGTTTGGCTGCTCGTTTCAAGTATGTGGGGGTGCTGTTTCAGAAGAAAAAATGGTGCTTGATTTTTTGGTGATAAAAAATGACACAGGGTGTTATTTTCAAGTACGCGGGAGTGTTGTTTCAGAAGAAAAAATGGCGCTTGATTTTTTGGTGATAAAAAATGACATAGGGCGTTGTTTTGTAAAAATCCTTATATTTTTCATATAATGTTATACAAAATCACATGAAACGAAACTATGTCCCACATTTCTTTTATTTTTTTCTCTCTGTTTTTGAGGATAGCATACAGTATAAGCAGCCTAGATGCAGTGCCTGTGCAAACTTGCACACACAGAGGATCCATATTCGGCACAACACGCTGAGAGGAGACCCGTACTTGTCTAAAACAAACTCCCAAGCACTAATAATGTTCTGATGATTGCACATTTCAACCCTTAAAGAGCATGAGCCTGATATTTAAAGATTAAAACACTACAAAAAATAAGACTAATTAGCGGCAGTTTTTTTAATAAAAAATTGCTGCTATTAGTACTGTCACTATCAAAAACTGCCGCTATTATCAGTCTTGCCCCAACCAAAATTGCTTTAATAGCAAGTGCCGCTGACACCCCTTATTTCTATAGTGAAATTTGTGTTAATGCACTTACTGTCAACTAAAGGGTGGTAATGGGCCGGGATAGGGTATACCCAAGCCTAACCCGATAGATTTAAACTCGGCCCAAGGCCATCCTGAGCCGTGACAAGCTTATGGACCAAGCTCAAGCCCAATTCGACCATTTATTTATAAATTACTTATTGATTTAAAAAAATAACTCCATAATCATATAATAGAAAATTTAATATATTAATAATATCTAATAATATGTTAATATAAAGTTTAGAGTGTATTATAAAAAATACTTCTTAAATTATTATTTTATAAATATTACAAGTAAAACTCAATATGCATATTATATATTAGAGCCCAATGGGCCTAAGAGGTTAAGCCCACGCCCTCCCTGTTTAAATTTCGGCTTAAAGTGCTAGCCCAAGCCCCCCCGCAGGCTTTTTGTCAAGGCCAAAGCCTCCTTAAATTGAGTCGGGGCTAACAGGCTGGGCTGGGCAAACCAACCCATTGCCACCCGTATTGTCTATGAGTCAAGTCTTCCTAGTACATACCTGCCGCAATCAAATTTTTAACTGGGTCGGGCATTAATATTGACTCATCGGATCGGCTCTGGCATGAAGCATTTGACCAAACCTTCGAGTCAGGGTAGCACTATAAAAAATAAGACTATTAGCAGCAGCCCAAAACTGCCGCTATTAATAAAAAATTGCTGCTATTAGTCTCATCACTATAAAAAATTGCCACTATTAGTTCTGTCGCTATCAAAAACTGCCTTAACAGCAAGTGCCGTTAAAACACCTAGTGCAGGATGGATAACAATTGGGTCGATGCCCCACCCAAGATTTTCCATGCAAAATCAACAGAAAAAAGAGAGGCTTTGAATCGGTCAAGTTGGTTCTGTTGTAGGGGTGGGAATGGGCTGAGCTTGGGTCAGACAAGGGTCATCCCAAACCCATCCCGACAGATATGAGATCGGCCCAAGCCTGGCTTATGAACCTAAGCCCAGACCTGATCCATCTTAAACTTTCAAAGCCCAAGCCTGTTGCCCATTTATATATCAATTGCTTATCTATTTACAAAAATTAGCTCTATATATTAATAAAAGTAGAAATAGTTATGTACTGCAAATATTGCAAATATATATTTCGAGGAAAGTGTAGGTTAAAAGTTAAAAACTATAGTTCTTTAATTCTTTTTTATCATTTTACCCGTAAACTCAATATATATATCTATGGAAAAGGTATCCATCCTCTGAGAACGGTGACTGTCCTACAAGGTTCCAAAATATATATATATATATATATATATATATATATATATATATATGAAAAAAGTGTCCATCCTTCTTTGAAGTACCGTGATTGTCCTACAAAGTTCCACTATATATATATATATATATATATATATATATATATATATATATATATATATATATGGAAAAGGTGTCTATCCTTCTTTGGGGTATGGTGACTGTCCTATAAGGTTCCATATAGTGATCCATGTAGCACTCGAAATATTATTTTGATGCATGTGGAGCTTGGGTGTATTGCATAGATCATTTTTATAAAAGAAAAAATAAAATTTAAAAACTCATATTCACTGTGTATTTTTTTAAAAAATATTTTCAATATTTCTAATTTTAAAAGTAATCTAAAGCATTCACTCTTGCCCCAAAGGGCAGCCAAACAGTGTTTTGGGTGACAAGTATATATATATATATATGCCACCCAATGGGCTGAAGGGCTTGAGGCCAAAGCCAGCTCTTTAAATTTTGGCCCCAAAATGTTGGCCCGTGGATATAGCATCAAGCCCGATTCCTCCTCAATTGGGGTTGGGCCTAGTGGGCTTGGCGGACCAACCCTAGTGGTTTTGGTTGGGTCGGATGTAAGTTGGCCCAGAGTACATCTCTCACGATTCCCAAGTAACTCCACACTCTCCCTTCTTCTTATTCACAAATCACAGATCAACAAATCGACGGTGAGATCGCATTGCTGAAAGCACTGATCTTCCAATCAATGGCGTTGCATCCCTCTCTTGTTCCTGAAATCGGACCTGACGGGATCGCACGAGAATCCCCTGTAATCGCCTACACAGAAAAGGTCTCTCTACCATCTCATTCATCCTTTTTATTATCTTCTTTTCGATCTACATATTCTATAATCATTTTTTTTTCTTGGTTTGTTTGGACAATTGGCTTACATTTTCTGTTTCTTTATCTTCTTCAACATTTTCAGATTATTGAGGAGGAACAGCTTCAATTGAGGAGGTCAGATTCATAGAATTTGAATTTATTTTCTGATCTAATATTTTGTTTTGAGCGAGCTAGATTTAGATGTGGAATTTGTTTATTTGATGATTATGTGTGATGATCGGTATCTTTATTCAAGTTCATTGGAAAATTCCTGCAAATTTAGAGTTGATTTAGCAAGCTTATTAGTCAATTTAGTTTATTTTTCGATTAATTTAACTAGAAACATAACGAACTGCGAATCACGTTGAGTGAACTGACAGTGAATGTTGAGAGTATTTGATTTTCAAGCTCTTCGGCGGATACTCCATTTTTTAATTTAATCATCTTTTGAATGATGATTTAAGCCACCGATCTTCGACATCAATCTATCAAAACAAAAACAAAAGATCTATAACGTCCTTATTTGATTGTATGCTGTGGAAGCCGATTAACACTTGAATCTTCATTCACTCCTTGTTCGATCAACACTTTGGCACAATAGGGATGCAATGCTATAAGAGAGGGTCACTTTCCAAGTACGAACTGGGACCCTACCTTATAGAGACTTTGGCTGAATCCTTCCCATTAAGGACTCGACCTTCCTTATTTGATTACAATTATAATCACACTTAAAGTACAAGATTATCTTCTTTCCTTACTTCATCAGTAAGAGTTTGAGATTGATTGTGCCAATCACTGGTCAGCGGTTTGACCAGAGTGAACAGCTATAATCAAGAAACAGCTAACAGTCTCCCACTTGACCACATTTTGTTAATTAATTTCAAATTTGAAAATGTTAGTTAACTTGTTTCAAATGGCAAACCTTATTTAATTTTAACTTGTCTTGTATAATAAGTCTGGTCCGCTGAGACTACTAACATAGAATCAATGTAGTCCATGCATCATCTCATCGATATACGATCGTTCATTGGTTACAATATTAGCACTCAACACCAACTTGGATTCCAACTTAGGGTGATCTTTCATAGATTACAAGTTTGCAAACTAAACACTAATATCAATAAATTTAATCGATTATTGATCTTTTTGAAAATTAAATGCATTTCTCTTGGTGCCCATTCTAATCCCATGTTGCCCCGTCCTTTTGGTATGATTGAGTTCACACCCTAAGGTCTATGTACGTGGATTTTGAGGAGTAACAGTTCAGGTTATTATTTCTCTTTGTGCCTGTTATTATTGGCCTATCTTCTAGTTGGATGTAAAAATGCCTTTCTCAATGGGCTTCTGAGTGAGCAGTTTTACATCGATCATATGCCCAGTTTTCTTCTTTAGGAGGTGTATTGTGGGAAAGTGTTTCATCTATGCAAGTCGATCTATGGGCTTAAACAGTCTCCTAGAGCTTGCTTTCGGCGATTAGGTCCAGTTGGCATTGCCATGAGTTTCTCTCGGTGCCACTCAGATCACACCTGCTTTGTTCCTATTGGAACAGGTGGTCATTGAACTATTTATTGGTTTATGTTGATAATTTATTGTTATTGGTAATGACTCTGCCTTCATCACTCATGTGAAGGCGGAATTGGACGTGATTTATTGTTACGTTAATGATTTATTCTTTGTTGTCGATCTTCCATGGCGTTGAGGTAGCTTCCTCCTCACGGGCCATCTCACTCTCTAAGAAGAAATATAATATTGATCTATTATAGGACATGGATAAACTTCATCTTCAAGCTGATGTTGACGATCTTCTCCTTGCTCCATCCAAGTAGCAATGACTTGTTGGGTGTCTCATATATCTTACCAACATCCAATCTAATCTTATGTTTGCTATTAGCGTTGTTGCCCAATTTATGCAGTCGCCACTGCCCTCTGGTACCTCATCTTGAGGTTGTGCATTGTTTATTATGCTATATTAAGTGGGTGGGAACTGTTCTTCTCTGATGCTAGACACAATACTATCAATTGTTAAAGTGATTCTGACTATGCCAGGCACCCACTGATAAATGTTCTACAGTGGGTTGCTCTACCTTGGAGACAATCTTGTATTTTGGAAAAAAGTTAAAAGCGTAATGTTTCACAATCTAGCGCTGAGTAGGAGTATGGTGCTACACATGGTACATGTGAGTTTCTATTGCTACGATCCATAGTTGTTAAAGGCGCTAGGCGGGGCCTAAGCGGTACACCCCCCTTGGAGCTAACCAGGGCCTAGGCGGGGCTTAGGCGGAGCCTAGGCGGTGAGGCATTGTAATATTGTAATTATTACAGTAATCTATAGATGATCTCTAATAAATGATAAATATGTGAAAATAATAAGTAATGATAAAACCTTGATTATTGTTTTTTATTTTTTATTGATCGATAAAAAGGATAAAAACATGATTATTCACTCATTTAGCGTCAATCATCATGTAAATTGGTTGAAAACATAAAATAACAACTCACAACTAGCAAGCAACATTTAACAAATTAAACAGACAAAATAATGAGTAGATCATTTGTTTTGAACGCATAATAGCTTTAGAATTTTGGAATTTTAAAGGCATCTGTTGGTTGATAATGGTCAAATCTAAAGTTAATTGATTATAGTTGAAATTTTTTAGAAAAAATTTCAATGTAGTGAATTGATCTAATTTAATTCTAAGTAGTCTGTAAAAGATTGTAAAATTGGGCCCTAGCTTAAGTGGTGATGCACATGTTATTTGAAGTCAGGGCTTCTTGTAGTGGTCCTTAGTAGGCCCACCTAAATGCCCTCTAGCAGTCTACCATGTCTCTTTATGACACTCAGGGAGTGTAAAGCGTAAGCGGGCTACGCCTAGGCTATCACCATCCCTAAGCGGGGCCTAGGCGGCAAAGCAGGGCTTAGGCACAACTTTTGACAACAGAGCTACGATTATTTCTTATTGAGTTTGGTTCTCCCCCCTTTGTTCCTGTGCCTCTACATTATGGCGGAAATTAACATTGTATCTAGTTCTCTTCTACATGAAAGAAAAGTGACTGAGGTTGATGTCCACTTTTTTCAAGAAAAACCTTAGGCTGGGATCATTGATGCACCGAAAAGTTTCATCTATTGAGTAGCTTGGCGATATTTTCACTAAGGCAGTAGGTCCTCCATCACTTCAGGATCTTTTGGTCAAACTATACATGATAGGTATCTATGCACCAGCATGAGGGGGAGTTTTGGGATATTGATATACTTGCTGTAATATGTGGGTGGTGTGTAAGTAGAATATTGATATGTGAGGTGTGTTCTTCTTTTAAACAGTATTCTTCTTTTCATCTTAACATAAAGGTTACTAGGTCTTTCTAAACTCTTATGCTAGTCGTCTCTCTCTCTCTCTCTCTCTCTCTCTCTCTCTTTTCTGTAATTGTAACCCTTATTCCTCAACTATCAACACTAAAACCTGAACTTACCATCTCCAACCAAACCCTATACTGTCCTTGGAAGTCAAGTATATTTTCGCATACTTGGAGAAGTTGCTTACTGTCTAGGGTTTTATCTTTTGTATTTCAGTCATGTTGCATGCATTGATGCAAAAATTTGATGATAATCGTGGAATCAACTTCAGTCCTTATCACTCTAAATCCATACTACTCACTGAATGTATATATTCATTAGCAGCCTTGAAGTTGTATTCTAATACAGGTTTGAGTTTCTAGATCAATTGCAAAGTCTTTAATGAAAAATTTTCAGGTTTTATCTTTGGTCGAATACATGCTTTCCCAGATTTCATTTTACTATTCGATCGAGACGCCAGTTCGTTTGTCAATAATCCCCGAATGGCTTCAGTTTGTAATTATTATGATCTTCCATCTAAGTTTGGAGAAAGATGAAAACAGGAAATTTCCATAACCACTTTTTAGTATAGTTGACCACAAAACCTGTATATTCAGGTTGAGATAACAGCATGAACTGAAAACAGAAAGATAGGTGGGCAACATTGTTGTTGGCATCTGATAAATCTGACATATGTATCATAATCTTTGTTTGGATCATTGGGTTTTTTAACAGCTTATTACCATTCCATAAATGAAAGGAAATCGTTTACTCTGTTTGTAGTTGGTGGTTTGTCCATCGGCAAAGCGAACCATGAACTGGCTACCTCATGCTTAGCTATGAAGTTTGAAAAAACAGTCATCGTGCTTGTTACCTATCTTCCTTTTGTTACCATTTCTGATCCAGCATTTTAATGGTTTTCAAATTTTTTGTGGTTCTTATGTGAGATGAAGCCCTCACTTTCCCTAATTTCTTTTGAACGTACTCTCTTTGATATATAATGTTCACATACTGATTTTTAGTCAAAGATATGATCAAACATCAATAGCACCGAGTTGGGTAATTTCTGCTAAAGTTAAAAGTGTCTGTGATGGACTATGTAAAAGATATTGTATTGTTTAGTAAAGAGTATGATCTAAAGATGCGTGTTTATTAAATAAGTATATGGGTATATAAAAAAATAAGTAAATGATAAGATGCTGTCAAATTGCTTATGCGTTTTTATTAAATAATTATGAGTATATAAAAAAATAAATAAATGATAAGATGCTGTCAAATTGCTTATATACTAATACTCCACTACACATTCTTGGATTATCAATGTAACAATGAAGTAATGAACTATATAGAGCATCTTGACAATTAATTGTAATCCTTAACATCACCTGCAGTTCTGTTCCATCTCATTTTAATTCATATTATAAAATTAACATTAAGCTATTAATAATCACCAAACCCAACTAAGTTTCATTTCTTGAGTGAATCTGGTTTGTGTGATTTTTATCAGATAGTATGAAAGTCAGTACTGAAGTTTTTGCATAATAATTAAATTGAACTGAATTGTAAGATCCGGTTTGTACATGGTGAGATTTTACCAATGATCGAGTCCTCGACGACTCCATAGTACTGGTTCTGTAGACTTCATTAGCTAGATGCATGAAGCTTTAAGGTATAGTCTGCAATATTCGAAAGAAGCCTTACCTGATATCACAGCGGTCTGTACGAAGTGTAGTATGCAATAATTGAAAGAACCCAAAATTTCAAATAACTTCTTTGAGAGCCATGTTTTAGTGCCGGTTCAAATATCTAAATATTGGAGGGACGGTTGTGGTGAGTGATGCCACAATTATTCATACGGACCGAGGGTAAAGAATCAAATAGTAGGCCTTCAAACATGAAGATGGGCTTACAAAAATGTGGTCAATGAAATTTTTTTGAAAGCCACATCATGTCTTGTCCAGCTCAGCTCTGATAAATGGAGGCCCACAGCCTTGATGGGACCCAGGTGATGAGTTGGATTGGTATTGACCCACTAAAGGTCACTGACACTGACCAATAGGTAGAGTTCTTTGGCCTGGAAGCCTGCAAAACACTGAATTTCGTGTGAGCAAAAACTTTGATCTTTTCTTTTCAATTGTGTCTGAAGTAGTCATCAATGCCTACAGAAATAAAGGGCGATTTGTAAATGTAAATATGTTTTGGCAAGTCAGATAGATCTAAAAAAAATGACTACAAACTGAAACCACTTTATATCTATAGTGACGCATCCAGGCAATCTGAGCAATTTTTACAGAAGCGAGGATTCAATAAACAGAACCAAAAGGAAACCACCAGCAAATGCATTACACCGAATCGCAGATTTGATAAACAGAAGCCACCAGCAGAAGCATTATATCAGGGCCCTACTGATGCATTGGTGTCAAAGATTACCATTGTGATTGCCCAAGTAGTTGATTCCTCTGGAAAGTATCTTTGACTTTTTGACCCATCATGACAAGCAAATGGTTCTGTCAGGAAATTCATCACACTAAGCCTACCTGAATGATTTTATCCAGCTTTTGAAGCAAATGCTGCTAAACAACGACCACCTTTTCCTTAAAATTCTCTACAACCATTTTTTAGGGTTGTCTTCAAAATTCGAAGAAAAATGCTTTTCTATTTAGAGGTTTTGTGTTGATTTAATTTTGTAACTATTAATGGTATTTATTTTTACCATTCGGTAGTTGTTTAAAAGCTGAAGTGAGTGATGATGGCGTTATTGATTCGGGTTTTAATCAATGCTTGTTTCTTTAGCCTATATACTATTAAGATTCCTTTATTGAGATTGGCCTAGTATTCTTCTAATGCGGAATATGAATAACTCAGATACATTGAAGAAAATTATTCTAAAATCCGTGATGTTGAACGAGAGCTAGCAAATCTTACATTCGAGGTGAAACTCACAGCTGGCCCGAAGAAAGCTGGTTAGTATGTGTTTCACATTATTTTCACTTCTGGACTGTTGGCTACTATTTCTATTGCCCTCTTTCCCCTATGCTTATGAAGTTTCTCCCTCTTAATTTGTGAAAATAGCTGATTATCTTCTTCTATTGTATGGCATGTACCATAAGCACTTGAACACTTGCGAAAGAAGATAGAAATAGCAACGGAGAAAATACGAGTTGCTAAGATAAAGGAAGATGAAGCACGAAAGGTTTGTTTTGCATTTTTTGGTAGAATCAATCATTACTGCTCTATTGGAAGAAGCTTAATTGTTTCCTAGAGAAATGTTCCAACTAAAACACCCTTGGATGTTTATACTTGAAACTTCTGTTTAGACTGTGAGACATGTTTTTTGTTTATTAATTCTCCATGCTCTTCTGAGGTGCTTTCCATGTTCATGTACGAATTCCCTACACTGAGTCCCTACCCAAAGTAAATCACAGAGAACAGTGGTAACTTGACATGAGAGATGCAACTGCTTGAAGGCATACTGAAATTCCTAATTTGCAACCTTCTTCACCCCTAGGGAGCTTTCTTGCTTGCTTCACCTTCCTGTATTCCCTTATATATATATATATATATATATATATATATATATATATATATATATATATATATATATATATATATATATATATATATATACATATAAGGTACAAGGAAACGACAGCGAGAAACTTAAAAAAAAACCCACTCTGACCTAAAAGGCAGCCCGAAAACACACCTACAAAGGCTCACATAAGCGGAAGGAAGAAGGCTAGTAGGAAGACGCAACTTTTTCCAATCATCCAAGAAATTCCTGCTCTCCCTCTCCATCTTATTGATCGAAAGACTGACCCAAAGCATAGTAAGGTGCCTAGTCACCTTCATAATCATAAGGACGGGCTTGCGCCTCTTCCTAAACACCCTATCATTTCTCTCCATCCAAATAGCCCACATAACCTCCGATGAGTTGCCAAATTGTTTTTAGAAGGGCGTTCTATTAGATGGAGTGCTGAAAATTGAAGATTCGGAATAAAGTGGACCATCTTGGAAAACCGATCACGAAAATGGAATCATGCTTCCTAACAGTCCTAGACAGTCCGAGCACGAAATCCATGCTAAGGTCTTACCATGGGGTGTGTGGCACTCACAATGGGGCATACAATCCTGTATTTTGCTTCTCCGCTTTGCCAGTCGATTACGACATTGCCCAATAATTTTGGCAATGTCTCCCATGAGACTGGGCCAACAAAATCGATCCTCAATAAAGGCAATGGTTTTATCACGACCAAAATGAAAAGCGATCATCATTAAGCCCCCATATAAGAAAATCTCGCAAGGAGGTATGGGGTATACAAAGACGATCCTTAAACAAGAATTCACCCTGTAGGACATACCCATGACTACTAACCTTTTGACCATCGACTAATGAGGTATCCCATATTCCAAAATCAGTGCGTGTTGGATAATCATCCTTCAACCTCTGAAAATCGGTAACCTTGACGCTCATAGTGTGAAACACTGTCTCGACGACTCAATGCATCTACAGGTTTGTTCTCAACCCCGGCCTTGTATGTCGAAACGAAAGTGTATCCCTAAATATACTCAACCCACCCCGCATGACATGAGTTTCGTTTCTTCTGAGAATTAGGATATCCCAAGGCCTCCTGGTCAGAAAACAAAACGATTTCTTGTGGCAGGAGGTAATGTCTCCAATATTTTAAAAATTGTGCTACCACGTTGAACTCATTGTCATAGGTAGAGTATTTTTTACGTGTTTCATTCAGCTTCTCACTGAAATAAACAACAAGATGGCCCTCTTGGCTCTAAACTCCTCTATCCCGATGCCAGATGCGTCACACGTGATCTCAAAGACTTTGGAAAAGTCAGGTAGGCTCATGATAGGAGCTTCAGTCAAATTTGACTTGATCTCCTTGAATGCCTTAGCTGCAACATTTGTCCATCGAATCCCCCCCTTAATGCAATCGGTAGTAGGGGTGTTGACACAAAATTTTAGAATTCAAAGGATCGAGAAGTTCTTCTAATTCCAGAGTTTGAAATATAGATGAATAAAAAAAGGGAAGGAGAAGCCTATATTTATAATTAATTTTTTAAAATTAGAGTAGGAGTGGGACCCACGCATGTTGACTTATGTGTGGACTTTAGTTCCACTCCCACTTTATCTCTCTCTCGAACTCCCTCTCTTTCTCTCTTCAAAGGTGATCCACACAGGGTCCATCTTGCGTGGGTCCCAGTCCCAATCCCTCTCTCTCCTCTTTTTTCTCTCTCTAAAGGTGACCCACGTAAGGTCCCACCTGCATGGGTCCTAGTCCCACTCTCCTCTTTTCTCTTTCTTCTCCTTTCTCTCCTTTCGCTCTCCACTCTCTTCTCTTTCTCTCTCTTTATGACCCACACAGGGTAGACCTCTGTGTGGTTCCCAATCCCTCTCTCTCCTCTTTTCTCTCCTTTCTCTCTCTAACGGTGACCCACACAGGGTCCCACCTACATGGATCTGAACCTCTCTCTCTCTCTCTTCTTTCTTCTTCTTTTTCTCCTTTTTCTTTTTCTTTCTTTACTTTTCTCTAGATAGCCCATGTTGGGAGACCCCTGCGTGGATCCCTTTCTCTCTCTCTCTTCTATCTCCTCACCCATGCAGGGACCCACCTGCGTGGGTCCCTCAAGTCTTCTCTCTCTCTCTCTCTTATATTCTTTTCTTCTCCTTTTCTCCTTATTTCTTTCTCTCTTTCTCTCCCCCCACCCACGTAAGGACCCACCTACGTGGATCCCCTAGACTCTCTTTCTCTCTCTTCTTTGTCTCTTTTCTCTCCCTTCACCCACGCAGGGATCCACCTGCATGTGTCCCAATCTCTTTCTCCCTCTTCTTTTTTCTTCTTTTCTTCTCTCTCTTCGACCCACCTAGGGACCCACCTGTGTGGGTCCCAACCTAATTCCTTCTCTTTCCTCTCCTTTCTTCTCTAAGTGAGACAATTGCGAATCCATTACATGGGTCTCTTCTCGAGTCTTCTCTTCTCAATCCGCATGATGGCTGAGACCCACGCAACCCTCTTTTCACCTTAGATCCCATTCGAAGTTGCAGACATTGTCAGATGGTAATTTCCAGTAACCACTATGGCAACTCTATAAATAGGAACCTTCCCTTCTTTATTTGGGATCTGAATCTGTGTACGCAAAAGCCATGTCGAAAATTCTCTAACAGATTCTTTGCTTAGATACTTTAAGGTATTTCTTCTGCTTGTCCTTATCTTATTTCAGTACTTAGAGTGAATGGGCTATAGGGTCCATATTTAATTTCAGAGGTTTGGATTGCCTCTCACACAAAAGTTGTACTTAGTCACGAACCCATCCTTAAGTTTTAAGTCGGGTGTTACAATTTAAGTCATACGGGTTACGACTTGTGCCTAATCCCTTATGTATTCGGGGCTATGTTAGGTCATCCGGGTCACGTACCCCTGCCTAATCCCTGATATATATTCGGGCTGTAACTACGAAATTTAATACCCTTTGTATGGGTTGCAATCATGAGTTAAAAGAATAGATTCGGGCATCGACACCTAAACATTTAGAAATTATTGTTATCACTTCATGTAATCATAATCAAGAGATCATTGCTTCTCGCGATCATAACTATCGTCTCTTTACACGATCATGATCAACTCCAGTTGATAATCACTCCATGTGATTGCAGCCAATTCCGATGATCATTGATCTACGAGGCCATGATCATCATCATTTAATACAATTATGATCAACTCCGGATGATCATCACCATATATGATTATAATCAACTTTGTTGGTCATCGCTCTACGTGATCATGATCAGCGTCACTAAGTGCAAGTACGATCAACTCCGGTCTATCATTATCATTATTTTGTGCAATCGCGACGACTGTGATTGATCACTGCTTTACGCGATCTTGATCAAAACTAAAAGTCCATCGTTTTGTACGTTTGCGATCAGTCTTAAAGGTAACTACACCACAAGATTACGATCAATATCCTTGATATTGGAGTTTCTCTCGTGGTTCGGGTTATTGGCTCCTTAAATTAAGTGTTCATACCTTAACCCCCGAGAACGAAAATTCTTTCAAAACTAAGATTGATCTAACGGTAGGATGGCTTCATATTAAACCAAGGTTTAAACACGTGGCTAACATCTTATCAGACCTAAACTAAGACGCATTAGGAAGATCAAGCCCAAGTTATAAGAAAAAAATTGATTTTAACTAAGGTCTGACACCTCTATAAGTTAAAATACTAATAATTATGATGATCAGCCATTAAAGAAGAGATGAATCTGGTTTTCGAATTCATATTCGAGACACGACACCAAGAACTAGTGATGAGATTCATCCACGAACGCCTCGCACCCATACTGCTCCATGCCTATCAATCGGATGGGTCTGGCTTTAGACATAGAGGCTCCTATATCCGTCATCCCCTAGTATGCTAAGCATTTATCTTTTGGCATACTAATATTGAAGACGAAGACGATGATGATGATGAAGATTGAAGACCAAGTATATAGGATTTTTTTCTTTATTTATTCATTATTTTCAGAGACATAAATATTTGTTTTTTGTAGCTTTTAATTAGAGGTATTCATTCTTTGATGTAATAACGGGGCATCTACTGCGATACCCGGAAGTGTAAAAGTCGACTATTTTAATAAAACCCTCCCCTATTGAGGGGAAATTTGTTACGATTGATTTGTCAGTGAAGTTATTCCTATGCAAATTTGTTATGTACCAAGGGGGCCATGATAGAGCTGAAATAATTTATAAACCAAAGATAAAACGCCGCCAATCCATGGAAGTCAAGGATAAAACATAGCCAATCCATGGAAGCTACGGACATCATGACCACTCTGAGGTTTGGGCCACTCGACAATGGACCTAACCTTTTCGGGATCCGCAGTCATTCCATTCGCTGATACAACAAATCCTAAGAAGATTACCTGATGTTTCATGGATGTGCACTTCTTAAGATTCACGTACAACTTTTCTCCTCTGAGAGTCATACAGACTTACTTACCTGCCTTAAGTGGTCTAGGTGTTATTCCCCGCGGTGATTATAAATCAGGATATCATCGAGATACACTGTAAGAAACTTGCCTATGAAAGGCCTCAACACCTGGACCATGATCTTGATGAAAGTGTGAGGGGCATTTATAGGCCTAAAAGGCATGACCATCCACTCATACAAACCATCCTTGATGTTAAAGGCAGTCTTCCACTCATCCCCGTAACAAATGAACTTGATGGTAGCCACTTTTAAGATCTATCTTTGAAAAGATAGTGGCACCTATCATCATATCCAACATATCCTCAAGCCTCGGTATAGGAAACCAATACTTGACCATGATCTTGTTGATCATCCGACTATCTACACACATTCTCCAAGACCCATCCTTCTTGGGTGTGAGGAGTTCAGGCACGACGCAAGGGCTTAGACTTTCCCTAATGAACCCCCTTTCCTAAACAGTTCATCAGCTTGCCTCTTCAACTCGGCATATTCTATCGGATTCATTCTATAGTGAGGTAAGTTTGGTAAAGTCAATTCGAGTACCAGATGTATGACATGTTGAATATCCCTCATTGGTAGAAGCTCATATGGTTGATTTTTAGGAAAGGCATCCAGAAATGCTTTCAACAGTGGCTTGACCTCTTAAGGACACTCAACACAAGACTCTGGGTGGTAGCAACGGTAACGAGAATGTAAATAGCATTCTCCTCTTTCACCTCCTGCTCAAAACTTTGAGGGGCTAACAATATTAACCAACTTGGATTTGCTCTTTTATCTGTTTTTGTCGGACTTCTTCATCTTTCCCGTGGGTGTTTTGGGAGGCAATTTGGTCTTCTTACTCTCGTGAAGGAATGTACACATATTCTATCTCTCAAATAGCATACATCCACGTCCTATAACCATGGCCTTCTCAGAATGATGTGCCTGGCATCCATAGGCACTACACCACAAAGTGTCCTTATATGCTGCAAACTAAATTGAAACTTGACACTTCTGGGACATGGGAGTTGATGACACGTCAACCCATGAAACTCGATAGGGTCAAGGATGGGGATCGGGTTAGAGTCTTAAACGGGAAATTGCAACTCTATATGCAACTTCCACTGTCAACTACGATTCTATAATTCTTCTCACCACTCTTGGCATAAGTATAGAGGATGTTCTCCCTATGCCAGTCCACTCTTTCTATTGTGTCAGACGCATCTAACCACTAATGCCCTTGAAGTATTACCCTCCCCACTAGCATTGGAGGCCTTCCTAACATAGACAAGGTTTCTCTCTAAACCTTCCCCCTCTTTATCACTTGTCCCAACTACGGGATCATGCACTTCCTCCTCCCAATCTCCCAGCTCTTCGCTTTCTTCTTCAATGAGCAAATTTCTCTCGGGATCTCGAGTAGGGAACTGAGCAGTAAAGGGTCTAAAACCACGACACTTAAAGCACTTTTCTTGGCGTCCATTCCTGAAACTCTCGCCAACCACAACATTATTCTTTTCGACGTTAAGACTAGGTGAAGTGACTTGTGCGACCCTTGGAGGTTGACTCCCAGCATTAGGTCTAACTTCAGATGAAGTGGACCTATAGCTAGAACTACCGAAGTTAAAATGCTTGACAGACGGTCTTTTCAAATACCGCTCTTAACTCTTGCACCATCGCATAACACTCCTCCAAAGTTTTGACATTATGGGGAATTAACTCTTTTTGCAGCTCTGGACAAAGGCCCGCCCTAAACCTGGAAAGGGTAACTTGGGTGAGTTTCACAACATTGGCTTGCATCACATGCTCTTCAAACTTGTCAACGTAATCGGTGACAAACATCCTTCCTTGTCTAAGGTTTTGCCGTTGACCCAAGAGACGTTGAGTATAGGCCATAGGGACATATTTTCTACGAAGCTTTTCTTTGATGTCCTCTCAAGTGGGAGATGAGTGTGCAATTGATTGAAAGCGTTCCACGTTAGTCTAGAAAAGTTTGGCTTGGCCCACCAGTTTCATTTGCTAATCTCACCCTACGCTCATCCGACATTTCATACCAGTCAAAGTACTTCTCCATGTCCGACAACTAATCAAGGAAGGCTTTAGGGTCCATCCTTCTATCATAGGTTGAAGCTTCAATCAGCACAATTTTAAGGAATTTCTCATCCGGATCATACACCGACTCACAATGCTCACCCTTAGTTACCGGAGGCGGCATGAAGCAAGTGGTAGGTTGGGAGCAGGAGCGTCATCAAATGCTTAAAGTATACTATTTTATGGTCGGAAGCGGGAGCAGGGTTGCGAGATTCCAAGCAGGAACGGTACACTAATTAGAAGATTCCTGCTACTAGGTGTTCACCATCCCTTCTCCTTTCGTCTCGCTGAGCGGATGTCCTACTAACCTTGGTATGTGCAATGCTTCTTCTCCTATCCATGGTTCGTCTAGGAGGTGTCCTACTAACAACGCCATTTAAGGATTCTTGGAATCTATCAAAACGGGTATTCAACTCGCAATTGCTCGCTTCCCTGTGTGCAATACGATCAGTCAGAGCTTGTAGCATCAAGCCAATCTGATTGATGTCCATTGATGATCAAAACTAACATAACACCCTATATGAAACCCTAAAAATCAATTTAGAATGCAAACACCCTAGACTATAACCTATGCTCTGATACCAAAGCTGATGCAGGACCACACACTAAAACCCTAATTATGCAATTTTCGAAATTAAATTGTAAATTCAAAGAGCAATAAGAGATATAATTTTAAATTTGACCAACCTGGATTATAACAAAATTTAAAGTAGAACTTGATTTCCCTCTAGCCTAGGGCATCAAACGGCATTCTATGATGGTGTCTTTTGATTTCATTCTAGGGTTTCAAAAAAATAACGGATTTAAAAGAGGTTTTAAGATCAAAAGGGTTTTCTCAAAGGATTTTAAGAAGTTCCACCAACCATGAAAGCTAAGAAGCACAGATATGGGTACGGGACACATGTACAATATGATATGGGTACGACGATACGATAATTTCCAAAATATCAAGATATGATACGTGGGAGATATGTTCATTTAAAAATTATTATATATATATATATATATATATATATATATATATATATATATATATATATATATATATATATATATATATTTAGTTATATTTTAGGTTAGTAAACGTAAGAAAAAAGAGAAGAAAAAATTTCTTTTTATAGAGATTGATTTCAAATGGGTAGGTTCATTGTTGTCAAATCGCATATGCAATGCTATACGATGGCATAGTGCCATCGCATATGCGGATTGCATATGCGATTATGCAACTTTTTCTTTTTTTTTTTCCAAAAAAACCCAAAAAAATCCTCAAAAATCCCAAAAAATTCCCAAAACTGTATAATATATGTTTTGTGTTAATTTTGTGCCCTCTCAAGTCTCGACTCTCAACTCTTTGGAGTCTTTGCTTAATTAACTACAAAATAGAGCAAAAAATGATAAACAAAGATTTAAGAAAGAGAGAGAGAGAGAGAGAGAGAGAGAAAGAGAGTACTAAAAACTCAAAAAAAAGACCAAAGTGACCAAAATCATACTTTGAATGGATGTGGTATGGATTAGGAAGAGGAACCCCCTATTTATAGGCTTTGGGGAGGCCTAAAATGTAAAAAAAATAGAAAAAAAACTCCAATGGCCATATTTATGACCATTGGAGGTGTATGCGATTGCATACACTATGCGATCTCATAACTTCCAGATCGCATATGCCATTATGGCATATGCGAAAACCACCTTTAGGATCGCATATGCAATCGCATAATCGCATATGCAATCGCTTTTGACAACAATGGGTAGGTTGCATGCTGGTAGGCTCCCAGGTATGGCTTCTTCGATTTTTTCTTCTGTTTTGAAACCCTACATCCTAAACTTGTAGTATGATTTGTTTTTTTTTTTATGGAAACACCTAGGATACGCATACAGCCGTATCCCTCAAGTAACGGTATTTGGTACGATACGAATACGTTGCAAAAAATGGAGTATTTGTGCTTCCTTGCATGAAAGCAAACAATAATTCAAAGGAAATATTTAAGCTAAATACCTTTCACCGAGGAATTAAGAAGAAGATAGAGGTTAGAAGATTAGAAAATCCTCGGAATTTCACCAGGAAAATTATTGGCCTTGCACCACACCCTAAACTCGCGGAAGAAGAAAACTCTCAACAAGTGCTCAAGTTTGCACAAAGCTTTAAATTTCATTAACCATTAAGTACTTAAAATTGTCCTTACAAGGCTTTATATAAATTTAAAACTCTAGACTAAGCCAAACCTACCGAAAATAGACGACTCCTAATCTAATTGGCAACAAAAAAGAAATTTTTGCTTAAAATTAAGACGCTAGAGAAGCTTCAAACTCTCCAAATTGTCGTCTTCGCGCAAGCGAGAATTCATCTTGCGAGCACCAGGTTACGACTCGCGGCGCAAAACCTAATGTCGTGTGCGCGAGTCTTGCCATGCAAAACTCATGCCCTCTACGATCTCACAGGTGCGAGACTGGACCTCGCGCACGTGAGTTTGCACAGAACTGCTTTTGTAGCTCTTTTCTTCCCGTTCTGCTCCCCATGTGCGCGTCTTCCAAGTGTTGGGTCTTCACATGTTGTGCTCACATGTATATGGGTCTTCAATTGCTTATCCACAAAGTTTGACGTGCTTTAGACCTCTTCTTGTGCCTCCTATATATTTTTTGTGATCGTGTGGGTGCGATGTCCCCATCAAAGTGCCTCGAGTTCCTCCTATGAATGTGGTAATTTGTATACTAAACACATTCAAATGGTGCTCCTAGACGTGGTATGTATAACTCACACGGTCATCTTCTTGTTGAAAGATATTTTGATGTCGATAACGTGGGCTCACCATCTGATTGTCGATCTACAACAGGTTATTTCACCTTTGTAGGGGTAACCTTGTTAGGTGGCACAGTAACAACCAAATTGTGGCATCAAAGTCCAATGCTGAAGGGGTGATTACACAAAGTACATGTAAGTTTATGTGGTTGAAAATTTTGCTAGCTGAAATAAGGTTACATGTTAATTAACCAATGGGGGGTATTGTGACAATCAGGAATTTCAAAATATTGCCAGCAATCCAGTCTACCGTGAGAGGACTAAGCACATCGAGATTCCATGCCACTTTGTTAGAAAAATTTGAAAGTGGGGATATTACTAGAATTGCCATGAGAACTAAAAATCATCTTGCAGACTTGTTCTCTATAGCTCTCAAGCATGAACATAGAAGATTCGGTTCAAGCTGGGCATACATGATATATATGCTCCAACTTGAAAGGAGGAGGAGGAGGAGGGGGGAGATGGCTTGCTTCTACAAGTGTTAGATTATAGATTCCAGTCCTTGTCAGAAGTCCTGGATCGCTTTCAGTCCTTTATGTTTTCTTTATAGCAGTTTGGTATTTACTGTATTCCGTTAATGACATACTTGTATAATTACATGTTTATTAATAAAAAAGGGGGACAAGATTGTGGTGGGGTATGACGCACGACTCTCTCTCTCTTGTTTTTTTCCCCTCTTCTTTCTTTCCTTTTCTTCTCCTTGTTAGTCTTGCACCTCCTAACCCTTGAAATGCGTGAAATTCTAGATACCTATGGTCAATGACTGCTTGAAATGGTATTCTTGAGAGGAACCATTAACTCTAGTTTGGTCTATATGGTATGCGCAAAGTTTCTTCCCATATTCTCCTTTTGCCTATAAAAATATTCTTGGTCATTGGTCAGAATGCTGCATGGATGGGGTAGTTTAATTATTAAAATTCATGTTATTCTCCATAGAATAATTAGGTTCAAATTTAAGTTTCATTGGTTTAGTTAATCATGGAAAAGTGGAGAGCACGGACTTAGTAGGAGTAAATGAAAGAGATTTTGTTAAGTCCTTTGAATCCCTGCCCCTTAGATCAATGGACTACTGCACCAGATATGCTACTTCTTTATAGTTTTCTTCCTTTGACTTTAATCCCATCCATTTTTTTTAAAAAAAGGAAGACTCTAACCACTAAAGAGTTAGAAAATATGGGATCTTGGTCCTCATGGTGCTAAACATCATTTAGTCAAGATGGCTTCCATGCACCAAGCCACTTGAATATGAAAGAAGTAAATAAAACATATGAGTGAGTTGAAGGTGCATTGTTCATAATTTTGTATTCGAGATGCATTTATCCTTACTTTCAGACTATAGTATTCTTGGTCTTTAATTTTGCTTTCACTCCATAGGTTTTCTATGCATCTCCGCATTTCATTCAGCAATGTCCATTCATTTACTGCCTAATTCTCCATCCTTTATAACTCCAATATTTAGCATGCAGAAAACAAGAATTTGTTGGTTTACAAAATGATCATGATGCGGGACGAGACGCTAAAACCCTAATATGCAAATTTGGGATTATCCTTAGATGGAATTGAATAGCGGAAATATTCAAATCACCTAACACATAAAATTAATTTAATGAAATCAATAAAACAATTAGATTAACCCATTTTAGCGTTCGTATGCATGAAGATTTCCTGATCTAGAAAAACGGATCCGATGAAGGATTCGAGTTTCGCTCTAGTTTAGGATGCCAAGCGATAATTACAATATCGTTTCTTGACTCCTCGGGGATTTTAGGATGAAATAGAACTTGAATAAATAGTTCAAAGGGGAAAAATCAAAGATATCAAGGAATAAAGGATTTGGGATTTTGATCTTTTTATCAATAGAATTAAGGAAGATATTACCTGACAATAATTCGAAAAAAGATAAGATAAAGAGATAGATTCCAAAGCTTCACACCAAAGATTTTTCGAAGCTTCACACCACGGCTATACGTCGGTTTCGCACCAAGTCGCACGAGAAACGATTGCTCACTCAGGTTTTGAAGGATTCACTCCCCTTGGTTGAAAACTTTTCACAAGTTCTCTAGGGTTTGCACAAAAGCAACTCTCTAATTTTCATTAATCAAAAAACTAAAATAAAAGTGTTTACAAGTCTTTAAATAGGCTAACCATAACCCTAATACGAAATTAGAAGACTCCTAATGAAAATAAAACACTAAAAGACAAGTTTCCTAAAGAAAATAGAAATTCCTGAAAATCCGTCAATCGGCGGACCTGTCTCACGAACGTCCGTCCTGAGGCCACAGACGTTCGTCACCTGCAATGCGCAATAAACTAATGAGCATATATTTTCACGGACGTCCGTCAAGAGTTTACAGACGTCCGTCATATACTGATGACGTTGCTTCTTTTCTGCTTTCTCTTTTGTTTCCTCCTTATGCTGTCATCTGCCTTGCTTTGTGGAATGTCCCCATCAGATCAACATGTTAAACATTTCATCGACATTTCATGAAATGGAACGTATTAAGGTGTACCAAGGTTATGGTTGCAGATTTGGATCGTGTTGTTTTTGTTTGTTTTCTTTACCAGTTCCTTCATAATGGGAGCTACACCTATGAACATACTTACGTTTAATACACCATGCTATGGGTAACATGATCATGGGTTGACTTTTGAGTTTCAATTATTTTGTTATATTGTATATGTTGGTGATTAATCACATTAGTGTTTTTTTAATAAAATATGCAGTTATATTTTATATTAATGGTCTGAACACATAATGTTCAACATGTACACATAATTTATGATAAAACATGCAAGAAAGAACCAATACAAACAAAATAAACCAATGCACACTTTTTCAGAGGCTGGCATGTCAAAGATACCGCTACCTATCCGCAGATAACATTGTCTGTCATTGAGTAGAGCCACATCTAATGAAATATGATTTGCGAGATTATTTCTTGATTATAATATAACATATCTGCTTGTGCATACATTGCATTCCTTTTTCCCTCCTTTTGGAGATTCTTGAGAGATAAACTAATGCATTTCAGGTGTGGGAAGCAGCATCACAGGTCGTAAAGGATGAAGAAGCAATCAAGCAGAAGCTATGTGACGATTTAAACCAGCTGGTACATGTTTATAAATTTTACATCATGTAGCTATGGACGGGGTATATCTGTTTTGTAATTTTATTTTATTTTTGGTTTTTTTTTTTTTTTGGAACCTTAATAGGTCAGAGAAAGCTCAAACACCCAATTTTCAAGACTAGAGGAACTAAAGAGGAGACTTGAAGCATTAAATCCAAGCAGGGCTTCTACCTGTGATCCTCCTGTAAGTTTGTACTTCATTTTGTCTTTCACTTTCTTATCATATTTTCATTGGAAACTCAGTTTGACCTAGACACGTGCTAAGTGTCATGTGTTTGGCATGACAATTTTTTGGCAATTCTGATACGGCAGCAGGTCATTTAAATTGAGAAAAAAAAGATCAAAGTACAATAGGGTAATAAAATTGAAGGAAAATCTTAGAGAAGTAATTGAGAAATCTAGTTGACAAGAAGATGAAAAGCTTAAAACCTAACTTAAAATATTTCATATTATACAAATGGCCTTCAAGGATCTAAATTTATTTATTTATAGTTTACGAAACTTTACACGCACGATGTACCCTTTGATTATACCAGTTGGTATTTTCTTCGTATGTCTAGAAATGTTGTCATGTTGTGGAGTGTCCAAGTGCACGAAGTGTTGGCATGACAAAAATCTAAAAAATAGAAGTGTCCAAGTAACACCGTGTATAATAATTATTATAACTAATTACCCCTAGTACTACTACTACTATCATCCTAAACATGCCTCACATGTCGTGTAGGGTTACAAAAGCAATAGGGAGTATGGATCATGTACTTTTTAAATATACAAATAAATATTCCATCCTGCCTAGTTTAATAGTTAGTACCCTAATATTCTACAGGACACATGATCTGTGTTTAGATCAATCCAAATCCTACACATGGAAGGCTCCCATTTTCATGGTCTACATGTCAAAATTCACCTCGAACCTATGAATATGATCTTAACTGTTTGTGAAAACTACTTTGTCTTTGCAAACTAGATTGGAATGTTAAGATCAGTCCGCCGGAGTGATTTTTGGATCATAAAACCATGCAGGTGATGGTTACCATCTGGATGGTCTGCTGAATTCTAAACATATGTTATGCGTCTTGTAGGCCTAGGGTACGCTCTAAGATTACCTTATTACCCCAAAGAACAGACGCTGGGTTCATTTTATATCTTACAGCTAGGGCTTTCAATGGGTCCGACCAGCCCGGATTTTGGCCCGCACCCGGCCCGGAAAAAGCGGTATATTTTATGAAGCCAACCCGGCCCGGTACCCGGGTTGGGCTAAGCATGTGGTAACCCGGATTGATCCGGGCCGGGCTTGGGTTGAATGTTCCAACACCCGGCCCAGATAAAAAACAAAAGTTATATATATATATATATATATATATATATATATATATATATATATATATATATATATATATATTAAGTTAAGAGAATTTTAATTAAATGCCCTGAGATTAAACTATTGAAAGGTTTAAAATCAACGACATTTAAGTAAAAATGCACTTGCAATCCTAATCGGTATTAGCTTCATAAATAGAAACCCTAAAATGGGGTTTTTATTTTATCACAATTTCTACCATCTCAAGTCCCAACTCTAAGCAAACAAGTCTCTCGCTCCCTCAAACTCTCGTTGAAAAATGATTTGAAATTTTTTTACCAAATTTTATTTTTAAAAAACCTCCCATAAAAAGCCCGGAAAAAAGCCCAAGCCTGGCCCTCTATGGGCCAGGCTGGGGCTGAGCACATCGCAGCCCGGGTTAGGGCTGGGCTAAAAAAATTGGGATCCGGCCCTAACACGGCCCATTGAGAGCCCTACTTACAGCTCTCTCTCTCTCTCTCTCTCTCTCTCTCTCTATGGGCCAGGCTGGGGCTGAGCACATCGCAGCCCGGGTTAGGGCTGGGCTAAAAAAATTGGGATCCAGCCCTAACACGGCCCATTGAGAGCCCTACTTACGGATCTCTCTCTCTCTCTCTCTCTCTCTCTGTGCATGTCTCTGCATGCCCGCAGGAGCATCAGTCACAAATAGTTGGTGTTTAAAATATTTTGTTTCGGTCATCCATGTTAGGATGGAAAATCAGCACAAGCCAGCACATTGGTCACAAGTACTTCCCCCCATCCTCCTACAGCTGGCCAAATTTCAGAAACTGTAGACAGCCATGGAAGTGATGGTGATGCATCAGCTGCTAATGGTCACAATCAACTGCAACCACTTCATGGTGAAGGGAGAGGAAAGAAGAGAGATCAAAATCCTGTAAGAGGGAAGGGTGGTGTCATGGTTCTGCCCAAGGGAAGGGGGTCTCTTGGACCTGGCTGGACAGGGTCTGGGTTTGACGTGGATAGCAGGTCGTGACCAGATCAATAGGGGTATAGTAGAAGGATCTTTCTCATAAACCTTTTAGCATGGCTGGATGTATCCATTTATCTTAGTCAGCTAGTTCCATTGTTTTTTGAAACTGTTTCTATCACAGTGTGGTCATATTAGCATCAGCAATTCAGCATTCCCTCTGCTCAACTCCCAGCA
This sequence comes from Chloranthus sessilifolius, assembly GCA_021018995.1. Taxonomy (NCBI): domain Eukaryota; kingdom Viridiplantae; phylum Streptophyta; class Magnoliopsida; order Chloranthales; family Chloranthaceae; genus Chloranthus; species Chloranthus sessilifolius. The sequence continues at coordinate 88,115,697 of CM037595.1, forward strand.
GATACTTGTGATTTGAAGAAGCATATACATCTTCCTTTGTTTGTAGGCTGTCAACGTGAATTGGTATTAGCTCTATGTTCTATTTTGAAACCCCCTTTTTTTATTATAATCTAGAGTAGGGGTGCAGTGCAGATTTGGTTAACCGAACCAAATCGAAACCGAAAATTTTGGTTGTCGGTTCAGAACTCGATACCGAAACCAAAAAATAATTGGTTTGGTTTTATTTTCTCAATTTTTAAAATTATTTATTTCTTTTTTCAGTCATTTTTTTTTGTTTTTTGGTTCTTTTTGGTTTGCAGTCGGTTTCAAACCCTACCCGACCGGTTTTCGGTTTCGGCCTCCCAATACTCAAAATCCGAACCAATTGGGAATCGGTTCAGTTTTGGATCGGTTTCTGTCCAATTATGGTCCTGTCCTGTGGGCCGGGTTTTTTGTCGGTTTCAGTTTTCGGTGCAAAACTTGCACCCCTAATCAAGATTGTAAATCTTTTACTCTTCAAAGTTGGGCTCCCAATTGGGAGGAGAGGGCAAGACATAATGGGATATTTGCTTATTCCAGAGTAATCTATAATGGAATAAGTCATTGCTTGGTTGTCCAGCCCTAATCTCTATAGCCGCAGGCAATCTGAGGTGTCTACACGAGTACACGATTCATTGAGGATCAAAATTTTGGCCAAATGTCGGTCCAAATTATCAGTTTCGGTCCTCACCGAAACGATTATTTGGACCAAAATTTCAGTCATATTTTGTATGGGACTCAATTTCGGTCGAAATTTCGGTCAAATTATCAGTTTTTGGCCAAAATTTCGGTCCAAATTTTCAGGCCCGAAACCAAAATTTTACCCAATATTTTCATCCTTGAGTGTGGCAATCTGAAGTTGCTTATCATAACCTATATAAGAAATTAATAGGAGCTTTGACTAACTTGGGAAGTAAATAATAAATAAATATAAGGGCCGAGTACAAAAGGGGTAAAAAAATTTACTATTTGGTACACCAATCTCTTATTACCTGAGAGGGTCTGGACTATTTTAAAAGGACAAAAAAGTATATGTGCCTTTTGTCCATATTTAGGGGTAAAAATGTCTTTTAGTTAAAAATATGTACACATTGTTTTAAGTTCAGTCTCATAATAGACCGTGATCGATCAGTCTCGTGAGAGGCTGCAGACTGATCAATCTTGTACCAGAACGCGATTGACCGGTCTCCTCCAAGATCGAATGGTCGGTCGTAGTCTCGTAGGAGACTGATCTGTCCCGGTCTTATATGAGACCAATCATTCTCAATTCAAAACACATGGGACGTGTTTTTTTTTTGTTAAAGATCATTTTCTCCACTGAAAGAAAATAAAATGTATATGCGCAATGTTTTTTTTTAAGTTTAAAGTTTTCAACCCTCTCATGAAAAGAATGGGAGTCATTACTTGCACACGCTTTTCAAGTGATTGCACCAAATTGTACCAAATTTAAAAGAAAGACTTACAAGTTTTGCAGCCTCTATTATGTAAAAATACTATCTAAGCCGTTTGATTTGAAGGTCATGATTTAAAGATATCAATTGCAAAAGATTAGAATAAAATATAATTTTAATCATTTGATTAAATAGAGTCAAAGACTATTATATAATTCAACCTCTGGCTACAATAGATCATTTCACAAGTATTGTGTTTTGCTCCAATTTTATGTACCACAGATCTATTGATTATGAATTTTAAATTAGACGGCCCATATTCTATTTTTACATATCACATGCTCCTAAAATGCAAGTCTTTCCTTAAATTCAATGCAATCATTTGAAAAACGTGTGCAAAGTAATGGCTCCCAAAAATATGAAGTGGGTAGGTGAGATAAACATGTGAAAAGTGGACCTTCCTAGGCGAAAAATTCCAAATATAATGTGTACTCCCAAATCAAGTGTAAAGTCATACAACTTCAATATTTTTATATTGTCATCCCACTAACAAAGCTGCTTTTTGTAGAGTAACTTTAAATCCACCCACCAAATCTTTGAGTTCACTCATGTTAAAACACATTGGTTATATTGAATTAAACGAAGGAGATTATTTATCATCCCAATCTTTTACATGATGGATCTTGAGAACATGATCGTGTCATTAGATGGTCGATTTTTTATTTCATGTGGCACACACCCAAAGAGTGACCGTAAAATCAATTTGGAGTGTGCATGTGATGTTAAGGTCATTTTTTTGAGATGTGTGCTACAAAAAATAAAATGCTAACCGTCTGATGGTAGGCCCATTATCTCAGGATCCATCATGTGAAATATTGGGAGGATAAACGATCTCCATCATCTAATTCTACCAAGTCAATGTGTTTCAGCGTGGGTGAACTCAAAGATTTGACCGGTGGATTTAAAGGTACTCTTTTTTACCCTTTTTCTTTTTGTTTTATAGGTAAGGGGCCTTCATGTTGTAATATTTGTGGTTGTAATATGGTCAACCTTCCATTCGGCTACATGGCCAAGTAGGGATGCAAATTTGGTGTATTGAACCGAATTGAAACCGGTTTTTTCGGTTTGCGGTTTGGTTACCCCACACCAAAACCCATTGGTGTTTAGTTCGGTAGCTTCTTTTTTTTTTTCTAAACTGACACAGAAATTAAAACCAAAATATTTCAAATTTTTCGGTTCGGTGTGTGTATTTTATCTACTTTTAAAAAAAATTTAATATATTTTCTCAAATTTTTCAAGTTTCTTCGGGTTCTTTGCGATTATTTTTCATATTTTGTAGTTTACTCATCCTACCCCCTCTGTTTTTATTTTTTGCCACCCTAAATCGAAACCAAACCAGATTGGATTCGGTTTTGTTCGGTTCGATTTTTTCAGTTTTGGTTCGTTTATTTGATGTCCTCGTTTTTTCGGTTTCGTATGGAATTTCAGTTTAGGGTTTGCATCCCTATGCTCATGCCAAGGAAAAACCGCCATTACATTTCATGTAAAATTATATTTGCTGATCCTATTAAGGATGGTAGCTAGGACCTTCCTCAATTTTAATCTTAAGAAGGTTGCTATATCTTCCTTAAAATGAGTTTTATTTTTTTTGGCAAAAAAAACATTGATGTTGGTTATTATGGACCAAGGCATCAAATATCGACCTATATTGATACGTATCGATTTTTAGGCAAACCAATACGTCTCGATGCTGGTATGTATCAAGTACGCAACTCGATATCAGTATCGGCCGAGACAGGCCGGGTATTGGTCAATACTTGTATTTTTAATTTATTATTTTTTTTTTTTTAAATATGCCGATACATATCGGTATTAGCCGATTCGTATCGATCCTTCAAGGACTGATACTCGTTACCGATACTGAGTTTGTTACCTTGTTATGGACGGACACAAGTCAAGATTGGAATAGAAACCTTGACCTATTGGGTGAAGTCAAGGAAAAAAACTCAACCTATTATATAAATAGGTCCAGTTCCGAAATCCGATCTCCATCATTTGATTCAAGGCAATCAATGATTTTGGGCGTAAGTGCCCTAGAAGATTCTATGGGTGCTATTAAAGCTACCCAAAAAAAAATCACATTTTAAAGACTGACTTTTACAAAAAATCATATTTTTCTCTTTTAATGTCACAAATTTCCAGATTAAATTAGGATTAATCCATAATTCTAGGGGTGTTATCGGGTCGGTTTTGGGGCAAAATCGAAACCGAACCGATAACTATCGGTTTCTATTTTATGAAACCGAAACCGAACTGATAAGGTTCAAAACTGAAATCGAACTGATAGTTATCGGTTCGGTCGGTTTTCGGTTTCTAAACCTCAATTTTTATTTTTATTTTATTAGGAAGCCATTGTCAATTCATAAGGGTCAGATCACTAAAAATTCTGTAGGTTGTTGCATATATCGCTAATTTGCAATTAATCATCCAAAAGTAGGTGATTGATCAAATGTCTAAGAACATTTCCAAGAAATTAATACACCAATTTGACAGACCAGATCAATGGGTGTTTTCTATATAATTTTATTTTAAATAAAAAATGACAAACTTATCATTAAAGAACAATTCAGGAAACCAAAATCCCAAAACCCAAATCAACACAATTACAAACTACAAAGAGAGTCCTAAGAAAACCCAAAATCATAAATTCAAATACACTATACAGAAATCACAATTAAATAAAATGGGGTCTTAAAACCCCATAAACGCATATCCTTTAAACTCATTACCACTCCCCAAAGCCTATAACTTAAATAGTTCTTCCAACAACATAAAACACATAAGAATATAAGATTTCAAAGGGAAAAAATAAACTTCTTTATTTGTAACCTAAGTTTTATATGCACTATGCATTTATATAGTCGGATAGCACCACTATCGGTTTCTTATCGGTTCGATTTCGGTTTTTTAACGTTAAAACCGAAACCGAATCGGTAACTATCGGTTTCTATTTTTCGAAACCGAAACCAAACCGATATATCTCAAAGCAGAAATCGAACCGAAATTCGGGTCGGTTTCGGTCAGTTTGGTCGGTTTGAGTCGGTTTCCGCACAGCCCTACATAATTCTATAAATATGTTTTTTTTTTTTTTTCAATTTTACTTCATAACTTTTTCACATTTTTCCAATTTTTTCCCAAGCTTTTCCCTTGGTGAACTAGGACATGCTAAACTTAGATCTGAAGATTCCACTTAACCCTCCGTAATGACAGGTCATCATCACTTGTGTGTCTCGTAAAGAAGTACGGTGGGTCTGGTGGCATCGGCCAATAATATGATTCCCGAATTAGATGAACTCCTGCTTCAACATAGACTGGATTATAGGGGTGCAGATGGGTCAGGTCAACCCATGGGTTCAAAATTTTCATATGGTCGGGTCGTGTCGGATCGGGTTGAAAAAATCCTGCTTCGTTTGTTAAATGGGTTGGGTTAGAATTTGAGATTTATACTCGAACTCGAACACGAATACCCAACCCTACCAAGTGCTTGCTAAACAGGCAGGGCGGGTTACGGGTCAGGTTCAGGTTGAGGGTTAAGGGTGGCGGGCCGGGTTGGCCCCAGACGGAAGGTCTCAACTGAAGGTCATGCTAACGAGAGGATCTCATCTTTACCCAACTTCAAGAGTTAGCACAAATAGTTTTGAGTGCCAGATTCATGAATGATCAAAATTCGTACTTTCATGGATTTGTGGACTAATAAATATTTAGTGCACCTTTCAAGGTTTGACCAGTTTGATGGAGGGAGATTGACCATTGACCACATACCCCTCCTGCACGGATCAGGTATCCAATGCTCACTTATTTCCAATTTGATGATGAAGTAATGAACTATCAATCTAGCTCAAATAAGGCAATATCCTCTTAGTCTCTTGCCTCTCTATAGAAGCGGCCCATTTGACATGAGAAAAAGCATGACTAAAGTTAGTTTTTGTGTGGAAGATTTCTCCATCGCCTGTTTTGAATCCAAATTGAAGCTAGGTGGGCCCGGCTTGGCCTGGTATCTTCTGGACTAATGGGTGTATTTGGGCCTAAATTTCGAGCCCATTTAAAGAATGAGCTATGGTGGGCTTAGGCTGTACTACATCAATCCAGCCCAGCCTTGCCCAGTTACATTATAATCTACCATTTGGAGAAGTTACTCTAAAGTAGGGGTCTGAAGGGCCAAGCTTGAGCCTAGCATGACCTGAGTCTAGGTTAAGAAAAGTATGCCCAATGTATAAATGAGTTGGCGCATCCTTTCACGATTAGTATCCAAAAACTTGATTAAAAATTGGCCTGTTTAATCCTGGTTCAAACCCGATCAATTGGGAGCCTTTATATAACGATTGTTGGATTGGGTCTGCGGCCCATGACACAGTAAGTAGGTCTGATTCATGAACAACCTGACCTAGCCAAATTAGAAAGGTGGGATGGGTATGGGCTAGCTCCAAAATGCTCGACAATAACTGACTTCTTTAAGGCCTAGCTTGACCCGGCCAGACTCGACCCGACCTATTAAGGCCCCTACTCTAAGGGCCTACGTTTGAGGGCTTAATCATAAAAGCACATACAATGAAAGATAAATTAAACTTTACTTGGTCCATATTGGCAAACAGCCGCTCTTTAAAATGAACGACAGACAAACGAATGTAGCAAAAAAGATCTCCATCGTCTCACTATTTGAAATCTTCTTGCTATTTTGCACCACAAGGCAAGGAAAACACAATGTCTCCACTTGTCTAAAAGACAATCTCCAACTTGAAGATTCAAAGTGATCAAAAGTCTTCTAAATTTAATCAAGGTTGGCTTTACATGGTAATCGTTCATTTTAGGTGTTGTTTGACTCATCTAACTCAAATGATGGAGATCGTTTTAATCCAAATCTTTTGCACTAAAGATCTTTAGATCAAAGGACACCTATCATAATGATCTCACGTGGCACACATGTTGGATCTATCGATCTGACCATCTAAAATAATTACCCTAGGATCTAGGCATATGATTAATCAAAATAATAAATCAATAATCCATGAATTAAAATATACATGCATACTTTATCGCGATGATTGTGACCATTGATTCAAGTCGATGCTTTTCCTGTAAAGAAAAATGAAGGTAGCTCTACCCGCCTCTCTTGCTACACTCTCTCGATGGGAAGATGCCAAAAGACTTATGTATAGTAGGCGGGGGACGTCTACCTATATATATATATATATATATATAACATGAAGAGTCATGCCTTGCCTAGAATACTGTCCATCAAAGTATTCTAATAAGAATAAGAATCATATGTAAATCATGAAACCTTAAAGTTTCTTTCAATTCCCAATAATGCCCTTTATTATTTCAAACAACTGCAATTAAGGGTTTTATAAAATCCAAGTGTGTGTAGGCCACACAAAATAAGAATTTTAAGGTTTCATAAAAATTTCAAGAGTTTCCCTCTTAGTCCACACACGGACTATGATTTTTTTTTTAAAAAAAAATAACTCCCACTGGATTAGACAACCAAAATGAGGGCACTCTAAAAGCAAAACGTTGTTTGAAAAAACTTAGGCATCTCCAAACATCATCCGAATTTAATGAAAATATAGGAATGGATCATGAATGCACATAGTATACCATTTTCTGAAATCGATACAATGAGAGTTTTATGGTCACAAAACTATAATTAACAATAAATTTGAGAGATGATAACTAATTTAACATGTGAACTAAATGCACAACCAAAGTGTGCAAATCCATAATGTCCCGCTCCATACTCGTCGTATATTATTCTGACATCTAGAAAACTCTAGCTTGTAAAATACTTCACCTAATCATCAGAATAAGAAGTTATTAACGTGGTGCCTAATTACGTTTAACTCTGAAAAAATCTAAAAGAGTTTCAATACTTACAGGTAAGATTAAGGTAAAACCTTATCAGCTCACTTACAAAGGTGTGCCACCAAAAATTGTAAAATATTTTACCTAATCCTCATAACAAGAAGTTATTAACGTAATGCCTAATCACGTCTAACTACGAATAAATCCAAAAGAATATCAAAACTCATAGGCAAGATTGAGGTACAACCTCATTGGCCCACTCACCAAGGTGTGCCACCCAAAATTGTGAAATACTTCACCCTCAATTTGTGAAAAACTCCACCCATAATATAATTATAGACCCAGAATATATATATATATATTCTGGGTGGAGTTTTTCATAAAAACAGGTATAATTTTTTAAGTTGCATTAATAATAATTGTAATTTAGAAGTGAGATAACTCTCACTCAAATGTAAAGTCTAAATGCTTTAGGATCCCACAAAATGACATACTAAACGTAATAACAATGTCAAGCATAAAAATTAACCACCAATCACAAGAAAAGTAGTCAAATAGCTTAAAATTAAATAAATGTTCTTAAGAATCTTTATCATTTTGTTGGCTTAGAGATCTCCGCATGATGAATGCCGTTAGGATTCTCCTTCAACAATTTCTTGAATATAAAGCAGTTGTTTATAATGTGACCTTTCTTCTTGCAAAAGAAGCACCCATCATCGGCTTGATCTTTGATTGCCTTACTTTTGTCCCTTCGGTTCTTATTGAAATATTATTTTTTGAAATTCTTCTTGTTATTCTTATTGATGGTCAGATGGGTAGATTCAATTTTAAAGCCTTTAAGACGTTCTTCTTCAACAACGCAAAGTGTGATAAGTTAACTCAGATCCCATTGCTCCTTTTGAGTATTGTAGTTGACTTTAAAGTATCATAAGCTCTTGAGAATGACCGAACACCCATGTGAACTATCAGTGCTTCTTCAAATTTAGTATCTTGTTAAAGAAGTCTAATAGCCAGTGTAGATAACTTAAGAAGATGCTCACGAATGCTTCTATTACCATCATACTTAAGGTTCATGAGTTGACCCAAATACTCATACTATAAAGCCTCCTTTGAGCCTACAAACTGATTCTGAATGTTCTCGAGTAATTACTTCGCTGTTTTGGTAGATTCTATATCTTCTCGAATGACTTTATCAATAGAAGCACTGATAATCATCATGGATAACCTGTTAGCCTTCTTCCACCGAAGAAAATAAGTCTTTCCAAACTCCGTGGCATCCACTGGTAGAGGGGGATGCTTGTTCTCCGTAAGATCAAAGTCATAATTTGAACAACTAAAAATGATCTCAATGTTCATTTTCCAAGAAGTATAATTAGAGTCATTCAAATGTTCTATCTCTGCCAAACTTTTCTGGATATAAGTCCATTCCATTACTCTACAATTTTAAAGAAAAGTAATAATTGCATCACCAATGAATGAAAAATGTCACGAAGCCATAAAATCCATCAAGGATATAAACAATAAATGCATCACTAGTGAATGAAAAAATGTCACGAAACCATGAAATCCATCAAAGATATAGACACGATAGCATATCACCAAAAGTCTAAAAGACTAATGTCCACAAATGACTACAAAATGACTATAAGTCATTAATATCCACCAAGGATATAGACATGATAACATATTACCCAAAAGTCTAAAAGACTAATGTCCACAAAGGACTCCAAAATAACTATAAGTCATTAATATCCACTAAGGGCAAAACAATTCGTATTAGGGGTATGAACGAATTGATTAGAGTGTTTTATCATGTGCAAATAATCCACTCTTAAAGTATAGATAATGTACAACATTCAGCATTACCTTTGGGCAGAAACTAAGTGTACAACCTATTATCTCCCTCAGGGCGCAGAAAAATATGCGCAGATCTAATCGTTTATGTTTCCAGTTTGATCCCGATGATTCACTACCTTTGGGCAAGAGAATCATCATTCTCTCTCCTTTACACTTATAACTATTTTACTCACCCCATTTATACGAAATTAGTGATTCACCTTTGGGCAGAATCAATAACTCCTTGCAAATCAATGCACAAGGTGATCTTAATGAGATAAAATCTCAAGATTAAATAAATAACAACCTCCATAGAATGGTCACCAGATTTAATCATACTTCAATTATAATCTCTCAAACGACTAGTTTAGCGATTTTCTTGACCCCATTGGAAAGACCTAGACCCGATATGTCTAGTCCCAAGAGTTTAACCAACTTACCATAAAGTGTATGCGTGTAACATACATATAGTCAAGAGTGTCATAAAATACTATTTTAAATAAATTTGTAATGACAAAACTTAGCCATAGACCTATGAGTTTGCACACACATACTTTTAAACCATATGATCAATCCCATGATCCAAAAAGTACATATAACACCAATATATTAGACATATCATTAGGTCACAAAAAAAAATAAAATTATTCCATGATATATAGTCATTAACTGTTGCCAATAATAAATCCAAAGCATAGGCCTCAACGAATAAATTGAAACTGACTTAAAAATGGGCCGATACACCCAAACCAAGAAACCTTTTTAAAAAAATATATATATAAATAAGAGAGTTGGGCAATATTGCATCCACAAGGACACAGATTCGAGTCCGAACCCAGCTTACCAATAATTGAAACCCAAATCACCATTTAAATAAATAATAAACAATAAAAGGGATTGAATCACAATTCAACTCGAATAAAACAGTTTACCATTTGCTATTCATCAAGCGAAATAAAACCAAAATAGGTTGAATCCACAATAATTCGTGAATCAGTTATCTTATATAAATTCATAGTTCATGTGGGTATGTGAATTTGGTAATATGTAAACCCTGCAACCTAAACTCCCAAATCCTTCAACAGAAAACACATCAGCGGCTCTACACTACCCCAACATAAACCCAAAAGTAAAACAAGAACGAAAAATTATGCAAGGGTTGTCTCTACTATTCATCCATTCTCAAATCTATCGGCCGAAACCCAATTGCGTTGGCCTCGGTAGCACTCCTAAAAAACAAGGTCCACCCCTTTCTACAAAATTTCATCTACTTCTCATTGTTTCGATCAATTATGGGCCAATCCAGTCTTTGAAACCAATTGTTCAATCTATTAATCCAACCACCCAAAATAATTGTCATAGGATCTAAGCATATGATCAATCAAAATAATAAATCAACAATTCATGAATTAACATGTACGTGCGTACGTACCATATAGTGATGATCGTGACCGTTGATTCAAGTCGATGCTTTTTCTGCGAAAAAAGATGATGGTGACTCTACCCGCCTCTCTTGCTACACTCTCTTGATGGGAAAATGCCAAAAGACTTGTGCGTAGTGAGCGGAAGACGTCCACCTATATATATAGCATGAAAAGTCACGCCCTACCTAGAATTCCATCTATTAAGGTATTCTAATAAGAATAAGAATCGCATGTAAATAAGAAAACCTTAAAGTTTCCTTTAATTCCCAATAATGGCCTTTATTATTTCATCCTCGAAAGTGATCAAAATTGACTTAAATACTAAGTCTTCTAATCTTGATTATTCGTTTCGACCAATTTTCTTGAGTTGGTAGTAAGTGCCTGACCCATGGACCAAAAGTAGTGCACATACGAATCTCCCTTTGCCAATGGTTCCTGTTTCATAGAATTATAAGGAGATGGGTTCCTGTTTCATAGAATTATAAGGAGATGGAAAGGAAATTTTGTGAGCCTCACAAAGAATTTAGAAAATAGAGATGAAAAGGAAATTTTGTGAGCCTCACAAAGCATTTAGAAAGCCGAAATTGGAATTCTGACTAACAGAATAATATCATTTCAAAACCTTTTTTTTTTATAGAGCCGTTCAACCGAGACAACCTTAAGAACCGAGAAGCAGGCATACATAATGTAACAATTGCGGAGCAGGGAACACCAACTATAGCGGTGAGGGCTAACTAACAGAACCCAACACACACCTAGTAAAGACATTGGTGGGAAAGAGCGTGGAGGAGGACGAGATTCGAACCCACGACCTATACTCCCTCACATTAGAGGGAGCATACCAACTGGGCTAATGCTTCTTTGGTATTTCAAAACTATTTTTATTATTTAAAAAAAAATTCTTTTTGTTATTAAATAATAAAGTCTATTATTTTGTTGTATGGACATAAAGTCTTTTTCTAAATTTTTTCCACATAGACTAATAAAACAAGAGAAATTAATTTTCATTAAAAACTATTCCTTTCTTTTTTTTGACAACCTCGAGGAACAAGGACAAACAAGGGTGAGAAATAGCATGGAGGACGAGAATCGAATCCACCACCTACTCCCTCATATTGGAGAGAGCATACCAACTGGACTAATGTTTCTTTCATGAAAACAGGACTAATCAAATAATAACATTTTCATTTCCACTAGAAAGCATTTTTACAAGATATCAATTAAGGAAATGATTTGATTTCCTCTTTGAAGTTTCCTACTATCAAACGGTTGAAAAAATACTCTCAATTCTATTGTCATTCATGGTGTCAAACTGGCAATTAATTGTTTAATGATGTTTTGGAATGTTACCTAAATGGTTAGTAGTTCACTCAATTCGAATTCATGTTTGTGGTGTGGTCATCCATCTCAAAACCAATGGGCTAGGAGTGGAGGGGCTCGGAATCTTGAAAGAGGAGAGACATGACTAAAAATACCCGATGTGAGACTAAACTTCAACAACTATCATGAAAGGAACCCGATTTGCTATATGATAGTAGCTGTTAGGCATGAATGGGCATAGGGTAGATCTATTCGTGACCATGCATTCTTTGAAAGCAGCCATGTGTGCAACACCTTAAAAATCGTTGATTGCTTCAAATCTGATGATGGAGATCGTGTTTTACCCCGATCTTTCACACAGGATCTTGAGATCATATCGCACCTATCAAACGATCAATTTTTGACTCAACATGTCACAAATCCCAAAAAAATGTCCCTTGTGCACAATGGCACACATCATGCTCAAACGTGATTTAGAGCTATATTTTGGGGATCTGTGACATGTGAAATAAAAAATTGACCGTCTGATAGGTACGAGCGACGTGATCATAAGATCCATTTTATGTGAAAAATCTGGGTAAAATACGATCTCCGTCATTTGATCCGACGCAATTAATGATTTTTAAGAATTCCAAAGTAGGCACTTTCAGAAAATGAGTGGGAGCGTTTAGAGTTACCCATGAGCATAAGTTGACCTTCGAGCCCTGTTGCAGGCAATTTTCACTACTTATGAACCAGCCGAATAGGACCGTGCCAGACCAGGAACCCGTTCTCATCGGATCGGCGTGCACTTGATAAGGCCTTAAGCGAACTAGGGTTTGGAATTTGGATATATAGCTCAGATCACCCCGTGGGTATGATTTTTGGGGCCACTCTAGTTCAATAAGCTATATTACTTTGATTGGTTGGATTACCCACATTCAACTTTAGATCTTCGATCATATTTTGGAATAATTGGTGTGAATGATATTTAAACACCAAAATGGTGTTTAAACAATCTTAGACCATCGTGTTACTGCCACACCAATTATAGTACTCTGGTGTTACTACCACACCAATTTATATTACAGCCATCTCAGTTAAACAAAGGAAACAACCATTGATTGTTTTAAATTAGACAATGGTGATCATTTTAAGTCCTAATCTTCCACACAAATGATCCTGAGATAACGGGCCTATTATCAGACAGTTAGATGTTGATTCCATGTGGCACACATCTCAAAAAGTGAATGTGATCATAGCATACCATCAAATATGATCACATTCAATTTTGAGAGGTGTGTCACGAGGAATCAACATCTGACCGTCTGATAGAAGGCCCATGATACTAACATCAATTTAGTGGAAGATAGGGACGAAAAATGATGAAGTTCCATCATTTGATTTGAAGCACTCAACAATGTTTTCCTTTATTTCAATGAGGTGGCTTTAATATAAAGTGGTATGGTAGTAACAATGTCGTTAAAGCATGTTCCACTATTATGCCAAGACACATTTGTAATCAATCTAAATAATCTACGTTGAAGTCCATCAGTGGCACATTTTAACTAAAGAGTCGTGCCCGTCAGAGAATTGGAACCATAGTCGCTCATGATCAACATTTAAAAACCAAAGTGCTGTATAAATAATCTTACACCATTAAATTAGACTTTGGATCTTTTACCATTGAAGTGTGGTTTACTATTATGTCACATGGCACACATATCTAAATTATCCAAAGTGACAATCTAGCTATCACTTAAAAATGTCTTAGTCATATAATCATATCTATAAATGGATGTGTATCCTTTGATTGGTGAACTTTAATATCGAACATTAAAAATTAAAAACAACCGTTAATATGTTCAAATCTCCCAAAAAGTAAGATTTTTTGATCAATTGGCTTTTAATGTATGATTAATAACTTTGGTGCGTAAATGTAAGGAGAATCAAGTCCGAGAGATAAAAATCATGTACGACTATCATAATGCCTTGGCCGCGAAGCACAATGAAAGTTTGACAATATTACAACTTCAAGGTCGCAAGTTTGAGCCCAACATGCATATAAAAATAACTGTTGGTTGGAGCAGATTGGGTAAGGTTTTATATCGGACTCTGAACCGGCGAAAGCATTGGTTCAATCTGACAGAGTCGGACTGAATTGGATCGGATCCTGTCAACTATATATATATATATATAACATTAAAAGTAATAAATAATATTATTACATCTATAATATTAAAATAATTAGTTTAAAAAACAATTAAATATTAAAAATAATAATTTTAAATATATGTTATTTTTCTATTCATTAAAATCATAATAAAAAAAGATATATAAAAATTACTAGACCTAGTTGTCGCATTCTATTCCAAAAAATCATGTAGATCACCCTTAGGAAGATTGTGTACTAAGATGAATGAATCACGTGTTGGTTAACAAGGCTATCATTCACACTTGTATCTTTGACCATGCCTTTAACATGTAAAGTCTTTTCAAAATGAGTTTGCTAACTGGTCGTTTTAGAAAGTTCACCTCGGGATGCCTTGTGGTGGTGTCCACATTGAGCTGTGGGCTTGTCCACAGCAAACTGTAACTGCATTCTGTATCGATGTTCACAACGAGTTATGTGTTTGTCAACAACTAGCTGTGATGACCATAGCGAGTTGCTGTGAAATTTACAGAGAACCATGGTTTATAGCTAGCTACCATAAATGTGACAACAATCTATGATCATAGCTTGTTGTCACTATAAGTACAGCTAGTTGTGATTCATCGACCTGAGACTTACATCATTTTTTTGTTCTTTTTTCAAAAAGGGTTTTTTGGACTTTTGCTGGCACTGTCCTCTTGGGTAGCTTTAGGATTTTTAATAAAAAGTTTTTGAAAAGGCAAATGGGTTAAGCAATTGATTGTTCTCTTTTCTTAAGGTTGCCCAAAAACTTCTTATTTCTCCTTTGAAAGTAAGTCATATTCTAATGATGGTCAAAAGGTTTCTTTTATTCTTCATTTTTCTTCTTGTCATTTTGCCCAAGTGAGTTGGTAGTATTGAGCCACTACAAAAAACAAGACCATTAGCGACAGCCAAAAACTGCCGCTAATACCCATGTCGCTTATAGTCTTAATAGGTTTTTTATTAATATCAGCAATTTTTTGCTCCAAAAACTTGCCGCTAATAGTCTTATTTTTTGTAGTGAGCCCTAAGGATTAGGGTGTGTGATTGATAGCCTTGTGGATCTCAAGCTGAATTATTGTAAGTTTATCAGCAATTGAAGAAAGCATTCAAATCTAAAGGTTATTTAAACGACCTGCGATGAGAAGTTGGATTACTCGGGGGTTTAATACGGCATGTACATTTGTTCGGTATATCATTCGAAACTCCACGTAATTGTTTTATTTCATAGTGAATTTGTTTAGTTTGAGTACTTCGATCTCGTAGTTTTTTCTGTAATTGAGTTTCCACGTAAATATCGTGTTATGGTAATTGATGGTCAATGTGTAATCTTTAGATTAAAGTAGAATTAATCGAATAGCCAATCAATTCTCTTTATTAGGAGAATTTCAATAAAAATAACGTTCATGAACTCATTAGCTCTTAGTTACGAAGAGAATTTTTTCTTCCTTTTTTCTAGGCTTCTTTAGTCAAAGGATGCTATGGTTTAAGTCTTTATTTTTTAGGTTTTTTTATTTAATAATTCCAAAAGTAGCTAGAAATATTAATTTTATGTTTATCAAAAAGAGTCCTTGTTAAATTATATTATGATTCTTGACTTATTTTGAATTATCTTCTAAACGTTTTCTAATTATATTAGGTTGCGTTTGAGAAAACAGATTTGGATTTGGGGATTTGGATTTGAATCTCGTCAGTACAAAAAATAAGACTATTAGCGATAGCCAAAACTGTTGCTATTAATAAAAAAACTATCGCTAATATCTTCGTCGCTAATAGTCTTAATAGTCTTTAATAGTTTTTTTATGAATAGTCGCAGTTTTTGGCCGCCGCTAATAGTCTTATTTTTCTGTAGTGCATAAATCCAAATCCACCGTTTGGTTCCACCTTTTTGTGTTTAGATTTAGTAAATTCACCGGAATTTAGAAATCTATGTCTGTATTGTAAACAATGGATCTATAAATAACACCTCCTAGGCGTTATTTGAAAATCCAAATTTTACAACAACATCTAATTGGTTATGTTTAATGAATAAAAAGTTATTACCCAATGCTATCATAGGTACGGTTCGACCTGATAGTCGACCCGCCTGAGCTGAGTATTATTAAGCTTGACTGATCTGGTAGGGTTGGGCATGAGGCATCCGGGCCGACCTGCGGATTAGGTTGGGTTGGATCGACTAGACCCAATATTTTATATAATATCAACGAAAATAATGGGTTTTTAACCTAGTTGAGTTTGGTAAATCCGATAGTTTACGTAGGTTGGGTACATAAACTTGACCTGTCGTGTCAAGTCGAGCATAAGACATCCGGCCCGACTTTCGGGTTTGGTAAATCTGAGAATTTATACATTAAAGGTGGAAAATAGGTAGTTTTATTAGTGGGTCAGGTCGGGTTTTCAGGTTGGGTCGAGTAGGGGGCACCATCTAGTTAGGTCGGGTCCGTTGAGCATTTGTCATTTTGTCCTATTAGGCAACCAAAATTTTGGCCCAACACGTTGGTATCCCTACATAGAATTACAGATGAAAAACAAAACAAAAAGCGATGAAACCGAACCGTAACCAAACCGAAATCGATGGATCAGATCGGTTTCAATTTTGGGTGCCAAAAATCGTAAACTGGTTGAGTAGGGAAAGAAAATCGACCTTAAGCTGAAAATTCGGGAAAATAAATAAATAATATTTGGAAAAAACCGAAAACAAATCGGTTCTGTTTTGATTTTGGGGGTGGGGAGTTTGATTAACCGAACTCAAAATATTTCGGTTCGAGTTTGATTTTAGGTGAACTAACACCGAAACCGAAAATTTCAGTTTTGGTTTCAGTTCGGCACACCGAACTTCCACACCTACATAGAATGAAGGAAACCAATAAAATATAAATTTTTTTTATTAAAAAAGAAAGCCAAATAAACTTTCTATAAATTCTTGGGCTAAATCCTAAGACAATGCTTAAATATTCAAACAAAAAATTTGCAAATCAAAATATTTCAAATTTTAAATTTAAAATGCCCGAATTTAAAATACTTGAAATTGAAATCCCCAAATCTTAATCCACGTCCGAGAGGCAGCCTTACAAGGTTATTTTTTTTCTAAGCTATTTATGTAAAGTATATAAGTTAGATACTAGACCAGACTTTTGTAATCCGAGCAACTCACCAAAAATTCGAACAGTTCACCAATTGAACCCAAAAAAATTGATGTACTTTCAGATTTTGATCGGACCAAACCGGCTAGGCTCCCGATTCTGGGTTGAACCGGGTAAGACTGGGTGGTTCGGTTTCTAAATTACTAACCAGTTCGATCAAGCATATACGTTGACCCAACTTGACCCATTAACACCCATGGAATCTTGGAGGCCACCTACGCAAATCATTGACTGCTTTGAATCAGGGGACGGTGATCATTTTTCGCCCCACTGAAAAGGGATCTGAAGACCATGAGTGTACCATTAGACGGCCAATTTTAATTTCATATGAAATAGATCCCAACAAAAGTAACCCTAAAATTACAAGGCACACATCACGGTCAATCTTGATTTTAGGGCTTTTTTTTCTGATGATGGGCCCATAATCCCACGATCCCTTGTGTTAAAGGTTGGGACAATAAACGATCTCCATCGTATGAATCATAGTAGTAAATGATTTTCTGCATAGTGCCCTCCAAGATTCGGTAGTTGTTAATATACTTTCCCCACACTTTATTTAGTGAAGACGTACTTAAAAAAAGAGGGACCGAGTCTCGGGAGCGTTTAAACACCATTTGATCTTTCACCATCAATGCTATAAGATGTGAATGATCCAAATTATCAAAGTGATAAACCATAGATTGAAGTGGAACATGCCCAAAAACAATGTTTTAGGGAGATTTAACTCAACTGCTTGGTTGACTATTATATCAACAGTTGTTTTTAATTTGAATGGATGATATTAAAGTTCATCAATGTTTCACATCCACTTATTTGCATGTTTTATTGACCCGAGATATTTATGATAGATTGTCACTTGGGAAATTTAGATTGACCATAAATGTGTGCCACATGGGATAATGATAAATCACACTTCAATAGTGTGAGATAAAAGATGACATTTTAATGGTGTAAAATCATTTATAAACCGTTTGGTATTTAAAGGTCGACACCGACTCTCGACTGTCATCTAAACACCAAATAATGTTTAAGCGATCTTATACCAATTATTGGCATATGATCTTAAAAATTCATACCACCAAAGTGATATATGATCAATTGAAGGGCTATGGGTCCAAAACACAGACTTTTGAGAAATTCGAACTATCTAATTTGTGCACTTTAATGTTAATAATTGTTTTTAATTTTGATGGTTAAAATTAAAGTTAATTGATCAAATGGTTTACATTGAATTAGACGCATTATCCTTCGGAGGGGACATGTTTTAATGATGGATTGCCCCTTGGGAAATTTTGATTCATCATAGATGTTGAACACTTGGCACAATGATAAATCAAAGGGAAATTTACCTGACCGGCCCTGTCAGATACAGCTTTCACGTCAGAGGCCCTGTAGTTTCACCTTTACCCAAACCAACCAGCTCCAAGCCTAAGCGACCCTAAGGATAGCAAAAAGTCCAAATTACCCCCTTTCTTTAACGCACAAAAACATCATCTTCTTCCTCATTTTAATCTGGTACAGTTTTTAAAAGTCAGAGGTGGCGAAGGTGACTGCGTCTTCTCCTCAATCCAAACTATTCCGATCTGTTATTTTGATCGACCTAGATACACCTTTTTCATTAGAGACTGTAGCAGATTAGAATGAGGAAGAAGATGATACACCTATATAATTTAAAATTTTAAGTATTTACATTTTTCTATATTTACGCGATGTGAAACGAGATCTATGCCGTCAGATTTGAAGACTACAATATAAAATCGATAATTCTAAAGATAGATATGAGAAAAAGGCGATATCGACTCTGTACACAGTCGGTACCGATCATTTTAAGAGTCGTTATCGATTCTGTACAAAGTCATCATTGACTCTATACAGAGTCGCCATCGATTATATTAAAAAAAAAATTATGTAATCGATGACGACTCTGTACTGAGTCGTCATCGATTACATAAAAAAAAAAAAATTAAAATTAAAATTAAATTTTTTTTTAAATTTTTTTTTTTTTTTTTTTATGTAATCAATGGCGATTCTGTACCGAGTCGATGACGACTCTGTACTGAGTCGTCATCGATTACATAAAAAAAAATATAAATAAATAAATAAATAAATAAAAAAAAATATTAAATTTAAATTTAATATTTTTTTTTTTTATGTAATTGACGATTTCTGCATTAAGTCGATGACACTGCATGTAATCGTCATCGATTACATAATTTTTATTTATTATTATTATTATTTTATTTTTTATATAATCGATGGCGACTCTGTATAGAGTCGATGACGACTCTGTACAGAGTCGATGACAATTCTTAAAATGATCGGTACCAACTATGTACAGAGTCGATATCGACTGTGTACAGAGTCGATATCGCATTTTTCTCATATCTATCTTTGGAACTATCGATTTTATATTGTCGCAAATCGACGGTATTTGATCGATCCAAATAGCATGTAATAGTTTGGATCAATAAATCTCGTTTCACATCGCGTAAACATAGAAAAATGCAAATATTTAAAATTTTAAATTATATAGGTGTATCATCTTCTTCCTTATTCTAATCTGCATCTCGATTTAAAAAGATGTATCCGGTCGATCCAAATAGCAAATCGAATAGTTTGATTGAGAGAAGACGCCGCATTACCTTTGCCACCGACTTTTAAAAACCGTATAAATAAAATGAGGAAGAAGATGATTTTTAAGTTGCTAAAGAAAGGGTAATTGGGCATTTTGCTAACCTAAGGGTCGCTAAGTTTGAGCCGTTGGAACTATGTACAAAAAGTGTTATTTTAATAGTGTAAGATCATTTGGATATAAAATCAAATAAGTGGTATAAGTTAAAAAGTAATATTTTAATTGTATAAAACCAAAAGACTGTCAGAAGTGGGGTTTGAACCCACGCCCTCTTTCGAAGACCAGAACTTGAGTCTGGCGCCTTAGACCACTCGGCCATCCTGACGTAATACACTAGAAACCTCTTATAATCAATATTACTATACACAGCAGCACACCTTGTTTTAAACCGTGGATTGAGAACCTACAGTACGCCGAAAAAATATAATAGTAGTTTAGGAAAAGTTAGTCTACAATGAGTGTTCCACCCATCACCCATCATGTGTATTAAAACAATCTATAACTAAGTGACGTACACAAACTTTCATATACTAAAAGTCTGTATAAGTCACACAGTCACACAAACATGTGGAAAGCACTACAAAAAATAAAGCTAATAGCAGCAGTTTTTTATTAAAAAAATTGCCGTTAATAGTTATATTTTTTGTAGTGAAGCCATATCCACCCACGATAGGTCGACACACGCTGTAGACTAACTCTTGTAAAAATACCAACTGGTATTAAGTATTAACTTAAAATAGGGTAAAAGACGAGGTGGTATTCATGGGTACCATTATACGCCAGTATGACTGATTCATCAATACAAAAATAAGACTATTATCGGCAGTCAAAATTTGCCTCTATTAATAAAAACACTTATTCCAATAGCAACAGGACTAATGGTAGCAATTTTTTGTTAATAACGACAGTTTTTGATACCGTTTAAACAACTTATTTTTGTAGTGCATGGATATACCAAACAATATCCGCGATATTTTGTAGATTTTAAATGATTCTTTATTCGCCTATGCCAATATATGGCACCCTCATAAGCATGCTTTTAGGGTATGGGTGGTATGTGGTATAGGATAATGGTCAGGTCCAACCAAGTTGAAATGGATTTCGAGTTCAACCACATCTACTGTTGTTAGGCTCTTAAGTGAAGGTCGCTTGAGTGACAAGCAATGTCACTCGACCGAAGTACTGCTCCCAACAGAGCGATTTCTCGGGTTGAACTCGTTTGAGCAAGTTGGGCACTCGCATATGGGCAAACATTCAGGTTCTGGTCGCCTGAGGACTTTGGTTCCTCTTGCTCGAGCGGCGACCTAGTTGTGATTATAGTCCGTTTTTGGTTGCTTTCTCTTGGATTAGAAGTAAGATTTTTTGTCTTCTATATAAAGGAAAAGCTGTTAAACGAATTAGGGAGTTGAGAAATCATTGTAAAGCTTTAGTAAACCTATCTAGGGTTTTGTGGAAGGTTTTGGTGAGGCTTCAGTGTTCTTGTATTTTTGTCGAATCATCAATATAGTGAATTATCGTTGTTCATGGATGTAAGCATATTGTCCAATCACATAAATATTGTCTCTTGTGCGATTGTGTTTAATTTTCGTTTAGTTTACATTCTTATTTGATTATTCATCGTGAAATCGTTAATTAATTTGAGTGCTTCCGCCAATATTTACAACCATTGAATAGAGGAGACTATTGACTTCCATTATTCTCACTTTTTTTTATAAGATATATACAGTCAAAATTCTCCTAATTTATAAATGCTATAGATGTGATTGAACTCAATCTAATTCAACTTGGTTGGACCTAACGATTGCCCACGTGGCACATATTTTTTTCGCGAATTCAAAAAAATACCCATAAGGAGAACAATACAGTTGAATCCAAGGGCTTTAATATGGGCCAACCGTTGAAGACAAAGATTTTATATTATACTCTATGTTAGGAATACGCTAATATATATGATTTCACTTTTGACCTTAGGATAGTGACTAGAAATTTATAGGGAAATTATAATTTTGGTTATATTAATTTAAAAAAACAAAAAAAAACAAGGCATTTTTGGTTATATGGAAGATGATAGATGGAATGCTCCAATAATAGAAAAAAATTTGTAAGCCTTTTTGTCAGTCGGAAGCTGATAGATCAAATGCTCCACTGTGATACATGTTTAGTAGAGCCTATTTTGAATAGAGATTTAATAAAAAAGAAAGATAATCAAATCAAATAAATGTATACTTATGAAATGCATTTTATGCATGAATTAAGCCCCTAATATAATCTATCTATTTTTGCTACCCTTTTTGGGAGTGAAGAGGAAGAATTGCCCAATCTACTCTCGTTATTTTGTATTTATTAGCTGACCATCAAGTGCATCGTGGTGCAATCTACATCTAGAAATCTTGGAAAAGGCATTATTTTGTAGGCATAAAGTAAAGAAAAATTTCAAAAATAGTTTAAAATTTATATATTCATAAGCAAGGTATCAAATATCGGCCGATATCAGCACGTATCAGCGATATGTATCGATTTTTTGGCAAGCTGATACGTATCGATTCCAATACATATCGAGTATCCAACTCGGTATCGGTATCAGTATTGGCCGATATGGGTTTGCATCGGCCGATATGAATACCTATATTTTCTTTTACTTATTTTTTAAATGTATCTTTCCTCCAAGGACCGATACCCAATACCATTACAGAGTTTGCTTCCTTGTTCATATGCATATTCACAAAAATCTCCGTATTTTCAAAAAATCGGGAATAGTTTGCAATTTTTGGTGCATTGAATTAATTATGTTTGAAAGAATCGTGAATTTATTGAAAAAATTGTAAAATTCGTGATTAATTCAAAAACAATTCGTGAATAATCCATGAATAATTTGGGAATAATTGACAAACGTTTTAACAAATCGTTATTTTTAAATATCTTATAAGTTTCTTATAATTTTTTATCTTCATTTTTTATTTTATAATTTTTTCCTCCAAATTTTTTTCCTAGACATGGAATTTTGCCAATTTTGATCGAATTTTAAACTTGCGAAGTTATTTTGGAAACCCGACTTTGTGACAGTTTTCATGATTATCTCTGTACATGTTAAGATTTGACTAATAGGCGTAGGGGTGGCTAGGGTAAACCAAAGCCGCCTGACGATTTGAACTTTGTGGAACACAAGTTAGGGCGGTGCATGTTTTGGACTGAACCGACCAAACCAACCGAATCAGACCAAACTATCGGGTTTGGTCCGGTTTGGACAGGTACCCGTTTGGGTTTGGTTTGGGAAAAAGAAAAATCGAAAAGTTTGGTTTAGTTTGGTTTCGGTTCCAAGCCTCTCCCCAAATTGAAACCGACCGAACCGAACCGAATATAATTTGTAAGTAATTATATAAATATATATCCTTATTATTGTATAGAAGTAAAAAATAATTTCTATCAATTTTTCATATCTCATATAAAGGCAAATCACACGTAATTAGAAAGAGAGTAGGAATGGCATGTCTCGTAATTCCCTATCTCCCAGAAAGCAGGTTAATAAGTCCAAAAACAGGAGTCCTCTGTTATGCCACCGCTTCGTAATACACGTGTCGAGACCAATTTTGTATCCAGGCTGAATTCAGGCCTAATTTTTTAAGTCAGAAAATAATTGTGCCAATCAATGCCTGCCCCAAAGTTGTCCGTTGACAGCCTTATCGGGTATAAAGCATCCAGCCCAACCTTTAGGTTGGGTCAGGTCAACTCAAAGCTCGGGCTCTGTGGGGTTGACTAAAAGGTTGGATGGACACGATCTTTTATATACAATCTAGAAAATAAGGGTGTTTTGAACCAGATCAGGTCAGATGAAGTAGGGGATCAAGTCGAGCTTGTACCCTTGACCCGTCACCATTAGATCCGGTCTGCTGTCAAAATTTTGGCTTGACCCAACTCATTGACAACCTAATCTTATATATCTCTATATTATCTATATTTTATAACTTTCTACTCTATCTACCCTCATGTTCTTCGTTATATATCCTTATATTATCTATATTTTATAACTTTTTACAATTAGACTAATTAAACTAGAACTCTTCAAGCTTCTTTAGGAAATTTAGCCAAGACTCTCGAGAACGTAAATCTCGAGCCTCATAATTTTACGGACTCCTTCCTTGTTAGGACTTTAAAGGATTACCTTCTTAGGGTAGCATTATTTATACTCATTAAACTTGTAAAGAACACATGCATTTTCACCATAAAAAATAGTTGACTACCTCGAATTAGATGATGGAGATCATTTTTCTTCCCTATCAGACGGTCAGATCGTGATTCCACATGCCACACTTTCCCAAAATTGATCGTAATTGTGGGTGCACCTATTAGACCGTCACTTTTGGATGCGTGCCATGTGGAATCAACATGTGACTGTTTGATAGGTACGCCACGATATCAAGATCTATTGTGTGAAAATTGGGATGAAAAATGTTCTCCATCGTTTGATTTAAGATAATCAACGATTTTTATGGTGGAAATGCGTGTGTTCTTAATAGGAAAAATGGTGGAAATCCTCGATACAATAGATCTTGAGATCATGGCTCACCTATCAGACGGTTAGATCTTTATTCTATGTAGCACACATCTCCAAAAGTGACTTGAGAACCCTTTCTCATGGTACACCCATGATCACGGTCACTTTTCGAAATGTGTGCCTCATGGAATCAACATCTGATTGTCTGATAGATGCATCATATTTTCAAGATCTATTGTGTTGAAGATTGATGAAAAACGACCTCTATTGTTAGACCTATAGTTGTTTGATTTGTAGAGTCATTGTTAGTAAAATTTCTCCTAATTTCTTCCACATTAATTGGCTTAGATGGTGTGCATCATAGAACTTCATGTAAGTCATCTGATTTGAAGGCCATAATATATGCAAAGTTTCGCCAATAAAGATTAGCAAGCCTAGCTCCATTAAACGCATATATCTTTTTGAGACTCATTCCATCATGCTCCTTAGGTTTATACATTTGACCTCAATTTTTTCAGTGTATGTCTTTACCGAATCTAGCTCAATTCATCAATTCCCATAATTTCCCCTATCTCTTTATATTTTGCATATAAAAAATTTGTCAAACTAACATTCAAATGATTCATGCTTAAACTTGATCCGAGGGATCAAGTTCATGTGCTTGACCTGGTAAAAAAATTGGGTCAAGCAATAAAATCAAATCAACCTGATAATGTTTCGGTTGGTGTTACTGGCCAAGGATCAAAATATCGGGTAACATTTCGATTTTGGGCTTGACTGAAACCGAAAATTTGAAAAGAAATTTCGGCCGAAATTTTGGGTCCCATACAAATTTGGACTGAAATTTCGATCATTTCGGCCGAAATTTTGATCCTTGTTACCGGCACATCACTTATTTATGTTACATTTGCCGCATACAATGAATAAAAACTGTTAAAAAGGGCATTTATTTTAAAAGATGATATGCGACATTGCAACGATCCCTAAAAAGGCATTATCTTGGAATCAGGTGTCACGTGGCATATGATCTGAGATTTGAATATGATGTGCAGTGAAATATGATGATATTTCACCCTTAAAGACCTACATTTAGCTACCCGATGAAAGCTATTTAATATGTTTTATATAGTTTTAGTGATTTACTGGTCTGGAGATGTGTTGAGCATAAAATAACCCAAGAGTTTAGAAAATAACGTCAAATTCGTGTAATTTTGGGTCATCTAAAACTTATCCTGACTTGCAGCTCAATTGTGACCTTTAAGACATCGAATTCACAAAATGGTTAAAACATCAAAGTTGTAGAGCTCGTCGGCTTCTTTCCAATGCCGCAAGAATCACCTCAATCCGACTTTGAAATAAAAAGTTATGACTAAAATACTAAGGCTGTATATGTTAAAGAGTTGGGCCGAGTTTCATGAAAATCTGGGAAGGTTGATCGATCAACCTAAACCCTCGATCAATCGACTTTGGACCGAATCTTTATGTTTTTAAAGCTCAAAATTGGGGGGAAAAGTAGGGTTTCGAAATTAGACCCTATATAAGGGAGAATTAGAATTAGGGTTAGATATATCTCCCTTTGGGGAGCTTTTTATTTTTCAAGCATTATTCTTTCCAATATTCTCTAGTTTTAGGTCCTAGATTAGTTTAATTTTTGCATTCAAGAATGGATTGTACGCGTTGGATTAAAGCTTTCGTGGATTTTTGTGGATCATTCTTTACGGTATTTTAATGTTATTTTCAATTTATGCATTTATTGAGTTATTTATTTCAATTATGTGTGACTAGTTTCATTAAGGATGGGGATCTAATGAACCCCATCTGAGGGAGTCATTTATATTAATATAAATCTGTGATTAAGATATTATATGCTTTTAAAGGCCCTAATATTGTTATTGAAAATGGTGAAATCTGATTTCAATCTGAGATCTAGGAGCTAATCATGCCCTATAATTTCAGATCTACAATAATGATTTTATCCTAATTATTACCCATCTCGGGGTGAAGTTTTACTGTCATTTGAGGTGTTAGTGTTAATTATACACTTATGGGGTGTTAATCATATATCTCCTTTATCTCGGATTGATAGTGTGACTTTATCCCAGTGGTGAGTTCCAATCACTATCTGAGGCGTGGGTGTTAATCACACACTCATGGGATGTTAATCATACATCTCCTTGATTTTAGATTGTACTTTGGAAATTACCTAGAGATTGGGTTCTGAGTATTATCCGAGGTGTCAGTGTTAATCATACACTTATGAGATGTTAATCATACATCTCCATGATCTCAGATCTATATTTTAGAACTCACGTATGTTTGGGGCGGTGCTTCTTTTTAGATATCTGTTAAAGATTTCAGATCTCAATCCACAGATTAGTATTACAAAAATGATAAACCTACGATGGGAGGATTTAGTACCCTAATCCTTATCTTTTATAATCTATTAAATTTCAATTAGTGGTTAGTGTTTATCTCATTTTTCAAGTTCTTAAGTTTTTAATTTAGAAAATACTGTGATAGATCTGCGAAAATTCTTTTGGTTAATTATTATCTCCTCTTTTAAATTTTCTAACCAATCATCGTGGGAACGATCTCGTACTCTGCACCCGCTGACTACATTACGATTCGTGCACTTGCAAGTACAACTAAATTTTCACAACATACTACATAGGTTCATCCATACATTAGAACCCACAGACATTTTCCATCTTATAAATTTATTATTACTTTTATGATTTTATAGAACAACACGTGCAAAGCATGTGCATGTTTACTAGTATATATATATATATATATATATATATATATATATATATATATATATAGGCGGGGGTTTTGATTAATTTTAAAGGGCACTTAAATAAAATACATATTTTTATATAAAACCCTACCCTTGTCCTTAGCCTATTCCTAAATCCTAAAGCGATAAAGTAGAACTTAGGAATATCGGTTGAGAAGTTGAGAAAATTTTGATGTGCAAGTAGAGCTTATAGGAAATCTGAAACCGACCGAACCAAACCGATTTGAATCGAATCGGGTTGGTTTGGTTTAAGAGTTTGACGGTTTGTTTTGGTTTGAAAATCTAAAAATCGATTGGGATTGATTTGATTTGTGATTTTGGTCCAAAACTGACCAAATCGAACCGAATACACCCCTAGAACACATATTTGAAGTATAAAGTTTACAAAAGTTTAATACACAAATTAATATTTTGACAATTTCATATCTGCTGAGAGTCATTCAATCGTTACTACTTTATGAGGTTTTTAATGAATAACTAAGATAGATCAAATCCTTATCCTTACTACTATATAAAAGCAAAAATAATTTTTTTTCCACACTTGAGGAATAAAATATAATTTTTAATCAACCCAATCTGCCCCTATATACACTCCTAAAGTGACAATAAAATTAAAATGGGTACCATTACTTACCATCCATAAAATTGTAACCTCATTCCACCTCCTTCAATCCAAATGTATTGATCGCTTTGAATCATATAATGGAGATTATTTTTCATCTCAATCTTCTATATAGTTGATCTTGACATTCCGGTTGTATCATCATACGGTAAAATTTTTATTTCACTTGGCACACAACCCTAAAAGTGGCTTTAATATCATATAGCCTATATCACTCTCAAATATGATTTTAATATTATTTTTTATATATACGCCATGTAAAATAAAAAATCGACGGTCTAATAATACTCTCCTGATCCCAAGATCATGGGGGTAAAAAATGGGGATAAACAGTGATCTCCATCTTTTGATTCAAAGCGGTCATTGAGGATATAGGTGAGGTCACAATTTAAGGGGAGTAAATAATGATAAGGGCTTTGTACCAAAAAAGGGCTTGTGCGTATTTTTATAACCAAAAAAACCTGAACCTTACTTGATCACTATCGAGCGCCCCAATGTAGATTGAACAGCCCGACTGCAGTTGAAACCCACGCACCACCCTTGATTTTTTTACAAATTTACCCCTTTCATTAAATGCCCTCATAAGCCGCCTAAATATCATATTTGCCCTTAATATAAAGCCAAAAAGCCTCCCTTCGAAACCTTTTCTATTCGAACTTGTCTCCTGGTGTAAAAGGGTAAGTCGAACAGAAATCGATCGAAAGGCTGCCAATACCTTCCACGTGTCTGTAAATGCAAAACAAAGTATATATATATAAGAATTAAAACACAATTTCAAACCCCCAACCCAAAGTCAGCGCTCACTCCTTCATCTTCACCCCTCCTCTCTATCTTCGCTTCCCAGTCTCCAAACCAGGAAAAAAATAAAATCGGATATTTGCCATGACTCATAGGAACTAAAGAAGTATCGGCCAAATCGTTCCGCTCTTATCGTCCTTCTTCCTCTCTCTCTCTCTCATCCTTTTCGATGGGCAACAGATTTGGAAAAGTTACCGGCGTTTGCTTCTCCGCAAACGGAGGAGAACGACGACATGAAATCGTAGTCGTTATGTTGGACCAATGAGACGAAGGGTTAGGGCACTCGTTCTGTTACGTCCGACCCGATACGTCTAGAGTATCGTCGTCCAAAGTTCATTCGAAGGAGACGACTACCTTTTGATTGATTTCAGGGGCATTGACAAACAGGCAGCAAGAAAAGAAGAGGGAGGAGGGTGACGAAGGAAGAAGCAAGTTTTTGGGTTCCTCTCTTTAGGGGGTTTTTCTAATGGGGAGCAACGTGAGGGAGACAAGGGTGGGAAACAACGTAGAGGATGAGTATCGAACCCACGACCTCCTCCCTCACAATGGAGGGAGGTTACCAACTGGGCTATTGCCTCTTTGGTGCCATAAAAGTTATCTTTCCTTCCTTATTTTTAGCATCTTCAAAGAAACCCACGAAGTTAAGAGAATTAATAATTTTATTATAAGATATTTGACTTGCTTTGAATTATGTGGCGTAGATCACGTAAAATTAGCCCAAAAGTTAAATTTGAGCATGATGTATGTCATGTAATTTTAGGGCCATATTTTGGGATCTACGCCACATGAAATAAAAAAATGACTGTCTAATGGTAAGCTCATGATATCAAGATCCCTTATATGGAAGATTGGGCTGAAAAGTGATCACTATCAACTAATATAAAGAGTCGATGGTTTTTGGCATAGGTGCCCTCTAAGATTCCGCGGGTGTTAATACCTAAATAATAATTTACTTGAAAGTTAAAACCCTTTGAGCCACGATTAATGTACCCCTGATCAAATTTTCGCATCCTACCTAATTGATTTTCTACTTTTCTCACCTAAAATCGAAATCAGACTGAACTAGAGTTGGTTCGGTCTAAATCGATTTTCGGGTCAATTGTGGTTGGTTCAATTCGTTAGGTTTTCAGTTTGGCTCGGCTTTCGGTTCAAAACTTGAACCCATACGTATGTTGGTCGTAAGACTTAAGCCAACACTTAACTTTATTTGACTTGGACAAGCATATGATACTACTACGTAGGGCTCTCAACAGATCGGGTAGACTTGACTCGACCTGCTAGAGACGACTCTTTTTTTGGGCTAGGCACTAAACTTGACATGTTTAGCTAAGTTAGGCATGAGGTATCAGACACAATCTATAAGTATGGCTGGGTCGGGTTAAGAAAAAATTTGGTTGACTAAGCTCGTGTTACAAGATTTTATATAATAATAATAATAATAAAATAGAGTGTTTTCAACTAGCTCAGGTCAGACGTCGGGTCAGTTGTAAGGTCAGGTTGGGCATATACCCTCGACCCTTCTAGGTATTAGGTTGAGTCGGAGTGTTCCATCGAGTCAGGTCAGGTCAACATATGTCATTTACCAATCAGACAGTTAAACCTTTAACACGACCCATTGACATCCCTACTTTTAAGATCTAAATTATATGTTCATTTTTAATTTTTAATGTTATTTTAACATAAATATAATTTATATGATGATCATGTGAATCATATGACTTTAAAATGATGACATATATATAAAATTAACGTTAGAGATTTTATTTATGGGGCACCATTTTGGCACCATGTATTGATACATGGTGTAAGTGATTATTATACATCTTCTACCACATTTTTTAGTTGAAAATTTTATTTTGGCAGCATGTGCAATGAACATGAATTTTTATGAGATTGATTAGTTAATGATTATAATTTTTTAATTATATAGTCAATAAATCGATTGAATGCCAAATGACATGAGGTGGTCTGCCAATTTTATGAACCAAAATTTGGTACATTTTCCAAAAATTAGTACGCTACATGGTGCTTTCCCTTTTTGACGGTATGTCCATGATCATGTTTAAGCATGTCGTGTGCCCATGATTTCCAGTTATATTTTGGGATGAATGATTAAAATGAAAATCGAACCGTTCTATTTACAGTGACCAAAATTTTAATGGTACTATAATCGAAAACTATTGACTATTTTGAATCAGAAGATAGAGATCGTTTGTCGCTCAGTCTTCCCCATAATGTATGAGATCGTGGGTGTACTGATAATCAAATTTTTATTTCAAGTGTTGCACGTTTCAAAACGTGATCAAAAACCATATTTGAGCATGATGTATGTCACATGATTTTCAGTTGGGATGTGTGTCATGCAAATTAAAAATTGACTGTCTAATAGTGCACCATTTACCTCAGGATTATCATGTGAAAGATTGAATTGGAAATTAATTTTGAAGGACACCCATTGACTGTTTTGAATTAAACAATAACGATCGTTTTCATCCAAATCGTAGATCTTGAGATCATAACTGTACTGATAGTCAATTTTTTATTGCATGTGATACAAATAAAACATCCCAAAAAGTGATTGAAAATCACGTTTAAGTATGATGTGTGCCCTATAGTTTTTTTATCACTTTTTAGGGATGTATGCAATAGGAATCATAAATTGACTGTCTAATTGTACACCATTGATCTTAAGCTCCATTATGTGAAAGGTTGAAAAGAAAATCGATCTCCATCTAGTTCACATCAATTAATGAATTTTCGAATGTAGTGTACTTCGAGATTTAATTAGTATAATTAGAGTTATCCTTTAAAGGAAAGACTTGGTATTTTGAGGACTTAGGCTAAGTGAAAACTTCATCTTAGCCATCAGATTTGAAGGCCATGATCTAAAATTTTTTAAAGCAAAAGATTGGTATAAAATAAAATCTCTATTATATAATTTAAAACAGTCAAATATGGATGAGATGATGGTAATTTATTGTGTGAAGTCATATGATAGAGATCGAAGATTTTTAGAATATAACATTTAAATAAGACGAATTCGATGGTATCTCCATATTTATATTAACATGTGCAAT
This sequence comes from Chloranthus sessilifolius, assembly GCA_021018995.1. Taxonomy (NCBI): domain Eukaryota; kingdom Viridiplantae; phylum Streptophyta; class Magnoliopsida; order Chloranthales; family Chloranthaceae; genus Chloranthus; species Chloranthus sessilifolius. The sequence goes on from CM037595.1 coordinate 88,147,264, forward strand.
GTGCACTTTTATTAATAAAATAAAAAGATAAATAAAATTAATTATATATAAATACTCTAAGCATTATTAGATGTCACGTGAAGCACGTTGCGTTTAGGTTAAATTAAAAAAAATAATTCAAACATTGATTAATTTCATGCTCAAGATTTTAAGGCTTAAAAAAGAAAACAATGGAGGTGACTGAATTTTTTTTTTTTTTTTTTTTAATGATAATTTAAACAAAACAACATTATTACTCCATGTGAATGCTCACAACATGGTATCAAATATCAGCGACACGTATCAGTATCTTGCCCGACCAATACCGATACAGCCCTATTTATATCCATATATATCGGGGCTGTAGCGGTATCGGACGATCTGTACAGCAGGTATCATCTGTTACCTCCTTTAATTAAATTTTTTTTAGGTGTATCATATCGGTATTGGCTTATATACAAGGTAACAAAATCGGTATTGGACTGAGGTATCGGTCCATGGAGGACCTATCAGCCCTTAAGAAAAAAAAAAAAAAAAACCCAAAGTCTCGGCTTAAATAAATACGTAATGGCCGATACCGAGTTATAGGACTGATACGTATCGAAACGGATACGTATCGATTTGTCGAGATACCGATATGTATCGCCGATACGTATCGATTTGCAAAGATACTGATACGTATCGCCGATACATATTTGTATCGGCCAATGTTTGATACCATGCTTATATGTATATTTGTATTATTAATCTTTAAAAAATAAAATTGGAGGACTCACTTAAGACCACAGTGACAAATTTCGTCGAAATTCGATGAAATTCAGTGAAATGGGAGTTTGCCGAAACTTTCGCCACATTTTGGTAATTTCTTTATTTTTCATCGAATTTTAGTAAATTTTTGATAATTTCGGTAAATACACCCCGAACTCCACAATGTATTTTTACTAGATGCAGCTCCAAAAAAATAACTTGCATGTCGCCTCCTAACTTAAGAGTCGTTTTAAATGATTGAAAACCCATCGAGAGATTCGAGACGAAATCTCTGAAAACCACTTGAGAACTTGAGATTTGAGAAACCCAAACCTTAAACCCATCGATCCCCACTTCATGTCGTCGTCCCCGTCCATTCATTCGACGAACACACAAGTAGATCTTGCTGCCGACGCTGCCGACTGCCGTCCCTATTCATTATATTTTCTATTTTGTTGTTGTTGTTGTTATTATTGTTCTTCGGTTAGGTCCTTCATCGTCACCGTCCTCGAAGATCCACGTGGAGCACAAGTGGACGGTATAGATCAATATTAAAAAAAAAAAATTGAAAAAAACTTTTTAAACCCACAAGTCAAAGTTTGACGGGTTTCATTGATTCACATTTCACGATTTAAAAAGCAGGCGGTGGAGATGAGTTTTCAAATTTTTTTTTTTCAAAGATGATCTAAGCAATACACCCGAGCTCCACGTGACATCGAGACAATATTTTGAGTATCACATGAAGCTCCACGTGGAAGCTCGGAGGACGGTGTCGGTCCTCACATAGAGGACGAAGGTCTTTTCCATATATATATATATATATATATATATATATATACAAAAATAAAAGAAGGAATAAAAGACAAAAGAAGAGAAAAACACACCATGATAGACGCTACATTAAATTCAACTCCATAAAAGGAGGCAGCAGCTTTTATAGCCAACTTCTGTTGCCGGTCTTCCTCTCTGACACCCTCAAGGACGTACACGTGTCAGTCCAGCGAAGTGCACCTCCTCCAGCACAAGAAGTACTTCATCGATGAGCGACTCAATCATCCCCCGTTCAATTTCGAAGACCATTGACCCAATATCTCCTTCCAAACAGCGCACATTAGCCTCAACCCGCATGTCCTTCTCCACGAGCGCGTCGATGTCTTCGAGAGTCTCGCACTTGGAGCCGGGCACGCTCCGCATTTGGACGCATACTCTGCGGAGGAGCTCGTCGCCAGTAACACGTGCCAATGGCTTTGGGTACGGCTCGAGTACGTGTCGGAGTATCTCTTCGATCAGGTGGAACGTCAGCTTTCCGTTGCACCGGTGGGCCAACGGGTCATCGGCATTTGACACGTGTACGGTGGAGGTTTCGAGGGTTTCGAATTTGGTGGAGTGGTGTGAAACGGAGGGAGCTGTGTTGCTTTCTATGTCACTGTGTTTGAGAAACTCTTTTATGTAACGGTTTCGGGTACTGGTGGTGGCCGTTCTGTCTTCTCCGTCGACGAGTGGATCGGTTTGATCGTACGGCTGGCTCGAGGTAGTAGATAGGTTCGTCGGAGTGATGATGGATACGTGCCTCTGTAAAAATTTAAATTAATGAAATCCAACAGCTATATGGAGAATAAGGCACGATGAGTCAAATAACATGTTGTAATTAAAAAATAATAATAATTAATTGAAACACCATTAAAACTGTCTGATTTGAAGGTCATAAATATAAAAATCACTGATATTAAAGATTGCATTGGAAAATAATACCTATTATCTTCTAACTCAGTGCAATCAATCATTGAATCAAATGATAAAAAGCGTGTATTGATTTTATAATATGTGTAACGCAAATCTCGTTTGCAAGTAGTTGCAACCAAAATCATTTTTTGTTTGAACGGGGAAGTTGCTCCCAAAATCATGTTCATAAGTTCTAGAGAAAATCAGAAAATTTGTAAAAATCGGGTTTTATTATTATTTTAAGTATAGAATATTCGAGAAAAAATACATGAGAAGGTTTAAACTACCATTTGTGTATTTACCATTTAGGTAACAGAAATAAACAATACCAAACATTTAAAGATTATGTCTAGTCACCATTCACCATTCTATAGGAAATATCGAAAAAAGTTATAAAATTTTGGAAGAAATTGGTGTCTAATCTGTGAACTCCGAGAATCAGCCGACTAAAGCTTATGCCATCCTTGTGAGCTAAATATTCCATTTTTTATATAATAAGCTAAGTTTTTTCAAACTAAAAAAACTAAGAATCAAATGGCCTATGATAATTTAATGGGTTTTCGTAAAAAAGGATGAAAATTCGAAGCGGAAGACGATTACAGTTGTTTGTTTAGTGATCGATGAAGATGGTTTCTTCTTTACAGGATTTGAGGGAGGAACGACGATGTTGAGGAGATCTTTGGACAATGGAGTCTTGAATTTTTTATCTGGGAGACTTGTTTTTGCAGCTGACAAATGGCAAACGAACCCTTCTTCTCGGATACTGCGAGAATTCTCTGAAGGAGAAGGAAGTGGCTTCTTGATCCTCTCAGTGAAGCGGTTGCAGTTGGGTCTTTGTTGCTTGATCATCATATTTGATGTTTTCGATTTGGGTGTTCCAGATTCCCTCGGACATATTTCTATCATGGATTGGCTCTTGGGTTGCTTAAATCTGATCCGAGGAGAACAAGAAGAAGAAGAAGAACATGTAGATTGCTTGGTTTGGCTCCAACCTTCACAAATTTCACTTCTTCTTCTAAATTTTTCATCTTCGATCGGGTTTGGGATATCGAATCCCACTTTTTTCCTACCCACTCTCTCTTTCACCTGCTTTACGAGCTCTCGAGCGTAATGGGTTCTTGGGCTTTTGTTCTCTTCAGGATCTCTCCACTCTTTCTTCCTCGCCTTTGCTGATAAAAGAAGTGATGAAAGAGGTGATGAAGAAGAGTAATGGGGTTCATCCATGGCCATATTCTCCTTGTTGATCAGTTGTAGTGAGAGCCTCGGATCAACGTCCGATCTTCTCGCAGACGATATTCTCGGTGTCTCAGGCAGAGATCGAGTGCCCATTTGGTTGTTCTTCTCCATCAAATTCATGTTTGTCGTCTGAAGAGGTTTACGAAAGTCGCGATCCAACGAACCAAATTGGTTTGATTTGCATTTCAAAAGAGAATTTCTTCGATTAGAAGGAGAAGAGGAAAGTGGGTAATCAGGCAAGAGATCGAGACCCATTAGTCGAGCAACCACGTTTGGGGTTTTGGCGCCATTAAAGCTGTTGCTGCCGCTGATCTCTAAAGTTGGTTCCTTAGTTCCTGATTTTGAAACTTCTGCTTTTAAACTCTCTGGCACAAGTAGAATCCCCATCTGTAATAGGTAAAAATGCGACAGGTCAGCTGGAAAAAACGTGAATAATGGTGACCCAACACTTTGAAATTTCATGAATAAACTTTATCAGTTGTCAAAGTCAGTTTCAATCGTTTTCCTTACAGGTATATCGTCTTCTTCTTCTTCTTCTTCTTCTTTTCCTTCTTCAGCTCTCTTGAATTGACCCTCTAATAATTCCAAACTATTCCTTGGCGCTTCTACACCTGAATTATCACAGACCCATCAACCCGAGAGAGAGAGAGAGAGAGAGAGAGAGAGAGAGAGAGAGAGAGAGAGAGAGAGAGAGAGAGAGAGAGAACCTTTGGTAATGGTTTCGGCGTCGGCGATGCAAGTAGGTTGCGGAGAAGTAGTGAAGTTAAAGTAATGGAAATCGAAAAGCTGAAGTAGGCCACTCATGCAACCAGGGCTTTCTCTCTCTCTCGTTCTCATGGATCGGCGACAGTGGCACTCTTTACTCATAGGAACAACAATCTACCTTGTAAGCAGCAGCAACAAAGTTACACAGTTGCAGACTTCTTCTTCTTCTTCTCTCTCTCTCTCTCTCTCTCTCTCTCTCTCTCTCAGCTTTGTCTGCTGTTTGGGGCAGACACGAGCAAAAAATCTTGGTACTTGAAGTTGGAACTGAAATGTAACCGATCGGAGGTGAGAGACGAGTTTTGAAGGACACCTCTAGTTGGTGTTGTCTTTTCTCTGTCTCTCTCTCTACTGCACACGCAGATTTCATTGGGAATGGAAACTGACGAAAGAGAGCAGTTGGTGACGAAATGAGTGGTCCACTGTGCACTAAGTGATCGCACACACACTCACTCCCTCGTGTCGTAGCTCGCTTCCCGATGCCCCCTACCTATTTCTTCACTTCTCACATTTAATGATGAGGAAGCCCAGCTTTGGGCTTAGCCACCATCGATTCCTATTTGAATATTCAGTCAAAGAGACTGTTGGACCGTTGGTCATTAATTAGATGGTCCTGATCTGATCTAGGTGTGGCGCGGTTATTGGTTAGACTTGACTAGGGCTGTAAATAGGCCGGGAGGGGCTTTTGCATTTCCTTGGCCTTAGTCGTCCTGTAGCCTAGCCATAGGAAGATTTAACATGATTGACCCTACTCCTAGTAGTCTAGGATTGGATCTGATCTGGGCCTTCACATTTTGCCATATTTATTTAATCTTTGTTCAAATGTTATAATAAATAAATAAATAAATATATATATATATATATATATATATATATATGATACCTATCATTAGATAATTAAATATTTTGAAATACAAATTATAATATACAAATTTATCTAAGACTGAGCCTTGCTCCTAAAATTTCAGGGCTTTATTTTATAGCCCTACCGGCCCCTCAAATTTAGGCATTATGGCCCGGCCAGGGTTTTATGGCTAGACTCTTTTGAATAAGAAAATGGAGATTGTTTTTCATTCTAATCTTATGGAAAATAAATTTTTAGATCATGACCCTACCACCAGCCAATCGGATATTGATCCCATATAACACACATCAAAAAGTGAACGTGAATCATGTTCGATTATAAGCTATGATCACATTCATTTTGTTTATTCCATGTTGTGCCCTTTGATTTGGCATCCTGCTATAACTCTAAAATGGAAAGAATCATGTTCTATATTGTGCCCTTTGATTTGGCATCCTGCTATAATTCTAAGCTATAATCACTAATGCATGCTAAGACAAGTTAAGATGTGAATTGGAAAGAATGATATATTGTACTTGATGATGAAATCGACAGGAAGTGAGAAATTTAATTCAGGGGGTTTACATGTTATGAGGTGGTTTTACTTTCGCCTACTAGGTTAGTCACCCTTATAAGTCTAAGAGGTTTACATGTTATGAGGTGGTTTTACTTTCGCCTACTAGGTTAGTCACCCTTATAAGTCTAAGAATAACAACGGTTCGGTCCACCGCTAAAATATGAAGCGGGGATATCGTAGATATAAGTTATAATATATTAATAGATTCCAAGAATACAAAAGTACAACCAAACAGTAGAAAGCAAGGTTCCTTAGGAAACGATACTTTCCGCTCCTCAACAAAACTCATTTTTCACTTCGGAGGCATCTAGGAATTTCTAGGAATCACACAAATTCCTGCCATTTCCTAGTGGCTATAACTGTTAGGAAATTAAAGTAATCTGCACTAGGCCAGGCTCCTCATACCAAGTCAGATAGAAGAATCTGCAAACGAACTAGTATTTGGTCTACCATTATAGGATCAAATGCAAATACACAGATTTAAATATTTAATGCCTCTAAGAATCTGTGCATCTCCCAAGATTTTATTTTGTAACATGATCATAACATTCGTCAAATAATTGAAAAATTCGGGAATAGTTCACGATTTTAAGATTGTGCAAATCATTCAACAATTCACTCGATTTTATAAAAGGGCTTTGTATCAAAAAATGGCTTGCGCCTTTTTATATTACCAAAAAAGTGTGAACCGTATTTTATCACTAAGGAGCGCCCCAACGTCCTATGAACAGCCCGCCTATAGTAGAAACCCACGCAGGATGTAGGAATTATTTATAATTTTACCCCTCTTATTAAATCCCCTCATAAGTAACTTAAATTCAGATTTGCCATTAATATAAAACTCAAGCGATTTGTCTTTGTTGAAACCCTCATTTCGAGCCCTAGAATCTCTCTCTCAACCTTTTTCAGAGCGATTGTCTGAACCCATCAAAAACTCCGCAAGAGAAGATCGCGACAGACTTTCTCTCTATCCTCCCTTCCAGGATTCCTTTCTTCCATATCTCTCCCGCTCTCTCTCTCAAATTTAAAAGTAAATACGCTTTTAAACTTTCCTTTTTAGTCGGAAATGGCATTAAGGACTACGACACTTGGCAATATTTTCTGGCGAATTTCATCTTACGGTACACGTCTCCTCATCATCCATCGTCCATCGCATTAGCGCATGATGCATCATCATATCATCATTGTAAAGAAAAGTACTATCTTTTTTTTCTTTCTTTTATTCTTTTTTTTTTTGTAAGGAAATTCTTATTTTCAGAACGCCTGTAGGGATCATAACAAATAATCAACAAAATAGTCTACAGAAACAACTAAAAAAAAAAATAGAGGATCATCTACAATATCAAAACCTTTAGCAAGCAATGGTCTATCCCGAACTGGATTTCTTCAAACGCGTCGCGAACTCAGTGCCAGATCGAGATTGGAATCTGTCATGATTATCTGATACTTTCTATTGGAGAGGCTAGGAGGTAATTTGGCCTTTTCATAAAGTGGGTAAATGCCTCAGTGCCGCCCGTATTGCGGCTGCATGGGCACTTTTTACTAATAAAGAAAAAAATTCACCGAAATTGTGATAAAAATAGTATTGGGGCGCTAAACGGTACTTTTCTCTTTATAAAATATGTGAATTTATTATTATCTGCAAATAATTTGCAACTTTTTTAATAAAATCCAACGTATATTTTAAAAAAATTGTTTATATATTTTTTTAATCTTAGTTTTATATTTAAAATTTTTTTTCTCCAATATTTACCTTGAACATGCCCAAATTTTCTAAGGGTTCCTACGTTTGAAACCCCTTGAAAGACTACTTCGAATCAGGCGATGAAGATCATTTTTACCTCAATTTTTGATATGATGGATCTTGAGATCATGAATGTAGCATCATCATACGGTCTTTATCTTTGTCCATGTGGTACCCCTTTTCCAAACTTTATTTTTGTCCATGCGGAACACCCCGACTTGGATACTATTGCCACGCAGTCAGCTTGACCCATGCAATACACCACCCGTGTATCATGTACCAATTGGTCGGTAAATGGGTGAAACCGGAAAGTGATGGTTAAATTGTGCATGAGCAACAACGGTACATATATTTAGACTCTGATATGATTTGTGGTAGGGCTGCAGAGGCAAGGTATGACCCGACCTTCAGATCACTTAGGCTGCGATTGGGTTAGCTCTTTCTGAACAAACGTTTGGTAATATAGTCCTTGTCCTATTTACTCCTATGAGGAGGTATTTTAAGTGATAAAACTGTTCTATCCTCTTATCAGAACTAATCTAAACGCAGCCTTAAGGCTTCCCGTTGGGACCAACCTGACCTGACCCATTGACACCCTTATAACTTGGACATAATAGTGGGATATTTTAAGGGTTACTACTAATCCTCATGAAATATTAAATATCCCCCACTAATAACAGTTGATAATCGTTAACGGCTTTGAATTGGATCATGTAGATGCTTTTTTGTTCCAATCTGTCGGACAATGGACCGTGAAATCATTAGCATATTATTAGACGCTCAAATTTTTATTTCATGTGGCACACATCTAAAAAATGTAACATGATCATGGAATACATCACACGTGATTCCGGTTCACTTTTCATGGGGAGTTGGTGGAAGTCCTATTTTTAACTGCTCCTATACCACGCCTAGTACACAAGACATGCGCTAGTCCAGCACTTAATACAAATTCAGAGTGACAGCTAAGGTGTCAAACTTGGTATCAGGTATCGGTCCATAGAGGACCAATACGAATCGGCCGATACATATCTGCTAGTACTGAGTTGTATCGGTGCAATTTAAATTCTTTTTGAAGAAAATAGAGGTATCGGCTGATACCGATACCCAAGTTGATACTTGATATGTATCGGCGCCGATACTTTTTGTTTTGCGGAAACACCGATTCGTATTGGCATTGGCTGATATTTGATACCATGGTGACAACCCTACTATCACTTATTCACGTTTGTGCTGCATGCGTTTGGATTAGCTCTTATATGAGGAAAACCAGCTCTCTAAATGCCATCCGCGCTACTAGATAAAGTCTACTTTGATAGAAAGCAGACAGAGAGCTGTTTTACCAAACGTAAGAGTAGTTTCCTGCTAGACGCAAAGAGTTAAAGAGATGCTCTTTGACCTGATAGAGCTAATTGCTCTTTGACCTGAAAGAGCTAGTCCAAACACAGCTTTAGTTCCTGAATAGGGGTTCAAATGGGTTTAGATTTTCGACCAACTGAATAAAGTTGAGTCCAAAATGTCGACCTGTTTCTTAAATGGGTAACTAGATTTAACCCGACCCGAGCTTTTTCGGACCGGATCAAGCCTAGTTCTAGTCGAGGGTTTAAATAACTGGGTCAAGCACATAAACTTGACTTGTTGGGTTGCGTCTGGCATGAAGCATCTGACCCTAGCTATTGGTCAGGAGGACTAAAAGGTTGTGTCGGGTAAGGAAAAAATTGGCTCAGGTCAACCATACCTGACCTAATATTTAACATGGAAAAATAAGAAAAATAGGGCTTTTAAGTGGGTCGAGTCCAGTTTACAAATTGGGCGGGCATTTTCTCTTTACCCATCTGGCCTCAAATATTTTGGCTCAACCCGACCCATTCATCTATGGGAGAGTAACCACATTCATAATCAATGTGTGGTTAGCGCTCTCAACGGGCTGGATCGAAGTCGGGTCGGGGTAAAAAATGGCCCAATAAAACTCGGGCCATGAAGTATAGAGTCCTGGCCCGGCTCCTATCCGGACCAAAATGTATTCAGCCCAACCCGGTCCTTCTATAAGGTTGGGCCTGACCCGGGCCAAAAAAAATTTCCACAAAAAAACCAAAACACAAAGAAATAAAAATTATAGTTTAATTTACTTTAAAATCATCTTTTTACAACTATTTAAAAAAGCACTTGATAATTAAAATGCATGATTAAGTCAACAAGGTGATTTAAAATTGAGCCTTAGTGTTTTATTATATTTATATATTGTATAATTTATATTATATAGAGAGGCTCATAAATTTACCTTCCTTTCGGATATAATATATGGAGAGTTTTTGTTATAAATATATATATATATATATATATATATATATATATATATATATATATATATATGGAGAGTTTTTAGGAACAAATTTTTGCAAATATAGAATGAGTGGAGGATTTATTAGAATAAGGGTCATTTGACTAAAAGGCCTCCTCCAGTACGAAACTGAGTCAAGTATTTAATTCCAAGTCATTTTAGTAAAATGACTCTAAAGGCTAATTAAAATCGACCTTCCCTGGTGTCAGTACATGTCGGCCAAACGAAACCCGATATTTTAAAACCATGGTTTCAAATTAAAAGAAGGTTCTTGGCGCTGAAAAGTAAAGTGAAAACTGGAAAGTGAACAAATGGCGTCATCACCAACCAGAGACACCCCTTGTTTGATGATAAATTGTACGATCAAGCAATTTTGTGAGCAGAAGTTATATCGTCCTTAGTTAAAAATAAAAGAAATAGGTGGAAGAAAGGCGACAAAAGAAGCCCCATGGAAAAAGGTTGGTGTGGTGGAGGAGCGTCTGAGTTGTGCTGCAGACGTTTAATTGCTTTAACCTTTGTCGCCATTCGCAGAAGAGAATGAGTACGAGCGAGACCCCAGTTTCTACGACGCCTTAATTTCGTGGTAAAACCAAAACAGCCGCCTCCTTTAGACACACACTCTCTCTCTCTCTCTCTCTCTCTCTCCTCTTTCTCGCCCTTTCTAGTCGTGAAAAGATGTGACAATGAGAATCGCAGGTACAGCAGATAAGGTGTTACGACTAAAATGCCTCAGTCACAAATTCTTATCACAAAAACATATATATTATCATGAAGAGATTGGGCTACATGCAAAAGGCTTTGAGAATCCAATCATCAAGATGGGAATTCATAGTTTCATGAATTGAACTTAAGTAGCTCAAAAACTTACACTCATTGGAGGATATGAACCATCTAATCCATCATTCTAATGCCAACAGTTGTTAGAAATTTTTTACTTAAAATTAGAGTGAACCAATCAAATAGTTAGAATCTTTTAATAAGAGTGACTTTTTTATTGAAACATGTGCCAATGATAAAATGCTAGTTGACATATTTCAATTAACCAAATATGCGTGCTACATGATTTGAAAATGGATAGTCATGAGGTAAGCTATTTGAAGGCGGTAGTAAAACTTCCTTTTTCGTCATTATCAGATGGAAATTGATATATATCACACATGAAACCGTACACCACTCAACAGACTGCTTATGTGGAGTGATGCCATGGCAATGGGCCCCAAACAACGTAGATCGCAGCCCTCGCTTACATCACGCTACGTAAGTGGTCTATTGTTGGTCTGTGCCACGTATTAAAAAAAATAAGACTATTAGCAATAATTTTTTACAATCAAAAGTATTGTTATTAACAAAAAAACTATTAAGATTATTAGCAACAAGTGTATTAGCAGTTGTTAATAGCGACAGTTTATGGTTGTCACTAATAGTCCTTTTTTTTGTAATGACATAAATAGTCTACTGTTGGTCCGCTGTTTATGATTTATTGTCGGCTCGTTGTTTACGGTGTACTCATTATAAGTTTCATTACCAGATGATGTTAATATGGATGGTAAAATGGGCAGCGATATTTATGGTTAAAAACTCAATGTGTATGATAGAATCTAAAATTACATTCCCATCTCTATTTCTCAAATTAACTATCGAAACACTTGTTTGAATGAAATTAAGAATCTACCCTATTAAAAGCCAAAATATTATATATTTTTATGAGAAATTTGCATTTTCGGCCCTAATATTTTCTGCATTTGCAAAAACGGCCCTCAAGTTTCAAAATATGCAGAACTAGACGACTCCAAGCCAAGTAGTGTCTACGTCAGCACTGACCTGCCAATTCAATTATACATCTATTTAAAAGGTTTTTCCCCTCCATTTTTTTTTTGTCTTATAGCAAAGGGAAAATTCGAACAACGGAAGTATTCAACAATCAACCATCTCAGTGAGAACGTAAGTTTGTTAATACAATTTCTTTCATATGATAGCGTTAGATATGATAAGATAGTGCACAGAAAAATTTTGCATGAAAAACAATAACGGCCACTTTTATAATATGATAGCGTTTGCTATGATAAGATAACGACCACTATTCTATGAGAGTGTGCACTATCTTATAGTAATGACGCTATCATAAGGTAGTGTTCGTTGTGCTAAAATAACGTTGGTGTACACTATTATACAATAGCGGCGTTACCTTATAATAGCGCCGCTTCGATAAGATAGCGCACGCTCTCATGGAGTAGTGATACTACTTATATCACTTTAAAGTGGCGATTGCTATCATATGATAGCGTGCACTTTGATATATTAGTGGGCTTTGCTTCTTATTAATATATTAGCAGTTCACTTTGATTTATTGCCTACAATGATCAGTTTTTGATATACAACGCTTTTAATTTTTTGCTAATTTACGTTAAATATGATATTCTAGGGTTAAAGTGAATGTTCCCCTCTTTTGCTACTTTGATGACGTCCGTGAAGGCAATAATACTTACAAGGGTGGCCATAAAAGGATTGTCGTTGTGCCAGAGAAAATATAATTTCATCAATGTATAAATAAAATGTACACTGTGAGTAAGACATGATCAGAAGAACATTTCGTTGCGCTATCAGTCTCTTTGTACATCGCAAAGGAGTTAGTGTTTGCTGAATTGTCGGACCCTGATGATCTTACAAACTTATTTAGAGCATATTGTAGTCGTGAATACGTGGACTCTGATGTTGAGAAATTATATCAAGGTGGGCCATTACAAGTTGGACAAGCGTTCAGAAATAAGAAATCATTTCAAAACTTATTTAAAGAATTTTTAATGGTGAATAATTTTTAAATTCAACCAGTAAAGACCAATCCACTTCGATTTACGACAAGGTGTTTTGAGCCGGTATGTATGTGGCGCATACACGCATCAAAGTTGGTGGGTCTAAAACCATTTGTCGTGAAGACTTTTCACCTAGAACATACCTGCGGAAGACCAGCTTTTGGAAGCGGAGATCTCCAAGCCACGACATCTTGGATAGCTTCCTTTGTAAGGGATAAATTTTTGAAGGGGTTTAACGAGAGTCCGACTTCAATAATTTTTTAGGTTGAAAAAAATACGGGATAACAGTAGGTTACTGAAAACCCCGGAGAGGAAAAGAAATGGCGTTGAATAACATCCAAAGTAGTTAGAAGGAGTTATTTAAGATGTTACTATCCTACGTCGCCGAACTAGAGTGTGTTGATGAAGATTTCCAGACCAAAATATGTTGCGATCCTGATAAAGCTTTTGAGAGGTTCTTTGTGGCATTTGGGCCCTGCATTAGAAGCTTCTGCAACACTTTACGAAGAATTATTGTGGTAGATGAGACATATTTATGCGCACGACATAAATAAGTGTTGTTAATAGCTACGGGCATAGACAGACATATGCATTTGTTTCCCTCAGCGTTTGGAGTCATTCTCAAAGAGAACAAAGGTCATTGGGCATAGTTTCTTGGGCTCTTAGGAAGTCGCATAATCGGGGACTTCCAAGAGCAGTTTGTGCTGATCTTCGACCGGCAGAAGGGCCTGATGGAAGTTATGTACAATGTTTTCCCTAATTTCTTTCGCATTTATTGTATGCGGCACATAGCTTTGAATCTATCCAATACATATAAAGATACGATTTCCCAACCTCTCTTTAGGGTTGCTACTCGTGCATTCTCAGAGGCAAAACTTAAATGAATTATACGAAAGATTGAAGAAGAAGCTCCCCGAAATGCACAGAATGGATTAAAGAAGTCGATAGCCAATTCTGGGCATGAGCATACTTTTCAGGGAGACGTTACGATATGTTGACGATAAATATAGCAGAGAGCATTAACAGTGTACTGAAGGTAGCAAGAGAGGAGCCGATCGTGACCATGCTCGAAACTATTAGTTCGAAAGTAGCCAAATTTTATATTCTACGTCAAGAAGAAGGTAATAAAATGACATGAGAGCTGACACCGATGACGAAAGATCACATAACAAAAAATTTGGGATGGGCTTGCCATAAGAATGTTGTTCCTTATGGTCGAGATGTATTCCAGGTCAGCCGTGGGGAATACACCTAGTGTCAATCTCAAAAAACGGACGTATTCCTGCCACCGATAGGCTATCCTGAGTTTGTCATTTTCGCATGTGATTGCTGTATTATCGTGCCATAACAGAGTCATAAAGATCCTCCAATTCTTTGAACACTGGTTCACAACCGCTCTATTTAAAGAAACTTAAAAGGAACACTTTGTTCCGACTGTTGATAACGCCAATGGGCCATTCTAAGGGAAGACACCGAGGTTTTGCCTTTACATGCGATATGTCAAGCCAGTCGACCAAGAAAAAGTAAGATTAGGTCTAAAGGTGAAGTTTGACCATTACAGTGTAAAATTTGTAAAGCATACAGACATAATCGATGCTCTTGTAAGAAACAAGCGATCTAAAATGAGATGCAACTATTGTTGAAGTCTCTCCCTTTTACATGTGATAAAATTAAATGAATCCATTGATTTGTAATGGTGTACACTATCATAAGATAGTGTCTGCTATCATATGATGGCGTCTATTATGTGATTGTAGCATGCACTATCATAAGACGGCGTGTCGCTATCTTAAGGTAGCGGAGCACTATTATAAAGGTTTAAAGATGATAATTTCTAGAGGTTTACACATAAATTGACAAAAAATAATCAAATAATGTATTAATTCGAAGGTTTATACATACAAATTTATAAAATATTTCAAAAACCTTATTCAAAACTAAGGCTTCGCTAGATTCGGAGCCAGTTGATTACTTAAAAACTCTTCAATCCGATCGTTTATCATTTCTTAGCCGAACGTGGCCAAGGTATGTCTGATTTCAATCCAAAACAACTTCATATCCTTCTCTGTGAAATTGAGAGTTTGGCCTTGAGAGAAATATTCAATGTACTTCAGTATGAACATTCCGCAGTTCCAACCGTTTGTTTGATGGAGAATATTAGTGTTGTCCATGATCCTGAGCTCCCATGATCGGTCTAGAGCAGAGGGAAAGTTTGAGTGTATATAGATGAGGCGGTATATAATGCAACATAGTCTCTTTATGCGGATTGAACTTCGTCGAGCACGTTGGATCCGCCTGGTCTATCATCTTCACGACCCGATCTGGAATTGACAACATCGTCATTGCCCAATGGAAATGTCATGGGTTATGCATCAGAAAGACAATCTGCATCCCAATAATCACTTTTAAAAAGATGAAAAATATGCTCCAACCTATCAAAAACATGTTGTCCTTACCGTTCCACATTCAATTGCATCAATCCCACTTGCAGAAATTGTAAAAAGTTTCTCAAGCGGCTTCAAGTTATGATGAACGTGCCATTCATCGTAGTAGACTTGCCACTTGGCCATGTCACTCAGCCCACCAAGCGAATTTTTGCGTATGAATTTCTTGAAGTTGGCCTGATCATTGATGATAAGCGTTTGGAAAATGGTGAATAACAGGGCCATTACTAACATGCTGTGTAATAGACAAAAAAAAATTGTAAGTTGGACGGATCTTTACTTACTAAATCTGTGGCCGATGTGAGCCAGGTCTTGTCTGCTTTCTCCGAAAGTTGAGCATCATTCTTCCTTCCCAAACCTTTGGAGAATGCATCCATTATGTGATAGTGGTCGCTAGTCTAAGATAGCACTGTGTTGTATGATAGTGGTGTGCTACCTTAGGATAGCAGTTGCTATCCTAAGATAGCAGTCGCTATCGTATGTTTGTGAACGTTTTCTTATGATAGCGAGCACTATCATATATTAGCGTTACGCTAACATATGATAGTGGGAACTTCAAAAAATTATGAGATCATTACCCTATGCTATTACTTTTATGGCAAAAAAAAAAAGGTACCCGAGTGTCGTTACATTGTCACGATCGCTGAATCGTCCTCTAGTTACCGCGCTACAAACTGTTTTCTCCAAGTAAAAAGTAAAAAGTAAAAATAAAGGTTTTTAATCCCCTTAGAAGGGTATTTATAACATTTGAAAGGTCGGTGCTGATGTGGACATGGTTTGGGATGGAGCCTTCAGGTTCTACACATTTGGAAACTTGAGGGCCATTTTTGCAAATGCGAAAAATGTTAGGGCCGAAAATGCAATTTTTCTATTTCAATCAATCTATCTATGAACTAAATACCCCTTAAATCATGCCCTATATAGCCTATATTATTTTAATTTTTATTTATTTTTTTATAATGCCATATGGCATAGGCAATCCGGATGTGCCTTACAAATGATAGAGTATGACAGTTTAAGAGCAGTACTTGGAGAAAAAATCTCACACAACAAAGCACTCTTATTAAGTGACACATAGGGAAATAAATCTCACACAGCAACATTCACTTTATTAATATAAGAGAGGGAGAAAACATGAAGTTTAGAACCCACGACCTCAGGCCCCATAAAGGAGGGAGGATGCCAACCGAGCTACCACAAAGGAGGGATACCAATTAATCTACTACTCAAGCCCCACAAAGGAGGGAGGATATCAACTGAGTTACCTTAAATAATACCCTAGGTACCCAATATTGAGCATCAAACCCTTATCCTACCTTCCCATATTAAAATTTATGTTAGAATTGTACTTCTATAATAATACTAAAGGCTGCCTCCTAAAAAACTTCATGTTAAAAAGATCATGTGAATTTTGGTTGTCTTTTTATAACGGAGTATCCGGCCTCTTAGAGCACCCTATTAAGCCTCCAAATACTTGCATCACCTGCACATCATATGTACTAGTAAATAGAGATAAATCCCTGCGAGTGGCCAACAAGGGATGAGATTTGAACTCATAACCTTTGTTTCTTGAAGCATGATCCTCAATACAAAGGCATTTGTATGTGGATTGTAGAACATGTAGGTTTTTATAATTTTTCCTTTAAAAGTATTCATTTTTTATGATCCAAATTTTTAGAAAATTTATTCTAATTTTTTTCATTTTTTTTTTTTTTTGTTTTTCATTTTTTCATTGAAGACTAATAAATTTAATCAACTACAATGCGACATTTATGTCCATACAAGCCCTTGCTCACAAGGCTTAACTCCAATCCCTAAACAAACATTAATGACGGATCAAACAATATTTAATTAGAAAATTAAAATCTACTTTGCATTGAAAATTTGAATGAGATTTTAATTTTAATATACTTGGCATGCTTAGATTATTTCTTGGAGATGGAGCCCACTTTCATATGTTGGCCAATCAGAGGATTCATTATTGAAAGATTCTCTCTTCCGAAATGGATTCGAGCAAATATAATAAATAATTAATCAAAATAATAAATGAAAAAAATAAAAAGTGTAGATATGGATATAGGCGTGGACGCGTGGTTAACACATAATTAGATTATTAATAAGATTGATTTAGTATAATTAATTAAGATAGCTATGTAAGCATGCCAGCTGCTTATATCAGAAGAAATATAGATTAGAGCTGGAGTTTGTATTAGGTGCATTGTAGTACACCACTAGTGGTGCCTTAGTCAGCGATAATGTACACGTGGCATACATCTTTACAAATCTGAGGGGTCCAAACGATAGGCTATCATCTTGATGGGAATCGACAAAGAAATCATCTTCATCAGTGGAATTAAGCTGTTAGATCAGAGCCGATTTTGAGCCATTGTCCATGCAGGCTTTTTCCATTCATTAATTTGACAGATCTTGATCAGATGGCGGAGATAGTTTAATGATGCAATCTTGGGGTTGAATCCTATCCAAACGGTGACCTTATGGATGTGTAGCCAGTGTTGATGAAGATTCATGCCACGTTTACTGAATTGATTAGTCATGTACCGGGTACGGTGTAGAGGCCCTTACACATTATAGAAAAATCTTAGAACTAAGCACTGAAATTAAGGTGGTGTTAATGTATAAGACAAGCATAATACATGGGGTGGAGACAGATTTTGAAACATTTTTGAGGTCAGGAGTGTGTCTCCAAGTCATGTGATTTAGGGTCATGCACCACTCACAAGAAAATGGCCAGCAGGGGGCAGAGAATATTATATTGAGTATGGACCACCTAGCTTAGCTGCACACCAATTAATGAAAAATAGAAAAGTGTTAGTGCTACACTCTTTTTTTTCAAAACCACGTCACTAAAGCAAAGAAAAAATCGTTGACCGCTTTAAATCATAAAATTAGACTCTTTTCTTCTTTTCTCCACTCTTTTACAAGGTAGAACTTGAGATTATAGGATACTGTCAAACAGTTAGATGTTGATTTCACATGGCACACATCCTAAAAAGTGAACTTGATCACAATATGCCATCAAATGTGATTTATGTTCCCTTATGAGCATGTGTGTCAAGTGGATGGTAGGTCGTTAATCTCAAAATCTAGTGTGTGGAAAATTGGGATAAAACCAACCTCATTTGTTTGATTCGAACCAGTGAACGATTTTATGCTTTGCTTAAGTGATTTGGAGTAAAAAAAGGGTGAGGCAGTAATGCTTCCCGAAAAATAATGATAATAAATTTTTTTTAGGTATCTCTATTAGCACTCACACAATCTTTGAAAGCTCTCACGTCGAAAATTCTTTCAAAATTATTGATTGCTTCAGATTAGATGATGGAGATTATCTTTCACTACAATCTTCCACACAACGGATTTTGAGATCATGCCAAATAAACGGTTATTTTTTTAATCCGCATGTCATAAATCCCCCAAAAATGCCCCTTGAACACATCACGCTCAAACATGATTTTAAGGTAATTTTTGGGGATCTGTGACATGTGTAATAAAAAACTTACCGCTTGATAGGTGCAACATAATCTCAAGATCCATTGTATGGAAGATTGGGGTGGAGCACGATCTCCATCATCTGATCCAAAGTAATCAATGATTTTGAAGAGGTTGCACATGTGGGTGCTTTCAAAGATTGCGGTACCCATGTTTCTTACCATTGCTAATAAAGATCCAAAATAGGTATATAACTAATGAAAAAAGTGTATTCATACTCCATACCACCTTTTGGGTGCACACAAGCTTTTCCTAATATAATATTTTTTTGGTTGAATAAAATTAAGTATTTTTAGCACACACTAACTTGTTCTATCCACACACCATTTTATTTTCTTGTTGAGTGGATGAGTGCGTTCACCACCATCATTACCATCATTATTGTACAAGTGTTTTCCAACCAAGTATCAAAATATCGGTAAACCGATACGTATCGTCCTGACTTCCAGGACGATACGTATCGGGTATCGGCCGATACATTGAATGTATCGGTTTGATACATTGATTTTTTTTTTTTTTTTCCGATTGTCTACACAATCGATGGCGATTGTCTACATAGTCGATATCGATTGTGTAGACAATCGAAATTTATTTATTTATTTATTATTTTTTCCAATTGTCTACACAATCGATGGCGATTGTCTACACAGTCGCCATCGATTGTGTAGACAATCGGAAATATATATATATATTATCGGACGATACATTGAAATTATCGTCCAATAATTTCAATGTATCGTCCGTATCATCCGATACGAGCGATATATTGCCTGTATTGGACGATAAGTATATTGTTTTTAAGGGGGTACGATACAATGGCATTGTATCGTACCGCCCAAGTCCAAAATCGATACGTATCGGTATCGGACGATTTTTTGACCCATGTTCCCAACTATATGAGAACATGTTTAATCATGTGAATAGGACTCACCCATTGCATGATACCTACCATCTGATAGAACATGCTCTATGGTATGAATTCCATGGTATCAAATATCAGCCGATTCCGATACGTATTGGCGACAAGTATTGGTTTTTCGGTAAACAGATATGTATCGGCGCCTATATGTACCAGGTATCAACTCGAGTATCGGCCAGTACGTATCAGATATCGGTTGATATGATATTGATATCAGCTGATACCAATATTTTCTTTACTATTTTTATTGTTTTAAAGGCACCGATACAACTCGGTATCGGTCAATACGTATTGGCTAATTCTTATCTGTCCTCCATTGACCGATACCCGATACTGAGTGCGACACCTTGATGAATCCTCTAATGAGCATGATATTTGAGTGGAGCGTCATTTTGATGGTGGTCGGACAATTGGTGGCATCAATGAAGTTATGAGTGGAGTGTATATTGATGACGCATGGTTCCAATGCCCGTTGACCTTTGATCAGTTGTTACGAAGTTGTTTTCAAGCATAGTCATCAAATTCTTAAAATTTTTGAAAAACTCGTGAATAATTCCTAAATTAAGGGACTATGTATTAATTAAGGTTGTCTATGGCATTGCTCTTTGGGACAGTATAAAAGACCAGCAGATATTCTTTGTTCTTGCAAAGAAATGTGGGGCAAGAGAAGGATTGAACAAAAATAAAAGGGAGGCTGCTATTTGAAATAAGAAAAAACAGACTTCTTTAGAAGAACATAATTATAGTGATTTCTCGCAATGCTTGATTCTAAAATCTTAGGTTGTACCATTGAATGTCGTGCTCCTTAATTGTAAGAAATTAATACTGTTAGAGCGCATTTAAGCAGCGGAAAGCAAAATTAAAAAGAATGAATCGAATTTAATCTCAACATAAAGACAACCATAAAAAACAATTCCTAATTATCCATATTAAATCTCTTATTCCAATACGTTTCGTATTCTTATCAATCATGATTGATGTTTAACTACAAAGGGGAAAACTCATAGGTAATTAATGATTTATCAAATGTCTAATAAAAAAAACTATAAACTGAAAATAAATAATTGGGTTGTAAAGCCCTTGTCACTAAACTCCTCCGGTCCCTGAGCATAGCTTGCAGTCTTATCACCATACTCTCCTAGTTGATTATCAGTTGCACCTGTTTCATCTGGCCACCCACATTAAAGGGTGTAAGATATACTTGTATGGATCATAAATGATTTCCTTCAGAATATTAAAGACATAAATCATAGTATTGAAGCAATTACGAAAACTTACATATATGCATATTACAAATATAATTTCAATAATTTAAAAAGAAACTAAAAAGAACATGTAAATCATTCTTGTAAGAATTTCCTACTAATCATGAAATAAGTCATCATTCCTATATTTTTTATACTCAACATTGTATTGCACAGTGTGTCTGATATGTTCATTATTGCATTGATCTCATGAGTCTAATCTTCTTATTTAAGTTTAGCTGTTATATGTATCTATCAAGACGTTGACTTTTAGACTTTGTTCCTATCAAGATGTTGGGTTCAATTCATAATATAATTCATCACTCATTAGACTCCGTCTCTATCAAGACATTGGGTCCAATGAGTCATTACTTCAGTATTACTATTAGTTTCCGTCCCTATCAAGGCGTTGGTTCCAATTCAGAACATAATTCATCACTCATTAAACTCTGTCCCTATTAAGACGTTAGGTTTAATTAAGCGTGATCGTCATTTCAAGTTTTTCAAATATTACTTATAGTTTTCATCATTCAAAATCTTAGATAATCGTAAAGTTTTAAAGTGTATAAAGATACAATCATTGTGCAGAGTCCTTCAAAATTAACTCTTGATTCTCGTAAATCGTGTAAGAGAAACTAATCGTTAATCACGAACGTCCGTTCTTGAGACTACAGACGTCTGCCAAATTAACTCTTTTTGGACAGAGACATCGAGAAGCACGAACGTCCGTCATAAATCTATGAACGTCTATCCTGAACCCTCGTTTTGGACAAATATTGCGAAGAACATGGACGTCCGTTCTTAAGTCCATGAACATCCATTATCGTACTCGCCCGAATGTTCCAATGCAATGTTTGAATCCTAAACAACAACATCAAAACACTATCCTGACATGCTTCGTATCTAATGAACATCATTCCTCCTTTAAGCAATAATACGTATTATTTGAGATAGATTTCATATTTGATGCGACAAAAGTTTTTTAAAGGAATGCATAATTTCTCCATACCTTGATTTATAGAAAAAACAAATCTTTGAGCCCCAAACAAGTTCCTCACTACGAAGATGAATCTTGAAGATCTTCCAAAAAGAAAAACTCTTGAAATATAGATCTAAAACCTTTTCTCTTAAAGTCTCCGGAGTTTGTCAATTAATTATAGAATTAAATATAAGAGTTTGAAAACAAAACTGATATTTTTAATTGAAGTTATTTTTTGAAATTCTAAGCATGCGTGGTATACGGTATTAGGCATATATACGATAATAAAGACTATCAAAGTAATACAACTTTTTTAGATCACTACAATAATCATGCTCGGTTAAAGAGGGGTACTTTTTTTATGCTTCAAAGATCGGTCTCCCCGCACATTCATTTGCAATAACAAAGAAAATCAACTGATCTTTTCTACTCTCCTAAAGAGCAATGCTAAACAGAGCTTAAGAATTATCTATGAGTTTTTGAAAAAATTGTGTGTAATTTTTAAATTGCAAATTGTACATATAATTCATTAATAATTCACGACTTTTCAATAAATTGTGATTTTTTAATATTTTTAAAATTTTTAATAAATTTAAATCTTATTTCTTAATTTTGATTCCAATTTTCGGCCCAACTTGCTAAATTTTATTGCTTTTTTCCAAATATTAACTTTGCTGAATTATTTCCGAAACCAACTTGGTGAAAGGGAGAGTCAACGGGCCAGGTTAGGGCCCCGGCCGCTCCTATAACCTACCCCAGACCTAAGGGCTAAGGCTAATTGCTACCCATGTTCATGAGTCCCCACGCACATGGGATCTATTGTGTGTCAGGGATGGACCGTATCATAAAAATAGTAAACTATGTTTTAAATCATGTGCCAATTGAATTTGGGTGTACCTATCTTTTCAAGGGGTGAAAATAGGGTAACTTTATTCACGTCCTCCGAATCTTGAAATATGTCTTTGTCAAAAATCATTGATTGCTTTAAATCAGATGATGGAGATCGTTTTTCGCTCCAATCTTCCACACAAGGGATCTTGAGATCATGGCGCACTTATCAGATAGCTAGTTTTGTATTTCACATATCATGGATTCCAAAAACATAGCCCTAAAATCACGTTTAAACATGACATGTGCCACATGACTTTAAAGACACATTTTTGGGATTTGTGTTATGTGAAATAAAAATCTAATCGTTTGATAGGTGAATCATGATCACAAGATCCCTTGTATGATATATTGGTGAGAAATACGATCTTGATCATCTAATTTAAAGCAATAAATAATTTTTGGTGTGGACATATTTTAAAAGTGGGTGGGCGCAAATAAAGCTAGAAGCAACTAAAACATGTCACATTATGAGATAGAGACAGGGAGCAACCCTCATGACCTCATTTAAACACCCATTGGTGCTTAAAAGGTATTACCCATTTTTCATCTTATGATCTTAGAAATCTATTGAAGAGCTCGTGGGTTCAAGAATCGAAATTTTGGAAGATTTGAATCATCTTACCTATATACTTTAATATCAATATTTATTTTAATTTTAATGATTGATATTATAGTTCACTAAAGAGATGATTAATTTACATCCACTTATAAGCATGATCCTGTGGCTGAGACATGTTTGTTCCTACAATTGATTGTCAATTGGGAAATATAGATTGATCATAGATGTGTGCCATGACACTGGTGGAAAAATCACACTTCAATGGCGTGAGATTTTGTTTTTTGCTAAACTTAAATGGTGTGAGATTAAAAGTGGCATTTTAATGGTGTAAGATTAATTTTACACCATTTGATGTTTAAATGTCGGTTAGGAGCCATTATACCTTATCCATAAGTATCATTCGTTTTAAGAAATTCACCATTTTTGTAATTAGGTCGCAATTAATACAACAATTAATAATATAATTGCAAATGTTAGGGAAATTAGCCAAAATTTCGTTGAACCATTGTAGGCTACATTTCGTGATTTTGCAAAATTTTTTTGTAATTTTTTTTAAGGGAGCCATTACTTGTACTTGGAAATGTCGCCCTTGCATCGAAGTTAAAGAAAGACTTTGTATTTTACGGACATATGACATGTGAAAATGCAATCTAGGCCGTCTGATTTAAAGTTCATGATCTATAGATCCATAGTGGATAAGATTGGAGCAAAACACGATATTTATCATATGATCTATTGTTGTCAACTATTGAATCAAATAATAGCCTTTGACTATATTTAATCACGTGATGAAGATTATGTTTTGTGCTAATCGTTTGCATTTAATATCTTTAAATGACGGGCTCCAAATCAAATGATTTGGATGGTGTTTTTATCAAGGATCAAAATTTTAGCTGAAATGACTGAAATTTCGGTCCAAAATTAAATTCGGTTTCGGTGGGGACCGAAACTGAAACGAAATCCCAAATTTTCGGAATTTTTGTATGGAGATGAAGATTTCCACCAAAATTTTGATTTCAATCCCCACCAAAATCGAAACAAAATCCGAATTTTTGATCTTTGATTTTTATACAGCAGAGGTCCTCCAAACTTGCAAGTCTTTGTTTTAACCAAGTTTTCGGATTGCAAATGACTCCGTTTTATAATTGCGGCGAAAATTTTCGAAAGTCGGCCATTTTCGGCAATTTTTTCTCCCCAGTTGCATCTCTGAGGAACACGTGCTACGCAGGCAGCTCTATAGCAATATGTACATCTTTTAAAGAGAAAAAAGGCCCTAAATTAATCACCCCAATCTCAGTCCTCTTGGGAAACTCCTCCCAAAGAACCCAAACCCTACTTAGCTTTAATCCTCTTGACAGATTAATCAAATGAGTGTCACCCATTTCTTCATTAATCTCAGCTTTTGGTACTCAAGAGTAGCAACACAATCTATAATTACTAAATCAATTGCTCCTGAACGGACTCACAGTAATTTCTAATGCTTGTTCTCTGCATGGAGGGCATGCTCTTTATATATATATATATATATATATATATATATATATATATATATATATATATATATATATATATATATATATTTAATTTCTTTAAATGCATAAGTATATATTTTACTATCATTTAGATATAGAATATGTTTTATTGTACTTTTACAATCTCCGAAATTTTCACGAAAATTTTTGTAATTTTTTTCCAAATTAATCTGAAATGACCCCCACAGAAATATTGCCCATCAAGGATTTTATGAAAATAATTGGATTGTAAATTGTTTAAATCATAGTGACCGAGATAGGTTCAGGAATAAATTGGGTTGAAGAAATTCTAAAAAATTTTGCAATATTTATTGGATTCATATAAAAAGGGTCAAATTTGGAAAACAAAAATTAAAATTTTTATTAATTCAAAATTACAAAAATATTCAAAAAAATAAATTTTTTTTTACCACAATTAGGAAAAATATGGGAAGAAGTCAGAATATTCACATATAGTAGGTAATTTATTAATTTAGATTTTATTTGGAAATTTACAAATAATTCAGATTTAATTTTTTTTTTTTTTAAATTCGCGAAAACTTGGTGAATTTGGTCACTATGGTTTAGATGATAGGTATTATTGGCAACAACTTTTGTAATAGGTTAGTGTTTATCAGGAAACGCAAGTGTGACTTCTTAATTAATTTTACTTGGATTATGTGATGAGTTCATAACCCAAGTGATGAGTTCATAATCCAAGTAGGACATGTCTAACATGTTATATAAGTAGGCTACCACCCCACCTACGCATCAGTATCTGTCCGATTAAACCGATTAAGAGTGTCTAGGAAGAGAGGCAGGTAGATCCATATATATAAAGGAATCTTCATCTTCTAGTTTAAGACATCGGAAGAAAGCACCGATCAAAGCCATAAATCAACGGTCACAAATCTTTTCATCGATTACATATATTTATATTCATCACATACTTTTAAGATCGTTTGTTTTGGTGAATTGTGGGTCTTAGATCATACATCAAAATTTTTAAACGTCGTGACTATGATCTTATAAATTTGATCAAATTTGTATGAGAGTTGAAGATTTGTCTATGTAAGTTTGCAAAATATTGGTGATTCTGTGCACGTCTGTAATCAGATTCCCCATTAGATTGCTTAAAAAAAATGAAAAAACAAAAAGTTTTGGTATTAGATGTGCTCTAATATGTTAAATCAATATAATAAGCCACCTTTTGGATGAAAAAAATGCTAGAAGTTTCTATTTTGGTGGCCATCACTATGGTCAGCCCGTTGACCGGTGAATGGTATAAAATCAACCTTGAGATGTACAGTTGTTATTCCGGTGAGTTTGAAGAGAACAGGCAACTAATTGGTGAGTCTTTTAGTTAAGGTATGATTGTGATTTCTAATCACAATATAATTAGTATTTTCAGTCCTTAATGGGAAAGGACTCTTTCGCTATAAATATAAGGGGTGCCTGGTCCCAACGATTGTTCGACATAATTCAATCCTCTATATTAGCAAAAGCATCCCCATTGTGCTAGGAGGTATCGAAGGCGAGAAGATCGTTGAAGACCGGCAACCAATCATCAATGGCTCACACTCAAGGTGTGCACGTATATCTAATTTATGGATAATTGATTTATTGTTTTTGATTGATCATGTGCCTAGATCTTAGGGTTTATTTTGGATGATCGGATCGATAGATCCATATAAATTCCATCAATTGGTATCAGAGTCATAGGTTTTGGCCATGATTTAATCAAAGCAAATTTGGGCGAAATTAAGAATTCTCAAGTGTAAGAATTTCGTCTTCTAATTACAAAAGCTGTTTTGGTGTTTTGGATTCCGTGACGATAACGGGATAGTTAATTTTTTATATTGATTATATGGTTTTGAAACCACTTCTTAATTGACTGAGAAAGGGTACTTTCAAGCAAATCTTAAATGAAATAGAACAATGACAAGGCCTCATGTCTCTGCTGGTTTGTCGCTTGAAGAAGACTACTTACCCTACTTGCTTACCCTTGACTGGTAGAGACTCTGGGTCTCGGCCTTAGTACTCATCCAATTGGTAAATAAAATATAAAGCCAAAGAGACAAAAAAAATAATAAAAAAAAAATTGGTTTTATTGGTCGACGTTCGCCCGATGGGCGTCACACCGACCGAACTACCGACTCAGGCCAGTGGCCGACGGTGCACCGACTGGCC
Organism: Chloranthus sessilifolius; assembly: GCA_021018995.1. Taxonomy (NCBI): domain Eukaryota; kingdom Viridiplantae; phylum Streptophyta; class Magnoliopsida; order Chloranthales; family Chloranthaceae; genus Chloranthus; species Chloranthus sessilifolius. The sequence continues at coordinate 88,174,270 of CM037595.1, forward strand.
GCGTTGGCCATCGGGGGTAAGCCCTTAGGGTCACATTGCTATCTCGCAATCGCTTCAAAAAATAAAAAAATTCTTGGAAGATGATGAACAGTGGTGGGGGAGGCTTAGGGTTTTCTGGATGGATCGGGTCCGTCCCAGATCCGTCTGGCCTATTCAGCCCACCCGACCCGCCTGGCCCAATTTGGCCCCAGCTCCTGGCCCGACCCGCCCACCGACCTGCCTTGACCCATCTGGCCCATTTGGCCTATGGCCCAACCCGCCTTGACCTGTTTGGCCCTTTTGGACCATGGCCGGACCCACAGCCCGGTACTCGGCCCACTGGCTGAGGCCCACTCGGCCACTAAGGCCCATGGCTCGGGCCCGACCCGCTGGGCCCATGGCCCACTCGTCTTTTTGGCCCATGGCCCGGCCAGGTACCCGGCCCAATTATGCCCATACTATTTCCTATTCTTTTCGGGCCATTTCTGGGTTATTTATAGGTCCGATTTTCAGATATTATATATGAATTTTGGCTTTTTCGGACATTCTAGACCTGTTTTTGAGGTCTATTTTTGACAATGATATTTCTATTGTGATGTATTCATGACCTGATGTTATTTTTCCAATTTTTAATTGTGTAATCATTATTTTTTTGAGTACCATTAATTAGAGTTGGGTAGTGGAGGTTGTGCTCGACCACCATGGTTGGTACTTACACATTATAATACTTGTTTATTGTCAATTTTGACACTTCCTTATAACACGATTTGGACTTGGCTTATTTTTTTAATATAACTTTCGTGATCATCTAAAAATATTATCAAACCTATTTTGACAGCATGACTTGGAAATATTCTTCTGCCCAACAGTGATGATCTTTACTAGTATCGTGGTTTTCATAGTGAGGTTTAATTTTGTCCAAGACCGTGTTACCAACTAAGTGAAAGTGTGTAGTGAACGTTGACGTCATAACATAAGTGGTTCTTCTGCCCAACGGTGATGAATCACTTAATGCTGTATGATGGTTGTGTTTCACTATTCATCATTTTTGTATGTGGGTACTGCTAGCGTGTTGTGACTCGACCCAACGGAGGGTCATAACGACGCAATTAGTACCACAATCATTAAGAGAGATTGAGGAAGCGGCTAGTGTGTTATGACTCGACCCAACGGAGGGTCATAATGACACAAATTATTTCTCAATAAAATCACATTGATTTTAATTTTTATATTCCTTGACATATTTTAACTCTTACGTCACCTACTATCATTATAACCTTGTGGTATTGCTAGTTACTTCGATTGTATGTGGACATAAAAAATCTCTTAATTATTGTGCAACATTGAACCCGTCTTCTATAACTAATATAATTGGTGGAATTGAACTTCTGAGTGGCTCAAATTATGGCAAATGGAAGGAGCAAGCTACTATTGTTCTAGGCTGTATGGATCTTGACTATGCTATACGATCTGATAAACCTAATGTGCTCACCACTGATGCCTCAGCTGAGGATCTGACAGTGAAGAATACGGATTTGGAAAAATGGGATAGATCAAATCGTATGAGCCTCATGATCATAAAGAGTTCCATTACTGATGCGATTCGGGGAGGTATTCCTAACTCGCACAATGCAAAGGAATACATGCAAGCCATTAAGGAACAATTTCAAGGGACTTCTAAAGCACTTGCCAGTAGTCTAATTGTTAAAATAGGAACCATGAAATATGATGGTCATAGCGGCGTACAGGAGGACATTATGAAAATGAGTGGCATGGCAACTCAATTGAAAGAACTGGACATGAGTTTTTCTGAGAGTTATCTTGTTCACTTCATTATGACTTCTCTTCCTGCACAATTTGGCCCGTTCAAGATCAATTATAACACGCAGAAAGAGAAGTGGAAGATGAACGAGCTAATCGCTCAGTGTGTCCAAGAAGAAGAAAGACTTCGGGCTGAAAAATTTGAAAGTATCCATTACGCCGCTCTTGGACCATCGAAAGGAACTTTCAAGCAAAAATAGGGACAATATAAAGGAAAGAACGTGAAAACTTCTCCACCGGAAACCAAACAAGGAGAAACTAGCAGATCTACTTCTCACATCAAGTGTCACTTTTGTAAGAAGAAAGGACACATTAAGAAGAATTGTCAGAAATACAGAGATTGGCTAGTTAAGAAAGGTAATGACCTAGCCTTTGTGTGTCTTGAATCACTTTATGTTGATGCTCCACGCAATACTTGGTGGATAGATTCTGGTGCAACTATTCACATAAGTAATTCAATGCAGGGATTTCGATCCAGCAGGAAGCTAAGTAAAGGTGAACGTACCATCAAACTCGAAAATAGAGTAGAAGCAGACGTGGAGGCCATTGGGACTCTCCGTCTCATTTTAGATAGGGGTTTTATTTTAGATTTAGTTGATACTATTTATGTTCCAAGTATTATTAGAAACCTTATCTCAATTTATAAATTGGATTCATTAGGTTTTGAATTTAAATTTGGACATAATATGTTTACTCTATTATTTAATTCCGATATTATGGGTGGTGGCTCATTAGTGGACAATCTTTATCAGTTGAACTTGGATTCATCTTACGTCCAATCTTTAGTTTCTATGCATGTGAATGATAAAATTAGTAAGAAACGAAAACGAGCAATCGAAAACTCCTCCATTTTATGGCATAAACGTTTAGCCCATATATCTAAGGATAGAATGGAGAGGTTAATTAAAGATGATATACTCGATGCGCTCGATTTATCTGATTTCACTACTTGTATAGATTGCATTAAAGGAAAACTTACAAAAGCTAATAAGAAAGGGGCTATTAGGAGCATGAGTTTACTCGAAATAGTCCACACTGATATTTGTGGACCGTTTCCAACTCCCGCTATTTGTGGTCAAAAGTATTTTATTACCTTCACTGATGATTATTCTCGTTTTGGTTATATATTTCTCATTCATGAGAAATCTGAGGCCCTGAATATGTTTAAAATTTATAAAGCCGAAGTTGAGTTACAACTCAATTCGAAGATTAAAATTGTGAGATCTGATAGAGGCGGAGAGTACTATGGTAGATACTCTGAAACAGGTCGCAATCCAGGACCATTCGCCCTGTATCTACAAGAGCATGACATTGTCGCTCAATACACCATGTCGGGAATACCTGAACAAAACGGTATAGTTGAACGACGAAATCGTACTCTTATGGATATGGTGAGAAACATGTTATGCAACTCTAAGTTGCCTATATTATTGTGGGGAGAAGCCTTGAAAACAGCGGTGCATATCCTGAATCGAGTTTCTAGTAAGGCGTTTCCCAAAACTCCTTATGAGCTATGGGTAGGAAGAAAATCGACTTTACGATATTTACACATTTGGGGCTATTTGGCTGAAGCAAAGGTGTACAACTCACAATTAGAAAAATTGGATCCTAAAATTATAAGTTGTCATTTCATTGGTTACCCTGATAGGTCAAAAGTCTATCGATTTTATTGCCCCACTCATAGTACCCCGATTGTTGAGACTAGATATGCCAAATTCTTTGAGGATCGTGAGAACAGTGGGAGTGTTGAGCCTAGGACAATCACTTTTGAGGAAAATCGGGTTATAATTCATATCCCTTTTATCTAAGAAAAAATGGCACCAATACCAATTATTCAAGTAAATGTTGATGCACCTATGGCTATGCCTAATGACACACCCCACATTGAGGAGGTTCTTGCTCCTATGGCGACTGCCAATGATCAACTATTGCGTAGATCAGAGAGAGCAAAGAAGTCAGCCATTTCTGATGACTATATAGTTTACCTCAATGAGAGTGAGTTTGATTTTGGAAAGGAATCAAATCCTGTTTCCTTTAGCCAAGCCATAAAGAGCGACAAATCCACTCAATGGCTCGAAGCTATGAAAGATGAGTTGGAACCAATGAAACATAATTCGGTCTGGGATCTTTGTGAGTTACCTGAAGGAGTTAAGTCTGTAGGCTGTAAATGGGTCTATAAAACTAAACAAGACTCCAAAGGTAATGCAGAGAGATATAAGGCCAGATTAGTCGCTAAAGGTTTCACTCAAAAAGAGGGAATAGACTATAAAGAGACATTTTCTCCTGTCTCTAGAAAAGAATCCTTTCGGATAGTCATGGCATTAGTAGCTTATTTTGACTTAGAATTGCATTAAATGGATGTTAAAACTGCTTTTCTGAATGACGACTTGTATGAAGATGTCTTTATGACACAACTTGAAGGTTTTCAGGTTGAAGGGGAGGGTCATTTAGTCTGTAGACTCAAAAGGTCTATATATGGTTTAAAGCAGGCATCTCGACAATGGTACTTAAAATTTCACGAAGTCATTTCAAATTTTGGTTTTAAAGAAAATACTGTGGATCAATGCATATATCTTAAAATTAGTGGGAGTAAGTTTATCATCCTTGTTTTGTATGTTGATGATATCTTACTTGCGAGTAGTAATTTGCGCATGTTACATGAGACAAAGAACTTTTTATCAAAGAGTTTTGATATGAAAGATCTTGGTGAAGCTTCCTACGTGATAGGAATTGAGATTCATCGAGATAGAGCCCGTGGCATATTAGGATTGTCTCAAAGAGCTTATATTGATAAAGTTCTTAAAAGATTTAACATGCACAATTGTTCCGCTACTGTTGCCCCTATCATTAAGGGTGATAAATTTAGTCTACTTCAGAGTCCCAGGATCGATCTGGAGAGAAAGCAGATGGAGACAATTCCCTATGCATCGGCAGCTGGGAGTCTCATGTATGCACAAGTCTGTACTCGTCCAGATATAGTGTATATAGTTGGCATGCTTGACAGGTACCAATGTAATCCTGATTTGGATCATTGGAAAGCAGCTAAGAAGGTTTTTCGCTATTTACAAGGAACTAAAGGACACATGCTCACATACAAAAGGTGGAATAACCTTGAAGTTATTGATTATTCAGATGCTGACTATGCTGGGTGCCAAGACACTCGTAGGTCTACATCGGGTTATATTTTTATGCTTGCAGGTGGACTTATATTTTAGAAGAGTGTTAAACAAATGCTGACTAGTTCATCTACTATGGAAGCAGAATTTGTTGCATGTTTTGAGGCAACATGTGAGGCGATATGGTTGAGAAATTTTATCTGAGGGCTTCGAGTTGTTGATAGTATTTCAAGGCCGCTGAGAATCTTATGATATAATTCCGCTATGATTGCTATCTCTAATAATAACAAGATTAGTGGGGGTTCCAAATATATTGATATAAAATATCTTATTGTAAGGGAGAAAGTTCAGAATCAAATTGTATCTGTTGAAAAGATAAGTACGACACTTATGTTGGCTGACCCTCTCACTAAAGGCTTACCTCCCAAACTCTTTTTGGAGCATGTTGCGCGCATGGGGTTAACGGATAATTTTGATAACTTTTGAGAGTGGATATATGCGAGTGAATACATTTGTTTAATTGATTCAGAAATAAAACTTCTTTATTTGCTTTTCTATTTTTATGCAAATAAAATTTTGGAACATATGGTGCCAGTAGATGGCAATAAAGTGGGACCAATATTAGATTGAGTTTACATGTAATCACCATTCAGTTTGTAAACTTGCAATCTATGTGAAATCATACTAGTTGGAATCCATGTCGGTGATGACTTCCAATACGGTAACTAATGAACGGTCATATATCGATGATATGATATATTGACTACATTGATTCTGTGTTGAAATTCTCACTGGACCGGACTGATTATAAAGACTTTGATTGAGGTTGATTGTAACTTACCATTCAAAGAAAGTTAGCTAACATTTGGTCATCGGAGTTTATTGACATAGTTTGGCCAAGTGAGAGACTGTTAGAAGTTTCTATTTTGGTGGCCATCACTATGGTTAACCCGTTGACCGGTGAATGGTATAAGATCAACCTTGAGATGTACAGTTGCTATTCCGATGAGTTTGAAGAGAATAGGCAACTAATTGGTGAGTCTTTTAGTTAAGGTATGATTGTGATTTCTAATCACAATATAATTGGTATTTTCAGTCATTAATGGGAAATGACTCTTTGGCTATAAATATAAGGGGTGCCTGGTCCCAACGATTGCTCGACACAATTCAATCCTCCCTATTAGCAAAAGCATCCCCATTGTGCTAGGAGGTATCGAAGGCGAGAAGATCATTGAAGATCGGCAACCAATCATCAATGGCTCACACTCAAGGTGCGCACATGGATAATTGATTTATTTTTTTTGATTAATCATGTGCCTAGATCTTAGGGTTTATTATGGATGGTCGGATCGATAGATCCATATAAATTCCATCAAAAAATATCCCCAAAACTACAACAATACCCCTCTTTCGGTTATCATAATAGTGGACTATGATGTAACAGAGCTGGCTTTAGATGACCGTGCTAGCCGGATCTCATTTAAGATCCGGTGTGGCCTAGTTGTCACATTAAGACCCACTATGGTTTGGCCCATTAGCCCCATACGGTTAAGAGGTTTTGAAAAATGGGATCATGCCCATACGGTTAAGAGGTTTTGGAAAATGGGATCATGCCCATACGGTTAAGTGGTTATTTGGAAAATGGTATCATGCACCTAAATTTTAGCCCATTATCTCTCAATGATGGTAGATAGATTATAAATTCATTTTATCCTTGAGGTCTCAAGTCTAGCAAAAAATATATACGAGAGAAAGAAGCCTGTAGAATTCATCTCTGCATCTCGGAAGGTTTGCATTGACTTGAAGATCCTTGATTCTCGGCATCATAAATCAGTGCATCATAGACAGAGGTACGATTCTGGTTTAATCGTTTCCGCTTTAATTTTATGGTACAGAGCTTACATTGTGGTATCAGAGCAGGTATCTTTGATCATGGTGTTTGCTTAATTTTATTTGATGCCTTATGATTTAAAGAGAATAAGTTTAGCTTTTTCATGGCCAATTTTAATCGTAAAATTTTGAGTTTGGCTTCTTCTCTCTGTCCAAAATTTTACAAATCATATTTGATGGAGAAATTTTATTTTATTCTCGATGATATTGTTTATATGGATTAAATCCAAAATTTTATAATTTTTTGGTAATTTTTGAGATTTTTTTTTTACTGCCGGCATTATCGGATGGTTGCCGATCTCCGAAAGGCCGTCTGCCAATCACCGATCGTCGTCGATCAATAGCTGGACGGTCGCCGATCATCGTCCTCCAAATCACCGGATATCTATTGGTCACAATCGGAAAATCCCAACATGGCATTGACCATACACAAGCCGTCTCAAAAGAGACTAGCATTGTTGGGATTTATGGATCTGATAAGGACGCTTGCTAAGGAAGATGCTCATTTGGAGTTGATTGGGTATGTAGGTGGAGCACCATACATGATGCTTCCCACACTTTTAAAATTTTATGGACTCTAGGCCCATTAACGTATTGACCCACATACCCAAGACCTGATTTAGGCCCAAATCAAAATTTGTCCAGACCCAAGACCCGACCTGGGCCTGGTCAAAGTTTGACTAGATTCGAGACCCGACTCGATAAGGGCCCAATTTTGTTTATTTATTTATGGGGGTTATCGGTATCAGATTTTTACATATTATATATATTTTTTGAGTATCTCAGATCTTTTAGATATTTTTATGGGGTTTGTTTCTGCATCAGACTACTTGGTCAAAGTTTGACCAGATCCGAGACCCGACCCGATAAGAGCCTAATTTTATTTATTTATTTGTAAGGACTATCGGTATCTAATTTTCACATATTATATATGTTTTTTAAGTATCTCGGACCTTCCAGATACTTTTATGGGGTCTGTTTTTACATCAGAGTCCTCTATTAAGCAGAATTGATCACTGTTTCTTTTGAGGTCACCATTAGGACTAAATGCAACATAAATTAAAGAGTAGTCATAGCATCTTCAATTGCAATGATATATTTAGTATAAAGCATATCTTTTAAATTGAATTATTTTTATGTGATCTCATAAATTGTGATTGATTATGAATGAAAATGGCTCAGCTTCACAGAGAGGTTGTTGTGATTCATAGATTAATTAGAATGAGATATTGAATATGACATTATGATAGAGATTTTCCTAATACCCATAGGAGGGTTAAAATATCTCATCGATTTATTATATAAAATATTGACATTGATTGACATTCTAAATAAAGTATGAATTTGTATGTCCTTCATAGCACCATTGTAAGCATTTTTAAAATTTTAATTATTACAGTTTTGTCATCTGTCATTATTTCAAAAGGACTAACTCACATTCCTATTCTAACTGGTGATAATTTTTTGGACTGGAAGGAGGGAATTCTCCTTACATTGGGGTGTATGGATTTAGATTTGGCACTCCGAATGAATGAACCCGTCATCCCTTCGGAATCTAGCACGCTAACTGAAAAGAACTTATATGAGCAATGAGAATGATCCAATCGGTTGAGTCTAATGCTCATTAAATCCCATATTGGGAAGATCATTAGAGGATCTATTCCGGACAAAACTAAGGTTAAAGATTTCATCGACGGCGTTGAGGAACAATTTATAAGTTCTGATAAAGCTCTTTCCAGCACCCTAATGAATAAACTCTCCTTAATGAAGCACAATGGTGACAAAGGAATTCGCGAACACATTATGGAAATGAGGGATATAGCTGCTTAGCTACACACCCTTGAGATTATCTTTTCTGAGGCCTTTCTTGTCCAATTCATACTCGACTCTCTTCCAATAGAATATGGGTCATTTAACATCTCCTACAACACACATAAGGACAAATGGTCAACAAATCAATTATTGGCCATGTGTGTTAAAGAGGAAGGGAGGCTGAAGTAGGAAAAACTAGAAAGTGCTCATCTGGTTTCTCATGGAAAGGGACAAGTTAAGAAAGGGAATGACGCCCATCATAGCAAGAAGAAGAAAATGAAACTATCATTTACACCAGGTGGCAATAGGGAGTCAATCAAATGCTTCTTTTGCAAGAAGGCAGGACAAATAAAGGAGTGTCCAAAATATAAATTCCAGCTCATAAAGAAAGGTAATCTTTTATCTTTGGTGTGTTATGAATCAAATACTATTGATATTATTCATGACACTTGGTGGATTGACTCTGGTTCCTCAATCCATATTGCCAATATCATACAGGGTTTTATCAACCAAAGGAAACCAACAGAAAGTGAACGATGCATCTATTCGGAAAATCAGATGCGTTCACGTATGGAAGCCGTTGGAACATTTAGACTCATCCTTAAATCTGGTTCTGTTTTAGACTTAGTAAGAACCTTTTACATTCCTTCATTTTCTAGAAACCTTATTTCTGTTTCTCGCTTGGCTACTTATGGTTATTCTTTTAATTTCATTGGACCTAACTTTAGTTTGTTTAAAGATTCTTCTTTACTTGGCACTGAAAATCTAGTTAATGGTTTATATAAACTTGACATGAAACCCAGTCATGATCAAAATCTCTTAACATTGCATGATAGTATTGGTATTAAACGAAATGTCATGAATGAGAAGTTTTCCTAATTATGACATCGGAGATTCAGGCATATCTCCATAGATAGAATCAGAAGATTGATAAATGATGGAGTCCTTAATACTCTTGATTTTTCTGATTTTGGGACTTGTATGGACTGCATAAAGGGTAAGCAGACCAACAAGGCCAAAAAGGGTGTCAAGAAGAGTTCTGATATGTTAGAAATTATATACACCGATATATGTGGACTATTTCCAACTCCATGTTTAAATGGTCAAAAATATTTTATTTTCTTTATAGATGATCATACACGATTTATGTATCTCTATCTGTTTCATGATAAAAGTGAAGCCTTAAATGCTTTTAAAGTTTATAAAGTAAAGGTAGAAAAACAAAGAGGCAAAAATATCAAAATTGTGAGATCAGATAGGGGAGGGGAATACTATGGTAGGTACACGAGCAAAGGATAAAATTCAGGTCCATTTATAAAAATTTTTAAACGTGAAGGCATTATTGCACAGTATACAATGCCAGGCTCTCCCCAACAAAACAGAGTAGCTGAAAGAAGGAATTAGATGCTAATGGATATGGTGAGGAGTATGATAAGTAACTCCTCTCTTCCCTTATCTATGTGGAGTGAGGCCTTAAAAATCGCTATGTACATCCTAGATAGGGTTCCCACTAAATCAGTTCCTAAAACACCCTTTGAATTATGGAATGGATGGAAACCTAGTTTGGGACATGTATACATATGAGGTTGTTCGGTTGAGGTCAGGGTGTACAATCCACATAAGAAAAAGTTTGATTTAAAAACTGTAATAGCCCGAAAAATCACACTAAACTATGACCACGGGATCTGTCGATCATAGGTTTGACCAAATAGAAGTCCAATAGTTAGCATGGGGTATGATGAATGGACGAGATGTGATGGGTTGTGTGACTATGTGGTGTGTGTTGTAAATCTAAAGTCACATACACCTATCGAGGTGCATGTGCTCAACACACAAGCTAAGGGGGAGATAAAAGGGTTTAATAAACCCTAAAATCAATAGTTTTGGTGGTTGAGAGGGAAGTAAAGAAGAGAGAGAGAGGAGTAAAGAGAGTGATCAAGCAAGGAGTTATTGTGGGTGATTGGAAGGGGGATTCAAGCATTAAAGAGGCCGATTCTGCAAAAGAATCCGTTCAAGCCAAAGCGAACCCTAGTTTTCCAACCACTTGATTTGAAATCAAGTTGAGATTGATTAAAGGTAAATTTTTGTGAAAAAAAAAATGCATAGATTGTAGAGGTTAATTGTAGTTGAAAAATGGTTTAGATTGTAGGATGATGGTTTAGAAAAATAGAGGAAAAAGAGTGGAAAAAGGTTGGGAAGAACAGCTCAAAGGGGGCTGAATCTGGCAATTTCGATTAATCGAAATTGAGATTCGATTAATCGAAATTCGCCAAGAAGTTGAAAAGTCAAGGAACCCGAGTTCGATTAATCAAACTGAGTTTCGATTAATCGACTTTGGATTTCGATTAATCGATTTGGGTATCGATTAATCGACTGTGGACCTCCAGTGGACCCGAGAGGCTGGAGGAAATGACTTGGGGAAAATCGACTAATCGAGATGGGATTTCGATTAATTGATTTCAAATTTCGATTAATCGATTTGGGATCGATTAATCGATTTTGGAAATTCGATCACTCGAATTGAGAATCGACATGATAGGTAGGGAATTTCGATTAATCGAATTTGGTTTCGATTAATCGAATGAGAATCTCGATTAATTGATTTGAGAATCGATTAATCGATATTGACTTTAGATTAATCGATTTTGGAGTTCGATTAATCGACTGGGCTAAATTTTGTTGACTTTTGAGTTTGACTTTAAGCTTCATGGAGGGTCTTGGACCTCCTTTATTGCATCCTTAGTGATGTGTTTCACCTGTTATGTGGTACCATAGGTAGTACGTGTGAGCTAGTGCACAAGGAGCCACGTGGGACCTTGATGCGTTGATCAAACAAAGAATTGAGGTAGGGAACACCTTGAACATATACTTTATTTTATAAGAGCATGCATGTAGTGATATAGAATTCAAATTCAAAATGTTTTATTGCTTAAGAATTGTGATAAGTGTGTGTGTGTGACATCCATAAGAGTAATTATAATGAGCCATCCCCAGGGGATGAAGAAGTAAAGAGATAAGAGCATCAGGTGTGATGCAAGTGAATGGATACATCCCAGGGATGTATCCAAGATTGAATCATGTTTGATAGGGCCTAACTGATATAGGATAGCACACTTACAGGGTGAATAACTATATGTAAGGCACCGATATTTTTGTTATTTGAGGTTTGATAGGGTACCCCACCGACGTGGCGGGATATCCACGACTGACACGGCAGGATATCCGTGACCGATACGGCGGCAAAACCGTGAAGTGAGGCTTATTCAGAGCTTATTTTGTTGATTTGAGACAAGTGAAACCCCGCTACCAATCCCCAGGGGAAAGGGGCTTGGGTACTATATTGTATTCCCAGGGAATACGTTAAAAGTGTTTATATAGATGACGATGATGGGTATCTCATCGGGGCTCGATGCTATATTGCTCGGGGATTACTTAAGTTGAAAGTTTAAGTTTTGCTTTAGGCCTTTTCAGCATCATTCATGAATAAATGAAAACATACGTAATTACCAGTAAAATGAAATGCTTTTTAACTGTTTTCACCAATAACTGCATAGACACATCATGCATGGCATATCATGGAATATATGTGAGTGATAATTTATATGTTCAATTGTGTTTTGTTCCCTATTGAGCTAGGATGTAGCTCACCCTATAGACTATACGTCGCAGGTCCACTACTAGCAGCTGTCGAGGCTTGAGGAGACGCTGACCCCGGTGAGTCGGACCTTGCGGCCGGCGAAGAGTTGGAGCCACCTCCTGAGGACTTCTTCTAGAGGACTCCGTTGTGCCTCTTTGAGGGCTTTTTGATAGAGATTTGTACGACTTGGTATGTCAAGCCTTGTTTTGGTTGAACAATGTATATATTGGGTTTTAAGATTATTCTTTTGGGGTGAACCATCCGTGATGATTGCTATCATCGATGGTTCGGATCGGTTCTCCATTCATGCAGAGGCATGAGTGTAGAACTGTCTTTTGAGAAATATTTTTATATAGATTTAAATTCCGCAGTTTCATTTACTACTTCATGTTGCTTGATATACCAATGTTCCGTGCTTAGCTAAGGGGCACGGTCAAGATGATCGTGCTGATGGCACGGGTTTCAGGGTGCCGAAATCCTGGCTGTCACAGTTAGTATCAAAGCTATTTTCTTTTAGCAATTCTGACAATCATTCTTTTGGTCAGAACATAGGGGCTTATGCTAACGAAACTTTAGTTTCAAATGCAGCCGTAAATGTCATCTAGAGGAAGAGGCCGACCAAGGGGAGGCCAACAGAGGAGTCTATGTTGTGGAGATGATTACATCTCTCCTACTAATAGAGTGCCTTTAGGAAGTACTGAGGCCCCAGGGGGCAGTAGTAGTAGACACCATGATGAAGAGGATCGAGATCGGCAGGATCAAGATCTAAGAGAACAAGAGAGAGTGAGAGAAAGACAAGAAGATAGAGAGGAGCGACAAAGGATGATGCACACTATGGATACTATGGCAGCTGCCATGGCACAACAAGCCGCATCCTTTGCAGCTCATGCGTTAAGAGAACAGCAGCCACCGACACCACCTGTAGGACCTGCGCTGCCAGTGCCCTCATCTTTTACAGAGTTTAGGAGGATGAGACCTCCTTCATTTTCTGGGCAGGCAGACACAATGGCCGCCGAGAACTGGCTTATGGAGATGGAGAAAGTCTTTAGCGTGCTGACATGCACGGAAGACGAGAGTGTGAGATGGGCAACTTATATGTTGGATGGGGATGCTGGGCCTTGGTGGAAGTCCGTGATACGGACTCGGGCTCAGGAGACCCCAGAGTTGCCTTGGACTTGGGAGGAGTTTGTTGAGGAGTTCAACAAACAATATTTTCTAGAAGTGGTGAGGAACCAACTTGAGATACAATTCCTACAGTTAGTGCAAGGGAGGATGACAGTGAGAGAGTATGGGGTGGAGTTTCTACGACTTGCCCGTTTTACTCCGGATTACGTCGCTACCGAAGTGATGAAATCCAAGAGGTTTCAACAAGGTTTGAAGCCTGAGGTTAGGGGAGGCGTAGCTCCATTTCAGCTGAGGACCTATGAAGAGGTCATGAGTAAGGCACTAGTTGTGGAAGAAGAAAATACGAATAGATATAGACAGAGAGAGCAGCAGCGAGGAGGAAATGAACAAGGAAGGACGGGGACCTATGAACCGGTGAACAAAAAGCCGAGGTTCATGGCCCAAAATCAGAGATCACAGTTTCAGGGAGGTTTTGGAAGGCCGGCGCAACAACAACACCAACAGAGATTTCCACTACTTACGTCGGGGAGACCTTTACGATATGAGAGCCCTGCCATGTCTACTGGCGTCACTACCACACAGGGTTCTCGTACTGTTTCTTCCGCTCCTCGAGAGATTTGCGCCAAGTGTGGCAAACCTCATAGGACAGTGGATTGCAGAGCGGGAACTAGGGGTTGTTTCCGATGTGTCAAGGTGGCCACTTGATCAAGGATTGCCCCGAGATGGATAAAAGAAAGACGATTTCAGTTGCAGCACCACGACCCATTTAAGTAAGGAAGCCGATCGTTTAGGGGAGAGCTTATGCAGTCACTGCTCAGGAAGCAGGGAACGTGCATGACGTCATCCAAGGTGAGACTCTTTTAAATTAAAGAAAATTTCCATTTCATTAAAATTTTAGATAGAGAAGGTGCATGCATTAGGAATGGTATAGATTCCTTTTCTCAATACTAAATCTATATGTGAATTAAGGGTGTATTTTGATGTGTAAATTATTGTATGTATGTATGTATACTATAGGTACTTTAACTATATATGAAAAAGGATGCTTTGTTGGATATGACGCTAGAGTGTTGATAGACCCAGGGTCTACCCACTCATTCGTCACTCCACGTTTAGCCAAGAAGATGAAGATTGTTTCAGAGGCGTTGGACTTCGTCCTATCTGTGTCTATTCCGATTGGAGAGTTAGTAGACACGGAGTTAACTTGCAAATCCATCATTGTAGCAGTTCGAGACCTAGAGGTGCACGAATTGGAAGCGAAGTTGATACTGTTAGACATGCAAGGGTTTGATGTGATCCTTGGCATGGACTGGTTGGCGCAGCATTGTGCAACCGTCGATTGCAAGAACAAGATAGTCATTTTCAGACCCAACACAAGAAGATCATTTCGGTTTCAAGGAGTGAGGTCGTCATCTGTGCCACTGATCTCAGCAGTAAGGGCCGAGAAAATGATCAGAAAGGGTTGCAGTGGATATTTGGCTTTCTTAAAGGAGGACAAGGAAGAAAAGAATGCTATTTCTGAGATAGCAGTTGTGCGAGACTTCGCCGACGTGTTTCCAGAAGAATTGCCTGGATTACCTCCAGAAAGAGAAGTAGAATTCGTCATTGACTTAGCACCAGGAACGAAACCTATTTCGAAAGCGCCTTATAGAATGGTTCCTGCTGAGTTAAAGGAGTTAAAGGAACAACTGCAAGAACTTATGGACAAAGGGTTTGTTAGACCGAGCGTGTCTCCATGGGGAGCACTGGTCTTGTTTGCCAAGAAGAAGGATGGGTCAATGTGGCTATGCATTGACTATCGACAATTGAACAAACTCATTGTGAAGAACCGCTACCCTTTGCCTAGAATTGATGATCTATTTGACCAACTGCAAGGAGCAAGGTATTTTTCCAAGATCGACCTGAGATCTGGATATCATCAGTTGCGAGTCAAGGCAGAGGACATCCAGAAGACAGCTTTCCAGACACGGTATGGACACTATGAATTCCTTGTGATGCCGTTTGGATTGACGAATGCTCCGGCGTCGTTTATGGATCTGATGAATCGAGTGTTTAAACCACACTTGGACTCCTGCGTCGTAGTATTCGTTGATGATATATTGATATACTCCAAATCCAAGACGGAACATGAAGAACATTTGAGGATTGCTCTACAGACGCTACGAGAACACCAATTGTATGCCAAACTCAGCAAATGCGAGTTTTGGTTGGAAGAGGTTAGCTTTTTGGGACATATCGTCTCAAAGCATGGTGTCACTGTAGATCCAGCAAAGATAGAAGCATTGGTTAAATGGGAGCAACCAAAGACAGTGACCGATGTCCGAAGTTTTCTGGGCTTAGCAGGCTATTATCGACGTTTCGTCGAGGGGTTTTCAAAGATATCGGGACCTCTCACAAAGCTGACACGAAAAGATTCAAGATTTGAGTGGAGTGAGGCATGCGAGAAGAGTTTTCAAGAACTCAAAACGAAACTCACTTCCGCTCCAGTGCTAGCGATTCCTTCAGGCAGTAGAGGATACGCTGAATGAGTTGTGTACTCAACCAACACAAGAAGGTGATAGCTTACGGATCAAGACAACTGAAAGAACACGAGAAAAATTATCCGACTCATGACTTGGAACTAGCAAAGCTATTTTTATCAAGATTTGGAGACATTACTTGTATGGTGAGACTTTTGAAATTTTCACTGATCATAAGAGCCTCCGATACCTGTTTACACAGAAAGAGCTCAACATGAGACAGCGCAGGTGGATGGAATTCCTTAAGGATTACGATTGCTCCATACAATACCATCTAGGCAAGGCAAATGTAGTAGCCGATGCATTGAGTCGGAAGGGTTCAACTCAGTTAGCTTGTTTGGTTTTGGGTATGCACCGATGGAAATTATTGGAAGACCTGGCATTCTACGATGCGAACATTGAGTCAAAAGCCACCGGATCCTTTTTAGCTAACATATCAGTAAAGCCAGTGATATTTGAGCATATCCACGATCTACAGATGAAAGATCCGGCATTAACAAAGATTCATCAAGACTTGAGTGAAGGCATCAGGCCGGACTTCTCAGTTAAAGAAGATGGTTCTTTATTGTTTAAGGGCCGTCTATGCATTCCGAACAATGTCGATCTAAGACGAACCATTCTTGATGAAGCCCATAAGTCAAATTATGCTATCCACCCTGGTAGCACCAAAATGTACCAAGACTTGAAAAAGAATTACTGGTGGAGAGGACTGAAGCAAGACGTGGCCGAATACGTGTCACGGTGTTTGACCTGTCAGCAAGTGAAGATTGATCATAGACATCCTGTTGGACTATTGCAACCTTTACCAATCCCAGAATGGAAGTGGGAATCGATCTCAATGGATTTCATTGTTGAATTGCCCCGTACTGCCAAGAGACACAATGCCATTTGGGTCGTCGTAGACCGATTGACCAAATCAGCGCACTTTTTGCCGTACAATACTACGTATACAGCAGGACGACTGGCAGACTTATACATGAAGGAGATTGTAAGATTACATGGGATTCCAAGCAGCATAGTTTCAGATCGTGATCCACTATATACATCCAAGTTTTGGAAGAAATTTCAAGAAGGAATGGGAACACGACTAGACTTTAGTTCAGCTTTCCATCCTTAAACTGATGGGCAGACAGAGCGAGTGAACCAAGTAATAGAAGACATGCTCAGAGCGTGCATGCTAGATATGCAAGGATACTGGGATGAGTATCTACCGCTGTTTCGCAAGATACAACAACTGGCATGGCACCATATGAAGCTTTGTATGGACGACGATGCAAATCACCCCTCAATTGGGAGGAAACAGGTGAGAAATTTGTTTTAGGGCCAAAACTACTTGAAGACAACGCCACCGTTGTTCGAATCATCAGAGAAAGGTTAAAGTCAGCACAGACTAGACAGAAAATTTACGCCGACATGAAGCGGACTAGTGTCGACTATAAAGTGGGTGAGCACGTGTTTGTGAAAGTGTCACCTATGAAAGGCGTAATGAGATTTGGCAAGAGAGGGAAGTTAAACCCACGTTATGTTGGACCATTTGAAATTTTGGGACGCGTAGGTGAAGTTGCGTATCGCATTGGTTTACCACCGCTGTTTGATCGGGTACATAACGTTTTCCACATATCGATGCTCAGAAAGTATGTGAATGATCCGTCTCATGTGTTAGGAAAACAACCTATGGAGATGTGTGAGGACATGAGCATGATAGAGGAATCAGTGGAAATCTTGGATCGAAAGGAACAAGTAATCACAAGACCAAGTGATTCCCTTAGTGCTTGTTCGGTGGAACAATCATCCAAAAGAAGAGGCTACTTGGGAACGAGAGGCCGATGTGAAGGAACAATATCCAGCCTTGTTTCCAACGACGTGAGAATCCAATGTAAACCGCAAGCATGTTTGTGGAATCTCCGAAATACTTGTAATTCAATGAAAGTTTTGATCAAAGTATGATTAAAGGAACAGATTTAGTATGTACTTCTATGGAACTATGAACCACTTGATGTCATAAACTATCAAAAGAAATCAAAGAACCAAAGAACTTGAAAATCAAGAATTGGCAAAACCGACATCGAATTTCAAATCGATTAATCGATTTGGAATTTCGATTAATCGATTTTGTTCGATTAGTCGACTGGCATCCGCCAGTGACTGGAAATTTGAATGAGAGTTAGAACAGACATAGAATACAATTTTGATTGATCGATTTATAATTTCGATTAATCGATTTGGGATCGATTGATCGATTTTGGGAATTCGATTAATCGAATTGGGTATTTGATTAATCAAACCACATGTTCGATTAATCGAATAAACTGGGAATGTTAGAAGAAATTAGGATGAAATAATGAAATTTCGATTAATCGATTTGAGATTTCGATTAATCGAAATGGAAGTTCGATTAATCGAATTACTAAAGGGACTTGGAAGAAATATGAAGTCAGAGGAACGATTTCGATTAATCGAAGTAGAATTCGATTAATCGAATAACTTAAAGAATCCTGAAAATTTTGGAAGTTACTGCACGATTTTGATTAATCGAAGTGAATTTCGATTAATCGATTTTGAAATTTCGATTAATCGAAATGGATTTCGATTAATCGACTGGCTCGCGCCAGTGAGCTCTAAAACTTAAAATTTTAAACGGATACGATTTCGATTAATCGAAATGTTTTCGATTAATCGATTTTTACTTTCGATTGATCGATTTGGGAAATCGATTAATCAATTTTGCGCGGCTTAACCTAGTTTTGAATCTCGATTAATCGAGTTTTAATTTCGATTAATCGAGCCGGGGCCTATATATATATATTTGGGGATTTTCTTCCCCATTCGAAATCATTTGCACTTGAGTTTTGGGCGCTTCAACTTCTTCTTCTTCTCCGACCATCCGGCGCCCTAGGGTTCCCTTCTCCGTTGGTTTTTCGGCTCGCATTCACATCGCATCGCCTTCAAAACCTACAGTAAAGCCTAAAATCGAAATCTTCTTTCAATTTGAGTTAGTTAAAGCCCTAGATTCTCCCTATTTCACCAAAAATGCCGCCAAAGACTCGGTTGTCTTCGAAGAAGGCAACCTCTAAGCTACCGGTTCGGCGTAAGAACGCCGCGCCACCACCACCTACCCCATCGCCGGTGAGGACTCCATCACCGTCGGCATCGGAGACCACCTCCGGTTCGACGAGCGCATCTATGAGTCTTCCCATGCCCCCACCACCCACTAATGTGGTGCAACCAAATGAATGGTGGGCGGCCAAGACCTTCGAGGTCGAATACATCATTGACCCAACCCTATTCACAAATCCCGATGGACCGGGCGAGACCCAATGGGCTCAAAACTACCTCAACAACGTCGGTCTCGGCAACCTTCTCAAACCAATCCGGGGTTCTTACTACCCTAGATTGGTGAGATTATTCTACCAAGGGCTTGTGGACGGCCCGACCGATGATATGATCAAGACCACCATCGAGGGTCGAGAGTACATGATCACTCGTCGCCACATACATGAGGTACTAGAGTGTTACCTCGATTTCACACCCGAGGCCAGCCTATTCCCACCCTTCGAGGAGAACCCCCGCTTTGAGGAGGTCATGACCCGCATGACCAATGGTAAAAAGGGGTCGGGATCCTCCATAAAGAGGGTCGACCTTCCCCACTACATGTGGATGCTTGATTCCATTATCAAGTGCAATCTCTATCCGTTGCGGCACGACACCGAGCGGATAGATGTAGTGCAGCAGGCACTGTATGCGGCCTTCTGTGGCCGGTGGTTCGACGCCACCATGCTCATCCTCGAGGGGATGAGATATATTAAAGGAAAGTTGATGAAGGGCAACCTCCGGCCCAAGGAGAAGATGCCCTACGCTCGCCTCATCTCGAGCATGTTGGAGTGCTACTCCAATGATCCCTCCTACACCATCTCGCCTCACTAGGTGAGGGCTACGGATCGCGTGAAGATGTTTTCGAAGTCTTCATGGACCCAGAAGCTAACCGCTTCAACGGACCACTGCCCGGGTCCCGCTCCAAAGAAGAACAACACCAGCAGAATCGCAGCCACCACCCCCACCACCACCACAGGACCCACTGTGGGTGGGGCACACCCATCGAGCCTCAGGAGAGGGCCACCTCACAAAGCGTCACCGACACCGCCAGCCCACTCCGCACCCGCGACACCCACCTCATCCTACCGCTGGCGCGCCGCTTCATCAGGGCCGACCATCGAGGAGGTGTTGGCCCGTATGGAGGCCAACAATGAAAGGATGAACCAGAGGATGAACTTCCTTCTATTCCATACCCTCCGCCACATCTACCCTACCGACTACCGCCGCTACCTCGCCCAGGAGGAGGAGTGGACAGCTGGACGCACTGCCTTCCACCGATGACCCGTCTTCCATCCCACCACTGCCACTACAGACGCGGCTCCTTCCACATCTACCTCCGCTCCGCGGATCGAGACACTGCAGCCTCAGCCGCACTCTCGACCACTACCCAAAGACAAGTTTCCACCACCACCAGATCTTTCTTTTGTATGAGTCATGATTGTATACATGTATATTTTGTACGCCAACTCATGTGGCGGCTTGTAAAAACTTTATGATATTAATAGAAATCCAAATTTTTTGTGTAAATTGTTTCAATTCGTCAATATTTAAGTTAGATGCTTGTATATTGTAACTATTTGTATGCGTCTGAGCCTACTAGACCACCTCACCTGAGAGTGTGGGGGGGGGAGACACCCAGACCGACGCACCTTGGGTTATTTTCGAGGACGAAAATTCCCAAGGTGGGGAGGATGTAATAGCCCGAAAAATCACACTAAACTATGACCTCGGGATCCGTGCCCGATCAGTCATAGGTTTGACCATATAGAAGTCCAATATTTAGCATGGGGTGTGATGAATGGACGAGATGTGATGGGTTGTGTGGCTATGTGGTGTGTGTTGTAAATCTAAAGTCACATACACCTATCGAGGTGCATGTGCTCAACACACAAGCTAAGGGGGAGATAAAAGGGTTTAATAAACCCTAAAATCAATAGTTTTGGTGGTTGAGAGGGAAGTAAAGAAGAGAGAGAGAGGAGTAAAGAGAGTGATCAAGCAAGGAGTTATTGTGGGTGATTGGAAGGGGGATTCAAGCATTAAAGAGGCCGATTCTGCGCAAAGAATCCGTTCAAGCCAAAGCTGGAACCCTAGCCTTCCAACCACTTGATTTGAAATCAAGTTGAGATTGATTAAAGGTAAATTTTTGTGAAAAAAAAAATGCATAGATTGTAGAGGTTAATTGTAGTTGAAAAATGGTTTAGATTGTAGGATGATGGTTTAGAAAAATAGAGGAAAAAGAGTGGAAAAAGGTTGGGAAGAACAGCTCAAAGGGGGCTGAATCTGGCAATTTCGATTAATCGAAATTGAGATTCGATTAATCGAAATTCGCCAAGAAGTTGAAAAGTCAAGGAACCCGAGTTCGATTAATCAAACTGAGTTTCGATTAATCGACTTTGGATTTCGATTAATCGATTTGGGTATCGATTAATCGACTGTGGACCTCCAGTGGACCCGAGAGGTTGGAGGAAATGACTTGGGGAAAATCGACTAATCGAGATGGGATTTCAAATTTCGATTAATCGATTTGGGATCGATTAATCGATTTTGGAAATTCGATCACTCGAATTGAGAATCGACATGATAGGTAGGGAATTTCGATTAATCGAATTTGGTTTCGATTAATCGAATGAGAATCTCGATTAATCGATTTGAGAATCGATTAATCGATATTGACTTTAGATTAATCGATTTTGGAGTTCGATTAATCGACTGGGCTAAATTTTGTTGACTTTTGAGTTTGACTTTAAGCTTCATGGAGGGTCTTGGACCTCCTTTATTGCATCCTTAGTGATGTGTTTCACCTGTTATGTGGTACCATAGGTAGTACGTGTGAGCTAGTGCACAAGGAGCCACGTGGGACCTTGATGCATTGATCAAACAAAGAATTGAGGTAGGGAACACCTTGAACATATACTTTATTTTATAAGAGCATGCATGTAGTGATATAGAATTCAAATTCAAAATATTTTATTGCTTAAGAATTGTGATAAGTGTGTGTGTGTGACATCCATAAGAGTAATTATAATGAGCCATCCCCAGGGGATGAAGAAGTAAAGAGATAAGAGCATCAGGTGTGATGCAAGTGAATGGATACATCCCAGGGATGTATCCAAGATTGAATCATGTTTGATAGGGCCTAACTGATATAGGATAGCACACTTACAGGGTGAATAACTATATGTAAGGCACCGATATTTTTGTTATTTGAGGTTTGATAGGGTACCCCACCGACGTGGCGGGATATCCACGCGACCGACGGCAGGATATCCGTGGACTGATACGGCCAAAACCGTAGGCTCTGGAGGCTTATTCAGACATGTAGTAAGCACACCCTGTGGGTGTTGATTTGAGACATGAACAAGTGAAACCCACCAATCCCGGAAAGGGGCTTGGGTACTATATTGTATTCGGGGAATCGTTAAAAGTGTTTATATAGATGACGATGATGGGTATCTCATCGGGGCTCGATGCTATATTGCTCGGGGATTACTTAAGTTGAAAGTTTAAGTTTTGCTTTAGGCCTTTTCAGCATCATTCATGAATAAATGAAAACATACGTAATTACCAGTAAAATGAAATGCTTTTTAACTGTTTTCACCAATAACTGCATAGACACATCATGCATGGCATATCATGGAATATATGTGAGTGATAATTTATATGTTCAATTGTGTTTTGTTCCCTATTGAGCTAGGATGTAGCTCACCCTATAGACTATACGTCGCAGGACCACTACTAGCATTTTGCCGAGGCTTGAGAGGCTGACCGGTGAGTCGGACCTTGCGGCCGGCGAAGAGTTGGAGCCACCTCCTGAGGACTTCTTCTAGAGGACTCCGTTGTGCCTCTTTGAGGGCTTTTTGATAGAGATTTGTACGACTTGGTATGTCAAGCCTTGTTTTGGTTGAACAATGTATATATTGGGTTTTGGGATTATTCTTTTGGGGTGAACCATCCGTGATGATTGCTATCATCGATGGTTCGGATCGGTTCTCCATTCATGCAGAGGCATGAGTGTAGAACTGTCTTTTGGGACTTGTATGGACTGCATAAAGGGTAAGCAGACCAACAAGGCCAAAAAGGGTGTCAAGAAGAGTTCTGATATGTTAGAAATTATATACACCGATATATGTGGACTATTTCCAACTCCATGTTTAAATGGTCAAAAATATTTTATTTTCTTTATAGATGATCATACACGATTTATGTATCTCTATCTGTTTCATGATAAAAGTGAAGCCTTAAATGCTTTTAAAGTTTATAAAGTAAAGGTAGAAAAACAAAGAGGCAAAAATATCAAAATCGTGAGATCAGATAGGGGAGGGGAATACTATGGTAGGTACACGAGCAAAGGATAAAATTCAGGTCCATTTATAAAAATTTTTAAACGTGAAGGCATTATTGCACAGTATACAATGCCAGGCTCTCCCCAACAAAACAGAGTAGCTGAAAGAAGGAATTAGATGCTAATGGATATGGTGAGGAGTATGATAAGTAACTCCTCTCTTCCCTTATCTATGTGGAGTGAGGCCTTAAAAATCGCTATGTACATCCTAGATAGGGTTCCCACTAAATCAGTTCCTAAAACACCCTTTGAATTATGGAATGGATGGAAACCTAGTTTGGGACATGTATACATATGAGGTTGTTCGGTTGAGGTCAGGGTGTACAATCCACATAAGAAAAAGTTTGATTTAAAAACTGTAATAGCCCGAAAAATCACACTAAACTATGACCTCGGGATCTGTGCCCGATCAGTCATAGGTTTGACCAAATAGAAGTCCAATAGTTAGCATGGGGTATGATGAATGGACGAGATGTGATGGGTTGTGTGACTATGTGGTGTGTGTTGTAAATCTAAAGTCACATACACCTATCGAGGTGCATGTGCTCAACACACAAGCTAAGGGGGAGATAAAAGGGTTTAATAAACCCTAAAATCAATAGTTTTGGTGGTTGAGAGGGAAGTAAAGAAGAGAGAGAGAGGAGTAAAGAGAGTGATCAAGCAAGGAGTTATTGTGGGTGATTGGAAGGGGGATTCAAGCATTAAAGAGGCCGATTCTGCGCAAAGAATCCGTTCAAGCCAAAGCTGGAACCCTAGCCTTCCAACCACTTGATTTGAAATCAAGTTGAGATTGATTAAAGGTAAATTTTTGTAAAAAAAAAAATGCATAGATTGTAGAGGTTAATTGTAGTTGAAAAATGGTTTAGATTGTAGGATGATGGTTTAGAAAAATAGAGAAAAAAGAGTGGAAAAAAGGTTGGGAAGAACAGCTCAAAGGGGGCTGAATATGGCAATTTCGATTAATCAAAATTGAGATTCGATTAATCGAAATTCGCCAAGAAGTTGAAAAGTCAAGGAACTCGAGTTCGATTAATCGAACTGAGTTTCGATTAATCGACTTTGGATTTCGATTAATCGATTTGGGTATCGATTAATCGACTGTGGACCTCCAGTGGACCCCAGAGGCTGGAGGAAATGACTTGGGGAAAATCGACTAATCGAGATGGGATTTCGATTAATTGATTTCAAATTTTGATTAATCGATTTGGGATCGATTAATCGATTTTGGAAATTCGATCACTCGAATTGAGAATCGACATGATTGGTAGGGAATTTCGATTAATCGAATTTGGTTTCGATTAATCGAATGGGAATCTCGATTAATCGATTTGAGAATCGATTAATCGATATTGACTTTCGATTAATTGATTTTGGAAATCGATTAATCGACTCAGATTCGATTAATCGATTTCGGAGTTCGATTAATCGACTGGGCTAAATTTTGTTGACTTTTGAGTTTAACTTTAAGCTTCATGGAGGGTCTTGGACCTCCTTTATTGCATCCTTAGTGATGTGTTTCACCTGTTATGTGGTACCATAGGTGGTACGTGTGAGCTAGTGCACAAGGAGCCACGTGGGACCTTGATGCATTGATCAAACAAAGACTTGAGGTAGAGAACACCTTGAACATGTACTTTATTTTATAAGAGCATGTATGTAGTGATATAGAATTCAAATTCAAAATGTTTTATTGCTTAAGAATTGTGATAAGTGTGTGTGTGTGACATCCATAAGAGTAATTATAATGAGCCATCCCCAGGGGATGAAGAAGTAAAGAGATAAGAGCATCAGGTGTGATGCAAGTGAATGGATACATCCTAGGGATGTATCCAAGATTGAATCATGTTTGATAGGGCCTAACTGATATAAGATAGCACACTTACAGGGTGAATAACTATATGTAAGGCACCGATATTTTTGTTATTTGAGGTTTGATAGGGTACCCCACCGACGTGGCGGGATATCCACGACTGACACGGCAGGATATCCGTGACTGATACGGCGGCAAAACCGTAGGCCAGTGCGGAGGCTTATCCGTACACAGTAAGCACACCCCAGGGGTGTTGATTTGAGACAAGTGAAACCCCGCTACCAATCCCCAGGGGAAAGGGGCTTGGGTACTATATTGTATTCCCAGGGAATACGTTAAAAGTGTTTATATAGATGACGATGGGTATCTCATCGGGGCTCGATGCTATATTGCTCGGGGATTACTTAAGTTGAAAGTTTAAGTTTTACTTTAGGCCTTTTCAGCATCATTCATGAATAAATGAAAACATACGTAATTACCAGTAAAATGAAATGCTTTTTAACTGTTTTCACCAATAACTACATAGACACATCATGCATGGCATATCATGGAATATATGTGAGTGATAATTTATATGTTCAACTGTGTTTTGTTCCCTATTGAGCTAGGATGTAGCTCACCCTATAGACTATACGTCGCAGGTCCACTACTAGCAGCTGCCGAGGCTTCAGGAGACGCTGACCCCGGTGAGTCGGACCTTGCGGCCGGCGAAGAGTTGGAGCCACCTCCTGAGGACTTCTTCTAGAGGACTCTGTTGTGCCGCTTTGAGGGCTTTTTGATAGAGATTTGTACAGCTTGGTATGTCAAGCCTTGTTTTGGTTGAACAATGTATATATTGGGTTTTAAGATTATTCTTTTGGGGCGAACCATCCGTGATGATTGCTATCATCGATGGTTCGGATCGGTTCTCCATTCATGCAGAGGCATGAGGGTAGAACTGTCTTTTGAGAAATGCTTTTATATAGATTTAAATTCCGCAGTTTCATTTACTACTTCATGTTGCTTGATATACCAATGTTCTGTGCTTAGCTAAGGGGCACAGTCAAGATGATCGTACTGATGGCACGGGTTTCGGGGTGTCGAAATCCAGGCTGTCACAAAAACAGTTAGTGGATTCTTCATTGGCTATGTGAAAAAATTTAAGGGATTCAGATTCTATTGTCCTAATCAAGCGCTTAAAATTGTTGAAGGAAGAAATGCTAAATTTCATGAGGAACATAACTTCAGTGGGAGTTTCCAATCTCGAAGTTTAGACTTTAAGGAAATGCGGGATTCATATATTTTACCTGCAATTAAAGAGTGGCCAACTGTGATTCAAGATAATCCTATGGATGTCACTATAGAAGAGCAGTTGATACACAATGACTCAAAACATAAAGATCAAGTTATCCCTGAACGTATTATCCAATCATTGCAAGGTGAAGATGGAGAAATAGGTTTAAGGAGATCCTCAAGAGTAAGGAAATCAACAATTCCGTCTGACTATATAGTGTACCTTCAAGAGATTGACCATGGAATAGAAGATGAACCTTTTTCATTTTCACAAGCCATGAATGATGAAAACTCTTCGCATTGGTTGAATGCCATGAAGGATGAGATGGATTCTATGGCTAAGAATCATGTTTGGGATCTCGTTCCATTGCCTATGGGAGCCAAGGCGATTGGCTGTAAATGGATTTACAAAACCAATAGAGACTCAAATGGCAATATAGAATAATATAAAGCCAGACTTGTAGCCAAAGGATTCACTCAGAAGTAGGGCATAGATTACCATGAGACTTTCTCTCCAGTTTCTTAGAAAGATTCAGTGCGAGTGGTCATGACATTGGTAACACATTATGACCTCGAGCTACATCAAATAGATGTAAAGACAATATTCCTAAATGGGGATTTGGAGGAAGTGGTTTATATGCGTCAATCCGAAGGATTCTCTTCATGTGAAGGAAATCAATTGGTATGCAAACTTAAAAAATTCATATATAGGCTAAAACAAGCCTCCCGATAATGGTATCACAAATTTCACAACGTTATAACCTCATTTGATTTTAAAGAAAATATTGTAGATAATTATGTATACACTAAGGTTAGTGGGAACAAATTTAATTTCTTAGCCCTATATGTGGATGACATTCTGCTTACTAGCAATGACTTGGGATTGCTACATGAAGTAAAACAATTTCTCTCTCGAAACTTTGAGATAAAGGATATGGGTGAGGCATCCTATGTCCTTGGCATAGAGATTCACAGAGATTGGTCTCAAGGGACATTGGACTATCTCAAAAGGCCTACATCAACAAAATATTAGAAAGATTTCGAATAGAAAATTGCTCACCTAGGGAAGCACCCATTGTCAAGGGTGAAAAATTCAGTCTACACCAGTGTCCGAAAAATAACTTAGAGAAAGAGGAAATTAAAAATATTCCTTATGCATCTGCAGTAGGTAGTGTGATGCATACTCAAGTCTGTACGAGATCAGACATTACATTTACAGTAGGAATATTAGGCAGATATCAAAACAGTCCAGGAATGGATTACTGGATCTGCAAAGAAAGTGATGCGATATTTGCAAGGAACAAAGAATTACATGCTTACATATAGACGATCAGATCATCTGAGAGTGATAGGATATTCAGACTCTGATTTTGGTGGTTGCCTTGACACTAGAAGGTCAACCTCAGGAAACATTTTCCTCCTTGCTGGAGGCGCTATCTCATGGACAAGCAAGAAGCAGATGTTGACCACATCTTCCACCATGGAAGCAGAGTATGTGGGTTGCTATGAAGCTACAACACAGGCTCTCTGGCTGCGAAATTTTATCACATGACTTAAGATTGTTGACTCTATGTCTAAGCCATTAAGGATCTATTGTGATAATTCCGCAGCAGTGACCTACTCTAACAACAATTCAAGTATCAGTACCAACAAGTTCATTGACATAAAGTATCTTGTCGTTAGAGAACGTATTCAGAATCGTCAGGTGTCAATTGAGGAAATTAGAATCGCGTCAATGATTGCGGATCCCATGACAAAAGGGTTACCGCCTAAATTGTATAAAGAACATGTGGATCATATGGGTCTAATTGATTTTTCATGAATTTGATGTACATTATGGCACCATCAAGGTTAATTTGTAATTAATTAATGATGATTCTTAGTTTATCTGTCTCACTTAAGCTTGTATTCATGAGGTAAATGATGACAGATTGTCCATGTTGATAAATAAAATAAGACTTAGAATAGGCATTGACAGCTTATTCATAAAACACTATACCACATATAGTACTCGTTGGATGAGACTAAAAGCATTGTAATACATTGATAGTAATGTTTGATTAATCTAGATGTTAACCGTGATAATTCATATGCTTGAAAAACATTCAGTAGAGTATGAGGTTATCCAAAACCTAAAGGGGAAGATGTCACTTTTATTTATTTATTTTCTTCTTTTGTTTTCAAAATGAGTATGGCCACACGTTAGTTTTCTTTTCTAAAATGAATTTTGTGTCAACATGGGCCAAGTGGGAGAATGTTAGCTGGATCTCATTTAAGATCCGGTGTGGCCCAGTTGTCACATTAAGACTCACTATGGTTTGACCCATTAGCCCCATACGGTTAAGAGGTTTTAGAAAATGAGATCATGCCCATACGGTTAAGTGGTTATTTGGAAAGTGATATCATGCACCTAAATTTTAGCCCACAATCTCTCAATGATGGTAGAGAGACTATAGAGCCATTTTATCCTTGAGGTCCCAAGTCTAGCAAAAAATATATACAAGAGAAAGAAGCCTGTAGAATCCATCTCTGTATCTCGGAAGGTTTGCATAGACTTGAAGATCCTTGATTCTCGGCATCATTAATCAATGCATCATGGACAGAGGTATGATTCTGGTTAAATTGTTTCCGCTTTAATTTTATGGTACAGAGCTTACAGACTGACCCGATCAATGCCCGCGCCATCAATTCTGTACATGTGGTGTTAAACTGGTTCACATGGTGCGATGTGGTGCATGTGTAAATGAGGTTTAACCCGAAGATTGCATTGAAAAATTATTTTTATAATGTGATTAAGAGCCTCATAGCTCCAAAAATTGAAAGATTACCATGTGATTGTCTAAACTTATTTTAGCCATTCATACTAGCACTTGTTGTGGGCTCATAAATCACATGGTAGAGATAGCATCTCGGAGCAATCTTAGGACCGAATCCAATTTAAATAGACCCATGCACCATATGGCAACATGAGGTGTGCGCTAGGTCTTCAACATTAATTGGTGACCTAGTTACCATGTTCTATGATCAGGTCAGTCACGAAACATCCACTATAAATTTTGGGGCTCGTGTGTGAAATTTTTTTTTTCTTCCCACACATCCATAATAAAAATAGTGGTGTGCAGATAACAAAAGTTCACGTGTGTCCAGAACAAAAATTATTTAACAAAAAGTAAAAAGATTTAAAGAAAAGTTTGTGTGCACCCAAAAGGTGGTAAGAAACTTTTTGCCAAGTAATACATGTTTTGGCTCCTTATTAGCCATAGCACAAAAAATTTATTTATTATTATCTTTTCATTAATTTGTGTGGGGATAGTAAAAGTTTGTCTGCGACTAGAGATAACACGTGAAAAGAAAAAATCAATCTACTTGTTTAAGTGGCGATGAATCTGCGACCTCAAGGGGTTGTAATATTTTTAACCTTCCATAAGAGTTACATGCCCGACCCCTTATTTAAACTTTGAGATGTGCATAGATTTTTAGAATTAAACAAAAAAAAAAAAAATTTAAGATTCAACAATGAGTTGGGCACAGTGTCGACCTCGAACCACCGACAGTCTTCAGACACTTGAGAGCTAAAAATTCTTGCACATCTTAACGCCTAAATAAATGTACCAATGATATGTGGGGCTTTCAATGGGCCGGTTAGGAGTAACCGAGGCTAGAATCATTCAGCCGAAGCCTGGCTATTTTATAGTAACCAACTAGCTTCTGTGGCATTCTATAATAGGCTTAGTAAACGTGGGAGTTTTTATAGTAGGCTTTGTAGCTTTGGTGCATGTTACTTAAATGCTCTCTAATTAAAATATATTCTAAATGTATAATTTATGGCTCCTTTGGAAGAGTAGAAAAAAACAGCTATTGTTCTCTTTAGTGTTGCAACTTGCAAATGAATTTTTGGATGTGATTATTTTCAATGGATTTGGAGATCAATCAAATCCAGGCTGGGAATCAACACTAATAATAAACTTTTGTTGCTTGAAGAGTTGAAGAGATGTATGGCACTGTCTAAGGGGAGAAAGTGGAAGGACCATTTGATTCATAAAGCTTTTTGCACGGCCACTTCTTTTATTTGGAGAGAGAGAAACGACCGTGTCTTTAATGATGTTGTTACTCTAAAGGAGACTATTCTTCATAATATTATTAGAGAAGTCTCTTTTCGGGTGGAATCTCTAAAGCTTTCTAATGAGGATAACTGTATTAGGGCGACATGGATGGTACATTAGGGTGACTTTGGGGATTAATAGGGGTGATGGCGATGCTGAAGCTCCTAGAGATCTTTAAAGGTTGACGTGCTTATAATTCTCTGTAACATGTTACTTCTCTTTTAATAAAATGGGTGAAGACCTTACAACCCTCAAGCTTACCTATCAGAAAAAAACTTGCAAATGAATATAAGGAGAAAGAATGATTGGAGGAAGAAAATAGAGGAGGTTGAGGGCTGTTTTTTCTTTTCCAAACTCTCTCTCTCCCTCTCTCTCTCTATATATATATATATATTTTAGGCTAGGCCCTGGCTGGGTGTTAGGGTACCTTGTCAGCTGTGCCAGCCCTGACCGGATTATACTTAGCCCTGTTTGGGTGCCTGGCTGGGCTTACAGACACAAAAAGCGTATTATTTCTGGGAGTACTGTGCAATGAAACCCTAACGACAAGACAAGATGTTGGCTCATTATTCATTGTCCAGGGTGATTGTGCAATGAGACCCTGAGCTATTGTGAACAAATTCCTCAATACCCTGCAAACAAAGTTAAACCCCTACTGGGTACATCAAAATTTCCCACAAGGTGCTGACCATGACTTTCTTCTCCCGCTGCCAACTATGGCCAAGAGTACATCTTATTCCAACTGTGCTTTTCGTCGTCCCAACCGTAAATTCCAGTCTGATTGATCCTCAGGTCGCATAAATTATCGCACCTGTGCACATCTCTCCCCACGCGATACGCGTCGAAACTGAAGCTCGAGACTTTCTCCCACCCGACGTTGCAGAAGAAGAGAGTCGTCCTCCAAAAGTTAATGTGAAACGACCAGCTGAATTCGGCTCCATCGGGGACGACATGGTGACCGAGATCGTTGTCTTTGGATTGGCAATGGAGGTTCATGGCCCTTCCACCTCCCAATCTGTTCTGGACATGAACATGCACTTTCTTTAGGGGCTGACCCATAACATGAGTTCCCAACAAAGCAAATACTACCAAGAGAACATTGAGAATGGAAGCCGAAGATGCCCTCATCTCCTTTTCTTCTTTTTGGTGATCCTCTGCTCTATAAATCACCAAACCGCTATGTGAAATATACATAGTATATATACATAGATGGAAGCCTTTACATGCACACATACTGTGGGCCCTTGCACACAATTCAAAAGGCCTTCAGCATTATTTAAGGGATTGACATGCCTAAAGGAGAAACACCAGCTAAGAGCATCTCCAATGGAGAGTAGTCAAAACTAGCGTATAGGGGATGACATGACAAATTTGACTCATTCATTTCAAACTTCAAATTTTGAGGGCTCCCATGGAGGACGCAAAAAATAGCCGTTTCAAAATATTCTCTTGATTGAAGAGCTGTAAATGTATTTACATATTTTAAATTTGAAGCCTCAAGTGCCCTATAAGCAATATTGGCTATCAAATATTGGTACCATATTCCATGTGAAATAGGCAACTCCATTTGAGAGAAACTAGACTTCAAACATATCCTTTGGAGGGTGCTGAGCCGCTCTTGACGCCTCCATTGAAAATGCTCTAAGCTGCTTGATTTGGAGAACATGATCTAAACATCTTTAGTGCAAGAGATTGACATGAAATAAGATATCTATAATAGGATCCAATAAAGTCAGAAGTTATCATATGATTTAACGGTTGACTGCAATGTTTGATAGAGATTATGTTTCATGCCAATTCTTGCACCAAGGATCGCTAGATCATGGCCGTTAAATCAGACGGTTAGATGATTTTTCTAATGTGGCGCACATCTCCAAAATATGAAGTCTTTGCAGGGGCCTACTTTGTGGGTGCAACTAATGGCTACCAAAACCTGCAATGTCTTAAAATTGGAAAGACAGCTTTTCCACTGCTAAAGTAGAAAGTAGATAGTATTGTATATTTGCATTTAATGAATTTACTTATGGGCTCGTTGGACACACACCTTCCATATCTGTCTTGTGGAGTTGGCTATTGAGTTGGTATTAGGGACCCGACTCGAGCACAAGCCAAGTTGATTCGCAAGTCACCCTTTTTGGACACGTGGTACGCAGTTTCAGCAAATGTGCTCCGGAGATCCCTAGTTGGCCGAATCACCTCCAATTGGGTGTCTTGCTTGATGCCCTCATCATCCCATCTGGTGATGGGGCAAATTGCCGAGGCTACTACCACCCACTTTCATTGGATAGACCTTGTCATATACACCTTTTACATCAGAGGCCCTATATTTTTATTTTTACCCAAATCGACCAATTGAAGCCTAGCCGACTCTAAGGATAGCAAAAAGTCCAAATTACCCCCTTTCTTTAAGACATATAAAAACATCATCTTCTTTCTCATTTTAATCTGCTATAGTTTCTAAAAGTCAGAGGTAGCGAAGGTGACCGCGTCTGCTCATCAATTCAATCTACTCCGATCTGTTATTTAGATCGACCCAGACACATCTTTGTCGTCAGAGGCTGTAGCATATTAGAATGAGGAAGAAGAGGATACACCTATATAATTTAAAATTTTAAATATTTACATTTTTCTATATTTACGCGATGTGAAACGAGATCTATGCCGTCTGATTTGAATGCCACAATATAAAATCGATAGCCAATAGATATGAAAAAAAGGCGATATCGACTCTGTACACAGTCGCCATCGATTGTATAAAAAAAAAAAAATAAAAAATACAGTCGATGACGACTCTACACAGTTGTCATCGACTGTATAAAATTTTTATTTTATTTTATTTTTTTTATAAAATCGATGACGACTCTGTATAGAGTCGATGGCGAGAGTCCTCATCGATTATATATATATATATATATATATATATATATATATATATATATATATATATATTTTTTTTTTTTTCTTTTTTTACAATTGATGGCGACTCTATACAGAATCGATGACGACTCTTAAAATGGTCGGTACCGATTGTGTTAAGAGTCGACATCGATTGTTAAATTTATTATTATTATTTTTTTAAAGAGGATATATCGCCTATTTTTTGTGTCTATCTTTAGGGCTATTTATTTTATTATGTGGCCTTCAAATCAGACGGCATAGATCCGATTTCACATCGGGTAAATATAGAAAAATGTAAATATTTAAAATTTTAAATCATGTAGAACGAAAAAGTGTAAGAAGGGGTATTTCGGACTTTTGTGCTAGCTGAAAATGGCTTGGCTAAAAGCTAGTCGATTTGGGTAAAGGTGAAAATACAGGACCTCTGACGTAAAAGGTATATTTGACAAGGTCGATCAGGTAAATTTCCCATATATTTAGGTTTAGAGTTCCTTTAATTCCACCCACTGTCTTTAAGTTTACCCATGCTGAAACACATTGATTATATTGAATCGGGCAATGGATATTATTTATCGTCTCAATCTTTCACACGCTGGATCTTGAGGAAATGATCGTACTATCAGACGGTCGATTTTTTATTTTATGTGGGACACACCCAAAAAAGTGACGTTAAGTCAATTTTGAGCGTGCACGTGATGTTAAGGTCATTTTTCTGAGATGTGTGCCACGAGAAATAAAACACTAATCGTTTGATGGTAGGCCCATGATCTCAAGATCCATCGTGTGAAAGAATGGGAGGACAAACGATCTCCATCATTTGATTCTACCAGGTCAATGTGTTTCAGTGTAGATTTAAAGGTACTCTTAGGTTTAATTGAGTACTTTTAATGGCACCTACAAACTCTTGTTAGGCACCTACGCTCAAAATTAATGATCGCTTTAAATAAGAAGATGGAGATCGTCTTCGCTCCAATCTTCGACACAAGGGATCTCCAATCAATGAACATACCATCAAATGATCAGTTTTCAACTCCAAATGGCACGAATCCTGATGTGGTCCTAAAGTCACTTTTACGCATGATGTGTGCCATGTGATTTTATGACCACTTTTTGGGATTTGTGACATGTGAAATCAAAAATTGACGTATGATAGTGCGCTCATGACATCAAGATTTTTTGAGCGAAACATGATCTCCATCCTCTGATTTTAAGCAATCAATTAATGATGTTGGGTTTTATTAAAGGTACCCATATAAACAATCCATGCATCGAATCTTTATGAGCACCCACGCTTAAATGCATTGACTGCATTTAATTAGATAATGTAAATCGTTTATCGTCCCAAGCTTTTTCAGGATGGATCTTGATATCATGAGCATGCCATCCGACCATCAGTGTTTGACATTACGGGGCACATATCCCAGAAATGGCGAAAAAATAGGAATTGACACTCATTATGTCCAAACCTGATTTTAAAGTCAATTTTTTGGGACGTGTGTTGTACGTGAAAAAAAAAAAATGAACCATCTGATTGTATGCTCATAATATAAAAATCCATCGTGAAAAAAATTGCGATGAGATATAATCAAGATATATATAATTTATCTTTTACGTAGATATATATATATATATATATATATATGACTGCTTTAGATAGTCAATTTATTTACCACAGCTTTTTTAATTAAATGATAGACCTAAACTGTCGAGTTTTTACTGACTAGTTGTGGCTGTCGTTTATCCCGCCCAATAATATAGTTTTTTTCGCATTTTTACGTAGTATGTTTCCATTTTTTTATGCACCTAATTATTATTGCTTAGCTTAGTTTAAAAATAATATTAATCACAATTTTCAATTAGCATCAAGTTTAATGCCCGTTATAACTAATTGATATGTGAGTAGCGATTAGAAATTCCACTTATCTTCTTAAGGGAAATTTCGGGTCCTTGCACTGTAATTGCTTAAGAGGGTGATATCTGACCAAGAACCATGAGCTCCCATTAACCCTAAAAATATAGGTCTTGATATTTTCAACCGTTTTGTGTCCGTCACTCTATATAAATCATAGATCCAAAAAAAGAAATGCCATCATTTTGTTCCCAAAGGCTTTTTCTTTTCTTTCCCAAAAACAGTTCTACCATAGTACTGATACCTAGTGTTCAAAAATACTAGCATATTATGAGGTTGATGGTACCGAGTGTCGCTGCTGGCACCCGGATCAGGGATCTAGCTTACACCAAATCTCTATCAAACATGTTGCACACAATATCTCTTGAATAACAAACTAGATTGACATGTATCTCAATCAAACGGTCGTAAATAATATCTGGTTGTCGAAGATTGCATCGAAAATATATCTCTATCACATGATATAAAGAAGTCAAATGCCTTAAAAATGAAGGAGTAAAAATGAATTTGCTGATTTACATGGAAACACGTCATTCTAACAACATTTTACTAGTCTCTAAGATGGTTCATGAAACACTAGAGTGGTTCCCAGTTCACAACATTCAGATCTAGATAGAATCCATATAATCCTGCTTAATATTAGAGCACGACTTTACGGATTTTTTGTTTTTTCATTTTTGGAATGAAATGTGATCTACTTCATCCTTCCAATCCAAAGACCGAATCTAACATCCTACCTTTTTTGGTAGGCATTGAGTCCAACCATGTTGATCATGCATCACCTTCACACTTAGCTTGTATTGGTTTTTATTGTGTCGACCGCAAAATAAATAGGATAAAGCTATGATGGTGATGATGATAATGATTATATATCTATATTGAGGTACACACCCCATTAGAGAAAAGTACATCATTGCCCCAATTTTTTGGCCATTTCCAATATTTTGAGCAATCTAAGTCATCAAAGTAGGAGTTTCAATAGGGAGCTATAATGGACCCAAAAGTAATATTCATGGGGGATTTGTACCACCCAAGCTATGCACTCTAATGTGGATAGTTGCGCATTTGCGTAAAGGTTAGTAACTTAGTATTAAAGTGCATTGCTTGGATGGTTACAATCTGCTCACACCCGTGATTCTTTGGTTGAGACATGCCAATAATGGATTCCTACTTAATTATACCAATTTTATTGATTTAAGATGTGTGCCACCTGACGTAAAATTATGCTGTCATGGCCTTAATTGTGTATATGCGATTATCGAAGTCCTCCATATATATAGTAGAAAATCTATGCGATTATCGAAGTGCTCCATATATAGTAGAAAATGTAGCTGAAGATTTATCGTATTAAATATTTCCATTTTAGAGGTGGAAAATCTGTCATATTTATATGGTGACCTACATCTTCCATGGAACTAAAGCAAGAGGTTTGAGCTATTTATATATATAATCATACTATTTGGTGTGCTGAGAGCACCAAGAACAACACAAACTTGAGGAAACTCACAGCATGATTATATATATAAATATATAATCATACTTTTTCGGGCCATTTCTGGGTTATTTACAAGTCCGATTTTCGGACATTATATATGCATTTTGACTATCTCGGACATTTCGGATCCGTTTTTGAAGTCTATTTTTAATAATGAGCTCTCTATTATGATATTTTCATGACCTGATGTTATTTTTTAATTGTGTAATCAATTTTTGTTCAAGTATCATTCATTAGAATTGGGTAGTGGAGGTTGTGCTCCACCACCATGACTGATACTTACACATTATAATGCTCGTTTATTGTCTATTTTGACACCTCCTCATAACACGTTTTGTGATCATCTAAATTATTATCAAGCCTAATTTGAAAACATGGCTTGGAAAGATTCTTCTGCCCAACGGTGATGATCCTTCCTAGTGCCGTGATTTTCATAGTGAGGTTTAATTTTGTCCAAGACCGTGTTACAAATCCAGTGAAAGTGTGTAGTGAACGTTGGCGTTACAACATAAGGGATTCTTCTGCCCAACGGTGATGAATCACTTAATGTTATATGATGGCTGTGTTTCACTATTCATTATTTTGTGTGTGTGGGTACTGCTTGCGTGTTGTGACTCGACCCAACGGAGGGTCATAACGACGCAATTAGTACCACAATCATTAATATAGATTGAGGAAGCGACTAGTGTGTTATGGCTCGACCCAACAGAGGGTTATAATGACACAAATCGTTTCTCAATAACACCACATTGGTTTTAATTTTTATATTCCTTGACATATTTTAACTTTCGCGTCACATACTATAATTATAACCTTGTGGAAATGATAGTTACTTCGATCGTATGTGGACATAATAAAGCCCTTAATTATTGTGCAGCATTGAACCCGTCTATCATAACCCGTATGATTGGTGGAATTGAACTTTTGAGTGGATCAAATTATAAGAAATGGAAGGAACAAGTTGCAATTGTTCTAGGCTGCATGGATCTTGACTATGCTATACGATCTGATAAACCCAAGGTGCTCACCGATGCCTCGGCCGAGGATCCGCAAAGGAACCATACGGATTTAGAAAAATGGGATAGATCAAATCGTATGAGCCTCATGATCATAAAGAGTTCCATTGCTGATGCGATTCGGGGAGGTATTCACGACTACCGCAAAAGAATACATGCAAGCCATTAAGGAACAATTTCAAGGGACTTCTAAAGCCCTTGCCAGTAGTCTAATTGTTAAAATGGGAACCATGAAATATGATGATCATAGCGGCGTCCGGGAGCACATTATGAAAATGAGTGGCATGGCAACTCAATTGAAAGAACTGGACATGGGTTTTTCTGAGGGTTATCTTGTTCACTTCATTATGACTTCTCTTCCTACGCAATTTGGCCCGTTCAAGATCAATTATAACACGCAGAAAGAGAAGTGGAAGATGAACGAGCTAATCGCTCACTGTGTCCAAGAAGAAGAACGACTTCAGGCTGAAAAACCTGAAAGTGCCCATTACGCCGCTCTTGGCCCATCGAAACGAAATTTCAAGCGAAAACCGAGATAATATAAAGGAAAGAACGTGAAAGCTCCTCCACCGGAAACCAAACAAGGAGAAGCTAGCACATCTACTTCTGGCATCAAGTGTCACTTCTGTAAAAAGAAGGGACACATTAAGAAGAATTGTCAGAAATACAGAGATTGACTAGTTAAGAAATGTAATGACCTTGCTTTTGCGTGTTTTGAATCACTTTATGTTGATGCTCCACGCAATACTTGATGGATAGATTCTGGTGCAACTATTCACATAAGTAATTCAATGCAGGGATTTCGATCCAGCAGGAAGCTAAGTAAAGGCGAACGTACCATCAAACTCGGGAATGGAGTAGAAGCAGACGTGGAGGCCATTGGGACTCTCCGTCTCATTTTAGATAGTGGTTTCATTTTGGATTTAGTTGATACTATTTATGTTCCCAGTATCACTAGAAACCTTATCTCAATTTCTAAATTGGATTCATTAGGTTTTGAATTTAAATTTGGACATAATATGTTTACTCTATTATTTAATTCCGATATTGTGGGTGGTGGCTCATTAGTGGGCAATCTTTATCAGTTGAACTTGGATTCATCTTACGCCCAATCTTTAGTTTCTATGCATGTGAATGATAAAATAAGTAAGAAACGAAAACGAGCACTCGATAACTCCTCCATTTTATGGCATAAACATTTAGGCCATATATCTAAGGACAGAATGGAGAGGTTAATTAAAGATGATATAATCGATGCGCTCGATTTCTCTGATTTCAATAATTGTGTTGATTACGTTAAAGGGAAACTCACAAAGACTAATAAGAAAGGGGCTCTCAGAAGCACGAGTTTGCTGGAAATAGTCCACACTGATATTTGTGGACCGTTTCCAACTCCCGCTATTAGTGGTCAAAAGTATTTTATTACCTTCACTGATGATTATTCTCGTTTTGATTATATATTTCTCATTCACGAGAAATCTGAGGCCCTGGATATGTTTAAAATCTATAAAGCCGAAGTTGAGTTATAACTCAATTCGAAGATTAAAATTGTGAGATCTGATAGAGGGCGAGAGTACTATGGTAGATACTGTGAAGCAGGTCGCAATCTAGGACCCTTCGCCCTGTATCTACAAGAGCATGGCATTGTCGCTCAATACACCATGCCGAACACAGAACGGGTGTATGATATGGTGAGAAGCATGTTATGCAACTCTCGTTGCCTACGTTCTTGTGGGAGAAGCCTTGAAAACAATGTGCATATCCTCAATCGAGTTCTTAGTAAGGCGGTTCCCAAAACTCCTTATGAGCTATGGGTAGAAAACCGACTTTAGGATATTTACACATTTGGGGTCGTTTACAGCAAAGGTGTACAACCCACAATTAGAAAAATTGGACCCTAAAACTATAAGTTGTCATTTCATTGGTTACCCTGATAGATCAAAAGGCTACAGATTTTATTGCCCCACTCATAGTACCCAGATTGTTGAGACTAGACATGCAAAATTCTTTGAGGATCGTGAGATCAGTGGGAGTATAGAGCTTAGGAAAATCACTTTTGAGGAGAATCAGGTTATTATTCCTATCCCTTTTATCCAAGAAAAAGTGGCACCAACACCAGTTATTCAAGCCAGTGTTGATGCACCTGTGGCTATACCTATTGACACACCCCACATTGAGGAAGCTCTTGCTCCCATGGCCACTGCCAATGATCTACCATTGCGTAGATCAGAGAGCAAAAAGCACGCCATTTACATGACTATATAGTTTACCTAAATTAGAGTGAGTTTGATTTTGGAAAGGAATCAGATCCTGTTTCCTTTAGCCAAGCCATGAAGAGCGACAAATCCACTCAATGGCTCGAAGCTATGAAAGATGAGTTAGAATCAATGAAACATAACTCGGTCTGGGATCTTTGTGAGTTACCTAATGGAGTCAAGCCTGTAGGCTGTAAATGGGTATTTAAAACCAAGCAAGACTCCAAAGGTAATATAGAAAGATACAAGGCCCGATTAGTCGCTAAAGGTTTCACTCAAAAAGAAGGAATAGACTATAAAGAGACATTTTCTCCTGTCTCTAGAAAGGAATCCTTTCGGATAGTCATGACATTAGTAGCTCATTTTGACTTAGAATTGCATCAAATGGATGTTAAAACTGCTTTTCTGAATGGCGACTTGCATGAAGATGTCTTTATGACACAACCTGAAGGTTTTCAGGTTGAGGGGGGGCGTCATTTAGTTTGTAAACTCAAAAGGTCTCTATATGGTTTAAAGCAGGCATCTCGACAATGGTACTTAAAATTTCACGAAGTCATTTCAAATTTTGGTTTTAAAGAAAATACTGTGGATCAATGCATATATCTTAAAATCAGTGGGAGTAAGTTTATCATTCTTGTCTTATACGTTGATGATATCTTACTTGCGAGTAGCAATTTGGGCATGTTATATGAGACAAAGAACTTTTTATCAAAGAGTTTTGATATGAAAGATCTTGGTGAAGCTTCCTACGTGATAGGAATTGAGATTCATCGAGATAGAGCCCGTGGCATATTGGGATTGTCTCAAAGAGCTTATATTGATAAAGTTC
This sequence comes from Chloranthus sessilifolius, assembly GCA_021018995.1. NCBI lineage: Eukaryota > Viridiplantae > Streptophyta > Magnoliopsida > Chloranthales > Chloranthaceae > Chloranthus > Chloranthus sessilifolius. The sequence continues at coordinate 88,215,191 of CM037595.1, forward strand.
TTAAAAGGTTTAACATGCAAAATTGTTCTGCAACTGTTGCCCCTGTCATTAAGGGTGATAAATTTAGTCTACTTCAGAGTCCCAGGATCGATCTGGAGAGAAAACAGATGGAGACAATTCCCTATGTATCGGTAGTTGGGAGTCTCATGTATGCACAAGTCTGTACTCGTCCAGATATAGCGTATATAGTTGGCATGCTTGGCAGTTACCAATATAATCCTGGTTTGGATCATTGGAAAGCAGCTAAGAAGGTTTTTCGCTATTTACAAGGGACTAAAGGACACATGCTCACATGCAAAATGTCGAATAACCTTGAAGTTATTGGTTATTCAGATGCTGACTATGCTGGGTGTCAAGACACTCGTAGGTCCACATCGGGTTATATTTTTATGCTTGCAGGTGGACCTATATCTTGGAAGAGCGTTAAACAAACGCTGACTACTTCTTCCACTATGGAAGCAGAATTCGTTGCATGTTTTGAGGCAACATGTGAGGCGATATGGTTGAGAAATTTTATCTCAGGGCTTCGAGTTGTTGATACTATTTCAAAGCCACTGAGAATCTTTTGTGACAATTCCGCTGCGATTGCTATCTTCAATAACAACAAGATTAGTGGGAGTTCCAAATATCTTGATATAAAATATCTTGTTGTAAGGGAGAAAGTTCAGAATCAAATTGTATCTGTTGAAAAGATAAGTACGACACTCATGTTGGCTGACCCTCTCACAAAAGATTTACCTCCTAAGCTCTTTTTGGAGCATGTTGCGCGCATGGGGTTAACAGATAATTTTGATCGCCTTTGAGAGTGGATATATGCGAGTGAATACATTTGTTTAATTGATTCAGAGAAAAAATTTATTTATTTGCTTTTCCATTTTTTATGCAAATAACTCCTTGGAACATATGGTGCCAGTAGATGGCAATAAAGTAGGACCAATATTAGATTGAGTTTACATGTAATCACCATTCAGTTTGTAAACTTACAATCTATGTGAAATCATACTAGTTGGAATCCATGTGATGACTTCCAATGTCTGATGACTAATGAGCGGTCATATATCGATGATATGATATATTTACTACATTGATTACGTGTTGCAATTCTCCTTTGGACCTCGATAATAAAGACTTTGATTGAGATTGATTGTGACTTACCATTCAAAGAACGTTAGCTAACATTGGGTAATCGGAGTTTATTGACATAATTTGGCCAAGTGGGAGACTGTTAGAAGTTCCTATTTTGGTGGCCATCACTATGGTCAAACCCGTTGACCGGTGAATGGTATAAGATCAACTTTGAGATGTACAATTGCTATTCTGGTGAGTTTGAAGAGAATAGGCAACTGCTTATTGAGTCTTTCAGTTAAGGTATGATTGTGATTTCTAATCACACTATAATTAGCAATTTCAGTCCTTAATGGGATAGGACTCTTTGGCTATAAATATAAGGGGTGTCTGATCCCAACGATAGCTCGACATAATTCAATCCTCCCTATTGGCTAGAGCATCCCTATTGTGCTAGGAGACATTGAACGCGAGAACATCGTTGAAGATCGGCAACCATCAATGGCTAACGCTCAAGGTGCGCATATTTATAGTTTATATATTTATTAGTTTTTGATTGATCGTGCGCCTAGATCTTTAAGCTAAATTTGGATGGTCGGATCGTCAGATCCATTTAGATTCCATCACTTTTTCCTTACAACTCTTTTTTTCTGCAACGTTGGATGGGAGAAAGTTCCGAGCTTCTCGTTTGATGCATTTAGAGTTGATAGAGACCAATGTCTATGCGAGTATCGTTGCGTTGTGAGGATCACTGAAGGTGGAATCTTTGGTTTGGATTATTTTCCCAAGGCTTGGGTGCTTCTTTATCATTGGAACTAATTGATTGCACAAAGTGATTAGAAGTAATAAAGGGAAACCTCCTAACATACACCAAGGGGTTAACACAAATATATCATGAGCTTAAATTGCTCATGTAGTTGGGGCTCCAGATAAAGTTTGTGAGCTGATGGAGAAAGTTGGACGAATTCCCATGACGAAATAGTTTAATTGTCATTGTTACTTATTCAAAATCATGTTAGGTTTTTTTTTTGAAACAAATAAGCAATCTATTGATAGAAGAATGAACAAATACAAGGAAAAGACAGCCTACAAACAGCCTAGGAGAGTGAGCTTTGACATTGCCATCACCCACCCACCCCAACCAAATACCCGAATAACCAACAAATAAAAGGCATCCAGAGACATCATCCATGATTGCGCTATTGGTATGTGGCCATAAAGGCCTCATCCAACGATTATGAAAATATTGTAATCACACAATTTTATGTTGATTAATATACGTGGTCATTACACATAAGGTGATTAAGAGGGTGGCTAAGGTCTCTTAATGGGAAATCCATTGGTTACAATGGTTGCTTATATAATCAACGGTTAGAATAGGGAAAAGATCGAGTATGCGAGGACACACAGGACTAGCTCTAGGCGATCAGATGAGCCGTGATAAGTGACTATCAGTCGCGCTAGCGACATGATCACCCTATTGATCGCGTTATGTTGCACAGATTCCAAACCAAACATGCAGGCCTTCACAGCCAAATGAAGGAGCACCGAGGCAGCATTAGCAAGTGCATCCGCCACTGCATATATTACCTTGGCGAGATTGACCAAGAGCATTGACGACGAGCTCTGAATCAAATTGGATAAAAAGAACTCTGAATTCCGTAAAATTGTTTTTGCAACCGTGCAAGATAGATCCAAAAAGGATCCCACAAGCCAACAACATTTTCTCGTTACTACTACGCATAATACCCCACCCGCAGCCAAACCTGGATTGCCACCAACAGCACTGTTAATTGTGAGATCCAAACAACGAAAATGGGTGTTGCCAATTAATAAGGGTACTTTAGATTTTCAATTGCTACTCTCAACTAGTGAAGACTATTTTTAGTGAGATTCATCGGATGATTAATTTCTGGGACCATTGCCTCTGCATGAGAGCCTGATTCAACTTTCTGTGTGGGCTTCTCTCGGGATTTTTGGCGGTGTCATTTTTCGTCAAGGGCTGCCGGTTGGGTGGTCACTACAAAAAAGAAGACTATTAGTGGCAGTTTTTTAAATAAAAAACTGCTGCTATTAGACTTGTCGCTATAAAAAACTGTCGCTATCAAAAATTGCCTTAATAGCAAGTGCCGCCAAAACGCCTTATTTTTATAGTGTATCTTTTTGTTTTTTTTTTTGCTGAGCTTCTCACCCGGCCTCGATCTGTAGTTGTTTATTTTTATTAAAATTCTCAACTTTTACTTATTCAAAAACATGTTTATGCATTTTTCGAACGCATGATTCAACCCCAAATAACACCTGCTTTGATTGTTCAGCCACGTGCTGTGGTATTTAAAAAAAAACTGTAATAGCCCTGAAATTTCGAACAAGAATCCGATTACTTTGATATGCGTGCCTGGCACGGAAATCCAGATAAAATTTAAAAATTTATAATTAATATTATTAGAAATAATATTAATCCATATGTATGAGAAATCATGTGTGACTTCTCGCTTAAATCCGAGACTTGTAGGAAATTGATGTGGCGTAGTAAGCCGTAGAAGATGTGTAGGCGCTTCACACTGGAGCCAAGCTTAGAGAGGAAACTGAAATATCAAGGATATTTCAGTTTCTTAGGTTATAGGAGAAGGAAGAGGGTTGGGAAAACCTATCTTCATCCCCACATCTTGTTTCTGGAGAATCCAGAGCCTTTGTTCGAACCTTGAAACCACTCCCTTGAAGAGCCTCAAGCCGAGAGAACCTAGGTTAGTAGTACGTGACCTTAGAGTGTGAAATCGACGTTAGTGCGTCGCATCTGATCGGCAAGAAGGTGTGCTTTCGCTACGTGCCGAAGTGGAGCCGCAAATTGCCAGTTCCGAGTCAAGGGGGTGACAAATCCCAAATCTCGGATTTGAAACCTTCCCAGATCGCGTTTGCCGAAACCCCGGAAGGGCCCAATTAGAGGTGAGCTTTTACATTTAAGAAGGGCAAAGTTAAAGCCTCATGTGTATGTGTATAGGTGTGCGTGTGAGTGGTTGTTAGGAACCATGAATGATAAGGGGTTAAAATGGGTTAAATGGGTGACCGCCATTAATGACAGAGAACTGTCATTATTGATCGATCAATACTGAAGATTGATCGATCAATACTGGGGTGATCGATCAATGAGATGTATTGATCGATCAATTTGTATAAGCATTAAGTGGGAACAGTAGAGGCATCTTTCTGGAAGTTCAGTGTCCGATGGGCATTGATCGATCAACTTATTAATTGATCGATCAATTCTGAAGATTGATCGATCACAATGAGGTGATCGATCAATGGCAAAGATTGATCGATCAATAAGGGCATTGATCGATCAATCTATATAAAGTTAGTGTGAGAACATGAAGAGGGAAATTTAAAATTTAGGCTAGTGATTGATCAATTGAAGCATTGATCGATCAATGAGATGGATTGATCGATCAACTAAGCTGGTGATCGATCAATTTTTGTCTCTCAAATGTGAAGAATAAGAGGCTATTGATCGATCAATTGACGTATTGATCGATCAATGAGATAGATTGATCGATCAATCAAGGCTGTTGATCGATCAATTAACATTTGTCACCTGTGAGTTATGTGAAGGGTTGATCGATCAATGAGATGGATTGATCAATCAATCAAGGCTGTTGATTGATCAATCACAACTATTTTTTTTTGCCTGTTTTGATTTGGTAAATTAAGCTCCATTGGACACCGCGCCAGTTGATGTTCTGACATCCCTGACGCCTAGTGTACTATATTATGTTCTAGGATCATACCATGACGCTCTGAAAAGCTTTGAATTTGCTTAGAAAGAGGTCTGATCTAAGGTAGGGAAAATTCAACCTAAAATGTATCTGACTATGATTTCATGATCCTTTCATATCTGCATCATGATTTCTGTTTTACAAAGCATGTTTGCTTATCAGTAATCTCTGATTCCTGCTTTCTAATTTCTGTATTCTGAAACCTGTTCTTGATTTCTGATATCTGACTCTTGAGGTCATATGTGTGTGTGATTTGAGGATTAACCAGATGACCCCCACCGATTCGGTGGTATATCCGTGCACTGATACAATCGTGCATCTGCTTTATAAATCCCTCGACATAATTGCACTCCATAAATGAGGCATTGTTGCACCCTGAAATTGTTCATGTGAACGACAATTGGTTGGGATTTCCTATCGGCATATTCCTGATTACTCTGTGCTATATAGTCACGGGAGTTTCTTAAGTTAGAAATATTCATAATTTAAGTCACCAAAGATATATTTATGCATAACATTTGCTCTTGTTTGAAAACTCAGTACATGCCATCTGATTGATCATGTCTGCATATTCTGATTTGATTTCCTGCTTTGAGATACTACCTGCATATCATGTCTTATATTTTCAGTACAATTTTAGTTGGGATTCTTCTATTAAGCTTAGATGTAGCTCACCCTGTTTTCTATAATAATTATAGGTTCTGAGGCTAGAGTTCCCGGCACTGAGAGCGATCTTGATTACCAGCCTGATCCAGAGGCTGAGGCTGAGGCTGAGGACGAGGAGACTGATGTCCAGGCAGACGATTTTTATCCATAGTCTGGGTACTTGAGTCTTTTATTTTAGAATTTTTTGTATGATACTCTGGATTATTGTGTGCCTGGTGGCACCGTCTGTATTTATTATTATAGATGTTGTTTATTGGTATTAATATACATTCTGTAGGAACCACTATCGGAATCATTTTTTTTGGGTGATGGATGTCCATTACCAGTGGTTCTTCTTGGTTCCTTTTTAGAGAATGTATATTCTTTTATCCTTATATAGATGTTTTATCATTGCTTCTTTATTTAAAGCCATATATAATGACTCGATCTGCCACTACGGGACAATGTCTGCTCTGATTTCCGCTAGACGAGCAGACACTTCATGATTTGTCCTGGGGATCATCCAGAGCTTGATCCTGATGGCACGGATTTTCGGGCATGGAAACCCGGGCTGTCACAAAAACAATTGGACTCTTCTGCTCTTCATTAATGGATCAAAGATGTTGATAAAATTGTGATAAGAAATATGACAATGATGAAATTTGGGCAAGAGCTATCTTTAAAATGTTATTCGCTCCCTACTCGAGTGAATCGTCAAAGTTTGCAAAAGGGTTCCAACGAGATGTTTCCATGACATAGAGAGAGCCCAATCACTCGAATGCAATATGTTACCTTACAATGATAGAGGATCGAACTATTCGATGAAGTCCCAAAAGGAAAATGAAAGCATGGAGAATTCTCAAACTGGTATGCAAAGGAATTTTAGTAAATTCAAACTGTCTTGATATGTGTCTAGAGATCTCCTTTTATAGATCTCAAGTAGAGTTTTCGAACAAACGATATGGTTGTTGCAGCATTAGTCATATCTTGGACTACTCAGATCTTTTAGAGATCTCAACTGCTCCATCCAACAGTTAGATGGAAAGTTGCACATTTTCATATTTTAAATTTGAAAAGTTGCACACGTTTCTAAGTGGTTGTGAAATGATTAAGCCCAATGATCAGCATTTGACCAAGCCATGTGACCTAATAGAACCGAATTATCCCACTAATTAATGACCCATTAGACCCAATTCGACTCATTAATAATCTGACCATTGGATCGACCCGATCGAAAAGTTAAACTTATGGTGGGCTCTGTGCGTATGCCTAAAGCGCAAATGCGCCTAAACGCCAATCGCCACGTACACGCGCACATGTGCGAACACGACAGCTCACCGCTAGGCATACTCTTCTCTTCGTATTGTCAAATAGCAATAGAAGGTAAAACTTCTATATATAGTAGAGACCACTCCTTAGGCTTTCCAATGTGAAACAATTTCTTTTGCATACAAGAATGAAAAATTCTATTGCCTAAAAACCAACCCAAGAGATAAAGAAATAAAAAATAAAGTTTTTTTTTTTTTTTTTAAGTTAATAAATACATGTTTATTATATTATTAAATAATGAATAAATATAACAAAAGATAGGGTAAGGTCGATCTAATTTGGTGCAATGAAATTGAAGGTTTGAACACCTATGGCCTTTGAGTAAGTTGATTGTCCTTGGGTAATTTTTCGTAGCACCCGGTCCTTGGATGGGTGTCACGTGGAGCCCACACACAGATCGATGAGCATGTTTTTCTAAAACTGCAAGACACTTATGTTTTTTAAAGGGCAAACTTCCCAATAGGAGGTCCATTGTTTCGCATACCCCATAAGGTTCCAGACGCTTAACCTTTTCATTTTCTTTTAAACTTGAGAAGAGGGTCTAATAATTGACGTGTGTGTGGCACATTGGCTTTAGGCCCACACACGTGCGGATCGTTGCAAGGAGAGATTTAACTTTTTGACCAGGTAGATCCAACGGTTAGATTATTCATGGGCCACTAATTAGTGAGTTAATTCAGTTTTATTGGGTCAAACAGATTAGTCAAATGTTGACCGTTGAACATAACCATTTCATAACCACTTATAAAGGTGTGCAACTTTTTGAATTTGAATTCGAAAAGGTGCACTCTTTCATATAGCCGTTGGATAGAGCGGATGAGATCTCTGAAAGATCTGAGCCGTCTAAAATATGATTGTTTGTCCAACAGTCATATTGAAAAGGCACTTGAAATCTATAAAAGGAAATTTCTAAACATAGATGTAGACACTTTGAAATCCATCGAATTTCCTTGCATAGAGATTTGAGAATTCTCTTACTTTCTTCCTTTAGTCGGTACTTCATCAGATTGAGTTTTCTCGGGCAATCCTCTACTGTTGTAATGTAACGGATCGCATCCAAGAGATTGGGCTCGTTGTATCCTGAAAACGTCTCGCTAGAACTCTTTTACAAACTTAAGGATTTGCTCTGAGTAGGAGCGAATAGTGTTTTAAAGATAGTGAATACGCGCCTCTAGTCCAATTTCTCTTGCCTATTTTATCATTTTCGTATTTATTATCGTAATATTTTCTAACAATTTTAAAATGTTATACTGTATTATCGTGGTTTCAAATCTGAAAGTGATGACTCATGACTTCGTCAAATTAGAGCGATTTGACGGCAACAACTTCAGAAGATGGCAACAAAAGTTATATTTCCTATTGACAATTTTGGGAGTTTAACTACTCCAAAACGCGCAGAGCCTGAAGATTATGATGGAGAATCTCTTGTCAATGCTAGTAATCGTAAAAAAATGGAGCAAGATAATTATATCTGCAAAGGGCACATTCTTAATATGTTGGCAAATTCACTCTTTGACGTATATCGATGCATGACGTCTGCAATGGAACTTTAGAAGGCGTTGGAGACAAAGTACAAAACTGAAGATTTCAGTACAAAAAGGTTCATTGTAAGTTAGTATTTAGATTATAAAATGACTGATAATAAATCGATTCTCAATCAAGTTTATTAGATTCAGTATATTATCGACCAACTTAATCAAGAGGCATAAAATTGGATCCCATCTTTCACAATCACATGATTATTCATAAATTGTCTGCCTCATGGAAGGATTACAGGAAGACTCTCAAACATAATAAGAAAAAGCTTTTGTTTGAAGAGTTGTGCCACCATCTTCTAGTCGATGACGAATTTCGTGTTCGTAATAAGAAAGACGAGCAATCTCAATTAATTTTAAAGGCTCATATGGTGGAAGTTAGCACGTCCAATTCACATGAAAAATAGGAGCCAAGGTCATCAGGGCTAGAAGAAAAAGGACAGTTGTTATCATTATGGTAAACCCGATCACTTCAAAAATGATTGCAGATTTTTGAAAAGGGAGAAAGAATCTCAAGTGAATGTGACTGAAGAAAAGTTTGTAGTCATGATTTTCGAAATCAATATGGTTGAAAGCGAGAAAGACTGGTGGATCGATTCTGGTGCTACTAGGCATGTTTCTAACTACAGATCTTTCTTCACCAACTATATGGAGGATATGAACAGACAAAAGCTCTTCACGGGGAATACTTCAACAGCAAAGGTCAAGGGTTCAGGGAAAATCAATCTCAAATTAACCTCTGATAAAACTCTTATTTTGATCGATGTATTGTATGTTCCTGAGATTCGTAAGAATCTGATTTAGTATTTTGAATAAGATAAAGTTATAATCACTAAGGGTGGTGAATTTGTGGGAAAATGATATGTCTGTAATGAGATGTTTAAGTTAAATGTAATCAATGAAATGTCTTCTTTCATTGATATTATTGATTCTCTTTCATTATGGCATGATAAATTAGGGCATGTGAATGTTAATTATTTAAATTTTATGATAGAATTAGGATTAATTTCTAAATACAAGAAAAATATTCATGAAAAATGTAGCATTTGTGTTTAAACTAAAATCACTAAAAAATATTTCAATAAAGTAGAAAGAAAATCTCACATTTCAGAACTCATTCATATTTGTGATTTAAATAGTATTTTGACTAGAGGAGGAGAATGATATTTTATAATATTTATTGATGACTATTCTAAATATAATAATATTTATTTGCTAAAACATAAAGATGAAGGTTAAGAAAAATTTAAAGCTTATAAAGAAGAAGTTGAAAATCAGTTAAATTTTAAAATTTGATAGAGGAGGAGAATACACTTTAAATGATTTTAGTGAATTTTGTAAAAATGTGGTGGTCATACATCTTAAAATTGCACCTTACACTCCTCAACAAAATGGTACAACAGAAAAAAAAAATCGAACTTTAATAAAAATGGTGAATGTTATACCTTTAAATTTTGGTTTAAATTTAAATTTATGGGGTAAAGTGATGAGTGTTGAAATATGATATTATTTCACACCCTAAAACGTACATTTAGCCATCCGATGAGAGCAATCTGATAGTTTGTGTGGAGTTTTGATGGTTTCAAAAAAATATGACCATTGGAGGCATTTGATGGTATAGAAGAGCATAATAACAACCAACATTGGAACATTGAACCAAGGAACCGTCAAACCCTAAAATTCATGAAGGATCGATCAATCGAACCTTTGGTCACAGATCGAAGATGAAAAGAGTTATCTGGTCGAAGTTGAGAAGATTTATCCCACAGAACCACTATCCAGAATCGATTGATCGACCTTGTTAGTCTATCAATCAAATTTATATAAATAAATTCGGTTCTAAACTCGGTCTAGATTCGATCGATCGGTTTATTAGTCTAATTGATCAATTTCAAATTAATTGAATCGCAGCAAATTCAAAATTGAAAACCTATCAATCGATTTTTTCAATCGATTGATCAATTTTGAATTTTAGCTTTCAAGCAAGGACCCTGTTTAATTAAAAGTTAGAATTAGGTTAGAGAGCATTAATTTTCTTGGCCGTTTTTAGGTTGTTTTTAGCTTTCTTCTTCATTTTCTTAGCCTCTTTTCCTAATTTCTTACCTTTAGAAAGTAGATTAGTTTTATCTTGTGCGTTGGAGATGGATTGTGGCTATTATATTCAAGCATACATTGTATTTGTTCAAGCTTTTGACGGTAAATTAATGCAATATTCGAGTCCTATTTCATTTATGTTGTTTATTTGTTTAGAAATGTGTGGCTAATTTTCTTGAGGGTTGGGATCTAATGAATCCCATCCGAGATTTTTATTTATGATTATAGATCTGTGGTTGGAATTTCTTGCTAGATGCTCTGAGTTTTATCACCTATTTAATTTATTTTTGTCGATCGTTGTGAATACCGATTGCTATTCTAAGATATGGGAACTAGTCATGTTTTTCCCATGATCTCAGATCTTTGATATGAAATTTACACTATCACTACAAAAAATAAGACTATGAGTGGCAACCATAAACTGCCACTATTAATAAAAATACTGCCGCTAATAGTCTTAATAGTTTTTTTGTTAATAGCGGCAGTTTTTTGCTGCAAAAAACTGTCGCTAATAGTCTTATTTTTTGTAATGCATATTTCTCATAGACAATATTTGAGGCATTTATTCATCGTGATTAAAGAATTATTTAATACAATGAATGCTTTGCCTCCTCTCTCTTACGATTTTGGAAGAACATAATCTAGTATTATTCTGCGGTTTTAATGTTTTATTTTCCATAAATTATTGATTAATTTTGATGTTTATGTGATTAGCATCTTTTAATTTTCGACCAATTAGAACTGTGATTGTAAATGATAAGCTAAGGATTGGAGGATTTAGCATCTTAAATCTCACCTTTTTCCCACACATTTAATTGTTCTATATTTCTTTCCTTCATACTCTTCAAATATGGTAAGCTAGGTTAATATTGTTATAGATGTGTGGGAGATCTTATGATTGATTGTTATTTCCTTGCTTAAAATATTTATTCAATCCTCGTGGGATGGACCTCGCACTTCGTATCCAATTGCTACATTCCGATTCGTGCACTTGTGGTTACACTTTTGAAATCACAAGTTTTTGGCGCCACTGCTGGATATTGAAAAATAAAAAATTTAGGAAATAGAAATTAATTTTAGGAATTTCTGTGCAGGTTTAAACCAATATTTCTACTAGTTTATATATATATTCAGAAATTATGAATTTCCCAAAAATATAAAAAATAAAATAAAAATAAAAATAAAAAAGTAAACAAAAATATTGAAAAATCAATCTTTGTGAGGGCTTATTGCTACTGGAAATTGAGTTAAAGTTGTTGGTACTCTTAGTGTCTAGGCCCCCTTGCATGCAAACGAGATCATCCATAGAAAAAACTTTAGAGCTTTTGAATTTTGAAATTGAGTGTACTTGTCGCTTGCATCGTAAAGAGACTAGGTTGAGACGTGAAAGAGTTATTGAGAATATCATTCTAAGCACAATGGCTGGAAATGGAGAGATCTTGCATGACAAAGCCGAGGAACCAACCCTTAGGAACCTGTTTGCTCCCATCACAACCAATACCCCCTAATGCATTACCCATCCTGCTACAAATGCTACTCACTTTGAATTACGAACATATGTAATCCAGATTCTTTGTAGTTTTCATGGTATGGAGAGGGAAGGCCCTTACATGCATATTAAAGATTTCCTAGAGGTCTGTTCTACGGTGAAGTATCAAAACTTTAATGAAGAATCTGTGAAGTTGCGTTTGTTTCCTTTTCCTATAAATGTAACATCCCTAGATTTCTGAACTCGAACACCGACCACGAGTAAGTGTAAATTTCGACATACGTGAAGCGTGTAGGAAATTAGGTGAAAGCTTTGGATACAAGAGCTTTAGTTGAGACGTTAGAAGAGTTGAGTGGTTTAGTTGTGTGTGTTGGGGTCACACCAAACCATAACCCTTTCTTATGGATAAGGAGTTAACACATTAACTCGGTGTGCAAGCCTTGCACCGAATCGGAACCACTTGATATTAAGAACACAAGGCTTCTCACGTAAGCCACATCCTTTGCCTTGCATGGAAGTTAAGAGAGAGAGAGAAGGAAGAGAAACCCATGGCCATTTGCATTGATTGTTGTTCTCCCTCTCAATCTTCTCTTTTTCTTCAATTATTGACACAAGAGAGCATCGAACTAGTGTGCGGTTGCGACCCGAGAAGAGCGAGAGAGTTCCACCTCTATAAAATTCTCTTTTTGTTTATTGAGACATCGATGTCCGAAATCACTAAAGATCACCTTCGCACATGAACCATTTGTTCGTTGTACGTGTTGGAAGGTTTGGACCATCACGTCAGTCTCAGTGAGTTTTCGCGAGAAGGTGGGTCTTAGATCCTTATTTTACTAGTGGCGAAAGCGTCGATAACTTTGATTTCCACTCATCGTACTCGTCAATTTATGCAAGTACTTAAGGTGAGATTTGAATCTCCTTCATGAGTTCATTAATGATTTAATTCCCTTATAGTTATGTGTGTAAGTGTGTAAAAGGGTGGAGAGGTTATAAGTAGAAAAGTTTGAGAAGAAAGATAAGAAAATAGGGCAATGATGCGTTGAAACACCCAAATTCGCGGGTGCGAACTGAAATTCACGCTGGTGAAATGCTGAAAAGGGAGAAAAATCGCGCGCGCGAAAATAAGCTTGAAAAAGTTATGGGATTGCTTGCGCGCACGATTTGTGATGTGCGAGGTGAAATCGCGTATGCAATTTGTGCTCTTTGGCTTATTGTGACGACCCGACTTTCCTCTATCTGAAATACCTAGAAGGCCGGCTCGCCAACCTATCGATAAATAGATAAGCCGGACAGAACAGTCAAATATCAGAGTATAAAGCAAACATAAAATAAACATAACACTAACATCTAAACATAAAAAATAAATTAGATCTCTCATAAAAAATATATCTAAAAAAGGAACCAAGAAGAACCACCGGTGATGGCCAACCCAACACCTAAACAATGGTTCCTGATAGTGGTTCCTCAAAATGATATCAGTAATACAAAAAAACAGGGCCTAGGGCCAAGTATTACAAATAGTATCTAACTCCAAAAATCATACATAATAGTACCAAGATAGTCTAAGTCAAAGGGAAGAACTCCTCAAGAGGAATCTCTGACTCTTCCTCAGGTTCGTAGTCCGGATCACTCTCGTAACCCTAGCTCTGAGTGTCTATACCTATGACATTTAGTAGGGGGGAGCAAACAATCTAAGCTCAGCAGAAGGAACTCAATTTATCATATTTTATCATAAGATATTTTCAAAGACTGATATCGAAGCATTCTATATTTCGAAAACAGTTATTCCAAAAAGATTCATTTACTAAATTCTAATTCTAAAATCAAGTGATGTGTTATGAACGAAAATCAAACAAGTTCATAATTCATATTATTTCGGATTCTGATTAATGCATGCTTCTTTATTAAATGACTTAAATCATGACTTATAGTTTTCTCTCAAATTACTATATCATGAGAGCAGGAATAATACCGATGGGAAACCCTACTAACCATCGTCGTTCAATGAACCCTTTTTCAAAAATTCCAACAAGCCCCAGGCAGATTTACCATCAACACGGTTCATGGAATTTAGGGTTTCGTTCTAATGAACCTTAAATCAAGTGCAGATGCTATCATATAACTCGTTGTATTTTAATACATTTTCAGATTCAGGATTTAGAGTGTCAGATTCGGGATTTCAGAGTTTCTGGATTCATATTTAGAGTTTCAGATTTATATGCATATTCAAGATGTATTCGGAAATCATGGTTTAGAGTTCATGCTAAACAAAATCATGACAGATTCAAATTAAATTTGGAGTTCATGATCAAAAACAAATTCATATTATCTTAGACAAATATGCAATAAATATTGAGGTTCCCCTACCTTAGACTCGGATTCGATCAAGTCTATCCACAAGTCTTCACCAAGTTTTTTTACACTCAACCTATATTTAATTAACACCACATATCATGTTAATAGTGTCTAAAATAGACAGACAAAAGTTTCCCAGAGTTTTTCCAAAGAAAAACAGAGAAACCCAGAAACAGGAGAAATTCGAACGTTCGATTTCAAATTCAAACGTTCGATTTTCAAATTGAACTTGTCAGTCAAAGCCAAAATAGATTGTTCGATTCCATTTTTGAATGTTCGATTTCAAATTCTGCAGTTTTCAGATTTCTCTTTCTTGAATTATTTTTCCTTCAAAGCTAAATTGATTCAATCCTACTTTCACATACAAATAAGTCTAAATTAAGGCTAATAAAATTACAAATTGAACGTTAAGTCACTTACCATATCAAGGTCGATTATGTGACTTCCAATGATCCAATTCCAATGTCGGATTGAATCTTGTGAAGTCCAACGTCGGTAGAAATCTAGAGTTTACCCTTCATGTACACATTTCCAAAGATCGTTTCATACATGAATTGCACCACTCTCTCAATCCCTTCAATCAAATCAGTGGCGGATTACAAAACTTTTCTACGGTCAAGATCACGAGAGTGATTCAGGTGATGTATAAGAAGGAGAAGGAGGAAGATAGCTGAGATTCACGAGAGACAAAAACGAGTGAGTGTTTGATCTACTCTCCTCTTTCTTATAAAGTAAACTTAAGGAAAAACAAATATCATGATATTTCCTCAAAATATCATGATATTTGTTTGCAAATTCAATCCACTTTATTTTAAGTTGGACTTCGGCGTTGAGCACGCACACACGAGTTGGTGTACGAGTCATCGGCTAAAGGCCTTCACCAAATCTAAATCAAATTTCCTTTCACCAATAACATTCTTTCAAGTTTGCTTGCTCATAACTTCCAAAGTTATTGTGCGATTCGGGCATGCATACCGAGGTGACTATATTCGGGTCCGAAATTTTTCGGGTTATTATATTCTCCCCTCCTTAGAAATTTTCGCTCTTGAAAATGCTATCGGTGGGGTTTGGTTTGAAAAGGTAAAACACATTCTAAAACTGAATCTCACTGTTCAAGAGAATCCAATCCTTTAACTGAATTAAAGTTTATAGATAACTTATTTAAAAGAAAACCATGCAAGGTCCACAATTACAAAACATTCATAATCCCAAAACACATCTAGGTCAATCCCGCCATCTAACATTGTGTAATCGATGGCTTCAAACTGAGGAACGTCTCTCTAATTTCAGTACATATAGTTTAGGTCTACGGTTACCTCCCATCCTATACAAAAGTTCTTAATATATTATATTCAATTCGGTCATAGTTTTAATTAGAATGGGTCACAATATGATAGGCTTCACCAATCACGCTTTTCAGGGGATAGGATCTGTAGTAATCTAGATGTACTTCGTATGGCATCCCATAACACCATAGAGGAGTTGCATCCGTGCATGGATGCCTACATTCCAATTGTCACGTGCCTGAGAAAAATACCCCATCGTGACTCAAGTTTAATCATTACATATTTTACCATATTGTTGTTTACTTATCAGACACACATATACATTCTGAATTGGATAGAATCAGTCAGGTATTTTGAAAATCAATTTAAGCAGACAGGTATTTTTTCAAAATCTGATAACTTACAAAATGACAAACAACCACGAGAACTATAAAACAGAAGTTCCCATAGAAAGGCAAATTATAAGTACTCACCGAAAATGAAATAACAAGACGCATACTCATATACAGATCCCAATAAAAAATCTAACTATCCACACAAATCTAAACATAGCAGTTAACCATTTCATCACAATAATTTATAAGTATCAAAGAGAAATAGAACCGCCAGGTTCTAATAATTCATCAACCATTTAAATTTACATTTTAAACAAAAAAATTCATCTCAAAAAGTAACTTTGTATCCATCGTTATCACTCTAATCCTCCTCATCATTAGCTGATCTAGCCTCCTGATCTGATGCATCCTGATCAACTGCATCCCCTGCTTCTGAAGTAGAAGAACGGATCATGGAGGCATGGATATCAGCCATATAGGTAGCATTATCCGTAGGATAAGCGTGCCGCATCAAGTAGGTCAACATGCCCTCATGGAACTCTAACTGACTGCTCATCGAGCTCGTGTGTTGAGTCAGTGTGTGTATCTGCTGACTCATCACAGTCATATGCCTGGTGAACTCCGATAAGGTCAGTACATCAGCATGTGTGGCCTGTGGCTGGATAGGTGGTGGCATCTAAATAGGGGCATGCTGCTGTGGCTGGTTTGCGGGCAAGGGCTGCTCTGGCTCTAGAGCGACTTGTTCAGCAACTTCTTGATCAGCTGCTTCCTGGGGATCCTTCAGTAACTGCTTGTAGCTCTTCCTCCAATCTTTCATTTTGTAAATCTTGACATTGGTGGTGGACTTGGGTTCGTCATTCGAAATTTCATACTCATCCCCGCCATCGTAATCCTCAATCATGAGAGAGATCAGTCAAGCATATGGGATTTCATTTGTAGGGGCCTTCCTCTTTTTTCTCATTTTCTCACGAGCCGTGATGATACCTTTAAACACAACCTCTGGGGCACTAAACCATTTTTCTTGGAAAGCGAAAAATAAGGCCCGTTGAATGATGCCTCTCCATTCCGATTTGTGCCCAAGCGAGTAAAGGCTATACTTGAATATCACATCGAGCATCCACATTATTTCCATAAATTGGGCTCAGGTTACCGATTGCCCAGACCCATGTAGTTCGTGAGTCATTATTACAATGGCGTCTTGGAATCCCATTGGTTTGGGTTTGGTTCCATCAAACCCATGGTTGGTGAATACGTCGTAGGACAAATCATCACCTCAACGATATAACCGAGATCAAATTCATTATCTCGTCCATCTATCAAAGTATAAATCTTCTTCTCATCACCCTGTCCCATGTGTTGATAAAATAGACGTATCAATCGGGGGTAAAAATGGGTGTGAAAAGGTTGTAGTAGGGTTCCCAACTCAGCCCTCTCTAAATAATCACGTGCCCACTGAGTGTCGCTTGTTGGTTAAAAAGCTCGGGGTCAAAGGACCATTTGTCATCAAAATCCTTTTCACTCCACCACTCATTGGGTTGTTCACGTGGTGGAGGAGGTGGTGGTGGTGTGGAATTCTTCGAAGAGCTAGCCTTAGATGCGGGCCGCTTCGAAGTAGGGATTTTGACAGCTGATTGCTTTTTAGGTCCCTTTATAAAATGAACTTAACGAAGTAGCTTGAAAATGGCCGAAAATAGCACAAGAAGGTTAGGGCTTACCGATTTCGGGAAGTTAGAAATTGATTCTTGCGGCCAAATCGAGCTTGGTTGGACCCCAAAAATAGAGAAACAGATTTGAGCAAATGAGAAAAAAATAATCTCAAACCTAACATAATCCGATAGAATCGATCGTTCGATTTATAATTCGAACGTTCGGTTTTATCCAAAAAACTACTCAGAAGCCTGACAATTCAAACGTTCAATTTTCATTTCGACCATTCGATTTCAAAATTTGAACATTCGATTTTGAATTCGAACGTTCGATTTTGATAGAAACTGTCAAGTTTGAAAATTTTCGATTTTGAGGACTTTGGGGCCTCATTTGTGCTTCATACTTGCAATCCAAACTCGGTATACTCTCATACATCATTCAGCTTTATATAACCTATCTCTCGGCTCATAATTTTTTTATTTTGACGTCCTAGACACCGAATACTCGGTATATTTAATTATATACATAGTTACTCAATTGGTGCGGACCGCATATCACAACAATTAAAGTCGAACAAAATAAAGAATAATCCATATATAGTTTAAGAAATCCAAGTATAATTACAAGTCATATTGATTCTAATTCCAAAATCAAAGTACTATTACAATCCCAAAATCACAATCATTTTACAAAAAAATTTCAGAACTTCACTCAAAGAGACGTGGCAATTGCTCATGGATTTCAGCTTCACGTTCCCAAGTGGCTTGTTTGGAAGAGTGATTTCGCCACTTCACAAGAACAAAAGGAATCCATTTGGTCCATAAGATCTATTCTTTGCGGTCCAAGATATGTACTGGCTCCTCGACCAATATTAGACCGTCATGTAGCTCGATGGGCTGGTAGTCTAACACATGAGTCAAGTCTTTAATATACCTCCGCAATATGGACATGTGAAACACATTATGCATGTTGGATAGTTGCAGCGGTAAAGCTACTCGATAGGCAACTTCACCGGCTCACCCCAATATCTTAAAAGGCCCAACATAACGCGAACTAAGCTTTCCACGCTTGCCAAAACGCATCATGCCTTTCATAGGCGAGATTCAGACAAAGACTTTATCTCCAACTTGAAATGTAGGGTATTAGCTACTATACATAATTTAAAGGAGAGTAATGGTGATCAATGCTATTAAGCTCAACTGAAAATCAACATGTCTCATTTTGAGATCGGCGTAGCTCTTTTGGTGACTTTGAGTAACTCTCAACCGCTCGTGGATCAACCAAACTATTTCGGTTGTACTTTTCACGATTTCAGGGCCCAAAATAAGCTTCTCGCCAACCTCCTCTCAATTTAGAGGAGACCTGCATCTCCGACCATATAAGGCTTCATAGGGAGTCATGCCGATGCTAGCCTGGTAGCTATTATTGTAGGTGAATTTAATCAGAGGTAAGTGTTGGTCCCATGACCCTTGGAAATCAAACATGCAAGCTCGTAGAATGTCCGCAATGATCTGGTTCACCCACTTAGTTTGCCCATCGGTCTGAGGGTGAAATGCCAAGCTGAAGTAAAGCCTAGAGCCCATCCCTTCCTGAAATCGCTGCCAGAACTGAGACGTGTACGGCGGGTCTCTAGCCGACATAATACTGATTGATATACCATGAAGCCTGACTATCTCCTTGAGGTACAACTCTGTGAGTTTGCTGATAGTATACGTCGTACTGTAAGGCAGGAAATGAGCGGATTTTGTCAACTGATCAAAAATAACCCAAATGTCATTGTTTTTCCTTAGAGTTCTTGGAAACCCTAAAATGAAGTCCATAGAAATGGCTTCCCATTTCCACTCTGGTATAGGTAATGGTTGTAATAACTCAGATGGGTTCCGGTGATCAACCTTGACCTGCTGAAATACCAAACATCTTGATACGTACTCAGCCACATCTCTCTTCAAGCCGCTCCACTAGAAACTCTTTTTCAGATCTTAGTACATCTTGGTACTGCCAGGATGAATGGCATACATAGATTTGTGAGCCTCTTCCAAAATAGTGTCACGAAGCTTAATATTGCTTGGTATGCATATCCGGTCTCGAAATAGCAAGGTCCCGTCTTCTCTGATGGAGAAATCCGTCTTAGTTCCACTAATCGTATCCCGTCTGATAGCCATGAGATCTTCATCGGTCATCTGTAGCTTACGGATGTTCTCGAATAGTGAACAACGAATGACAATAGTATCCATCAGAGCTCTTGAACCTTTAACATTAAACCTTGTGTTGCATAACGCCATATCTTTAAGTAACTGCCATCTCTGCACTCTAGTGATGAGATGTGACAACAAAGCAGAAGACTTCTGGCTCAGTGCATTTGCTACGATATTCGCCTTTCAGGGGTGATACTGGATGGAACAATCATAGTCTTTCAGAAATTCCATCCATCGTCGCTGCCTCATATTTAAGTCCTTCTGGGTGAAAAGGTACTTAAGGCTCTTATGATCGGTGAATATATTGAATGTTTCACCATAGAGGTAATGCCACCAGATCTTTAGTGTAAATATTATAGCTACCAACTCCAGATCATGAGTTGGATAGTACTTCTCGTGGTCTTTGAGTAGTCGAAAGCCATACGTAATGACTCTCATTCTGATTAAGCACACAACCCAACCCACTGTATGAAGCATCATTGTACACTACGGAACCTCTACTGCCAAAAGGTATGACAAGTACTGGCGAAGTAGTTAGTCTCGTCTTGAGCTCCTGAAAGCTCTGCTCACACTGCTTAGTCCACTTAAACTTAGCACTCTTCTTCGTAAGTTGCATGAGGGGACCTAAAAGCTTAGAGAAACCATCTACGAATCTCCTGTAGTGTCCAGCCAAACCAAGGAAACTCCAAACCTCTGTCACCTTCTTGGTTTGTTCCCATTTCACAACAGCTTCAATCTTAGCTGGATCCATTGATATGCCAGTCTTAAAGACGACATGTCCCAAGAAGTTGACTTGTTCATGCCAAAACTCACACTCGCTGAGTTTTACAAATAACTGGTGGTCTCTGAGTGTTTGAAGAGCCACTCATAAGTGTTATTCATGCTTTGCTCGTGTTCTCGAATAGGTGAGAATGTCATCTACGGAAACCACTACTGATTTGTCGAGGCGTTCATTAGCCCAAAAGGCATAACCAAGAACTCGTAGTGACCATACCTCGTGTAGAACGTAGTCTTTGGAATGTCTTCCACCTTAATCTTTAACTGATGGTAGCCTGATCTCAAATCGATCTTTGAAAAGAACCTTGCGCCTTGTAGCTGATCAAAGAGGTCATCTATCCGCAGAAGTGGGTAATGATTCTTAATCGTCAACTTGTTTAGCTGGCGGTAATCGATGTAAAGCCGTATCGATCCATCTTTCTTCTTCACAAATAAAATCGGTGCTCCCCAAGGAGACACACTCAGTTTGATAAAGCTTTTATCTAACAGCTCCTAAAGTTGTTCTTTCAGTTCTTTCAACTCAACTGCCATCATTCGATATGGAGCCTTCGACAACGGTTCGATACCTGGCCCTAACTAAATCATGAACTCAATCTCCTGATCAGGTGGCAGTTCAGGCAGATCCTCAGGAAAGACATCTGGATACTCACATGCGACCGTAATATTAGCAATGTTCTTCTTCTCCTCCTTTTTACCTTGCAAGTAAGCAAGATATCTCCTCTCCTCATCATCCGCTCTACTCGGATAGATGAAATGAATAGTACGACGCTGGATTTGACTCCACAAAATCAAAAAGATTTTCTCCTAAGAGGGCGAAAAGTCACAACTTTTCGAAGATAATCTACGCTCGCATAGTAAGCGAATAGCCAATCCATTCCTATGATTATGTCAAATCCTTCCTTACTTAATATAATCAGATCGGCTATCGTTTTGTGATCTTTAATCATCATAATCATTGATTGACACATAGTATATGTGCTCACTGAGCTTCCTGTAGGAACTGATACTGCCAATATGAAGTCAAGGGACTTGAAAACTATGCCCAACTTCTCAAAGAATAAAAGTTTAATAAATGAGTGAGTAGACCCGGGGTCTATCAATACTCGTGCTTCAGTCTTGCATATGTCGTCATCACGACGCATAACAAGAGTACCTTGAATTGATACATAAGATTTAATTAATTGTGCGTAATGGGTGTTGTATTCATGCATGTCTTAATAAAAGAATTTATAATACTAATCAACAGGAACTAAAATAAAATTAACATTTGAATTTTAATGATACCTTGAATCACATCATTCTACGTTTGGGCATCCAGCGCAATCACGACATAAGCTCTACCTTAAATAGTAGGTCGAGTCGATCTCTGTGTAGAATTCGAGGTGGTCCTTCCCTTGTCCTCCTCAGGATAATCCTTGACCATATGTCCTATCTTTCTACACTGGAAGCATGCTCCAGTATTCCTCCTGTAGTCATCAGTCTTGTGTGGTTTCCCACACCTTGTACACGACGGGACCGGAGAGAAAGATGAAGCACGCGAGGATCCGTGTGCCACTGAGGCCCCACTTGCAGTAGAGCTTGAAGGTCGGAAAGATCATATAGGTGAAGACACCGATGGTCTCTGATAGGATATCGACCCTGAAGAAGCTGCAGGTCTAGAGTACGTCAGTTGTGTAGGATATCTTAGCGGTCTCGCAAACTTTGACCTCTTGTTTGCTTGATCAAAGGCACCTAATTGCCCCTGTCTAGCTCTCTGTTGGTCTCTGCTCTTAAAAATCCTCTTGATGTCCTCCTCAGTTATCAGGGCTTTAGCCATCACCCTTGCATAGGTGTCCAGTTCAAGGATTGAGATCCTCTCCTGAATGTTTGGCCTTAGGTCAAGTTGAAATTTCCTGGCCTTCATAAACTTGGTGGCCACATGCTGAGGTGCGAACCTCGAGAGTCTATCAAACTTAGCTTTGTACTCGCACACAGTCTTCTTTTTTTGCTCCAATTTTATAAACTGAACCTCCCACTAATGACGTAAGATCCTCAGAAAGTATTGATCATTAAACATCTCTACAAATTCTACCCAGGTCCATAAAGTATTAGGAATCTCCTGCTCCCTGGTTCTAGATACAGACTTCCACCATGGGTCAGCCTCTTTGTCTAACTTGAAGGTTGTCCATCGCTCCTTCTCAACTTCAGTGCATTGTAACACATCAAAGATCTTTTCCATCTCATTCAACCAACCCTCTGCCTCAATCAGATCAATCTGACCTAAAAACATAGGAGGACGCATCCTTCGAAACTCTGAAAACCCGAAGGGTTATTGTCTGGCTGCAATCAACTCTGCTTGCTAAGCAATAGCAGCAGTCTGTTGAGCTATAGAAGCTGTCTATTGAGCCATATTGGTAGCCAATGCCTCCAGCACTAGCTCAACTCGTTTGTTGCCACCTCTTCCTGCTCCTACAGGAACATCATTAGAATCAGAAACGAATCCAGTTCCCCTCAAAGTACCTATGCCCTCAGGGACATCTACCAACGAAACTGTCCTTAGTTCGTCTCTACCTCATCCTCGGCCTCGGCTTCAGAATCTTGGGGCGATGCTAATCTATAATTGTTAAATAGCAACTTTGATCAGTATAAATTGTAAAGACAATCATGCTCATAGTCCTATGAAATCCGGATTTAGAGTCATAGCTTTGATACCAACTGTGACGACCCGACTTTCCCGTATCTGAAATACCAGGAAGCCCGACTCGCCAACCTATCGATAAATAGATAAGCCGAACAGAACAGTCAAATATCAGAGTATAAAGAAAACATAAAATAAACATAACACTAAAATCTAAACATCGAAAATAAATTGGATCTCTCATTAAAAACATATCTAAAAAATGAATCAAGAAGAACCACCGATGATGGCCAACCCAACACCTAAACAATGGTTCCTGATAGTGGTTCTTCAAAATGATATCAGTAATACAAAAAATACGGCCTAGGGCCAAGTATTACAAATAGTATCTAACTCCAAAAATCATACAGAACAGTACCAAGATAGTCTAAGTCAAAGGGAGAACTCCCCAGGACGAATCTCTAACTCTTCCTTAGGTTCGTAGTTCGGATCACTCTTGTAACCCTGGCTCTGAGTGTCTATACCTGTGGCGTATAGTCAGGCAGAGCTAACAATCTAAGCTCAGCAGAAGAAACTTAATTTATCATATTTTATCATAAGATATTTTCAAAGACTGAAATCGAAGCATTCTATGTTTCAAAAATAGGTATTCCAAAAAGATTCATTTACTAAATTCCAATTCTAAAATCAGGTGATGTGTTATGAACGGAAATCAAACAAGTTTAGAATTCATATTGTTTCAGATTTTGATTAATACATGCTTCTTTATTAAATGACTTAAATCATAACTTAAAGTTTCCTCTCAAATTACTATATTATGAGAGCAGGAATAATACTGATGGGAAGCCCTACTAACCATCGTCATTCAATGAACCATTTTTCAGGAATTCCAACAAGCCCCTGCGTTATGAGAGAAGCTTGCGCCAAGCAGATTTATTGTCAACACGGTTCATGGAATTTAAGATTTCGTTCTATTGAACCTTAAATAAAGTGCAGATGCTATCATATAACTCGTTGTATTTTAATACATTTTCAGATTCAGGATTCAGAGTGTCAAATTTGGGATTTCTGAGTTTCTGGATTCATGTTCAGAGTTTCAGATTCATATGCATATTCAAGATGTATTCGGAAATCATGGTTCAGAGTTCATGCTAAACAAAATCATGGCAGATTCAAATTAAATTCAGAGTTCATGATCGAAAACAAATTCATATTATCTTAGACAAAAATGTAATAAATATTGAGGTTCCCCTACCTTAGACTCAGATTCGATCAAGTCTATCCACAAGTCTTCACCAAGGTTTTTCACACTTAACCTATATTTAATTAACACCATATATCATGTTAATAGTGTCTAAAACAAACAAACAAAAGTTTCCCAGAGTTTTCCAAAGAAAAACAGAGAAAGCCAGAAACAAGGAAAATTCGAACGATCGATTTCAAATCGAATGTTTGATTTCTTCCGAAATAGAACTTGTCAGTCAAAGCCAAAATCGATCGTTCGATTCCATTTTTGAACGTTCGATTTTGGACTCGAATGTTCGATTTCTTCAAATTTCTACAGTTTTCAAATTTATCTTTCTTGAATTATTTTTCCTTCAAACTAAACTGATTCTATCCTACTTTCACATACAAACAAGTCTAAATTAAGGCTAATAAAATTCATAAGTTGAGATGTTAAGTCACTTACCATGTCAAGGTCGATTCCGTGGCTTCCAATGATCCAATTCCAATGTCGGATTGAATCTTGTGAAGTCCAACATCGGTAGAAATCTAGAATGAGCTCCGCTTAGCACATACAGAGAGTCTTACCCTTCACGTACACATTTCCAAAGATTGTTTCATACACGATTTACACCACTCTCTCTCAATCCCTTCAATCAAATCATTGGCGGACTACAAAAGTTTTCTACGGTCAAATCACGAGAGTGATTTAGGTGATGGCTACGAAGGAGGAGGAAGGTAGCTGATATTCACGAGAGAGACAAACAAGTGAGATTTTGCTCTACTCTCCTCTTTCTTATAAAGCAAACTTAAGCAAAAACAAATATCATGATATTTTATTTACAAATTCTATCCACTTGATTTTAAGTTGGACTTCGGTGTTGAGCACTCACACACGAGTCAGTGTACGAGTCATTCACTAAAGGCCTTCACCAAGTCTAAATCAAAATTTCTTTCACCAATAACATTCTTTCAATATTACTTCCTCCTAACTTCTAAAGTTATTCTGCGACTTTTTTCGGGTTCAAAATTTTTCGAGTTATTATACTTATATTAAAGTTTTCTTTGGAAAACTTCTATGGCTTCAGCACTATTGTTTCCTTAAGCATGTATAAATGATTTTTGGATGCCTTAAACTACAGGTTGTGGATTGGGGTCGTCCATTAGGATCTACGCATCGCTTTAGAGTGACTTTCAAACCGACGTTAGGGAAATTTAACATCAGTTGTATCCTTATTAAATGTTCATGGGTATTATGATATGATTGAATAGAATCTGATAAATTTGACCATGTCTGTATAGTATTTGAACTCTCTGCTTTGGTGATTCGAATCTGTCTTGAATGAGAAATTTGAATCTGAACTATGCATGATCTCTGAACTCCGAAAATTCTGAAGTTTGAATTTTGAAATCTAGCTAGAAATTAAACACACTGCACTATGTTGACTTATAGGTTAGAATCTACGCATTATTTAAGGTTCATTAGAACGAACCACTCCACTCTTTGAACCGTGTTGACGAAAATCCGAACCGTACAAGTATCCCTCTTAACGTCAGATTTTTGCAATTTTCAAAATTTTCTTGCTTGAATTATTTTTCTTTCGAAACTAAATTGATTCTATCCTACTTTCACATACAAACAAGTCTAAATTAAGGCTAATAAAATTCACAAATTGAAACGTTAAGTCGCTTACCGTATCAAGGTCGATTTTGTTGCTTCCAATGATCCAATTCCAAAGTTGGATTGAATCTTGCGAAGTCCAACGTCGATAGAAATCTAGAATGAGCTATGCTTAGCTCGTACAGAAAGTCTTACCCTTCACGTACACATTTCCAAAGATCATTTCATACACAATTTGCACCACTATCTCTCAATCCCTTCAATCAAATCAGTGGCGGACTACGAAACTTTTCTACGATCAAGAGCACAAGAGTGATTTAGGTGATGTCTAAGACGGAGAAGGAGGAAGGTAGCTGAGATTCACGAGAGACACGAACGAGTGAGAGTCTGCTCTACTCTCCTCTTTCTTATAAAGCAAACTTAAGCGAAAACAAATATTATGATATTTCCTTAAAATATCATGATATTTTATTTACAAATTCTATCCACTAGATTTTAAGTTGGACTTTGGTGTTGAGCACGCACACACGAGTCGGTGTATGAGTCATTGGCTAAAGGCCTTCACAAAGTCAAAATCAAATTTCCCTTCACCAATAACATTCTTTCAAGTTTACTTGCTCATAACTTTCAAAGTTATTGTACAAATTTTTCGGGCACACATACTGAGGTGACCGTGTTCAAGTTCAAAATTTTTCGGGTTATTACACTTATATTGAAGTTTTCTTTGGAAAACTTCTATGGCTTCAACACTATTGTTTCCTTAAGCATGTATAAGTTATTTTTGGATGCCTTAAACTATAGGTTGTAGATTGGGGTCGTCCACGCATCGCTTTAGTGTGACTTCCGAACCGATGTAGGGGAAATTTGACATCAATTGTATCCTTATTAAATGTTCATGGGTATTATGATATGATTGAATAAAATCTGATAAATTTGACCATGTCTGTATAGTATTTGAACTCTCTGCTTTGGTGATCCGAATCTGTCTTGAATGAGAAATTTGATCTCTGAACTCCGAAAATTCCGAAGTTTGAATTCTGAAATCTAGGTATAAATTAAACACACTACACTATGTTGAGTTATATGGTAGAATCTGAAAATTATTTAAGGTTCATTATAACAAACTGCTCCACTCTTTGAACCGTGTTGACGGGAATCCGAACCATACAAGTATCACTCTTAACATCAAATTTCTGCAGTTTTCAGATTTCTCTTTCTTGAATTATTTTTCCTTCAAAAGTAAAATGATTCTATCCTACTTTCACATACAAACAAGTCTAAAGGCTAATAAAATTCACAAATTGAAATGTTAAGTTGCTTTTCGTATCAAGGTCGATTCCGTGGCTTCCAATGATCCAATTCCAATGTCGGTTTGAATCTTGCGAAGTCCAACGTCTGTAGAAATCTAGAATGAGCTCCGCTTAGCAGTACAGAGAGTTTTACCCTTCATGTACACATTTCCAAAGATCATTTCATACCCGATTTACACCACACTCTCTCCATTCCTTCAATCAAATCAGTGGCGGACTACAAAACTTTTCTACGGTCAAGATCAGGATAGTGATTTAGGTGATGTCTAAGATGGAGGAGGAAGGTAGCTGAGATTCACGAGAGACACAAACGAGTGAGAGTTGCTCTACTCTCCTCTTTATTATAAAGAAAACTTAAGCTAAAACAAATATCATGATATTTTATTTACAAATTCTATCCACTTGATTTTAAGTTGGACTTTGGTGTTGAGCACTCACACACGAGTTGGTGTACGAGTCATTGGCTAAAGGCCTTCACCAAGTCTAAATCAAATTTCCTTTCACCAATAACATTCTTTCAAGTTTACATGCTCATAACTTCCAAAGTTATTGTGCTACTTTTTTGGGCACGCATAGCGAGGTGATTGTGTTCTCAAAATTTTTTGGGTTATTACACTCAAATTGAAGTTTTCTTTGGAAAACTTATGTGGCTTCAACACTATTGTTTCCTTAAGCATGTATAAGTGATTTTTGGATGCCTTAAGCTATAGGTTGTGGGTCATCCATTAGGATCTACGCATCGCTTTAGAGTGACTTCCGAATCGACGTAGGGGAAATTTGACATCAATTGTATTCTTATTAAATGTTCATGGGTATTATGATATGATTGAATAAAATCTAGTAAATTTGACCTTGTCTGTATAGTATTTGAACTCTCTGCTTTGGTGATCCGAATCCGTCTTGAATGAGAAATTTCAATATGAACTATGCATGATCTCTAAACTCTGAAAATTTCGAAGTTTGAATTTTGAAATCTTGCTATAAATTAAGCTCACTGCACTATGTTGACTTATATGTTAGGATCTGTGAATTATTTAAGGTTCATTAGAATGAACCGCTCCACTCTTTTAACCGTGCTGACGAAATCCTAACCGTACACGTATCCCTCTTAACGACAGATTTATGCAGTTTTCAGATTTCTCTTTCTTGAATTATTTTTCCTTCAAAACTAAACTGATTCTATCCTACTTTCACATACAAACAAGTCTAAATGAAGGCTAATAAAATTCACAAATTGAAACGTTAATTCGTTTACCGTATCAAGGTCGATTATGTGGCTTCCAATGATCCAATTCCAATGTCGGATTGAATCTTGCGAAGCCCAACGTCGGTAGAAATCTAGAATGAGCTCCACTTAGCACGTACAGAGAGTCTTACCCTTCACGTACACATTTCAAAAGATTGTTTCATACACGATTTACACCACTCTCTCTCAAACCTTTCAATCAAATCAGTGGCGGACTACAAAACTTTTCTACGGTCAAGCTCACGAGAGTGATTTAGGTGATGTCTAAGAATGAGAAAGAGGGAGGTAGCTGAGATTCAAGAAAGACACAAACGAGTGAGAGTTTGCTCTACACTCCTCTTTCTTATAAAGCAAATTTAAGCAAAAACAAATATCATGATATTTCCTCAAAATATCATGATATTTCATTTGTAAATTCTATCCACTTGATTTTAAGTTGGACTTCGGTGTTGAGCACGCACACACGAGTCTGTGTACGAGTCATTGGCTAAAGGCCTTCCCCAAGTCTAAATCAAATTTTCTTTCACTAATAACATTCTTTCAAGTTTACCTACCCATAAATTACAAAGTTATTGTGCAACTTTTTCGGGCATGCATACCGAGGTGACCGTGTTCGGGTTTGAAATTTTTTGGGTTATTACACTTATACTGAAGTTTTCTTTGGAAAAATTTTGTGGCTTCAATTCTATTATTTCCTTAAGCATGTATAAGTGATTTTTGGATGCCTTAAACTATAGGTTGTGTATTGGGGTCGTCCATTAGGATCTATGCATCGCTTTAGCATGACTTTCGAATCAACGTAGGGGAAATTTGACATCAATTGTATCCTTGTTAAATGTTCATGGGTATTTTGATATGATTGAATAAAATCTGATAAATTTGACCATGTCTGTATAGTATTTGAACTCTCTGCTTTGGTGATCCGAATCCGTCTTGAATGAGAAATTTGAATCTGAACTATGCATGATCTCTGAACTCCGAAAATTCTGAAGTTTGAATTCTGAAATCTAGTTATAAATTAAACCCTTTGCACTATGTTGACTTATATGTTAGAATCTGTGAATTATTTAAGGTTCATTAGAATGAACCGCTCCACTCTTTGAACTGTGCTAACGAAAATCCGAACCGTACAAGTATCCCTCTTAATGTCAGATTTCTCTTTCTTGAATTATTTTTCCTCCAAAACTAAATTGATTCTATCCTACTTTCACATACAAACAAGTCTAAATTAAGGCTAATAAAATTCACAAATTCAAAACGTTATGTCGCTTACCGTATGAAGGTCGATTCCATGGCTTCCAATGATCCAATTCCAATGTCGGATTCAATCTTGTGAAGTCCAACGTTGGTAGAAATCTAGAATGACCTTCGCTTAGCATATACAGAGAGTCTTACCCTTCACGTACACATTTCCAAAGATCATTTCATACACGATTCACACCACTCTCTCACAATCCCTTCAATCAAATCAATGGCGGACTACAAAACTTTTCTACAGTCAAGATCAGGAGAGTGATTTAGGTGATGTCTAAGAAGGAGGAGGAAGGTAGCTGAGACTCACGAGAGCCACAAATGAGTGAGAGTCTGCTCTACTCTCCTCTTTCTTATAAAGCAAACTGAAGCAAAAACAAATATCATGATATTTTATTTATAAATTCTATCCACTTGATTTTAAGTTGAACTTCGGTGTTGAGCACGCTCACACGAGTCGGTGTACGAGTCATTGGCTAAAGGCCTTCCCGAAGTCTAAATAAAATTTTCTTTCACCAATAACATTCTTTCAAGTTTACTTGCTCATAACTTCCAAAGTTATTGTGCGACTTTTTTGGGCACACATTCCGAGGTGACCATGTTCGGGTTTGAAAATTTTCGGGTTATTACACTTATATTGAAGTTTTCTTTGGAAAACTTCTGTTGCTTCAACACTATTATTTTCTTAAGCATTTATAAGTCATTTTTGGACGCCTTAAACTATAGGTTGTGGATTGGGGTCGTCCATTAGGAACTACGCATCGCTTTAGCATGATTTTCGAACCAACGTAGGGGAAATTTGACATGAATTGTATCCTTATTAAATGTTCATGGGTAATATGATATGATTGAATAAAATCTGATAAATTTGACCATTCTGTATAGTATTTGAACTCTCTGCTTTCATGATCTGAATCCATCTTGAATGAGAAATTTGAATCTGAACTATGCATGATCTCTGAACTCCGAAAATTCTGAAGTTTGAATTCTGAAATCTAGCTATAAATTAAACACACTGCACTATGTTGACTTATAGGTTAGAATCTACGCATTATTTAAGGTTCATTAGAACGAACCACTCCACTCTTTGAACCGTGTTGACGAAAATCCGAACCGTACAAGTATCCCTCTTAACGTCAGGGCTTGCTGCACTTCCAAATAAGTGTTCATTGAACAACAATGGTTAGGTAGGGGTTCCTATCGGAAATCGTTGGCTCCCAGAGCTATATCTTGGGAGATTACTTAAGTTATGTTTTTAAGTTAAATGTTCATATAATAAATTGTAGATTGGATTTTATGAGAATCTGGTCCTTTTCATCATCTTTTGATAAGAAAATGCATATGAAATTGTTATTTAAATTTCAGCTTTGAATTCGGTCATTGGCTCTCTGTTTACTATTGCTTCTGACTTTATCATTGATCTATGAAATGATATGATAAGTGCAATTGATGTTGATTATTCCTTTATTGAGCTTAGACTGTTAGCTCACCCCGACTATACATCACAGGCGCTGATACTGGTCAGGAATAGGGACTTGAGAACGACCATGATTATGAACCGGAAGAAGAGGATCTTCCGCCAGACGAGTTCTACCCCTAGATTGGGACCTTATTCTTATTGTGGTTTTAGATTTTTGAGTACTCTGGGCTTCGTACATAGATAGTGGGTTTTGTAAAGACGATAGTATCAATACATTGTGTTTTCATTTTGAGAACTGCAGTGAACCATTGTTTAGGTGATGGTCGACCATCACTAGTGGTTCATTATGTTTAATTGTATATATGTTTTGTTTAGAAATAGATTTTTTTTATGTGATATTGTTATCTACTCTAATTTCCACGTTTGTTTGGACGTGCTGGGCTAGCTGATGAGCCAACCTTTCCGAGATTTTGGGTGCGGGAAAGTCAGGTCGTCACAATAAAGGACAAGGGTAAAGATTGGCTGAATTCTGTCCCAGCTGGATCAATAACTTCATGGGATCAGCTGGTGAAGAAATTCTTATTAAAGTTCTTTCCCATGGCCAAAACCAACACAGTGAGGCGTGAAATCTATGATTTTGTGCAAGAAGAGAGCGAAAATTTTGATGAAGCATGGGAGAACTTCACAGATCTGTTGCTAAAGTGCCCACACCATGGGCCGCGAAATGGAGGTTACTCCAATACTTCTATGACGGATTGGATCAGACTAATTGACATTTAGTCGAATAGATGAATAATGGAGGTTTCTTAGCACTCACAAAAAGTGAATCCTATGATTTCTTAGAATAGCTAGCCAAGAATTCTCAACAATGAGATTTCACTAAGAGTCGAGATCAACCGAGTAGTTCGACCAAGAAGGGAGGTTTGTATGTAATCAAGGATACACCTGATCTCAGAGCAAAATTAGAATTTCTCAGCCAACAAATCGAGAGTTTGCAGCTTAAAAAGAATGCAAGTGTAGCAAATGTCCAAACTGAACCATGTTCATTTTATGCAAGTCTGATGCACACCGACAATTTCTGCCCTTCAATGCAAAACCATTATGAATGTTCCTTGGAATAATTAAACACATTGAATAACTATGGACGCAATTTTGGAAATAGTTTTTTTGAGAACTACAGTCCTAGTTGGCATAATCACCTGAACTTCTCGTGGAGCCCAGATTTACAATAATCCCAAGGTAGAGGACAGTGGATGAACCTTTATCTCCAACAGAACTTTAGTTTAGGATTATTTCAGCAGAATCCTGGTGGTATGAATCATTACCACCAGAACCTGATGGGCCAACCCTAGCAGCTGGCCCAAAATTTCCAACCCTCGCAACCATTGATTGGATATCAGAGTCAACCGTTGCAAATGTTCCCACCACTTGGATTTCATAATCAACCAAGGAACAATGCGCCTCATCCTTCTTGGAACTGATATCCACCTGTTGATGACTTGATGAGGGCATTTATCCAAACAACTTCCTCAATATCGAAGTTGGAAACCCAAATGGGTCAATTGGCTACGCATCTCTATGAAAGAGAAAAGGGGATGCTCCCAAGTCAACCCACCCCTAGCCCAAGAAGGTAGTTGGTCATTGAACAGTCGTCGATCTCATCACAGGATGAGAATCAACAACAAATAAAGGCAATCACGACCTTGAGATCTGGTTGGCAGATTGGCAACCAAGTAAAAAAGCCGGAGGAGGAAGAGATTTGAGAATCTGAAGATTAGACTGAGAATGAAGTGGAAAGTAAAAAAGAAGTGAGAGAATGGAAAGGAGACGGAAGAAAAAGCATATGTACCCAAGACTCCCTACCTTAAAGATTGGTTGTGCCTAAAAGAAAGCGTGATCTGGAGGACATCTTGGAGGTGTTTCAAGCAATTTAAAATCAACATCCCATTCCTTGACTCCATTCAATAGGTGTCAGCTTATGCAAAAAAATTAAAGGATTTAGTCATGATCAAGAGAAGGATGAATGTCTCGAAGAAGGATTTCTTGGCTGACCAAGTGAGTTCGGTACTCCAATGCTGACTCCCCATCAAATATAAGAACCCTGGGTGTCCTACCATTTCAATTGTTATTAGGGGGGAATCATATTGATCCTGCACTCTTGGATCTTGAGGCGAGCGTGAACTTGCTGTTGTACTCAGTTTATAAAGAACTTGAATTGGGAGAGCTTATTCCCATGTCGATGAGCCTTCAGCTT
The DNA here is from genome assembly GCA_021018995.1 of Chloranthus sessilifolius. Classification (NCBI taxonomy): domain Eukaryota; kingdom Viridiplantae; phylum Streptophyta; class Magnoliopsida; order Chloranthales; family Chloranthaceae; genus Chloranthus; species Chloranthus sessilifolius. The sequence continues at coordinate 88,248,656 of CM037595.1, forward strand.
GCTAATAGGTCTATTAAAATTCCTAGGGGAGTAGTTGAGGATGTCTTGATCAAAGTGGACCCCTTCTACTTCCCAGTTGACTTCATTTTCTTAGACACTGAACCAGTGCCAAACTTAAAGCCCAGTGTGTTGGTAATCCTAGGAAGACCATTCCTAGCAATAATTAATGCACTGATTAATTGTAGGAATGGGATAATGAATCTCTCATTTGGGAATATGACTATAACATTTTCAATATTACAAAATAGCCATATGAGGATGAAGAGCATACACAAGTCTGTGTGATAGATAGTGTTGTGGAGGAAACATTTCTTGCATCAGAACCGAAGGATCCTCTGGAGGCTTGTCTAGCCCACTTTGGTGAAGATTTCGATGTGGACCAAATGATTTAAGATGTTAATGAAATGTTAGACTCTGCGCCGCTCATGGGAGATGAGATTAAGAAGGAAATGCCGAGGGAAGAGGAAAATATCAATCTTGAACTTAAACCACTCCCTAGTGATCTAAAGTATGTGTTTTTAGGAGAAGCTGAGACACAATTAAATTGTGACCAGGTTGGATGGTTGATAGAGATGTTATGTGACCATAAAGCTGAAATTGGGTGGTCTATTAAAGAAATCAAAGGTATTAGCCCCTCGGTATGCATGCACCGCATGCATCTGGAAGAGGAGGCGAAACCTTCTCGAGAGCCCCAACGAAGATTAAACCCAATAGTGCAAGACGTTGTAAAAATTGAGGTGATCAAATTGTTGAATGCTGGAATTATCTATCTGATTTCTGACAACAAACCTGGTACCAAAAAAATTTGGAGTATAAAAATGAAGATAATGAACTGGTGCCGACAAAGATACATACTAGCTGGAGGGTATGTATCGATTACCGTAAGTTAAACTCAATGACAAGGAAAGATCACTCTCCTTTGTCGTTCATTGATCAGATGCTCGAAAAATTGGCCGGCCATGAATATTACTATTTTCTTGATGGCTACTCAGGATATAATCAAATAGTCATAGCCCCGGAGGATCAAGAAAAGACAATGTTCATAGGTCCTTTTGGGACCTTCTACTACCGTAAAATTCCCTTTGGTCTCTGCAATGCCACAACTACATTCCAGAGATGTATGCTCAGCATATTTTTTGATATGATGGAGAGATTCATTGAGATCTTCATGGATGATTTCTCTGTCTTTGGAGATAGTTTCGGTGATTGTCTACATAATCTATCTCTTGTTCTAACCAAGTGTCAAGAGAAAAACTTGATACTTAATTAGGAAAAGTGTCACTTTATGGTACAAAGTGGCATTGTTCTTGGACATATCATATCATCGAAAGGCATCGAGGTTGACAAATCTAAGGTAGAATTGATTGCAAATCTTTCACCACCCAGAATCGTCAAGGAGATAAGATCATTTCTCGGGAATGCTAGTTTTTATTGGTGATTTATCAAGGATTTCAGTAAAATTGCAAGACCAATGTGCAGTCTACTTGTGAAGGATGTCCCGTTTATTTTTTACGACAAATGCCTTCAAGCCTTTGAGATTATCAAGGCTGAACTGGTCTGAGCTCTGATAATCCAATCCCCGGATTAGAATTTACCATTAGAAATCATATGTGATGCATTTGATTATGTGAGTGGAGCCATACTGGGATAGAGGATGGATGAGATTTCGCATGTCATTTATTATGCAAGTCGCACGTTGAATGATGCGCAATTAAACTACTCCACCACTAAAAAGGAACTGCTGGCAATAGTATTTGAACTCGATAAGTTTCGAGCATACTTATTGGGATTCAAAGTCATTGTGTTCACAGATCATGTTGCTCTCCGATATCTCTTTGCTAAGAAAGATGCTAAGGCAAGGTTAATCAGATGGATAATGTTGTTGCAAGAGTTCGATCTGGAAATTAAGGATAAAAAGGGATCAGAAAATGTTGTGGCTGATCATTTATCGCGTATCATTGTTCAAAAATTTGTTGATCTTGTTCAGATTCCGAAAAACTTCCTTGATGAACAATTATTTGCCGTTGATCATGCATCATGGTATGCTGATCTAGTTAACAACTTGGTGACAGATCAAGTGCCTCAGCAATGGAATAAACATGATGAATCTGTTATCTTGATAGGGCAAAGCATTACTTCTTTGAGGACCCGTATTTATTTAAATACTGTCTGGACCAGATTATCAGGATATGTGTTTCAGAAACTGAGCAGCCGCATATTATTTCTTTCTGCCATGAATTGTTCAGTGGCAAACATTTCAGCTCAAGGAAGACAACCACCAAAATTCTCCAAAGTGGCTTCTATTGGCCTACAATCTTTAAAGATTATCATCAGCACTGCATTGCATGCAACAATGGTCAAATGTTGGGAAAACTGTCTATGCGGAATATGATGTCTCTGAATCCCATTCTAGAAGTTGAAATTTTCGATTTCTGGGAAATAGATTTTATGGGATCCTTTCCCAATTCATTTGGAAACCTATACATTCTTATTGCAGTAGATTATGTTTCCAAATGGGTTGAAGCCCTAGCATGTAAGACTAATGACCACAAGATGGTTGCTAAGTTCTTAAAGGATCAAGTGTTTACGGGGTTTGGTATTCCCCGCGCTAACATTAGTGATGGCAGAAAGCATTTTTGTAATAAGGTGTTCGATCAGCTTATGAAAAAGTATGGCATCACACATAAAGTGGCCACGCCATACCGTCCTCAAATGAGTGGACAAGTTGAGGTGTCCAATCCGGAGCTAAAACGAATATTGGAGAAAATGGGAAAGCCTAACTGAAAAGATTGGTCATTGAAAAATTAAATGACACATTATGGGCTTATCGGACTGCATTTAAAGCTCCCATTGGAATGTCACCTTATAGGATGGTCTATGGGAGGGTCTGTCATTTACCAATAAAGCTGGAACACCGAGCCTATAAGGCCATCAAATCCCTAAATTTCGAAATGCAAAATGCTAGTGATCACAGAGGTTTGCAGATCAATGATCTCTAGGAGATCAGAGCTGATGCGCACGATTGCACAAAGTCATACAAGGATTGCATGAAGCGAGTGCATGATCACAAAATCCAGAGGAAATCATTCACTCCCGGTCAGAAGATTTTTTTGTATAATTCTAAACTCCATCTTTTCCCCGAGAAATTGAAGACTCGATGGACTGGTCCATTTCACATCATGCGAGTCTCCCCGATCATACTTATTGGGGCAATTGAAATCCTCAATCCTCATAATGGAAGTGACCTTCGCGTAAACGGGCAACGGTTAAAACCCTTTCTGGAGAACACTGTTGTGGGTTTTGAACTTTGTTAAGTGATACTGAGCCATCAAGATAATCATGATTGGAATGTCGGGCTAACAACATAACACTTAGCGCTTCTTGGGAGGCAACCCAAGTCATTAATGTGTAATTTAGTAATACAAAAAAAGGTCAAGTGATTTCTGTTTGAAATCAATCAGTCGATCGATCCATTTATGTTCCGATATTTCTAGGAGAACTGCAGAGTAGATCGATCGGTTTGTTCACTCGATCGATCAATTTTACTTGCCTGAACTGTCTCCGTTGCTTCAATGACATCATTTATAGTCCATCAATCAATGTTTATACTCCAACGATCAAATTTAATGCAAAGACTGGCGCTGTTCCATTTCCCAGAAGAATATGCATTATGTCTTTTTGACAACCTGGGAAGTGGTGTGCATTTATTATGCGATCGATCTATTTTTAAAATCGATTGATCGATTTTAATTGAAATTACATGCGCCTCTCCACTTGCCAAGGGACTTAATTTTTTATCTTCTCAATATCTTGTGATATGATGTGCCCTTAAAATCGATCGATCGATTTAATGGTCATGTAGTTCGAGCGGTCTCTTGTTTAAATTCGATCGATCGATTTTTATAATTGATCGATCGATGTGAACCCGAGCGACGCATTTTGTTTATTTAAGGATGGAATCCCCATCCTTTTTCTTTCATTCCCTCTATCTCTCTCTCTCATTCCTTCTGTCACCTTCTATCTTCTCGATAGCTTTGTCTGCATCTACTGGTTCGGCTACACCCCCACGCCGTCCACGTGGCACCATAAAGGAGGAGCCCACGCCCCTCTACGCTGACTGAACTATAGTGCCCGAGGAATTCTTCGATCTCATTGCCTTCCGCAACCTTCCCAATGCTGAATACATTCTCAGATACGTTGACGCTCTCCGGGTCAAGCTCCTGCTGACACCATTGCCTATCCATATCTACCCATGCCTTGTTCGTCTATTTTACCAAAATATGGAGTGGGTGGCAGCCTCGCACATATATAACTAGAATGCTCATTTCAAAAATCTCTATCGATGGGTGGGAGAGGCGCATCTATGCTTCGACCCTTGCTACTGCTTTTGGTTTTTACCCTCACCGACATGTTAACCTCCAGGTTGGGCCAGAACTGATGGCCTCGCGGGATGAAATGATTGCCAATATGACAGGTGGGTTCATTTCCTTGGGGCACGCAACAACAAGGGCAGCACTACCTCACCAAATATTGACGTGGGATAATGTTCTCACTACCAACCTTTGATCCAGATCGGGTGGAGGTGCTATACGCCGCCTTCACCGACACTTGACTTGATGCAGCTTCCTTGTTGCACACATCAATGTGGCGGTGCCACACAGGCATTTCCCAACATGCGAGTAATGATCATGCCGTGTTGAAATTGTGATCCTACGACACTTTGATTTTACTATCTATCAGGATGAGCAAGGAAGTGAACTCAATTTCCACCCTTAGGAGTTGAAATTGTGAACCAAGAGCAACAATGCCCTTGATCGGGCAAAGTACAATGAGCAGCTTGCTGCTGCTGCCTCCGTCGCACAACTGCTGCCGCCTCCTCTAAATCCGCCAGCTCAACGCTGTCGTGGCGTTCATTGTGACCAACCCGAGGAACCCGAGCAATAATTCAATGCTGAGGCCTCTTTCTCGCCCTTACAGGCCCAAGTCAATTGTTTGTATGAAGAGCAGCGCCGAGTAAGCGAGTGGGTTTGGTGGAGTGACTGCTTTCAGCGATTTTTTCTAAGTTAAATGGCACAACGAATGTGGCCTAGGGAGGTCGATGCAATGATCGCCCGTTCCCACCAAGTGGAGGAGAGGAGTGATGAAGATTACCTTAGGTTTTTCTTTTTGTGTTTTCTGGCTTTTTGTTGTTTGTATTTAGATTTTAGCACTTTTAATTTCATTGTAAAAAAATAAGAGGAAGAAAAATATATAAAAATTATTTTTTGGGAAATTTTTCTGTTCAGTATGTTGCATTCAGAATTCCATTGATCGATCGGAATTGAAAACCGATCGATCAATTCCTATATGTATATAAATATAAGCGCTCACTTGTGCTTTTCTCAGATGCGAATTGATCAATTGATTTCTATAGTCGATCGATCGATTTGTATATTCAGATTTATATATACTCTGCTACATTTCTCGCGGGTGTAAATCAATCGATCGATTATATACTCTATTTTATATATGCTTTCAGTTGTGCAACTCACAGATGCAAATCGAATGATCATTTTTTATAGTCTATCGATCAATTTTCCATCCCGATTTAGCTCCTAGTCTTACATAAATCGATCAATCGATTTGGCTTGAGATTGAAGATCGGTTTTGCCTAGTTTAGAAGTTTTTGGTCAAATTTTCTGATTTCTTTCCTCTTTTCTTTCTTTGGGACCTCTCTCTTTTAGAAGGTTCCTTTTTAGGACTTTTCTTTTCTTTTTAATAGAACATGTTAGGCTTGAATCCTTCCATCTTGTAACATCCCCAATTTTTCTGAACCATTGTGCACCGGTTAAGTGTACATGTTTGTGCACCTGTTAATTGTACATGTCTGTGTCTAGTAAGGCACTAGATACATGTTTAGAATTTTAGGGATAATTTAGTCTTGTACATAGGTTCGATGTGTGTAGCTACATAAGCTTTGTAGATATATTTTGGTCTCAGAAATAGTAGCTAATAACCATTGGGTGTATTGGCTTCACACCGAATGGGAACCAAAAGATATTAGGTTGCAAAGCTTCTAACGTAAGCTATTACACTTTGCATGGGAAAGGAATTGAGAGAAAGAAGAGAGGAAGAGAGGAAGAGCTATGCTCCTCACATGAACCTCCTTGCACACCAAAACCCCATTTGCATTGTTGATCTCCCTCAATTTTACTTCTCTTTGATTATTGGCACGAGAAAGTGTCGATCTTGTGCATGGTTGCAATCCAGGAAGAGCGAGAGAACGCCGTCTCTTCCCAACCCTGTATTGGTTGTTTTGAAAATCAATGCCAGTGATATCTCTTGATCGCCTTCGTGCATAAATCCTTAGTTCATTGTGTGTGTTTAGAAGAGTGGATCCTCGTATCAGTCTTCGTTAACAATTGCAAGAAGGTTGGTTTCAAAGCCCCTCGACATGTGTGGCACAAGTGCCGTTATTTCTTTCAATCTTCGCTCATCGTGCACGTTCTTTCAATCTTTGCTCAAACCCGAACATGTTCACCTCGGTATGCACACCCTAAAAAGTCGAGCGATAACTTTGGAAGTTTTGAGTAAGTAAACTTGAAAGAATGTTATTGGTGAAAAGAAATTTGATTTAGACTTGGTAAAGGCCTTTAGCTAATGACTCATACACTGACTCGTGTATGCGTGCTCAACACCAAAGTCCAACTTAAACCAAGTGGATAGGATTTAAAAAGAAATATCATGATATTTTGGGGAAATATCATGATATTTGTAGCTTAATTTTTTGCCTTATAAGAGAAGGGGGAGTGAAGAGCAAACTCTCACTTGTTGGATTAATCTCGTGAAACCCAGCTAGACTTCTCGTTCCTAGACATCGACTAGTTTTCGAATCAATCTCGCGATCTCAACCATAGTGAAGCTTTGAAATCCACCATTGAGTAGATTGAGATTGGTAAGGGAGAGTTTTCCGACATTCATGCGAACCGTTCTTGATTAAAGGGTGATCCGTAAATCCACGTAACGAGGAGATTAGACTCTATTTGTGATAATTATACTTGTTCTAGAATCTGCCGGCTTGAAGCTTTGCAAGATTCAATCCGATGCCTAGGAATTGGATCATCTGCAGCCGCGGGAGTCAAACTTGAGAGGTAGGATCTTAATTTCATCTTGTTAGTTATTTTACCTAAATTTAGGTTAGTTTATATGTGAATTTAGAAATGAAATCAGTTTGGTTTTTGGAGAAAATCAAGTCTTGTGAGAAAATCTAAAAACTGCCGAAATCTGAAGAAATCGAACATTCAAATCCAAAATCGAACATTCAAAATTGAAATCGAACGATCAATTTTGGAATCGAACGTTCAATTTTGGCTCAGATTGACAAGCTTGATTTATGAAGAAATCGAATGTTCGAATTTGAAATCAAACGTTTGAAAATGAAACCGAACGTTCGAATTTCCCTTGTTTCTGGTTTTCTCTGTTTTTCTTTGGAAAAGCTCTGGGAAACTTTTTTCTGTCAGTTTTTGGACACTATTAACACGTTGTGTGGTGTTAATTAAATATAAGTTAGGTGTGGACCTTTGGGATAGTTTTGATCGAATCCGAGTTTGAGGTAGGGGAACGTTAATATTTATTGCATTTTCTAAGATAATATGAAATTGTTTTGATCATGAATTTCGAATTTGATTCGAATCTGACATAATTTTGATTAGCATGAACTCTGAACTATGAATTTCGAATAATTCTTGAATTTGCATATGAATCTGAAATTTCGAAATCTGAAATCCCGAATTTGTAACTCTGAATCTTGAATCTGAAAAATGTATTAAAATACATTAAAATTATATGATTAGCATCTACACTTGATTTAAGGTTTATTAGAACGAAACCCTAAATTCTATGAACCGTGTTGACGAAAATCCATGTCATGATTATTGGATTGCTGTATCTCATGTATTTAGATATTTAAAAGGAATTGTAAATTATTGATTAAATTATTCTGATTTTCCTAATGTTTTAGAAGGATACAATGATTCAAGTTGAAATTCATATTCAGATGAATCAAAGGCAACGAGTGGATGACTATTCACTCTCGCTGGTGTTGAGATCTCATGGGAATCTAAAAAGTAAACATATATTATTCATTCCATAATGGAATATAAATTTATTGCCTTAACGATATGTGGCAAAGAGGGGGAATGGCTTCAAAATTTACTCTTGAAAATTCTTATGTGGCCAAAGCCGATGTCACCTATTACAATAAATTATGATAATACGGCTACAAGAGCAAAAACCTACAATAAAGTTTATAATGGAAAGAATAGACATATAGGTCGACGAAATCGTTATATTAGAGAATTATTCAAGGATAAAGTAATTGAGATAGACTCAATTCGGACCAATAATAATTTGGCTGATTCATTTACCAAAATACTTTCTAGAGAATTGGTAAAGAAAACATCACCTATGTCAGAAATCTAACTTAATATTTGTATAACAAATCCTTAAGTTCAATGGAAGAATATTTACTCTTAATAAGTATGTAACATTTTATGTTAATATGTTTGATTATAGAAACATATTCAACAGACTTACTTATGTGAATGTGGATGTGTGGCCGCTTTATATGACATTATGGTTGTTTCTCAAAAAATATTCATTAAATCAGGATATAAGCACAAGCCCATAATAGTGCTAGTTTTATAGAAAACTCGATCTTAAGAAAATATGTGTGTGTTATTTATCCGGTCTTGTCACATAGGGTCCTCAGTTCAAGACCATAGTCTCTTTGCACCCTGATAAGGTTTTGATAAGTTTACACTAAGTGAAGGTCCAAAAGGTACCTTTCATGGTATGCACATATTTTCAATACCGGTGCCTTTATTTTATTTAATATTTGTGGGAGATTATTATATTTATTTATTACTTAAGAATATAATAAATATTTTAAATAATTTTAAAGAAAATAAAACTTGCTTTTGATTTCTTAATTTTGTGGGTTGGTTTTTTAGGCAATAGAAGTTCTTAATTTTTTATATGCAAATAAATAGTCCCACATAGGCAAATGTCAAAAGTGGTTCGTACTATATATAGAACCTTTCACCTTCTATTATTGTTTGATAATAAGAAGAGAAGAATGTACCTAGCGGCTAGCCGTAGTGTTCACGCACGCGCGTGTGCGTGGCTATTAGCATTTAGGCGCATTGGCGCTTTAGGCACACTTTGCACTTCGCACGTGCGCACCATGGCAAAGAGAGGTTTAACTTTTTGATTAGGTAGATCAAACGATCATATTATTCATGGGCCACTAAACAATGGATTAATTCAATTCTATTAGGTCAAACGGATTGGTCAAATGTTGACCATTTGACCTAACCGCTTATAAAGGTGTACAGCTTTTTGAATTTGAATTCGAAAAGGTGAAACCTTTCATACAGTCGTTGGCTGGAGCATTTGAGATCTCTGAAAGATTTGAGCCGTCCAAAATATGACTGTTGGTCCAATAGTCATATTGAAGATGCATTTAAGGTCTATAAAAGGAGATCTCTGGACACAGATTTAGACACTTTAAAATCCATCGAATTTCCTTGCATATAGATTTGAGAATTCTCTTACTTTCTTCTTTTAGTTGGTACTTCATCAGATTGAGTTTTCTAGGGTGATCCTCTACTATTGCAAAGTAAGGGATCGCATCCAATAGATTGGGCTCGTTATATCCTGGAAACATCTCGCTGGAACCCGTAAACTTGAGGATTTACTCTAGTAGGGAGCTGTAGATACCCCAATTTTGCCCTCTCAGAGTATACAAACCTATTCAGTCAACCTCTGACCTTGCCCACGATCTCCGAAAAAGGACTGGCCTTCTCCGAAGACCTTAAAACCCTAAATATGGGGACTATATACCATATGCATAGTATATAGTCAAGGCATGGGTTGCAAACATCAACCCAGAAACTCAAACCCATCAAGTCTCGGAAGTCCCTGAATTATGCGCATGGAACTATGCGCTTAATTAAATTGCACGCCAAGCTAACTGCACGTAATTAGTCCCACTTGGACTAGGCACAGACTTCTGTGCACAGCCTGAAGTTCCCGATTCCACGCATACACTCCTGTGCAGAATCGATTCCATGTATGAGATCACATGCGGAATCAATCCAGACACGGACTGGGACTCTACTTCCCAAGACTGCTCGATCTCGAGCATACTTCCCCGCGCGTAATTGGTTTCCACGCATAACCATATGCACGGAATTGGTTCCAAGGTACACTGGAGCTAGGACACCCGCTCAGACGGTCACTCCCGAGTTAGTGACCGATTCAAAGTGAATTAAGCGCCTTACACTATGCGCGGAATTCAGTTGAGCTCCTCAGGTCATGCGGGCAATTCACCTATTGCGCACATGTCCCAACACACGAAATTAGCCCGATACCTATAAAAATATCCCCTACCATGCCCAAACACACAATTTCAATATCAATCTCTTCTCTCTTGAGCTCAGGCTCCTCCTAAGCTCGAGTTCTCTCTGCGGCACTGGAAGGAGGAAGAAGCGTTTAACTTCAGGTAATCACTTTCTAGTTCTTAATTTCCAGTTCTAGTTCTTAGGTTTTAATTTTTAGTTCTTAATTTCTAGTTCTTAGGTCTTAATTCTTAGTTCTTAGTTCTTAATTTTCTAATTTCTAAATCTTAGTCCTTACTTTCAGGTTCTAGTTCTTAATTTCTAGTTCTAGTTCCCGATTTATTACTTCAAGTCCATAGCCTTCAGTTCTAGTTTAAATTCATAACCTTTAAATTCTTAATTTCGATCTTTAAATTCTCAGTTTTCAATTCAAATCTAGTTATTAATCTTTAACACCTATAAAAATAGCCTTAGCCAACCGATTTGCCCAAGGGAGCTTACGGAGGGTCCCCTGGAATGGGGCTGATCCTCCTTAGCATAACGAGCTAGACCCCTTTTTTCTAGATAGAGTAATGTTAGGAGCCTGAATTAATTAGAATTAGAGTAGCATTAGGAGACTAAAATAATTGGAGTTAGAGTAGCAGTAGGAAACCAATTTGTTAGAGTTAGAGTAGCAATAGGAAACCCAATTTGTTAGAGTTAGAGTAGTATTAGGAGACCCATAGCTAGTTAGACTCAAAGTAAGATAAGAAGATAAAGCTAATTAGACTTAGAGAAAAATTAGAAAGCTAGATTAGAAAGACTACAACTATTAGAGTCGGTTGGTCGACGTTCAACAAAGGAGTTTACCTACACCCCGTAAAGCGTGATCAATGATGTGTTGCTGCGTTGATAAACATCTGCAGCTAGTGATCTGTACCGAAATATGACTATATTTCGCACCCTAAATACTAACATTTAGCTATCCGATGAAGGCATTCTAACGGCTACTGTATAGTTTTAGTGGTTTTAGGTGTTACGGACCGTGGGATGTTGAAAGAGCTTAAGTGAACAAAATTAAGGGACTATATGAACTTTGGACCATGGAGCCAGCAGAAGCACTGAAATCCGTGAAAAAGACTGATTGGTCTAGCCACAATTTCGAGAGTTAAATATGTCACATGCCCAGCTCAATCGATTGAGATTTGAAACTCATCGATTAAGTTTAAAAAGCTGCCAAAAGAATCAATAGATTGATTTCCAAAAATCAATAGATTGAATTTGGAATTCAATAGATTGATTTTCGGAATGCAAATGAGCCACCAAAATTCAAATTTTGAATTCAATCGATTGAATTCAAAATTCAATCGATTGATTTCAAAATTCAATCTATTGATTCGGATATGGAATAATTCTAGCCCGAGGCCCTATTTAAACAACAGGATGTTTAGGGTTCCGGGGTGACTTCTGCTCGGTAGATTTTCTTAGGGCCTTTAGCAATTTTTTCTTTGATATTTTTAGTTTTGTATTTAGATAAAAAGCTGTGTAAGGTTGTGATCTTCTCCAAAAAGATCAAGTGGTTGATAAATAAAAGAGCAATTTTTGTGATGGCTTTCGATTTACATTGTGCGTGTGGATCAAGGATGAGCGGCTAAACCCCTCGTTCAAGGAGGAAGCGACCCCTAGATGAGTAACTAACTTACTTTTAAGCTTACAATTTCTTGTTGGAATTATTGAATCGTACGGCTTTTAGTGTGTGCTTCATTGTGTTATCATCGAATACTCGTTTATAGCCGTCGACCGTGTGATCGGCGACAATAAACGAATTATTCCACCTAGATCGATCTTGTAGATCGATATAGGATGCCGTGCGATTGATTCTTACGGTTGTGATTTCGAATTTGAGATACGCTATGCCTTTCGCATGATGCATGTCGTGATTGGATGCGTCATAGTGTTCGGATAGGGTATGCCGAATCAATAATTGCATTTTCATCGATTCGTTTTTCTTGTAGTTAAATGATGGTATAATGATTTAACATGAAATTGTGTGGTTGATTGTAGAAAAGTTATAAATCTAGGGTTAGCAACTCCTTGATCATTTCATCATTGTTAATTTCTTAATCATAGTTCATCCGTGCATAGCTTGATTTAGTTCTTTTGATTATTGCATTGTGTAGTGGTAAATCTTGACAATGAAATCTCTCACCCTTGGTACTTCCTTGGGTCTTTGAAATCTCTTTAAAATTAATCTAATTTTGCGCTTTCCTGTGGGTTCGACACCCTTAATTTCGCCGTGCTACAATCGAACTTGTGCACTTGCAAGGGTACACTTTAAAACCGATCAAGTTTTGGCGCACAGATTTACGAAATTTTTTTTTTTTTTTTTGAAGGACATTTTTATTCTGTAGTTGCCAGTCAACCAATTGATTTTCCATATTCAATCGATTGACTGAGAAGCGGAGATTGCATGCCATTAAATTCTTTGTTGCTAATCAATCGATTGATTTATAAAAATCAATCGATCGATTTTCAACTGTGCACATTTCCCTGTTTCATTTTTTTTATTAAAAAAAAAAAAAAAATTAATTAAAAAAAAAAACCCCAATTTTTTTTTTCTGTTCTGAGTTGATTGCAAAATTTCTAGTGGAAATATAAAATACATCACTGTTTGTTAGTCAATCGATTGACTTCTCAATTTCAATCGATTGACTGTGCTTGTCAGTCAGATTTTTGCATTTGAATGTCCTATCAATTAATTGAACTTATAAGTTCAATCGATTGAGTACTTTTGTCTCAATCGATTGAAATTATTGGTTGTTCCCATTCTCAATTGATTGAATTGATATATTCAATCCATTGATTTCCAGAATTCAATCTATTGATTTTGGGAGTTTAATCAATTGAATTTATAAATTCAATCTATTGAATTTGGGAATTCAATCTATTGAATTGATAAAATTAATCTATTGATTTTAGGAATTCAATCTATTGAATTATTTGATTTTTTTTCCCACTCTGTTTCAATCGATTGATTGTAAAAAATAAAAACAAAATCAATCGATTAATTCTGAACTGTGGCATTTTGAGTCTATTTTGTTTTGGTTCATTGGTGTATGAGCTTTACCCGATCTCATCGCCCAACTCTTCAACCGTTGGATCGAGAAATCGAGCGAGCTTGTAAAACAAATCGAAAGAGAAATCGGATCCAGCGTAATAACTCCGAAGTTATGGCCGATCAAAGACAAAGAGAAGGAGAAAGGAATGTATACAACAACAATAATGGTGAAAACCATTATGAACCACCAGAAGGCCCCCGAACGTTGGAACAATACTATGATCCTGGTCCTTACGAGGATCAAGATAGTATTGTTCATGCTCCCATTCCAGGGAATCACTTTGAATTCAAATCGGCAATGATTCAAATGTTGCCCATCTTTAACGGATTGAGTAATGAGAATCCGTATGCTCATCTGACCGAATTCGTTGGGGTATACAAAATGTTTAGAGTTCATAATGTGACTGACGAAATAGCTAAATTGCGACTTTTTCCTTTCTCTTTGCGAGATAAGGCGTCGTGGTTTAATTCGTTAGAACCAAGATCCATCACGAGTTGGACTGAGTTGCAACGTGAATTCTTAAAGAAATATTTTCCCATGAGTAAAACCAACGAGTTACGTCAGAAAATTCTGGTTTATGCTCAGCAACCTGCTGAAACATTTCACGAATGTTGGGAGCGTTTTAAGGAATTGCTTAGAAGCTGCCCTAATCATCATATTCCAAGATGGCAACAAGTTCAAAGTTTTTACAATGGACTGATCCCAGAAGAAAGACATATGGTCAATGCATTGTGTGGAGGATCCTATTCCATAAAAGAGCATGACGAAATTTGGACTCTATTCGAAAGGTTGAGTCAAACCTCAATGCAAAGCGAAACTTTGGGACGTGTTAACCTTGATTTATCAACAAAGTCTCATGTATTGACAAAAGGGGGCCTGTTTGACGTTAACAACAATACCTCTGAGTTGTCAACAAAAGTGGATATGTTGTCAAAAAAAATGAATATGTTGCTTGCCGCAACTCAGCAAGCTAAAACCCTCAATGCCCCTACTGTTTGCGCAGTTTGTGAGAATCAAGGTCACACATCTAACGAGTGTCCAACCACTCTGATGATTTTTCCCGAAGAATCAAATCCCCAGGAGCAAGTTAATGTGACTCAGTCATATCAACGGCAAGATAGGAATCCTTATTCAAACACCTACAATCCTGAGTGGAAAAACCATCCTAACCTAGGGTGGGGAGGATCAAGTCAAACTGGACAAGGAAACCAGCAGTATAAAGCAAATACATCAAGTGGACAACAAGGTCTTCATCCACACCAGAATTCTAACTTCCAACGAAATTCGAATTTCCAACAAAATTTGAATTATCAGCACCCAAATTCTGAGCATCGTCAACATCAGAATTTCAACCAAACCAATGCTTCAAGTTCAAGGAATTCTGATTTTGAAGAAAAATTGATGCAAACTCTGCAAGCTCAACAACAAACTATGCAGGCGTACCAGCAGTCCATGGCTAAAATGCAAGATCAGATCGGTCAATTGGCTAACCAAATGAGTCAAAGAGAAGAGGGAAGGCTTCCTAGCGAACCTATCAACAACCCGCGAGGTCACGCACCATCTAGTGAAGGGCCATCAACCAGCCATCAACTGAAGGCTGTAACGGTCTTGAGAAGTGGTCGAGTGGTCGACAACCAAGTTGAAATTCCATCTAAAGCTGAAGAAATAGAAAAAAAAGCTGAAAAGGAAGAAGAACCAGAGAAAGAGAAGAAGAACGAAAATCCCAAAAATGTTCGACAGGAACTTGAAGTGGATAGAGCAATGGAAATAAATCCCCATACACCTAAGGCACCATTCCCAGAGTGCCTTACACCTCCATCCAGATTGGGGAAGGGTCCTTCAAAAATGGACGATATTCTCGAAACGTTTAAGCAAGTAAAGATTAATCTTCCTTTGCTCAATGCCATTAACCAAGTTCCTGCGTACGCCAAGTTCTTCAAGGACTTATGCACCCGAAAGAGGAAGACACGTACACATGTGTCCAAGAAAGTGTTCCTGACTAATCAAGTCAGTTCCATCCTGAAGTTGAATGCGCCACCAAAGCTTAAGGACCCTGGAGTCCCAACTGTTGCATGTGTTATTGGTGGACAAACAATTGAAAGAGCACTCTTAGATCTGGGAGCAAGTGTGAACTTGATCCCATTCTCGGTGAACGAAAAATTAGGCCTGGGTGAATTGCAACCAACTGCGGTAACACTTCAATTAGCAGATAGGTCTAAAAGACGACCTAGGGGTATCATCGAGGACGTCTTGGTAGGAATCGATAAATTTGTCTTTCCTGTGGACTTTATTGTTTTGGATATGGAACAACGAGTCAAATCCGAAAACCAAATCCCCATTATCCTTGGACGTCCCTTCCTTGCTACTACAAATGCCTGTATTAACTGTCGTACATGAGTGATGGATGTCTCATTTGGAAATATGAAAGTGAGATTGAATGTGTTCAATGCTATGAACCATTTTTCCAACGAAGAAGAGGTTGATTGCTTTTATATTGATCAGGTTGATGAAGTGGTTGAAGAAGCGCTTCCCTCGATGCTCACTAAGGAGGAATTTGAAACCGCCTTGCTGGCAATCTATGATGAGGGAGGAAGTGTTGAGCAAAATTTCGAGGAAATGAACACCATCTCAATGTCTCAGGAGAAGAAGCCATGGAAGGCACGGATTGAACCATTACCCATGGTGGAAAAACCCAAATTGATGCCTTCAATTGAGCAACCACCAAATCTTGAGTTAAAACAGTTACCTGATTCACTTAAGTATGTTTTCCTGGGACCATCTGAAACACTTTCGGTGATAATCTCTGCAACTTTGTCAGAAAAGCAAGAAGGAGAACTGATTGGAGTACTCAAGGACTACAAAAGAGCAATCGGATGGACATTAGCCAATCTAAAAGGGATATATCCGTCGGTGTGTATGCACAAGATCCACCTTGAAGAAGGTAGCACACTGTCAAGAGAGGCACAAAGACGGCTGAATCCCAACATGAAAGAAGTTGTTTTGAAAGAGATTATCAAATTACTTGATGCAGGAATCATTTATGCAATTTCAGATAGTGAATGGGTAAGTCCAATTCAGATTGTTCCAAAGAAATCGGGAATAACAATGAAGGAGACCACCGATGGGGAATTGGTGCCTACCCGTGAGACCACTGGATGGCGTGTATATATCGATTATCAGAAATTGAACACTGCCACGAGAAAGGACCATTTTCCCCTGCCATTTATTGATCATATTCTAGAAAAGTTGGCAGGACAAGAATATTATTGTTTTCTTGATGGTTACTCGGGATACAATCAAGTGCCTGTATTTCCATCAGACTAAGAAAAGACAACGTTTACTTGCCCTTATGGAACCTTTGCATATCGAAGGATGCCTTTCGGACTTTGTAATGCGCCGGCCACTTTTCAACGTTGTATGTTAGCAATATTCTCGGATATGGTTGACAAATTTATCGAAGTATTCATGGACGACTTCTCGGTTTTTGGGAGGACCTTTGAAATGTGTCTGAACCATTTGACACAGGTATTACAACGTTGTATAGAATCTAATCTTGTTTTAAGCTAGGAAAAGAGTCATTTTATGGTTCAACAGGGAATTGTGTTAGGGCATATCGTTTCCAAGAAAGGAATTGAAGTCGACAAGGCAAAAGTCGACTTAATTGCTAATTTGCCACCACCAAGGAGTGTTCGACAAATCCGATCATTTTTGGGACATGCGGGATTTTACAGAAGATTTATCAAAGATTTTAGCAAGGTGGCTAAACCATTATATACCTTGCTTGGGAAGGATGTTCCTTTCATCTTTGATGATGATTGCATGAAGGCATTTTTGAAAGTAAGAGAACTGTTATCCAATGCTCCCATAATTCAACCTCCGGATTACTCGCTTCCCTTTGAACTAATGTGCGACGCATCAGATTATACAATTGAAGCGGTTTTAGGCCAAAGAGAAGATAAATTACCTCATGTAATTTACTATGCAAGTAAAATACTGATCGACGCACAAATAAACTACACCACCACAGAGAAAGAATTATTGGCTGTAGTTTATGCGTTGGACAAGTTTCGGTCATACTTGCTCGGTTCCAAGATCGTAGTTTTTTCTGATCATTCAGCACTTAAGTACTTATTGGCAAAGAAGGATACAAAGCCAAGACTGATCAGATGGATTCTATTGCTGCAAGAATTCAATTTTGAGATACGAGACAAAAAGGGAGTTGAAAATGTGGTTGCAGACCACTTGTCTCGTATACTTCTTGAAGCAACATCTTTTACAGAACCTATTCGAGATACCTTTCCCGATGAGCAATTGATGGTTATCCGTGCGGCTCTAAATGAAACTCCTTGGTATGCAAACATTGTCAATTACCTGGTTACGGGTCAAATCCCATTGCAGTGGGGTAAAAATGATAAAAATTTGTTCTTCTCCCAAGTGAAACACTACTTCTGGGATGAACCACACTTGTTTAAATTCTGCTCTGATCAGATAATCCGACGATGTGTGCCCAAAGAAGAACAATCAAGCGTGATGAATTTCTGTCATAATGGAGCTTGTGGAGGTCACTTTGGGGGACGAAAGACTGCATTCAAAATTTTACAAAGTGGATTCTACTGGCCCACTATCTTTCGCGATGCAATGGATTATTGCAAGGGATGTGTAAAATGTCAAAAATTGGGAAATATTTCTAAACGAGATATGATGTCGTTGAACCCGATTTTAGTTGTCAAAATTTTTGACGTATGGGGAATCGACTTTTTGGGACCATTTCCCCCATCATTTGGGTTTCTCTACATTTTGGTGGTTGTAGATTATGTCTCAAAATGGGTGGAAGCTATAGCCACTCGATCGAATGACCACAAGGTGGTGGTAAAGTTTCTTAAGGAGAATGTGTTCAACCGATTCGGAATACCCCGAGCTATCATCAGTGATGGTGGTTCACACTTTTGCAATCGCCAGTTTGCAACTTTAATAAAGAAATATGGAGTCACTCACAAAGTGGCAACACCTTACCATCCGCAAACTAGTGGTCAAGTTGAGGTGTCGAATCGTGAAATCAAGCGGATTTTAGAAAAGACCGGAGCAGATGTATAGAAAGGATTGGTCTCTTCGCCTATCGGATGCTCTTTGGGCATACACGACATTCAAGACACCAATTGGAATGTCTCCATTTCTTGTGTTTGGGAAGGCGTGTCACCTTCCATTGAAATTGAACACAAAGCCTTTTGGGCAATCAAATGGTTTAATTTTGACATGCAATCTGGATCAAACCGTCATGCGCAACTAAATGAACTCGATGAGTTACGTTATGATGGATATGAGAATGCTAGACTTTACAAGGAAAGATCCAAAAGGCTTCACGATGAGTTAATCTCCAGAAAGGAATTTCATCCGGGGCAAAAAGTTTGGTTGTTCAATTCAAAGTTAAAATTTCATCCGAGAAAATTACGATCAAGATGGGAGGGACCTTTGCAGGTCGTTTCCACATCTCGAATTTGTCTTGTCACGAGATTAGAGACATCAAAGATAATCGAATTCAAAGTAAATGGTCAACGGCTTAAATCATTTGTTGAGTCGAAGTTTCAAATGATGGCTAAAGAAAGCATCTCATTGAGCCGCCAATGTGATGAAGAATCGGTCGAAATACACACGTAACTCGCTTCCTCGGGAGGCAAACCCAAAGGATAGATTTTAGTTGTATGGTCCTTGATTGTTGTGTTAAAAGATCTGAGTCAATTGATTGACTCGGGATATTTTTAGCATAATTGGGAAATTTTGCTGGATATTTTTTTTTTCTTAATGGTGAAATTCTGCTCAATTGATTGAATGAAAATAAAATTCAATCGATTGAGAGGATCGCAAAGTACTCTTGCTGCCACAGGTTAATTCAAAGTCATATCACATGACTTTTCAAATCATCCACTTCATTTTCCTTTTTGGTTTCAATCGATTGAGTTCTCTTCTTAAGAATTCAATCGGTTGAGATAAAGGGCAATTAGTCAAAACCCATGTCAAATGCATTAATGTGTTGGGGGAGAAATCAATGCAATTTTCTTTTTCATCAATTGGAAACTATTTTTTTTAATAAATTGACCTGATTGGGCATTTGAATAAGTGGAAAGCTTATTTCAATCGATTGAAAATAGGCATGAGACTCCTTGGAAATAGCCATGCATTAAATGAGTGAAAGAATGAATGACCTCACTTCTTGTTCAATCGATTGGAATTTTCAATCGATTGAAAATTGGATGCTTACTAAATAAACAAATGCTTTTTGTCTTATCAATTAACTCCTTCACATTGGAAAATGGTGACACATTTATGCTTGGGTCGCTCTCTTTATGCCACAATTACTTCAATCGATTGAACTTTCATGTTCAACCGATCGAATTCATTTTTTTTTTGTAACAACCCGACTCCGAAATTATCTTTTTAAGGGATTTTGGAGACTCCTTCTGTGCAGCTTTCCAAAAGCTTTCACCGTTCTTGTTCTCTCCATCTAAGCCAGTGAATGGCTGATCAGGCAAGACTCCTGTACCAGCGCCCTCCATGCCCAGTCAATGTTCCAAAAGATGTACCAACTGAAGAATATGTTGATCGTGAAATTTTGATCAAATTTTTTTTCGATCTCACAGAGTTCCGCCGTATCCCTGAAGCTGCACATTCCATTGCATACATCGAAGCGGTTCATCTTGAAATGTTATTAGCACTGCCTCCCATCGATGTATCAACTCACATCGTCCGATTATTTTATCAGAACATGGAATGGATTCCGGCAGGACGATTGCCGTCGGGAGTTGATTGCATTAAATTTAAAACAGGTTTGCGGGTCCTGCAAAAATCCAACGAGGACATTGGAAACATCAGGTTTGGGGGTGGTGTGCTCAAATGCGTGGTTCATGATTTTTAACTTTTGTAGTATATGTTTGACCACATTTTATATGCACCTTCAATACTAAAAAAAAAAAAAAAAATCATCGTTGTTTATTTTTGGCGTAGTTTTCAAACTTTAATCACTGATGCATATAAAATTTTAATTTTCAAATATTTATGCCATGATAAAACTGTTGTTGTTTAGGATAATTAACTCCATTGTGAACATTTAAAGATTAATTTGAATTTTATGCCTAGAAATTTTTTTTGCACTTCGCCATGCTTGAATCTGGAAATCAAAAGATTAGTTCAAATTTAGAATTCTAGGATCCTAAGAAAGACTAAACCGGTGAGATTTAGAACTTTTTCCTCATTCTTGATGAGCGCTAAAATAAATTCGGAGTATCTTTGAAATTCGTACTTCATTGCTGAAATCTCATACATTTTATCTCGGTTTGTTTATTTCGTATGCTTTATATCATTGCGTTAGAACTCATTGCATTTAAACTCAAGACAAATAGGCATCATTACCATCGTAAAAGGATATGATCAAAGGCCATCATTGGCTCGTTTCTGCCTAAAATGCCCCACCTTATATTGATTTTCCTTGTTGCTCCCCCTTTTGAGCCTTGATTGAAAATTTTTGTCATAAATATTCCTTGTGAAGCTATATTAACCATACCCCACACTAGTTTGAAAAAAAAAAAATACAAAACTTTACCTTTCAATCTCTGAGAAATTAGGAAAGAGGGACAAGAACAAGAGAGAAAGTGGAGAGTCATGACGATAATACTTGCAAGGAGCATATGGCAGAAAAATATGTGCATAAAAAAATAAAATAAAAAATTTAAAAAAAAAAAAAAGGTATGAAAAGAAGAAAAAAAAGGTTGAAAAGAAAGAGAAATTCTGAAAAATCCGAGAAAGAAAGAGTGGAAAGTTAGAAAATTAAATTGTATTTCTTTTTCTAGTTTCTTAGAGAAATTTGAATCTAATTTTCCCTTTCTTTCATAACCTTCACCCGAGCCCCATTACAACCATAGAAAAGACCTTCGTGATCTGATCTCAGTTAGTAAATGCCTTATGGAGAGTGATGATGCAATGACTATGGTGGTTGGTATAACGTGCTTAGGATACAAATATCTTTCACCATGAGATTTCTTTTAATTCTTTGATACACCGTCTTTCTTATATCATGTGAGACCTTTTTGTTTGTATTGTAACTCTCTCACATGTGTGCAAAAAGTAAATCATTCATCGGAGCGATTTTGTTTTAAGTGTATACCTAAGGTGAGGATTGAGTCAAAACTTTGGATCCGATGATTCCTGATTTGGATTAATCCAGCAATGAAATGATTTAAGTATTGGCACATGTGCACATGACATTCTAGGCATAAATAAAAAAATTGGTCTAAAAATCAGAGCATTGGGTTAATTGGAATAAACAACAGTGGAATTATCATGCCATTGGTATTTGAGAATGAACTTTTGCATGCTGAAATAATTATTGGTTTTTGATTTTAAAGGTATATATATTATATAAACCGATTTTTGAAAACTCTTCTATCGATGGTTTTGAAAATTATTTTTTTTTAAGTTTGTAGGTATCTTCACTGAAAACCTTCAGGAGACACAACTCCTCCCCTAGGGATCACCTAGAGGTTTAAAGGCTTATTGCATATGCTAAATGCAATCGTGCTCCCTACGAAAGTGGCATTTAATTTTGTAGGATGTTAGTTTAATTTGCTTTGACATATTTATCATTCTCTTTGCTCGAGGACTAGCAAAGTGTAGGTTTGGGGGTGTGATCTGTGCCGAAATATGACTATATTTCACACCCTAAATACTAACATTTAGCTATCCGATGAAGGCATTCTAACGGCTGCTGTATAGTTTTAGTGGTTTCAGGTGTTACGGACCGTGGGATGTTGAAAGAGCTTAAGTGAACAAAATTAAGGGACTATATGAACTTTGGACCATGGAGCCGGCAAATCCGTGAAAAAGACTGATTGGTCTAGCCACAGTTTCGAGAGTTAAATATGTCACATGCCCAGCTCAATCGATTGAGATTTGAAACTCAATCGATTGAGTTTAAAAAGCTGCCAAAAGAATCAATAGATTGATTTCCAAAAATCAATAGATTGAATTTGGAATTCAATAGATTGATTTTCGGAATGCAAATGAGCCACCAAAATTCGAATTTTGAATTCAATCGATTGAATTCAAAATTCAATCTATTGATTCGGATATGGAATAATTCTAGCCCGAGGCCCTATTTAAACAACAGGATGTTTAGGGTTCCGGGGTGACTTCTGCTCGGTAGATTTTCTTAGGGCCTTTAGCAATTTTTTCTTTGATATTTTTAGTTTTGTATTTAGATAAAAAGCTGTGTAAGGTTGTGATCTTCTCCAAAAAGATCAAGCAGTTGATAAATAAAAGAGCAATTTTTGTGATGGCTTTCGATTTACATTGTGCATGTGGATCAAGGATGAGCGGCTAAACCCCTCGTTCAAGGAGGAAGCGACCCCTAGATGAGTAACTTACTTTTAAGCTTACAATTTCTTGTTAGAATTATTGAATCGTACGGCTTTTAGTGTGTGCTTCATTGTGTTATCATCGAATACTCGTTTATAGCCGTCGACCGTGTGATCGGCGACAATAAATGAATTATTCCACCTAGATCGATCTTGTAGATCGATATAGGATGCCGTGCGGTTGATTCTTACGGTTGTGATTTCGAATTTGAGATACGCTATGCCTTTCGCATGATGCATGTCGTGATTGGATGCGTCATAGTGTTCGGATAGGGTATGCCGAATCAATAATTGCATTTTCATCGATTCGTTTTTCTTGTAGTTAAATGATGGTATAATGATTTAACATGAAATTGTGTGGTTGATTGTAGAAAAGTTATAAATCTAGGGTTAGCAACTCCTTGATCATTTCATCATTGTTAATTTCTTAATCATAGTTCATCCGTGCATAGCTTGATTTAGTTCTTTTGATTATTGCATTGTGTAGTGGTAAATCTTGACAATGAAATCTCTCACCCTTGGTACTTCCTTGGGTCTTTGAAATCTCTTTAAAATTAATCTAATTTTGCGCTTCCCTGTGGGTTCGACACCCTTAATTTCGCCGTGCTACAATCGAACTTGTGCACTTGCAAGGGTACACTTTAAAACTAATCAGCTGGTGATCGCATCAACTCAGGTACTTCTCCTTTAGAATTCACCTCTTTCACTTTCTATATTTAATATCTCTTAGTTTATTATTCTACCGCCCTTAGCCAGAGTCAACAGGACCAAATTGGGCCATTTATTTCAGAGATCGAGAGGAACCTAGGAAAAGCACGTACCAACAGACTGGCGATCGCGATGGGACTCTTTTCTACTAAAGTAGTTCCTGTCTAGTTTAACTTTATTTTTTTGCTTTATTTATTTGCTCTACTCAGTTTAGCTTTATTTTTTCTTTTGCTACACATGCTCACCCTTTTAATAGCTCACCGAGAGTTTATGAGTATCTATCAAAGATTAGAGATATCGGGAATACGTAAAATAAACCTGACCAACAGTGGTAATCCACCGCTATGGAGGTACCACGATAATCCCATATATGATGTTGAACCATCCTATGATTTACCTCCATGTTATCCCGAGATTAACATGGCCGGCGACCAAGAACACCCATTCACTCCCCCAAGTACTAGTAACAAAGATGGTAGTATCAAATAGAACTTCATTGCCCGACAACTCGTGGAACTCAGTGTTTAAAAACTATAAAAAGGAGGCGAAGAAGCCGAAGAATTGCTCGGAGGCATGGCTGTTGCGTATGAAGCTGTCAAGGATCAACAAGACTAGGAAGAACGAAAAAGACAAAGAGAGGAGAGACTATCACCTACTTTGAGTACGGTATCAGCACATATATCACCGCTGAGGTGAACCACCCGCACCACCCTCTTTGACGACAATCGCCAAGATAGGGTTAACCCCCGGACTATCCAGAAAGACGTCATTGTAAGAGTAAAGGATCTCCCCAAGATGCTCGACGAATACATGGCTAAGAGAAGCTACCCTGGTCTGTCATTCGGATTTGATAAGTTCTGTTGGGATCTCAAGTTTAACCTACCTACAGGGTTTAAGCCACCAAAGTTCAGCAAATACAATGGCATCGGGAATCCAAATCACCATATGACATTATTCTGCAATGATTGTCGACCCATTCACGACAACCAAGGGCTCCTGATATACTACTTCTAGAGATCGTTAGATGGAGAAGCTCTCGATTAGTTCGTCGGACTACCACTTCACAAGATCGACACATTCGATGATCTAGCCAGTCAATTTTTGGACCAATACAAGCATTTGATTCAAGAAGCGATCAGTCTCAGTGATTTGATGACGACGAAGAAAGAGCCCGAGGAAGACTTCACATACTTCATCGCACGTTGGAGGAAACTCGCGGCTCGCACCGGACTTCAAAGAGCCTCTCCGAACCACTCTTATTATCAGCGATTACCCGGACTTCGCGACCCTCCACCTGCACGCCAACCATATCTAAAGACACATTAAGGGGGGAGACCTCGCCTTTTCAATAATAGCGTCGAAAGTTGCCTCCTCTAATGACTTGAAGGCGAAAGATAGTAAGAAAACCTCTGGCTCTGAGCAAGTCAATACGGTTGCACATCAGGGGCAAAACTCCAGAAATGGAAATTATCAACCGAGAATCTCTTATCAAAATCAATGTCAGAACCAGAATCAACAGTGGTACCCTAATCAGAATCATAACCAATACTAAAATCAGAACCAATACCCTAACCAAAATACCCACCAGAACCAGAATGCCACCCAAAATAGGTTAGCTAACCCTCAGAGTTATAACAATGTACCCCCGCCCTAGAACTTCAACCAGCAAACCAGGGGCCTTTACCAACCAAAATGTGAGCATTATCTTGCATTGCCTAACACCATCTCCAACATATTCTGCCTCCTCAGCAATCAAAACCTCATCAGGTTTCCACCGGAATAGCCTTGGCCCGCAAACCTTGACTAAAGTAAGTTCTATGCTTTTCAACGATTTACAGGACATAACTTAAAAGACTGCTGGGTTTTATGGGATATGAACTATGACATGAATGATCAGAACCAGATTGGATGGGAATCCCTCTGAAATTATAATCAGAATAACGGTCAACCCCTGTAGAACCTAGGGATCATCAATAATCTCATGCCAAACCACAACGAAGGGTCAGTTGCCCACATCACCACAGTAGATCTTTCGGGCTGACTCCCTTTCCGTCCTTCTTTCTGATCACCCACATCAGTCCTTTGGATACCCTAGTTAATCCAGTTGAACCTCCGAGACCTCCCACTATTCACCCACATCCTTCATCCCTGATCACCCGGATCACTCCTCCGAATCCCCCACCCTATCCAGCCTTCACTCAAATTTGAGTTCACTCATTCAGAGCTCAAAGACCAAACCTTCAACCTGCGGAGCCCTTGACTCCCCCAAATTCTGAAACCACTTCGCCACCGCATCCCCTATATGACTCTGAACTTGAGAATGAAGACAATACCCTTCAAACTGCATCCTAAATTTCATCATGGGTAGAAGGGCTCTCAAAAAACATTTCAAATCAAGATCACGAGACCGGGGTTGAACATCATCCAAATGCAGGGATGAGTCAACAAAACCAGGAACCCGATAAGGAGGAGGCACTGATCTCCAACTTCTTAGAAGATGAAGATTACACGCAGTATCTCCCCCCGTGGAACGGCATAACTCTGGTGCGTATCTCGTCTTCCAATTTCACCCCGTTTTTGACGAACGTTTTAGGGAGCTCGTCAACACTAGTCACAGCATGGCTCAAGGATCAACAGTCGACGTGCCCGATCCTTAATCAGGGACCAATTATCCACCGCCACCAGTCCCCTAAGAGAAGCAGAATGTAGGCGCTCAGCCATTGGAAAGGATAACAAGATAAAAGGGAGCACACTGGCCTCCCCTGCTTCATGTAATTCTCCCGCCTCCAGCTTTGGCACTGGCACCATAGCCTCCTCAGCCGAACATGAATAAAACCCATAGGCCTGGCAAAGAGCCAGCACTGGAAATAGGCCAGGAGTATGATCTCCTATGGCACCTTGGGAAAGTGTCAGCACAGATATCAATATCAATACTTGAACTCATCAAGAAGTCGTCAGAACATCACCGATTGTTAATAAAGACACTGGACGAAACCCATGTGGACGAGGATACTACTTTGGACGAGTTGCAGGAGATTGCTTCGGTTATGATGCAACCTCTGGCACTTGCCTTCACAGACACCGACATGTCAAAAGAATCACTGTGTGGGAGCTCAGCCCCTATATACATGATAGTCAAAATCAAAGGATTCTCAGTGCCTCACGTGCTAGTTGACACGGGAGCAAGACTCAACATTTGCCCAATAATGACGCTCAAGACACTCGAGCATACAGAACAAGACATAAAGCCATCCTCGTTATCCCTCATTACGTATTAAGGCTCTCGACGTTTTGTCAAAGGGACTATTAAGCTACAACTCTGCCTTGGGCCAATCACCAAAGATGTCATGTTTCACGTCTCAGATTCCTCTAGCACTTATAACTTGATTTTAGGGAGAAAATGGCTAGAATCCATGAAGGTTGTTATGTCTACGTACCACCAATGCGTCAAGTTCCCCCACAAGGATTCTATCATCAGGATATATGCCAATGTGCCCCTCCATGAAATAGATACCGACTACATGACAAGTATTCTAACAATGCATGACACTGTGCTAAATACCTGCCACATCAAAAGAGTGGAGACTCCCGACAACACATCGATAGCAGAAATCAGCCATCCCTCGTCCCCCTCAGCTTGTCAATGAAAATTAATGAAGAGAGTAGCAGGTCCTAACCTCACACGCCTGTATGACATAAATCCAACTGCAACCAAGGGGTGGGACCTTATGTATCAACTAGGATACGTTACGCATACAAGACTCGACAAGAATAAGCAAGGGTGCATAAGCCCTGTCGTCCCGAAGAAGGTTCGTAAGTACACAGGGTTAGGCTACCAATCATATAGCAAATAAGCTGACCTTTTCTCAACCTCACCCAAGTGGTCACTTTACGACCACTTTGTGTACATAACCATTGAGAAGGTCGATGTGCCGAAGAGGGAGAAATCCTTCACTAAGCCCCAGATCACGAAATTGAATAAATGGTTGAAGCTTTCGCTGACCTGATAGATCTGAATAAAGAGAAGATGAAGATAAGCCACTCAAGGGACTCAGACTGTTGTTCAAAGAATTCCCCGCTATAGAGAAACCCAAAATCCAGAAAGTTGAGCCCCTCGTGGAAGACTGGGAATCGACCGACGAAGAAGACTTCCACGTATCAGCCATAGAGGCCGAAGAAGAGCCACCGCTTGATGCCCTTCAGTCCCCAGGATCATCACCATCAGAAGAGGGTCGGCAGCCACTGGCAAGCGATGATGAAGACTATTGGCTAAACCTTCCTAACATGGAACTAGAAGAATATCTGAAGGTAGATTGTCTGAGAGTACTCAGGGAAGATGGCCATTGCCAAGATGAGGATTCAAACTCGAATGACAATTTTGACTACTGACACGTACTTGATATTTGGGAATGCCCACGTCGACGTCCCTACTCGAGGACACCCTATTGCAGCTTGTGCACCTTTGTGAAAAAATGATGCAAAAGCACTATCTTAGAAGAAATTTAGCAAACAACTGACGAAGGAGGAGTCTCTCAAGTACTTCTACCTAATTGGGAATGCTCGTTAGAAGACCCGTGCATCCTGCGCTGAGACGACCCCCCTTGTAGAGCATGCCTCCATCATCAAAGATACTAGGAGCCGCTCAGGCACGGACTCACACTGGAAATAGAACATCCTCGACTCAACTCCCTCGAATTTGAAGAAGAAGACTCAGGTGATTACAACTTCCAAAGCTCTGTCGAGGAAGAGGTAAACCATATGACAAAGGAGGACGAGCCTCACCGAGAAGACTCCAATTCCAATAGCAGTAATCTCGAATGCCTGCCCAGAGGATGGGATTCCCCATTGGATTACCCCTGCATCATTTATCCATATCGGCCCCACTGCAGGTCATGTACCATCATACTACAGTATCTCGAGCCGTTCAACCTTTACATCACCCCGAGAGAAGACCCAATCCCCGAAGCCTCGTGGGAAGAGTTTGATAGTGAAGACGACTTGGAATCAACTACTCCTTACCCCAATACTGAACCTGGCAAGGAATGTGTCTAGCCGTTCACTTGTGAAATCTTCCAAATCAACCCATCATGTGAAAAATACACCTTCATTATAAGCCCCTCGTCATATGAAGAAGGGTCGGCCTTGTCACTCTTCAAGGAGCTTAAGGCTGCCTTTCTCCAACAAGAGTGTCCCTAATGAGGCATGTGCCCCCTGTATCAGATCCAACCTCTCTGCAGAGCATGTGATTTTATACTACAGAATCACAGTCCATGAAAAGGGAAACCATCTATGCTGACGACGCAAGAGGAGGAGCCAAACAGATACCTGGCTGATACAGAGAGCAAGGCGATTCACAAGCTAAAAGAGGCGGGAACATCAGCTACACCATCACTCTCATTACTCATTCGAAAGATCACATTAGATGAAGACTATAAAAAAAAAACACCAAATTTGAACGAGTCCGTGTCATCCTAAGGCTCGCACGAATGGCTCCAGCAGCCGTCACATCCCCTCAACTGAGAAAAGCACTTTCGTTGGTTCCTCCTTAGGAAATCGACCCTGTACCCTACTTATTATCAAAAATCAAAAAAGTAGAAAACCCCTAAAAATAAAAAAATAGAAAACCCAAAAAAATTAGAAAACCTTGGAAAAGAAAGGGAACCCTTCATCTCAGACCCATTTAGCGACCGACAAAGAGACTTTTCTCTTAAGGCTACGAGTAGTGGTTATGTTGATAGAGTTAAGAACCAACCGATATTGTAACGACCCAAAAAAAAAAAAAAAAACTAGAAAACGAGCCCGACTGCTGTGATCCGCGTGCCCGGCACAGAAACCAAGGTTGATTCAAAAACTTTAGGGTTATATTAGTTTAAATAATGTGGCACCGTGATGAGATGAGATCACGTGTGCAATTTCATCTAGATCCTAGATGTGTAGAGGGTAGGTGGAACACGTTGCGCAGAAGCAACTGTGTTCATGCTTCACACCGGAGCGGGCACCAAGGGCAAAACAGAAATTCTGCTGTGAGGAGGTAGCTTATAGAGGAAGGAAGGGAGACAAGAGAGGAGAGACTTCCACTCTTCTTCTCCTTCATCCCCTTGCCCTAATTGCTCCATAGGTTGGAGATTGTGCTAAGAAAGTGTGAAAGAGATCCTTTGAGAGAGAAGAAAAGGGTTAACAAGAGTGAAGATGAGGGATTCCTAAGCTAGAGTAGCTAGACCAAGGTGATTGAGTTATTTGGGGTTTGAGATTGGTGTGAGAGGCCTTGATCTGTCGAACCAGAGCTGAAGAGCTTCTCGCCGGATCCGGATCGAGGAGGAGCTCCGAGATCTAGGTTTGAGACCCTCTTTTCGGGTCATTGCCGGAACCTCAAGGAACCCACGAACAAGGTGAGTTGTGTATGATAAATAGGGTTAAAGGATAGTTTAGAGGGTGTATTTATGAAGTATTAATGGTGATTGAACAACCATTAGTGGAGGGAGATCAAAAATGGATGGGAGGTGAACTCCATTAATGACTTTTTCGTTATTGGTGATCGATCACCATAGGGTGGTGATCGATCATCGAGCAGTGATCGATCACCAAGGACCGGTGATCGATCAATCAGAGCCTTATGGGGAGAGACCCAAGCTAGGAAGTTCTTGCTGAGTTGTAGATCGATCACTAAGGTGGTGATCGATCTACAAGGAGTGATCGATCACTAAGGTGGTGATCGATCTACAAGGGAGTTGGTGATCGATCACCAAGGTGGTGATCGATCAATCTGTATAAGAAATTGATGTGGACAGAAGGGGGGAGTTTTTGAAATTGCATTGGTGATCGATCACCAAGGTGGTGATCGATCTACAGGAGGGTTGGTGATCGATCACCAAGGTGGTGATCGATCAACCTTGACTGTGTTGAGAGAGAGATAAGCAGGTTGGTGATCGATCACCAAGGTGGTGATCAGGGTGGTGATCGATCAATGAGGTTGGTGATCGATCACTTACCCTGTTTTTGTCTGTCTTGGCTTTATAAAGTAGACACTCGGGATGTGGTGCCGGGTAATTCTCTGACACTCCTAACACTTAATGTACTGTGCCTATGGTATAGGATAAACCCTGACACGTCGAAAAAGCTTTGGATTTGCTTAGAAGATAAACTGATCTGAGGTAGGGGAAAACCAACCTAAACTGCTTTTGAGTATGATTTCATGTTCATTTTATATCTGTGCCCTGATTTCTGTTTTTAACAAGCATGTATGCATATCATAAATTCCTGCTATCTTTGATTTCTGTTTCCTGATTCGTATCCTGAAATCTGCTTCTGATTTCTGCTATCTGATCTGTGAGGTATATATGTATGTGATTTGATGATTTAAACCAGATGATCCCCACCGGCGTATATCCGATGCCCGCACACTTGTGCACCGCTTGTAATCCTCGCTAATTGCACTCCATAGATGAGGCATTGTTGCACTTTCACAATTGTTCATGTGAACGACGATTGGTTGGGGTTTCCTATCGACATTCTCGACATCTCGCTATACAAATACCACGGGAGTTTCTTAAGTTAAATAGACACACTTTAAGTACTACGATAATATATCCGCATGACATCGACATCTTGCATAAAGTTCGACTTTTTAACCGATTTGTTTTGAGTACATGATCTGGATTTGTCTTCTGTTATGAGATAGCATGATCTGCATATTCAATTCATTTAGATGGTTTTTCTTCTATTGAGCTATGATGTAGCTCACCCTGCTTTCTGAAATCTTTTTAGGTTCTGAGGCTGCGTAAGTTCGAGAGTGACCCGGACTATCACCGGATCTTGAGGACGAGGAGACTTGACGTCCAAAGTGACGACGAAGTTTTATCCGTAGTCGTACCGATGCTACATTTTGTACTTCTGATCTTTTGGACTATTGTGTGCCTGGTGGCCACCTTGTATATACATATATGATTCTACGTTTATTTAGTTTATGTTAGTCCACATTCCATTTCGGAACCACTATCGGGAACCATTGTTTGGGTGATGTACGTCCATCACCGATGGTTCTTCCTGGTTCCTTTTTGGGAATGTGTATGTTTTTCTTTACATTTAAATATTGTTGATGTGTATTTAGTGTAGAAATTGTTTGACTCAGACTACCGCTGCTCGGATGTGTCCACCTAGCTTCCGCTATATGCGCGGACACGTGTGATCGATCCGGGATCATCCAGAGTATGATCCTAACGGCACGGATTTCTGGAGATGGAAATCCGGGCTGTTACAGATATACCCACGCAAGGTCATGTTGCCACTTTCAACACCACAAAGCCGCACCTTGAGCCCACTCGACGCAACCTTACTACTTTCCTCTAGTAAGAGAGCAAACATCTTGATGAAACGATAAACCAGTCATCATACCCGACGAGATACTCTACGAGTTTAAGAGGAGGATGAACAACCTTAGTCTACACCTCACCAAAGATGTCGTAGTTATCAATTGCACCGATGAAGGGTTACCTCTCGCAAAACTAACCCCCCAGTGTAGCGATTTTGCAGTTTATGAGCTAACCGATGATGGAGTAGGGCCAATTACTGAGGAGACACAGGACTTCCAACGGGTTATCAAACGTTTCGACGAGCAGACTCAAGCGGCTGCGAAACCCATGAAAGAAATCAACTTTGACATCAAGGATAGGCCTAAGAAACTGCTGTTCAATGCAACACTTAGCTCCAAGGAGCGACAACAGATTATCCAAGTCCTTCAAGATCACCTCAGCTCCTTCGCATGGTCCTACGATGACATGCCTGGCCTGGACCCGAGCTTAGTATAACATCATCTAGTCCTGGAACCCGATGCGAAACCTGTCAAGCAGAAACTAAGGAGAATCCATATGCGAACTGCACTACAAGTCAAATAGGAAGTTGAAAAGTGTCACAAGGCCAAATTCATCTGAGTCATCCTCTACCCCAAGTGGGCTGCAAATATAGTACCTATCGCCAAGAAGGAAGGCAGAGTACATGTGTGCATCGACTTTCGAAATCTAAAGTAGGCATGCCCAAAAGATTACTTCCCGCTACCATACATCGACACTCTGGTCGATAACACTACTGGACATGAGATGTTGTCCTTCATGGACGGCTTCTTTGGATACAACCAGATTAGGTTAGCAAAATTCGATCAAGAGAAGACTTTTTTCACTACACCGTGGGGCACTTACTGTTATGTCGTCATGCCTTTCGGCCTTAAGAACGCAGGAGCCACATATCAATGCACCATGATGGCTATATTTCACTACATGATGCACAAGTGCATAGAAGTCTACATTGATGATATATTGGTAAAGTCTCAAACATGGGAGGGACATGTTGAAGCCCTTCGACCGGTGCTTCAACGGTCCGAAAAGTGTCAACTAAAGATGAACCCAAAGAAATGCGTATTCGAGGAAACCTCCTAGAAATTATTAGGGTTCATAGTCAGCAAGCGAGGAATCAAAGTCAATCTAGTGAGAGTCAAAGCTATTCTCAAAATTCTACCTCCCAACAACATCAAGGAACTACGAGGCCTGATAGGAAGACTACAATTCATTAGAAGATTCATCTCCCAACACTCAAACAGATGCAACCCTTTCTACAAACTACTCAAAAGAGGAGCTGAGTACATATGGGATGACCAGTGTCAGCAAGCATTCGACAACATCAAGAAGTATCTCCTCAACCCATCGATATTATCGCCACAAATCCCCGAAAGATCCTTGATCTTCTATGTCTTAGCCAATGACAAGGCAATGGGGATCATCCTCGGTCAACATGATGAAGACGGGAAGAAGGAAAAGGTCATCTACTACCTTAGTAGGATGATGGTCGAATACGAATAGAAGTACACCACAATGGAGAAAACTTGCCTACACTAGTGTGGGCCTTGACGAAATTAAGCCACTACTTCGAAGCCAACAAGATAATGGTGCTCACATGCATGGACCCTTTGAAGTACATATTCGAAAATCCCGCCACATTAAAAAAAATCGCACGATGGCATATGCTATTACTAGAATTTAACATCACCTACGTCACACAGAAGTCGATCAAAGGATAAGAAATCGCCGATTACCTTATAAATCTTTCACTCCCCGGCAACGAGCCAATATGCGTTGACTTTCCCGATGAAGACTTACTCTCGATTCACGAGGAGGATCCCGACAAGACCTCATGAACCTTATACTTTGACGGAGCTCTCAATCATAAAGGAAAATGCATCAGGATAGTTCTACTAAGCTCAGGAGTCATCATACCTAAAGCCTTTCAACTTGACTTCCCAGTCACCAACAATGTCGCAGAATATGAAGCCTTCATTGTCGGACTATGAGCAACACTGCAACTAGGTGTCAAACAGTTGAAGACAATCGGCGAGTCCAAGCTTGTGATATCACAGGTGATGGAAGAATGGAAGATAAAAGAAAGGAGACTGATGGCATATATAGAAGCAGCTTAGTTCTTAGTAAAGAAGTTTAAGAGGATATCCTTTACGCATATCCCAAGGTTAGAGAATGAGCTGGCAAACTCCCTCACCACGCTAGCTTAGTCATACAGATACCAGTCAGGCAAAACATGAAATCCTTCTTCATCGAGAAATTGACCACGTCGGCACACGAAGTGGCATGCAACTTCAAACCAGAATTACTAGTCCTCCCAAAGATTGTAAAACAAGAAGATGCATCCACTACAAAGAGTCCCAAGAAAAAGGAAGCTATCGTCACAACCTTCAGATTCAAAAAGTCACCAACTGTCGACAGGCAACCGTGGTACTACGACATATGGAATTTTTTGAAATATAAACACATTCCCCCTTATGCAACGAGGATCGAATGGAAGACAATAAGGAACAAATGTTCTAGGTACTGTATCCTAGGAGAGGTCTTGCACATGGAAGCCTTCACTAAAGGAGTCTTGCTACGCTGTGTCACCATAGATGAAGGATAATATATCATCTGAGAAGCACACGCTAGTGTCTACAATGCCTACACTAGTAGACAGAGACTCACAGATCAAATTATACAAGGCTACTACTGGCAGACATTGATAAGGGATTTCCACCTCTACGTCCAATGCTGCATGCAGTGCAAAGAGCATGTCGCACTTATCAAAGCCCCATCAGTTCCCCTAAACCCCATGGTTTCCCCATGGCCATTCTCGATGTGGGCCTTCGACATTAATAGACCTTTCATAGACACAGTCGGGCACACACACAAGCACGTCTTCATACTCACCGTGACCGAATACTACACCAAATGGGTCGAAGCCAAGTCATACGTTAAAATCACTGCTTTAATGCTTATGAAGTTTATTATTTGAAACATCATCACATGGTTCAGAGTCCCCAGAATGATCGTCACCGATAATGGACCGCAATTCATCGCAGAGAAGGCGAAGAGACCATGCAAGATATACAGCATCGACCTACAACATTCATCTCCTTCCTACCCTCAAGGGAATGGGCAAGCAGAGGCCACAAATAAAATACTGATCTGAATTCTAAAATGAAACGGTAGAGACGAGCAATGGAACCGACTGGCCTAAGCAACTACCAGAGGCACTTTGGGCCTACAGGACTTCCATTCGCATGGCCACTGACCGAACTCCCCATCTTCTCACATATGGAATGGAAGCAGTCCTACCTTAAGAGATATAAGTACCATCCCTACATGTCCAACTTGATGATCAACTATCCATAGATGAGAGGAGGGTTACTCTGCTTACTCGCTGGAACAACTCGATGAAACGCGTCTAAGGGCCGCTGATCACGCTCAAGTATACCAAAGGAGAGTGGCCCAAGCCTACGACAAGAATGTCCTCAAGCGAACCTTCGAAATAGGAGATTTAGTCTTGAAGAAAATCATGCCTTCCAAGCATGCTCACCCGAAAGGAAAACTGAAGCCAAACTAGAAAGGACAGTATGTTATAGCAGCCACGTATCCCGAGAATGCATACAAGTTGGAAAACCAAAATGGGGAGGAACTTTCTTACCCGTGGAATGCCATGTACCTTAGAAAATACTACTCTTAGCACCGTGATTGTCATATCCCATAGACAGACATAGATACCACCTTCGTAGTCATCCCAAGTCATTCGCTAGTCGTACGTAATTATTTTTTAGAATATCTCTCAAAATTTTCTAACCCATCGCCCACCTCCTTGTTCAGACGATCTGATCAAAAGGATTAGTCAAATACCCAACTTATTTTAAAAGCATAGGCAACACCCAATTCTCACCCCTTTCCCCTGCCATTGGAGGAGATGTTAGAGCATAAAAAATAAAAATGTTAGGTTGAATTAAAACCCACTATTCTTGCGTCAACAGGCCGCTTTTAGAAGTATAACCGAGTGAGAGCAATACGACGGGTGAACAAGCCAATAAGCTTTGGGAAGCTTAAGTAAATTGTGAGGACATTTCTAGTAACCTTATCAGGAAAGTATAAGCAAACTACAAGGGCACCCCTGGTGTTCTTACGTTACAAGATATCTTCGTAAGGTGGTGGGAGGAGGACAAACTCGTGCTTGCCATAGAATGTGAGACTTTGAGGGTGCCAAAACATGACGGAGAGCTCGACTATGGCACCCCACACCACCCAAGGAAAAGATTGTTGCTTATCCCTTTTAAAGTTGTTAAGTAGGAAACTGTCTCCCACATCATTGAGCCTTATCCCTCTTTTCCCCCCTTATCTTATTTTTGGACGATCGGTTGGAACCTTTCCTAGGATATCTTATATGTGCCGAAATATAACTATATTTCACACCCTAAATACTAACATTTAGCTATCCGATGAAGGCATTCTAACTGCTGCTATATAGTTTTAGTGGTTTCATGTGTTATAGACCGTGAGATGTTGAAAGAGCTTAAGTGAACATAATTAAGGGACTATATGAACTTTGGACCATGGAGCCAACGAAAGCATTGAAATCCGTGAAAAAGACTGATTGGTCTAGCCACAGTTTCGAGAGTTAAATATGTCGCATGCCCAGTTCAATTGATTGAGATTTGAAAAACCAATCAATTGAGTTTAAAAAGCTGCCCAAAAATCAATAGATTGATTTCCAAAATCAATAGATTTTTTCAGCTTTTTTTTCTATTTCTTCAGCTTCAGATGGAATTTCAACCTGGTTGTCGATCACTCGACCACTTCTCAAGACCGTTACAGCCTTCAGCTGATGGCTGGTTGATGGCCCTTCACCAGATGGTGCGTGGCCTCGCGGGTTGTTGATAGGTTGGCTAGGAAGCCTTCCCTCTTCTCTTTGACTCATTTGGTTAGCCAATTGACCGATTTGATCTCGCATTTTAGCCATGGACTGCTAGTACGCTTGCATAGTTTGTTGTTGAGCTTGCAGAGTTTGCATCAATTTTTCTTCAAAATCAGAATTCCTTGAACTTGAAGCATTGGTTTGGTTGAAATTCTGATGTTGACGATGCTTAGAATTTGGGTGCTGATAATTCAAAATTTGTTGGAAATTCGAATTTCGTTGGAAGTTAGAATTCTGGTGTGGATGAAGACCTTGTTGTCCACTTGATGTATTTGCTTTATACTGCTGGTTTCCTTGTCCAGTTTGACTTGATCCTCCCCACCCTAGGTTAGGATGGTTTTTCCACTCAGGATTGTAGGTGTTTGAATAAGGATTCCTATCTTGCCGTTGATATGACTGAGTCACATTAACTTGCTCCTGGAGATTTGATTCTTCGGGAAAAATCATCAGAGTGGTTGGACACTCGTTAGATGTGTGACCTTGATTCTCACAAACTGCGCAAAGGCCATCGTGAAAGGAAATGATCAAAGGCCATCATTGGCTCGTTTCTGCCTAAAATGCCCCACCTTATATTGATTTTCCTTATTGCACCCCCTTTGAGCCTTGATTGAATTTTTTTATCATAAATATTCCTTGTGAAGCTATATTAACCATACCCCACACTAGTTTGAAAAAAAGAATACAAAACTTTACCTTTCAATCTCTGAGAAATTAGGAAAGAAGGACAAGAACAAGAGAGAAAGTGGAGAGTCATGGCGATAATACTTGCAAGGAGCATATGGCAGAAAAATATGTGCATAAAAAAAAAAAAAAAAAAAAAAGAGGAATGAAAAGAAGGAAAAAAGTTGAAAAGAAAAAGAAATTCTGAAAAATCCGAGAAAGAAAGAGTGGAAAGTTAGAAAATTAAATTGTATTTCTTTTTCTAGTTTCTCAGAGAAATTTGAATCCCCTTTCTTTCATAACCTTCACCCGAGCCCCATTACAACCATAGAAATGACCTTCGTGATCTGATCTCGGTTGGTAAATGCCTTGTGGAGAGTGATGATGCAATGACTATGGTGGTTGGTATAACGTGCTTAGGATACAAATATCTTTCACCATGAGATTTCTTTTAATTCTTTGATGCACCGTCTTTCCTATATCATGTGAGACCTTTTTGTTTGTATTGTAACTCTCTCAATATCCTCAGGAATAAAATTAAAAACTCGTGAATGACAACTGATGCAATCACCTACTGCCTACCATTCACCTCACCCATATCAAGACTACGTGATACGACAGTCCCCGCCAAAGGTAAAACTCGACACTCGGCCGGCATAACCAGACGTCCCCTTCAGGTACAGTAAGGTTTTGTCAAAGGATTTTTCTTCAAAATTAACTCCCTAAACACTCGCGGCTCTGTGCAGACCCTAGTACTCACTAACCCAGGAAAGCTCCGTTCCAACTTCATACTAGGGCATTATTTTATTTAGGAGGAGGATCACATCAAAGGCCCCCTACTTATTCATAATTGGATGCAAAATAACAAGGTCATCGCTCAAGAAAGACTGCCAAAGATACTACACTACCTATCCTATCACGCTCCTACACTGGGGTATTTTTTTTCTTTGCTTTCCCTGTTGCATTATATTTTCTCCTTGTAATGAAAATAGTAAACAAAAAAAGACCAAAAAAATGATACAATGATCCCGCTTTTGTTACCATACCCTAGTCTGAAATACCTCCCTTCTTCCCAAATAGCAAGGGGAAAATAAAATTACTAATAAACTTTGTTTCCATGTGCAGATACCAAGAAGCTTTCAACTGCTAAGGGGCTAGCTCGAAGGCATCCAACTCCCGATAATAGATGATGGCACCGAAGCGAAACAACCAAAGATGTGCAAGGTAAAAAAAGAAAAGGAGCGAAATAAGGTACATCTGAACCAAAACCTATATATATCAAAAATCATTTTCTTTTACATCAAACACCGGGGGCATCCCCCCTATATATACAAAAAAGAAAAAAAACAAAAGAATACACCCTACTCCCTGCGCTGCCTCTGGGATGGCCGATCACCACTGTCCCCAGTATCATTGACCCGTGGATCAGGAGACTGATCCACCGATACCTCAATCCAAGCCCCCGGAGTAAGGAGGCATATCCTAAGGAGGGGAGGGCCTGGCAAAGGAACCTCCCTCGCTCTCCTGACTGGCTGACCGTCTGGATTGCGAGCGTGAGGGACCCTCAGCAAGTAGCTCCCGGATAATGGAGTCCTCATGAATGTATTCCCTAACATGCTCGCATGTCGTACTACGAGATTGACCAGCTAAGGAGCCAGTAGACACCGACTCAGAATGGGCGAGATGACCGACCATCCCATGGACCCCCTGCTCACTCCCCAACAACCGGTATTGTCGTCGGTGTATCGTGCCTTGCATCTCTACCCACACCATCTGACAGGCAGCCTCTACCGCCTTTGTTTGGGTTCCCTACGCAATGAGCATATAAGCAAGCAAGTCCTCATGACTATGCACACCTGAGAGAACCTGTCTCACCTCTGGAATGTCACGCCCCCGCATTGTGTCTAGACATGACTCCTCGAGCCGATGAGCCTGCATGTCAACACCAAATCAAGGACCAAGCATACCCACAAAGGAAGGAAAGGATGAAAAGAGAGAAGCATACCAGATCTGCCCGCTCTCGAAGAAGGCACTCTACGGTGGCGACAGTCATCAGGTCAGCAGGTGGCAGAGGAGGAGCCTCGGACGTAGGCTGTTACAACAGAAATAAAAGCACATCAGATACCGTCATGACTACAAAATAAAACTAAAGGCTACACTAACTCAACATACCTAAGTAGGAGGAGGAGTAGACTCCTGGGGAGGAACCTCGGGGGCATAGTTGGGAATGGCCTGCACAAAGGAACAAACAACAAACACAAAAAAACACGATAGATAAAGCCGAATAACAAAACAAACAACTACACACACACACACAATACTTGACTCTCAGGGCAAAAAGAAGCAGTTGTAGCCTCCCTCTTCTAGAGGTCCTTGACAAGCTGATGCTAAAAATATTCAACGCGATATTAGTAAGTCATTAAGTAAAACAAAGCGAAATGGCTCAAGAAAAGAAAACTTACCCAATGCTCTAGCTCAGCTCGAAACTGAGTGGTCACCAGATCCTCTCGACTAGAGGATGCCACTGAAGACGGGTCAAATGCTGAAGCAGATACTCCGATAGTAGAGAGCTCTGCCCTCTGTAAATATAACAGACGATGAACATATCAGAAACAATGAAAACAACACTAACGATTAACTAAAAGCCAAATACAAAACACTCACCAGCCTATCAATCTTTGAGTGCAAACTGGCCTCAACCACGTGACCAGCCTGCTGCTGACCCTGAAGTAGCTCAATCAGCTGTGCCTGGCAAGCCACCTCGCCCTCTCTCACCACCTGAGAAATACGCAAGCATGTTAACCCACTAGAACGAGACAAGTAAACCAAATACAACTAAAACGAAACAAGCTAACAAACTCACCAGAATACGACGGGTCTCTACCAGCTTATCCCTCAGTTGATCCTCTGCAGCCCTGACATCAGCAATCAAGGTCGCCAGGGAAC
Source organism: Chloranthus sessilifolius (assembly GCA_021018995.1). Classification (NCBI taxonomy): domain Eukaryota; kingdom Viridiplantae; phylum Streptophyta; class Magnoliopsida; order Chloranthales; family Chloranthaceae; genus Chloranthus; species Chloranthus sessilifolius. The sequence continues at coordinate 88,289,117 of CM037595.1, forward strand.
GTAACATCTCCAAGTCGAGATGGGGAGCACTCCCCATCTGCTCCTGTGCAAGATGCAGGGCCTCCAATGCCCCGCAAACCCCCGGCCGCAGCATGCCTCGCTCCAGCTCAGCCATTCGCTCACTTAATGTTGCGGCAGAGTCAGGCCCACCAATGCTGAAAGAACTCTTCCCCTGAAATGGGAATTGTGTGAAGAGCCAGTTGTCGAGCTCCTCAAACCACCTCATAAAGGCCCAAGCATCGGCCTCGTCATGATCCCTCGTAACCTCGATCCTCCCAGCCCTATAATCTGCATACTACTCTGGCATCTTCTTCTCAAAAAAGTAGCTAGGGGGACCAGTCTTCTTCTTCGCCACTCGTGGGCGAAGCTCCAGAGGGACTCCCTGAGGGAGTGCCAACTGACACGTGACTTGGGAGAGGTGGATCCACTCCACCATCTCAAAATAGGGGACCCATATCTCCCGCCTGAAAAGAGCCTGACCAGACTATATCACGGCCTATTCGTCCCCCTCGTCATCCCCATAGGGTCTCCAAATTACCTATAACCAGGTGGTCCGAATCAGCCCTGACCTCGACCCGCTAGAAGCATACTAGAGTCCAAGGCACTCTACACACGCTGCCTACTAGTCAGACAGCATCTACCCGGTCATAGGCTCCCCCTCGAAACGTATACCTGTCACACGTACCCAATCCTCCGAGGTCAAAAGCATCATCCCCGTAGGGAAAAGTAGCGCCTGCTACTCCTCACTCCATCTCTCCACTATGGCCCTGACTAAACAGATGTCGAGGTGGAAATGCTCGAGCCTCAGAATCGTCCCAAAACCAAAAGAAGCTAGTCTTGCCTGCTGGAACGCAGGGAGAGCGCAATACCATGCATGGGACTCTACCAACGTAGAGCTAATGCACAGAGACAGTGGCTTCTAAGCGCACAACAACAATATAAATAAATAAATAACAAACAACGACTGGTAACAACAAACAAATTGACGATAGAACGAAGCCAATACGAATAATAAGAGTAAAAAATGACTAGTAAACAAACACAAGAGAAATAAATGATGCAAGACTACGAAAAATAATACATGCGATACAACAATAATCTTGACTACGATACACATGCAAAACATGGAAAGACAACGCAAGGCGACAAAATAAACATTACCTAAAGCTATATATAGCCATGATGCATGAATTCACACATACATTAAAACTAAATGTAGGTTCTGCATAAAGTAGAAGGGTAATCATATCCTAGATAATCTACGTCATAACCTAAAAGCCTAGGAAATTAAAAGAGACTCTTGGTTTCGAACGCCTACCCAGTTCGTCATGAAGGCGTCTGCCAGTGGAATTCGTATCGGATGCTCAGCCTGTGGCGGTTAGCAACGGGAGGGACCTCACCCTCGTCAACCACAACAGCCACCTCAATAGCACCCTCAATCTAGGGAACACCCTCCTCGACAACCCCAGGAACCTCCTCCCTCTCCACGATCAGAACCTCTAGGGCACCCTCCCCCTCTAGCATCCACTCCAACTTCAAAATACTCATGCTACCCTCCAGCTCCATCTCACAAGGAAGTGCTCGAAAAACTAAGATTAATGCAAGAATTCGCGCTAAAATCCGATAGACAGATTGCAAGATATCGAAGAGACACAAAAATCTGAGCACTCAGGAAACAAGGAAGTGCAAAAGCAGAGAAAAATCAGAACGCGCAAGTGAAATGAGAAGAATTTTTTGTTTTTATAGACTCCAGGCAAATCTCGTGCTTTTACCCATGCATAGAATCAAATTAAGTGCACTCATCTCCACGTGGATCCCTAATCCTGTGAAAACCCACATGTGTGCAATGAGCCCTCCGTCCATCTGCACGGGTGACAAATCAAACCCACGTAATGTCGCCGCGCAGAATTATAATCCCATGCCTCCGCAACTTCGCGAGATCCAAAGCGTCACCTCGACATCTAAGCACTCTGGCCCACTGACCTTTCGATTTCGCACAAACACCACCCCGCATAATCAGGTCACATGCCAACACGTTTGTGCGCAATCAAGCCGCTAACTCTTGAATCCCGTGCATTATGAAATACACGTAATTGAATTTTGTGCGAAGTCGTATGCGTGTAATCCCAAAAATTAAACAAAAAAATAATAATATATGTACCGAGGCTGGTAAGGCCTCTAAACACAAACACAAGCCAAAAAGGCCTCTTAACACATATGCATGCACATTAATCAAGTCGAAACAAACAAAGAAATGAAATAAAATTTTATTAATAATTAAAATTCTCTACAAAATATTACCGGTGGCATACCCCTTGAATTTACAACTCAAAACGAAAACTCGAAACCTAACCTACAACCCAAAACGAAAACTCGGACCCCAAAATGGACATGAACTCAAGAGTCGACGCGCAGGAGCATCCAATCAAAAGCAACAGAAAAGTGGAGGGAGAATTGGTTGGGTAACACCCTTTCCATTTATAAAACTTCCATCCCTTCCGCCATCTTCACCTCCTCTGCTGCCGCCTCCTTCTAACAATAATGATGGATGTATGCCATCCATCGTACCCGCCGCATCGACCACTGCGACACCTCTAGCATACCACTTCGACCACAGCGACACCTCCAAATCATGACATCATCCGGAACCACTCCAGGACGAAGATCGCTTGAAATCATGAAGAAGGGGAGAAGAGACATCACGACCGGCTCTTGGATTGCTTAAGGGAGAGAGACGCCAGAAAGGAATGAAGAAAAATGTGAAAACCCCACAAATATATAGACACCCAGCCAATTGCGCGTAATTAAATTCAGCGCCTATCCCATCATGCGAATCCTGGATCCCACGCGAAGTCTAGAGCGCATAGTCAACCCCTGCCGAACCATGCATGCGACGATCCATTCTCGCACACAATCTTCTGTGCGGAATTCAAAAGACGCAAAATGTACATGGCGCGGAATTGAATCCGATGCCTGAATAATCATGCCATGAAATGGCTGACTCTTCAAGCTCACACAGTAACAAATGCCCATAATCAGATTACATGCTGCCCCAAAAGGGCGCAATGAACCTGCAGACCCTTCGATCCCGCGCCTCTGAACCGGCGCGTAATGAAATTCCATGCATACACACGTGCACATAATTCCCCAGTTATAGAAAAAAAAATATATGCACAGACCGAACTACAGAGTTGAAGCACACCTAAAACAAATAGCCCAGACTTACAAAACACACCCTACACCATCCTGAATGCACTCTACACCCATTGTACACACTCCGAAAATTAGACTAGAAATCCCCACCTCTATGCACACATACACCTTAGACACACGAACCAAACTAGAGTAAACCAGACCAGAGCAAGCCCAACTGAGCTGAACCCAAAATCAACCATACCAAAACTAAACCAAAAATGCATCAAACTGAAATTAACGTAGCCGAATCGAACCCGAAATGAAGCAACAATAAATAATGAATAATAAAATCATTTTTTCATAAATAAACAAAATCACACTGGGGGCATACCCCCTTTGAATAATCAAACGAAAGACAAATTTGAACTCAGGACAAACAATCAAAGACACACCCGAGCCGACAAACACTCAGGGATAGCCGCCCAAGTGGCAATACACAAGGAGAGAGATGACTGAGACGCCAGAAGAGGAAACATGAGCTGAGCAAGTTCTAACACAAATCTCATCTTTGCTACTTCTGCTGCCTGAGTTGTCGCCTAGGATGCGATGACAAGTCACATGATCAAGCGACAACACAACAGAGTCCCAGGCCAGCGGAAAAGAAAGAGTGGCTCACAGAAGGCCACTCAAATGCCGATGGATACACTCATGGAAGGCCATTTTAGAAAGCCCCCAAAGGAGAGATCACGAAAGATCAATTGACAAGGCCTACCAAGGACAACTGGGATCGATCACGAGAACTCTGATCCATCTCTTTTCCTCAGTTTTCTGCAAATGAAGATAAACCAATAGCTATAAGACATTTACCCTTTCAAAAAAAAAAAATCCATGACAAAATAGATCAGCCAATGGCATTAAAACACCCAATACATTAATCTAGAAACCAAAAATCATACCTTTCCAACAAGTATCACCTTCACAAAATAAGAGAATAAAACAACACCCATACCTTAAACAAAACAAACACATGAAATTCCTCAAAATAAGGGAATAAAATACACAAAAATCCAATGGTAAAACACCAGACCACAATTGCAACCTATCGTCCTTACACCACAACAGACACCCCAGTCCGAGACCGAAAACAAGAGAAATAAATTAAAATAAAATAAAATACAACAAAACAAAATAAGACAAAATAAAAATAATAAAAAATCAAATAAAAATCGTACAAAATACAAATAATAACATCAAAAGAAAAAACTGCCCCCTGCAGTCCCATCGCAACCAAATCTCCCACTCGCTCCACTACAGTAAAATAAACCGACAAAACAAAACAAAAAATAAAATAAAATAAAATCGTCAGTCATAGTCCATCACAAATGACGCAACCTAGAAAATTCAGGACACCTCCCGACGCCCTGTCATAATCGGAACCTCGATAATAAACAACAATAAAAGCCACATCGCGACGCAAAAATAATGATTATGACACCCGAATGATGGCAAAGCAACCACAAGACAAACCATTCCCTCACTTCCCTACGAATATTGTACCACCACGATCAGAATCACTCCCCGTTGTCCTATCACATGACCTCACCAATCTATCAGAAAGAGGGCCCCCGCCATCCCATCGCACACCTCTGCAATAACATGTCCCATCACGACAGAACGTACACATAACCAACATTGTCTCAGCACCCCAAGCTCGCCAGCGCAAATAAGCCACACCTCCTTGTCCCATCGTGATGCCAAAACCCCACCATACCATCAGCACAAAAGAAAAATAGGTCCCATCACATGACTCGAGATCTGCCAAAGAAAGAAATGAACTATCATTGTCCAATCACAAAGCCATCACAACCTACCACAGCGAGACTAGAAGAAGAGCTCAACCGATTCCCCATCGTGAGAAGTAAGCCCGGACCCCCCAAGGTCCCCATCACACCAACAATCATCGGACCTTGCCACTATTGAAACTAGAAGAAGAGAGGAACCTCTCCGGCATCCCATCGCCCGTCAAGTATCAAGTCCCACCGCGAGCCTCCCATCATGCACGCCGATGTCCAATCACGAGACAAATCAGGTAAGTATCACCCCCTCTGCTCGATATTCTCTATAAAATATAATTAGCTAAAATTAAGTCAAATGTTTTCAAAACCTGTCTCTTCTGATCCGCTAATCACTGTAGTCCTCTCATAAGAGACAATCATCGGTATCCGTGAAGAGGCTAGACGGAGTATTCGACATATCAAGTATCATCTTGACAACCAAACAAAGATCGGATCCACAAATCTCTCACCAATGGATTTGCTCAACGACGTCCCGAAAGTCACGTTTTCTGTCATTTTACCACTGAATTGATCTTAAGTTAAAAACTCAAAATTTTAAAAACTCCTATTTATCGAACTTTCTATCTCTCATCACCTTAATCTGTTATTTCTCCTGGGAAATTAAACACTAAGTATACTCAATCTTGAGCAATCATAAATGTCTACTGGAAAGGGACCTCTGACGCGCCATTGGTATGAGCAATGGCGCGTCCGACCTGACATGACTTGTGAAAGCCTTCACCATCAAATTACATTACATTATCTGGTCACTTGACCTTGTCTCTTGACATTATCTGGTCTCTTGACCTTGTCTCTTGACTTGTGAAAGCCTTCACCATCAAATTACATTACATTATCTGGTCACTTGACCTCGATTGTGTCAGTTTTCCTCTGTTTGACTGTCACTTGCAGCAGGTCGCAATATGCGACAAGATGGCACTTGCACTCGCGATTGAGGATACACCTCTCGACAACTACCACTGGGCCCCTGAATGATCCTCCTTAGCTTGTGCTGATAGATAAGAAAGTCAAGCATTTCATGCCAGCTCCCCATATTCACACTTGATTTCTCAAAGAAATGATAAGGCACCTCGAAAGATGGGTGTCCACTTCTTCAACGCATTCTTATTCCATAAGAACGCAACGAAGAGGGGCATCTGTAAACACCACAATTTTAATCTCTAACACCTATAAAAATTACCTTAGCCAACTGATTTGTCCAAGGGAGCTCACAGAGGGTACCCAGGAACGGGGCCGATCCTCCTTAGCATAATGGGCCACACCCCTTTTTTTCTAGATAGAGTAATGTTAGGAGCCTAAATTAATTAGAAATAAAGTAGCATTAGGAGATTAAAATAATTGGAGTTAGAGTAGCAATAGGAAACTCAATCAGTTAGAGTTAGAGTAGCAGTAGGAGACCCATATAATATTAGACTCAAAGTAGGATAAGAAGATAAAGCAAATTAGACTTAGAGCAGGATTAGAAAGCTAGATTAGACAGACTGACGTTGTTGGAATCGGCTGACCGATGTTCAACAAAGGAGTTAACCCACACCCCGTAAAGCGTGATCAATGACATGTTGCAGCGTCGATAAATATTTGCAGTTGGCGATCGCATCCACTAAGGTGCTTCTCCTTTAGATTTCACCTCTTTAACTTTATGCATTTAATATCTCTTAGTTTATTATTCCACCGCCCCTATCCAGAGTCCACAGGACCGAATTGAGCCACTTATTTCGGAGACCGAGAGGATCCCAGGAAGAGCACGTACCAACAGGAGCGAATATCATTTTAAAGATAATGAATGCGTGCCTCGAGTCCAATTTTTCTTGCCCATTTTATCATTTTCAGATTTCTGGTCGTAATATTTTCTAACAATATGTTCATCTTGTTCAAAGGAATTTGTTTCCATCAATTCTAAACACAACATCTTGAGCAGTTTCCTTCAAACACACTACGTGAAAAAGCCAAAAAAAACCACTGCCTTAAACAGTGGTTTTTTCAAAAAATCACTGTCTTTGACAGTGGTTTTTTTAAAAAAAAACACTACCCTAAACAATTGTAAGAAAAGGAGTGCTTTTTTTTTACCACTACACAAAACAGTGGTTTATGAACTTCAACAACGATTGTTCTTTACAGTCATAGAAAAAACCACTGCTTTTGGCAGTGGTTTTTTTATGCAATTTTGTTTTTTTAAAAATACCTTTTTTTTAAAAAAAAATTACGTAGACGATTTTTTATGCAATTTTTTTTTAAATAATATTTTTTTATGCTTTTTTTAATGCAATTTTTTTTATGCTTTTTATAATACTTTTTTTATAATGTAATTTTTAAATATTTTTTTTAATGCTTTAAAAAAAATTATATAAAGAAAAAAAGCTATTAATCTCATATTTAAATACATCCATTCAACTCAAATGCAAATCATTCAATGCCATTAATAAAAAAAACAGATGCCCAATTCTTTTATTCAAACAAAAGGTTGCATCTCAACCTATGATCCAACCTTTCAAATCAACCAAATATTTTAAACTTTACATGCACAATCCTTTTATTCAAACAAAAAGTAGAAGAAAAGAAAGAGAGTTAACAATCTAAGGACCTCATGGCCCATTTTTAAAATAAAAGAAAAAAAAAAAAATTAATTTGCTTCGCTTCTCCTGCCAAGTGTCACCGTCCCCTAGTGATCTGTTTGAGGTGAGCTTCAAATCAGAAAGCTTCGCCTGAAATAATAAAAATAAAATTAATTTTCGAGTGTAAGGAATATGACGATATGATAATAGGAGTACAAGCTCAAATATCAATACATGTTTAGGGGTATCAATGGACCATTGCTCCCATTTGAGCCACGGGCCCCTTAAGAGGGGTAGGTACTTACTGCAATGACCAAACCAATCTTGACAGTTGAGAAGACGACACCGAGAAAAGCCCCCATGCACACAATGTAGTCGATCTTATCAACCTTCCCTAGATGTATAGCAGCATCATAGTCAATGAGGCCAAGCATTGCGGCTACTATGATAGAGGAGAGAACCACTAAAGGGGTGTAATGGAACAGGGGAGTCTGGAACAGTAGGGTGAACATCAGAGTGATTGACATGACAATGTTGGACATGGCTGTCTTGCATCCTGCATTGAAGTTTATGGCGGATCGCGAGAATGGACCTTTAATATTCAATATATGTGATTAATTCACTGTCTAAATAATGAAGTTTTGGTTTTCAACACCCAAAACTGAAATTTAACCAATCTGAAACCGGTTTCAGTTTTTCGATTTTGGATCAGTTTTGGATCGGTTTCGCAAATTTTTGGTTTTTCAGTTCTTTTTCTCACCCTAGTATTCAGTCGCTAAATTATAAGATAAAAAAATACCTTATATCTTAGATGTAAGAGTAGAGGAGTAGCAGCATAGGTGTACCATATAAAGAGAAGGATCAACAGCAGTTCAGCAATATAATGATTACCAGCAGAATATAGCAAGGATGAAAATAATAGTAGCAGTTTTCCAGAGATCCTAAATTTAGACTTCTGCAGAAACTCGAGAGTTTCAATGGCTGAGATGAAGATCTCAATGTTAGGGTGAAGAGCATGCAAGAAAGAAAATTATTCTTTCGATTTCTCAATCTGAATCTGTCTTGTGAAATAAAAAACGATGTATTGAAGTCTTGGCTGGTAATTATAAAACATAAATACAATCTACTGAGAGAAGAAGAAGATTAAAGGAAAAGAGGGAGCATAATAAGAGCCAAAAAGCCAACCCTAACAAAGTTGTAACTTTATTTTTATAGGAGCTGACGAGACAATTTTTATAATAGTCTCAATTGATTGAGAATCCCTTCTCAATCGATTGAGTCTAAGTTGACTAAATTCAAATTTGAATTCGAATTTGAAGTGGAGGGAAAAAACTGTCCTTCTTGTCAATCGATTAAGAGTTTGTTCTCAATCGATTGACATATAGGTGCAAGGTCTTCCTTCTTCTGATGGATGTAAGGTCAATAACTTATTTTCACGAATTTTGATGCTTCTATTGACCTCTTGGTCCATGGTTCTTGTGTAACCTTTAATTATCCTTTTTTATGCTCTTTGAAGATCCAATAGTCAGAAACACATGCAATCAATAAAACTATATAACAGCCATCAGATGCTTTCATCGGACAGCTAAATGTAGGAATTAAGGTACAAAATATAGTCACATTTCGACACCGATCAGCTATCCTTAGACGAGAGGAGAATTGCCCTACTTACACAGTTAGAGCAGCTGATCACACTAAGGTATAGCAGAGGAGAGTGGTCAGGGCTTACGATATGAATGTTCTCGAACAAATATTTATAATTGGAGAATTAGTCTTGAAGAAAATTATGCCTTTCAAGAATGCTCATCCGAAAGAAAAACTGAAATCGAACTGGGAAGGCCCTTATATCATAACAGCTGCATACCCTGGAACGCCATGTACCTTAGAAAACACTATCTTTAGCCCTGTGATCATCACATCTCGTGGTTAAATACTTATACTTATCACTCCCATAGTCGTCATGACCCATTCCTTGGTCGTACATCATCAATTCTCATAATATCCTCAAGACCTCTGATTTATCGCCCACCTTTTTCTAACTCGGACAATCTGATTAAAGGATTAGTGACTTACCTAACCTATTGCAAAAGCATAAGTAACACCCAATTCTTATTTCCCTTCCCCCACCATTGGAGGAGACGTTAGAGCAAAAAAAAATACGAAGATGTTAGGTTCAATCAATACTCATTATTCTTGCGTTAGCAGGATGCTTTCAAAGAATACATATATCGAAATTTCGAGTGAGAGCATTACGACGAATGAATAAGTCAATGAGCTCGAGGAAGCATAAGCAGACCGTGAGGACATCTCTGGTAACTTTACTAGAAGTGCATAAGCAAGCTGCAAGGGCATCCCTGATGTCCCCATACTACTAGATGTCATTGTAAGGTGGCGGGAGGAGGACAAACTCCTGCTAACCATAGAATGTGAGATTTTGATGGCACCGAAACATGACGAAGAAGCTCAATCATGGCATCCCTTATCCCTCTGAGAAAAAAATTGTTACTCGTCCATTTTGGAAGGAGAATCACATTAGAAGGAGAATCACATTAGAAGCGCCGGCTTGTCCACAAAGAAGACGAGGAACGACGAAGTTACCATCCGGAAAGTGCTACCGAAGGTATTATACTACCAATCCTACCATGCTCCTACACTGGGGCATTTTTATTTTTTTATTTTTATTCTATTATTTTAGTTATTTTCTTTCCCTGTTGCATTATTTTCATTTTTTTTAAAAAGTAAAAAAAAGAAAAAATAAATAAGAAAAAAAAAATAATATCCCCCCCTTGACAACTAGTAAGGGGGGGAACAAAAACTACTAATAGCATTACCTTAACATGTGCAGATACGAAGTAACCTTCAACCATCACCAGGCTAACTCAGGAAGCATTCAAGTCCCAATGACGGTCGATGGCGCTAAAGAAACTAAAAAGTAAAAGTAGACAAAAGAGGTAACTAAAAGAAAAGGAGCCAATCAAGTACATCTAAACCAAAAAAAATCTCTCTATATATAGGTCAAAGTTTTTCTTTTCCTTTTACACTTGTCACCAGGGGCACCCCCCTATATATATACAACGCACACACACAATAAACAAATACACACACCCCTACTCCCTACGTTGTCGTTGGGATGGACGAGCACCGTTGTCCCCAGTATCATCAGCTCAGAAGTCCGTAGACTGGTCCTCTGAAAATACAATCCCTACACCTGGAGTCCTCTGAACCTCTAAACGATGAGGCCCCATGATCGGTGCTGAAATATGACTATATTTCACACTTTAAGTCCTACATTTAGCTGTTCAATGAAAGCATCTGATGGTTGTTGTGAGGTTTTGATGTTTACAGGTGTTTCTGACAGTTAGATCGTTCAAGTGCATAAAAGAAGGAAATTAAAGGCTATAAAAGAGCGATGGACAAAAAGGTCCAAAGAAGCATTGAAAGCCATGAAGAGAATCAACTTTCATCAAGAAAGGGAAGACTTTGCATTGAAGAGTCAATCGATTGAGGCATTATTGTCAATCGATTGATAGATGGAGTAAAAACTTAACCCTAGCAAGTCAATCGATTGAAACATGAAATTCAATCGATTGAGACATGAAGGCAGAAGTGCCCTAAGGGAATTTGAACTAAAAGTCAATCGATTGAGACTTCTGTCTCAATCGATTGAGGCAATTAGGGTTAGGTGTGTTCGGCCATTATAAAAGAGAGGCTAGAGCTTTTGTATGGGAGGAGAGTTTTTATTCGGAGAGAGTTTTATTTTTGAGAAATTTGTGTAATAATTAGAGACTTTTGTAAAGGGTTTGCTTAAGAGTAATAAAATTGTGTTGAGAGTTTCCGAGAATATATTTTATTTTACACCTTCTTTGCTCTTTACTTTGGGAATGGTTTTTGAATGAAATTGAAGATCTTGCACCAAGGATGAGAGGCTAAAGGCTGTAGATCAAGGAGGATGCGATCCCCAGATAAGTACCTATATTTTATGTTTAATGCCATAGTTTGATAATTTCATCATCAAATCGTTTTTCTCAAAGTGTAGTGATCATGTTTTTAGTGTTTTGATCTAACATACCATGAGATACGCTATGCTTTTCACATGATTCATACCGCGATTAGGCTGAGTCATTGTTTTTAGATAGGGTATGCCGGGTTAATGATCATGCTTAATTACTAGTCATGTTTCTCTTAGAATGATGGTGTATTTGATGTTAATAAAATTGTGGGTTTAAAAATAGAAAAGGGTATAAATCTGGGGGTAGCAAATTCCTTGATCTTGTTTTTAAAATTTGTTCTTAGATTTCTCATTACATAATTTTTAGATTAATTTATTTTCTTTCTTGCAATTAGAAAAGTGTTAATTGTTGGTAAAAATTAAATCTGCCCCTTGGTACTTCCTCGGGGATATTTTCTAAATCTCTAGGAAGAATTGATTAAAATTTCAGATTTCCCTGTGGGTTCGACACCCTTGTTCTTGCCTTACTAGAACAGATCTTGTACACTTGCAAGGGTTAATTTAAATCGATCAAGTTTTTGGCGCCGTTGCCGGGAAAATCGGCGAAATTTTGAGTAAATTTCGATTAGAGATTTTTTTTTGTTTTTATAACAGTCAATCGATTGAGACTTGTTTCTCAATCGATTGAGGTTGTGTGTTTTTTGCAATAATTGTGCCTCAATCGATTGACTCAACTCTGTCAATCGATTGACAAACTTGAGATTAAAAAAAAATTCTTTCCCTAATTTTCTTTCTTAGATTAGATTTTGTGATATTCTTTAGGAAGTTTAGGTTTTTAGAAGTTCTTAGTTTAGAAGTTTTTATTATTTTCCACTTTTAGAAATTTTAGGATTTTCTAAAAATTGGTTATTCATTTTTTTTTTTTTTTTTTAGGAAATTTATATTTTTAGGAAATTTATATTCTTAGTTAAGAAGTTTTCTTTTAGGAAAGATTTTTTAGGTTTTTAATTTCTAATTTCTAATTTTCGAATTTAGATTTTTATTTTTATTTTTCTGAATTTAAAAAAAATAAAAATAATAAAATAAAAATAAAAATAAAAATAAATTTCCTGAGTGGTTTTCTTTCCTTTTTCTTCTTACTTTGCCCTCTGTTCATAGCAGCATTCAATCGATTGAAGCTCCTTTCTCAATCGATTGATACTGAGCTACTTTCTGTGTGCTCTTTTCTCTTTTCTCAATCGATTGACATTCCTATGTCAATCAATTGACAGAACTCTTGTGTGTTTTAATCTTTGAACCTCAATCGATTGAGAGAAGCCTCTCAATCGATTGACTGACAAAGTCTTTTTCTGATATTCTGTGTGCTTTCTGACTCTTGGAACCTCAATCGATTGAGAGCATCCCCTCAATCGATTGACTGACAAGTCATTTGTGTGAAATTTTTTGTGCTTCTGTCAATCTATTGAGACCACTGTCTCAATCGATTGAGTCTGCTTGAGGACTTATTTTGGGTTCTTCAAACCTTTGATTGTGGGTGTGGTGTATGAGCTTTACTCGTTCTCATCACCCACATTTGCTACCGTTTAATCCGAGATCGAGCGATCTTTTGCGAGACAATCGTAGAATCCAAAGGAATCGATATCATCCCTCGATACCATGGCTGATCAAGTGCAAGAAATGAATGAAAACAACAACCAGAATGCCAACAATGTAAATAATGGAAATAATAGGAACAATAATTACTATGAGGGACCTAGAACACTTGAATACTATAATGATCCCCGGTTTTTACGAGGATCGAGGTATCATGCATGCTCCCATTCCAGGAATCATTATGAATTCAAATCGTGATGATTCAAATGCTACCAATATTCCATGGTTTGGCAAACGAAAATCCCATACGTTCATCCTAACGAGTTCACTGGGTATGCAAAATGTTGAGTCCACAATGTTCTTGGCGAGATAGCGAAGCTCAGGACTCTTTCCGTTCTCTTTAAGAGACAAGGCAAAACTTGGTTCTATTCTTTAGAACCGCAATCTATTCGAGTTGGGCGAGCTACATCGTCGGTTCCTCAAAAGTATTTTCCCATGACTAAAGCCATAGAGATGCGTCAATAGATCCTTTTCTTTTCCCAACGACCTACAGAGACATTCCATGAATGTTGGGAACGTTTTAAGGAGTTGATCAGAAGTTGCCCTAACCATCACGTTCCAAGGTGGCAACAAGTCCAAAGTTTCTACAATGGACTGATTCCTGAAGAAAGACGCATGGTTGATGCATCTTATGTGGATCTTGTGCCACTTAAAGAGGCCGATGAGTTGTGGGCATTGTTTGAGAAATTGTATCAAACCTCGATACAAAGTGAGACACTGGGGCGAACCACTTTGGACTTAGCACCTAAATCTCATGTGTTGACCAAAGACGGATTGTATGAGGTCAACAATAATAACTCTGATCTATCAACCAAGGTTGATATGCTGTCCAAACAAATGAACATGTTGTTAGCTGCAACCAAGCAAGCTAAAGTTCCTGTCACCCCCACTGTATGCTCAATTTGTGAACACCCAGGTCATATGGCCAATGAGTGCCCAACTACCTTGACATTCCTTCCTGATGAATCTACTCTTCCAGAGCAGATAAATGTCACTCAATCTTATCAGCGGCAAGGAAGAAACGTGTACTCAAATACCTACAACCCAGAGTGGAAAAATCACCCCAACTTTGGATGGGGTGGATCAAACCAAACCGGTCAGTCAACCAAAGAATACCGAGCCAATCCTATGAGTGGACAACAAGCGTTTCCACAAAATTTTCAAACAAAATTTCCGTCCACAGCAATTTTCAGCGAATTCTAATTTTCACCGAATTCTAACTTTCGTGAATGCTCCATATTCTCATCCAAATTCGATTTCGAAAAATCGAATTTCAATCGAAATCCTAATCAATCTCATACGGGCACTTCAAAGGATTCGATCCGAAGAAAAGGTGATCGCGGATGCAATCTTTTCAACAGATGATAATCGACCAAGTCAGTCAATTGGCAAATCAACTGAGTCGACGAGAGGAGGGTAAGCTTCCCAGCCAACTCATCAACAATCCTCGCGACCAAGCATCATCTGATGAAGGACCATTAAATAGTCAACAGTTGAAAGTCACATTCGTGTTGAGAAGTGGACGGGAAGTTCATAATCAAGTGGAGATGCCTGTGGAAGCAGAGGAAGAAAGTGAAGCAGACAAAGAGCAGGAAGCAGAGAAAGAGAAAGAGTCAGCGAGAAGAGCGGAGAAAGAGAAAAGAAAAGAGAAAGAGGAAGAGAAAAGAAGAGAGAAGGGAAAAGAAAAGGTGATAGAGGATGAGTCTCCCTCAACTGTCCAACAAGGACAAGACGAAGATTCAGAAGGGGAACCCGCACCTTTTGTCCCAAAGGCACCATTTCCTCAATGCCTAACTCCTCCATCAAGAATGGGAAAGGGACCAACAAAAATGGAAGATATTTTCGAAACATTTAAGCAAGTAAAGATAAACCTTCCATTGCTTGAAACGATCAAGCAAGTGCCTGAGTATGCAAAGTTTTTCAAAGATTTATGCACTCGGAAGAGAAAGGCAAGTAATCATGTTTCGAGGAAAGTGTTCTTGACTAATCAAGTCAGTTCCATATTGCAATTGGAAACCCCACAAAAACTAAAAGACCCTGGAGTTCCTACTATTCCATGTGTCATTGGTGGGCAACCAGTTGGGAAAGCGTTATTAGATTTGGGAGCCAGTGTTAATTTAATCCCATATTCATTGTACGAGAAACTCGGACTGGGTGAATTGAGACCCACAACGGTCACACTGCAATCGCAGATAGATCGTAAAAAGGCGACGAGGGCGTTATTGAGGATGTCTTGGTTGGAATAGATAAGTTTGTCTTTCCAGTGGATTTTGTTGTTTTGGACATGGACACACCTGTTAAGTCACTTAATCAAGTCCCCATCATCCTTGGACGTCCGTTTCTCGCTACTACCAACGCTTGCATTAATTGTCGAACGGGAGTCATGGACGTTTCTTTTGGAAACATGAAGGTTCGATTGAATATCTTCCATGCGATGAACCATTTCCCAAACGAGGATGAGGTCGAATGTTTTTACATCGATCAGATAGATGAAGTGGTGGATGAGGCATTACCTTCAATGCTTACCAAAGAGGAATTTGAAAATGCTTTGTTGGCCATCTATGAAGAGAAAGGATCGGAAGAGAAGCAGTCCGACGAGATAGAGTCTAGCTCATCATGCCAGGATGATCACTTAGATGCGAGTGTGCCTGAGATAGAATCATTACCTGTTGAGGTGAAGGAAGTGCTGCCTCCATCACTTGAGCAGCCACCAATTGTGGAAATGAAAAAATTGCCAGAGTCCCTCAAATATGCTTTTCTGGGACCTCGTGAAACACTTCCAGTAATAATCTCATCCACGTTGTCGACAGAACAAGAAAAAGAGTTGTTGAAGGTGCTGAAAGAGCACAAGGAAGCTATCGGTTGGACTTTCACTGATCTCAAAGGGATTGACCCATCGGTATGTATGCACAAAATACATTTGGAAGATGAGAGTAAACCTTCAAGGGAACCACAGAGGCGACTTAATCCAAACATGCAAGAAGTCGTTCTCAAAGAAGTCATTAAACTCCTTGATGCTGGAATCATCTATCCGATTTCTGATAGTGAATGGGTTAGTCCAATCCAAATTGTTCCGAAAAAGTCCGGAATCACTGTGAAGAAAACTGCTGAAGGAGAATTGGTCCCCACTCGAGAAACTACTGGATGGCGTGTCTGCATTGACTATCGAAAATTAAACACCGCCACCAGAAAGGATCATTTTCCCCTTCCGTTCATTGATCAAATCCTTGAGAAGTTAGCTGGGCAAGAGTTTTACTGTTTTCTTGATGGGTATTCGGGATACAATCAGGTGCCTGTTTACCCAGCTGATCAAGAAAAGACAACGTTCACATGCCCTTATGGTACGTTTGCATACCGCAGGATGCCATTCGGCCTATGTAATGCCCCGGCCACATTTCAACGGTGTATGTTGGCCATATTTTCAGATATGATCGACAAATTCATTGAAGTATTCATGGACGACTTCTCGGTTTTTGGGAGAACCTTTGATTCTTGTTTGAATCATCTTTCACAAGTCTTTTAGCGTTGTGTTGACTCCAAACTTGTTCTTTGGGAGAAGAGCCATTTTATGGTTAAACAAGGGATTGTTACGGGCACATTGTTTCATAGAAAGGAATCGAGGTGGATAGAGCAAAAGTTGATCTAATTGCTAACTTGCCACCACCCAAGATGTTAAACAAATTCGATCATTTTGGGACATGCAGGATTTTATAGAAGGTTCATTAAGGATTTCAGCAAGGTGGCTAAACCATTGTGCACCTTGCTTGGCAAAGATGTTCCTTTTGAATTTACTGAGGACTGCATGCAAGCATTTTTGAAATTGCGAGAGCTCTTATCCAATGCACCAATCATCCAGCCACCGGATTATTCTCTCCCATTCGAACTCATGTGTGATGCATCTGATTACGCCATTGAGTGTCCTAGGGCAGAGGGTGAATAAATTACCTCACGTAATTTATTATGCTAGCAAGTCATTAATTGATGCCCAACTCAATTACACCACCACCGAGAAAGAATTATTAGCTGTGGTGTATGCTCTGGATAAGTTTCGTTCCTATTTGCTTGGATCGAAAATAGTGGTCTTTTCAGACCATTCCGCTCTGAAATATCTTCTAGCAAAGAAGGATACTAAACCGAGATTAATCCGTTGGATCCTTCTGCTCCAAGAGTTCAATTTCGAGATTAAGGATAAGAAGGGGGTTGAGAACGTGGTGGCTGATCATTTGTCGAGAATTTTACCTGAAAAATCTGCAATACCTGAGACCATCCGTGACACGTTTCCGGATGAACATTTGATAGCAATTGATGTAGCTTATGCAAAGGTTCCATGGTTTGCGAACATTGTGAATTATCTGGTTACTGGCAGAATCCCCACTGAGTGGGGAAAGAATGATAAGAATCTCTTTTTCTCCCAAATAAAATACTATTTTTGGGATGAACCGTGTCTGTTCAAATTCTGCTCAGATCAGATCATCAGGAGATGTGTACCCGAACAGGAGCAAATTAGCGTCCTACACTTGTGTCATCTTTCACTGTGGCGGCCATTTTGAGGATGTAAGACCGCCGAAAATCCTTCAAAGCGGATTCTCGCCTCCATCTTCGTGGTGCTCAATTTTGCAAGGAATGCCGACGATGTCAACAGCTTGGCAATATTTCAAAACGGAATATGATGCCCCTTAATCCAATTCTGATTGTTGAAATTTTTTATGTTTAAGGGATTGACTTTATGGGTCCCTTTCCCCCATCCTTTGGGTTTTCATATATTCTAGTGGCTGTTGATTATGTCTCGAAATGGATAGAAGTTGTGGCAACCCAATCGAATGATCATAAGGTTGTGGTCAAATTCCTCAGAGAAAATGTGTTTAACCGATTCGGGATTCCAAGAGCAATCATCAGCGATGGCGGTTCGCATTTTTGTAATAGCCATTTTGCCACCTTAATGAAGAAGTACGGCGTCACTCACAAAGTTGCTACGCCATACCATCCATGCTAGCGTCGGTGGAAGTGTCTAATCGGGAAATTAAGCGAATTCTAGAAAAAACGGTCCGACCGGATAGAAAAGATTGGTCAAACCGGCTCTCAAAGGCTCTGTGGGCCTATCGGACCGCATTCAAGACTCCAATTGGAATGTCTCTGTTTCGAATTGTTTACGGGAAAGCTTGCCATCTTCCTGTCGAAGTGGAGCATAAAGCATTCTGGGCGATAAAAAGATTTATTTCTGACATGCAAGCGGTAGAATTGAATGAATTGGAGGAATTACGCTACGAAGCGTATGAGAATTCGAAGATGTACAAGGAAAGGTACAAAAAGTTGCATGATGCGTCCCTTTCTCGGAAAGAATTTCACGTTGGCCAAAAAGTTTGGTTATTCAATTCCCGACTGAAGCTCCACCCGGGAAAATTAAAATCTCGATGGGAAGGCCCATTTCAGGTAGTGTCCATTAACGCGCATGGTGCCATTGAAATTCGGAGCCTTGTTGATAATCGCATTTGTAAAGTTAATGGGCAAAGACTCAAACCAATGTTTGAGCCGGTCACCCAGTTTAAGATTGAGGCGATGCACCTCCGTGATCCTGAGGATTGATCACTGAAAGGTCGAGCTGTCGACATGTAAACTCAGCGCTTCCTGGGAGGCACCCCAGTTGTTTTATTTTTATTTTTTTTATATGTGTCTTTCCATGTTTGTTGTTCTTTTTAGTTTAGTCTTATTTTTCTGAAAAAAAAAAAAAAAAAAAAAAAAAAAAAAGAGTCCCCAGTCAATCGATTGACTGTGATTCCTCAATCGATTAAGCTTCATCATCATTTTTTCAGTCTTTTGTCTCAATCGATTGAGAAATTGGCCTCAATCGATTGACATCTTAAGAGTTTGTGCATTTGTGTTGGAATTTGGACAGCCACCCGACAACTCTTGTCATGGCAGCTTACTTCTTGGGTTGGGCATTGACCCTTTAATGCCTTACGTTTCCAAGGACACCAACCGGCGCTATTTTGTTCTCACAACTATTCCTCAATCGATTGACACCTTAGCATCAATCGATTGACCTTCAATAGTGGAGTAATGGCAAGAGCCACATCTCCCAGGCAGTGCCACGTTGCCGCTCCCACCTCGCGACGTGGGTAGTCCATGCATCCTCAATCGATTGAGCATTAAGCCTCAATCGATTGAGGCTCCCACTATATATATAGTACTCCCCACCCGTGGAGTCCTCCTTCGAAATCCAGCCAACTTGTCACGCCGATAAACTTTGCTCCTCCTTGTTTTGATCAAATGGCTGCCCTTATCCGACCACCGCGCCCAGCCAATGATCCGATGCGCATCCCTAATGAGCATTATATCGATCGCCAATTCCAAACGGAAAATTTCTTCGACTTGGTGAAATACCGGAACATCGTGGAATGCGCACGGTCGATCGAATTCATCGAGGCCCTCCGCTTGGAAATGCTGCTGACCCCACCACCCATCGATGTCGCCCCGCGCATCATTCGGCTATTCTATCAAAAGATGGTGTGGGTGCCCGAGACCCTCTCCCCAATCGGCTTGCCGTTCATCACCATCGAGATCGATAACTGGCAATATAACCTCCATGCCGCTGATCTCGCCCGTGCTTTTTAATTTCTACGAGGCTCGTCCCGTGAACCACCACCTTCCTCCGGCTATCGAGCGTAGCCAAGATGATATGATCGCCGATATGTGTGGTGGTCGTCGTGGGACCGGTCAGGCCACAAAGCGCGCTGTGTTGCCCATGGATATCCTCTTTTGGGATATCGTTATGGCCAATAACCTTCTGCCACATGGCACAAAGTCCGAGCGGACTTTGGGTCGGGTGACGGCGCTCTACGCGGCACACACCAATACTTGGTTTGATGCGTCTGGGTTGATGCTCGCGGAGATGTACCGCTGCCATAGTGATATCGCCCATACGCCATTCTCGCCAAGCGTCTACACTTCCCACACTATGTGATGCACCTTCTGGATCACCTTGGCTGCCCCATCTATGACGATGAGGTGATGGGTGACATGCAATTTTACCAATATGGTGTGAATGTTTGGGTCAAGAGTATCAAGGCGATCATCCGCGTGCAATCAGCCCCGGTTGAGGATGCTCCTCCTCCTCCCCGTCCAAACCCCGCCCAGCGCCAACGTGGCGGTGTTAGGCGACCTCGTCCTGAAGAGGTCCCCGATTTTGATGCTGAGGCGGCTGTTGCTCGCCTCGAGATGCGGATGGACGGGCTGAATGCACGGCTCGGTGGTGTGGATAGGCGGTCCCGATTTCAAACCGCTCTCCTTATGCGGATGGCTCGCGAGTCATTCCCGGGTCGTGCCGACCATTTCATCGACGGCGCGAGAGCAGCAATGAACGAGGAGCGGGAACCGGAATATGAGGATGATGATGATGTCTACTGATTGTCTTGTTTTATTTTGTTTTGGAGTTTTTCTGTTTTGTCTTTATTTTGTTTGTTGTTTGATATGTCGGATCAGTGTATGCATGCAAGCATCAATGCTAACATTTTCTTTATTTTGGCATATTTGTGGTTGGTTTCGAGCTCTCAGTCAATCGATTGAGACCACTGTCTCAATCGATTGAGCTCCCTCATGCTCCCCTATATTTTCCTCCATCAATCGATTGAGAATTCTGTCTCAACCGATTGACTGATGCACCTAATTTTGGAAAGTCCTGAGTTTGACCTTTACTTTTAGTATGGTATATCAATCGATTGACATTTAGGTGCCAATTGATTGAAACTTGCTTGGTCAACCAGTCAACCCCTGCTGGAATAGGAAAGTTTCTCCAAATATTTGATTTGGAGATCGGATTTAATTTGCCACCACCCCATATCTTTGACCTCTCTTGTCAATCGATTGACACCAACATGTCAATCGATTGACTGTTACTTCTTTCTAAAAATTCTTCATGCACCGACTGTCCGAAATTTCTTTCTTTAGAGTGTCCTTTTAGGAACTTTTCAGCTATTTAGGGCACTTGCTGGGTCCTCCTCTTAGTCCCAATTTTCAGTATCCGTCCCCACCTTGTCGCCATGTCTTCCATCCGTCCTCGTACTCGAGCCGCAGTCCAAAAGTTAATGGAACCCGCACGCAAACGTGCCCGATACAACGCTCCACCGCCACCATTCGATTGGTCCACCCATGCCATCCTCCACCTTGATGAAGAATCTGTTTCATCACCCGTACACACCACCCCTACCTCACCCTTATCACCACCTCGGGCACCATTCCCACCCGTCGGCGCGGTTGGAATTTCTGAAGAAATGTGGCGCTACGCTTTTCCGAAGCCGCGGGGAGGAATTTCTACCATGGAGGACTAGAGGATTTGTTTTCGGTTTTTAGGATCTAATTTTACATGTCTTTAGGGTAGGGTTGTTTTATTTATTATTTTCGTTTTGGTTACGTTTGTTTAGTTTTGCGTCACGTTCAATTTTGCTTTAGTTTGTACTAATTTTCTTTTTAATAAATATTTAGTTTCGTAGTTGTGTTTTTCTCTCTTTCACTTGCTCGGTTGTTTTGTCCTTTGATTGCATAGAACAGGTTTGGGGGAGGCCTTCTTCCCTTTCTCCGCATCATCACCAATGAGGACATTGGCCAGTTCAGGTTTGGGGGGGTAATTGGTTGTTTTCTAAATTAAAAAAAAAAAAAAAATATATATATATATATATAATAAAATAACTTTTTAGCAGTTCTCGGATTTTTGAATGCTTATCAGTCAATCGATTGAGACTACCGTCTCAATCGATCAACTGATAAACATAAAAGGGTATAAGAATTTGTGGCTCAATCAATCGATTGAGTCCAATATGTCAATCGATTGAGAATTTGGTCTCAATCGATTGACTGATGGTTGGCAAATGCTGTAATTTAATTGATTATTCATATTGTTGAGCATGAAGATTCTTCCTGAATTTCTTTAAACAAAGCTATCATACCATGGTTATTTTATGAGTGCCTATAAGGTGTAGATATTGAACATTAATAATCATGAATCATGCTTAAAAATAATTGTTTTCATCACTTGCTTTCAATCTCAAAATCGGAGGATTAAGTGTGTAACATGGAATCTTAAAGATCACAAAGAAAGACTAAAACCTTGAAAGTTTTTGAAACACTTGTCCTCGTTCTTGATGAGTGCTGAAATAAATTCGGAATATCCTTGAAATTCTTGTTCCAATTGTTAAATCTCATTCCGATTACTTTGATTTGAGATTTTATGTGTGTTATAACATTACACTAGAAATCATTGTGTACTAACTCAAGGCAAATAGGCGTATTTTACCATCATGAAAGGAAATGATCTAAGGCCATCATTGGTTCGTCTGTGCTTAAAATGTCCCACCTCATAAATTTATCCTTCTAGTACACCTTTTAGCTTATTGAAAAATTTACCTTTATACATTCTTTGTTAAGCTGCAATAACCTTTAACCCCTTACCGCTTCTGAAAATTCAGCTTGCCCTTACTTATTTCTGAGAAATTAGGAACAAGGGATGAAAATGAGTGAAAAGAGAGTAAGTGGGGATTATATGTGTTGTAGTGTGTACTGAAAACAATGAACAATATGAGGTGCTTCAAAAAAAAAAAAAAAAAAAAAAAAAAAAAATTATATATATATATATATATATATATATATATATATATATATATATATTAAGAAGAATGGTGAGAAACTAGAAAAGAAAAAGAATAGAAATACAAAATCAGAAGTTGTTTCTTTTCCAATTTCTCAGAAATTTTTGAATCCATCTTTCCTTTCTTTTCTTAACCTTAACCCGAGCCCCATTACAACCTTAGAAAAGACCTTTTTGATCCAATCATGAGTGATGAAATGCCTTGTGGAGAGTAAGTACATAATTGTCTATGGTGCTTGATATATGTATGCTTAAAATACAGATATCTTTCTTAATGAGATTTCCCTTATAATTCTTTGATACACCGTCTTTCTTTAAAACTTGTGAGATTTTCTTCTAATTGTGTTGCAATTCCATCTCACACCTGAAAAAAAAATATATATATATATATATATATATATATATATATATAATAAAAACTCATTCATCAGGAGTGATTTCATTCTGAGTGTATACCCATGGTGAGGATTGGAGTCTAGACATGTGATCTAAAAGTTCCAGTTTAAGCTTTTCCTCTGATATAAGAACTTTGGGCAGTGATGATCTCACGACATTGAGGCATGAAATATGAACATTAGAAGACAATGGTCTGAACTGAATGTGGCATAAATGGAATGAACATGGTTAGATGTATTCTAAAAAGATTTTTCAGGGGCATCTAATTGCTAAAGGACATGATTAATCAATTCTGAAATTCTGATAGCCTTGAAGTTTGTAGGTACCTTCACTGAAAACCTTCAGGAGACACAACTCCTCCACTAGGGATCACCTAGGGGTTTAAAGGCTTGTTGCACATGCTAAGTGCAATCGTGTTCCCTACGAAAGTGGCATTTAAATTTTTAGGATGTTAGTTTTATTTGCGTTTTATAAGTTTATCATTCTCTTTGCTCGAGGACTAGCAAAGTGTAGGTTTGGGGGTGTGATCGGTGCTGAAATATGACTATATTTCACACTTTAAATCCTACATTTAGCTGTTCAATGAAAGCATCTGATGGTTGTTGTGAGGTTTTGATGTTTACAGGTGTTTCTGACAGTTAGATCGTTCAAGTGCATAAAAGAAGGAAATTAAAGGCTATAAAAGAGCGATGGACAAAAAGGTCCAAAGAAGCATTGAAAGCCATGAAGAGAATCAACTTTCATCAAGAAAGGGAAGACTTTGCATTGAAGAGTCAATCGATTGAGGCATTATTGTCAATCGATTGACAGATGGAGTAAAAACTTAACCCTAGCAAGTCAATCGATTGAAACATGAAATTCAATCGATTGAGAAGGCGTAGTGCCCTAAGGGAATTTGAACTAAAAGTCAATCGATTGAGACTTCTGTCTCAATCGATTGAGGCAATTAGGGTTAGGTGTGTTCGGCCATTATAAAAGAGAGGCTAGAGCTTTTGTATGGGAGGAGAGTTTTTATTCGGAGAGAGTTTTATTTTTGAGAAATTTGTGTAATAATTAGAGACTTTTGTAAAGGGTTTGCTTAAGAGTAATAAAATTGTGTTAAGAGTTTCCGAGAATATATTTTATTTTACACCTTCTTTGCTCTTTACTTTGGGAATGGTTTTTGAATGAAATTGAAGATCTTGCACCAAGGATGAGAGGCTAAAGGCTGTAGATCAAGGAGGATGCGATCCCCAGATAAGTACCTATATTTTATGTTTAATGCCATAGTTTGATAATTTCATCATCAAATCGTTTTTCTCAAAGTGTAGTGATCATGTTTTTAGTGTTTTGATCTAACATACCATGAGATACGCTATGCTTTTCACATGATTCAAATTTGAGTCATTGTTTTTAGATAGGGTATGCCGGGTTAATGATCATGCTTAATTACTAGTCATGTTTCTCTTAGAATGATGGTGTGTTTGATGTTAATAAAATTGTGGGTTTAAAAATAGAAAAGGGTATAAATCTGGGGGTAGCAAATTCCTTGATCTTGTTTTTAAAATTTGTTCTTAGATTTCTCATTACATAATTTTTAGATTAATTTATTTTCTTTCTTGCAATTAGAAAAGTGTTAATTGTTGGTAAAAGTTAAATCTGCCCCTTGGTACTTCCTCGGGGATATTTTCTAAATCTCTAGGAAGAATTGATTAAAATTTCAGATTTCCCTGTGGGTTCGACACCCTTGTTCTTGCCTTACTAGAACAGATCTTGTACACTTGCAAGGGTTAATTTAAAATAGATCACCCCACCACAAAACCCCCTTCACTCGTTTGACTAACAGATCGTCTTGATCGCGAATGAGGAGGATACCCCGCAAGAATCTCATGAGCAACAGAATCCTCACGAGCATCACCCCTGACCCTATCACGAGAGGTGCGACGAGACTGCCCAACCGAAGAACCTGTAGCCCTCAACTCCGACCCACCAAGCTGACTAGCTAGCCTATGTATCCCCCGCTCACTCCTCGTCATACGATACTGCAGCTGATCTAGGGTCACCTGCATCTCTGCCCGCATCATCTGACGTGTCGCCTCCAATGCCTCATCCTGAGTCCTCTGCGCAGCCATCATCTCAACAAACAGGTCGTCGCGACTCTGTTGTCCCCAAGGATCCATCTCACCTGGTCCAGCCTCTCTTCCAGAAGTCATCCAACCATCTCAGCAGTCACTAGATCGGCAGGAGGCACAGAAGGGACAGCAAACATAAGTGGCTACAACAAGAACAAACAAATACATCAGAAAATACTATGATGATAAATAAACCATGAACATAATAACTAAAGCATACCTGAGTCGGGGTACGAATAGACCCCTGAGGGGGAGCCTCAGGAGCGAAGTCCGGAACAACCTGCACAAAGAACCAAACAAACCAACATAAGACATGTCAGAACAAAATAAAAATGAAATAACCTAAACAGAATTATGCCACACCAAAAAAACTATACCTGACTCTCTGGGCGTAAAGAAGCAGTAGTCTCTTCCCTCATCTGAAGATCCTTGGAAATTTGACGTTGAAATACCACATGATATTAGTAAACTATTAAGAAAGCGAAATAATAACACCCAACGAACTGTGATAATTACACAAATGAGTTAAAAGATTGAATGGAAACTTACCCAATGATCTAACTCGGCCCGAAGCTGAGCCATCACTAGATCCTCTCGACCGGAGGAAGCAACTGAAGATGGATCAAATGCCGGAATGGGACCTCCAATAGCGAGCTAGGCCCTTTATGAACAACAATGAACATGTCAGTCGGCAAGCCCCCAATGCTAGCAATTAATAAAACCAAGCTCACATATATTGACACTTACCAATCAATCAATGTTAGATTACAAACTGGCCTCCACCTCTCAGTCAGCCTGCTACTGACGCGTAGCAACTCGATCATCATCACATGACTAGCGACCTCGGCCTCCCTCTCAGACTGTCCAAAATAAAATAAAACGAGACACCACAACTATGTTAGAACAACTGAAAGACTAAGTCAACATAATGCATAAACAATAAAACTAATAAATCAACTCACTGGGAGTTGTCGAGTCTCTTCTAGCCAAGCCCCCAACTCATCCTTCGCTGCCCTAGCTTTAGCAACTAAGAGGGCTAAGGTGTGAAGCATCTCCTCATCTAGACGAGGAGCACACCCCATCCTCTCCATCACCCTATGGAGGGCGTCTAATGCCCCCCGCACACTCGCGGTGAGATGGCCCTACTCTAATGCAGCCAACCTCTCCCTCAATGCAGACGCCGACTCCGGCCCACCAATTGCGAAATAACCACTCCCATGGAAGGGACGTGTGAAGAGGCGCCCGCCACCCAATGCGCTAAACCATCTCACATACTCTCGGGCGTTCGCCTCGTCATGCGCCCCTGTGGCCCTGGTCACCCCACCTCTAAAATCCGCTATCTGAAGCGTCATCCGCTCTGCAAAATTCTGGTCAGGAGGGCCGATCATCCTCTTTGCCACTCTGTGGCGAATCTCTGGAGGGACTCCCTGAGTGAGCCCCAGCTGTCGTACCACTCGAGATGTTTGGATTCTCTCCACCCTCTCAACATAATGGACCCATGTGTCTACATAAAAGAAGGGCCGGCCAGACTAAATCACTGGCACGCCGGCATCCTCCTCATCCTCATAGGGCCTCCAAATCACCTATAATCAAACAAACAAGCTGACCCCTCAATGAATCCTCGGATCCTAAAAGACCGAAACGAAATGAAATAAAACATACACATGATGATCTACACCTGCCCCGCATGCATATCCTCGAAGAGGCCTCGCGCAGTCTGATGATCCGAAGACCAACGACGACCCCTCAACGCCTCCCTCCACATGTGCATCCGATAAAACGTGAATCTCACCTCCAACGGAACCCCCGGACGAAGAAAAGCAAAGTGATAATATGCCTAAAACTAGAAAACAAAATAGAAGAAACGCTAAGTAGATGTTACTATCAAAATACCAAGAAAAATAAAGACACTATGACATTAATTTACTGAAACTCACCTGGAGGAAGGGAAGGAAGCCTCCGATCGTCGCGACACCCTATCCTCGATGGTAAAGCTGCTTATAGAGATGCGCCAATGTGTCCGCACCCCATGCATAGGTAGGGACCTGATCCAAGTCTCCAAGAATCATCAAAAATAACCCAGTGACGCATCCCTGAGTCGAAGAAGAAAAGAGCACTGCACCAAGGAAGTGCATCAAGAATGCTCGGAGCACCCTATCCGCAGCCAACCCCAGCTCTACCACTGGCTCCTTACCCATCACCACCACATAACGTGCCTTGTAAGATGCCCTTGCCTCCAAATGGTGCCTCAGAGGAATGAAGCCACTCGTAAACATATCAAAGAACCAAGTGACTCGAAATACACCTGGCCCCGATTCACTCGATTTATACGGCACACCCAAAATCTCCTCACATACTGCCAAATACTCTCCTGCCATCCGCCTCGTGATTGGCTCACCCTCAAAATGAAGACCAGTAATGCGAACCTAGTCCTCTAGGGTCGGCAACATCATACCCACTGGAAAGAAAAGCGCCTGATGCCTCTCCCTCCACCTCTCCAAAATTGCCGCGATCAAGCCCCGATCGACCTGAAAGGGCTCCAGCTTCAGGATCGGTCTGAAACCAAAAGACACAAACTGCGCTCGCTAAAACTCCGGTAAGGCACGATACCAAGTATGAAACTCGATCCATGCCGAGCTGATAGTCAGCTGCGAGGGCTCCTATTGAACGAAACACAAATAATGATAGTAAGACTAACACATACCTACGACGAACAACAAACAGGTTTAGAGCTAAAAGTAAACAAAATATTCCCAAACACCCATTAACAACTCATAACAAATACACATAATATGATAAGAACAACTAGACAGAAACATGACCTATCTCTAGATGCGATCAATGTGCATGAGTGAGCACACAACCGATAATCAATGTAGGTTCGACATAAATTAGAAGGGTTTCCAGATCCTACTAAGTTTATGTCATAACCTAAATGCCTAAGAAAATGAAGGAACTCTTGCTCATGGGTACCTACCCGGCCTCGAGCTAAGAAATCCTCCAGTGGGAAGTGGCTGCGATCCCGATGCTCCTCACCTTGATGCTCCTCAGCCGCACCCTCGGGTATCTCACCCTCAACCCTCACACCCTCCTCCTCAGCTACACCCTGCTCAATCTCGAGCACCTCCTCCCTGACCCCCACCTAGTCAACCTCCGGTACCTCCTCTCTAGCCACCTCCCCGACAATGGCGTCGGTCCGAGCCTCAGAGGTCTCACCTATCTCCCCCATCATCATCCTCTCCAACTCAGAGATAGTAAGAGCAAGTCTACCACTACCCTCAGACTCCATCCTAGAATAAAGAGCTCAAAAAACTAAAGAGAACGGAAGAAACGACGCATAAAACGGACGGCCGGATCGTAAAATATCACAAAAACACCAAAATCTGGGCACAAGGAAATCGGGGAAACCAAGAATCTAAGACCAAAACGGATAGTGCGGGAAAAATAAACATTTTTGAACTATTTATAAGGTACGGTTGAATCGCGCACATAAACTCACGCGCTCAATCCAATCACGCACCACACCACCCGCACTTAATTCGGATCAAGGGGCCAGCCATGAGTGCGTAAACGGATTGTCGCCTGCTCACACTATCTCGACCACCTGGTTGCGCGTCTCCCACCAGGCGTGTAATCATATCAAGTTCCAACACAGTGGCATGCAAATGCCAATAGTCACTTCAACAGTGACCGGCCACCGCCCTAATCCTGTGCTCCAAACTGTGCGCTTAACTTAATTAAATGACCAGAAGCCGGCGCTTAATGACCTTCCGACCCTTTGAAACGCGCGCTCCTATTTGGGCGCCCAATTTATTCATGCACTCGGAGCACATCGCGCAATTTCTCAGAAACCAAAAAAAAAATGCCCAAAACAGCAGGCCCAGGCCCTAAATTGGAAAAAATTTTACACTCACTATCAACCCCAAACTACGCCCCTATTAAGACCAATCCAAAAACACTCTTAACTTAAAAAACAAACCAAACTAAACTGAACTAAAGAAATGTCCAACATCACTCACACATTCCAACTAAGACCAAACTAAACAAACAAAAAAAAAATGCCCCCATCATTTATACACTCCAACTAAGCCCAAACTAAAATCAAAACAAAAAAAATGCTCCTAACATGCCTCGATCTAAAATAAATAAACTAAATCAAACCAAACTTAAACAAGTAAGCCTCACCCTCAAAACTAGTCAAATAATCTACAAAGTCAACCAAACCAAAAGTTACTAAATATAAATAATCACAAATGGAATTAAAAACATAATTACTTCATAAATAAATAAATAATTACAAAACACACCGAGGGCATACCCTCTGAATATACAACTTAAAATAAGAAATTTAAAATCGACACATTTAGGCAATGCCCGAATCCGGATTTATTCGAGAAACTAGAAATCTCAGAGAAGCCCGGAGGGGGGGGAGCGCCCTGAACAAATTCTAATAGTGATAACCTCTTCTCTTAGCCCCGAATCGGCAGAAAAGGAAAAATGGCTCACGGAAAGCCACCCAGCATCTGCGGGATCCACCTTTAGAAGCTCAGCTTGGAAAGCATAACAAGGAGGAGCAACTAACGCTGAATTCGCAGAGCCTACTGAGAAAAAATAGGCATCGGTCACGAGAACTCTGACCATGCCTTATCCTTGGGTTTCCTTTCTACCACTTTCTTCTCCTCCACCTCTTCCATTAGCATGGTAGCAATTCAACTGCTATCTCACATTCTGAATCCCGTCCATTCTCAACAATCCACTCAATAAACACAACTCTTCAGGTCCAATACCCGGGATACAAAAGAGAAAGGAAAAAAAGACACTAATGAACAAACAAAAAAATACCCAAAATCACAAAAAAATGCCTTAAAACTTTTAATCCTAAACTTGAAATAAAATTCAAAACAAAAAGAACTCAAAGCTTTTAGCTCTCACATTTATAAACTATACCTCCTAAATTACCAAGTGACAAGTGCCACACCTTTGAAAACCCCTTCCAATCTAATTAAATCTAAACCAAACATATACCCCCTTTGAAAGACCACAATCCATGAAAAACCTAGATGAACCAATGATCACACAACACTTACCCCTTCAAGGAAACACAAATTCAAAGTAAAGTAAACAAGCCAATAAGATTTGAATACTTAACACCCATCTAGAACTTTTTAAAATTCATGTCTTTTTAACAAGTGTCACCTCAAGTCAAACAAAAAGATCAAAGACTAAAACAAAGTACCTTAAACTTTATATTCAAAAAAAAAAAAACTCTAAAATGAGACCCTAATTTGTTTGGGACACCAAGAAAAATGCCCCAACCAAACCCATCGGAACCGAGTAAACCCTCTAAACAAACTCCATAAAAATAAAAAAAATTAAACTTCAAGCTAAATTAAATCCTAAAATAAGTCAAACAAATCAAATAAATCCAACCAATTCGTTAATAAGTTTAAACGAATAAACAAGCACGACAAAAAAAAAAAAATCTCTCTGTATTTATAACTCAAATTTTATAAGTATCACCAAAGGCATACCTCCTGAATTTACAACTCAAAATGAAAACCTACTTTAACCTACAACCCAAAATGAAGACTGGGTTCAAAACTTAGATGAAACGAGGAGCAGATTCCGCTCGGAGCGTCTAATAAGAGGCTTCAGGGAGGACTGGTTGGAAAGCATATCCCTCCACTTGTTACTCCCTCTTTTCCACCATCTTCACCACCTCCGTTGCCGCCTCCTCAATGTTGTTTTCACTGCTCCCTAAAAGGGATCGATGTGAAGACGAGCACCCTCATTCCCAATACTGCTCATTCCCAAAATAATGTCGTTCCCGAGCATCACCTCAGGATGAAGATTACGCGAAATAACAAACAAAGGAAGAAATGACATCCCAATTGGACGGTTAGATCACTCGATATCGCTAAAACACGAATTTCATAATACAAAATATCCAGAAAAGGTCAAAACTCGAGACTAAACCAGAGAATGAAAAACAAACGAAGGCTCCCTCGCTTATATAGAGTACGAACTCAATCACGGGCTAGAGCACATGCGTTTAACTCAATCACGCGCTAGCCACACTGCGCATAATCAGAAACACACGTTATGATCCAAGTGCTCAATGAAACCATCGCACGCACCAATGGCGTGATGCTCCGATCACGCGCAGGCTATAGACTGCGCAACCCAATCAAACTACCAACTCACACCGTGCAATATGAAAGGTCACCCGCACAGTGATCTGGTGACGCTCCGATTACGCGCAGGCTATAGACCATGCAACCTGATTAAATGACACACTGTAGCCGCGCGACATGAAAGGTCACCTGTACACTGACCTGGTGATGCCTCGATCACGCGCTAAGATTATAGCGCATAATACGATCACACACAAACTCACATACGCGTAAACAACCCCTCAAGCCTGAGATCGCACACCTGAAGACAGGTAGGCAATCTTATTGAGCGACCTAAAACAAGCGTGCAATTCCTGACTTTGGACGAAATCTACACCCTCACACCTTTGTATCCCATTTTGGCCAAAATTCTTTTGTCCCATCACGTAGCCTCACTGGCTGTTCTGGGAGAAAAGAAAGACCTTCTCACCCGTCCCATCGCGTACCCTTACATGATAAGAAGCATTGACAGCACCCTTGTCCCATCGCGACAGGACACACATATCACCGACACGAATAACACCCCTATCGCGACACTGTAAAAGCAACCAGCACAATACTCCGCTCCTCACGATCAGAGTCACTTTCCACTTACCCCTATCCGATAGCATAACCCCGTCACACATGCCCCATCGTGACAAGATGCACACATGATATCACTTCAATATCATGTCCCATCATAATAAATTAGTCATGTCCCATCGCGAAAAGTCAAAAGAAAATCTCCCTAGAACGCGGGCACGCTGCCAAAAGCGGAGGGACTCCTCCACATCCCATCGCAAGCATCACTACCCGAAAAGCTCAAACAATACCTGTCACGCCACATAAAAAATAGGAAAAGCTCGATTATGTCCCATCTCTAAAGCAAAGAGCTCTCTCTCCCGAATTGATCCCCACGTCCTTTCTTCTCTCCCTAACAAATAAGTCATCTGCTTGTATATCACTATCTGAACCTTTCTTCCTTGTGTCGTTACAAAGTAGCGTCGTTATAACTAACTCCAGTTCAATAGTCTCTTTTCCATGGAGCAGCGTAGTGACTAGGTGCTCATAGGAATTGGGAAGGGAAGACAAAAGTAATATGCTTTGTCTACATCCTTAACCTATTCTCCAATATTTAATAATTCAGATATTATTCTATTAAATTTATTAAGATATTCATTGAGTGGAGTACAACGCTTCATATGCAACTCGTACAGTTGCTTCTTGAGATACAGACTACTCGTCAGAGATTTTGACATGTAGAGACTCTCCAATTTAGCTCACTATGCGGCTGCTAAGTTCTCCTACATCATAGCCGAATCGTACTACACGCTTAAAGTTTAAATTTTTCTCAATCACCATCAGACATATCCATCATTTTACCCATAAGCCCTTTCAACGACTTGTGCAGCCCTTGTTGAATCAAGATATCCCGGACTTGTACTTGCGACAAGCCAAAATTAATCTTTCCGTTTAATTTCTCAACCTCGAACATCGCATTCAAAACTTTTGCGGACTTCGATGTTATCTCCGATCGTAGAACAAAAATCTAACCCTGATACCAATTTTTTATGAGGAAGCTCTCAAATTAACCAATGGTCTCACGATTAACGGTCAAATAAAATCGCAAAATAAAAGGAAATTAAACACAGTTACACAATAAACAATATTTATGTAGTTCGAAAATTTGCCTACGTCCATGGGCAGCGATGATTCACTATACTGATGATTCCA
Source organism: Chloranthus sessilifolius (assembly GCA_021018995.1). Lineage (NCBI taxonomy): Eukaryota > Viridiplantae > Streptophyta > Magnoliopsida > Chloranthales > Chloranthaceae > Chloranthus > Chloranthus sessilifolius. The sequence goes on from CM037595.1 coordinate 88,322,292, forward strand.
CAAGAATACAAGAACACTCACCAAAGGTCTCAACAAAACCCTAGAGAGGTTTACCAAAGCTTTACATTGATATCTCAACCCTTAATTCATATCCAAGAGTTTTTCCTTTATATAAAAGATCTAAATCCTACTTTTAATCTAAGAGAAACTAGCCTTATATAGAATATCTAAATCCTACTTTAATCTAAGAAGTTAGAGCCTAAAATAATAACAGCTATCGTGGTGAATTTCTTCCAATTAACGGTAATCCCTAAAGGAGTAAATTCAAACGTTATAGCATTGATTCCAAAGTTAGGTAACCGCTTCTATGGCAGAGTTTAGACCAATAACCTTGTGCAACTATGTTTACAAGATCATCTCTAAAATATTGCTACTCATCTAATTAAGCATGATTTTACTATCGATAATCTCAAAAGTGCAAGGAGCATTTGTAAAGGGGAGAGATATTTATGATAATGTGATTCTAGCTCATGAGCTAATTCAAGATTTGGACAGGAAGACGTTTGGGGCTAACATCGTCTTGAAAATTGATTTGTCAAAGGTGTGTGATGGCATCGAATGGGATTTGTTCTTTCAAGTATTGGTGAAGTTTAGTTTTTGCCCATTATTTACCAAACTTATAAAGGGATGCATATCTAATAGTTGGTTTTCAATCCTTATAAACGGATCTTCGGTTGGGTATTTTTAAAGTTCAAGAGGCTTTTGTCAAGGTGACCCCCTTTCTCCATCCCTCTTCATCATTGCCGAAGAAATATTGAGTAGGGGTTTATCATCACCATGTAACTCCAATCTCATGGAAAAATTTTGCTCATCTCACAATGTTGTAAGTCCATCCCATCTCCTATTTGCGGATGATCTCTTGACATTTATAAAATGCTCCAAGAAGTCGTTGAGCCAACTAAAAAATTTCTTATCTCAGTATACCGAGCCATTAACAACTCAAAGAGTAGGTTTTTCCTTCCCAGGAAAGCTTTCCCCCACAAAATTTCAATTGTGGAAAATGCTCTTGGATTCTCTAAAGGCTTATTATATGCCCTCGACTTATTTGGGAGTGCCTCTCAAATGGCAGACTCACAAAGAACCAAGTTGGTCAGTTGTTGATAAAATTAATAAACGTTTGCGAGTAGGAAATCAAAAACTTTATCTGTAGGGGAGCTGCTAACACTCATAAAGCATGTTTTCTTTGCCATTCCAATTTATTTACTATCCATCTTACCAATCCCCATATACGTCATAGCCGAGATAGAAAGATGTATGTCTAATTTTAATGTGGGGCAAGCATGTAGGCAAGTTGAAATCTCATTGGTTGCATGAGAAAACATGACAAAAATAAAAATGAAGACTGATTGGGTATTCGATCTCTTCGTGAAGTTAAACATGTTGCAATGTCGAAGCTGGGATGGAAGCTAGCTTCGGAAAATACCACTTGGAGCTGAATGGTTCTGAATAAATATAAGGGAAATTTTAAAATAATCCCTGAACTTATATCCCGTCATCAATAATACACTTAAATTATTGATAATATCAAATAGGCACCCAAAGTACACTCAAATTCATCAACCAAATCTCTACCGTCACCTTCCGTTAATGGTTGAACGGAAAACGCACACTACAAAAAATCAGATTATTAGCGGTAGTTTTTTAGAGCAAAAAACTGCCGCTATTAACAAAAAACTATTAAAGACTATTAGCGGCAGTTTTTTATTAATAGCGGCAATTTGTTGCTACCACTAATAGTCTTATTTTTTGTAATGGCAACTCAGCAAAATAACATGTGTGGCACCCAACATGGAGAGATCTTGGCTTTGGGAAAATTTAAAAATAACCCTTGAACGGTCACCCCGCCATCAATAACGCACCTAAATGTTGGGTGTCACACACACTATTTTGCTGAATTGTATGCCAACTCAGCATTTTCCATTCAGCCATTAACGGAAGGTGGCGGTAGGAGTTTAGTTGATGAAATTAAGTGTACTTTAGGTGTCTATTTAATATTATCAATAATTATGTGCGTTATTGATAATAGGGTGAAAGTTCAAGGATTATTTTTGAATTTTCCCTAAATATAACATCAGTAAGTAGCTATGGTTAGCAAGGGCAAAGATAGGCCAATACAAAATCAAACTTTTCTTCTCAGCCATAATTGGACTGGTAATGGTCCATCAATTGATGAATTTTCTACTAATCAGAGGATATGCTAATACCTGAGGCATCAGAGTTTGAAAACCTCAAGGGGTTAGGCGAGTTGGCCAGGTACCTACTTCCAAAAGCAGGAGACCTGAGTTCGAATCCCCTCCCGCCTGAGGCCACCCTAGGGATTTATATCCTCTGTTAACCGGCATGTGCTGAATTTGGGATGCGCATGTGCCCCTGAGATTAGGCAAGTGCTCTAAGAGGCCCGGATACCTAAGTTATCCAAAAAAAAATAACAATAATAATACCTTAGGCATCTGAAAACGCGGATCTTGGAAATCTCAATTAGTCAATGACAACCATAATCCAAGAAGGCACGCTAATAGCCAAATGTCGGCCAGTGGATGGAGTTATCAACAAGGTTCAAAAATGGGTCCACAAGCTACCTAGAGCTATCAAAGACACCAAACGTTAAACTTTCTAAAATCAAAGCAGATGCTCTCGAAAGTCTTGGATCGATGTGAAATTTAATAAAGAATATTTATGATTGAAAGAAAGATACATATGTGATGTGTATGCTATATGTTAGACAAGTTTTTATTAATTTAGATTTTATAAGTATTTTAGGAAGTATTGTAATTTATTAAGATCTTGGATGTGAAATTTAATAGAGAAGATTTAAGATTGAAAGAAAGATTCACATATATGATGCATATGTTATGTTTTAGACAAGATTATATTATTTTAGATTTTATAAATATTTTAGGAAATATTTTAAATTATTAAGATATTTTGAGATCTTCATTAAATATATTTCTATTTAAAGGAGCTCCATTAATAAAATTGTCGAGATTGTGCCTTGAATTCTATTGATGGTACTGATTAAAAAGTTAGACTATATACCCAGCCACAGTTGTGCGGGTCGACACTACGAAAAAACATATTATTAGCGGCAGTTTTTTGTTAATAGCGGCAGTTTTTTGTTGCCGCTAATAGTCTTGTTTGTTATAGTGCGAGCTCCGCACTGAGCTCGTTGGAGGATCGTAGGGGGGCAACACACCCCTACCTTTGAAGGCAGAGCCCCTGAGCTGAATTTTTATAAGGTTACTGAGTGTGTTTTCATCATATTCTATATTGGGCAGTTATACTTTGTATTAGATATAAACTCTAATTATATATTGGAGTTATATTGAAGGAAACTCGATTTCTGTATTGAGTGATGTAAGATATGAGAGATTTGTAACACTAGTTTTCATATATTAGTGAAAGGGCTCAGCATCACCCGTGGATATAGGCAAATTGTCGAACCATGTAAATCTTGTGTTTGTAATACAACTCATCAAAGTAGTTGGGGGCTTGTCGTAGGCCTAAAAATCATACGTATTGAAGGATTAATTTGCACCACTCAATCTATGTACTCTAATATTAAAAAATGATTTTAGTCACTACAAAAATAAGGTGTTTCAACAGCACTTGCTGCTAATGCAATTTTTGGTAGCGACAGGACTAATAGTGGCAGTTTTTTATAGCGACTAGACTATTAGCAGCAATTTTTTATTAATAGCGGCAGTTTTTTATTGCCGCTAATAGTCTTAGTTTTTTTAGTGAATCCTCTAATAGGCATGATATTTGCGATGAGACGTGCCAATATTGGGCTGCTTTTTAGGCACTTTGATTAGCCAAAATGTGCACAGAGGGCATAAAAATGGGCAGTCTTAGTCTCTCACCATATTAATATATAGGCAAATACTAATTGAATTAAAATCTTCTCATCCTTACACCTAAGTCATAGTCTCTTACCATATTAATATATAAGGCAAATATTAATTGAATTAAAATCTTCTCATCCTTAGACCTAAGGCAGAGGTCTGAGGGGTTGTAGAGAGTACCAAGAGCAACACAAGCATGAGTGCCCTAGCTTATTTTCTCTCTATTGTCATGCTTTTAGCTTCATGGGAGCCTCTTGTTTTGGGCTTTGGGTTTCATAAAATTCATGTACACATGCGTAATGGTTTGGGAGATGGTCGGAGCATGAAACTCCATTGCCAATCCAAAGACAACGATCTCGGTTACCGTGACGTGCCCGATGGTGGCGAATTTGATTGGTCATTTCGTGTTAACTTTTTCCAAACCACTCTATTCTTCTGCCACATTGAATGGGAGAAAGTACCCAACTTCTCCTTTGATGCATATAGATTCTCAAGGGATAAAGACCGATGCATGCATCAGTGCGATATGGAGATCAATGAAGATGGAATCGCTGCTCTCGACGAAACACTGCAGCTTTGGTTTCTTTATTATAAATGGCCGTAATTGGTCGGAAAAAAGTTGTTGGATGTAAGCGAAGGTTGCATCCTAACGTGAATGCAGCCTGGGAGTCAGGATTTGGCTGCATGATGATAAGCTTGGGTTACCAAATTTTATCGTTCGGCTTGATTGTTTGATTGATGGAATTTTGCATGGGTGCAAAAAAATTTCATGCACTCATATAATTTACGAATAGGCAAAGGGGAAAATACGCCCTCGCAGTAGAGCCACCCCCACCCCCCTCATTGGGGAGCAGCACTAAAAAAAAAAAGACTATTAGCGGCAGCCGCTATTAACAAAAAAACTGCCGCTAATACCCTTGCTACTAATAGTCTTAATAGATTTTTTGTTAATAGCGGCACTTTTTTGTTGCAAAAAATTGTCGCTAATAGTCTTATTTTTTGTAGTGCGGACACGTGGAAAGTGCAATTGCACTAATCCAGGTTAGCCACAACGGGATTTCCTACTGACGGTGGTAAGTAAAGTAGGTAGCCAAGCGGCTGAACCTGACAGAGGTAGATAGCGCAGGCCCCAAGGGGAATGTCTAATTATGATATGGCAGTAAAAGAATTCAAAAAATGCTACAAGTAAGGCTGCAACAGGGCCAAGCTAGCTCGACAACTCGGCTCGGCGCGAAAAATAAGAGCTTTTCTCTTTAGAGCTCGGCTCGAGAGCCAAGCCGAACTAGGCAGTTTGTAGCTCGAATGAACATAGCCGAGCTCGAGCTAAGGCCGGCTCGACTCAATTGCTCGATTTATAATTATTTTATATATATATAATAATAATTAATTAACTTTGAGAGGTCTATTTTACCCTTCAAAGTAACCGTTTAAGTTTATCTAACGGTTACTTTGAAGGGTAAAATATGAACTTTTGCCCCCCACTTACCCTAATTTTCATCTATCATATTTTTCATCTTGACATATATATTTTATCAAGGGAATACAATATATAGTTATCAAACATTTATCAAGAGCTCAAATTATAATAAAATATATATTATTTTTCATAGTTTTTTTAAAAGGTTATGCACTCAACTGGCTTCACTCAATCAACCTAATTTCATCAATATTCATCATGCTACATGGGTCTGAGAAAAATCTCAAACCCACCGCTTGGCAATCAAATTAACCAACAAGGAGATAGACAACAATTAGATACAAATCAAATGATAAGTGCAATTCAAATGAATATCTTCTAAAAATGTATGCGATTTTTATTTTGAGTTCAACTTCACATATATCTCGTTTATTTATTTCATATGTTGCGTACTTGTGTTTAATCATTCATTTAAATCTTTTATAGAATGAATATTTAATTGAGTAAAAGTTTTAAAAAGTACTAAGAGGAAATTTTTTATAATAGAACATACTTAGCTCGAAAATCGACCCGAGCTCGGAGAACCGAGCTAGAGCTTGAAATTTTTAAGCTCGAAGAGCTTAAAGTCGAGCTCCAACTCGACTCGTATAAGGTAGAGCCGAGCTAGAGCTGACCCAGGCTCGGGATCAGCTTGGCTCTGTTGCATCCGTAGCTACAGGTTCCTTCTCTCTCTCTCTCTCTCTCTCTCTCTCTCTCTCTCTCTCTCTCATTTTATTTCCTCTCTCTCGCTTGTGCTTCTTTGTGAGACTCTATAGAAAAGTTGAATCCTTAAGACAACTCTCTCTCTCTCTCTCTCTCTCTCTCTCTCTCTCTCTCTCTCTCTCTAGAGCTCTGACTTGATAGAAGCGCAGAAGAGTAACATTTGAGGTACGTTTGGTGCTTCGTAGGTTTATTCTATATATTATTTACAGGTTACAGATCATAAAAGTATAAACATTCAAATATATATGTTATAATTGACGCAGACGCTTTTTCTGCGAAGAGATTGGGCTGGTCATATATGCGTATTCGCTTCTGCGCCCGGGAGACCACGCTTCATATGGTCACACCATCGCTTCGTATGTGAAGAATTTTCCTCATCTACTCTGTAACACCTGTCCCTCTATTTCTATGTTGGTCAACCTGTTGACTGAAACCTGATGAGACCTGACTGTACTAGGCGACTGTCTGGCCAGGTCCATCAAAATTCGTAAGGCACCCACCTTAGATTGATGAGATATTGCCTATCAGTGGCACCCATAGGGCACCCCATTTACTTGACTAGGTGTGTTAGAAATTTAGTAAAACACGCACCACATCTCATACCTTATAAGCAGCCCGGACTGCTTCTTGTTGGACCCTGACCCGAGGTTTGACCTGAATTGGGCATGAGCCTTGGTGGTGATGAGGAGATCATCGTCAACGGATTGGATTTTGAAATGATTATAGGATTGCTTGATGGGTTGAGTCAAACCTTGACACTTAAAATTTAAGGAAACTAGATGCACTAACATTTGGGTTGAGTGTTTGTGCTTTAAATTGAATAATTGCTCTCTTGTAATAATTAAATAAGCCTAAGGGCAACTAGAATTAAATTACTTAATTATAGTAATTAGAAATTAAGATATTACAAATTTCGAGCAAATCCTAGCCCTTTGTTCATTTGACCAAGATTTGACCCATCTTACACCATTTATTTTCCTTGGGGAAATCTAGGGTCTAAGATGCATCCACTTGCATACACCATAATATCTCTTAGATTTTTTAAATTTACAAGTTTTAGGGGTCTTGAAGACTACAAAAGACAAAACAAGACATGATGAGTAGAGGAGAGAGGAGAGAGAGTGAATACCTTGGAAAGCATTGGGAGGCTTAGGGAAGCAAACTTGGGACACATGGCACAATTTTTCAACCCTTGTCTCCACCCAATCCTTGCAAATTTCGAATTCCATAGGGCCCCCTCTCATTCACACAATTTCATCTTCTTCTTCCTCTCTTCCACATCCATTAAACCTCTATTAGAGCCCTAGCTTTTAGAAAAATTTGGCCCATCAATCCAACCATTGAATCTCACATACAACACCACCACTCTACTCCCCACTCATCCTAGTTTCACATATATATTTTTGAGCTTCATCTCAGCCCATTTATCCACAAGGATCAAAGAAAACCAGCAAGGATAGTGAAGATAAAGTCTTAGACTAGCTTTTGTCTAGATTCCTAAGCTAGTTGTATTAAATTTTTTCATAGATTTATAGTATTTTCTTGTTTGGGATAGCTATAAATTATAGAATGATCATGTTCCCACATGAGACCAGACATAATAGCTTATATATGGTTGTGAACTTTAAGGTCACCTAGAGCCATCCAAGGGTCCATGATGGCCACATAGGCCTAGACCACTAGATTCTTATATTTTGATGGATTTTCTTGTAGATTTTCATGGTTTGAGTTGATTTTTCTTTAGTATCATAAATAAATTATATGATGAAGTTTGGACCTGAGATATCAGTGATCATGCATGTGATTTTTACATCCATGCAAGGCCATCCAATGGTCCCAAATGACCAAAAAGGTCAAACTAAGTTATCTATGTAATATAGCTAGAATATTTTTTATTTTTGATACTATAAAATGAAATTTGGCATGAAATTTCCTTTATATTCTGTAATGGGACATAGACCTGAGACAAGTGAAGTCATACATGTGATCTTGGTACAAGGCCATCTAATGGCTTAGATTGACCTAGAAGGTCAAAACTTAGAAAAGGTAGGAAATCCTTGAAATCTTTGATCATATAATAAATTTTAGAGTAATTGATCCATAGAAATTCATGCTACAATCACAGAAGATTAAGTTTATAAATTTTTCATCACTATAATCCATCACCTAGTTCACGGATTTATAGGTCAATGTTAGGCAAAACGATGTATTTTCACTTTATGTGTAGAATAGTGTTGATTTTGTGGTATGATTTTACATAGATTTTTATGGAAATTTTTTATGAGATATTTGATGAAATTTTATTAAATATTTGTATGTAATCTCTTTTTTGAATCCATCTTATATTGACTTCATCATATTTAGAATCTATGGTCTTAGATCGCTTACACTTTGAATCAATTACATGTGTTCTAGATTGGAATGCATCTTTTATTTTCTTGATAGTATTAGTATGGATATTTGACCCAAGAAGTGGTTGGATATGGACATATTTTCATGGAAATCTCAAAAAAATATAGTTCATTTATTGATCACGATGGTTAATCAATCGGATGGTCCCAATTGATTGCTCGATATATTGGCTTGATTGGCAAGGTTTTCTTGTTAAGGATACCTAGAATTTATTAATAGGATCATAAGTTAATGACGAACTTAATAAGTTTTAGAATTCTGAAAAAATCTTATGTTTTGACCCTTGATTGGATCATAGGCATTTCAACAGTGTTAGATGAATGGATAGGATTAGATGAATGGTTAGGATTCACATGGGATTTTCAAAATTAAATAAATGAAGAGTTTTAAATGGAATTTTTGCATACTAATTTCAAAATAAAAATGATTTTTCAAAAATGTCCGATACGTTTAGCCCGATCGGATGGCTCCCAAAAGCCCGGCCCAATAAGTTAGGAATTGTAACATCCTAAAAATTTCGAAGCCGAAAGTGCTTGACTACATGTGCGTGTTCGGCATGGCGACCAATGTCGCCTTGAACTTTGAGAATAAATGAATTATAGAAATTAAATGTGTGTGAAAAAGATAAATTTGAACCCATTTTAGCCCTTCATGTAAAGCCGAACACCGATGCACGGTGTGTATGCCTTGCACCTAATGAACTCCAAGTGTAAAGTGGGTATGACTAACACCCAAAAAGGGTGTATACATTTTGTATGGAAACCGACCCCTTTGAGTTAAAAAATGCAAGACTTCCCTTAGAAGCCATAACCGGTTGAAATTTTGAGGGTTTAGGTTTGAGAGAGAAGGAAGAGAAAAAGAAGGAGAAGAGAAACTCGTTGGGATTTGTGTGCTCCGAAGCTTTGGAATCTCGTGAAAATTTTGTGAGCTTGTGTAAGGGAGAGATTTGCCATCGATTTCAACAATTGGTGAGTTGCGGAACGTGATATGAAACCGAATAGGGTTTTGAAAACCCATTTTTCATACGAAGAGATTTGTGTGTTTTGTGAGCCGCTAAATTGTAGCGAGGTTTGTACGAAGCGTGTGTGGAAGATCACTCTACGATTGTGTCGAAATCATGGTGATTATAGAGCTTAGAAAGATCAAAAGGGGGGTTTGAAAGCCCATTTGCTTGCAAGGAAGAAGACGATTTGATCTATGAGCGAATCGTCATGATAAAGGTGAGAAATCGACACTCAATATATTTAAAGTTTCTTATTAAATGCTTGATGTAATGTGTGTGATGTATGAAGGATATTTGGTGAAGATCGAGTTGGGGAAAAACTCGGATCTAAAACTTCTCAGGTTCTCGCGCGCACGAGCTCCAGAGGTCGCTCGCGCGAGAAACCTTCAAAAGGTATAAGAAAGCCCTTAAGGTTATGTGACTCGCTTGCGCGAGGACTTAAGTGACTTGATTCTCGCTCGCGCGAGGCCTCATGTGACCATCAGCAGCCGACCAAATTCCAATCGGTCGCGCGAGAAAAGGTGTGTTTTGGGCTCGTGCGAGAAACAAAGTCAGATTTGTTTTGGTTCTTTTGATGTGAATTCTCTAGACATGTATATCTTTAGGTTTTCTTATGCATTCCTATGAGATATTTGGACACTTTGAATGTAAGATTGGAGTGTTGAGCTTGCGTGTGAGTTCTCAGAAAAGCGATGCGTGAAATGTGATAAGCATGAATTGAGGTAGGGGAACATCAACACAAATTTACATGTTTGACTTTGATTCATAGTTCTTTGATATAATTGCATGAAAAATGTTAAGTTTGATCTTATGTGAACTAGATTTTGAATTCTTTGAAACTAGAGCTCGAATTTTATGAATTTGAATATGAACTCTGAAAATCTGTAGGAGAAATTTAATGCTTATTGCACTTAAATCATGATTTGTAAGGACGCATCTGATACTGTTTGATTTTAAATAACCCTTGATATTGTTTTGAGCTTGACTCGTACGATGAAGATTAGATTGTGAAATGATTTTTGAACTCGTTTGGGTTGCTTTGACTGCCTTAGAAAGATGTGAATTATTGACGCTTGGAAATGTCGATTAACTCGACACTTGGACTTTTGACGTGGCACTTGTATTGTGAATCCTTTGGATTCTTTTGACTGCATCCCTTGGAGTCGGTACGGCGGCATCATCCTTACACGCATTCATACATATGCTGCATATACATCCCTTAGAAACATCATTCATCCCTTGGAAATCATGCATCCCTTGGACACCCTTGGATAAACTTGGACACATTGAGAAACCCTTGGAAAAACTTGGACACCCTTAGATACATTACATCCCTTAGACAAACAATAACGTGGACTCCCTTGGATACATATTGACACCCTTGGAAATGTTGAGACACCCTTGGATACATTGTGACACCCTTGGACACCCTAGTATTGTTTTGGTTGCAAATTTGACATTGTTTGCAAATTTGCTTTAACGTGGACACCCTTGGGCACTTCTGACTGTTTAATATGTTCCTTTATACATATGATTTTGATCAAAACTCTTTTTTGAAAGTAAAAGCTTCGAAAGTCCATTTTGAAAGGAAAATGATACATGCTTTGAAATTTAGTTTGTGGGAGAGATGGTTTAAATTCCTGTCATTAAATCTATGCTTTTTTAATATAAATTTGAATTTATATTGGATGTCCTCTACTGAGCTTAGTTGTTAGCTCACCCCGACTATACGTCACAGGTATATCCTTTATCAGGACACGGAACTCATGGATTGAGGATTTGAAGAGTGCTAAGACTTCGGGATCGTAGATTGTGGGTGTGGTAAGTTAGGACTTAGTACTCTTTGTACTCATATTTACCTATTGTACACCACTGTTTGGTAATGATTGGCCATCACCGATGGTTTGTTTTAGTTTACTGTTCTCGTTGGATATTAGAACTAGAGATTTTAATTATTCCATATGTTTGTGCCAAGTATTTTCTATATCAGATTGTGATCTACGATCTGACGGTTCAATTTTTCCCATTTAGTTTCGATGTAAAAGGAAAAATTCGGGCTGTCACAGGAATAATCGATACCCGGCGACTTGGAAAGTACCAGTAGCCGATTAATGCTAGTTAAATGAATGTGATAACCCAAAATTTGATCTAAATGGACTTGTGATTAGCTTGAGAATGTCTCGGACCGAGACCCGGTAATATGTGGCATAGGATGGCTGACCATCTAAGGCCCAAAACTATGGACCTTGCTGCCCACAGAAAATCAGTCCCGGAATGGTAGATAGAATAAATAGAAATATTATTAGAAAATTTCCTAAAAATTATGGGATGTACTTGACTAAGTTTTCGATACTCAATATAAATTATAGACTCAAATACTGTACGATCTGAAAGTTATGGCAACCAGAATGCGATGCGACGAATCTGTCCCATTGCACACAGAAACAGGATGGTAATGAGTTCCATTTTCCGTGCCCGAAATATTAGCGGAAGAATCCAGAATAAGTTAAGCATAAACATTAGAACATCCTTAAAATATGGTAAAAAATTTATGTCTCAATTCGATCAAAATTGACGACAAAAAATTCGGCAAAATACAGCCCGAAATGTAGGAGCCAGAAACCAGACCTAACCTTCGATTGGATTGACCCGATTAGGTCCTTATATGTTGAATTTTGACTCGAATAATGTTTAAAAAAATAAGGATGACTCATGGATCTTTCTAGAGAGCCACTGAGTACCTGATTCCATTGTCAAAATTGAAAGTTATAGGCCCGACTCCGAGGCTCAATAATTCTGACCCGAAACTTTGATAAAACAGAATAGATCTCGGTGATCTGTGTACCATGATCATACCTGATCTTATTTTCGATGTCACCACTTGAGAACGATGCTCTCATCAGTCATCTTACCCATAGTTTTGGAATTATTGAAAATTTCAATCGGAGCCGAAAATGGCGGCCGATTTACCGTAGGATGTCTGCCACTTCTTCGAAAAATCTAAACATATGGGAAAGAAGCTTAGTATTTAGACCTTAGCCCGAGACCGTGACCAATTGGGCAAATCAAAACACATGGCCCCATGATGCTAACATATGATAAAACTCATGTGAGATTGGTCAACTAAGTCAAAGGACCCGATTGAATTCTTTGACGAGTCGATGAGGCCCAAAATACTGAACTTTTGAGTAAATAAGATTGATAGGATTGATAAGAGCCTAGTTTGAGACCTGGCCCATGACTCGTTAAATGGATTACGAGTGGGATTGATAAGAGTCTAGTTTGTATTGGACCCTTTGGACCTATAATCCATTAGACTCATGTTGTATTATACCCATTGGACCCTTTGGACCTATAATTCATTGGAACCATATTGTATTGTACTCGTTGGACCCTTTGGACTTATAATCCATTGGACCTGTATTGGACCCGTTGGACCCTTTGGACCTATAATCCATTGGACCCATGTTGTATTGTACCCGTTGGACCCTTTGGACCTATAATCAATTAGACCCATTGGACCCGTTGGACCCTTTGGACCTATAATCCATTAGACCCATATTATATTAGACCCTTTGGACCCATAACTCATTGGACCCACGGCCCATACCCTAAAGTATAGGACAAGTAAAGTGATTGAGCTTTGTTGAACAGTCAGATAGTTGAAGTTAGTTTAACTTGAATAGATAAGACTTTTAGGAACAGGCACATGAGTGCCTCGAACCTCGTTAAAGACGACCGAGTTCTTATCAACGATGATAAACATAGGTCCCCCTTTGAACTTTAACTGGAGTAACACTTGATATAAGTGTAAGCCGGCGAGATCCTCCCTTAGGATCAAGTCATCTGAAACTCAAATCTGATTTCTGTTTGAACATAATTAGATATGATATGATAGATAGACAAATGATAGGTACATGTTAAAAACATTATAAGTATATGATAAGTAAATGATAAGAACATGATAAGTACATGAAAAGTATATGATATGATATGATCTGATAATCTGATAAAATACTATATGATATGATTTGATATGAATAAATGACTTGATAAGAAATCATATGATATAAGTAAATGGTCTGATAAGAAAACATATGATATGATATGATATGACAATAATACAATAGGAAGCTTAAATGCTTGAAATGAAATGTTTGATAGTAACATGAACTATTTGAACCGCTTGTTTGACATGCTTGAACTTAAATTTGAATTTGTACTTGAATTTTGAATCTTAAAAAGAATATTTGAATACTTGAATTCTGAATCTGTAAAGGAATATTTGAATTTTGAATCTGAAAAAGAATATCTGAATACTTGAATTCTGAATCTAAAAAGATTATTTGAGTAACTGAAACTCTGAACCCGAAATGGAAAATTGAATATCTGAAACTCTAAACCCGAAATTAGAAATTGAATATCTGAAACTCTTGACCTGAAATGAGTATCTGAATATCTATACTCTGGACCCGAAATGAATATCGGAATATCTAAACTATGGACCTTAAATAAGTATTTGAATATGATTCTGGACCTCTTAAATGGGGTAATAAGATTTTGAACCTTAGAAATTGGGTAATATGATAAAGATGTACATGATATAGAACCCCATAAATTGGGGCAAAGAATACAAAATTTGAAAGATAATGCAACGAAAATTGAGAATTTTGAAAGTGAAAAGACAATACCATTCTATTCTGTTTTGGCTTCACATAGTTGATCATTGTTCTCACAAACAGGCTCATATGGGCACCTCGTATATGAATGGGCCCTCATATATGCAGGAATATTGAAATATTAGCTAAGGATCGAGTCTAGTTAGACCAACAGGGTCATTGATACTTGCCTAAGATTGGCTAAACGGCGGAGAGTGTCGGCTCTTATCTGATCAACATTGACATTTGAATTATGTCTGGACCATGGTTGGTGTTTGGTTTCAACACCGAATTAATTAAAGGATACTAATAATAATTAATCTCATATTTCACTAAATTTAATAATAATAATTTAATCTCTAAGACAATGAAAATTTTGCTTGATCACATTGGATAAATTTTGAAGAAAAATATAACTTATGCCTAATGATCATACTGCAATTCTTTTCTTTTCATATTATTATTGTAGATAATATGTAGATTATAATCTTGTACTTAGTTCTTAGCTTATGTTGTTTTCTATTTAGTAGTAAATAGAATATCATTGAACTCTATTATTTTTACAAATTCCTAACTGAGTATTTATTAGCACCAGTTGTATTACATTTAGTTAGAATTCTTGCTTGATAATTAGTTATATTCACAATCGTTGGAAACTCCACGTGCACATGCTCCTATGGACTATCTGTATACTACTTATACTAGAATTCTAAGACAATGTTAACTAAGATTTTATTGAACTTTATTGCTTACGGTCGTTTCATGACCCAAAAATTCCAGAGGCCAGTCAACAGCCACCCAGCCAAGATTAGAGAAGCTGGATGCGGAAGGATTCAGGAGCAACAATCAAGCTAATAGTTTAAATCTCCTTTTGTCTAGTCACTACAAAAAATGTGTTTATTGGAGACGGCTTTTGGCCGTCTCCAAAGGTGTTTAAGTCGTCTCCAATAGTATTAGAGACGGCTTCCATATAGTCTCAAATAGTCCCGTCTCCATTGTCTTTGGAGACCAAATGAAAGTCGTCCCTAATAGTCAAGGTCATTGGAGACGACATATGGCCGTCTCCAAAGATATGTTAGAGACGTCTCTAATAAGTCATCTAGCCATTTCCAATACTTATTGGAGACGGCTTTAAGCCGTCTCCAATAAGTGACCTCCTATTATTCGAGACGGCTTTTAGCAGTCTCCAACATTTTTTTTTTCTTTAAATATATATATATATATATATTTTTTAAATATATTTGGCAGTGATTTTTTTATGAAAATTTTTTGGCGGTGGTTTTTTTATGAAATTTTTTTTTTTTTTTAAATTTACGTCGACAATTTTTATGCAAATTTAATTGAAAGCAAATTTAATACACATCAATCCTTTTCTGCTTGAACATTTGAAAGCAAATTTAATTGCTACATGAGAAGTCCTATGAACAAAAGAACTGTTGTGTTGGACATTATCCCAACCCCGCCTCGCCCGCTTTAAGGCTCGTGTTCACTGGCTTCATCTCCGAAGCATTTTTGAAATTTTCCACCCTGTTTCTCTTGTTCATCTCGGCTAGCCTCACAGCTTTGGAATCTTTTGTTTTCACCTGCCTAGACGTCGCCTCCAGCTCCTACAGCTTGATACGGATTCTTGTCGCCTCAGCCTCAGCCTCATACCGACGGCTCTCTGCCACCTCTATCTCTTTCCCCAACCAGTCTTTCTCAGCAGCCATGTTGGACGGCCTCAATGACGCTGACTTCTTCTCCTACAGCTTGATACGGATTTTTTGGCAGTACTTAGTATCTATAGGTAACACAAAGGCATGCTTTATCTTCTAAAAAAGACAATTTTTTATACAAGAGATCTTGAGATCACAGGCCTTTCATCATACGGTCAAATTAATAATAATTTCATGTGACACACATCTCAAAAAAGTAACCGAATCGTAAACCATGATCTCAGGACCAATTTTATTAGTTTAGAACGCAGAAAGATCTCCATCACCATTTGTTATTAAAGACTAATAATTAGAATCACTAACCTTTCATAACCTCGTACCGCTTTTTATTGATTTGGGAACCACCCAACAAAGTTTGAATAGCTTCAGGCAACAACTCAGTTGAAGTTCCCTTTAGCTCTTGAACCATGGCATGCAACGACTTCTTATTTTCCAAAAAGATGTGATTGTTTAGATGTGTTGAAGAGCACTCGGCGTGCCGCTCAAAACTCATTAGCACTAAGTACCTGTACTCAATTTTCCAATAATAAAAATCAAGAACCAATTGGTTAAAAAGGGCGATAGTCAGGTCCAACCAAGTTGAACCGCATTATGAGTCCAACCACATTTCAGCCCTGCAGTCAAAATTCTCCAATTTTCAAGAGCTCCATATATGGTTGAACTCAAAATCCGATTCAACCTGATTGGGCCCGACGATCAAGAGGAAAAAAAAAAAACAACTCAATACCAATTTGTTTGGGGCCATAGATCATTAGCATGACGGCTGACTTACTCTAGAATAATTACACTTTGAACAGCTGCATAAATATCCAACATCTTTTATTCTTCTAGAAAGCTCAATCTGCACAGATATAATTGTATTGTGAGTTCATAAGCGCTTTTGGGTGATAGAATCCCCCTATCAAAGTTGGTTTTGGGCTGTGTTTTGGATTGGTCTATGGCGGCAAAGAGAGTCAAGTGATCGGTTTAGCATGGGACCTTTAGTTGTAAGCCCAACACCGAGACGTCTCGGGTCTCTGCTCGAGATTCAAGTGTGAATCGTTAGGAGCCTCAAATCACACCATATATTGCTGAGATATACAAGATCTCGACAATCTCGGGCATCTCGTCCGAGATGGTCGAGATAAAGTATATCTCGGTGATATATGGTATGACTTGAAAAAAAGTCCCTGCATTTACAATTCAAGATTCTTCTTTTTGAACTCACTTTGAACAATCGACTTCTCTTAATCATATGGTAGAGATTCCTTTTTAGCCCAATCTTCGATAGGAAAGATCTTGAGATCATGGGACTCCCATCAGACGGTTAGATTTTGATTTCATATGGCAAACATCCAAAAAAATGGAGATAATTACATTGACTCTTCATTGAAGTAAATTAAAAAATAAAAATAAAAACTATTATTATGTCAACCAACTATTTGTTCCTATAATCTAATTTGCAATTCAAAAAATGTTGAAAACAAGAAGTATTCTATAATTCAAAAAATATTGATAATTACCTTCAGCTCAGCCATCTTCTCATTCAACCTTGTCATTTGTGCATCATGGGATTTTGAGACACTTCATTGATGGTTGCATATGATTGCAGCCTGCATTACAAAAGAAAATGATATTGATAACACGAATGCCATCCAAAATGGATAAAATAGGCAGAACACGAAGTTACCACTTTGTTTGCAATCTGATAAACAACAATTTTTTCTGGAATATTGCCATCATTGGTTTCTTTACTCAACTACCACATGACAGATTCGAAACATTTCAAATCAACAATTCATGACATTAGAAAATGGCACGTTGCTTGCACAGATGAACACTTTATTGAAAGAAACAAGCACAATGATAATGGTTTCAAAGGGCCTCAAGCATAAAATAGTTAACAGAAAATTTATTAAAGCTTAACCTTCTTTTATGATATTCTGAGATATAAAATCCAATATTGATACATATCAGAAATACTGGCTGGTATTATCTGCTATATGCAGGTGATTTCAGCTTTTCTTCATTAATTGAGATTGGTGAAATACTGGGATAAATATTTCATCTTATTAAGGTAAAATAATTACAAGATTGGTAAATTTTTAAACTGGCTTTACTATATATGGTAAACAATGATGCACATGCGGTAAGAATAAGATCTTGAATTCTTATGGTAAAATACTATGATTTTACCTTACAGTTTATTATAGTAAGACAATGATTTTACCTTACAATTTATTATAGTAAGACTAATATAGCAAGACTAAGATGAGAAATCTAAAACAACAAGATCTTGTAAATACAGGGCAGTACATATCCAGTAAGCTCATATGGGTACATACTGCTCTGAAAGAACCAGTACCGTATATTGGGCCACTGGCTGGACTGATTTTACTAGATTTTAAGCCATGTTATCCAAGTCCTAACATCCAGTTTAATGTAAAAACCATACCCATGTTGTAACTAGGATCATTATCAAAGAGTAATCTGATCGTTTCCCTTCACTCATGAAATATGGAACAAAATGCACATTCTCCTAGCAAACAATTAATCTTAAGATGTTCAATGAAGTCGTACCCATTCCACTTAGGGCATGAATTGTAAATTAGCCTAGTATTAAGGGACTGGACAGATCAATGCACTGAACAGGCTCTGAGACCCACACGGATCTCCATGCTCTTTAACTCTGCACACGCCCCAAGGTCCATGAAACACACGGCTCACATTTAGTGTGCCACTAATCAGGTTGGTCATTGTATAGCAACTCTTGCAAAATAAATTGAAATACACTGTAATACTTTATCTATTATGGTTTTGATAACATGTTTAGTGAGGTAATAACTAATAACTCCAAAGTATGTCAGTAGCTGCAATCTGGAGATGATTGGCTACAAATGGGAAGACTTTGAGTCAAAGTGGATGTTCAAAGAATTGGGAGATGGATGGTGCTAGACTGCAAGGTACTGTCACCTATAAAAGGGAAGCCCATCAGATGCAAGTGTGTTAGGACCTTTCAAACGATTGTGGCATTGAGTTCAATGGCGGTATGGATAAACATAACTATTTTAATATTTACATTTAGAGCCCGGTCATCTCTGTTTTGCATCTAGCAGCATAGTTTAGCAAGGCCAAGGCGGATGCTCAACTTTCAGGAGATGAATGGTACTAGATAGCAAGGCACTCACTTCCATTGGAGAACCTCTAGACCCTCTGTTAAAGCAGGTTCCTATTATAACTGCTAGGAATGTCTTGATTTTGTCATTCAGGTAATTGTTTTTGGAATGTGCAACTTGTGGGATGGGAATTGTCTTCCCTAGTTTCATGTCAATGGTTTCAATGAAGAAAGGAGGCTGGCTTGATGATTTTTCTCTGATCTCGGAAGTTGTTATCAGATTCCATCACCCCCAGGAAGAGGTTTGGTGTCAACTGAAGATGGAAAAGGAAATCATTTTGACTAGCTTATTTTCTGTTGTACTAACTAGACTACTAGAGTACCAATTGAATTCTTTTCTAGCTCTAGAGGATAGACACAGCCACATAGGAAGATCCACTTTCTCCATTTTTCAAAATAACTAGCTCTATATACCAAAACTGAAATATTTAGCGGATATGGATGGGCATGGAATTCTGAGAAAAAAAAACATCAGCCCAAAATTTTGTGCCATCCCGTTTAGCTACATATTTCAATTCTTTTATATAGAGCCAATTATTCTCAAAACCAATCCTATGCTGAATTTACTGTAATTTTTAGTATAGAACTGCCGAAAAACATCTTTCACAAACTGATATAAGACACGAATTCAGATATAGAAACCAATTCAAGGCTCTGATTTAGTGACAGAATCCATTTAAAATTGATTCAAAACCCAATTTAAGGATCCAATTAAGTTACAGAAAAATCCACACATGTCACTCTCCAACCCAATGGAAGACTCTAAATCACTCCCTAACCAATTTGAACACTCCAATTTGGTAACATAACAATTCTAAAAATCAGTCAACTCATTTGAAAACTTATTATAAGAACCTAATTCGCAATTGGAGACTCAAATCTATTGAAGAAAGAAAACCCATAATTGAAGAACGGATTATCAAATCAAATCAAATTTAAACCAAGGGCCAGTTTAGAATAAAAATTAAAAAATGTGATAGATAAGGTGAAATATGCATATAAATAAGGAGATAACTTACCCAAAGTTGGTTTCGTAGAGATACTCCTGGCCATCCTGGAGGGATGTTGTTGGCGTCATAAGCCATTTAATGATGTTAGAATGACTGGTAGAATCTTCATCCTGGTGTTTGCCAAAAATATCCATGTCAATGAGTAATCTTTTTTGCCTTGTTCAACTACAAGCAGCATACTAGTCCTAATTATGCAAAGCAATTTTCTTATTAAGAAATTATAACAGACAGATTACGTGCAGCTTGTTATAAGTTATAACCATAAATTATGAACAAAAATGAACACCGTAAATAAAAAATAAAACAAAACTGAACACCGTAAGATCAATGGTAGGCAATGAATTGTGAGTTTTTTTGTCATTTCATCATCTATGGTAGGCTGACCTGTACCAAAATTTCAGCCATCAAATGAAGGCCAATAGAAAACTCATCCACTTAGCATGTTAGATATGTGGGATAATGACCTGTGACCGGCATTTAAACACCAAGAAATGATTACACACTATTAAAATTTTACTTTTTTTCTTATATTATTGAAGGGTGATTTATCGTCATGCTATGTGGCCCACATCTGTGGTCAATCTAATTATTCAAGGGGCAATCTATCATTGGAACAAGATTATGCCATATGACAAATTGTGATCAATTTAAATTATCCAAGTGACAATCTATTATTGAAACATGTGTTAGCCCAAAGAACCATTAGATTAATGAACTTTGATATCAAAAAATGGTTGGTATTAGAATGCACTACAGCAATGAGTCCAGGTCATGCCACCAGTTTTTCTAGAAGAATCAATCATTGATCTTATAAATAATCCATTTCCACTCGAAACACAAAATAAAATAGCATAAGTATATTTCGAAACAAAGCATTGAAAGTAGGAAGAATTAGAAACATAACAGATTAAATCAGGAAGAATTGCATTTTGAAGACAAGAAAATAATAAGAATTAAGCAAATAATATGCAATAGTAATTTCATATGAAAATAAAATTGTCTAACATCATCTAGTCCCATTTGATTGCTCATATTAGAAAAAAAATAAGAAAGAAATTTGAGAGAAAAGACAAGAAAATAAAATTTTAAAAGTTATTGATGAAAAATTTCTAATCAAACGATCACAGAATCCACTACTTTCATGTACCGTAAAAGCCCATTTAAAGGTCAGTAGTATTAGAATTTCATCTAAAATATTATTTAACTCAATTTTCAATTTTCAAATTTTGAAATTAACTTAGAATCTGAATCGAAATCATAATCGAAATGCAGCTTGAATGGAAATCGAAATTAAACCACACCTTAGATCTGAACTTTGCCTGACTCGCACCTTAGATCTGAACTTTGTCTACTCAGATTTAAGCAATTAGACGAACAATCAGATTTAAGCACCTTAGCTCTGAACTTTGTCTACCAAATCCGATTCAAACTGTTGGCCTGAGATCCCTACCAAATCAGACGAACGATCTAATTAGATTGACCAAAACTTAAGCCAAAGTAAAAGGGAAATTACCTAGAAAGTAAAATAAATATCGATTTCGACCTTCCATGCTGTGGATTTTTGGATCTCGATTTCGATTCAAACGCCAACCTTATCCAAATGATTTCGATCTGCCAACCTTAGATCCCGATTTTGATCCAAACGCCAACCCTATCCAAACGATTTCGATTTCGATCTGCCAATTTAGATCTCGATTTCGATCTGCCAACCTTTCGATCCAAACGCCTAGCTTATAAACGATTCGTCTGCCAACATTTCGATCTACCACCCTTATAAACGATTCGTCTCAAACCCTAGCTCTCTGCTGCGTTGGAGCTCAAACCCAGGGAGAAATGGAAACGAAGGGTCGACAGTAAGAAATGGAATAGAGAATGTCTGGAATAAAGTGATTACAAAAATGAAGGAGATGGTCCCTTATACGAAGTTGAGTAACTTAAAAGAGTAATTTAAAACCTACGTGTCATATACCCATTGGGTTTTATCATTTCTCTTTAAATTTCCTAAAACTTGTGAGAAAACTAACCGTGAATATAACCCCTTGATTTCATGATCAGACGGAAATAAACTGATTACAAAAATGGTATGACCACCCAATCATAAAAAGTGGTGTTAAATCCACATGTAATATTTCTCTTTATAAGGATTAGTAAGATTTGTACATATTATCCAATGCTAACGAATAGAGACGGCTTAAGTAGTCTCGATTCATGCTAACGCGACTTTTAGAGACGGCTTTTAATTTAGTCTCTAAATTTTTTCCAACTTATCCCTTAAATCAATCATATCAAGATGGTTATAAGTGTCTCTATATATTATTTTATATAGGGAGACGGTTTTAGCCGTCTCTAATAAAAGCATCCGAGACGGCTTTTGAATGGCGGTCTTCAATAAATAGTTATTCGAAACGGCTTCGAAAAGTCGTCTCCAATAACCGTCTCCAAAAGTCCCTTTTTTTGTAGTGAGTAGAGCTACCAGCACTTACACTTAGTTTTGAAAGGATCTTTCCTTCTTATTTTGGCTTTTATTTAAGTCCATTACTTTTGAAATTCTTGTTATAATTTTGAAATTGGGCTTGTATGAATAATTTAAATTTTAAGGTTTTCAAAGTTGCCTTCATTATATTATTTTACTTAGTGAAAATCATTTACGATCAAATCGTAATTCTGAATATGCCCGTCAGGTTAACGAAATTGGGAGGTTAAATCGATAGTGTTTAACTCAAGTTTTCACGCATACTTTGATAAATTAACGACTATTTTAATAAATGAAATTTAATCGTTTCCGCAATTAAAGAATTTTTTGCAAAGTTTTAGAAAAAAAAGTATATGTGGTAAGTTTCCTAAAGAAGAGATACAAAGTAAGAAATTGAACCCGAAAAATAAGAATATGAACATGAATATGAATAGATACAAATGATGCGCGTCGACGCCGGATCACATCGAACTTGCCGACGGACTATGGGGCCAGGTGCGAGGGGTGTGTCACACCGGAGTTGGTATCATGGTCCTCTCGATACTCTACGGCGTCACCCTCCCAAGGCTGCTAATACTCAACGTCTACGGGATCAATGAAATCGACGTCGGCAGGATCTGGATGATCGGCGTCTACTCTACCAGTGTAATCACTTGCAGCTATTAGATTGTCGTGGAATGAGTTTACTCAGTCACGTAAACTCAGTGGATACACCAGCAATCCAACCCATTCTACTCGAGTGCATTGTGGGTGCATTACATGAGTGATAAATATGGTATATCAATGGAATTAGAAACACAAAGATAAAATTATGTCCATATCGAAAAGCTTATATCATAACATAAATGCAGGACCATAATCTATACACTCATATCCTAACGTACATCACCATATCTCATAACATAACATATCTTATTATTCACGCACATACGTCTGTATATGGCATAAGCGTAACTAACATATTCATAAATCCTAAATGACATGTGTCAGAGTTGCAGCTGGAGCTACCATGTGAGGGTCACCATAGTATCATACCACCATATCATAACGCTCTCGTGTCATACTCATACTCCTCCATCCAGCCTAATGGGAAAACATAATGACTAAACGTAACTCCTAACCTACTCATACTCATAATGTCTCTCAAAGACTCTTCTTGGCTGAAAACCGTTGTTGCCCTTATGGTGGCTACGTAAGGAATGACACTTACAGAAACATAAGTTCTTCATCTTTTGTTGGCCTATACAACGGTGTCTTATTATCATACCCATAACTTATCTTATCTCATACTCATAAGTTCTTAGTTTTCTTCGCATTTCACAGCGCATGATTCCTTTTGTCGATGACACATGGATGAAACCAAGTCACCAACTTCAAATTCTACCAAGTGCCTTCGACTATTGGCATAGGCTTTCTGACGGTCCTGAGCTTCCTTCAACCTTTGACGGATAACTTTAACCTTTTCAGTCATGATTTGTATGAATTCTAGCCCAAGCCTTTTTTTTTTACCAACTTCATCCCAACAAAGATGCGTCCTACAGCTTCGACCATAAAGGGCTTCGAAATAAGACATCCGGATGTTTGCCTGAAAGTTGTTGTTATAGCAAAACTCGATCAAAGGAAGGTGGTCATCCTAATTTTCTCAAAAATCTAATATGCAGGCTCAAAGCATGTCTTCTACGATCTGATTAACTCTTTCGGTCAGCCCGTCAGTTTCTGGATGGAAGGTTGTACTAAAATCGAGTCTCGTACCCATTGCTTTCTGGAATTTTCTCCAATGCTCGGAGGTGAACTTCGTGTCTCTATCCCCATGCAGCTTGACTTTGTCCTTCATATATATCTCAGCCAGTTTGTCCCCACTATCGGTAATCTTGAACGGTAGAAAGTGCACAAATTTTGTCAATCGGTCTACGATAACCCAAATGGTATTGTGCTTCCTTGAAGTTCTCGAGAGTCCAACTATGAAATTCATAGAGATATTTTCCCACTTCCACTCGGGAATCGGTAAAGGCTGTAAAAGATTGTTTGCTTCTGATGTTGAACTTTCACCTGCTGGCATACCAAACACCTGGAGACACATTCGACAATCTCTCTCTTCATATTCGGCCACCAATAATAGTTTCAAATATTTTGATACATTTTTGTGCTTCTTGGGTGCACCAAATATTCAGATTTGTGTGCCTCCTCGAGAATCTTATTTCGCAAGGTTGCAACATCAAGAACATGTAATCTATCTCGGAAAAGGAGGTTCCCATCAAAGCGTATAGAAAAGTTTGGTTTAGGGCCCTCAGCTAATTTTCTCTTAATCTTTGAATCTTTGGAATCTAAGGGCTGCCCGTTTCTAATACGGCCAACAAAGGAAGGCTTGATCGCCATACTAGTTAGATATGCTCCATCACCGACTTTGTCAAGTCGCATATCTAACTGAGCAATCTCATCGAGCGGCTTCCAAGCATTTAGATGCGCTAGTAGTCCTGAGGATTTCTGACTTAGAGCGTCTGCAATTACATTTGCTTTACCCAGATGGTAATTTATTGAACAATCATAGTCCTTCATGTACTCCATCCATCGTCGATGCCTCAAGTTCAGATTTTTCTGAGAGAATAAATACTTGAGGCTCTTGTAGTCCGTATAAATCTTGAAAGTCTCACCGTATAGATAATGCTGTCAAATCTTAAGTGCAAAGACGACTGTTGCCAACTCAAGATCATGAACCGGATAGTTCTTCTCATGTGGCCTCAACTGTCTCGAGTCGTAGGTAATGGCTCTCTTACGTTGCTCCAGCAGACATCCAAGTTCCTGGCTCAAGGCATCTGTATAAACTTCGTAATCACCAGGTCCAGAAGGTAAACTGAGAATGGGAGCTGTCGTGAGCTTCTACTTCAATAAATTAAAATTTTGCTCACACTGATCAGTCAACACAAATTTGTTATTCATACGAGTTAGCATAGTGAACGGTAGAGCTAAACGAGAGAACCCTTCAATAAATTTACGATAATATCCCCCTAAGCTGAGAAAACTTCTCACTTCGATGACATTCTTCAGTGTTTGCCAATTCGCAACAGCTTCAACCTTTGATGGATTCACCAAAATCCCTACGGCAGAAATCACGTGACCCAAGAAAGATACTTTCTTAAGCCAAAACTCACACTTGCTTAATTTCGCATATAATCTGTGCTCACAGAGAGTCTATAGCACAATACGAAAGTGGTCCTCATGAGCTTCTTTCATGCGAGAATAGATAAGGACATTATTGATAACACACATTGACGAACTTATTGAGAAACTCTACGAATACGCAATTCATCAGATCCATAAACACGGCAAGCGCATTCGTGAGTCCATAAGGCATAACAAGGAACTCATAGTGTCCATGCCTTGTCCCAAAAGTAGTCTTCAAAATATCTTCTGCTCTGACTTTCAACTGATGATATCTAGACTTGAGGTCTATCTTCGAAAAGTAAGTAGTACCCTATAGCTGATCAAATAGGTCGTTGATACGAGGAAGGGGGTATCGATTTTTCACAGTGACATTATTTAGCTATCGGTAGTCAATACAAAGCCTCTTTGAGCCATCTTTCTTCTTTACGAATAAAACTGGTACTCTCCACGGTGACTCATTGCAGTGGATAAATCCTTTATCAGACAATTCACGCAATTGAATCTCTAACTCTTTTAGTTCTGCTGGTGTCATTCGGTACAAAATTTTTGTAATCGGCAAGGTACCAGGCGCGAGGTCAATCTTAAACTCTACATCTTGGTCAGGTGGAAGTCTAGGTAAATCTTCCAAAAAAATATCGACGAACTCCTCAACGATAGGAATAATTGAGGGGTCCGCTATCTCCTTACGTTCACCGTCGAGTGTCCCCTTTTAATACCATGAAATTTAAATGAGGATCTTCCAATCGGTCGAAAGATTACTACTTTAGAGAAGCAACCAACTGAGGCGCAATAAGCTGCCAACCAATCTATGCCAATGATTATATCAAAATCTTGGAATCCGAGCACCACAAAATCTGTGAAACTCATGTGTTCCAACTGCTAAGATCGTAGCTTTATAAACTTTAGATGCCACCATCACTTCTCCTGACGGTGTAGAAATCGCAAGTGTATGATCCAGTGGTACGGGCTTAGCTCCGATTTCAAAAATAAAACTCGGTGTAATCAAAGAGTGAGTCGATCCAGAGTTGATCAAAACTCAAGCATGACAACCGGACGAATCAGTAGGTCTAGAAACTTTCATAGTTCCTGAATTATACAAGAGTTCACACGTTGTCTAAATATACACATGCTAAACCATTCTCAAGAAAATAATAAAATAAAATCGTACACAAAACAATCCATAAAATTGATTGAAAGGAAGTAAAGTTTAAGGAGAAGTAGACAAAGTGAAATTCATTCCCTGAACGACCTCATCGGTAGCCAAAGCGTCTTGATGTGACATGGTGAAAACTCAACCCAGCGCTCGAGGCTGTTGCGGCTACTGCTACTAACCTCTCAAAGGAATATCTGTGGCAGGGTCTCACTCTGGCCAGTCTCGGATAAAGTGTCTCAGCTTCTTACATCGAAAATACATGCTTGAGTAAAGCAAACACTCACCCGGTTTGTGTTTCTTGCCGTACTTGGTGCAAGGTTCCGACGGGACAAAATAGGGTTTCTGATGAGTGTTAGTAGGGGCTACG
Source organism: Chloranthus sessilifolius (assembly GCA_021018995.1). Lineage (NCBI taxonomy): Eukaryota > Viridiplantae > Streptophyta > Magnoliopsida > Chloranthales > Chloranthaceae > Chloranthus > Chloranthus sessilifolius. The sequence continues at coordinate 88,349,420 of CM037595.1, forward strand.
ATCTTCTGATACTGAGTTGGGGAATTTATGGGATATGTCGTAGCTACAACACCTCTATGAACAAGTTGAGCGGTAGCTATCCCAGGATGAGTGTAGCTTGATGAAGGTGCAAGTCTCTGGTAATCAGAGACAGGAGAGGCTCTCTGAACTAGGCGAATCTGAGGGTACGGTGCGAATCATTGTTGTCTCTATACTAGTGTTGGTCGAGAAGGAGGTGCTCTCGGAATAAGTGATGAAGAGCCTTCTCGAGTCAGTTTTTTCCTTTGCGCTACTTAGCGAGCTACGTGTTGAGTGCGTAATTCTTCATTTTCCTATACCTGAATATGAATTCGTTCTACAAGCTCTTCATAGGTTGAATTTTATCGCAACGATCTTGCTCCTGATAATGGGATTGAGCCCCTTTTAAAAGTGGTAGCACTTTTCAGCTTCATCAGCTACCAACATAGAGGCAAATCGGGAGAGTGGGTCAAACTTTGCCTTGTACTCGGTCACGAACATGCTCTCTTACTGTAATGCTAATAACTCGCTCTTTTTCTGAGTCTTCGCACATCGGTGAAGTACTTGTTATAAAATGTTTTTCTAAACTATTGTCAAGTCCAATGTTCTTCTTTTTACCTGTCTGTCATTGTGCATCGCCTTCTAGGCACATCACGGCCCAAGGCACTTTCTTATTTTCTGCAAGAGTAGAGACTTTAAAAATTTTCTATATCTGTGTAATCCAATCGTCAGCAATATCAGGATCCAACTGTCCGAGGAAGTGCAGAGGTCGGGCCCTGGAGAAAGTCACATATCCATTATAATTCTTGTTCTCAAATCGAGGTGGTGGTGGAGGTGTAACCGGACCGCGGTTGGCAAGATTGTTCAATTATTAGGCAATCAGGTCCTTGAAAGTTATGACTTGTTGTTCTAGCTGCTGATTAAACCCTTGAATCAGCCTGGCAATCTCTTACTGATGGGCCATGTTCAACTGGGCCACATATTATTATTGTGCAGCCGTCAACTCACATAGCATACACATTATCTCACTTTCTTCTCCCTGGGAAGAAGATCCTTCTCCATTTCTTCGCGGAGCCATCGTAATCATGTTTCAAAATTCAAGGACTTAAGACTTGTAATAACTTAAATTCCTGAAGTCCAACAGAAAATAAAGCCTGAGCTCTGATACCATTTTGTCACAACCCAAAATTCTACCCCATCCTGAAGGCCTAGAATTTTGAGTTATGACTCGCACGCATCCCAGATACGCTAAGCGGACTTACACATAATCAGAGTTCTCACGTAGTAATGGTTCCATGAAATATGTGAAAGCCCACAAATAAAGGTGGGATATAAAAGTGCTCATAAATATTAAATAAATGCGATAAAAATCTAGGTAAACTAAACACCAGTAAAAGAAAATAAATGTCTGAGACAAATCCGATAAAAGAAAGCGTAGAGTCAATAATAATAATGTCAAAAAACTCAGTACAGATTCTAAAATGTCAAAAACTGGTGCTCAAATCAAAATTAGCATCATGATCCTCGTGGTACTCAATGGCGTCGCCCTCCCAAGGCTCCTGATACTCAACGTCCACGGGATCAATGAAATCAGCGTCGGCAGGATCTGGATAGCCGTCATCTACTCCACCAGTGTAATCACCTGTAATTGTTAGATTATCATGGGATAAGTTTACTCAATCATGTAAACTCAATGGATATACCAGTAATCCACCCTATTCTACTCAGGTGCATTTTTGGTGCATTACGTGAGTGATAATGGTATATCAATGAAATCAGAAAGACAGAAATAAAAATATGTGCATATCAAAGAGCTCATATCATAATATAAATGCAGGACTGTGATCTATACACTCATATCCTAACGTTCCTCACCATATCTCATAATATAACATATCTTATTATTCTCGCATATACGCCTATACATCGCATGAGCGTAACTAACATACTCGTAAATCTTAAATAACATGTGCCAGAGTCGTTGCTACCATGTGAGGGTCTTCATAGTATCATACTACCATATCATAACGCCCCTGTATCATACTCATACTCCTCCATCCAACCTAATGGAGAGACATAATGGCCAAACATAACTCCTAACCTACTCATACTCATACTCATACTCATAATGTCTCCCAGAGACCCGTCTTGGCTGAAAGGCATTATTGCCCTTATAGTGGCTACGCAAGGAATGATATGTACAGAGACATAAGTTCTTAATCTTTTGTTGGCCTATACAGCTATGTCTTATTATTGTACTCATAACTTAACTTATCTCATACTCATAATATACTCTTTACAACTTAAATTTAAGACGAGCTATAGTGGGATAACCTCACCACAGCTAAGACCTAAGAGTCAAACCACATATCCTAATTCATATCTTATCCTATCATGATAGGGTCACCGTATGTACCACCGTATACGAGGTTACACTGAATTCGCACTCACCCGACTAGTCATGGGTCCCATATATACCACCATGAGTTGTAAGACATATGAATATGATATATTTCTCGCTTCGATATCATTTCAACGAATTATCACGCCCAAGCGTAGGCATGATCTCATCACTACAAAAAAATAAGACTATTAGCGGCAACCAAAAACTGCCGTTATTAATAAAAAATTACCACTAATAGTCTTAATAGTTTTTTTGTCAATAGCGGCAATTTTTTACAGTCAAAAATTGCCGCTAATAGTCTTATTTTTTGTAGTGCATACACTCGCATACATATGACATAATGTATCCATAACTCATATATCATGATAAAGATGAAAGCATAGCACTATCATACTCACATCATAGATTTATATTTAAAATTCATTATGTTTATACATACATATATATATATATATATTTTTACATAACACCAATACACTTATAGGATATGATAGTTATTAATGTGATTTCAATAACGTGAAGGTCAGATTTTAATTTTTCTGAAGCATCGAATTTCTAACACTTCGTGTTATCGAAGAGGTCGTGTTGAAGCGATAAAAGTGATATATATATACATATAGACTACTATAATTGGATAATTAAATTTAAAGATATTTATATTTTCTAAGTTATGATTTATCATGATCATCGATCGAAAGACCTTAATTAAGATATAATATATACATAACTTTTTGTCATAAAAATTAGAAAATAACATTAATTTCGTGCAGCCTTGGGTCATTCATAACTGATCTCTTGCTGCTTTATTTTTATCTCTAAAACATTAGATTCATGAAATAAATATTTCACACAAAATTATAAAACTCGTTGTCTTCTTTCCAATGTCACTAGAATCATGTTAATTCGAGGTCGGAGTAAAAAGTTATGACCAAAATATCGAGACCAGTACATCAATAGTCGAAAGCTTGGGTTCGTGACCGCGAATTTGTGTTCGTAGCCACGAGTTCAAACCCAAAACTTCAAGATGATACATTCTCAATACTTTTAGGATTGAAATTTATTTATTAATCTATTCTTCCTTTAAATAAAAAATTAAGAACATAGTTTAAATTTTTTTTTGAAGCCTAATAGCAAAGTAAAATATTAATAGTCAAACAAAAGATTTATTTGAAAAGATAACCAAAATATAAATCGACTTTCAAATCATACAACTTTAATAGACAAATAAAATATTAAATATGCAGATTTATCATATTTAAAATATTCATATTTAATTAGTATGTAGATTTAAGAGGAAGATAAAATATTAAATATTCAGACCTTATAGGAAGTAAAATGTTAAATATGTATATCTATAAACCGATTTATAAAACATGCAACTTTAAGGGAAAGCATAATATTATATATGCAGGTTTTTCAGAATTAAGGGATATTAAGGTTTAAATAAATAAAATATTAAATAGTTAAACAAAGGGATTGTTTGAAAAAAAAAAAAGAGAAATAAAATATAAACCGACTTACAAAATATATCACTTGCAAGGGAAAGCAAATATTAAACATACAGATTTATTCATTTATGAGATATTAGGGTTTAAATAAGATTTTTAAACTTGTCGATACTTGATCGAACACATCTAACGCGACGGGTTCTAAGAAGAAAAAGATGGATTTATGGGTACCCACCTCTTGAAGCGTGAATGGTAGATGAACGGAGGTTCGGGTTGAAAAGATCAATGCATTAGGCGTCAGTTCGTCTAAGTCTTGAGAGAGAATAATTTCTGATTATATAAAGTAGAGAGTTTTTAAAGTTTTATTTATAATAGTAGAAAGTTTTATGTTAACTCTAATTAAGACTTTTCGTAAATGATTTAATAAAATAAGAGTTTTTAAGGAAAGAGGAAATCGCTTTGTCTAGTAACCAAAGCAATTGCTGTTTCTCTCCCGAAATTACAGTTGTACCTTTTAACTTGTTTTATCACTTAAAATGAACATAACTTTTTATATTCTTGTCAGAAATCGTTAAATTATATATCGTTGGAATCGAATCGACGAACACTTCGCAATGAGTCTAATTTTGATATGGAAAAAATCATAATTTTTTTAAAAGATGGTGAGTTTTGGTGTAGAACACTAACACCATATAGGTGTAAAATACATCTAATACCATTAAAATAAAGTAAAAAAATTTGAATTATTACGGACTCTTTGTGGAAAACAATAAATAGTTGTTTTTGGAGCTCGGGCTCGGTCTCTAACAATGGGGTTAGGGTGGAGTATTCGGGTGCCAATGTGGTAAGCTGGCCCGCTGACAACACGGCAATCTCTCCCAGGGTAGAGAAGATAAGGCGTCACTGCGAAAGTTTACTAGAGCGAAGGGCCACCAACTGTGGGAGGGAAGATGAATCTTTCGACATTTGTGCGGAGTCAAACCAAGATCTTCTTGTGTGCATGGGTTTGTGTGATTATAGGTACCTCTCTTCTGGCTTCTTTGAAAGTTGATATCTTCTCCCTACTGTGATTATAGGCCACGTGGCAGCACCATTCCCGTGCCCAGCCCCTCCAGCACCCAGACCAGCATTAATTGATTACAAGATTTCCCTTCTGACTTGTCTGCTTTCATGTCCTAGTTTAGGGAAATTGACCTGATCGGCCCTGTCAGATACGCCTTTTACGTCAGAAGCCCTGTAGTTTCACCTTTACCCAAACCAACCAGCTCCAAGCTTAGCCGACCCTAAGGAGAGTAAAAGGTCCAAATTACCCCCTTCTATGACTTTCTTTAACCAACAAAGCATCCTCTTCTTCCTCATTTTATCCTGCAAAAAAGTTAGAGGTGCAAAACCCTAGACGACGACTCCTTCCTTAGTCTGATCTGCTCTGATCTGCTATTTCGAAGAATAAAATAAAGGCTTGGGAAAAGTCGTCCCTGCATTTTTCCATTGTGGCAAGAAGACCCTGGAGTTTGTCCTTGCGACGCGAGGTACCCTACTTAAACCTTATTTTCAATTTATTAGTGTCTCTTAATGATGCAGTATCTCCTATTCGTGCAGTATAAGAAAGTCTTTATATCCTTGGATCGTTTTTTTTTAAATATATATCGATTGCAAATACAATCGTCATTAACTCTATATAAAGTCGATATCGATTGTATATAGAGTCGATAACGATTATATATACAATCGATATCGATTGTATATATAATCGTCATCGACTTTATATACAATCGATATCGACTCTATATATAGTCATTATCGACTCTATATACAGTCGATATCAACTGTATATGTAGTCGTTATCGACTCTATATACAGTCGATATCGACTGTATATGTAGTCGTTATCGACTATCGACTACAATCGACGAAGATTTATAGTCGTCTTTTCTCTTTTATTTTATCAGTCTTATGACCCCTTCCTTCTCATTCTTAAACAGACGATGACAGGCGTGAGGATTCCTCTTCTTTGTCACTATGATGGCCTTCTTGTAAACGATAATCGCTTGTATGAAGGTGGCCGGCGGAGGGTTATTAACATTTCAACTGATATTTCTTATGAACAATTCATAACGCGAATGTCTGTTGTCAGTTTTGCGAAGGCAGATGAAACAGTTTCCACAAAGTTTCATATGAAGATAGTGAATACGCATGTGCTTGCCGACATTTTGGACTTTGATGATTTGGCCACCTTATTTATATTTTATAAATCTACGGTGGACGTTATAAAAGTATTCATCATTAAGGAACCGTCATCCTTCTCAGTCAAAGCTGAACAAGTAGATCTCGGTGGGACTGATTTTGTGACTCATTCATTTCAGCCATGTAAGTTTGAGGATGAAACTGTATACGATATCATCCCGTTAGGCGATGACGGTTATATTGCGGTGAACGATGGCAGAGGGAAAGCAACTTTGGATTTAAACGATGCTCCGATTGAATCGTATGATGACCCAGTAAAATACATGCATGAGTCACAACAATGTAGTCAATGGTTAGACTACACTTCAGAAAGAGTGGTGGATACCGATGATTTCAGTCATATCTTCCCCGGTGGATGGACAACTTGGTTTACTCAAGAATTATGTTCTACCATGCCATCGATGGAAATTACCGAAGAAACTCAACCCCATGTCCATACACATGAGCACCCCTTCGGTGAAGGGCCTAGCCAACCACGTCATTATCCATTCGGTGAAGGATCTGGTCAATCACATAAGAACCCCTTCGGTGAAGGATCTAGTCAACCACCCGAGAACACCGCTAGCGAATGGCGTAGTCATCCTCAAGCCACTAATGAAAATACCTTAGAAGAAGAATATGAAAGCGAACCGGATGGGTTTATCAAGAGGATCCGAAAATTTTTGTGAGAGACATTGGCAATCTCCTAGTAGACGGAGATTACGAAATGTCAGAGACATCGGGCGACTCCTCCGATGAAGAGGTGGAAATTGAATATCAGAATTGGACGTTTAAAATTGGAGAGATCTTCCGAGACAAACAAATATTTCAAAGAGCATTGAAAGAGCACGCGGTGGAGAAAAACTTTCAAATTCGGCCTTTGAGGACCGCTAGTTATCGAGTGACAGTCGGATGCTACGAACCCGATTGTTCGTGGCGAATACATTCGTCTAAATTGACTAAGCTCGATTCTTTCCAAATCAAGGCATTCAATAATACTCACACATGCAGAGCCGCTAAGATTGGATCGCACGGTCACCGTAATGCAACAATCTCCTTCGTAGCAAACTATGTACGGGATAAACTTATGGAAGGATTCGACTACACACCAGCGTCGATAATGTTTGATATTGTAAAAGCTTGTAATGTGCAAATCTCATATGTAAAGGCTTGGAGGGGAAAAGAACTTGCCCTTAATGATATTAGAGGCAGTTGGGGAGGACAATTTATTGATCTACCGGCCTACGTGAAGGAGATGGAGGGGGTAGATCCTAATGTACAAACATCCTTTCAACTTACGCTTAATGGTAAGTTTCAAAGATTTTTTTGGAGTTTTGGCCCATGCATCGGAAGCTACCGCAATACACTTCGTCGCATATTACTTGTAGACGGCACACACCTACAAGGACGTTTCGAAGGGATCCTACTTATCGCCTCTACACAAGACGGTAATGGTCATATATTACCGTTAGCATTTGCCGTGGTCGAGTTAGAAGAAGAGGATACGTGGATGTGGTTTCTTGAACGGGTAGGTGCGTTCATGATCGGTGGGTTTAACAAAGATTTCGTATTTATCACAGACAGGTCGAAGGGTTTAATAAATGCGGTGAAACGTATCTTCCCTAACGCATATCACAACTACTGCATGTGGCATATGACATAAATTTTGCAGCACAAGTATCCCAGAAACAATGTGAAGGGTTTATGGTGGTGCGCCGCGCGTGCATATTCAAAAGAGAAATTTGATTATTTTATTAACGAAATGAAGAAAGATCCTGCTAATCCTCGGGCCGTAGAATATATTTTGAAAATATATCTGAAGAATTGGGCACGCGCACATATGGAAGAAAGGCAGTACGATTCCTTGACTACGAATATTGCCGAAAGCTTAAACAGCATACTAAAGATAGCTCGAGAGAGACCAATTATCGACTTAATCAGAACTACTAGAGAGAAAGTCACCGATCATTTTCAAAAGCGCAGAGAGATATCTAAGAAATGGACCACCCTCCTCTGCCTGAAAGCAAACGCGCACATGAAGAAGGTGTTGCAATGGGCCGGTAGAAAGAGAGCTCAACCATACGGGTGCGATTAATTCCAAGTCAATTTCAAAAATTTCATTTATCACGTCGACTTGGAACACAAGACCTGTAGTTGCCGCCGTTGGCACATTCATGGCTTGCCTTGCTCCCATGCCGTGGCGGCCATCAATCGAAGAAGTTATGACTACCATAACTTTTATGAGAAATGGATTTTCACCGCTTGCTTTAGACAAACATACGATGAGCAATGGGTTCCCACCCTCGATAAAAGTAAATGGGAGTTCCAAGCAGAGGAACTCCCTGAAAATATGAAAGTGAGACCACCCTATTATTACCGAAAGCAAGCCGGCAGTCCGAGGAAGAGAAGGATAAGGTCTAAGGGTGAGGTTAGGGCACTCTGATGTAGCAGCAGTGCGTGAATATGGTCTGTCCGAGAGCTGCACGGCAGTGGGACCGATGGGTTGATAGTGTATATTTTTAATAATGATAGATTGAATGTAAACGAGAATATATATTTGCTAAGAAATTTAGAATCCATATTTTTTTACTGTAATATAGTCTTTACCGATTAATCATATAGTCGTCATCGACTGTATACATAATCGATATCGACTCTATACAGAGTCGTCATCGACTGTTTATAAAGTCGATATTGATTCATTTAAGAATCGGTATCGATCACTTATGTAGTCGATGACGACCTTATATAAAGTCGATATCGATTGTATATAGAGTCGTTATCGATAATTTATATAGCCGATGACGACTCTATATAAAGTTGATAGCGACTCTATATAGAGTCGTTATCGATTATGTATATAGTCGATGACTACTCTATATATAGTCAATAGCGACTTCATACAGAGTCGTTATCGATTATTTATATAGTCGATGACGACTCTATACGTAGTCGATAATGGCTGCGATTTCTACTTTTTAACCACAGCTACATAAAAATGGTGCAATTATATTCAAAAATTTTCATTAATAAAAAATATTTCATTTACATTTACAAAAATATTAAAATACAATCACACTATTGTTGCGCCCCCTTTTTGTCGTCCTCCGCCATCGCCTGTGTATGTAGCTAGTGAATGGCTAATTTCTGCCCTGATCCTATCCATATCTGACTGTGCGAAGTCAAATTTCTTCTCCATCATGAAGTACTCGACATACTTCACGACAAACACTCCACAATCACACGAGTTGGTCTGTCGGGGGAGGGCTTTGATCCGACAGTCACTAGATGACCAAGGATAGTTCTTCACGATCAGTACAGTGGAGTCACCGTACGAATATAAAATCGCGGGAAGGTATTGGGTCTGTTTCGAAATAATAGAGAGAAGTGTCAGATATGCTAAGCTAACAATGATAAAAGATATGCTAAGCAAAATATCTTACCAGCGCCTGTAATTGGGACACATATGTTTCCTTGGAGGGCCTATTAAATATAGGGTCGACGATCAATATCGATCGTTCGACTACCTTCACGATTGCAAGCGACCAGTGTAGTGTTTGTTCTGAATGTATTGGCATAAATATCTACAAAAAAGCAATATAATCTCAAAGGATATGATAGAAAAATTAAAAAGAATAATTATAAAGAGGATAAAAGCATACTACGCCGTATTCGTGAGCTCACAGATTCTGAAACTCATTGAAGAAGAAAGTTTTCATCAGCTTCTTCCCTTCGGTCTCTTCTTGTCTATAGGCAGCCCACCGTTGAACTTGAACCTCGAACGATTGTTCGTATAATTTTTCAGCAAGCAGGAACTTATTAAAATCTCTCAGTTCATAGCCCATGAACATCAGCGCGGTAGGGTTCATAAGGAAGTTTTTGAGCTTTTTATCAAGATGAATTTTATCATCAATTACTTCCAAATGTCGCAGGTAGGCGCCCATAACCTAAAACCAATGCAGTTAGATTAAAATATGCAGTTAGAGTTAAATACATAATCGTTATCAACTCTATAAGTCATCTATGCCAATGACTTAAGTCATCGTTATCGACTCTCCAATGAATCGATATCGATGAGTTATAGAGTCGATAGCGATTACATAAGCCATCGTTATCGACTCAAAAAGCCATCGATATCGATTAATTTGAGAGTCGATAACGATAATGTAAGTCATCGTCATCGACTCTATAATGAATCGATATTGACTCTATTTCGAGTCGTCGACAACTTTAACTATTTTTGTTTTTACCTACAGTATGTTAAACTTACAAAGTTATTCAGGAACTGCGTGGCCGCCAGACATCTGAAGGATTGCACCACCAGCTTATACTTGCCGACAATGCTTACATAGTCGCTACATAAATAATGGCCAACGTAACTAATCTTCACAATAAATATATAATAATAAATTTAAGGATTCAGGGAAGAATAACTTACTCATCCTCCTTCAGAGACTTGTTCCATATGTCTAGAATATATTTTTGCTCCGCTGTCAGCTCAGGTGGAAGCTCAGCAGGAGCATCTTCAGCCGTAGACCCAGGACGAGCGGTAATGAGACTGGTCCAGGCTCAGCAGTTGGTCCTTCACTGGCCTTCTCAGTAGGCTTCTTTACAGCCACTACCCTTCGCTGTGCCTTAGGTCTGACTGTAGTTACTATGCTGAGTTTCCCTTGCCTAGGTCATAAGCGAGGCTCAGCATGTTGGTGAGGCAATTGGGAAGAGGTTTCCTCTTAACCAGCAGGACCCTTATCAGTTTGAGTCTCAGGCTGCTCATCAGCAGCTGCCGTCACCTCATCAATGGGAGGAGGAGGAACCTGATGCACAGGAGCTTATGGTTCCTTATTGACGGCTATGTCACACACCTTCCATATCAGCTCCTCAATAGCCACATCCTGTACATCGAAATAATGGTGCAAAATAAGAATTAATTTTTGGTCCCCATTTTTAAAAGTCCAAATTGATTTTAAATATAATCGTTATCGACTGTATATATAGTCGATATCGATTTTATATATGATCGTTATCGACTCTATTAACAATCGTCATCGATTGTATATAGAGTCGATATCGATTGTAAATATAATCGATATCGACTCTATATATAATCGATAACGATTGTATATATTATCATTATCGACTCTATATACATTCAATAACGATTATGTATATAGTCGTTATCGTCTCTATATACAGTCGATATCGATTTATGTTAACAAAATTGAACATATAAAACCAGATTTTAACACATACCTTAGGTCTCGCCTCTAATAAATTTTCAAGGAGTTCTTTTATATTCGACTGACCCTTTCTGACCAACGAGTTGTAGTGATTTAACTTCTGCAACTCCGCATCCCTTGAATTCAACCGCTCTTTGAAGGAGTTGCATAATTTCTCCACAAAAGCGCAACGTTTAGTCAGAGCCTTATTCTCTCCCTCCATATCACTCACTTTTTGGGTGAGCTTCAAGTTCTCCAGCGTCAAATGGTCGACCCTCCTCAACAAAGAATCATTGGAGGTGGATGGTTCAGCTGGGCTATCTTTCGCTGTCAGGCACTCCTTGGTGGCCCCCCTAGTTCTTGGCCTACCCTCTCCCACATGGACGGGGCCCTTTATCGAGGGGGATTCTTCTTCTGACGTCGATGCGTCATCCCATTCTTCCTCTTCAATATTCTCGACCGAAATATAATTTCTTTTCTTCTTCGGCCACATCTCTTTCATAGCTTTCTTGACCGGTTCTTTCCTCTTCCCCCTAACCTCCTTTTGAACCCGTAGATATTCTCTTAACACGGGTATCTCTAATTCAAAGCCCTGAGGTACGAGGGGAGCGCGAACCTTTTGAAAGAAAAGGAAACATGGTAAATAACATAATAAAATGATCATATATATAATAAATCATTCTCGATTATGTAAAGAATCGGTATCAACTATTTAATAAATCGTTATCGATTCTGTACTGAATCGCTATCGATTATTTAATGAATCGGTATCGACTACTTAGTAAGTCGTTATCGATTCCGAAATGAATTGCTATCGACTTACTAAGAAGTCGATACCGATTCCGTACTGAGTCGCTATTGACTTCTTAAAAAGTTGTTATCGATTCGGTAATGAATCGTTATCGATTCTAGAATGAATCAGTAAGTTACTTTTTGAATTGGCACTAGACCTCATACCTTGTTGTCTAACATCTGTCCGCGAGTGTAACCTTTGATCCTTGACTACTCCCTGTCCGACCATTTCAGCAGTCGTGGAAAAGGGTCCTCGAGGCTTAGCTGGGATGGCGATATATCAGGCAAAATCTCATAAGCCCACCATTGAAGTCTACATATGCATCCATATGTGTTGTATGTCTTCAAGGAGTTATCCATTTCGGCAGTCTTTCCATTCGCCGCGCCCTTCATTATATACTCGATCAAGTCTTGGTAGACGTGCAGACCCCACAGAGTTCGGTTAAAGTTCTCCACATCATCGATGAGGTTAATGTGGTCTTCCAAAAGCTGATGGTGGGACCCGAGAAAGAGAAATATGCACAACACAAATAGAAGGGACAACTTTACGAAGTCTTCATCACTTTCCGCTCTCCAAATTGTAGCATCTATATGAGACTGGAGAATTCTTCCAGGAGGCGTTCCATGAAAGTAATTGTATCGAATGGTTTGTTCTTCCGATGGTTTAACGGATGGGGTATACTTTTCTGGGCCAACTACGGCAAGGCCCAGTATCAATGCAATGTCTATCTTCCGAAGATAGACATCAGTCTTCCCAATTCGAAAGTAGTTTTTTTCAACCCAAAATGTCAACATTGCATCCACCACATCGAAAATAAATCCCACACCCTTAGGCATTTGAAATATTCCACCAAAAATTGAATCTCTCAGCAACTTCTTCCGAGCTGGGGTAGCATTTTCGTAGAGATTTGAAATAGCACTGGGCGAACACTTGGCAACAGCTCGGTGTACAACCATCTTGACAGCCTTTTGAAATGAATTGTAATAAAAAATAAAGGACTGAGCCCCATACTAACACGGATAGTTTAAATGTTGAATGAAATGTAATATATAAAACCGATATCGATTATGTAATCGATATCGACTCTAGATGTAATCGATATCGACCCCATACGTAATCGATATCGAGTCTAGATATAATCAATATCAAGTCTAGATGTAATCGATATCGAGTCTAGATGAAATCGATATCTACTCCATAGTCGTCATCGATTACATATGAAATCGCCATCGACTATTTATACAGTCGGTATCGACTCAATATAAAGTCGCAATGATCTCAAAATGTTTATTTACATTGAAAATATTTAATTTACTGACTCAAAAGATTTCATGAAGTCGCCATTGAATCTGTGACAGCCCGAATTTCGGCACCCCAAACCCATGCCATCAGCACGATCCTCTAGATTGTGCCCCAAAACTGTGCACGGAACATTGGTATAACAAGCACAATTAAATAAATAAAGCAAATAATCTCATAAAGCGAAAACGGTTAATATGCCCAACTGGCATACGCAAAAGATAGTTCTACTTTCATGCCACTACATGAACAGAGAACCGACCCAAACCATCGGTGATAAATAGATCACCCCAGATGGTTCGCCAAAAGAATAATATAATCTAATTACATGTTTATCAAAATAAAGGCTTGACATACCAAGCCGTACAAATCTGCTCTCAAAACTACTCTCTGTCAAAGTACACAGCATAGTCTCCTAGAAGAAGTCCTCGGGTGGAGGCTCCAACACGTCTCCAGGCACGTAATCCGAATCACCCAGATCTACGTCTCCCGAAGCCTCAACAGCTGCTATCAATGGACCTGCAACGTATAGTCTAAAGGGTGAGCTATATCCTAGCTCAATAGGAAACAAACACAATGAACATATAAATTAAGACTCACATATATTCCATGATATTCTAAGCATGATGTGTCTATGCAGTTGCTAGAAAACAGTTTAAAAGCTGATGAATTTCATTCAAGTTTACTGGTAATTAGCATGTCTTACTTTACTGTTGATTTATCATGAATGACATTGAACAGGCCTAAAGCAAAACTTAAATCTTTAACTTAAGTAATCCCCGAGCAATATAACATCGAGCCCCGATGAGATACCCTTCATCGTCATCTAAATAGATAGTTGTTATAAAGTATTCCCTGGAAATACGACCCAAGCCCCTTTCTCAATAGGCGGCGGGGTTAAAACTCATCTCAACATCCCTGGGATGTGCTTACTATTATGGATAAACCTCCGTACTGGTGTACGGATTGGCCACCATACCGGTCACGGATATCCTGCCGCGTCAGTCGTGGGTATCCCGCCACGTTGGTGGGGTATCCTATCAAACCTCAAATAACAAAAATAGCATGTGCTTTACATATAGTTGTTCACCGTGTAAGTGTGCTATCTTATATCAGTTAGGCCTCAACAGTAATTATTCAATTATATGTATACATCCCTGGGATGTATACATACCCGCATCACACCTGATGCCTTTATTACTATCTCATCCCCTGGGGATGTCTCATTCTTATTTGATTACTTGATCTTAATCACTTGCATCACACCGATGCCTTTTTCACATTCTTGGTGTTACACAAACACCCATTTTCACAAAGCTTTTCGTTATTAAAACAACTTCAAATTTGATAATTATATCACTACATACATGCTCTTAAAATTAAAGTACATGTTCAAGGTGTTCCCTACCTCAATTCTCTGAAGGTCCAAACATCAAAGTCCCACGCGGCTCCTTGTGCTCGCTTTCACACGTACCACCTATGGTACATCATAACACATGCAATACATCATTAAAGATGTAATGAAGAAGGTCCTGGATCCTCCATGAATCTCAAAGAAAACTTAGAAAGTTAAGTAAAACTGCCAAAGTCGATTAATCGATTCCCAAAATCGATTAATCGAAATATAATTCGATTAATCGATTCCCAAAATCGATTAATCGAAACCCAAATCGATTAATCGATTCTCAAAATCGATTAATCGAGATTCATATTCGATTAATCGATCCCAAATCGATTAATCGAAGTCTCTAACATAATGAAGTCGATTCTCAAATCGAGTGGTCGAAAGTCTGAAATCGATTGGTTGATCCCAAATCGATTAATCGAAATCTAAAATCGATTAATCGATTTCCCAACTCGATTAGTCGATTTCCCCAGGTCTTATTTTCCAGCCACTGAAAGTACCCAGTCGATTAGTCGATTTCCAAATCGATTAATCGAACATCCAAATCGATTAATCGAAATCCAATTCGATTAATCAAAATCGGGCTCTCATGACTTTTCAACTTCTGGGCCAAAATCGATTAATCGAATCCCAATTTCGATTAATCGATTTGGCCAGATTCAGCCCCCTTTCGGGATGTTCTTCCAAATCTTTCTCCTTCCTTTTCTAAGCCTTTAGTCTACTCTTTTAAGCATATTTGACTGAATTTAATCACCACAAATCTATGCATTAACTTCAATTTAAAACTTACCTCAAGAATCCCTTCAAAGGATTGATTCGTTGGGTTTTGATGGCTAGGGTTCCAGCTTTTATTTCAACAATTCCAACACGTTGAATCCGACAATCAATGCTCTAATCTCCTCTTGATTTGCATTAACTCTAAGCTTCCATAACTCCTCTTTACTCCCTCTCTCTCTCTCTTCTTAACTCTCTTCAACAACTAACAAAAGGGAACTAGGGTTATTAAAACCCTTTCATTCTCTCTCCTGCTTGTGTGTTAAACACATACACCAGAGATAGGTGTGTATGTAGCTCTAAACTAATAACACTCACTACACTTAAGTCCCATTTGTATCACATCAATTCATCACTCCTTGAATTCAAAGTTTGACCATCACTTGGTCACCTACGATCAATCGAGCACGGATCCTGAGGTCAAAGTCAAACGGCCAATTTTTTAGGATATTACATTCTCCCCACCTTGGGAATTTTCGTCCTCGAAAATAACCCAAGGGTGCTCGCTTGGGTACCCCACACACTGGGGTGTCGCATACCCACACACAACAAACGACGAACACCGTACACAATGTAAGAAAAGAAAATAGCGTAAGTACACAAAATGTGGTTCTGTATTTCATTGTCAAAATTTGCAACAATTACAAGCTTTTTTTTTTTTTTTTAATTTCTCGATAAATACATGAAGGTTTAATACATCAGTACAAAATGTCCAAAAATGAGCACAAAATAACCCATCGTCAGGCGCTCACGCCGTCCCCTCTCCTGGCTAATCTGATGCTAGGGCAGGCTGCTCTAACAACACTGGTGGCTCTGGTGGTACCGGTTGGGGCGTCTCCGTAGGCTGCTCCGGCTGCGGTGGCGCCGAGCCAGATGCGTCGGCAGCAGAAGTGCTCCCATGGAAAACGGCACCCATATGGAATGCGGTCCGTCCTGCTGTCCACTCCGCTTCCTACGCGAGGCGCTGCTGGTAGTCCAACGGATAGATGTAACACAGTGTATGGAACATCAGAAAGTCCATCCGTCGGTTCATCCTCTCGTTGTTGGCCTCCATCCTAGTCAACACGTCCTCTATCGTCGGAGCCTGGCAAGCTGCTCGCCGGCGATATAAAGAAGTGGGTGTAGCTGCCGCAGACCGTGCTGGCGGCGTAGGTGAGGTAGTGGTATGGGAGGGTGTCCCCTCCACTGGTGGGTCAACTGGGTGTGCCCCCCCTACGGGTGGGTCCTGGTGTGGTGGTGGGGGTGGTGGTGGTGCCACTTTGGTCTGCTTCTTTGTTGGTGCGGGACCGGGCGGTATGCCTTAGAAGAGTTCAAGAACGTCTTCACTCGGTCCGTATCCCTCTCTTCATGGGGCAACACGGCGTACTTGGGGGCGTCGGAGTAACACTCCAACATGCTCGAGATTAGCCGAGCGTAGGGCATTTTCTCCTTAGGCCTCAAGTTGTCCTTCATCAACTTGCCCTCAATATATCTCATCCCCTCGAGGATGACTATAGTAGCATCAAACCAACGGCCAAGAAGGCCGCGTACAGTGCCTGCTGTACCAACTCTACCCGCTCAGTGTCGTGGCGCATCGGGTAGAGGTTGCACTTGATTATCGAATCAAGCATCCACATGTAGTGGGGAAGGTCAACCCTCCTAATGGAGGATCCCGACCCCTTCTTCCCGTTGGTCATCCGGGTCATGATCTCCTCAAATCTCACCTCTTCCTCGAAGGGTGGGAAGAGGGTGGTCTCGGGCATTAAGTCGAGGTGGCATTCAAGCACCTCATGGATGTGGCGACGGGTGAATGTGTAGTCCCGACCCTCAATGGTGGTCTTGACTATGTCATCGGTAGGTCCGTCGACGAGACCTTGGTAGAATAATCGAACCAATCTCGGGTAGTAGGACCCACGGATTGGTCTCAAGATATTGCCTTAGGTATTTGACTCAATGTAGCGCGATTTCGTTCCGAAATAGACTCGAAATGCCCAAAACCCTAGCTTGCTCGGTCGGTCGGAGAGAAGAAGGCACGCAAAAGTAAAACTCCCCCTTCGATTTATATATATAGGCCCCGGCTCGATTAATCGATTTCCAAAGTCGATTAATCGAGATTCAAAACTAGGTTCAATCGCGCGAAATCGATTAATCGATTAGTCGAAACTCAAAATTAATCGAAATCACATCCGTTTAAAATTTTAAGTTTTGGAGCTCACTGGCGTGAGCCAGTCGATTAATCGAAATTCACTTCGATTAATCGAAATTCTAAAATTGATTAATCGAATTTTACTTCGATTAGTCGAAATCATGAGGTCCTTCAAAATTTTCCCAAATTCATTAAGTGACTCGATTAGTCAAACCTCCAGTTCGATTAATCAAAATTCAAAATCGATTAATCGAAATCGTATAACATTCTTCAAAATCTTCTAAATTCCTTAAGTTACTCAATTAATCGAATCCCCAGATCGATTAATCGAAATCACAAATCGATTAATCAAAATTTCACTTTGTCATTTTTCTGAATCCCTATCAAATTTCCACTCACTGGCACATGCCAGTCGACTAATCGACCAAAATCGATTAATCGAATTCCCAAATCAATTAATCGATTTGAAAATCGATTAATCGATTTTGATCAGATTTTTCCAGATTTTAAAATTTTTCATGTCTCCTTGATTTCTCGTGGTAAACTATGATACCAACTGGTCATTGGTTCTACAAAACACATCCTCACGGCCATGTCGTGGCCATGATGAATTCCAATTTCGCATTCAACACTGCAATTGAGACTCCATGTGGAGAATATTGTCCTTTTAATAAATTGATCATAAGATTGACATTGAATTATAACCTATGATTTAAATCCACAAACATGCGTGCGGTGATACAATTTTAGCTCTCAAGTTGTCGCAAACAAGGCCGGATGTTTTTCTTTCATGTCGGCCTCTCGTTCCCATGTAGCTTCCTCAGCCGGATGATGCTTCCATCGGACAAGTACTAATGGAATCACTTTTGTTCATAACACTTATTCTTTTCGATCTAAAACCTCCACCGGCTCTTCGATCATAGTCATGTCCACATGCATCTCAAATGATTGACCGCTCAACACGTGATCAGGGTCATTAAGGTACTTCCTGAGCATAGACACGTGGAACACATTATGTACTTGATCGAATAACGGTGGCAATCCAATGCGGTAAGCAACTTCCCCTACTCGACCCAAAACTTCAAACGGTCCAAGATAGCGGGGACTTAGCTTCCCTCTCTTTCCAAACCTCATCACCCCCTTCATAGGTGACACTTTCACAAACACGTGTTCACCCACCTTGAAGTCTATACTCGCCCGCTTGATATCGGCGTAGCTTTTCTGTCTACTCTGAGCCGCTTTGAGTTTTTCCTTTATCATACGAACATAGGTGGCATTATCTTCAAGTATTTCGGGTCCCAAAACAAATTTCTCCCCGATTTCTTTCCAATTGATGGGCGATCTACATCGCCATCCGTAAAGAGCTTCATATGGTGCCATCCCAATGCTCGTCTGAAAGTTGTTGTTATATGCGAACTCAATCAAGGGTAGGTACTGATCTCACGATCCTTGCAATTCTAACATGTATGCCCTAAGCATGTCCTCAATGATCTGATTGACCCTCTCAGTCTGTCCGTCAGTTTGCGGATGAAATGCCGTACTAAAATCTAGTCGCATTCTCATTCCTTCTTGAAATTTCTTCTAAAACTTTGATGTATACAATGGGTTACAGTCGGAAATAATGCTACTCGAAATCTCATGCAAACGGACAATCTCTTTCATATACAGCTCTGCCAATCTTCCCGCCGTGTACATTGTGTTGTAAGGCAAGAAGTGCGCTGTCTTCGTCAATCGATCGACCACTACCCAAATGACGTTGTACCTCTTTGCCGTAAGCGGTAGTCCAACGATGAAGTCCATCGAGATCGATTCTCACTTCCATTCCGGTATAGGTAGAGGCTGCAATAGACCTACGGGGTGTCTATGATCGATCTTCACTTTTTGACACGTCAAACACCGTGGCACATACTCTGCCATATCTTGTTTCAAGCCTCTCCACCAATAGTTCTTTTTCAAATCTTGATACATCTTTGTGCTTTTCGGGTGGATAGCATAGCTTGATTTGTGTGATTCATCCAGAATTGTTTGGCGCAGATCGGCATTGTCCGGAATACAGAGACGACCCTTGAACAATAAGGAATCATCCTCCTTGATTGAAAACTCAGATGTAATGCCTTCAGTTATATCTTGACGAATCTTTGTTAGCACCGAGTCTTTCATCTGTAGTTCATGGATATGCTCAAATATCATCGGTCTCATTGAGATATTAGCCAAGAAGGCTCCTGTAGCTTGTGACTCAATGTTTGCATCATATAGTGCCAGATCTTCCAACAGTTTCCATCTGTGCATACCCAAAATTAAACTAGCCAATTGAGCTGAACTCTTCCGACTCAAGGCGTCAGCTACTACATTAGCCTTGCCTGGATGGTACTGTATGGAACAGTCATAGTCTTTGAGAAACTCCATCCACCTGCGCTGCCTCATATTTAGTTCCTTCTATGTAAACAAATATCTGAGGCTCTTATGATCGGTAAAAATCTCAAGTCTCATCGTACAAATAATGTCTCCAAATCTTCAGCACAAATATGATCGCTGCTAGTTCCAGGTCATGTGTCGAATAATTATTCTCATGCTCTTTCAACTGTCTCGACCTATACGCTATCACCTTTTTGTATTGATTAAGCACACATCCCAAACCAGTATACGAAGCATCGCTATACACTGCAAACCCTCCACTGCCTGAAGGTATAGCTAACACTAGAGCTGAAGTGAGTCTCTTCTTAAGTTCCTGAAAACTCTTCTCGCATGCTTCACTCCATTCAAACCTTGCATCTTTCCGTGTAAGTCTCGTGAGTGGTCCTGATATCTTCAAAAAACCCTCAATGAAACGTCGATAGTAACCTGCTAATCCAAGGAAACTACGGATGTCAGTCACGGTCTTTGGTTGCTCCCAATTTACTACTGCTTCGATCTTTGTTGGATCCACAGTGACACCAAGCTTTGAGACTACATGTCCCAAAAAGCTAACTTCTTCTAACCAAAACTCTCACTTGCTGAGCTTGGCGTACAACTGGTGTTCACGTAGAGTCTGCAGGGCTATTCTCAAATATTTTTTATGCTCTTCTTATTTTGAATAGATCAGGATGTTGTCAACAAACACTACAACACAAGAGTCCAAGTGTGGTTTAAACACCCTATTCATCAAATCCATGAATGATGCCGGGGCATTTGTCAATCCAAACGGCATCACTAGGAACTCATAGTGTCTGTATCGAGTCCTGAATGCAGTTTTCTGAATATCCTCTGTCTTGACTCTCAACTGATGGTATCCAGATCTCAGATCGATCTTTGATAAATACTTTGCTCCTTGCAGTTGATCAAACAAGTCACCTATCCTAGACAAAGGGTATCAATTTTTAATGGTAAGTTTGTTTAATTGTCGATGGTCAATGCACAGACGCATTGACCCATCTTTCTTCTTTACAAGCAAGACCGGCGCTCTCCATGGAGACACGCTTGGTCTAACAAAACCCTTGTCCATTAGCTCTTGTAGTTGCTCTTTCAACTCGTTCAACTCAGCAGGAGCTATTCTGTATGGTGCTTTAGAAACGGGCTCCGTTCCTGGTGCTAAGTCGATGGCAAATTCTACTTCTCTCTCTGGAGGTAATCCGGGTAACTCCTCCGAAAATACATCGGCGAAATCTCTCACCACGGCTATTTCAGAGATCACATTCTTCTCCTCTTTATGCTCCTTCAAAAATGCCAAGTATCCACCACACCCTTTTCTAATCAAACGCTTAACCCTGATTGCCGAGATAAGTGGTAGGTGTGTCGACCTCTCTCCTCGAAATCTAACCGATCTCCTCTTGTTGGGTCTGAAGATGATGACCTTGTTCTTACAATCTACCATCGCACAATGAGTTGATAATCAATCCATGCCAAGGATCACGTCGAATCCTTGCATGTCTAATAGAATTAGGTTCGCCGATAGCTCAAAGACGTCTCCATCCATGACCCTCACGATTACAGAGTTGCAACCCTTTTCGGTATCAACCGATTTCCCAGTAGGAGCAGTCAGGGTTAAAACGAAGTCTAACTCCTCTGGGTCGACTTTCATCCTCTTTGTGAAGCGAGGTGTAACAAATGAGTGGGGAGACCCCGGGTCTATCAACACTCGAACTTCGTATGTTACGTCGCTTCCCTTCTTATATATTTGCAACGTACCTAACCATATATACACACATATATATATATTGTTCATTATCATACCAGAATTTATTACATGCAAGTTTTTCTTATATCTCCTATATGTAGATGCATCTTTTCTATCTAAAAATTTCAAGAATTGAAATTCTTTATTTAAAAGAACCTCACCTTGAATGACATCATTTGTATTCTAAGCCTCTTGAGCTGTGAGTGCATAGGCTCTCCCTTGGACGATCGGCTTCCTTGCTTGTATCGGTCGTGGAATAGGTACTGAAGTCGTCTTCCCTTTGTTCATCTCAGGGCATTCCTTGATCAAGTGGCCCACCTTGCCACATCGAAAGCAACCCCGAGTGCCTATCATACAGTCCGCTGTCCTGTGAGGCTTGCCACACTTGGCACAAGTCTCACGAGGTGTGGAAGAAGCTGCTCGAGAAGCACCCTGTGTGACTGTAGCGCCTGTAGTAATAGCAGGGCTCTTGTAGCGTATCAGTCTCCATGACTCGAGCAATGGAAATTTTTGCTGGTTGCTCTGCTGTGCCGGTCTCCCATAACCTCCCTGGAACGGTGGTTTCTGATTATTTGGTATGAACCTCGGCTTTTTGTTCACCGGTTCATAATTTCCCGTTCTGCTCTGATCCGTATTCCACCTTCCTTGTAGCTCTCTCTAGCAATATTTATTATTATTCTCCTCCTCCACTACGAGTGCTTTGCTCATGACCTCACCATAGGTCCTCAGTTGGAATGGTGCTACTCCTCCCCTCACATCCGGCTTCAAACCTTGCTGAAACCTCTTTGCTCTCATCATCTTTGTGATGATGTAGTCAGGCGCGAAGCGAGCGAGTCGCATAAACTCCACTCCATATTCTCTCACACTCATTTTCCCTTACACAAATTATAAAAACTGAATTTCCATCTGGTTCCTCACCACCTCTGGAAAATACTGCTTGTTGAACTCCTCGACAAACTCATCCCATGTCCAGGGCATATCTGGAGTCTCCTGAGCCCTAGTCCGTAAAACGGACTTCCACCAAGGCCCAGCCTCTCCGTCTAACATGTAGGCTGCCCAACGGACGCTCTCGTCCTCCGTACAAGTGAGCACACTAAACACCTTTCCCATCTCACTCAGCCAATGCTCGGCCACTATGGGCTCTCCCTGTCCAAAAAAGCTAGGAGGTCTCATCCTCCTAAACTCAGTAAAAGCAGAAGATGCTGGCAGTGTCGGAGCCATTGGAGGTGTCGGTGGCTGCTACTCATGAGCTGTATGAGCTGCCAAAGATGCTGCCTGTTGGGCCATAGCAGCCGCCATGGTCTCCATGGTGTGCATCATCCTCTGACGTTCTTCTCTGTCCTAATTTTTTCTCTAATCCTCTCTTGTTCTCTTTGATCTTGATCCTGTCGATCTCGATCTTGATTCTCTCTCTGATTTTGACTCCCTTGGCCACCACTGCCAGAAGCCCCTCCATCTCCTATGGATACTCTATTGGTATCCAAGATAAAATCATCTCGACTACGCAAGCTCCTACTATGACCGCCCCTGGGTCGGCCCCTTCCTCTAGAAGACATAACGGTCTGCATGTGAAAACAAAGTTTTCATTAGCAAAAGTTTCTATGTTCTGACAAAAGAATGATTGTCAGAGTTTCTAAAAGAAATTGCTTTGATACCAACTGTGACAGCCCGGATTTTGACACCCCGAAACCCGTGCCATCAGCACGATCCTCTAGATTGTGCCCCAAAACTGTGCACGGAACATTGGTATAACAAGCACAATTAAATAAATAAAGCAAATAATCTCATAAAGCGAAAATGGTTAATATGCCCAACTGGCATACGCAAAAGATAGTTCTACTT
Source organism: Chloranthus sessilifolius (assembly GCA_021018995.1). Lineage (NCBI taxonomy): Eukaryota > Viridiplantae > Streptophyta > Magnoliopsida > Chloranthales > Chloranthaceae > Chloranthus > Chloranthus sessilifolius. Next base: position 88,373,098 of record CM037595.1, read on the forward strand.
TCATGCCACTACATGAACAGAGAACCGACCCAAACCATCGGTGATAAATAGATCACCCCAGATGGTTCGCCAAAAGAATAATATAATCTAATTACATGTTTATCAAAATAAAGGCTTGACATACCAAGCCGTACAAATCTGCTCTCAAAACTACTCTCTGTCAAAGTACACAGCATAGTCTCCTAGAAGAAGTCCTCGGGTGGAGGCTCCAACACGTCTCCAGGCACGTAATCTGAATCACCCAGATCTACGTCTCCCGAAGCCTCAACAACTGCTATCAATGGACCTGCAACGTATAGTCTAAAGGGTGAGCTATATCCTAGCTCAATAGGAAACAAACACAATGAACATATAAATTAAGACTCACATATATTCCATGATATTCTAAGCATGATGTGTCTATGCAGTTGCTAGAAAACAGTTTAAAAGCTGATGAATTTCATTCAAGTTTACTGGTAATTAGCATGTCTTACTTTACTGTTGATTTATCATGAATGACATTGAACAGGCCTAAAGCAAAACTTAAATCTTTAACTTAAGTAATCCCCGAGCAATATAACATCGAGCCCCGATGAGATACCCTTCATCGTCGTCTAAATAGATAGTCGTTATAAAGTATTCCCTGGAAATACGACCCAAGCCCCTTTCTCAATAGGCGGCGGGGTTAAAACTCATCTCAACATCCCTGGGATGTGCTTACTATTATGGATAAACCTCCGTCTTGGTATGCGGATTGGCCTATCAGGTCACGGATATCCTGCCGCGTCAGTCGTGGGTATCCCGCCACGTTGGTGGGGTATCCTATCAAACCTCAAATAACAAAAATAGCATGTGCTTTACATATAGTTGTTCACCGTGTAAGTGTGCTATCTTATATCAGTTAGGCCTCAACAGTAATTATTCAATTATATGTATACATCCCTGGGATGTATACATACCCGCATCACACCTGATGCCTTTATTACTATCTCATCCCCTGGGGATGTCTCATTCTTATTTGATTACTTGATCTTAATCACTTGCATCACACCGATGCCTTTTTCACATTCTTGGTGTTACACAAACACCCATTTTCACAAAGCTTTTCGTTATTAAAACAACTTCAAATTTGATAATTATATCACTACATACATGCTCTTAAAATTAAAGTACATGTTCAAGGTGTTCCCTACCTCAATTCTCTGAAGGTCCAAACATCAAAGTCCCACGCGGCTCCTTGTGCTCGCTTTCACACGTACCACCTATGGTACATCATAACACATGCAATACATCATTAAAGATGTAATGAAGAAGGTCCTGGATCCTCCATGAATCTCAAAGAAAACTTAGAAAGTTAAGTAAAACTGCCAAAGTCGATTAATCGATTCCCAAAATCGATTAATCGAAATACAATTCGATTAATCGAAATACAAATCGATTAATCGATTCTCAAAATCGATTAATCGATATTCAAATTCGATTAATCGATCCCAAATCGATTAATCGAAGTCTCTAACATAATGAAGTCGATTTTCAAATCGAGTGGTCGAAAATCTGAAATCGATTGGTCGATCCCAAATCGATTAATCGAAATCCAAAATCGATTAATCGATTTCCCAACTCGATTAGCCGATTTCCCTAGGTCTTATTTTCCAGCGACTGGAAGTACTCAGTCGATTAGTCGATTTCCTAATCGAGTAATCGAACATCCAAATCAATTAATCGAAATCCAATTCGATTAATCGAAATCGGGCTCTCATGACTTTTCAACTTTTGGGCCAAAATCGATTAATCGAATCCCAATTTCGATTAATCGATTTGGTCAGATTCAGCCCCCTTTCGAGCTGTTCTTCCAAATCTTTCTCCTTCCTTTTCTAAGGCTTTAGTCTACTCTTTTAAGCATATTTGACTAAATTTAATCACCACACATCTATGCATTAACTTCAATTTAAAACTTACCTCAAGAATCCCTTCAAAGAATTGATTTGTTGGGTTTTGATGGCTAGGGTTCCAGCTTTTGTTTCAACGATTCCAACACGTTGAATCCGGCAATCAATACTCTAATCTCCTCTTGATTTGCATTAACTCTAAGCTTCTATAACTCCTCTTTACTCCATCTTTCTCTCTCTCTTCTTAACTCTCTCTTCAACAACCAACAAAAGGGAACTAGGGTTATTAAAACTCTTTTATTCTCTCTCCTGCTTGTGTGTTAAACACATACACCAGAGATAGATGTATGTAGCTCTAAACCAATAACACTCACTACACTTAAGTCTCATTTGTATCACATCAATTCATCACTCCTTGAATTCAAAGTTTGACCATCACTTGGTCACCTACGATCAATCGAGCACGGATCCGGAGGTCAAAGTCAAACGGTCAATTTTTCGGGATATTACAGAATCAAAATGTTTCATTTACTTTCAAAAATTTTCAACTACATTCATAATATTTCATTTACAATTTAAAATGAAAATAAAATCTTGCAGTAACATCCTAAGGAAGATTCTTCGATAAAAGCGGTCATCCGCTTCTAACCAAAATTTAGGAAGATGGATGAAGAGCAGGTGGTGGATGGGGTCGAGAGGCGGGTGGTTCTGTCTTAAGTTTCTTTTTCTTTCTTTTATTATTTTTCTTTTCTTCCTTCTTCTTTTTCTTTTCTTTCTTCGCCAAAATTTCCATTACTTCATCGTACTCGTCCCACAGGAACTGCAAAGGATCTAGTTCTGGTAGTGGTGGTGGGTCCCCCCATACAGGCTCGAACTTGATTGAGTTATAGTAGATTTTTTCTTCGTCGTCTGATATTGAAAAAAATATGGGCTGGTAGAGATGATAGGTTTGCTAAGAACGAACTAAACCTGTATTTAAAGCTCTTAGATGACGGAATACGAATCGTTGTATTAAATTTTCTCATTCTTCCAAGCTTACTTGCCATAATGGTTTTACAAAAGGGTAGTTGACAATAAATTGAATGTCGGCTGAGATAAATATAAAACCTCGTATGATTTATTATGGGTTATAACATCGAGGGTAATAATTATAAGGAAATTAACTCATATGATAGGTATTAATTATATTCATAGAGAGTCGATATCGATTTTTTATAGAGTCGTCATCGACTATTTATATAATAGATATCGATCTTATATGTAATTGTTATCGACTCTACATGTAATCGATAGCGACTCAATATGTAATCGGTAATGATTACATATAAGATCGATATCGATTACATATAAGATTGATATCTATTATATATGGGAAAACCTTAAAAAATTATGTCAAAATGTGCATCAAAGAGAGGAGAAAAAAAAAATCTAAAGCAATGGAAGGTAATTTTAATTCCAACTTACAGATTTGGTAACTTGAAGATTGTAGATCTGAACGCTAGCGTCTACGAAACGACGACGACTTTTCACCGATTTCGAACGAAAAAGTAAAAAGGTAAACAGTAATAATTTGAAAAGATGACGACTATTTATTATATTGGGGGTAGTTTGGACATTTCCTAAAGACGAGCGTCGGCTCGACACGCAGTGGGTTTATTTGGATAAAAGTGAAACTACAGGGCTTCTAACGTAAAAAATGTATCTGACAGGGTCGATAAGGTAAATATTTTTTTTTTAGGCGTCGTTTCTTATGACAATTATCCCTTAGAGGTCACTGGCACTAGAGAATTGGTGTTTCAGAGTCTCGTATCGAAAGGAGTCGGCTTGGAAACTTGCCCTATGAAATATTCTATGATGTGGGTCCAGGTAGCAATTAAGGGTACTCTTTTTTAACCCTTGGGAGATGTGCCACACGTATCTCTATTCTCTAATACACGTTACTTTACACCTATGGCAGGCCGAACTTTGGTGCGTCATAGATCTCGGAGATTCTAGTTTCGAAAAAAGCCAAGAACTCAACTTATCAAACGGGCTCCTCGTTAAGAGGGTCCCCACTGTCGTCAACACAGACTGCTCAAAGGATTGCTCCTCTAGCTTCTCCCATGTCTCTTCTTCTGATTCGTTTGGAGTGGTCTGTGTGGCTTTCCTTTCTAGACAATGCAAACATTTGGGTCAGATCCTCAGAGAAGACTTGGAGGGTATTGCTAATAGTTTGGGGATATCCTTCTTTGGCTCCAATGAAAACCTTCGGAGGTTGTTTCCCGCCATCAGCGATAAGGTGGATGTCTCTGCTCCTCTTCTATCCAAAGGTGGAAGTTCCAAGCTAAGTAGAAATGGGTGCACTAGGGAACTTTGAAACTTGGTATCTCCCTCCAAGGCGAGGGGTAGGGGGCACACGCACAAACGAGGTAATTGGTCTTCGGTCTTCCCTGGGGTCGGCGGGTGTTGGAGTTCTATGGATCTTTTGTCTTGGAACATAAGGGGGTTAGGATGCCCCAAGAAGGGGGACATTACTAAGTCCTTTTTTAGATCGAGAAAGTTGGTGGTGGTCTCTTTCTAGGAGACTATGTGGGATGGGTCCTCAGATAGCTTAGTAACGTCGATGATGAATGGCCGCCACTGGGACTGGTGCGCGGTTGATTTGGTAGGCGCCTTGAGTGGTATCCTGGTTGTGTCGGATTAAGACGGATTCGACCTATAACAAATGCACTCGGGGGTGTACACTATCGGGTCTTCTCAAATCGGTTGTTGATAATCTTATATGGTGTTTTACAGCCGTCTGTAGACCAAATGATGCAACTCGACGGCCGACATTATTGTCGGAGGGTTCCTTTGGTGTCTTGCGGCGATTTCAACATAGTCTGTTTCGGTTACCATCGTAGGTTTTGGTTTTGATTTCGTTCATGACCCAAATCAAAATTTCGATAAATTTTGAATTTTTTTGAAAATATGCTTCCAACTTTTCCAACCATCATGGAACTTTATTTTATGATTTTTTTTAAATCTTTAATATCATTAGAATACATGTTTACCGACTTGAATTTTAGAAGGGTGTCAATGTTTGCAACTGAATATGAAGGGAAACTTAAGATATTCAAAAGTGGCCCGAGAACCCTTCTCATGATACGCTCATGATCAAAGTCACTTTGGGGATGTATGCCCTATGAAATCAAGATCTGACCGTATGCTAGTTGGGATATGATCTCAAGATTTACTGTGTGAATCATTTGGTACCTCTATATATATGGTTACATCTATTATCGCTCACGCAATTTCTAAAAGTGCCTATATGTGCAACCCATTTAAACTCATTGATTGCTTTCAAACAGATGATGGAGATTATGTTTCACCCTGATCTTCCATACAATGGATCTTGAGATCATGCCACACCTATCACGATCAATTTTTTATTCCACATGTCACAAAATCTACAAAAAATTTCCCTTAAATCCTAAGGCACACATCACGCTCAAACGTGATTTTAGGGTCATTTTTGGGAGATATATAACATTTGAAATAAACAACTAACCGTCTCACGTCATGATCTCAAGATCAATTGTGTGGAAGATTGGGATGAAATAAAATCTTCACCATTTGATATAAATCAATCATAATGATAAATCACACTTTAATGGTGTAAAATAAAAAGTGAGTTTTTAATGATGTAAGATCATTTAAACACCATTTGACAAATCATAAGTGTGTGCTACATGACATAATAATAAATCACACTTTAATGGTGTGAAATAAAAAGTGACATTTTAATTGTGTGAGATCATTAAAGCACCGTCTAATCGATCATAGATTGAAGATTGGGCATTGAATGTAAACCATCCGATTGATGAACTTTAATATCAGCCCTTAAATAAAAAATAATTATTGATATTACAATCCACAGTTCAAATGATTTAAATATCCCTTAAAAATACTTCTGATGGTTCATATCACCTATATCATAAGCTCTTATGGTCTAAGATTATTTAAACACCATTGTGGTGTGTAAGTGAATGATAGGAGAGTCGGTCTCATGCTCTTACATACTCTTGCATATAAATGGGCAACAACATTTAATAAACAGCTGGTGTTTATAAAAGGCAAAAAAATAGAAAGAAGCATAAGAAGAAAGAAAGGGGAATAAGTACTTCACCTTTTTCTTTTTCCTTCTTCTTCTTATTCTTCCCTTTTTTTTCCCTCCATGAGTTTTAAACCCTTAAAAAAGTTTCAAAACCACTTCAGAACGCCTAAAAGAACGAAAACCTAAATTCGGCCGATAATTTCAAATTATCGGCCGATAATTTCAAATTATCGGCTGATAATTTCAAATTTCGGCCGATAATTTAGAATTTTCGAAGGGGGCAGATTTTTTTCGTTTTTTCGATTCAGTCTCAACCGAAATCGAGACGTCTCGGCCGAAAATTTAAAATTTTGGTCGAGATTTTGATCCATGATTACGATAAGAATTCATTGTGCACCAAACTTGCATGATGGATTTCTCTAACTTTGTAGATGGTGGATCTTAATTTGGAAGGGGCAAGGTTTACTTGGGCTAGCATGGAGGCGAAACCTTACTTTTCCCGATTTGATAAGAGTCTCTTCTACTATCGATTGGTTTGGGCACACTACAAAAAATAAGGCTATTAATAGCAATTTTTTTTAACAAAAAACTGCTGCTATTAGTCCTGTCGCTACCAAAAACTACCTTAACAGCAAGTGCCACTGAAACACCTTATTTTTGTAGTGGATGTTCACCTTTGGGCCCTTCCTAAACCTACCTTGGACCACCTTCCTCTCCTTGTGGACGCTTCGGTTGGTGCTATATATATATATATATATAAATTGATTAATTTAGTTACCCATCTCAAAACTAATTGGCTATATGAGTAGAGGAGCCGAGGATCTTGTAAGAGGAGAGAGAAGACTAGGAATACCCAATGTGGGACTAAACTTCAACACACCTGACTCGCATTGGCTAGATTGAACCAAAGCACGTGAACAATTGAAATGCGTGACATGGAGTAGAGAAAGGTCTGCTCTGCTCTGATATTATTATAAATAAATAAGCAATGAAATAAATGAAAGAGAAATATCAAGATTAAGGTTTATTTGAGAAGAAAGGGAAAAAGAGATAAGAGAGCAAATAATACAAGAGGACTACATTACTTCTAAATGTCTTGATTAAAAGTTACAACTAATGTTCTTTATATAGAACAATATATAAGTGGATAAAATATTTTTAATCATGTGGAACTAAACCACATGATCTCTAGACTCACTAGACACTAACAATACAAAACACAACATTATCTCCAACACTCCCCCTCAAGTTCGATCTTTCACGATATGAAAGTTCAACTAGCCCGCTAATATATACATTAAAGACTTTACAACATGAACTCCTCCTTTACAATAAATATAGTCTTAACTTAGTGTCCAAGACTATTAATTTTGGTATAAAGCCAATTATATACACACACACACACACACACACACACACACACATATATATATATATATATATATATATATATATATATATATATATATATATATATATATATATATATATATAAATCCAAAGAATAAAGTATGCCAATCAATGAAATCAGTAGCCACAAATTCAATTTTGAAATTGGCCCTTGGATGGATGGATTGGAATGTCATGCTAACTTATCATATTAACACTCCCCCTCAAGCTGGAGTGTGTATATCAAGAACACCCAACTTGCGCTTATGATAATAAAATTGATCCTTTCCAAGTGCCTTATGAATATGTCAGCCGATTGCTGAGTGGTCAATATATGACTTGTTTGGATAAGTCATCGTTGTATTTTCTCACGAACCAAATGGCAGTCAAATTCAATGTGTTTTGTACGCTCATGATAAACAGGATTGGTCGCGATATGTATGGCGGCTATATTATCGTAAAAGAGAGTCATGGGCCTCTTATGACAAAACTCGAGGTCTTGTAAGAGGTAACGTAACCATTGTGATTCATAAGTTGCAACTGCCACAGAGCGATACTCCACTTCGGCAGATGAATGGGAGATGGTGGGTTGTTTCTTTGTTTTCCATGAAATGGGACTGTCACCAAGCATTGTACAATAATCAATGGTAGAGCGATACGTGATGGGGCAGCTGACCCAATCGGAGTCATAGTATGCTGACATGTGTAGTGGGCTAGATGCAGAGAGAAATATTCCTTGGCCAGGTGTGCCTTTGAGATATCTTAGAACTCGTATAGTTGCATCAAGGTGAGGTTTCCGAGGTTGGTTCATAAACTGACTGAGCGTATGAACTGAATACACAATATCTGGATGAGTGATCATAAGGTAGATCAATCGTCCAATGAGTCACTGATAAGAGGACGGATCACCTAGTAGCGCACCATCTGTAGAAGCCAATTTTAAATTTTGTTCCATAGGAAAATCAACTGGACGAGCAGCAAGTAGGCCCATATCTTCTAAAAATTTTAACGCATACTTTCATTGAGTCAGAAGAATGCCTATTTTGGAACGAAGAACCTCAATGCCTAAAAAGTATTTCAAGGGCTCTAAACCCTTAATGGAATACAATCACGAACAAATGCTTTGAATGATGCAATGGCATCCTCATTATTTTCGGTGATAATTATGTCATCCACATAGACAAGAACATTAGTATGAGAGGTGACCTTCCTTTGTGTAAACAAAGAATAATCTACCTTAGATTGGACAAAGCCACCAGTATAGAGTGCAGTAGAGAACTTAGAAAACCATTATTGAGAAGCTTGCTTAAGTCCATAGAGAGACTTATGTAACCGAAAAACTCGACGCTCCCCCTTACGAGAAAATCCATATGGTATATTCATGTTGACTTCTTCGTGAAGGTCTCCGTGAAGGAATGCATTTTAGATATCATGGAGAGACCAACCTTTAATAGCAAAAATGGCTAGAAGACAATGAACTGTCACTAACTTAGCAACCGGTGCAAAAGTTCCCTTATTGTCAATGCCTTCTTTTTTATGGTAACCCTTCGCAACTAAGCGAGCCTTATAAATTTCTATGGTTTCATCAGCTTTGTACTTAATTTTGTAAACTCATTTGCAACCAATGGGTTTTTTGTGTACTGGAAGTTTAACTAACGACCATGTATGATTGGCCTCGAGTGCATAAATCTCTTTGCTCATGGCTTCTCTCTAATGTGGATTTTTAGACGCTTCTTTAAAGGATGCAAGCTCTATGGTGGAAGAAATAGCACAAGAAATAGCATAAAGCATATAGACGGTTGTATGAAAGTGTAGAGGTTAATGGATATGGAGTGGAGTGAGCCTGCGACGAAGAAGAAGGCGGAGCGGGCTCATCATGCTTAATTGTTGGGCAATGATATTCCTACAAATAAGTGGGCGGATTGCGACTACGTGTAGAGTGATGAGGTTGAGGTAAGGTTTGGGAAGTAGGTAGAATTGGAGGAGTGGGGTAAGGCAATGAATGAGAAGAGGGAGTAGGAGCAGGGGAATCATTTGACGTATTTGATGGGGAAGAAACAACTGGATCAAGTATGATATGCATGGATGAGTTTGGATCATTAAAGGGGAGAGGGAGGATTATCGGATTGGAGTTGGGATGGTTGGCAAAAGGAAAAATGGTTTCATAAAAGATTACATCGCGGCTAGTAAAGGTAGATTTTGTATCAAGGTCATAAAGGAGATAAGCCTTTTGGCCATGAAGATAGCCAATAAAAATGCATTAACGAGATCAGGTATCATACTTGTGTTGAGGGTGAGGATTGTGGGCATGGCAAAGGCAACCAAATACATGAAGATGTTTATATTGTGGTGGTGATTTTAAAAGACTTTCATGAGGGCTTTTTTCATTTAAAATTTTAGTAGGTAGCCGATTTATGAGGTATGCAACAATTAAAATGCAATCACCCTAGAAAAGGAGGGGTAAATGGGCTTGAAAGCGCAAAGCCTTAGCCATCTCCATAAGATGACGATGCTTTCTTTCAATAATGTCATTTTATTAAGGTGTGGCAATACAAGAATGTTGATGGAAAACACCATTATCTTTTATAAAATTTTGCATATCATTAGAAAAAAATTCAATTCCAATATTCATATGAATGGATTTAATAGAGCATTGAAACTAATTTTTAATCAATGCAAAAAAATATTTTATGTAGTGATTGGTTTCAGATTTGTGTTGCATTAGAAACACTAGAGTGCATCGACTAAAATCACCCACAATGGTTAAAAAAAAAAAGCGAACTCTTGAGAGAGGAGTCGAAAAACTTCCCCAAATATCAAAATGAATGAGTTCAAAAGGTGTAGTAGTAACTCATGAACTATTAGGAAGCGTGATACGGGTTTGCTTAGCTTTCGAACAAACATGAAATTGACAATTCTTTGAATAAAAAACATCAAAGTACTAGTGAATAAGAAAATGTAAACAATCATATGAAGAATGACGGAGACGCCAATGTCATAAATCTACTTGTTGGGAATGTTCAACAGCAGATATAAATGCAACATGAGAGGGTTTATAAAAATACAACCCATTTTACATTTCACTCGGTCCAATCGTCTTCTTCGAGGATAGGTCTTGAAAAATACAATGATGAGAAAAAAAAAATGACAGAACAATTTAAGTTTGCAGTTATTTTTAGAATCGATAATAAGTTATAATGAAAAGATGGAACATAAAAAATATTATGTAAAGTGATATTATAATAAAGGATAGTTGAGCCTATGTGCAAAACGATTGCCACCTTTCCATTCGGAAGTTGAACCAGATGAGACGGTGGTGAAGATGAAATGGAAGATAAAAGAGCATGTGGGGAAACAATGTGGTTAGTGGCTCCACTATTCATTAGAAAGAGAAGTAAAAGATGAGCAACATAAAGTGGCTTCTGAAGAGGAAGCCATGAAATATTGGCTAGAGGAAAAAGAGAGGTGGTGAAAAAAAAGGACCGTGTAAATTTAGGTTGATACCATGTTAATTTTGGTATAAAACCAATTGTATATTATTGCATTAGTGTAACACACACACACACACATATATATATATATATAGATTACATATGGGACAAATATCCCATGAATGGGGGGATATAAATCCAAAGAAGAAAGTATGCCTAAATTACATATGAGCCAAATATCCCAAGAGTGTGGGGATATAAATCCAAAGAAGGAAGTATGTCCAGATTACTTTTGAGATAAATATCCTAAGAATATGGGGATATAAATCAAAAGAAGGAAGTAAACCAATCAATGAAATCGGTAACCACAAATTCAAATTTGAAATTGGCCCTTGGCTAGATGGATTGGATTGTCATGCTAACTTGCCATATTAACACTCCCCCTCAAGTTCGTATGTGGTATCTATTATGAAAACCTAATGTTTTGGTGCACCTCTGCACTCAAGAATTCATGTGGTACTTACGATGGTCCAACTATAGTTTAGTTTCACCATTTTTTGGTGTTATAACTAACGTGGTCATGGCCTCTCCCTATGAATATGATCAATATATTGTAGGCTTACTACCTTTTACAACAGTTGTTCTTGGCACCATTACATGGCTACATGACTGATATCATGACCTTAATACAATCTAGGGTTGTTACAAGATACACATGAGCCTTTTTACAGCAGTCGTAGAAAATTGGGGTAGCAAAGGCCTTGGCACGAATATTTTTTTTTTTGGTACTTACAATCTTCATAGAAATTTGGGGCAACAACATTTTTCTTTTCATGGTGTTGAAGTTGTTCACAGAAATTTGGGCAATAACATCTTCACTAGAAGGGGTACACACCCTTATAATTTCATTGTGGTGGGACACCAATATCACTCAGCACCTATCGGTGCAATCATCATTTTAGGGTGTAAATATCACAATAAACAAATCAGTGGCAGCAGTAGAAGCTGGCTGCAAATAAAGTTGACTGCAAATAGTGGTGACAATAATAATTTTTGGGAGTTATTACATGCACTCAGAAACTTGGCCCTTGCACCAAGTTTAAAACAAAGATCTACAAGTTTAGCGACCTGTGCTATATGAAAACACCATCTAAACCCGTTGATTTGGAGCCTATCATTTAAAGATATTAAGTGTAAAATATTAGTACAAAATATAATCTTCATCATGTGATTAAATATAGTCAAAGGCTATTATTTGATTCAACTGTTGACAATAATAGATCATATGATAAATATCGTGTTTTGTTCCAATCTGATCCAGTAAGGATCTATAGATCATGAGTTTTAAATCAGGTGGCCCAAATTGCGTTTTCGCATGTCACATGTCCCTAAAATACAAAGTCTTTCTTTAACTTCTGTGCAAGGGCCACATTTCCGAATGCAATTAATGGCTCCCTATTTTTTTTATGTTTTATACAACTACATGGCTGCATTATCCAATGCATTAAATCCAATCCTTTAGGTCTCGTTCGAGAGCCCAGAATCACTAGGATTCTGCGTCCACACTCAGAAAGGTGAGCAGGAATGACGTTTCAGTGCGATACCTGTGTTCTCAATATTTTGTGGGCCCTGCACGAAATAGAGCACTTTCCTAGAGAAAGCAACATTTGTATTTCGGCCCAAAACACTAAAAAATGCCAAGATTCAGACCTAAGTAGACTAGACTACTCCCAAACCTAATGCCTGATTCCAGCTCCACCGTTGTGACTCCCAACTGCTACTGAATTGAAGAAATCGATGGTTTTGAATGCATTGATGAGGAGAAAATACCTTAAACGGGATTGAAGAAACTAAAACTAAGATTTGGATTTGTTTTCTACTCTCAAGCTCATGCGAGAGAGAGAGAGAGAGGAGAGAGAAGAGAGAGAGTTCTATTTTAATCGGTCACTTATTGCTTGTGAATAAATTCTCTTTTATTATAATTGAATATTCTTTGTTGCTTACAAATACGAATGATCAGTCTTTGTGCATTTAATACCGTAAAGTCTATAAGGCAATTTTGGATTACTCCTATAGCTAAAGTTTCAATTATAATTTTACGATATACAATTAAGTGTGAGCTTTGGGATCTTAATGGGTTGGGCTGGCTTGCAACCCGGCTAAACCCAACCTTGAAAAGTAGTTTATTTATCTTAAAAATTTGGTGAGGGCAAGTGGGTTGGGTTTGAATTAGAACTCCAACAGCCCATCCCGAGCTTCTATATAGATGAGACCAGGACATTAGGTAGCGTTTTGTTGCTCTTCGCAAGCCACTTGGGCGCCATGTGACACCCAATCCAAAGATCAAGTGCGATGACTACTTGTCCAAGCTCGATTAGGTACCATATTAAAAAACTTAACAAGGGAGGTTTTTTATTTTTCCCTTATGTATTATTGCACCATTTATGCCTTTTAAAAAAAATCAGGCTAATTTTTTTGCAATGACCTACTCTAATACATATCGTTTATCATTAGATTATTTGTATACAAAGGTATCTTATTTTGGCATTAATGTTCTCGGCCCGATACTTTCATGAGTTTATAATATTTATTTGCTATATGTATATGAAGTTTTTGGTATTGTCCTTCTACAAGTTGTATTATTTAAACACAACTGTCCAATATGTTCTACCTCGCATAGATTAACAACTCGTAAAATTTGGACCAAATTTAAGTTCGACTCATATACCGATGATTAAATAACATGTCTACGGCAGTAGAACAACCTACATTTCAACCGATTCTGAGCTTTTCTGAGATGAACTTAAAAACTATAGGGTTATGTGTTTTTTCGGGAAAAATCAGGAATCAGGGCAACTTAAGAATAGTTATGAGAAAAGACAGGAATCAAAGTCTGCAAAGAATTAGCAAGAATCTGAGTTGTCAGGATTCAAAGCTTTTCTGTGAGAAACTAGGAAACACCTGAATGAGGCCTTAAGGGGTCATCCAAATTCCAAAGTCAACCTAACCCCTCTCATTTTTTGTAGGAGACCCACATGCCACCCAAAAAAGCTTCGAATCTCAGTAGATTCTCCACCAAATCGGGCGTGACCAGTTGCATTCGAAAGGTAAGGGATTGTTTATCCAAACTCTAGCAAAAACCCCCACAAATTTTGTCACGACCCAGAATCTTAGCCGATCTCAATGGCCAAGACAGCACACTTGTAAAGGTGATAAGCGGATATACATAACTTACTAAATTTTATATAAAAATGGGCTCCCAAAAATTGTGAACCAATATTTCGTCTGACATTAAGATTTCCTTCATTAAACTTATATTGAGTTTTGAGTTCATTATACTAAATGACCAAAAATAGAGGTACGATCAACTACTAAAAAGTTTTACTAAATAATTAATACATACCTGACATTGTCCAACTAGTCATACACACCGTCACCCTTATAAACAGTGTCATCTACCAATGCATCAAGTCCACCGGAGCTGTGTAGTTCATATCTTCACTTGCAGCTGTTAGTTTTTTGTGGGATAAGCTTACTCAGCCACGTAAACTCAGTGGGTTGCACAATCCATCCACCACAATCTACCCAGGTGATCGTGGATACAATCTTGTGAGTGGAAGTGAATCCTTTACAATTTCATATAAAAAATATAATAAAAATTATCATAAATATTTTATAACTATAAAACTGAAAGAACATAACATATTTCAATACATATGATGTTTCTAATGCCTATCACTTTTCTTATTTGTCTTGTTAACTTAACTTGCGTGACATATCTTAAGTCTTATTGTAACTCTATACACCTACACAGCGTACTTTGTATGATACTTATTTAATATAAATGGCATGTGTCAAGACCATTGTTTGAGCCTACCATGCGAGGTCTACTTGTAGATAACTACCTAACCTTTATATCATATCGTAAACTACCATCAAACCCGATGAGATTACGCACATAAAAATTAGTGTCCCCTTACGTTGAGACACTGTCGTATCATATTATCCTTAAAACCCGTCTTGACTGCAAACGTTGTACCCTTATGGTGGCACGTAAGGTATAACACGTGTAGAACTTAATTCATATTTAGTTGACCTTCACACCGTATCTTATCATATTCGTATCTTATCATATTCATATTTTCTTATCATTTGTATAAAACTTAAATCATAGTAAACTATGGTACGATAAGCTTCACTAAGCTATGCTTTCCAAGGGATGGGTTTCATAGTAATCTGGATGTACTTCATATGGTAGCTCATACTCCAATAGAGGTATTGCATTCATACATGGATGCCTACATTTCAAATTTCACGTTGTCGTAAAAGAAACTTCACAGTGACGAAAGTTTAAATGTCGTGTTTTATATCTTATTCCTTTTTAACCTACCATATATATGTCCTAATGTATCATCTAAGTGATGAATGTTACACAATGCATATGAAACATATATAGGAAAACAACTAACCATAAGGGAGCTACTATTACTCGAAATATTTTGAGTAATAATTTAAATAAACAAATAAATCATAAGGAGGTGTTAAAAGTACTGATATCAAATCAGTATCTATAAAAGGGTGATTTAAACTTTAACTCTCATATATTAGATTGAACTCTAAGACCTTATAGGATGAGACTGTAGTTTAAGATTAATTTTAGGCACCTCGCTCATCTTTAAGATAGAGAAGGAGGTGATCTACAATGAAAGTGCGTGAGTTCTAAAATATATATCACAACATGATGTTAGACTCATCTCATATGATAGATCTTGTCGATCTGATGAAAATGGACTAGTCGTTTTTGAAATTTAGCTAAGGATTGACTCTTGTATGACTCAAATAAGTTTCGACCATCATATCCTTGTTACACGATTTTTAGGATATGCACACCTTTATAGCATGGGTAGAAGATGCATTTAAATAGTTGTCCTAAGCTTAAAAGGTGGTTTGGGCCTATTCTAAAATTTTGGGCTTCGACTTCTCAGGAATCTTTTACTTAAATTGAGTATTTAGGCTTCTTGGGTACTTGGGCCCGTCCAGGTCTAAAGGACAAATGGGTTCATTTGGTGGAATCCGTGGACCCAATTAATAATTTATGGGTCTTGTCAGATCCATATGGTTAAAGACATGAACCCATTTTAAGGTTTAGGGTCATTACGTTTCAATTTGAGAATTTGGTTATAAAGTGTGTACGGACCTATTTGGGTAGATCATTCCAATCTGATGAAAACGGGTAGTTCATTCATATATATTTTTTATAAGAAAATTGAGTTCGACACAACAAAACTATGTGAAACCTTGTAAGATTGACACGAACTTTGAGATGATCATAATCGAGTTTCGATCAATGTAACATTGCAGATCTCCTCAAGTTACTAAACATTAGGGGTCCTCGTTTGGTTTAACACTTAGTTCAACTGTTTAGACCACTAACTCAATAGTAAATGATTGGGTCAATTTCGCGTTAACACACGATTATCGGTGCACACAATTCGTATCTTGGGTGAAATGGCGTTGTTTAAGGTTCTTAGGTTGTTATTAGAAAATTTGGGTTCACGTGCTATGCCTAGTTCATAATTTCACAAAACCATTTGCGGAAGGTGTTGGAAAGTGCTACCCTATTAGGGCACATGAACCGAAACAGAGCCATAGGGCGACCCTTACATGATTCAAAATGACTGGGCATTGGAGCATAAGGTGTTAAGTTAGTACTAACCCTTTGCGTTCAAGGTAAACCTGGGTCATGCAAGATGACTTATGCAAATGCCTAGTTTCATATTCGGATATTGAAAGCGTGCTACTATTAAGTGATAAAATGATTTTGATCCGTCGGATCATATGATCTTAATAAGAGGATCTATTTTATAATGAAACCTTGGGTTGGCTCAACCCACATTTCAAGAAGTAGGCGATCAAAGGTGACCAAGAATGTGTGAGAGCTCGAAATACCAAAATCAGGAAAGCTAACACAGGCGGTTACTTGGGTTCCTAAAAAATAGGAGTAAAAGGTTGAGATTCCTATTAAATTAGAATGGTGGAGGTGAGCCATGTATAAGGGATTTCCTTATGAAAGGAGATGAGTGAGGAAGTCAAGGTGATTAGGAGGTGCTTAGGTAGGTTTTGTTTGTATGCTAAACACTCATAATTAAGATGGATACAATATTTATTATGTATATAAAAACTAAGATAATAAAATAACATAAAAATAGAATAATTACGAGACCATAATTTTGTTGACAAAACATTGATCAAATTCGGGTTACCACAACAACTTCATCAATCCGTATAAAAAGAAAAGAAAGTGTAGTTTTCTTGTGCATATAAAATATTTAAATTGATTTCAAGTATTTAAAGTTATTCTTAGTGTTGGGTAGATTGAAGAAGATAAGAGGGTACCCACCTGTTGTAGCATGAATGGTTGGTTTTGCGGTGGTTCGGGTTGGCATAGTTCGGATTGGTGCGATTGGTGTAGAGAGGTAGGGACTGAATTCGCCGATGTAGGCGGTTGTGTATGGGGAAGCGACGATCCATCATGCGAGATTTTGGGTGTGAGATGGAGGGATACGGCTGGTTCGGTGGCTTGAAGAAAGGCAAGTAGTTGTTGTTGTGTTTCATGATGCGGAAATAGAGTGGAAAAGAGAAGGGATGGTAGGGCTGGAAAATTACACTTAATATCTACAGAGGAGAGAGAGAGAGAGATAGGCTCTCTTTCTTTTCGGTAATAAGAAGAGGGTGAAGAGAGGGGCTGGGGCTGTTGCCTGCTTATCGGGTAATAAGAAGAGGGTAAAGTGAAGAAACAAAAAAAAAAAAAGGTGAAGAGAAGATGGTTGGTTGTTGTAATGCATATGGGAGGAGAGAGAGAGAGAGAGAGGGTATTAAATGGGGCTTGTGCTGTTGGTTGCTTAGGCTAATGGTATATATATATATATACATGGAGGGAGGAAAAGAGAGGATGGGCAGCTAGGTTTATGGCTGCATGGTCTCGGTGTGTGTGTGTGTGTGTGAGAGAGAGAGAGAGAGAGAGAGAGAGAGAGTTGGTGCTGGGAGAGAGACGTGGACGATAGAGAGAGAGAGAGACACCCGAATTGGGCAAGCCGTCCTAAATAATGAAAAAAAAGGCAAGAGTCCCAATACAACTCTAATTGAATTCTAAAAATAGGGAGGTTTCCAACTTTCCATAAAGTACCAAGTCTCCATACTTATCCCATCTAAAGACCCACATACAATTTCACTAAAGAGGGAAGTTGGGTTTAGGCGTTTGATGCCGACAACATACATCGTACGAGAAAATAGGGGCTCGAGGCCATGTCATACCGATCCAAAGTTTGACCAAGGTCAAACTAATCAAAACAGTCATGTTTTCGTCAAATGTCAACAATTCAACGTTTGCGAAAATTCGGGTCGTTACGAATTTTGTCCTCATATTACAGTATAGAAAGAAAACGTGGATGTATGTAAAAAATATGAAAGTGAAAAAATCCAGAGATCTTTCTCCACATAATCCCCATAGAAAAATTGATTACATAGGTTTGTTATACATCATAAGCTGATCCAAAGCTGTCACATTTGATCCATGTTGGTGCCATTTTCCTAAAGATTCATGAAAAAATCGAGAAACCCCAAATTCAAGAAGATCTCTTCGAATACACATTTCCACTGCTCAAATGAAGTCGATGCAAAAGGAAAAGATGGTCTCAATCTGATTCCGATCAAAACCCTGAAATCTCGAGTCAATCCGTGTAGATCAAACCTTGACCAAGCTGATATCAGCCCTAAATTTTTTTTATGGTTCTGCTTCTTCTACTGAACTCAGCATAGATCTTTCAAGATCTGGAACTTCAGCTACCCCATTGGTTGCTACAATAATATGGTGGCTGCTCTACATCAACCCTTTCTTCTTCTCTCTTTTTTTTCCTTCTTTGTTCACTTTCCTCATCTCCTCATCTCATGTTGTCCTATTCCCCTCCTAAAAAAAATGCAACGAACATGGGAGGATGAGAGTGGGCAACACAGAAATGGATGAATGGTTGCACCAAAAATAATATGAATGGTTTCAAAGACCCATAAAAATATGAGCAAGTGTCTGAGGAAAGAAAAAACTATTGAAACTCAACAAAGATCTCTATGTTCTTGATTTCTGTAGACATCCAAATTTAGCTCAAGGCCCGATCGAAACACATTCGAGAGAGGCGCGCCTCTGAGCTTTTGATGGCATGAATGGTACCCTTAGATACCTTCCCAAACCCTTAGGAATCACCCTAGATCCCTTAGGAACCTACCCCGAATCTTTAGAAACCAATCTCAACCCTTAGAACCCCATTTTTAGGTAATGGATGAAGAGTGGTACACCGGGACTAGCTGAGGTCTTCTACTACTATCAAATTATATACCATTAGAAAGAGGACTGCTCCAGCTTTCCAACGAGCTAAGAATCACCTCAATCGCAATTGTATATCAAAAGTTACAACATTTCAAAAAATGGGCAGAAATTTAGGTTTTTTGGCGCAACTAATAGTTGAGCCAGTTATAGGTGGGTCCCCCCGCGCGAGTTGTCAACTTCCCAAACCTCATATTTTCATTGTATTACTGTACATATGCTTGGCGCAACTAATAGTTGCGCTAGGCATATGAACAGTGACCATGGGTTTTTGCCTTGAAAATTGAGATTGGGGTTTGACTTATTGACCACCTTGATCTTTGGGGTGTGTTTTGCTAGTTCTGTTGCACTCTTTTTGTGCCTATTTGTAACCCTTAAATGATTTGAAACACCAACCTATCATCCACCATTAGAATCACCTTCACACTTTTTCAAGCTCTCAAAATTCTAGGAAACCTTAGATTAGAGTTTACCTAATTGCTAAACTCAATTAGTATCTAAGTAGCCTCCTAATCTACCTTTTTCCTATAAATAGAGCCCCCCTCCTCTTGGATTAAAGGTTGAGAATTTTTTCCTAAGAGAGAAAGAACTTAAAGTGAGAAGATCTTTCTCCCTTTGGTGCACCATCTCTCATACAAATTCCAGAATTCTAAAACCCCCTTTGAGTGATATTTTCTACCTTAGATCTCCTAGTTTAGGTGTATGCTACCCATTTACCTTCCCTCTCTACCCCTTAGCTAGCAAGCCTTAGAGCTTATAACTCCTATTTCCACCATACAAGCCTTCGAAAGCTCATCAAAGCAAGCCAACGCAAGGCTCTCCTACGGTGCTACAAGGGCCCGAGGGCTCTAGCTCTCTCCTTTCTTCTCCTATCTCTTCCTTAGCTCTTCCCCTCCTCCCATTTGTGCCGTTATGCCGCCGAATTTTCGGTATGAACGGAGGGGCACAAATAGGATTTAAGGCCCATTTGGGCAAGAGGAAGCTATTTTCTTCTTTTTTTACTTTATTTTTGTGTTGGCCATTAGTAGAGACCGCGTTAAGCGGGTTGATCGGGTGCCTAACACTTCCCGATCGATAACCGAAGCCCCTACCCAAGAGCCTTTGGTGTGGACCGGATTCAGAGTCATATTTTTAGCACTTCGATGCTTATAAAAATGATATAGGTTTCCCGGGACACCAAAAGCTTCGGGTGGCGACTCTATGTTTTTGTTAGCGAGCGCATCGCCGCGACGGGATAGTCAAAAATCCCATGGTTGCACAATTTCTTATGCATGGAGAGACGATGCGACAAAGTATAGAGCATATGTCAGACGAAACCAGTGGAGGAACCAGAATTCTCATCTAGACAGGGCACAAAATGAATTAGATATAAATTTTGTACAATGAATATAAATTTAAACTAATTTATATTATAAAATATAATGTTCTGAAAGTAGTGCATAATTGCATATACTCACTATCACTTAAGGTTGTCAACAGGTTGGGTCGACCTAATACCCGACTTGGCTGACCCGTGTTTTCTTATCGAGTTGGGCACATAAACTTGACCTATCAGGTCGGGTTGGGCAAGATGCATCTGACTTGACCTTTGCATCCTGTTGGGTCGACTAAAAGGTTGGGCCAAGCATATGCCATTTTCCCATCAGGAAGCCAAAATTTTGGCCCAACTAGACACGACCCATTGACAACCCTACTTTCAGTGCATAGAAAGCCTATTAAACGCAAGGTTTATGAGTTTATCGGAATTTAAATGGTTCAAAACCCTCTTTAACAGGTTTGATTATGAAACACATGAGATAGAAAACCAAGTTCTCATAAGCATTTAAACAAACAAGTTATGTGCAAATCCTTTAATTCATCTCATTAACTCACCCGCAATAGTTCCAATCAGAACAATTAGCTACAACAGAGGCTTGAATCAGAAAAAGATAACCTACACAACTATGAACTCAATCACCCAACTACATGAATGAGACTAGAGAGAGAGAGAGAAATAGAAGAAGGAGAAGAAGAATAAAAAGAGAAGAAGAAGAATAGGGAGATCTTACCGACGACAATGACGGCAATCGGCAGGAGAGGGTGGCAGCGGTGGCAGCAGGAGAGCTGGAGAGGGCTTCGGGCCTTCGATGTTCTACCTCACCAGTGTCGGGTTCAAGTGGGTGAGCTGCCAAGCTACGACCTGCGACCTGCGAGAGCCGAGAGGACAAAGAGGGCGCCGGGGGGTTTAGGGTTCCAAGTTCCAACCCTTGGTTTTTAGAGAGAGAAAAGAGGGACAGCGAGGTCACCCTTGCCGAGTTTAGACTTGAGATTTAGGAATATTAGGTTTACTTAAACGGGTAACTTAAAAAAAAAATTGCCTTTTTATGGGTTTGAGTGTGGGCACTCGCCCACACTTAGTTGCACGTGGTTTTGCCATTGGACGGAACCCTAAAATCGACACCTAAATCCAACCCACTCTAATACCATGATAAATTTGGGTGTCCATCTAAAAATTAATTGGCTATGAGTGCAGAGGCCCAAGATCTTATAAGAGGGGAGAAAAGACTATGAATACCCGATGTGAGACTAACAACAGGAATAATGGCTCATAACCGGCATTTAAACTTCGAATATGGTTAAATAATCTCACACCATTAAATTAGCCTTTTGATCTTACACCATTGAAGTGTAGTTTATAAATATGCCACGTAACACACACGTACACAAAGATATATATATATATATATATATATATATATATATATATATATATATATATATATATATATATATATATATATATATATATATATAAGCAATTTAAATTAGTCAGGTGGCAATCCATTATTATAATATGCCTCAGCTAATGAATCATGCCTATAAGTGGATATGAACTATCCGATTTGTGAACTTTAATATCATCCACTTCCACCAAGAATAATAGTTGGTATTACATTGCAAAGATTGGATGGTTCAAATCTCTATAAATGTGATTTTTGGGCCCATTGCCCTTCAACATACAATCTATCACTTTTACGGTATAAATTACCCCATCTTAAATCATTAATGGTGTAAGATCATTTAAATATCATTTTTGTGTTTAAATGATCTTCCACCATTAGTTAAAGATGTGAGTGATCCATATGTGATAACTTATATATTGAGGGTTAATAGGCAAACCATCTAATAGGGATATTTGCATTTTCGGCTCTACAAGTTTTCTTATTTACAGAAACGACCCTATAGTTTGAAACTTTGTAGAATAGGCCGGCTCCAAGCCAAGCCGTTTCCACGTTAGCATCGACCTATCTTTTCCGAAATTAGCTATTTAAGATTTTTTTTCTTCCTTTTTTCATTATATATTTATTTTTCATTATTTTTTTGTCCTCCATTTTTTTAGTTCCAACTACAGCAAGTAGCCCAGTGAACGACAACCGAACATTGGTAACCTAAAATCCCTCATAACAAACATAAATAAAATATAGAACATCAGAAATTATAAAATAGCGTCACAAGATAGCGTGCATTATTGTAAGATAGCGCCACTGTCTTACAATTGAGGGCCGCTATCTTAAAATAGCGGGCGCTCTCTTATGATTGCGGGCGCTATCTTACGATTGTGGGCGCTAACATAAAATAGCGTCGGCTATATTACAATAGCAACTGCTATCATAAGATAGCGGATGCTATCGTTAGCTAAAGTATCCTAAAATTGGTTAATGTATAACATTTTTTATCCATTAATTTATATTAGTTTTAATATTTTAGGATTAAATGGATATTCCCCTTCTTTGCCATTATGATATGCTGATAACGAATATAGCTGAAAACATTAACAATGTGTTGAAGATAGCTAGAGAGGAACCCGATCGTGACCATGCTAAAAGCCATTTGCACAAAGGTAGTTGAATTCTACCTTCGGAGTCAGGACGAAGGAAATAAAATGATACATGTGTTGACACCAATGACTGAAGATCACATAATATGAAATTTAGGGTAGGCCCATCGAAAGAACGTTGTTCCCTATAGCCGCGATACATTTCAAGTTAGGCAGGGAGAATACACTCACAGTGTCGATCTAGATAAACTAACGTGTTCATGCCAATGTTGGACTATCCTTGGATTATCATGTTCACATGCGATCGCTGCATTATCACGCCGGAACAGGGAAAGAGAAATCTCCCAGTTCTGTGAGCACTGGTTTACCAGTACTTTATTTAAAAAAACTTATAAAAAATATTTTATTTCGACTGTTGATAAGCACCAATGGATCGTTCATAAGCGTCAATGGACTATTTTAAGGAAAGACATCGAGGTTTTGCCTCCGCATAGAATACGTCAAGCTAATCGCCCAAAAAAAAGAAGGATTAGATATAAAGACGAAGTTTGACCACTATGTTGTAAAAATTATAACGAATACAGACATAACCGTTATTTGTGTAAATTTGTTAGAATATGAAATGAAATTGAAAGAGGGTGCAAATTATCGCCAAAGAGATTATCAAAGAGCTGATTCTAAAATAAGGTACCTTAGCAGTCTGCTATGGTAAGATAGCGGTCCGCTAAAGTATCGGGGGTCCACTATGGTACCTTAGCCATCCGTTGTGGTAAGATAGTGGTCCGCTAAAGTATCATAATGGTTTGCTATGATAAGATAGTGGTTTGCTCTGGTACCTTATAATATACAAATTTATCAAAATATTTAAATATATACAAAAATATACAAAAATTAATTCAATAATTTAATCTATACAATTGTTAATTATTATAAAATAAAGAAATGAAAAGAAAAAAGAAAACGAAAATTTATCATTCCACAATGCTAAGACCCGAATGTGGACAATGAATGTCTGATTTCAGTTTTAAATTGTTGCATGTCTTTCTCTTCGAAATTAATAGTCTATCGTTCGGAGAAGTATTCGATATAGTTCACTACAAAAATACTGCAGTCCCAACCGTTCTATTGGCAGGGGAGATTGCACTGTCCATGACTGTTAGCCGCCACGATTGATGAGAGCAGCTTAAAGAAGGCATGCCAGATAATGCAACAGACATTTTTTGTGCGCATCGAACTTCTGTGAACACTCTCGGTTGGCCGGGTCTATCACCTTTACAATATGATATGCTACAAACACTATAGTCAAGGCCCATGGTGATGTTTTTGGTTATGCATCAGAAAATAAATTTGCATGCAATCGGAGATCTAATTAGTGAAGTGTTAAATACAAAATTTAAAAAGGTGTTAACGTGACTTAAAAAAGAACTTATTGTGCCACAATTGATAACATGAATACCTCGTGTGGCACTCGTAAGCTGGGCCTGAAGCGACTTGTAACTGTGACGAACCTGCCACTTGTCATAATAGGCCTGCTACTTCTTGAAGTTGTTGAGTGCTCCCAGATTTTGATCACAGATAAATTTTTTAAATTTTATTTGATTCGCTATAATCAGGGTTTGAAATTGATAATTAGAATAAGTCATAAATTGAAAAGCGTGAATGAAGTAAATAAATAAATAAAGGCGGATAAATAAAGAAAATAATAAAGAATAAAAAAGTTACAAGGCCCACGATAGAAGTAAACCAGCTCTTGTCTACCTTTTCGAGAAACATAGAGTCGTTCTTTTTCTTAAGGACTTTAAAGTACGTGTTCATGACTTCATTGTTGAGCCACTCCCGTCCTTTGAGGACTCTTAAGTTCTCAACGGTGACATCAATTACCCAAAACGGTATTGACTATCAAAGTATCGTCAGCCACAGGCTGGTTTCAAATACTGAGCATGAATTTATGCTCCATGGATTGTGGCTCATCCTCGTCCATGACCACTCTTGGTAATTTAAATGACTATAAGTTATTTGATTTTTTTACACATACTTTGTTGGTCAGTGTCTTTCTCTTCTTCCTAGCTCGTACGTTATATCTCGAGCCCTTCCCTCGTCCGTTGGCCTTACTCTTTGATATAGATAGTTTTATTAGTATGAATTTAAGTGATGCCAGCTGTGACTCGCGAGAAGGCTAGGAAAGTGGAGCATCCGACCACTTGGTTCTCTCCTTGGACTATAGGGTCAAAGTGGTTGGGGGGGTTGGGGGCAATGAAGGCATCAAAGAGAATGGAAGAAAGAACATCACCCTATAGAATTTTACACCAACATCAGGAAAAAATGACAAAAAATTAAGGGCTAAATAAAGTTTAAATTTAGCTAAATATCATAATGGTTCACTATCTTAAATTAGTAGACCGCTATCCTTCGCTAACTTAAGATAGTGTCCGCTATCCTAAGATAGTGGTTCGGTAACTTAAATTAGCGGAACAAATGAGCCTTGACAGTGTCCAGATCATTCTGTATTGCGATATTTTTCGCTTATTATATATATTACTTAATCTTGTAGATATGTTACTTGCTCTTGTAGGGTTTTCTTGTCTCTCTCCCGTTGCTTAATAGTCATAGCTTATCCTTTCAAAATCGTAAAGGTGCTTTAGAAATCACCCCTCATCTCTCTAACCGCTATTCAAAGTGATGTGCACTCCTTCCTCAGCTCAGTTACTTCAGTGATAATCGGTTGTTCCCTGGTAGGCTGCTGCCTACTTTCTGGTTGCTTGCCTTTTGATTCCGGTTGTTGGTGTATAACAACCTCGTAGTCGTCGTTATCTTCACTGTCGCCATTCTCATCATCCTCACCATCATCATCATCGTCATCATTGTGAATCTTCGAGGCTCTTTGTTGTAGATGTGTTTCGTAATCTAGGACTTCATCTTCATTTTTCCTTTCTTCGATCGGGTTTTCTCTTTCCCGATCCCTTGCCATCTCTTTTTCCATAAAGAAGAGACGAACTGATTTATGTTGTAACTCGTATTTCTCAATATTGAGTTCTACGAGAACTGAAGATTTAAGAAATTTATCTCAAAAAATTAGAGTTCGGTTGAATTTCAGGGCTTCCCATTTCATCATTCTCAGAAATGAAATTTTCAGCGACATACGAGGGGGGCGACTCCTGGAAAGTGCTCCAATGCCCATATTTGTAGGGCGATAGTGCATCCGTAGATGTTATATTACTCCTTTGAAGACGTTCTGGATATGCACACAACTACGTAAACTATCAGGCCCCATAGAAACTCGTTGAACTTTTCGAGGTTATCGACTAAGTCTAAGTGTTCACTATCCACTTCCTGGTATGCGTCTGGAAGTAAGAAGGAGCAAACGAGAAACACCAATGATAATTTTAAAAATTCATTGTTGGAGAGTTGAGCACTATCTATAATTTCTTCAATAAGAGCCCTTTTAGCTGGCTGCCTCCGAAAGAATTTGTATCAAATTATTTCTTGCTCCGGCACTGGCACTGACTCAGACTCAGGCAAGACCGATAGCTCTGTCAACATGTTGAGGCCTAAAATCAACGCTATGTCTGACTCCTGCAGCACTACTTTGGTGTTCTTGACCTTGAAAAAGTTATCTTGAACTCATAAGCTCAAAATCGCATCAATCAAGTCTCCAATGAAGACTAATTTCTCAAAAATCCTAAATAGATGATCGAAAATTGATTCATCTAATATCCTCTTCCTCTCTTCGTTACAACGCATATAAAATTTCCTAACACTCACTTCAGTACACTTCCTGAAGGCCTTTAGAGACTTCGTCATCGTAGAATCAACTAGTGAAATCTGTCAAAAAATATAAGAAACATTAAAGTAACAAAAAAAAGGATAAAAAAGAATCGCTAATATGACACTTACTTAAGTTAGTGGCTGCCAACTTAAGATAGTGACCGCCAATTTAAAATAGCGGACACTAACTTAAGTTATGGCAAGATAGCGGCATATTTGAGCATGATAAGGGATTAGCATATTTAGATAAAAGTAAAAAAATATATATACCTGGAAGAAATGAAAGTTATCGGTCGCTATTTCGCCGCTTTCTCGATTTTTACAAAACTTAAAGTGAAAAGTAAAAAGTAAAATAAAGTTTAAATATATAAAGAATTTTAAAAGTCAAGGGGTTTTTAGGCATTTTTCGAGGTTGATGTTGGCATGGAAACGGTTTGGCTTGGCCGGCCTATTTTGTTTAGTTTCAAACTATAGGGCCGTTTTTGCATATAAACAAACTAGTAGGGCCGAAAATGCCAATTTCGCCATCTAATATGTGCATTCTAATATTAAAATTTCTTCTTAAGTTTTTTTTTTTTTTTATTACTATGGGTGTACAGGCCAGCTTGCGCATACCTCAACTAATCCCACGGTGCCCTGGAGTTAACGACCGGGTAATACTCCAGTAGCCCGTGAGGGGACTCGAACGGGTGACCATTGGTTAGCAAATCCAAGGCCTGACCAACTAAGCTAACCCTTTGGGTTCCTTAACGCAATTTGTTCTTAAGTTTTAATATTTGATATTAAAATTCACCAATCAGACAATCACTTTTAGGTATGTTTCCTTTTATTGAGACATGCTAGATCAAAGATGTGTGCCATATGACATGGTAATAATAAACCACGCTTTAAGGCCTTGTTTGGCAAAACCCACGAGAAGTTTTTTTTTTTTTTTTTTAACTTCCCATGAGTTTGTAGAAAAAATAATTCATGGCAAGTTTTTTTTTAGAAATTTTCAAAAATGGTGATTTTTATTTTTTTCAACCGTTTGGCTACAACATGCGTAAAATTTTATTTTTTCTAAAATCCGTAAAGCGACCTCCACTTTCTTCTTTATAATAAAGCATCGGAGGCCACATAGGAGGTGTACGCTTGACGAAAATTTAGGACGCTTCAAATCCATATGATATCCTTGCCAAGGATCGAAATGGTGGTTTCGTTTTCGATATTGGGCATGATTGAAAAATTTCGGTTCAAGTTATCATTTCAGTGGGGACCGAAACCTTAACAATTTGACCGATAACTTGAGTTACCGGCCGAAATTTTGAACCATGATCCTCGCTGGTTAAGTTAAAATTAGGGTTTTGAAGTCTGATATATCAGCTAGGTCCCAAGCCTATTCGTATCCCGATATATCAGATACTTTGGGCCAAATCGGCCAATATTCAAGCATCTCTTTTAAATTGTAAAACAATAAACAATATATAAATATGACAATTATGGTATTTTATTTGAGTCATACCCGATAGATATCAGTTAGTATGACTCGATATAGTTTGATATATGACCTTGTATTTGACCTCATATAGAATTGGAGTGTATATCGGTATTGGATGGGGCCTAATCTGAAACATCCGCCGCTTGAATTGGATAGGGTACCTCTATTAGCGCCCACACAATCTCTGAAAGTGCCCCATGTGTGCAACCCCTTCAAAATCATTGATTGCTTCGGGTCAAAAGATAGAGATCGTTTTTCAACCATATCTTCTACATAATGGATCTTGAGATCATGTTGCACCTATCAAATGGTCAGTTGTTTATTTAAGATGTCACAGATCCTCATAAACTGTCCCTTGAATCCTATTGCACGCATCACGCTCAAATGTGATTTTGGGGCCCTTTTTAGGGATCAGTGAGATGTGGAATTCAAAACAGACCGTTTGATAGGTGCAACATTATCTCAAGATTCATTTTGTGGAAGATAAAAAAAAAATACGATATTTATCATCTGATCCGAAGTAATCAATGATTTTGAAGGGTTTTCCGAGGTGATCGCTTTCAGAGATTGTGTATGCGCTAATAGAGGTACCCAATTGGATATGACACACCATTAACTCTATTGGCACATAGATTGTGTGCCACTAAGCCAAGCCCATTACCCAAGTCTCTCTGACTTGTTACATGTGGTTTCCATCTACCAACCAATGAAACCCCTCATATCATAACTGATGTATTTTTGCAAAATGTATCTACTCCTCTGAAAAATTACATTCAAGTCTGTTGGAATCTCGGAGGTCTTGTTGATCTTCTGAAGGTTAAAGATGATGGAATAATGAACAGGGTGCTGGAGTTAGGTCGTAGAGAACTTCATCAAAGCACAATATAATTTTAGATCTAACTGAAATTTAATGGTTTCTTCCATTTTTAGTGTTTCGGTTTTTCTAAGTTGAAGATGAGGATAAAATTAACATTTCATCATCTTTTATTTGTATAAATTTTTTTTGCATCAAATACCACTCACCAACTCAATCAAACTAATGCAGTCTCTTCGTATAAGCATCCCATGTGGTCTATTGGATTGAGCATTAGCAATAACATGGTCGAAGGAGGAGGGTTGCTATGTTTTTTCCCAAAACTTGGGCTAAAACAAGTTTAACTTTTTTTGCTTTTTTTGCTTTTTTCTTGGTTAAGGTAGTCCCACAGCAATCCCAAACAGCGGAAAAGTGTAACCCCCTTTTTTTGTTTTTTTTTTTTGAGTTTTTTCCAAAACGCTCGCGTTGCCAAAGAAGACCTAATGGCGGTGTAACATCATTTAACGATGTGTATCAGGTTCTTCAAATAATAACTGCCCTTGATATTTCTCAAAAAAACAAAAAGAAAACCAAAAAAAAACTGCCCTTTGATGAAGACACCTGCCACGTGTATTGATCATACACTGCCTTGATGAAGCCACGTGCCACGTGTATTAATTAAGTGATCCTGTTCCAAGAAAGCTACTCGCCTCACAGTCTGACACCTGCACATCTACTGGATTCTCACGTTCACATTATCGTCCAACTTTTTCCCTAATGCTGCACATACTCTGCTTCGTTCTCAATACTCCCTGAAAATGGAGCCATCTTCGAAAGCCGAACTCACAACACCTCTTCTCATAAGCTCAACCATCGACGCTGCACCCCAAGCCCAGGTGACACTGACCGTCGAAAGCAGCAGCAGCGAGCCCGCTCGGTCGCTAGGCGGCCCAGAGACCAACCCTTTCGACTTCCTGCTCGCACCCTCCTTATCTCTTCCTCCGCAGACGCCCCTCGACCCTTTTCGCAACCACACCCCCTCCATTGAAGGCCTCTACGAGTGGTCAAAGATAGTAATTTGTGTTCCGATCGCGATTTTACGACTCGTATTATTCGGTGTTTGCCTGTTGGTTGGATATGTTGCTACCAAGTGTGCTCTTCTTGGGTGGAAGGATAGGGAGAGCCCTATGCCCAAATGGAGGTATAGAGTCATGTGGGTCACAAGGGTTTGCTCTCGCTGCATTCTTTTCTGTTTTGGGTAATTTTTCTAATTTGTTTCCTTTTTTGCGGTTTCTATAGTTGGTTCTGTGTGCTGACTGTTTTTGGTCACCATTGTTTTAGTTGTGGGAGTAGTGCATTGTGGTTGAATTTGGGATTGTGAGTTTCAAGTGGGGTAATGGAATTATGTGATTGCTATGTTTCAAGGGGATTTGGGATTAGAATATATGCAATTTGCTTAGCTTTTTTACTATAAAAGAGCTATTTTTGCCAAAATTTAATCGTTGGTGGTCGTCCATTGCTCTATTTACGTGGAACCCGTAATGGAGACGTTGTATTTGAAGTTAGGAAGAAAAAAGAATATCGCCTTAGCAGTAAAAACTACACAGTGGGCATGATTAGGAGGCATCTATGCTAAGTCGAGAAGGTAGTTGTTTAGCTACGAGTTCAGGAAAGTGAAGAAAAGAAGGGAGAAGCTGCCCACTAGAGGAGGAAAGGCAAAGGAGGGCTTTTGGTTCTTATTTCTAGGGAATTGATTGATGGGTTTTAAGGTAAGGATTTATTTGGGTGCAGGAAACATGCATGAATGTAAGATGTAGTAGCTTTCTTTATTTTGGTATTATGAAAGTTCTGTACAATTTAGTAAGGTGTGTTAGTTTCTAAATTCTAGAAAGAGGGATATTTAGAATAGGGTGGATTTAGTAATCTCATTAGGATAGAATTTTATTTAAATTCAAAAAGTTAGTGAAAAAGACTCAATAAAAGTGGATACCCACTGCATTATAATCAGCCTTTATTTGATTTAATAAAATTCATTTTGGGTTCTTTTGTGAGTCCTTAAGACTGTGAAGGCCTTGTTTGATTTTGATAGCCAGTGATAGATTTAGGTGGGCCATCTTCTCAACCATTCCTCTAGAATTTGGTTTTCAGATTTTAGAGCAGTTTTTACTGGTTTTTTTTCTTTTCCTTTTTACTTTTATATTTAAAACTAGTTTTTTTTTTGCTGATTTTTGGCAACAAGAACAACCCTATTGAAGTCGGCCATCTTTTGTTTACATTATTTGGTATTAAAACAAGTTTCGGTCTATAGAACTTTCATGATCAACAAGTGAAATGTGGAGGATCCAAGTGAAGGCTATGCTCCCGATCTATGAAATGTCATATATGGTGATCCCATTGGAGTGCACAATGTGAAAGGGAGAAATACTCTGGTTACCGCTAAAAGGATAAGACGCTCTAAGATGTTTCACCATTTGTCACACCTCACATTGAAAGTTGGAACCATTATCGGAATGAAATTTGTGGGAAACAGAAGACACAAATGTTGTAGGGGAAGATGCTCAAGATGAATGTGCCATAGCCTAATATCCTCAGGGGTCACAGTGGTAGCAACAAACTTCTATCGATCTCCTGATATGATGATCTTTGAATAAGTATAATCCTCTCTCCTAACGACCACAACCAGGTACCTTTCCTATCAGTAAGTCTTGAAATGCACAGTGTGTGGGAGAAGTATGTTATATTGCAATTTAGATATTTAGTAATACTACTAGCATAAAGGAAGTTAATTGTCATTTTTGAAATATGTAAAGAAGAGTCTAGGGGCAATTGACCAACATGAGCGATTCCCTTACCAACTACAGGAACTTGAGATCCATCAGCCACACAAACAATACATGGTGTAGGTACAAGACACAAATTTGATATACCTGGCATATGATCAGTTGGATTGGAGTCAATGATCCGTGAGGATTGAGGAGACACATATACTTGGTCCGATCCAAGAATACCAGTTTCTGCCACAAAGGAATGGGAAGGCGCCCCCATATTTCCATTGAGCGCTTGGTTCTTTCAATGACGTCGAACCAATTCTTCTTTCAATCGACCATTTTAAATAGTAACAATCTTCTTATCACATATGTAGTGGTATGAAGATATACAAGGCACACAACACTTACTGTGATACTACCAAACAAAACTTGAATCACTCCAATACTACTGAAATGATAGCCTACACAGGCTGCCCAAACATCCAATTTACACCAGGTTTAAGGCTGCTCAACTGTAGCAATCACAACTTCACCCAGTCTACACGGGCATTGGCTGTCCACACAGCCTTACCAACACTATTTTGGAATATATAGTTAAAGTGGTTAATGGTGATTTAAGGTTAGGGTTAGGTAGAAGGTAGAGAAGGATAAGGAGGAAGAGAAGAAGAGTTGAAAAGAATTAGGGTTGAGTTTCTTGTATTCGTACCCACTTATCATTGATATGTATATCACTTACAAGTAGTTATTGATACCCACATACTATCTAAAAATACCCACACTTACATAGAGTATCACACACACACACACACACACACCAACTAAAGACATAATGTGAAGGATACACCAACACTCCCCTTCAAGTTGGTGCATAGATATCTATGATGCCCTACTTGGATGTGATGTCATACAATCTTTTTCCCCCAACGGCTTTATCAGTATGTCCACTAGCTGATCTTTGGATCTCACTTGAGGAGTGCAAAACTCTTGTGATTCAACTCTCTCGCAGATGAAGTGGCAGTCAACTTCTATATACTTTGTCCTTTCTTGATACATGGATTTTTCGGCTTTGTGGAGAGTTGCATCATTGTCCCCATATAAGATCATAGGTAGTTTGACATCCACTCTAGATCATCCATGATATACCTGAGCTACATACCTTCATGAGCACCTTGAGACATAATTCTAGATTCTCCTTCTGTGCTTGAGTTGGAGATGACATGCAACATTTTACTCCTCCAAGTCACTAGGTCACTACTATTTGCCAATTCTTCAATATCCTCTTCCACATCATTTTGTCCTATACAAGGTAGAGGTAACGAATTCTGATTCTTGGTTCTTACGGTTCTCTCTTCACCTCTTGGACACTTCTCCCTCTGAAGAGGGCACTAAGGAGGAGCTTAGAGCTGGGTCGACTTGAAGAATTTGACATCCAAGGTAACAAAATACTTCCCAGTTACAGGGTCATAACACTTGTACCCTTTTGATACCGAGAGTACCCAATAAAAATATATCTGACAGCTTCAGGATAAAGTTTATCACAATGGATGGAGGGAATATGAGCAAAACAAAGACACTCAAAGGCCTGAGGTGGAACAAGAAATATATTATTATTAGGAATCATGATTTTAAAAAGAGACTCACCTCCCAGGACAAGAGTAAGCATGCGATTGATAGGGTAACTGATTGTTAGAATAACTTGTCTCCATAGACGTCTCAGAACGTTTATACAAATGAGAGGGCAACGAGCTACCTCCAGAAGATGTCAATTTTTCCGTTCAGCTACTCCATGTTGTTGGGGAGTATAGGGACATGAGGTTTGCCACTCAATTCCATCAAAGTCTAGGTAAGATTGGAGATGCTCGGAGGAATACTCTTTCCCATTAGGATCCTCACTTGTGCTTGAAATTGAGTTTCAACCAATTTATGATCCTAGTAGCAGGAACCTTCTACTTAGCATACCACTCCCGCTTCGGAATCTTGCTCCCGTTCCCTCTTCCGACCATAAAACTATTCAATTTTAACCTTTTGATGACACTCCTGCTTCCAACCTACTGCACGCTCCCTGCTGCTTCGTGCAACTAAGTTTATAATCGATTGGAAAGATCGAACTAACTTCATCTTTCGTTCACATCAAATACACAGTGGCATAACATGTGCACTCGTAATTTTGATAACCCTGTAAACAGACAACTGGGGAAGGACCCCAAACATCAAAGAACAATATGAAAAGGATTGGTAGACTTATTTTCACTAGATAATGTTAATTTATGATAATGAGATTGGAGTTAGGGTTAGGAGAGGAGGAAGAAGAAGAGAGGAGATAATTTGGGTTGAGTTTTTAACATAACTTTGATCCTTCTCTTATTAGTATATATATTGCTTACTTACAAACTATTGATAATTCACATGGACACCAACACACAACACTACTCCTCCTCAAGTTGGACGATAGATGTCACTCATGCCCAACTTGGAGGTGATGTCATGTAATGCCTTTCCCCTAGCTTCTTTAGTAAGAATATTGGTCAACTGGTCTTCGAAACGAACTTGTTGCTAATTATCTTATTCTAGGTCAAACACTACTTTTAATACAAGTACTATGGTTTTCCTTCAAACTTAACATGCTTTAAGGTCCTTACAAGATTCACATCTATATTTTGCCACCAATCATTTTAGTTAGGTTCATTTATAGCAACTTCATTTTTTTACTTATTTATTTTTTAAATTTATCTCACCGTAGAAATTCATGTCTGTCAATAATCCTATTCACTAAATCATTACAGTAGTTTAAAATGTAGAATTGAGTGTGTATTACCCGTCTGTGCTCGCGTGTCTGCCCTAGCAGGTATGCATATAAAGTGTATTGGTGTGGGTACAGTGTGGGAGGTGGTGGGTTCATGCGTCAAAATCCCAGACGAAAATAGATAAAGGTTTTCAAGGTCACTGAGTTAACACATTCAAATGTATTAACCTCCCATGTATCGGCCAAATTATCAGGCCAATATATTCAATGGATCAGTCGTATCGGCTGAAACCCTATACAGTTATTTTCAAAAGTAAAATTCATTGGTCAATAATTTTCAACAATTTGACAGTACTAGGCGATAAGCCCATTACATTTTTTTTTTTTTGAGACAGTAACGAGAATATATATATTAAAAAGTAAGTTATAGAAATAGAAACAAACTAGAGCAGAAAAAAGGAAAAAGAAGCGCACACCTTGGTGGGTAGTAAGGAACTACCCAAGCGAGGCAATGCAAAAGAACCCCAGAAAAACGCTCACCCTCACCCCATGGCCAGCATCAGGACATAAAGAGAACACTGGAATCCCATTGATTCTCGCCGGCTAGCTGCATAAATCCTCCCAGATCGTGAGAAATTGAATTAGCCCATCATTGAATATTTCCATTTTGCTAGCATTCGAACTGATAACTAGATTTCTGACATCACGGATAACCATCGAGAAGGGTTTAGCCTTTCGCCTGAATATCCTATTGTTTCTTTCCAGCCAGATAGCCCAAAGAATCGCATAGCAGGTCATAGGCCATAGTTCTCTCCTCGGGTCCTCGAACTTCATTTCTCTCCACATTTCCATCGTCTGTCCCAGCCCGCTTGGGCAGACCCACTCCACCTTGAAAATCCTAAAGATCCTATTTCAGATGTACTTCGCAAATGAACAGTGCAGGAACACAGGAGCCGACTCAGTCCCTCTCATGCACAACATACATTTATTAATAATGGGGATGTTACGTCGGATGAGTTGGTCTTTGGTAAGGATTCTCTTTCTTGCCACCAACCAACCAACCAAAAAATTTAATTTTCTGTGGAACTTTAGCCTTCCACATTCCGGACCAGGCCTTAGTAATCTCGGACCTTCTGTCCCGCGCTTGGATGAACTTATAGAAAGATTGCACCGAAAAATTCCCCTTGGCGGAGTGCTTCCATAACCTCTTATCAGCATTCGACTCATTTGGGAAGACATCCCGTAACAGCTCCATAAGGTTATTGAACTCCGCTCGTTCCCAGTCCCTCAGTGGACGCCTGATCGGTATGATCCATTGAGTACTCCCATCAGTTCCGTGTGTAAAAAATCTCACCACCTCCTCCTTAATGTCGCACAGATTGTAGATCGTGGGGAACCTCCGTGATAAAGATTGATCCCCCACCCAAGACGTCCTAGATGGAACCAAGTTCAATTGGGGCGATGGATGAAGTATTAAATTCTCGACCCCATTCCTATATTTAGCAGCTACAATTTGATGCCACAAATTATTAACTTCCCTTTCCTCTCCCAATCTCCATACCCATTTAGCTAGGAGAGCTTTATTCACTAGGTTCAGATCTCTAATGCCGAGGCCCCCATAATCTTTGGCTTCGCAGCATTGATCCCATCAAACCAGATGCATTTTTTTCCGGTCTTCTGCCCCCTTCCACAAGAAATTCCTAACAATTCTTTCCAGCATCTTGGCAATTCCAGCAGGAACCCTTAGGAAAGATGTCATAAATATCGGTGTCGAAGCAAAAGTAGACTTGATTAGCGTCAATCTTCCCCCATAGCTAAGGAACTTGCTTTTCTACGTCGCTAACCTCTTCTGAAATCTTTGAATTACCGTGTCCCATAGCCTTAATCTGATCCTTCCATAGCCCAAAGGTATCCCAAGGTAATTAAAGAGAAGCTGTCAGTCTTGCATCCAACCCTTCTAGCGACCCGCTCGGTCTATTCCAATGTATCCAGTACGTTGATACGAATTAGCTGATGCACCGATACGTAGTGGTTTTGGGGTGAACGATATGGATCGGTTTACCGAGATTTTGAACCATGGGTTGATTTGGGTGGTGTCTGCACGGGCACTGTAGTCAGAAGTTTGGATGGAGAGTTCATGGGTGCTGGTGCTGAGTGTGCGTGCATGTGTGCACACATGCGTCCTGGTTGTGGGGACTGGGAAGGTGTGTGCTTGAACTTTGACAGGTGGGCAGCCCATGCATCTATGCGTCTGGATGTGTGCATCTTTTTGTTTTTTCCGCTATACAAAATGGAAAAAGAAAAAGAATAGAAAGAGGAAGATGCATGATCATATTTGCATCTTTTTGGCAGTCCAGCAGTTGCGTGTGTGGCAGGCCATCTAATGTTTGCGTCTGTGCGACTGCATTTTTTGTTTTTGCAACAAAAAAAAGAAAGAGGAAGATGCATGGACCTCATTGTGAGAGTTGAATTTTTTTATTTATTGGAAAATTCTTCTTATGTACTTTTTATAGTTGGAATGGGGCAATCTGTTCTCCCCCCTTTCTTTAGTCAATGAGAGTAGTAGGATGCAGGTTCTTAATTTGAGTATCTTTTGAGTCTTGGTCTATTCTTACTTCATAGTAGTAACAACATCCAATACTGTGTGAAGCAAATTTAGAACTGATCCAGCTATTGAATAGCCAAGTTTAAGCGGAATAGTTCTGATCTTACTTTTTTTTTTCTTTCTTGCTTTAGATATCATTGGATAAAGAGAAAAGGAAGACCCACTTCAAGGGAGATTGCTCCTATAGTTGTGTCAAATCATGTCTCATATATAGAACCCATTTTCTTTTTCTATGAGCTATTTCCAACAATTGTTGCTTCTGAATCACACGATGCCATACCCCTGGTTGGAACAATTATCAGAGCGATGCAGGTAAGATTATGCTTTATTGAGTATATTTCAACTTTCTATTCGTCCTCATATATATTAGTGGTAATCTATGCAATCTGATATTCTACGATCACTAATTTGTGAGTTATTTTTTTTTCCTCTTTTGTCATATGTTCCACAGGTTATTTATATTAATAGGTTCTCAGCACCATCAAGGAAGCATGCTATTAATGAAATAAAGGTAGAAAATCTTTACATTGCAACAAAACTCCTCTTATGAGTTATTGTGTTTTTGAGCCTCAAATTGTTATTTGTTGGGGTGTTATCATGTATGTCCACTACTATGTAGTTACCATTGGTTGTGTTAGAAATTTGTGATTGACCTTTTGGTTACCATTAGATGTAGATACAAAACTCTTTAATCTTGTGTTTGCTATATCATGATAATAATGAATCTAATGTCCCTGTAATTCCCTTTGGGACTGTAAATTTTTATATTTTCCTTGTCAACTTTCACTCTTTTTCATTGAGGTGATGTCTCAAATTTTTTTAATAAAGATGGGACTAGTAACATTGAACCTGAAATGAAGGGAACTTGCAAATACACACATACATACATAACATTGATGCATGCATACATACATACATACATACATACATACATGATGTTGATGATCAAGTGAGAATGAGGCTGAAGGGAAACTGTTTATTTACTCTCTCCACATAAGAAACGTTTTCTTGGATGACTAGGCCGTTTGGAAGGAGATAAGATCAGTGTTCTTTGTTGCACAACTATTGTTAAATGAAAAGGAAAGCAATCCTTCCTAGTTCCTATGAAAGAAAAGGATAAACTTCGCAAATTGGGGTCTAATTTTCAAAGCTATTTCCGACATACATTTCTTTACAGTTCATTTCGACAATTCGTGATGCACATTGACGATTTCCTTATACCACCTGGAGGTTAGCTTCTGCTTGGATATGTATATCTAAAAAATGTTTCTTTGCTAAAAACCTGAGCAGGGAGCAAGTGGAGTTAATATGCTGACAGTAATACTTGTAAACAAATGGCAAGATGTTAATATTATCACAGTAGTACATGTTAAAATGATGAGGTGGAAGGTTGATGATGAAATCTTCAAAGGCAGTGCCATATGAATGCTGATGATATCCTTGTGTTGAAATCGGTAAAACCGGAACTCACTTCAACCAATATGTTACTGGGATTGAGAGATGCATAATGGTTTGATAGCCTGAAAACTCGACTCGAAAGTCAGCCAGGTCGAGTTAACTTGAAGACCAAATAAAACTTGATTCATTCCAACTTGGTATTTAGTAAATATTTACAAATTTAGGTTGTAAGAGTTAAAAATATTTTTAAAATAAGAAGTTAGCAAAAACATACATAAAAAAGAGGGCAGTTATGTACTTCTGTTGATGAAATGAGGTCGTTTAATACTTTAAACCACTTAAGCATCAAAGGTCAAATGGTTGATCTCATGCTGACTTCTGCATGATGTCAACATCACTGTAGTGAGGTGAGGTCCAAGACCTTGTTCAACTAGAAAAAAATGAGGTGTAGGGTTAGGTTTTGGGTTGGTGTTAGCGGTATCAAGGCTTGTTTACTAGTACAATTGAGAGCCACTAGCCTCTCTCTCTCTCTCTCTCTCTCTCTCTATATATATATATATATATATATATATATATATTGATAACCTGGGTGTCCGGGCTACTTCGAGCACTCGACTAATCCCAGGGGCCCGCTCGTACCAGATGCCATGGCATGGTGGGGTAAATAAGATACAAAACCCTGATATACATCCAACTACTAACTACACATAAAAAACTACATAATAATATACACCATTACATCCAATTACAGTACTAATTACACAACAGTATACACCAATTATACTATCAAATGACTGAGCAGTGTTTCTTCTTAGACACATGCAGTGAAGTTGTGGCAAATTGAAAAAACGCTTCTTTAGGTCATTTTGTTCTCCCACATCCGTTTGGAAGAGTTATCAAGGGCAGACAAGCTTTCTACTTGGAGAGAAAGATGATTTATATTTAAGGATTAAGCTTAGGTTTCAATGACTTGTCTTTGAATAGTTTAAGTTGTAAATGTAGCTATACGTAGCCTTAAGATGATACCTTATGTACTTATAATTTTTCTTATATTATAATTGTTTTAAAGTACTAATACTAGCAGTTTTAATTTTTTATATAAAGTACTTGTATGCTATTGAATAAATATGGTTGGTTCCCTAAGCATCTTACCCAAGAAAGTTCAATAGAATAAACTTTTATCAGTTTATAAGCTATTTGATACAGAAATCTGCTTTCAAGGATCTGAATTCAGAGAAAGGCTTCATGCAATAGGTTTCCTCGCATTTTACTGTTTCCCGAGGGTACCACAACTAACGGGAGGGTCCTAATTTCGTTCCAACTTGGTGCATTCCTTCCTGCTTTTTCTATCCAGCCTGTTGTTGTTCGATATCCCCACGTACACTTTGATCAATCTTGGTATGGTTTTTATGTTATGGGGAGTTCTTTTAATAATAATCTCACACTGTATTTTAAAATCTTCAATTTATTTGATGTGTATCATTTTTTCTAGGGGAAATATATCTTTGACAAAGCTCATGTTCAGAATGTTCACCCAAATTCACAATTTCATGGAGGTAAATCTAGTCTTATGATTTCAGTAACTTTTTAGCTCATGTTTAGCTTGGGCTCTTAAATGTTTTTATTATAAACCGTCTGCAGAGCACTTGATAAGCAAATTTGTTTTTATTATAAGCTGTTACATCTGAATATCTAACATTGTTCAAATGCAATACACAGTTTTTCATGTATGTGTATATTCAAAGATGCTTTGGTCATGCAGAAACAATTTGCTAATCTTTGCATTATTATTGTTGTTGTCAGTTCAAATGTATTTGTATAATTTTGGCCCTCGTTATATGTCACGTTGAAGTGCAAGTAACTCTCAAACATTAAGTGTATGCTTGTATAATTTTTTACTCCATATTTAAATCGTGTAATGTTTTCATCTGAATAAGATCAGGGTGGGAGTGTAGATATAAAATTGATTCTCCTTGCTCCAAACACTTGCACAAAACCGTCACGATTTTTCACAAACGAGTTTAGAATTTAATAAAAATTGATCGTGAACTTGGAATGACTGGTCTAGAAATACATATCCTGAATAAAGTAGTTAAAAACGTTAATAGTGTTGAAAAGAGAGCATTGTTTTCTGGGCCAGATCAAAGCTTGTATTTTTTTGCTTATCTGCTATGGAATTCTAGGTTGCAAGGTTAAATTGTGAGGTTGACACAAACAGGACAACGTAGGAATTAAGCACAAATTCATTACATATTTTTGAAATTCTCATTGCTATATTTACTATGATGTTGATGCCAATGCAATCATATTTACATCCCTCATCCATGGAAAAGCAGAATACTTGGTAAAGCAGAACATTAGGATTCATATGTCCTTCCTCCTCCTCATCCTCCCTTGCATATCCCCCTTTGCTCTACCGATGCCTTTCCTCTACAATGATTCCTCTACTATGATATAGACATCATCTCTCTCTGATCTTGTGAGTCATGGCTTCTTCTAAAGCCGTTCCTCTTAGAGGGAGGACTAGTGCCCCTCTCTTTTCTTCACCCCCCTTGAGAGATTCCTCCTCTAAATTTTCATACAATTACCCTCCCCACTGAATCTCTGATTTGTGGCACAATGCACTAGTTGATTACTTGATTTGGAAGAGACTATTCTAAATGGTCTTAAGACTCCTATCTCACATATGTGGGAGCTTAAAGGCATGATGAATATTTTAAACCTTTCTAATGAGAGTTTCCACTTCAACTTCAATGACAAAGACGACAGTAAGAGCATCCTTGAATACAATACATGGTCTATTGATAGTCACCTACTCATTCTTCGCCAGTGGAAGTGATGCGGAATCGTAGCCTACACGCTGAGATCGTGGTCGGATAAAGAGGAGACATCGAAAGAGAAGCGAATGAGTTTTTTAAAGACTCGTTAAAGAGGGGTTGAAGACCCATGTGCACGTTATTTTGGGCGATCTTGTCTAGGTCTAGTTTCTTTTTTTTCATTAAGAGTCTTTATTTTGCAATTTCTTTAGGTTTAGTTTCCTTATTTAAATTATTTAGGGGCCAGACACATATGTGACATGTGACTATTAATTTCGTCAATTTCAGTGCAACCATTGGAAAAATGGTCATAACTCTTTCAATATATGTTAGAATTGCGCGATTCTTGTCTTGTTGGAAAGCTACTTCGATAAGCTTTCAAATAAAACTAATTTCGCGTCAATTGGACATCGTTTGGCCCTTCAAAACTGGTTGCGTAATAAAACAATATGAATTAGTGGTGAAACTAATTGTGACCGTCAGATTAAAAAGTTTTAATGGTTAATTAGGAGTTTTAATTTTAGTAATATTCTTCGGGTTTCTTTGCTTTATAAATACATTGTAATCTCTTCTAATGATGAATATTGAAATTTGATTGCTTTGTGCTATCTTTGAGAGTTCGTTGGAAATTTTTGTCTTCCCCAAGTTTAGGCTTTAGAGGGAGGCCAATATTTTCGCTGGTGGAATTCTAGTTATTTTCTATATCTTCTTCCTTATTTGTTTATTTTTATTTTGTCCCGGAGAATCGTACCCTAAATCTATTGTGCGAGATTTACCTATTTTAGGGTTAGCGCCTTTCCTTCCTGCATCAGGAAGCCTCCCTTCTCCATGGAAAGAGACACCCTTTCAACTGTTCTCATAGGGATTCAACTTCCTCAATTACCACTACTCTGTTAGACAACCAATATTCTTGTCATGATAAGCAGCCATGTTGGAAAACCTCTTCATATAGATGGTCCTACTATATAGCAAGAATGAGGATATCTTAATGTGTAGAAATTAAGCTTGATAATGCTCCTAGAGATAGTGCAACTCATTCAAGAAGATGGTGCGTCTCATATTCAAATAATTGAATATGAGTGGAGACCTTTATCATCATTTACTAATAATTAAAAAAAAAGGAATTGAAACCTAAGTTATGCACATACTGTAAATGGATCTACCAGATATACAACCATTCTGATGCTAATTGCCTTGTAATTAAAACTATGTGACAACCAAAGAAAAAAGCACTTGAGATGAATGTATTGCAGAACAGGCTGCATGGTGAAGATCACAAGGAAAACAACAATGAAAAACCAGTTCTAAATTTCAATAAGTCCAATGATTCTTGTTTATGCACAAATGTCGAGGGTAATGGTTTTAACCCAATTATTGATAAGGTCAAGATTCCCACTATTAGCATAGATCTTGAGGCCCCAAATTCGTATAAATCCAATCTATGTTAACTTACCTTTGGAAAATACTTCACGTATCCCCAATCCCAAAAGTTCTACCTTTTTGGGCAATCCTATATGTAAGACTCCAACCTCTATGGGTAACGCTCAAGTTAAAAAAAAATTGGTAACTCCCCAACGCCATAAATCTGCTATGCAATCCAAGTCGCCGCTTCCGAAAACTAATCTCAAAATTTTACTATATTAGAAATCCCAAATCATTCCTTTTGAAATTTATCCAATTTGGAGACTGAAGTTAAATAATCTCATGATTCGAGTAATCTATCCATGTTGGGGTGTGTGTGATGGAGTGTTACCTAGACACTTCTACGTTTGGTATTTTTGCCGTGTCCACACTTGGTGGCACTTGAACATGTGCCGACACTTGGAGGCACTTGGACACTCCTCAACACATCCCGATACTTTTAGACATGTAGGAAAATACCACATAATACCATCAAAATGTTCCTTGTTTTGACACGATAAAATGAACCTTCGTTTTATAAAATAATTGTGTAAAGTTAATAACTTGTAAAATATAAAGCTTGGGTCCTTGAAAATGATTTGTATAATATCGTATGCTTTAAGTTACTGATGACATTAATATACTTTCATTATATATCTCAAATTGGCTCTCAAAGATTTCCATCAATTTCTTTCCATATACATGTTCAATTTTTTAAAAAAATTTTTTCTTTTTCTCAAGGCCATGCCGCCATTTCGGAATGTTTTGAAATTGGCGTGCCAAACATCTATGACACTTGGTTCCTATGCCACATGTCTAGGTAACACTGGTGTGATGTGTATGTGTGTTGTGTTCCATATTGGTCTGTAGAATATATATGTGGGTCGTGGGGGTTGCATGTTCTTACTTAATATAAAAGCTAGCGAGACACAATGTCTAACTAAGCTATTCTACCATATTTCTCTCTCTCTCTCTCTCTCTCTCTCATCTCTAGCTCTAACCCTAAACCTAAGCCTAAACCTTGCATCTTCCTCTACCTATTCTACCTAAATCAAACAAGTCTTGAATTCTTTTTGGTATCAAAGCCTGGATAGAGCCATGACACCTTCACCTACCATGGCACGTTGTCAGTGCTGATGCCAACATGATGCTATGCTTACATTAGCGAGGTAAAAAATTTAACCTCAAAAGTCAAATAATTTTTGGAAAGATAAGGGGGAAATATAATCAAACAGCAAGGACATACCCGACATATGATTAGTCTCTCTTGAATCAATGGTCCATGGAGACTATGATGAAGATGAGGCATGTGTCGACCCAATGATACCTGTCTCAGCTAGATGTGAAGAGGTCTGTGCATCAGAGGTTCTCTGAATAAGCTCCTGATACTCTCTTATGTGCCAGAGGCACAAAAGCAGGAAATGCAGACTGGGACATAGGAGACGTAGATGGCGCAACAAACGACACAGTAAAAGCAGGAGGTGAGGATTGCCCTCAACATCAAAAGCATGACTATTCTGAAAATTTGGCTTCCCATGCATATCCAACAAGTCTCTCATAAATGCCCACAGTAGGTGGATTTTAACTTCTCTTGCTCCTCACATGCCATCCCTCCGTGACCACTTCTACCTCCTCCACGATGGAACTTGGAGAAGGATGGAAGTGCTGAACGCTCTGGGGCCTCTATAAACACATGCATAAACTGCCGTCTGCTCTCCTCATTCTGTAATATAGTAGAAATGGGTTGTGAGACTCCTCACGTTCCAATCTACCCACATGAAGACTCTCATATTCGTGGTTAACGCCTCAACAAATCAAATATCTTCTTCTTTCAAGGTATGATTGGCCTTGCCCATTCATTCACTGCACCTTGGTCGGTTGGGTGCTGACACATGCACTACACATCATTTTCCTAGTATTGGGCTAGCTCATCCTACATGCTCCTCATCAATGCATGGTATTCTCCTATTAACTTTTCTCTTTGATGAGTATTACTAATTTAGTCCATAAGTTGAAATATCTTGGCTAAAAACTGTTTTTCTGAGAAGGGATCACATGTAGCCTTCCGTACCTCTCTTGCATTAGGTGCATACATGGAAGACTGACTAATGGCGGGCTGCATGGAATGAAGGATTTAGGTCATAACAGGTAAATTATCACTCTCCCAATCAATATGTTTCAGATCAGTAACATCTGGTT
Organism: Chloranthus sessilifolius; assembly: GCA_021018995.1. Classification (NCBI taxonomy): domain Eukaryota; kingdom Viridiplantae; phylum Streptophyta; class Magnoliopsida; order Chloranthales; family Chloranthaceae; genus Chloranthus; species Chloranthus sessilifolius. The sequence goes on from CM037595.1 coordinate 88,418,020, forward strand.
GAGGGATAACCTCATTCACATAGCCTCGCTTTTTCTTGGACTCCAAGAACATCGCTGCAGACCTTGACCACTGAGGGTAATTAGTTTCTTCAGACCTTGACCACTGAAGGTAATTAGTTCCTTCAAACTACTGTAGTGATTTGGAGTCTAAGGGAACCTTCAGCATCACTGCTGATGAATTTTTGTCTCATCCAAGCAGAAAAGTAACAATCACGCAAGCTAACCAATCACAAAAAAAGTTTCACTCGAAGAACAATACAACTGTATGAATATAGATGAAACGCACAACTGCCAATCGAACAACAATCTACATTTCACACGGCCTTATGGAGCCCACATATAGTGAAGGAGGTCTTATGACCATGCTCCAATCACCAACACCACCACCTGTGCACAACTGAGCACATACATGCAAGCATGGAAAACAAGATTTCCACCACGGTGATCCAAATCACATGAAATCACCTGAAATAGGATCAAGGAAAGAAAACTGATCCAAACCCTAGCTATTTACCCGTAATTGACAAGACATAGTCCGAAGGCTCAGAAAAATGTGAAACAACCCATAAATGAGGGTTTCTTTAAATTCAATAAACTACCAATCAAACCTTAATCAAATGAAAAACACTAATAGATCCTTATTGTGCAGGTAAAAGTGATCCAAACATGCACAGATTCAACCCTTGTTAGTGCTCCATTCCTTGAAATCCGTGAAGATGGTGATTCGAGAGATATCCCCAAAATATGCTTCGAAACTCAAAATCTAAACACTAAAATGACTACATTTTTGAATTAAAGTTGACTCACTCTCCAATCCAATTAAAGGCACTATAATTTTTTGTCCATCCGAGGGAAACTCTTTGATCGTGGTGACGTCAACACACTGGAGGATGTTGGTGCGAGACTGTGGTTTGGGTTAGGATTAGGAGGAAGAAGGAGAGGAAGAGATAGATTGAATTAGGGTTGTGAGAGTATTAGCCTCACACCGCCATATTATTAGCTTATATGCGAAAAACAATATCCAATGTCTATCCGGATCCTAGTAGCAGGAAACGCCCAAGCCGCGATACGTTTCTTAGGGGAACCGTGGATCCCCTTTTCGGAAACGGACTTGCGTAGGAACCGCGGTTCTGACGTTTCTTGTGTAAAAAAACAAAAGGGGTAGATATTCGGTGTTTGGTTATACACCTATGAAATGTGTAAATGAAAAGAAAAAGGAAGAATTGCTAGCAGAAAAAAGTATTAAATGTTTGTTATATAAATAAAAAAATTGGAAAAAAAATAAAAAAGAATATAGAAACCCTAAAGCATACCTTGGTTTCTACATCATCTCCTTTTTAAAACATATAGAAAACCCTACAGTTTGATCTTCAATTTTTTTCTGCAACTTCTTTCTCTCTCTCTCTCTCTCACTCTCTCCCTCCCTCCCTCTGCACTCCTCTCTCTCTTAATAAAATGAGTAATGAATATAAGGCTGACAGGTATCGATTTTAAAACGTTTAAAGCTGGGTTTTTAAAGTTTATACCCTCTTTTGCTTATAATTTTATAAATAAAGATACACTTTTAAAAAATGTGTTATTATTTTAAAACCCTATAATTAGAATTTTACTCTTAACACCCTTTCAGATTTAGGAAGTGTTTGTTGCGATGTTTGAAGTGAGTGTTGCGATGTTTGCAATGAAGGATTCTTTAAATGCACTCAACGTTTTATGTCGTGAGATCCGTTGACTTCCTTGAATCGGACGATGGAGATCGTTTTACCTCTCAATCTTCCACACGATAGATCTTGAGGTCATGACTCACTTATCATATGGTCAGATATTGATTCCTCAAAACCTACATCCCCAAAAAATGATAGATCAGGGGTTATGCTTGTCTACAAATGATTATTAGTGTATGTTGCATGTGTTATGCCAAGTGGGCTATACATATGATTAGTCCAAGCAGTTCACTTGGCATTGCACCATTAGTGCATGTCTCATCTAAAAAATTATACCTACCAAAGAAGCGGAACCAATCCATCGGTATGCTTTAATATCAATTGTTAATTTCATAAAAATAAAATAAAAATCAATTGTTAAAAATTGGGGTATCGATATTCGCAACCCCGGTAAAGTTGGGTATTGATATTTGTATTCGAAGATATTCTTTTAAAGTGCAACAAGTGCTTTCAACCTTGAGATCTGATGCTAGCTTGAATCAGATGGTGGAGATCATTTTTCATCCCAATTTTCCACACAAAAGATCTTGAGATCGTGGCCTCCTATCAGACGGTCAGATGTTGATTTAACGCGACATACATTTCAAAAGTCGCCGTGATCATAGTTGAACCATGAGAAAGGTTCTCTAGTCACTTTTGAGTATTTGTTTTACATGTAATCAACATCTGACCGTCCAATGAGTAATCCATGGTCTGAAGATCTATTGCACGGTCTTTCCATTAAACACTAAAAGGGTCCCACGAAATTAAAGCGCCATTAAAAGGGTCCCATCAAATTGAAGCGCTGCTCTCCCCTACTTTACATTGTCATTATAGGGTCTCCCTTTTAAAGTGCAACAAGTGTTTTCAGCCTTGAGATCTGATGATTGCCTTGAAGCAGATGGTGGAGATCATTTTTCATCCCAATTTTCCACACAAAAGATCTTTAGATCGTGACCACCTATCTGACGGTCAGATGTTGATTTAACGTGGCATTCATTTCAAAAGTCACCGTGATTCAAGGCAGTCATCAGACCGTCTAATGACATGTAATTAACATATCATTTTTCATCCCAATTTTCTGTAGCCACTTTTGAGGATTTGTTTACATGTAATTAACATCTGACCGTCCAATGAGTGATCCATGGTCTGAAGATCTATTGCACGGTCTTTCCATTAAACACTAAAAGGGTCCCATGAAATTAAAGTGCCATTAAAAGGGTCCCACCAAATTGAAGTGCCGCTCTCCCCTACTGTACATTGTCATTATAAGGTCTCTCCCTTTTAAAGTGCAACAAGTGTTTTCAGCCTTGAGATCTGATGACTGCCTTGAATCAGACGATGGAGATCATTTTACATCCCCATTTTCCACACAAAAGATCTTGAGATCATGGCCACCTAGCATACAGTCAGATGTTGATTTAACGTGACATACATTTCAAAAGTCACCGTGATCATAGTTGAACCATGAGAAAGGTTCTCTAGTTACTTTTGAGGATTTGTTTTACATGTAATCAACATCTGACCGTCCAATGAGTGATCCATGGTCTGAAGATCTATTGCACGGTCTTTCCATTAAACACTAAAAGGGTCCCACGAAATTAAAGCACCATTAAAAGGGTCCCACCAAATTGAAGCGCCGCTCTCCCCTTCTTTACATTGTCATTATAGGGTCTCTCCCTTTTAAAAGGCCTCAATTTTTATTTTAATTCTCATGATCTCATCTAATTAAGTATGACTCTCTTTTTTCTCTGTTATATATATATATATATATATATATATATATATATATATATATATATATATATATATACACACGCTTCCTACGCGCTCCCGCTTCCTAAGTTTTTAAAAATTGTCGTTTCACCGCCCTCGCTCCTGAATCTGCTTCCGCCCCGATCCTGCTTCGTGCTACTAAAATCCGGACAATGAAAAAGAGAGAAAATAGTAAGTAAACCTACTTACCAGTGTTGTCATATGCGATCGCATAATCGCTTATGCGATCATATATTCCATTTTTGGTCATAAAATAGCATAAGCCATAATGCATATGCCATATTATGTATATAAATTTTATGTCATGGCATACAAAAGTAAGCGATGGTAAGTATGCGATGGCATAATCCAGTTTATGTCATGGAAACAAAAGCATGCGATGACATAAACGATAAGTATGCGATTATGCCATCGCATACTGAGTATGCGATGGCATAATGATTTCCAGTTTATGCCATGGCATAAAAACATGTGATGGTATAAGCGAGAAGTGTGCAATTATGCCATTGCATACTTAGTGTGTGATGGCATAATGATGTCCAGATAATTATTTTATTTTATTTTTTAATTTGTAAATTTTATGCCATGGCATATGAGATTATGCGATCGCAGATGTGAATGGCTCAATGTTATAGCATAGTATGGCTTATGCCATTTGACAACATTGCTACTTAACTATGACACACCCAATATGACATATAACACACCGACTACCTTATTACATTGATTCTAACAGGATCTGGGTGTAAATTTCTTTTGGTCATTCTTGACAACTTGGTTATAATACTTTGTCTGCATACTCATAGGAATACTTCCTCAGCCAATTTTCTTTTGGTCATTCCTGACAACTTGGTCATAATACTTTGTTTGCATGCTCATAGGAATACTTCCTCAGCCAATTTTTTGTATCTTCATTTTCCTCTACTGGCATGTAATTGTATGTTTTCAATGCTGGATAAATGGATAAGGTTTAGGAATTGCAACAAAAATGACAAGAATGAGGTCTTCCCTGCTTCTGCTGTTGGAAGCCATATTAAAGTACTTTAGTAACTGCCATCTTGTCGGTAGAAACATTTTTTAACTTTAAGGATTCAAGTTATTACAATCGTTCCCAACAAATTATTAAAATATTCCCACGGTTCGAGTGTTTTGGAAGTCTCAACTCTTTACCTCTTCTTATATATCAAATAAAAATACAGGAATCATTTTTGCCTTTCTAATTCTCCCAATGCTGGTCTCAGCTTAACTAATTGAAAAAGGAAGAAGGGATGGATCTATATTACGAGGTGTTGTTTCATATATTCCTAGGGGCTTGCACCTCTCTTAGATGTACAATTTATGACTAATTCCTATGGTTCAAGTATGCCATATGCTCTACAACACATCCTGGCAATGATGGAGGCATCCGATTCAAGCAACTGCCCATAACATATCGGAGGTGAAAGAAGAACATCAAAGTGATCAGAAAAAGAAAATCCAAAATTTATTGCCAGAAATTCTCTGATCAGAGGGTCTTCAACTTTCAATCCCGTCACTTTTATGTTTGGCCTATTTTGAAGTGTCAAACAAAGTCGGATTGATGCGAAATTGGTTATATTTGAAAGCTTATCGAAGTAGCTTTTCAACTAGCCAAAAAACGTGCAATTCCGATAAGTATTGAAGAAGTTATGGTCAGTTTTTGGAAGCTGCACAGAAAGTGACGAATTTCAAGACTCCTAATTGAATTAGGAGTAGTCTCTTTTATTATTTTATTTTAGAAAATAGGATTCGTTTCTTTTATTAGAAATATGATTAGTTTTCTTATTGTTTTAGGACTTTATTTTATTGTTTTAGAAGAATTAGGATATTTATTTTATTTGAACTAGGAATTCAAGTTACACTAGGATTTCTAGTTTTATGCATTGGTTAGCCTATTTAAAGGCTTGTAAACAACTTTATTAGAACTTTTTGGTTAATGAAAATTGCTTATGCAAAATTGAGAGTTTTAAACTTTCGTAAGGGTGTGATTCTCTCAAACGGAGAGCGAATTTTCAATTCCCGCTTGCGGTTTGGTGCGAAACCAACTCTTCTTCCATCTCTATCTTCTTTAGATCTGTGGTTTGTGTAAGTAGCGTAACTCTAGTTATTTTATTTATTTTATAAAATCCAAAATCAATCTATTTGTTTATCATAAATCATTATTAGCCTTTTAATTTTGTTCGGTATCGAGAGAATCCGCTTACGAGTTCGTTTGACGCCCTAAAACTATCAGAGATCTAGCCGTTCATAAGAACCCTAGTCTTTTAGATCCACAATAGGAAACGTGCACGAAAGCAACATTATTTTAGGCCAGAATTAAAGCATCTAATTGAATTTCTAGAATTTTTCATGGGAATTTGTTATGAAAAATGGTTATTTTTTAATTGATTAAATTAATTTTAATCCTAATCTCAGTCCTAGCATTGCATTTAGTAAGTTCCCGCATCAGGCAATCTAGTGCTTTTGAAGTGCAACTTGGTGCATATTAAATGCCCTAATCAATAAAGCATGTACCTAGAAAGTTGCAGTTATGGTGCTTTTGAAACACGACATGACATCTCAGTTATCATATATTAGTATTTCTTCTTTTCACCAGCTTAGAGGAGTTATTCATTATTACGTTTGAGTGCTGGCTGTCCTCTCTCTGTTAAACTTCTTTGCTTTCAGAGAGATCAACCATTTTCATGCTTGCCTTGTTTTGTTGTTCGTGATAATGTAGAAATCAATCATTTTACATCGCTCATTTGAGGTAACTTATTTTGGGATTTTCTGTGTTTATATTCACTCTCTTGGATTCATCTGACTTAACTTAACTGGCACTTGTATCACTCGTTTGACTTCACTCATCTGCGTTTTAAGTAGTACATCGTTCAAAATACCCGTTAGTGGTTGTATCGGCCATGTCTCAAATTGATCATATGACAGATACCAATACGGATCAACTGATCTGACATGAAATTTTCATTTTTTATTTGAATTTCTTTTAAACAAATAGGAAATAATTCTAAAACATAGGGAATTTATTTGCAAATCTAAATATGATACTTATATGCGTACATGCATATAATTATGCATATATGATACTTATATGCATACATGCATATAATTATGCATACATGCATATACTTTGTAATTTTCATACATAAAGTCTTATTGTACAAAATATTGGGAGTATATGCAAAATATACATAAAAATACGGCAAAGGTAAGATGAAATGTTGCATAGAAACCATGTTTACTACATACAGATCTACACAATGGACACAAGCAGTATTAAATGAAAGTACTCTTAAAAATGAGGAAAATTTCAAATGTACCAAAAATTAAGGAGTAATGAATGATACATGTTATAGAAGCCATGTTTTTAGAGATGTACATAATTGAGGATAAAAAAGTAAAAAAAAATTTAAAATGAAGAAGAGAATAGAAAAATAAAAAAATTCACAAAAAGTGATTTTTTTCTTTCTTAAGAAACCTTGTTTGTGGATCATGTGTGTTCTTGATGAAAAAAGGGGGAATCAAACATTTTCTTCATCAATAATTTTATATTAATAGAAAAAACACTCAATTTCTTCTGATCTGACTAGGCTTGCCAGTGGGTTCATCAAAAGTTGTTTTATATGCTAAAATTGAATGTGGATTTTCAAAAGGTCTAAACTTCCTCTTTCCCACCCCAAAGGCCATGAAGGAAGTCTTAGATCAAATAAATGGTTGAACATGTGATATCTAATTCATGTTCCATCCAAATAAGTTGTTCAACCTAGATTTATACAAGTCCCTTTTTCAGGGAATCCTGTTGGAAATAGGCATGTACTTTGCTATTAAAACGGATAATTGAATCCATTGTTCTCTTTTAGCTTCTTTAACGCTTGACATAATCCGTTAAGGCTCTTTCATGTAATTTTATCATGCTATAAAAATCCAAGGCCCTCAACAAGTTTATATTGAAGCAGAGGGTAAAATATGTGCTACTTTATTAATTAGACTGGCCTTTATGGAAGCTTTAACAGTTTACGGACTGATCATGGCATTAACGCTTTTATTTGAGACTTCTGTTTAATCCTAGAAATGGGAAAATACATATTTTTTCTTATTTTACTGCCTTGGACTTCCTACTTGCTTTAACTTTTGCTATCAATGCTGCATCTATTTATTGCTCATTCTAACTTTGCCACGTTGGTCTGAAATATTAAACTTTGACATGCACTAAGTTTATGATTTGATCATTTACTTCATTGAAATCAATGTTGAGGACCTAGTTATGCTTTTTTGTTAATTAAATATCTGGTCATTAATAAAGATTATTATGATGGATTTAACAGGTAGAATACCTTCCCGTCATTGCTCCACATCAGAATAAAAATGAAAATGCTATTCATTTTTCTCAAAGAGTGAGTTTATTTGAACTTATTTTAATTGCCTTTTATGTATAGCTAGTTTTTATGTGGTTATGCATGGAAAACTCTTATATTTCTGCAGTTGAACTAATTATTAACATATTTTTGGTGATTTGGCACAAAACAGAAAATAATTAAGTAGAAAATTGAAGATCTGGATTTTGCTTCGAGGCGAGATTAAAATCACTGTCTTTAAGCCGATGTTTTCTCCACTATGCAACGGGCTTCCAGAAAATTCAACTCCAGGATATGATGAAGCTATGTGAGACACCCATCAGTACACTACAATATGTATCAAATACTTATATGGATGGACAAAATTTTGCTCACAAATGGAACATGGAAATCAATTAGATATCTAGTGATCAAGCTATTAGACCCATCACAAGGCCCATAATTTGTAGCCCTTAATACACCCTCTTAAAGGATTGCAACTTTTGGTTCTCATAATCGAGGGCCCTGGTTGATCCAATAAAATGGCCACAAGATCCGATGGTTGATATGGAAGGTCATATCCTTCAGTGTCTTAGTACCAACTAGTAGACGCATATGTCAAATGGTCAAACATTGACGCCAAAGGATGCGACCAAAGGGTGATGACACATTCTTGATGCCAACCTGCATGGTATCAGATGCCTATAGAGAGCAATTCGATGACTATATGATGACATATGGCTCTGTATTTTGAGAATACTATTTATCTAATTCCAAATTCCATGCCATTGATGTCATGCTCCAAGGCATCAAGATCATTTATTTAAGATACACAACAATTCTTCTTTCTTTTAAAACAAACGAACATTCAAATCTCCATTGTCTGACTATAACCTTTGACCAAAGATATTGTCCCTTGAAAATTTCTTGAAACTTATACATAGGAGAAGAATTCCTGCATAATTGAACCGTCGTCAGTTCGTGTTGATAAATCCATTAAATTTAGAACCTTAGTGATCTATCTTCTTGAACTTAGTTTCCTATCATCAAACCAGATGTATAACACGCATAAGCTTTCTTTTATGCGTTATGGTTTACATTGAATGGTATTGTATTCATGAGTCATTTGGAGAAATGTGCTTATCTCATTTTAGAAGCGACTGGGTTGCTTCTATTAGAAATGTCCTTGTAACACACACACACACACACACACACACACACACATATATATATATATATATATATATATATATATATATATATATATATATATATATATATATAGGGCATAGAGATATCTCTGATCCCGGCCAGTGAGAAGCGAACACGTGGAAAGTTTCTTTGACACTAACTGGGGCTAGCCACAACATAGATATCTCTGAGCTATATTTCTGACTGAGGTTACAAGGTAGGTAGCTCAGGTTACACTGATAACAGGTGTGGCCTGACAAGGAAGGGATGACAAAAGGAATGCCAAGTCTCCGTGGAATGACAAGGAAGCGACCTTTTTTAGGGCGGTAAAGGAATTCAAAAAACGCGCTCTCGCTACATCTCGCTCGCTCCATCTTTGGCCCCTCTCTCTCTCTCTCTCTCTCTTTCTGTCTCTCTCTCGCTTCGTTGAGGTACTCTTTGTGGATAAGCTCTCGCTCCATCTCTTTGGCAACTCTCTTTCACTGAGTTCACGCTCTTGCTCCATCTCTTCGGCATTTCTCTCTCTCTCTCTCTCTCTCTCGCTTTGTTAAGATTCTCAATCTCTCCGTCATAGGGCAAAGAGCTGTGACAACGAATAATCAAAGATAAGCGCTGAGTTGATATCGAAGATATACTTATGCTCTATGCGGTACAATTTTGCTTATAATTTTATGATCTATATTGTGAAAAATTGCTACCTATATTTGGTAATGAAACAAGTCATTTTATAAGAGCTTATATAAAATGACTTGTTTCATCACCAAAAATAGGTAGCAACTTGTCATAGAATATAGATCATAAAATTACAAGCATTCTAAATATATAGATCGACATCGACGCAAATGCTTCGTTGGAGAAGCGATTACGCCTCAGCATAGCCGTGTCATCACTTCTTCTGTGAACCGATAATGGCTGAGCCATCACTATTTTTGTGAAGCGATTGCACCTTTATTTAGAAGCGATTGCGCCTCATTATGGCTGCGCCATCACTTTTTTTGTGTAGCGATTGCGCCTCAGTGTAGAAGCGATGTTGCTTTCTAATTGAGGCGCAATCGCTTCACAAACGAAGCAACGTCGCGATTGCGTGGTGGTGAGGAAACAGTAGTGATACACCTTATTTGTCCATTGTTGATCGATCTTTTCTTCTATTGCAGGGGCTGTAATGGACTCGTTTGGAGAATTTAATTTAGGTGGTGTTGAATTAAACGTCACTCCTAACATTGTTTCTTTAAAAGGAGATTCACTTGGTTGTAATAAGGATATCGAAATGTAGGATTGTTGTGGGGTCGAAGTGTCAGACGGGGGCGAGTCTGAGAATATCTGTGAGGATTGGAAGCCACATATCGGCTTGAAATTCCAATATGAAGACGAGACATATAGCTTTTACAATTTATATACGAAGATAGTTGGTTTCAGTATTAGGAAAAATAACACTTATAAATCGGCAAATGAGGAAATTATAAAGAGAATTTGTATGTTCATTCGAAAGCTTCTAACAGCAAGACAGCGGAAATTACATTCCGATATAAAGTGTTCAAGAGACAACATATGCGGATGTGAGACAAGGTTGAAGATTAGGATTGACGAGCAAAAGTTGTGGGAGGTAATGAAATTTATAGAGTCGCATAATCATTAGTTGTTTATATCTACGAAGATGAAGGAATTACGATTTCATAATAAGATGAGCGTGACAACTAAATTGTTGATAGGAGCATTTGATGACATCATTCCTCCGAAGATTTCTACTGTTTTGTCGAGTTTGGATGGAGAGGCTAGTGTGATGGCAAGCCCTCAACAAACTCGTGATTACCTAAAGAAGATACGAAAGGAGAGTAACATCAATCTGATTGAAAAAGCGGGGTTAACATCTGCATTGCTTTACGCTTAAGATATTTATAGCGGTAATTCTGTTTAAAGTGGTGTTAAATGATTAAAACGTAAGACGTTGCTTCGCACAAAAATGTGTTACGTGTCATGCCTAAATTAATGGGCGTAGAGATATCTCTACACCCGGGCGCATAGCCCCTGGCCTATGTGCCCAGGCGTAGAGATACCTCTGCGTCCATTAATTTATAAAGGTCTGGGGCTATGCGCCCGGGCGTAGAAATATCTATGCGCCCATTAATTTAGGCATGACATGTAACACTTTTTTGTGCGAACTGCGAACCGACGTCTTACGTTTTAATCATTTAACCCCGTTTTAACCGAAGTTACCGTTGTCAGAATCTGAAGCGTAAAGCGTGCGGAGCGGTATGGGATACGACGCCTGACATCGGGGGTTACAATGACCATAATTTACCATTTGAAAAGTCTATTGAGGAGGCAAATTTGTGAATTAAAAATTCACAAATTACTTTTCATCTCTGCCCTAAATTTACACTTCTCAGAGCATAATATTAAGATACAGCGAAGCAACAACCTCATTTTCCTTTTTTCGGAATTAAGGTGAGTCCCTTCTATTTTCTTTTCGCTTCAAATATGAAGCGTTAGCACCGCTATATAGAGGCGCCGTTCCTTCCTTGACGGAGTGCTAACGCATCTTTAATGAAGCGTTAACGTAGCTATATAAAGGCGCTGTCCCTTTCTTGACAGAGCGCTAACGCTTCTTTAATGAAGCGTTTGCGCTTCTATGAAGAAGCACTAGCGCTACGACGTGGAAGCGACGACGCTCCTTTTTTAATGTCTTCTTTAAGCTGATTCTTTTTATGATTCACAGATTGTCAAGATGATTCTCAAGACTCTAGCAGCTATGTTCACCATTGTGAAGTGCCGGTCGATCTACGACGACTCGCGGAGGCAACGAAACATAGGAAAACTCTGCTTTCTGAATTAGACTTCAGGAATTCTTTTTGGCATCGAAGGACATGAAAATCGTCAACGTCCTCTTGGATGGTATCATCAAGTTCTGGGTTTGGAAAAATGTTTGAAATTTTTGGAAGGGCCCTATCAGATTTCGCCCACTTGATTTTTGTTTTATCACTAGTATTTGAATGACTGACCCCCGCCATCCCTTCAAACCCCTTCTCCAAGACTAGACGTTCAGAAATAAGTATTTCAGGGGCATTAACCCTGTAAAGAGGGGATGTATCCTCGATGCCATTATTGGCGTAGCTGATGGTGGTGACGATGACTTCCTAAAACTCTATTTGTTGTTCGTTCTCACCGCCGTCCTCTTCTTAAACACAATAATCCTCAACGACCCCTATCTCGTTCTTGTTGATAATCTCCTAAATTTCAACGAATATCCATGGGGTGATTTAGCATACAAGCACTTGCTGCAGTGTGTTGATAAAGCGAAGAGGAGCCGGAAAATAGCAGAGAGGGCAAATGTTGTGCAAGAATATAATATTTACGGCCGCACGATTGTCCTGCAGGTAACGTTGTGCTCTAATTTTGGGTTTTATTTCCTATGAAGTTCATAAAAACTTCACCAATATGTTCTTCCTTAGGTCTGGGCATATGAGATTAACCCGAAGAGTGTCCCAGCAAGGTCTGAGGCGGCCTCCACTTTACAAGGCTGTTGAAATGGGAGGCGAATCGGAGTACGAGGAAGTTCTACATAAAAGATTTTGAGAATAAGGTAATTTGCATGATTTGCTTCTTTAATGAGGCGATGTCTCCTTTCTAACGAAGCGATCACTTTCCAAACGAAGCGATGTCGCGTTCTGAACGAGGTGATATCACTTTCCAAATGAGGCAATCTCGTCTTCCAAACGAGGCGATGTCGCCTTCCAAACAAGGCGATGTCGCTTACCTAATGAAGCGATGCCAATTTTCTTAATTCTTTATCATTTGTCAATAATATGGAAAATCTATATTCTTGTAGGCCTTTCGAAAGAGCTAGCATGTGATAGAGGAATTTTGGCGAACATAGGGGAGATTTATAGATGAAGCGGGTGAAAGACCTGCGATCCCTCCCATTATCGTGCGGAGGAAGAGGTCAGACATTGGCGCCATTGACCTCGAAGAAGGGGAAGTAAGGAGAAGATGAAGATGAGGAAGAAGAAGAGGCCCCCAAAGCTCGTAAGTCCGAGAAAGCCGCCTCAGTTGCCGTTAAACACGTGTCAGGGATGCAGATTGTTGAAAAATGAAATCAGTCTACCGATGCAAGAATTGCAGACTGTGAGAAGTCAGTCAGAGAGCGGAGCACGAGCTTTGATGACCTCAGACTACAGGTTCTCAAGATGGAACATGGGAACCAGAAACTGAAGGAACATAACGCCCTAATCTTGAAGGAGCAAGACTATCTGAGGTGGAAGAGGTGGCCTTGACAAAAATCGTGGGGGCACTGCCCGAGGTATGCTATTTGTTTAATGCGCTAGACTATAAGAGCGCTAGCGCTTTGTCCTAAAAGCAACATCGCTTCGATTCTTAAGCGTCAACACTTCTAAATGACAACATTACCACTTCGAATATGGAGTGCTACCGGCTTCCAAATGAAAGCGTTACCGCTTCAAGTATGGAGCGCTACCGCTTCCAAATGAAGCGGCGACACCTTTGTTACGAGGCATCGTCGCTTCGCCAAGTTTTATTTCGTTACAGAGTAATATGTCTCTTTTCTCATATTGTAGAACAACAATGTGGGAAGAAGCCTGTTGGGGCTCGTTAGGGAACATCCGACAGTTGTCCCCTAATGAAAAAAGTCTGCTCTAAAACATTCATCAATCACCACCTCCTCCTCTGTTGCTTTGCATCAGAGGACTCAGCCCCAACCTCCAAACCCCAAACGAAGCAGCGAACACCACCACCAACTTTGACCCAACCTTCTACCCAAAGCAAACCCAAACCTCAGGCCCAACCTCGTACATAAAGAAAATTCCAACCTCCTACTCCCTCCAAACCCCAATCTCAGCCCCAACCTCTGGAACAACCTCAGCCCCAACCTCAACCTCAACTTCCACTACTACCACCATCACCGCCAACTGCGTCTCATAACTCCGGTCCCGAGATGCCCCGTACGCAACCATGCACCGAGGAGGAGTCTTCAGTGCAAGCTGAAGACGACGACGAAGATGACCCAATCGTTTTCAAGAGAAGTGAGAGGAACCAGGGTAAAGCCACCGTCATGATTCTTCCCTCTCAAGCTCTCCCTAAGAGAAAGGAACCCATGGTCTCTTAGCCCCTCAAACAGGCTAAAACGACCCCCACGACATCTGCGGAGGCCTATATGAAGGCTATTTAGGAAAAGCCGAACAATGAGAACAAGTAAGTATATCTCACCACATTTATCGTTGTAGATATAATATAACTTATGTTTTAACTTATTTCTGAAATTGAACGTAGAATTGTCATCTCAACTATTGGGGGCTAACAGATTACCGTCCAGTTGTTGTGCAATCTACAAGCCCCAGATGAAATAGAAAACCCAATAAGTTTTAATTGCCTAACCTCTTTGTTCCAGCGTTAGCGCTTCAACATAGCTGCGCCATCGCTTCCACAGAGCAACACCAACGCTTCAATACAACTGCGCCGTCGCTTCCACATAGAAGCGCCAACGCTTCAACACAGAAGCGCCGCCGCTTCAACATAGAAGCGTCGCTGCTACCCCACTGAAGCGTTGATGCTCCCCAAAGAAACAAGCCGTCGCTTCCTTTTATTTTATTGATATTTTTACCTTCGTATGCAGATAATGTCCGCATACTTTAGGGTCCTCGACAATGAGGAGGACATGCTTCCTGGAAAGTTTTAGAAGACTTTCCGGATGTCCCCTTTGGGGCCCAAATGTATGACCACGAACTTTAAATCATTTAAGCTGAATAATGAAGAGAATGCGGCTTTCCTCCTAGCTGACTTAGGGGGACGGTGTAACGCTTACGCTGAATTTATTGAAGCGCAACATGGTATGAAGCCGATGCGGCGGTTCCTTTTCAATAGGAATTACGCCTTGTCAGCGCTGGATTGTGAAGATATATTTATTCCAATTCATATCGATGATCCACTCCACTGGGCGCTTGCTTGTGCCACCCCCTCAAAACTCACGGTCGTTGTCGTGGACTCCAACCCAGATAAGTCACTGACGTCAAATTTCGCGATGAGATCAGAACCCTAGTAAGATTGAAGACCCTGTGGATTGTTTCTCAAAACAAAGTGATAACGCCCTCCAACGACGCGATAACACTTATGTGACGAAGCGTGGTCGCTTCTACTTTGGAATGCTTCTGCTTTGAGCGACAACTTCCATTTTGGCTCTTTTCTCCTTCGAATCTATTACTTCTATTTCTAAGGCCAACGCTTCGTCTCAAGGCCACTTTCTATTTTTTAATTTATTTAGTATTTTTTAAATGTATGTGTAACCTTTGTCCATTTGTTGTTTTGACAGATGGAGTATTTTCAAGCCCTTTTATATATGTATGAAGTAACCAATGCAATTTATGGAGACTATCCTTGGAAGTGTATCCATGGATCAAAAAATTGGATTTTCGATACGACGTCTAACTTGCGTGATTTACACGTATCGCGATCGTCGAACGATAAATTAAAATTTAGTCGATAATTTTTTAAAATTATACGCGATACGCGATACGTATCGCGTATCGCGTATCGTCCTAGTACAATTTTTTTTTTTTAAATCCCAAAAAATACATTAAAATTCTAGGCTGAACGATAAATTGACCGATAATTTGGACGATACAAACAATAAATTGGACGATACAGACGATAATTTGACATATAATTTGACTGTTTCTAAGGGTCCATAGAAAAACCCTAAAATTCTGGGACGAACGATAAATGACCAATAATTTGGACGATACAAACGATAATTTGACTTTTTTTTTTAAGGGGACCGATAAAAACCCATTTTATCGTATCGTTCCGGTCCAAAATTGATACGTATCGGACAATACGTATCGGTATCAGACGATATTTTGATCCATGAGTGTATCGATGTCAAAAAATGCATCACGCCAAAAAAATGGTTATGACTGTGGGGTTTTTGTGCGCTCCCCGCATATATTTACACAGGATGACATGCTTCGTTGCAGGGCAAAGATTGGGCACGCCATCGCTACTCACGTCGAAGAGCAATGGGATGCGGGTGAATGAGGAAGAAGCGTTGAGTTAAATTTTTTGTTATAATAGGTTGTAACTTGTTTTCTGTAAGATTTATACAATGTAAACTTATTTTCAGTAAGACTTATTTTTGTTATAATCTTTGTAAAGTTGTATAATTTATCTTTGTAAGATTTATACAACGTAAATGACATTTTACAATTTATCTTGTAAAATTTTTACAATGTAAATGAAAGACTCTCAATCTTTACCATTTATCTTTTAAAACTGTACAATACTATAATTTATTTGAAAAGATTCAATCGATTGGACAAAACTATGGCAATGCAAAATCAATAGTCTGGCCAAATTTTTGCTTCACATCATAAGCTAACACCATACCTAACTACATTTGTCTAATGAAATGTCAACGTTCCCGCTTCGTATCGCTAGCACTTCTAAGTCGAAGCGATAACGCTCCATTCACTTCATTATTTTAACACCATAACGAACTTCATTTCATTAATGAAGTGTCAGCTGTCCTTCGTATCACTAGCTCTTCTACCAGCGCCAAAGCGATAACACTCCATTCACTTCATTATTTTGACACCATATCTAACTTCATTTGACTAATGAAGTACCAGCGCCCCTTCGTATCGTTAACACTTCTTGGTCGAAGGGATAACGCTCCATTTAGTTCATAGGCTAACACCATACCTCACTTCATTTCCCCAAAGAAGCGCCAACGCTCCTTCGTCTCCCTAGAGCTTCTTCGTCGAAGCTCTAGTGCTCCATTCACCACTTTCCCTTGGCGTTAGTTATGACTTATTACTATCGGTGTCAATAATGAAGAAATGCAAACAACCGCCGCTGTAATAATGTTGAAAAATAAATAGCCAAATCCTTCAGCTGTTAGTACTCCTTTAGGGCAGCGCACAATAATGACTACAACTTTAGAGCAGCCACATCCTTGAAGAATGGAACGGTAGCTTGCTATTTTAAAGGTTCAAAATGATCATTTTGTTTAAAGTCACATTTCTTCTTTTCTTTTCGTCTCCTCTCATCTGTCTCAGCCTCTAAGACCAAAATGTAACGTAACGGTTTACGGAGGAGTCACCGATTGGCGCGCCAACATTTCATCAGTTGTTACGATTGTTCGATTATCGACATTCCCGTCGACAACGAGCTGGTTGTTATTCCTGACTACAACGAGCATGTGGTTCCCCCGCCCCCTGCCAAGGTGGTCGTTAGTTCGGACGACGATGACCTTGTTATAATGCCTGTGGAGCTCCTGCCACAGTCGGAGCCACCGCTTTTTCTTGCGGTGGAGCCGCAACTTCTTCCTGGGGAGGAGCAGCCCCTTCTTCTCTCGACTCCAGAGCAGGTGTTATGTCTCCCGGCTTCAGAACCGATTCTGTGTCTCCCAGCTCTAGAACCAGCTTACCCATGAGACGATTTCTTTTCCCGACTCTAGAATTGGTGATGCGTCTCCCGACTCTAGAATTGGCTGTTACCCGTGAGACGATCCCAATTAATGATCATTTTTGTATTTTTTATTGATAATGTAAAGAAATCATTTTGAGGTTGTAATGAAATCGTTTTGTGGCTTAAATTTCAATATACCTGTCTCACTACGACATCTCATTCAAATTTTTTAATAGTTTTTCATGGAAAACAAGAAAGAAAATGAAAATGGTGGAGCAAATCTAAATGATTTCAATAGGCAATTTATTTGCAAGATTTTGCTTGCCTTTGGACTCTTCCTTTGGAACAACCTTTGGACATCTTGTGACCTTTTAGTATGAACCATGGAGGATCCAGTCAGTGAATCCAAACAACAACCTTATATTTGAATCAAATAATAGCACACTTCGATTATGAAATGGTTCGTTGTCTAGGCATAGGTTATTAAGCCAAGGGTTTTACTGAAGGTTTTATTGCCCGGGCATAGGTTATCAAGCCTTGTTGAAATGGTTCGTTTATGAAGCGAGCACGCTTCGTTTATGAAGCGACCACACTTCAACTTTGAAGCATTGATGCTTCATATATGAAGCGCCAACGCTTCGTATATGAAGCACCAACGCTTCCAAGACGAAGCGAAAATGCTATGACTCCAATCATTAAAAAAATGAAATCAATCATTCAAATTAAGAAAAAATGGAATCAATCATTCGTATACTTTAACCTTCGGTCATCTTTTGGGACTGAAAAGATGAAAACTTCGAGAATTAAAAGTGGAATCTATCAAACATGGTTCTCGTATACACCTTAGCGGTTGAATTTTCGAACAAGAGAGCCGATGTCATAGACATTGAGACGAAATCCTCTCTAATTGCTTTCTCGCGACGAGATTGAATGGCAAGATCATATTGGTTGATAAATTTCGTCAGACCTATTTGGGAACTGACATGGCTATCAAATAAAGAATTTATACTTTCGCTGTGTTGCGTAGTAGTCATGCCAGTCCAAAAGGTGTCGCTTAAGTAGCATGAAATCTATTTCCTTCTAAGACTGTACATTTGTTTGAACCACATGTTGTCTTGCAATCCAAACTCCTCGACGATTCTAGTCATCAACCGTATGACTAAAATTTATAATGCGTGTACTTTTTGCCAAAATTTTCAAACCTTAGCTTCAACTGACAATGATGGTTTAGTTCATTCCTCCCAATGTGTCATTTTTAGAGGTGATGCATGGTTTTCGGAACAACTTTGGAGATGGCCATGCTCATCTCATTGCATTGATTTGTGATAATTGCATTAGGTTGGTTATCACCCATGCACTTCAGTCACGTTTTAAACAACCAAATGAATGTTTCCTCCGTCTCATCCGCGGGCAATGCATATCCAAAAAGCGTTGTCTGCCAATGATGGTTGACCCTCGTAAATGGGGTGAAAAGTTGCAGTAATTGTTTATTTTGTAAGTGGTGTCGAATACCACCACATCACCGAACTGTTGATACGCATTCCGTGACTTGTGATCAGCCCAACATATACTTCACGTATGATATTCTTTGTCTAGTTCAGCTTCAAAGAAGAAACCATCTTTATTTTGCCTATCAATATAGGTTTTGATAATGGTCATGCATATTGGATTGATATTACTCTCATTTCTTATCTTCTTTAGGTAATCTCGAGTTTGTTGATGGCTTACTATCACGCTAGCCTCTCCATCCAAACTCGACAAAACAGTAGAAATCTTCGAAGGAAGAATGATGCCATCAAATGCTCCTGGCAACTATTTCTTTGCCCTGCTCATCTTATTATGTGATCGTAAATCCTTCACCTTTGTAGGTGTAAACAACTGACGATTATGCGGTTCTTTAAATTCCATTACATCCCACAATTTTTGCTCTTCAATCCTAATATTAAACCTTGTGCCACATCCTCATCTGTTGTCTCTTGAACACTTTATATCGGCATGCAATTTTCGCTTGTCTTGCTATTTGAAGCTTTCGAATGGACATACCAATTTTCTCTTTATAATTTCCCCCTTTGTTGATTATCAAGTGTTACTTTTCCTGACACCGAAACCAACTTTCTTCGCGTATGAATTGTAAAAGTTAAATGCCTCATCTTTAGTTTGAAATTTCGAGCCGATATGTGGCTTCCATTCCTCACGGATATTCTCAGTCCCGCCTCGTTCGACACTTCTACCCCACAACAATCATGCATTGCGATATCCTTATCACAACCAAGTGAGTCTCCGTTTAAAGAAATAATGTCAGGAGTGACGTTTAATTCAACACCACCTAAATTAAGTTCTCCAAACGAGTCCATTACAACCCCTACAATAGAAGTAAAGATCAACAGCTTCCTCATCAATGATACAAGAATCGCTTCTCAAGATAGTCGTGCTATCGCTTCGTTTGTGAAGCGATTGCGCCTCAATTCGAAAGCGACATCACTTCTACACTGAGGCGCAATCGCTTCACAAAAATAGCAATGGCGCGACCATTATCTCAGCGTAATCGCTTCACAGAAGAAGCGATAGAGCGGCTCTGCGGATGCTCAATCGCTTCACAGAAGAAGCGATGGCGCGGCTATGCTGAGGCACAATCGCTTCTCCAACGAAGCTTCATCATCGACACTGATCTTTATATTTAGAATGCTTGTACTTTTATGATCTATATTGGGAAAAGTTGCTACCTATATTTGGTGTTGAAACAAGTCATTTTATATAAACTCTTATAAAATGACTTGTTTTATTACCAAATATAGGTAGCAACTTTTCACAATATAGGTCATAAAATTACAAGCAAAGTTTTACCACATAGAACATAAGTATATCTTCGATATCGACTCAGCACTTGCCTCTAATTATTCGTTGTCACTACTCTTTGCCCTATGACGGAGAGATTGAGAATCTCAACAAATTGTGTGAGAGAGAGAGAGAGAGAGAGAGAGAGAGAGAGAGAGAGAGAGAGAGAGAGAGAGAGAGAGAGAGATGGTGCGAGAGTGTGAACTCAGTGAAAAAAATTGTCAAAGAGATGGAGCGAGAGCTTATCCATTGAGAGTACCTCAACGAAGAGAGAGAGAGAGAGAGAGAGAGAGAGAGAGAGAGAGAGAGAGAGAGAGAGAGAGAGAGAGAGCACCTTTTTTGAATTCCTTTACCGCCTTAAAAAGTGTCGCTTCCTTGTCATTCCACAGAGACTTGACATTCCTTTTACCGTCCCTTCCTTGTCTGGCTACACCTGTTGTCAGGTGTAGCCTGAGCTACCTACCTTGTACCTTTGTCAGAAAGATAGCTCAGAGATATCTTTGTTGTGGCTAACCCCGGTTATCGTCAAAGGCACTTTCCACGTGTCTGCTTCTCACTGGCCGGGCTCAGAGATATCTCTATGCTCGGGACATTTCTAATAGAAGCAACCCAGCCTCTTCTATTCTAAAATGAGATAAGGGCATTTCTTCGAATGACTCATGAATACCAGAGTATGAGCATAAGGCCTTAAATATCATTCACCATAAACCATAACGTATATAAGAAAACTTATGCATGCGATACATCTGGTTTGATGATAGGAAACTAAGCTCAAGAAGATAGATCACTAAGGTTTTAAATTAAGTGGATTTATCAACACGAACTGACGACGGTTCAATTATGCTGGAAATTTTCTCCTATGCATAGGTTTCAAGAAATTCTCAGGGGACAATATCTTTGGTCAAATGTTATAGTTAAATGGTGGAGATTTGAATGTTCATTTATTTTAAAATAAGGAATTGTTGTGTTACTTGTGTATCTTAAATAAATGATCTTGATGCCTTGGAGCTTGACGTCAATGTCATGGAATTTGGCATTAGATAAATAGTATTCTCAGAATACAGAGCCATATGTCATCATATAATCATTAAATTGCTCTCTATAGGCATCTGACACCATGCAGGTTGGCATCAAGAATGCGTCATCACCCTTTGGTGGCATCCTTTGGCGTCAATGTTTGACCATTTGACATATACGTCCACTTGTTGGTACTAGCACACCGTAGGATGTGACCTTCCATATCAACCATTGGGTCTTGTGACAATTTTATTGGATCAACCAGGGCCCTCGATTATGTGAACCAAACGTTGCAACCCTTTAAGAGGGTGTCTTAAGGGCTACAAATTATGGGCCTTGTGATGGGTCTAATACCTCGATCACTGGATATCTAATTGATATCCATGTTCCATTTGTGAGCAAAATTTTGTCCATCCATATAAGTATTTGATACATAAAATAGTGCTAATTGTAGTGTACTGATGGGTGTGTCACATAGCTTCATCATATCCTGGAGTTGAATTTTCTGGAAGCCCGTTGCATAGTGGAGCAAATATCGGCTTAAGGATAGTGATTTTAGTCTCCCCTCGAAGCAAAATCTGGATCTTCAATTTTCTACTTAATTATTTTTTGTTTTGTGCCAAACCAACAAAAATATGTTAATAATCAGTTCAAATGCTGAAATATAAGAGAGAGAGAGAGAGAGAGAGAGAGAGAGAGAGAGAGAGAGAGAGAGAGAGATGCCAAAGATGGTGGGAGAGTGATATAGCGAGAGCGCCTTTTTTGAATTTCTTTACCGCCCTAAAAAGTGCACTTCCGTGTCATTCCACAGAGACTTGACATTCCTTTTACCGTCCCTTGCTTGTCCGGTGTAGCTTGAGCTACGTACCTTGTAACCTCCGTCAGAATGATAGCTCAGAGATATCTCTGCTGTGGCTAACCCCGGTTAGTGTCAAAGACACTTTCCACATGTCCGCTTCTCACTAGCCGAGCTCAGAGTTATCTCTATGCCCGGGCACATTCTCCCCCGGCCATATATATATATATATATATACATATTTCAACGATATATGTTACATATCGCTTAAGGAATTAACTCAACCTCCTTAAACGTTACAAGTACAGCACTATATACATCTCTATCTATTACTTACGTACATTTATTAGGAATATATCTCCATTCATTCAAATGTGGACCATCTCTGTTTTTTTTTTGATGACGGGGTATCCGGCCTCTTAGAACACCCGGCTAAGTCCCCTTGGTACATGTAATACCGGCACATCACACCTACCAGTCATATGGGATAAATCCCTTCGAGTGGGCAACAATGGGTGAGATGCGAACTCTGAACCTGCTCTTCTTGGGTGTGGTACTGGCCACTGCATGACCATCTATGCTTTCACTAGCTTCATATTCCTTTTCATGATATATGATAAATACAACCTATATGCAAGTTTGACACCTCTAACAAAGACACAGATATCGTATATCGACCATATCGTAGCTCACCCATCATATGATAAATTTGCTAATTTAACAAGTGCATGTAAGCATCCACCTAGTTTAATAAACATCTCAACAAGTAGCATGTTATATGTAATATTAAATCCAGTTCTATATGGACTTTTACATATTTATTTATATAAGGTTGACATACTCACAAGTCACAACCAAACATACATGGAATAAATACATGTTATGATATCATACCATTGATTAACTTTATTTCTCATAATATAAGTATTATTCTTATTATTTATTTATTTATGTTTGTATAAGTGGGATTGAATCTGCGACGTCATAGTTATGTCAGTGCCCCTACCATTGACAAGAGACCACTGCATATTATTCTCATACGTTACAGCATCAAGTATGATCATTTGCTATGATCAAAATTCAAATATCATCAAATACTTCAATATTTTAATCAATCGACTGCCGTCTAATATTCTAGAGACATTACTAAATATATAAAATCGATGAATGGTTATCAATATAATATTTAATGCACACTGCAGCCAATGTACAAAATGCACTTCACCCTCATTAACGAGGGGTGAGGTGGTCTACTCTCCAACTTAAAAGAATAAAAGCAATTTTTATTTTAAAAAATTTGGTTTTGCAAAAAGACGAAAATTCCCTTGGGGTTTTGAATATTTACAAATGCACCTGGGAGTTATTTTACCAAAAAACTCCTAGTGCTTTACAAAAATTACAGCCATGTCCTTAAAGGTAAAATGCCAAATCAGTCCTAGGGGGTAAAATGACCATATACCCCTTCATTTTTAGCAAAATTATAAAACTTCCCTTAGGCCCAAATTTCACTTCTTAGCACCAAATTAGATGTTAAAAATTTCTAACCTTAATTAGGCTTCTAATTAGGAAAGAAAAGACACTAATCATCGTATGAAAATGTCAAGATATTACTATTGTTCTGTTCATTTAAAAAAAAAAAATTTATGTTATCCGTACCTAAATTGTCATTTCGGATTGCTACTTCCATGAGTGGATATAAAACCCTTGAATTCAATTAATTAGTAATAGCATTAATTTACTTGCATGAAGTGTACATTAAATTCGTAAGTTACCATTTCATCTATGTAATGTAATTCTTTGCAGACTATGTATGCTATGGCAAGTTCGCTTAATGTTGTTCAAACATTTCATTCCTATGGAGATTTGATGCTTCTTGCCAAAGCCTCACAATTGAGACCGGTGATGTTCCTTCTTTATAATATATTAATATCAAATTTCCTCAATTTTCTTTTTACGTTTTTTTTTTTTTTCCCTTAGATCAAAGTGCATTTTCAAACCTTATTTATCCTTTGTCTAACTATGTTTGGAAGTCATGTTTAATTTTTTACCAGCTTAAGGATTTTCTCTATTTTGCAAAATGAAAATGCCCGTATTCTAAACTGTAGCCAAAGATTCCTCTGAAATGATAATTGTAAGTAAGGCTTAGATGGTTCAGTAAATGAGGTGATGAAAACTACCAAGCTGGAGTTTTGTAGGGGCAGTCACAGGTTCCCTTGTCCTATAGCTTCACCGTTAATGGGTAGGCCCAAACTCTACAATGGAGCTCCCAATTCGATTCGTTCCTAAATCAATCTCCTTAGTCCCTATTGTATATATAAATCCTAGATGTGAAATTCAGGCGGAATTCATCCATGACAAGGTTGATACGGGACAAACGCTAACCCTTAAATGATGCGAATTTGGGAATAACCACAGATTAAATTGAATAATGGAAATAGTCGAAATTATCCAAACACATAAAGCGATTTAATGAATTCAATTAAAACAATTAGATTAATTCCATTTTAGCGTTGCATGCATTAAATTTCCCGATTTAGAAAGATGGATCTGATGAAGGACTCGAGTTTCGATCTAGTTTAGGGCTCCAAGCGACAATTACGGAATCATCTCGACTCCTTTAGGGTTTGGGTATAAAGGCTAAACAAAAGGGGTAGGTCAAAGATGTAAATTTTTTAGATTTGGGGTTTAAGATTTTATCAAAGCAAATAGGGGAGCTATTACCAGACAATAGTGAAAGAAAAGATAAAATAGAAGGATAGATCCAAGGCTTCACACCAAGGATTTCGAGGCTTCACACCAAGGCTGTACGTTGGCTTCGCACCAAGTCGCACGAGAAATGAAGAATCGCTCCTGAGGTTTTGAAAGATTCGCTCTTTCGGGTGAAAACTCTTCACAGGTCTTCTAGGGTTTGCACAAAGCAAGCTCCCAAATTTTCATTCAATAATCAACTCCCCTTACAATGTTTATTAATGACCTTATATAGGAGGTCTCAAAAACAAAAAAAACCCTAAAACAAATATTCTAAAAAGGACAAGTTTGCCCAAAAACTTAAATTCCGTCTTTTTGTAGAACCCACTTACGCGAAAGATCGATCGGTCAATGCTAAGCTCGATCGAGCGATCGATTTATATATATATATATACACATAATTATATCGAAGTCTATGGTCACAAATCGATCGATCAAAAATTGTACTCGATCGATCGATTTATATATATATATATATGTATATATATATATAAATCGCATTAAGTGTTGGTTCACATTTGATCAATCGAAAATTAAGACTTGATCGATCGATTGGAAAAAAAATTTCGCCTAAAGTCCTAAGGCATCTGGCCTCAATCGATCGATCGATTCTTTGGGATCGATCGATCAATCTCAATACACCCAAATGCTCAAGTTTCTTCCAGTTCTTTAATTCCGACTTCTCTTCTGCTTTTTCCGACGCTGGGGAATCTGTTGCGGCCCAAATTCGACGCCCTTGATCTTGATGTCCCCATTAATTCTCCCCGAGTGGGAGAACTCATCTCCAATGACTTGTAGAGCTCATGTACGGTACGCTTTGGGTGCTTAGCTCTCGACTTGCCCTTCCATGGTGTGAGATACCCCTATTGTTTATCCGCATTGATAGTGAAGTTTGGATACTCCAGAACCTCCTCATTCAACCTTTTCTCATATTGCACAGGTAAGGTACGGGTTATGAATTGATTCAGTGAGCTTGGCTCGTTTGTTTGGGTAACAAGGAATGGGTCAAAAGGCATAGTTGCATGATTTAGAATAAGTGTAAGATCTTCCACCGCAACTATTGGATGAATACTCTTGTCTAGAGGAAAATCTAGACTTCCATCATTATCTCTTTTCAAGGCTGGGAAAAGTTTCACATGGTCGGGGCTATCATGAATTAACACAAAATTGTTGTTATTAAATTCATTAAACAAATTTATTGTGTAAGTGGCATTCTGCGTATATTCATCGTTCAATAAAGTCTGATTGTTAATCCCATGCAAGTTAGAATGTTGACATGTTCCTACCGACTCTAGCAACTCATGCGGTATAAACACACTATCACCACTTTCCTAGAGAATAAAAACTTTCCTAATACAACCTACGGTTTTCACGGGAATTTCGTCCTCTTCATCACTTGGCAGTTCAACAGGTTCGTACACTTCTTTTAACTCGTCCTCTTTCTCAGGATGCTCCTGAATATTCAAGGTTTGGGTTTTACTGGGACATTGGGATGCAAAGTGACCAAAACCTGACACTAGTAACACTGCTGTGGGGCGCGCTTAGAAGTCTCTATCAGTTGTCCTTTACCTTTGTCAATCTGAGGATTCACGGGTTTTGAGGATTGACTATAGGTATTATTCGCTTTTTCAGTAGGACTAAATCAAAAAACCAGGATTAGAGGGTTTAGATTGATTGCTGACTGGAGTGTCGAGATACCTCTTTAACTCCTCGACTTTAGAGAAACATTCATCTAGATCGGTACTAGGGTAAGGAGTGAGTTCCCTCTATAATTTTGGGTGAAGGCCCATTCGAAATCGGGATAGAGTATCTCTTTCCGACTCATCCACATTGGCCTGGGACATCAGGTCTTCAAAATTATCAATGTACTCCGTGACCAGAGAATTCCCTTGGTGCAATGACTGCCACTGATCAAGAATACGCTCATCATATGAAAGGGGAACATATTTCTCGTTCAGTTGGATCTTCATTTCAGCTTAAATGGAGATGGGACGACGACCCTGGGATTTCCTACGATGCTCTAAGCTCATCCAGTAAAGTCTGGCTTGACCCATAAGTTTGACTTTGGCAAACCTGACTTTATGCTCCTCGAACATGGCATACTACTCGAAGTAGTTTTCCATACTGGCGACCCACTCGAGATAGACTTTAGGTTATTTTTTCCCGTCAAAAGTAGGAGTGTCCATTTTCACCTATTTCATGACTTTATCGTCCTGATTGGTTTGAACCTCACGACGGCGAAGACCTTCCCTCTTATGGTCATTGGTGTTGACTCTATTGTGATTTTTAGTGATAAATTCATTTATCTCTTCAACATGGGTTTCTAAAGCCCCATGTCGGGCTTGTTGATCACGCAACTGCTGTTGCAATTGACCATGGTGTTCAACCATCTGGGCTTGAAGGGCAGATTGACTCGTGGTCAACTTAGATGTAAGATCTCTAATTATGGCTTCTTTCTTACTGGGGTCCATGACGATGCAACACAAAATTAAATAATGCAAAATAAAATAAAAAAAAGAAATAAACCCTAGAATCTGTATGAACACCGACAACTCTAAACTAAAATTATGCTTTGATACCAAATCTGATGCGGGACAAATGCTAAATCTTAAATGATGCGAATTTGGGATTAACCATAGATTAAATTGAATAATGGAAATAGTTGAAATTATCCAATCACAAAGAAATTTAATGAATTCAATTAAAACAATTAGAATAATTCCATTTTAGCGTTGCATACATTAAATTTCCCGATCTAGAAAGACAGATTCGAGGAAGGATTTGAGTTTCGATCTAGTTTAGGGCACCAAGCGACAATTACGGGATCGTCTCTTGACTCCTCTAGGGTTTGGAAATAAAGGCTAAACAAAAGGGGTAGGTCAAAGATGTCAATTTTTCAGATTTGCGGTTTAGGATTCTATCAAAGCAAATAGGGGAGATATTACCAGACACTAGTGAAAGAAAAGATAAAACAGAAGGATAGATCCAAGGCTTCACACCAAGGGTTTTGAGGCTTCACACCAAGGCTGTACGTCGGCTGCGCACCAAGTCGCACGAGAAATGAAGAATTGCTCCTCAAGTTTGAAAGATTCGCTCTTTCGGGTGAAAGCTCTTCACAAGTCTTCTAGGGTTTTGCACAAAGCAAACTCTCAAATTTTCATTCAATAACCAACTCCCCATACAATGTTTATTAATGTCCTTTATAGGAAGTCTCAAAACAAAAGAAAACCCTAAAACAAATATTCTAAAAAGGACAAGTTTGCCTAAAAACTCAAATTTTGGCGGAACCCACTTACGCGAAAAATCGATCGATATATATATATATATAGCATTAAGTCTTGGTTTTAGGAAAATTTTTTGCCAAAAGTCCTGAGGCCTCTAGCCTCAATCGATCGATCGATTCTCTAGGATCGATCGATCGATTCTCTGGGATCGATCGATCGATCTCAATACGCCCAAATGCTCCAGTTTCTTCTAGTTCTTTAATTCCGACTTCTCTTCCGCTTCTTCCGACGCTGGGGAATCTGTTGCGGCCCAAATTCGACGCCCTTGATCTTGATGTCCCCATCAAAGGTATAAAACAAGAATTGACAGAAATTAATATGTTGAAATGAAATAAATGAACAACGCCTAATAAGATAAATATAATGAGTCATAAATAGAATTCTATTGTTTGACTGTGGATTTCTCTGTCTCAGAATTTCTTGATATGAGTCCGTGACTTGTTATAATTGATCTTATTGAGTATACATAAAATGGTTGGCGTCTCAATAGGGATGATTTTGCCTCATCGAATATTCATTCTAGTATTCGGAGCACATAATATTAGATCAAGAAATATTTGAAGTATGTTTCATATCTACTATTGAGGCTCCTCGACCGGACTCCCTAAACTTTTCTAAGAGGTATTTCGTAAAGTGAACCTGTTAAGTTGGTGTGGGGTTGTTTATGTAAGTGGGTGTCTTAGTGCTAGTGGGTGTGCCAACTTCATTGTAAAGAAGTATTCATATTAATGAATAATGGGATACGATCTAAGTCATAACCCTAATTTTTACCAATCTTCTTCTTCTTCAAGCTAACCCTAATTCCATTTTAACGTCACCATTTTAACTGGCTTTGACACTCAACCAAGAAACAAGAAGTTGCTTTCTACTCCAAGCGACAAAGTTACCTCCCGTAAAGACAGTATCCAGAAGTCAAGTGACGATCAGTAACCGATTGCGCATAATCTACATCCGTATATCTAGAGACACCGAGATGCAAATTACTCCCATCCATAGTTGTCAAATCGGAACGGTCTGCAATTTGAATTGTACGAATCAAATCGAATCGTACCTATATCGATTTGAATTGTAGTTTTAAATTGTAATTTGCCTGAAATCGATCAAATCGTGATTGATACGTAAAAATCGTTTGTATCGTAAGATTCAAATCAAATCGTACAATTTGATTGTGTATTGTGAAATCTTTTGCAGTGTCGCGCGATGTCACTTAAACTCACTTTTTTTGTTTTCTTTTTTACTAAAAGGCCATAGGAACCCCCCATTCTAATTTATTTTATGCTAAATACTATCTTTTTGGATTGTAAAAAGCTTCTTTAGAGTTGGTTTAGGCAAACACTATATTTGAAGTATCGCCACAATCTTTGAATTGAATTATTCTTTATTTATTTATAATTATTTATTTTTAAAACTTTCAATGGGAGAAAAAGGATACTTATATTCTAAGGGTTAATATCTCTAACAAAATCCAACTTCGATGGGTGACTTAAGATTTTCGAAAATAATTTTTATCTCATCTTATATATTTAAGTCAGGAATGATTATTCTCTATGTTTTTTTTTTCATTTTATTTTTTATTTTTGACACATTCATAGTCTTACTCATACTATCATAGTGTCATACATTCATACATACACATCTTACATACGAAGATGTCATGCACATACAAAATTACTGAAGAACTTCCATGAATGAACAACAATA
Source organism: Chloranthus sessilifolius (assembly GCA_021018995.1). NCBI lineage: Eukaryota > Viridiplantae > Streptophyta > Magnoliopsida > Chloranthales > Chloranthaceae > Chloranthus > Chloranthus sessilifolius. The sequence goes on from CM037595.1 coordinate 88,447,832, forward strand.
GGTCAAATGATAAAATTCTTACACTTTTTGACCTTTTGGGATTCAAATGTGTTGGAAATGATTGAAATTTTTTTATGCATTTCATTTTTAAAATTTTTCTATTTTTAAAATATCATTTTTCATATTTTTTTACATTGTTTAAAAAACTCGATTAAATCTTACGATTTGCAATGCGATTCACGATCCAATTCATTTTCTAGGGAAAATAATTTACGATCCGATTCACGAGTTGACAGCCTTGATCCCTGCTACACTTTGATTCAAATTACTCCCTGCTCCACTTTGATGCAAATTACTCCTTGAGCTACTATGAACCTCTATCGGAGATCTAGATCCCCAGAGTGCCAGGGTTATATGTAGGCGAGTGAAGCAAGCACAAAATCTTGATTTTCTAGCGGGACTTTGTGATGGGCATGCCTCTCTCTGCACCCCAAATTTTAGCTACTACTTTTCTATATCTTCAGGCTATTTATTTCATTGTTCTTAGTGAGGATAGTCAAAAAGTTGTATCTAACACCCACTTTATGCGTTCTCTGTCAGTTCGGGACCTTTCAGCCTTCACAACTGAGACAACGTCCCCTTCCATGTCTCTTGGTTGCGGGAGTGATCGTGATCATGGACAAGGTTGTAGATCCTGTGCGAATGGTGGACCAGTTTTCAGCTCCTGTCACAGATTAGTTACATGGATTCCCTAGTCATCGTTCGCCTACTCATGCATATACTGATGATAGTGTTCATTTGCTCCCTTTGAGACAATCCCATCTGGAATACCACAGTTACTGTTTTTGAGGCAGATCTTATGGAGCTCTCATGCTACAGAGTCCAATATAGTCGTGCTTCTCCAGATGTTCCTTCTACTTCTATTGAAACTTCATCTTAGCATTTATTTATTTGATTGCGTGCCTCTCTTTCTCAGTCCTGCCTTCGGATTTCCAATTCAGGGGCCACAGATTACATGGCAAGTAATCAAAACGTCTTATCGTCTCTAACTTCTTAACATAGTGATCGTATGATGTGCTTTCTTATACGTCAGTTATCCTTACCATGCAATTTAGTCACCAAAGCATTGAATTGTGTGTGTGTGTGTGTCTCTCTCTCTCTCTCTCTATATATATATGTACATGTTATGCCGTTCTTCCCTTTTCATTATAATGTTTTTTGAATTTGAGTACGAGGAGGATTATTGGCTCAGGCCGTGAGTGTGGTTGCCTATACCTGTTTGCTCAAGATGGTGTTCCAGCTTCTGTCCTTCACCAGTCCATAGTTTTTAGTAATGGTAATGATGTCATGTTATGGCATACCCGTTTGGGGCATATCCGTTTACGAACCTTGAGTTTTATAACTCCTAAAATTAAGTTCTTTTTGTGAGAAATCTAAATTGCAATGTGATGTCTCAAGCCTATCATCTGTCAAAATTGTTGGTATCAGAAGAAATATGGGTTAGTGGTATTCGGTTTTGGTGGATGGTAGAAGGTTACAGTTTAGGGTTGGAGGAGAATATAGAAGAAGGGAAAGAATAATGAAGGCTTAGAGTTAGAGGGCCCTCACCATGGGTAAAAAATTCGGAAAACTGGTACGTATCGTCCAGCTCCAAAATGAATATGTACCAGATGATACGTATCGGTTTCGGGCGATACATAGGTTTATATCATTCGGTATTTTGATCTTCTGTATGGGAGGCACCGATATGGTACCTTGAATATACCATACCGGTACGTATCGGACGATATGTATCGGTTTTGGACGATATTTTGACCCATGGCCCTCTGCTGGGGACGCCGACACCGACCGATGTATTTCATCGGTGATGAAACATTTTGGGTATGGGAGAATTGACGGGGACGCCACCAACAAGGACCTAGGGTTCAGGCCTTACAAGGTGTTTCAACGGCGAAAGAAGCGACTGAAGGGCCAAGGAACGTCAAGAACCACCAAGGGAAGACCCTAGAGTTCAACTTGGGAGCACTAGGCATCAGCAGGCGACGGACGTCCGGATTTCGAGGTGCTCACTGTTTAGTGAGCACGGATGCCCGTAGTGCACCACGGACGTCTGTGAAAATCTGCGCCCCAACGTCTTAAGTGACGTAATTGTCCTTTTGTAAGTTACCATTTAGGGTAACATAGTACTTTTCCATACTAGGGTGTTTCTATTTGCAACTACTATAAAAGGTAATTTTGTAAGCTATTTTTGACACTTGATTTTGAATTAGTGAAAGAGCTATTTGCTTTGGCTTGTGAGGAGCTTGAAGAGTGAGTCTTCTTCCCCATTTGGGGTTTGGTGTGAGGCCAAGGGTGAGATGCCCATAGTAGTTTGATCTTCTTTCTTCCATCTTCCTATTATCTTGCTAATCTCTTGAATCCCAAATCTCCCTTTTGCTTGATTGTTCAAATCTCAAACCCTAGATCTAGAGCAATATTGATGTCCATCCTTATGGATCGAATCTAACCCTAGCCCATCAATCCATAACTGTTGTTGGACTCGAGCTTGCTCGATTTGAGCCATTTAACCGATTCGATTCAAAAGCCCTAGTGAGGAGCGAGAGTTCTATCTTTTGGATCGCCTCTTCCGCCATCCTAACGGATTGGACCCTAAGTGAACCAAAGCATGGTCACCTAAGCGGAATCCCACGAAAAACCCATGGTACCGCTTTAATTTGTGACTTAATTGCTCAATTAATTTGTTTAGTTTCAGCCAAATCATCACATCATGGGCATTCACGGATTTCAAGGTCGTTGTCCCGCGCCACCCTCACTAGCATTTATATTAAATTGTAGAAATAATACATACACACCCAATTACACTACGCACACCCATAATGCTATAACATAAAGGCCATCATACTTTTGATATGAACAACGCTCCTCTCAAGCTGGAGCGTGAACATCTGTCATGCCCACCTTGACCACAACATGTTGAAGAAGTCCTGGCCCAACATCTTTGATAAGAATGCCGTTGAGTTGTTGAGAAGAACATACATCGATGAGCTTCAGGGATCCATCCCAATCTTTTTCCCAAACAAAATGGATGCCCACTTCAATATGCTTTATTCTTTCGTGTTGGACTGAATCGAATGCAATCTTCTCAGTGGCTTCCTTATCACAATGAAGTGGTATAGAGTGGGTAATATGAAGACCAAGTTCAAAAAGGAGAACACAACCACAAAATTTCACGTCCCATAGGTGATGGCCTTATATTCAGTTTCATCAGTAGGCTTAGAGACCACTTCTTGTTTTGTACTCTTCCACGCAACTAGATTGCCTCCAAGGGGGAATAGTCGGATGTGGACCTCCTATCAGTCAGAAAACTGACCCAGTTCGCACCGATGTAGATGCTCATATGCCCATGGGAACGATAGACCAAGTCAAAGTTCGAAGTGGACTTAATATATTGGAGGATGATGTGAACAACCGCAAGGTGGGTAGCGCGTGAAGCATGCATGACCGGCTCACAAGACTAACTGCAAATGTGATGTTCGGCCTGGTGAGAGTAAGATAAATCAGCCGGCCCACTAATCTTTGGTACTGATGAGGAATTGGGAGCAGGTCACCATCAAGTTCATTCAGAGAGAGTTTCTGGTCCATTGGAGAGGTAGTCGACTTGCATCAAAGCATCCCGGTATCTCTGAGCAAATCAATAGCATACTCCTTTGAGAGAGAAATATTCCTTTCCTAGATCTTGCAACCTCGAGTCCAAGAAAGTATTTTAGACTTCCAAAGCTTTTACTTAAAAGTACGACCCAGCTAGCATTTCACATGGCTAATAATCACATGATCATCCAATAGGAATAATATCGTCCACATATACCAGGAGAATGGTACGCCAGAGAAGCATGGGTGAATAAAGACTGTATGATTAGAGTCACACCTTTGAAACCCCAAATCGGTGACAACTCTACTGAGATGCTGGAACCAAGCTTTTGGTGGCTGCTTCAGACCGTAAGTCGATTTCCAGAGTCGGCACTGCCAAGAAGAAATATGGATTAGTGACATTAGGGGTTTTAGGGTAGTGGGATTGGGGTTTGGTGGATGGTAGAAGGTTTAGGCTTAGGGTTACAGGAGAATAAAGCAGAAGAGAAAGAAAAATGAAGGTTTAGTGAGTTAGAGGTCCTCACTAGCATTTATATTATGCTGTAGAAATAATACCTACACACCCAATTGCATTGCACACGCCCATTATACTATTTTATATATTTTTTGATCGGTAATAGAGATTATATTAAAAACAGCAAGACGCTGAGCGACAATACAACCCCAGTATACAGAAATCAAAATCGGAGAAAACAAATGGAAGAAAGCCAAAAAAATAAAATAACATCGACACACAACACAGCCAACGCGTGTCGCACTCAACCCGGATCCCACGAGAAAGCAGTGCGGCTCTCGCCACCCCCACCTCTCGTCACCCAAAATCTCACCAAGTTCGTGACCGCCTTAACAACATTCCCACAGGTTTCCTCTTATTCTCGAAAATTTTGGTATTCCTTTCTTACCATAAACACCAGAAAACAGCTAACAAGGACGCGTTTCAGTACCCCCCACTCTCCCCGTCAATCCACGCACCCGCCCAACTCAACACTTACTGATATGGTGTCTCCGGCACGACCCATCTAACTCTAAATGCCTTATACATGACCGCCCAAACCTCGGAGTCAAAACTGCAATGCAGGAATAGATGGGCAGCGAACTCCTCACCATTGGTACACATCACGCAAGAATTCTGTACATCAAGCCCCCTTTGGATCAGCAAGTCCCTGGTGAGGATCCTGTCCTTACAAAGGGTCCATCCAAAAAATTGAATCTTCAACGGAATAGGCAGCCTCTACAACCACTTTCCATCGAAAATAGTGAGTGGTCGCCTCGACAGTAGCCCATAATAAGACTTGACAGAAAATTTACCGTCCCTACTAGGGTCCCAAATTCGCAGATCCTGCCCCTGAGGATTCTGCTGCAGCTCATATAATCTCAGCATTAGAGCCACAAAACAAACTCACTATCCCTCAACGCCCTTCTTGTGTCAACCTCCCAAACAGCCCCTCCCTGTGTGTGCGACATGAATTCGTCAATCATGCCCCCGGGTTGGAAGAAATGGCGAAAATCGCCGGGAAGTCATCTTTAAGGGAAGCTCCGTCGACCCATACATCCTCCTAGAACCTGATGCGAGTGCCACATCCCCACCAATATCGCAGGCCTTTAGCAAACCTCCCCCAAGTACTGCAAATTCCTTTCCACCACACAGAGGACCCTCTGTGAACCGTGGGGCAGATTCCCCACCCACCTGGAGAGGTACCATACTTCTCGGCCAGAACCAACCACCATAAACTGCCCCTCTCCTCAGCCCTCCCTGCTCTCCAATGCCATTTGCCAAGCAAAGCCAGGTTAGTCCATTTTAGGTACCCAAACCACCACAAGAAACCGGCAGTTGACGACAGTCCCAATTAACCAGATGATATCTTCTTTGCAATCCCGATCTCTCCCAAAGAAACGACCGCTGGATTTGTTCTAGCTGGTTGACAATCTCCACAGGGCATCTAAACATAAACATGAAAAAAATAGGCATCGAAGATAGCACTGCTTTGAGAAGAATCAGCTTGCCGCTACTATTTAACAACTTCCCTTTCCAGGAAGAGAGCCGCTGTTCAAACCTTTGCACCACCGGAAGCCAGTCACGGGCCATGGGCTTCCTCAACCCGAGGGGCAGCCCGAGGTACTTAATAGGCAACTTCTCGCTAGCACAGTTGTCCGTATCCGTCAAGTCTTGAACTATAGAATCCTCAGCTCCAATCCCCGTAACAGCAGACTTGTGGAAATTAATCCGCTGCCCCGACATGGCCTCATACACTGAAAGAACCCCAACAAGGGCATTGAACTCAGAGACATCAGCCTTCCCAAATAAGATCGTGTCGTCAGCAAATTACAGATGCGAGATGTACCTTCCCTCAGCCCCACCTGCACACCGGAGATCAGGTGCAACTCCCTGACACGTGTCATCAGCCCCGTTAACACTTCCCCAACCAGAATAAATAGGAACGGGGATAGAGGGTTCCCTTGCCTGATACCCCTGGAGCTCTTGAAATACCCAGCAGGAGTATCGTTTATCATCACTGAGAACCACATAGAGGAATAACATCCCCGCATCCACTTCCTCCAAGTCACACTGAACCCCAAACGACGTAGCATATAATCCATATTCTCCCAATTGACCCGATCATACGCTTTTTCCATATCGACCTTCCAAATTGCAGCTGGGATCCGCTGGATATGGGCCGAATGAATGGTCTCGTGGGCCACCGCAACAAGATCCGTTAATTGTCGGCCATGAACAAGGCCCCCCTGATTCCCGGAAATAATAGTGTTCATCACTAGCCTAAGCCTATTAGCGAGCACCTTCGATACTATCCTGTACAGGCAGTTGGTGAGGCTGATCGGACGGTAATCCGCAATATTCCCAGCCCAACAAGCTTTGGGAATGAGGGCAATGAAAGTGGAGTTTAAGGCCCTCCCAATAAACCCAGACTGATGAAATTCACCCATAACATCCATCAAATCGGCCTTTATAGTCGACCAACAAGCACGATAAAACTCCATGGTAAACCCATCCGGACCCAGCGCCTTGTTCCTACCCCCACTCTTTATCGCCTGCCACACCTCCTCCTCAGTAAAACAGCCCTCCAGCCCTCTACTCACCTCCTCCGAGATAGACTTAAAAGGAAGCCCATCCAGCTGAGGTCTCATCCCCCCCTCCTCCGTATACAGTCGCTTGTAAAATTCCACAACACTCTCACGGACCTGGTCATCACCCGAGCGCAACGCCCCATCTACGACAATGCTCCCAATATATTTCGTGCTATTTTTGGCATTGGCGACAGTGTGGAAGTACTTAAAGTTAGCGTCCCCTTCCTTGAACCATATAACCTTGACTTTTAGCATCCAAAAGAGTTCTTCGGCCTTACATGTATTGTTGAAATCCGTCTTATACCGGTATCTATCCTCCCTCTCCTCATCCGTGAGAACTCGGTCCAATTCTACGCTGTCCAACTCCTTTAGTTTCACGAGCAGCCTTTCCTTGTTGACATTAACCTGACCATACTCACGGTTCCAAATTTTAATGTTGTCCTTTAAGCGGCGTAACTTGGAAAGAAACCGAAACGCAGCAGTCCCAGGTCTCACCGGTTCACCCCACCATCCTTGCACCTTCTCCTAAAAAGATCCATTCACCAGCCACATGTTTTCAAAACGGAATGGAGCAGACCCTTTTACCCTAGACTCAGTAATTAGTGCTAAAGGTCGATGGTCCGAAACGGCACGAGCGAAAGCTTTCAGTTGCGCCCCGGGGACATGTCTAGCCACTCCATAGTGCACAAGAATCGATCAATCTTGCTAAGCGAAGGATTATCTTGGAGGTTAGACCAAGTGAATCACGCGCCAGTTAACGGTATGCCCATTAACCCCCAGCCCGATATGAGGGAGTTGAAATCCCGCATAACTCCCAAGTCTGGCGGCCCGCCATGTTTTTCAAAGCCCCACCGAATCGCATTAAAATCCCTAGCCAGGCAAAAGGGCAGCTCCCACCTAGCAGCCAGCTCAAACCAAAAGTCCTCCCGTTCACGGTCCACAGTCGGGCCATAAATCCCCGCAAACATCCAATGAGTACCCGCCACCTTATCTCGGAGCACCACAGCCGCCGAATAAAGGCCCAGTTCCTCATCGACCTTGTCGAAAAGTACCGAAGACCACGCGACCAAAATTCTGTCCGACGCACCAACAGAGTCAACACCAATCCAATCCCAATTGCCACCTCCAAGGACCGACACAACTCTCCTCCTATCGCTGCTGCCCCATTTGGTCTCTTGTAGGGTAACAATGGTTGGTTTAAATGTCGCAATTACATGTTTAACTTCAGCCCGTTTATTCCTATCACAAATGCCCCTCACATTCCAAGAAAGCATCTTCATAAACAAACCGGATGAAGCCCGCCCACAATAGGAGTGCAAACTACACTCCCCTCGACCCCCTCCCATCCAACATTCACCATTCCAACCGCGCAAGTTCCCACACCCCACCTCGCCGCTTTCGCTTATTCCTCGGACGACCGAGCAAAGTAGTCCGGAACACCTTCCACAACTCCTCCTCAGGCCCTATAAATGACATCCCGAGATTACGACCCAGGGCAATCAGACAGTCTATATCCTCAGACAACTCAGGTCCCTGACCAAGCCCAATCCTATCTGCACCATCAAAAGCCAAGTACTGGCCTCCCCGTCCACGTGAATCCCCACCACCTCCCCAAAATACACTGGCATCCCTACCATCCGACGGTCCAAAGACTCCTCATCACACCCAGCCCTCAAACCCTCAGTCGCTGCCGACAAGTCCCTCCGGCCATCAAGTATGCATCTCGCCTGTGCCGCCAGAGAAGAACCACATTGGTTGGGAAATATTCGAGACGTCCCAGCAGACCCAACCCACCTATTTCCTTCACGTCCCTCCAACGATGTAACTTGGTTGACGAAATACCCCCTCAAAAAGCATCCCCGGGCTATCAGGCCTGACCCGACAGAAAGATAAGTAATTGTAACCTTGGGGTCCCGACCCAACAGGAGAGAGATGTTCCCCCGACCTCCGAAACATAGGCCCGTATCAGACCCGTCGCCAGCTGTCCCCCAACACCAACCCCCCCTCCGAAACCCCTCCACGCGTCACCCATCTGGTCACGTGAGCCCATAACAAGGGACAAAACTTCCCGCCCAGCTAAACACATGTCAACATCACCCTTTGACCCCAAAGGACTTCGAGAAGCTTCAGTTGACAAAACACGTGTCATCCGCCCATTACGTCCCACACCCCGAGACACCCTCCACCTCCTTCGTCTTCGACTATAAACCCTAACCCCTTTACACCCGACAGAGGCCTTATCACAGAAAGGGACAGTAGCAGCTTCGGTCACCATCGGATCCCAAGTATGCCACCTATCCCCGCCCTTTGTCCCCAGCATCTCCCTTCCTTCACCCCTTGCCATTGCAGGTGTACGATTTCGGCTTCACCGTATGATGAAATCTCAGCCGTAGAAGACGACAATGGTGTGCAAGCCAAAGGATCACCCCCAATGGCAGCAGAGGAGTTCCCGTCGACCGGAACCACCTCTCCACCGGAATCTCCACATCAACTGCCTGCAAAACGTGAGCCAGCCCCGAGAGTCCGGGAATCGCACCGTCTGTCCCCGACGAGGGCGTGCCCCCAGGTGGCTCGAACCCGAGCGCCGGCGGGAATGGGGCCTAGCCCCTCTCCGAGCCTTGTGCCGGCATCCCGCGCCAGATAGATGGGTGGAGGAGCGATTGAACTTCTACTACAGATCCTAATACTATAACACGAAGACCATCATACAACAATATCCACCTCATATGAGTAGAGATGCTAGTTTATTTTCTCTTGTGGATTCTGATATTTAGGGTCCTGGCCTCGTTGTAGGTCGGGTTGTGGAGGTTGTGGACATGGACCTCTTTTGTCATTTGTTCTCACTGTGCAAGGCTGGGCATGATCTTGATAATTGACATAAGTTACATGGATAACCTGATGCTCTTCAGTTTCGAGTTCGAATTTGTTTAGTATTGAATTGGGACCAAGACCAAAATGGTTCTATAGAAGTAGCTCAAGATTCCTTTGTTGAAGTAAGGGAAAATCCTCTGATTATGATCGTCTCCCGCAATTACAACTTCTACTTTAGAGCCTTCTATTGACACACCTTAGGTAATATAATTGGTTCTCTACGAGTTGACATCTTAAAGATGATTCAGGCTGAGTTGTGAACCCATGCATCCACTACTGCCTCCAGTTCCACTACTGGATCTTAGCCTTTCGATATTATTGCATTTATTGCTTACACCTAACTTTATTCCTTTCGTTGGTCTCCGATTCTGGTGCTACTGATCACTTGGCGGGTGAGTTACAGGGCTTTTCTATATATTCGCCACCTAGTACCTCTGGTCAAGTTCGATTTACAGATGGTTCATTGGCTCCCATCATGGGGGTAGGGACAATTCACTTGTCCTCTTATTTTTCTCTTGCTAATACTTCACATATTTCTCAGTATTCCACTAATCTCGTTTCAGTTAGTCATACTACAAAACAATTAAATTGTTGTGTTGTTTTTTACCTTGCATGTTGTATTCTCCTAGAGTTGATTACAAGGAGGATTTTTGGTGAGTTATAGAGAGAGGAGACATACTACTTTGACGCTGGAGCAGATAGTCTTGCTACTTCAGTTGTTATTACTGATAGAAATAATCATAGTCTTTTGTATAGTAGTCTTGCTACTTAAGTTGTTATTACTGATAGAAATAATCATAGTCTTTTGTATAGTCCTTTATCTCTTGTTGCTGCTGCTCATGATATTCTTATTTTATGGCTTGCTCGGTTGGGGGCATATTGGTTTTAAAACGTTGTGTGATTTTATTCCAACATTTAAATCTTTTTGCCCCATAGTTAAATTTCGATGTGAGGTTTGTGAGTTGACTCCACATGTTTGGAACTCTTTTCCTTCTCATATGCATAGATGTTCTGATGCTCGGGGCCCTTCTCCTAGTCCTTCTTTCAATGACTTCAATTATTTTTTTATTGATGATTATACTAGAGGCACATGGGTTATACCTTTTCAAATCTGAAGATGAAGACTTTTTCGAGTTTCAAGGGTTCCATTCCATAGTTTGTACCTAGTATGAAGCTCTTTTCAAGGTCCTTCGTATAGATAATGGACTAATAGCTGTTCAAGGCGGCTGCCTAGGCTGTTCGGGTCCCCGGGCGCCCCGGTTTAGCCCTGGGCGTCTTCTCGGGCGGACCGGATCTAAAGCACCCGTCCGGGTGCCCTCTTGGGTGATTTGAAGTCGGGACGGGGCAGGTTGATTTATAAATTAACGGCTTTTTATCGCGTCGAGTCGCGTTCTCAAAAGGTCGGGCATATGCCATTTTTTATTGGACACCACCCACACCGTCCCATTGACAACCTTAAAGCCCTTATTGCCTAGCGATAGGGGCTCTTGACCGACATTTAAACACCAGAATGGTTTTTAAATGATCTTATACCAATAAAGTTATCATTATGCCACATGGTGAACATCTGTGAAGTGTCATTATCATTATGCCACATGGTGAGCATCTGTGATCAATCTAAATGGTCCAAGTGGCAATCTATTACTGAAACATGTCTTAGCCCAAAGAAACATTCCTATTAGTGAATTTGAACCATCTGATTGATGAGCCTATAAGTGGATGTGAATGCATATATTAAATTATGTACATTTATGTTGAAATAAAGTATGTTTATCTCTATGTGTACTTCCGCCAGAACATCCACCCAACCGACTTTAGGAACATTGGAGGGGACTATTCCTCTCATGTCTTTGACCAATTCCTTCGTGCACATGGTATCTCTCATCAGCTTTTATGACCTTACACTCCCGCCAAAATGATGTTGTGAAGTGTAAGCATTGACACCTTATTGGTGTTACTTGCTCTTTGTTATGAGTATGCATGTGCAAAAGTCTTACTGGCCTTTTGCTTGAGGGGCTGTGTTAGTATTGTTATTATGATTGTTATATTTTGTAGTGTGTAATATGCAATAATGGGTTCTGTCGAGCAGTAACTCACTAAGCTAAACCCTAATAACCAACTATTCATCCAAAAGTACTCTTTCTGTATTTAGAGAAAAGATGTACTAGAGCTTTCAAAGGGTGTTTCAATAGTGGAACTTACATCGGATGGTAAGCAAGACAAAGTTCCAACCATTCTTGTCCAGTCTGTCCAATCCAATTGGTATAGGTTCTTAATGAAACTAACAATTGCTTTCTCCATTCCATTTACCAGAGACCCATTGTACCCCGTTTACCCTAAGGTTACTCAGCATTTTCCTTTCACTCCTGGTTGTCGTCGTCCTATGAAATAAGGCCGTGTTTTTTTCCTTATTGGAGGCAATTTATTTTCGATTGTTATCTTCAGAATATTTCTTTGTGCTCGAGGACTACATGGCTCTCCCTCTTTAAAGCATTTCTAGTGAGTCATTCAACAGAGAGCGAAAATGTTTCCACTTTCAGATCTCGATCCATTATTTTACATTCCACCTCTTTTAGTCTCTTGCCAAGAGCCGCAAAGAGTGTGTTCCATTTCCCTAAATCTTGTTTAGGCAATTTAATTTCCTTAAAGAGCTGTTAGCCAGAGGAGCTGGAAGGGGGGTAGCTAACCCGTTTTGTTCATTAGAGAGGCTTTGAATTTCAGAAGGGATGTCCATACCAGTTCAAATCTAAATGGGAAAGGTTTCCTAAGATGTCATTAGCAGAATTGATCACTGATTCGATACCGGTCTAGTTTCCACTTTTTTGAAGCACGTTTGGAAAGGAGTCTACCTAATCACTAACAAATCTAAATGTGAAAGGTTTCCTAAGATTTCATTAGCAGAACTGACCACTGATTCGATACCGGTCTAGTTTGGACTTTTTTGAAGCAAGTTTGGAAAGGAGTCTACCTAATCACTAAACAGCAGGAATCTGTCCAACCATAATAGGGACTCTTGTGAGTTTTTCGAAGTGAACCTGCCTCCAGTGAAAGGGAAGTCCACTACTGTGAATGAACCTACCTATAGTTCAAGGGAGGTCCAACAATTTCGAATTGGTTGCAAAGTTCGAAGCTCTCCATACTGTAAGTTACGGAGATAACATCATTTTTTTCGTGGGGGCAGCAGGCTGTGTTGAAATCCCCCTCCTTCCCGCTAACTCTTAAGATCTAGGAAAATGGAATCTTATTCTTCTGAGTGCCTCCGAAGTCAGTCCCAACCTTGGTCAGTGCACCGTGCAATGACACCATGAATTTTTTTCTTAAGTTAGCATAGCGGAGATTGAGTCTTCTTCCTGGAAAGCTTTGGCATACTGTAGATTTTGGGTTTATAGTTACCAGACTCCCGTTGATAGCAGATTTGAAAGGACTAGCGAGGGCAACTCCTTTAGCCCTTCCCAGGCCAAGGAAAAATCTGCTTCCTTAACCTTCTCCACCATAGTTTCTTCTAGTGGCACATCTGCTTTCTGAGGCCTCTTACATCCCTGACCAAATAATACAAGCCTAGGCTGGAGCTTTGAACATGCAAGCTTGTCCTGAACTGCCGTTATAGCAGCCAAATTTAATTGGGAAGCCTTTATTGTTCTTATTATACTGCATCAATTGATATGCAAAAGAAAAAAAGAACTTAATAATTGGCTATAAAAATGGGTTTGATTAAAAAAGCCAACCAAAAAATTGAGACTGAAGTTTAATCAACAGCAATGTGTATCCCAAAAAGGTGAACTAGCTATGTTACACTGTTTAATGAACTTGGGTTTTCGATATTGGTTTGAGAAGTTTTATATGTGGAATTATGTTTGCTTAAAACATGAAGTCATTTTGTCGGATGAGCTACTTATTTTACCTCCGTTATAGTTTCTCATCTAGTAACTCTTGGTTATAGTACATTACAGCCAAATTAATGCCAAATTGTTTCTCAAAAAAATTATCTTTCCCATGCTCACAAATTGTGAATAATTTATTTGATTTATTTTGTATTATGTATATTTATTCTTCGATTTTTTTTTGTTTGCTTCACTAACCTAAAATTCTCAATGAAAACTTCAAAATTGCACCGATGAAGGCAATATTGACAATTTGTTTGTTGCTTATGTAGTTCTATGCAGTGTTACGCTACATCTATGAAATTTGAGTTGTTTGATCACTTACTATTCAGTTGTTTTTATGTTTTTCAGGGCAGGGCCTCCATTTATATGGTAGAGATGGCTAGGGTGGAAAGGGTGAGTCCTTAATTTAAAATTCCTTTCTTGTCTAAATGTTTTATTGTTTTTAAAAGCATCAAATATTTTTTTGTAATAAGGATCCATTGTATTTGTGAAGACATGAACTGACCTTGATATGGCCATGCCTCTACATTGATGGAGCCTGTGTTCTTATTCTTCATAATCGCAAATATGTATACATCTCCTAAGTCTTCATAAAATTGCGTTTCTTTTTATATTAAAACACATGAATTTAGTTTACTACTAAACCAATGGTCATATCAAGTTTGTCAGTACGTCTAGGTGCACCTAGCGGTGGACCCTACTAAGGGCGTAGGTGCCTTGGCGATTTCATAGTAACCTTGTAGTAATAAATTAAGTGCCAATTGATTGTTCTGAGCCTCACCAACTACTATTTATTAGAAAGGCATTGATTGACTAAGGACTTGTGAGTTGATGAGTGGCAATTTGATTTGATTGTTTTGGATTCCCAAGTTCTTGAATTTCAGCTCCTGTTTACCATGGGAGTCTTCAGTGTTCAATATTTAAAATTCTTATTTAAAATTCCAGGGTAGATGCAAATACGGGTATCTGTATTGTACACTTTTATTATTTAATACATATCATTATAAATGTTTTAGATACATATTTTATAGTCTTTATTGTGATTTTTTACACATTATTTATATTAATTTTTGAAAAAATAAGAACCGATAAAAATTTGGAAATTAATCATTTATATTAATTTTTGAAAAAATAAGAACCGATAAAAATTTGGAAATAAAGTGACTAAGACAATAGGATATTGCTAAATTGTAATGGCATTGCCATAGTAGAATACCGAATTAAAACACCTTTATTGATGCGGGAAAAATCGCAAGCTAAACCTAAAATAACGTAAATCCCGCAAGATAGGGGAAAAATTGCACGCTAACCGATAAAAATTTGGAAATAAAGTGACTAATATAATAGGATATTGTTAAATTGAAAAAATAAGAACCGATAAAAATTTGGAAATTAATAATTTATATTAATTATTGAAAAAATAAGAACCGATAAAAAATTGGAAATCAAGTGACTGATACAATAGGATATTACTAAATTTCAATGGCATTGCCATAGTAGAATACCGAATTAAAACACCTTTATTGATGCGGGAAAAATCGCACGCTAACCCTAAAATAGCGTAAATCCCACAAGATAGGGGAAAAATTGCAAGCTAATCGATAAAAATTTGGAAATAAAGTGACTAATATAATAGGATATTGTTAAATTGAAAAAATAAGAACCGATAAAAATTTGGAAATTAATCATTTATATTAATTTTTGAAAAAATAAGAACCGATAAAAATTTGGAAATAAAGTGACTAATACAATAGGATATTGCTAAATTGCAATGGCATTGCCATAGTAGAATACCGAATTAAAACACCTTTATTGATGCGGGAAAAATCGCACGCTAACTTTAAAATAGCGTAAATCCCGCAAGATAGGGGTTAGGGTTCTCGCTCTTCAATTAAAATAAAAAATAAAAGGGAAAATAGGTGTAGAAGAAGATCCCAAGAATCGCTCCAAGGAAGAAAGTTGGCCTCACACCAAACCGCAAGCGGGAGAAGAATCACTCTTCTATTGAAAACTCATGTCAAGTTCTCTAGAATTCGCACAAAGCAAAACTCAAAATTTTCATTCATCATCAATAATAATTCTCATAAGAAATTACAATGTGTATTTATAAGGAAAAAAAACCTAGGAATACTACTTAAAATAAAACTCCTAATCAATCATTAAAACTTTCTAATCTAACGGTCATAATTACTTTCACCATTAATCCCCTTTTTTTATTACGCGATCACTTTTGAAGGTTCAAACGATGTCCGATTGACGTGAAATTGGTCTTGTTTGAAACTTTATCGAAGTAGCTTTCCAACAAGACAAGAATCACACAATTCCAACACATATTGGTAGACTTATGACCATTTTTCCAATGGTTGCGCAGAAAGTGACGGGATTAACAGTAACATATCACATATATGTGCTTGACTCCTAAATAATTCAAATAAGGAAACTAGTCCTAAAACAAGTCACTTATTAAAAGAATCCTAATAAGAAAGGAAACTAAACCTAGATAAAATATTGTCTAAATTAATATACACACGGGTCTTTAACGGGCCTTTTTAAAAAACCCATTCGTGGGTCCACTTTCTCTTTTGACGTCTCCTCTTTATCCGACCATGATTCAAACAAGCGGATCTAAAGTTCGCATCATTTATCCTTTATGACTCAGAATAATTGAGTACCAGCGTTTTTAACATATTATGTCGGTACTTTCCTAGGTATATAAAATTTTATGGGTATTGTAGCCTGACAAATGGATTCACATCTGATCACTATTCACAGTAGTTTTTGTTTACCAGATAGGTATTGGTTGCCTCAGTTTTAAGAACTAACAATTCGCAGCCAAATTACCATTCCAAAGTCCTTGGTCCTCTTGCCATGTTACCAGTTTTCTGCAATATATGTTCACAAGATGAAGAGAAAAAGTTGATAAATATCTTGTTTAGTGTTCAACTATAATAAATTTTCTTTTCCCTTTAATGAAAGGGATAATGGCTCCTAACCAACATTTAAACGCCAAAATGGTGTTTGAGCGATCTTACATTATAAATTAGACTTCTGATCTTACACCATTAAAGTGTGGTTTACAAACATGCCACTTGGCGCACATATGTGACCAGTCTAAATTGTCCAAGTGGCAATACATCATGAGAACATTTCTCAGCCAAAGAACATGCCTATAAGTGGAAGTGAGTCATCCGATTATTGAAGTTTAATATCAGCTTTTAAGTACTAAAAACAACTGTTGGTAATAGACTGAACAGATCGGATGCTTTCAAATCTCCTAAAAAGTGTGCTTTTGGGCCCATTACCCTTTAATATATGATCTATCACTTTGATGGTATGGATTCACCACATCTTAAACCATTAATGGTGTAAAATCATTTAAACACCATTTTGGTGTTTAAAATGACAGTTAGGAGAGTCGAGTCCATAATAAAATTAATAATTTCTCTCTTTGTGCTCTTTTCTCCCTTTGCTATCATATTTTTCGTCAGGCCTAAATTTTTTTATTATCTTAATACTCGATTTCTTATTGTGATATCTAACTGAGCCCTCTTTCTGTGAACCTAACAAATTTTTTTGTTAATGCTTTTATGATTCACTATTTGTAATTTTTGCTATATTTGGACTTCGGACAAATCAACATAATTTTGACTTCCTCTCTTCTACAGTTGTTCAACGTTAGAACATTGGAAGCCTTGGAATTTTTAGATGAGTTTTTTTCTATGAATCCGGATCCCAGGTAATGTCTACATACCTATCAAATGACATCTCAACATTGGTAGGACTCATCTTATGTCAGCAATAACCATATTTGGTTTGTTCATAATATCCAAAGATCTGGTATTAAGCAGGTGGACCTCTGCACCAGGTCATCAATATTATATCCACGGCCATCTTCATGTTCAACTAGCAGGCATAGTTTAGATGGGATTCATCCTAGACATCAAGCTCATAACAAATTTCAAACTATTCATCGAAGTACTTCAATTCACTTTATGTGGACCTTTCATGCGCTGGCTTTTGATAGATGGTAGAGAATTAGAGATAGTCAAAAATACGATTTTTTTTAACTGAATCTGATCTGGGCATTGCCATATATACCATATTTGCAGTGTTTATGAAGATATGTGCCAATCATATAAAGTTGATGAGCCATGCACCCGTAGGAGGTGTACAGGCCCAACGACCAAATTTTCAACTCATCCGAAGCTTCTTTATTGCTGAATGATGTTCAGTGAAATTACTTTGTTATTAATCGTGCCTATTATTTTCCATTTATTTTGTATTATTATTATTATTTTTTACCTGTGGGGAATGGTTCCATTTGAGGGCTATATTATTTTAGCTATTAAGGAAACTATTTTGTTCATTTTTTTTCTTTTTTTAACAGTTCAATTCTTCTATTTTATTAATAATATATATGCTAAAGAGAAAAAAGAAAAGGTACACCAAACAGGTTATCAAGGAAACTATATAGGGTGGATATATGCTTGAAACAAGCTGACCTAAAATTGAAACTGATTGTTGAATTCTTTAATGTCACTTACACATATTGCAAAAGGCTTTGAAAATTTCTTCACTTCTAAGCCTCAATTGTATTCTGAGGAGAAATGACGCACAAACACCATCTTAGTGACAATACGATATATCTTATGAAAGAATCTGTGTGACCTTTTTATCATCGAACCTCCACATCCCTTCACTGAAGCTAGATGAATTTCTATGGAATTAAGGCTTGGGCCTGTAGTGCAATGGAAACTGATAAATTGCAACCTCAAGGTCACAAGTTCGACCCAGCTTACTCTTAAAAGAAGAGAGTGTCTATGGAGTTCCAACAGCAGATATAGGTCATAGATATTCATTAATTGATTTGATTGAGCTTTTTGGCAACTTGATTGACACCATATAAAACATAATCAAACCCGTATGTCATAGATATAGAATATGTTGGAGCATTAAGGTGTTATATAATGGCAGAGGCTACTAGTGTCCTCAAAAGTGCTAGCACACCCGAGGCGACAAGGGTCCCTGGCGCCTAAGAGAGGCCGACATGCAATGGTGCGGGGCTTTTATTTTCGTGGCACATTTTAATTCTAAGTTATATATATATGGCAAAGAGGGAACTGTATCATTCATGGACACAAACCTTCTACCAGATACAGGATCATAGCACTTGTAAGCTTTCCGAGATATAGGATACCTGATAAAAACACATTGAACAAATTTTGGATCCAACTTGTCATGACGAGTGTCGGGGATTGAGCGAAACACAAACATCCAAATACACAAGGAGGAACTGGAAAGAGGAGAGATGAGGGACAAACATACAAAAGAGAGATTGCCCTTGAAGCACATGAATGGGCAGGCAATTGATAAGAAAACAAGTGAGAACAACTTCACTCCATAACCTTTTAGGAACATCCATTCTGATCAACAAAGCACGAGCAACATCGATAAGATGATGCCTTTTGCTTTCAGTAATTCCATTTGTCGAGGAGTATATGAAGACGTAATGTGCTACTCAATACCCCGATCTCAAAGATAGGACTAAAGGCATTGGAGGGAATACTCTCCCCATTATCAGACCTCAATAAAAATGCATCATGACTCTTATTATTGCATCATACGGCCATAGTAAGCTTTTTCTGGAATTAGATGTACTTAGGGGGCACACTAGAACGTCATAACTCATTTCCTCTCTTCCCCGTGTCATAGAATTTAAATTATTTCCTGGTTTCCTGCATCTTAGGCTTTTATTAGTGTTGAATCTTAATGCTGTTTGGTGGAACTTATATCTATCCTTATTCTTTATAGTTTATAATTGAGAAGCTGTTTAGTGTTTATTTAATGATGTTATACAATGTTGTGTTATAAAATGCCAATTCTTAGATGAACCTCTATTTGCAGTTTAAGCCAATGATTGTTATTAATGTCTTATTATAATTACATGGTTACAGTGGACATGTCAAAATTTTTGATTTTTTGAGGGTTCTAAGGCTGGAATTGAATCCTCTGTCTGAGAAGGTTAGTTGATGTTTTCAATGCTTTTCTTTAACGTTCTAATTTCTTTTATATGAACTCCATTAAGTATATGCTAGATTTGTTGTTCAATTATTTATTTTGAAAGTATTTACTCCATTAAAATTTATATACTGATTTACTGGTGAAAAATTCTATTTAAAGTGGGAATCTAATTAGGATTAAGTGGGTCATATATATGAATGAAACAGATAATGGAGGGAAGTTATTATCGAAATTAATTGAAATTCTATGTTGCATCTAGTTATTTGCAGACTGAAAATACACATATATTTGAAAAAAGGGATCTTTTTTTATTATTTTGCATCTCTAGATTTTATTTAATTAACTGCAATATCTTCTCTGTGTTAAAAGCAAGCTGTGGTTTGGATTATTGGGTATCAATGAGCCAACTCTATGAAGCCCATCCAACATTCGTTAAGCTTCTTAGCTTGCTTATCCCCAATCTCTTTAGGAGCTGGCTCATCATTTCTTTTTTCCTCTAGCGGAAGTCAGTCAATCTCTGCCATGTTCAATGCCTGATTTAATGTATCCAACCCACTACAGCTCATTTCACTCGACCCAAAGAGCCAATCCATGTATAAAATTGAAGCCCTATCCTTGTCCCTCATGTCTTTGATTTCTAGTGTAATGCTTGTGAAGGGCTTGATGTAGTCACACATCGGCCATGTCTCTTGCAACACCTCTCCGAATAGGAGCGTCACATCCTCGTGACACCTGGCCACCTTTTTCTCACATTCTAGCAGTCGATTGACTCAGTCTGTCCGCATTCAATCTGGATACTTCCGTCATGTACCATTAATGCCGATAATCCACTCATTAGCTCGCTCTAAAACAAACTGTCATTGGGCGTCTTTTGAAGCCCACACTCTGGGTGTCACCTAGGTACGCCATGTGGCAATGTCATTGTAGAACCTTGCCTTGATCGCCACCTTGCTTTTAATATCTTTGCCTCGTCCTGGTGGAAAATGGTTTGTGGCACCTGGTATCTTTACGCCAAGGGGATTCGCTTTAGCTGGGGTTGTGGCACTCGAATTCAGTTATGGGAGGACAGTTGGGTAGTGGGGGGCCCTCTAAAATCGATGTTCCCTACTATCTTTTCCTTATCGCTGAATCCTATGGGGAGGATTGACGAATTTGCCAGTCATACAAGGGGAAGAAGAACGTGGGATGTTTCTCTACGCAGAAACCTTCGTGCTGATGAAGAGGAGGCTTTCTCCAAACTCCCTACTTTTGCTCTATGAGATGGAGCGTAACCCTCAAAATCAGGACCGTCGGCTGTGGTACCCAAGCTATAAAGGCAACTTCACGGTTAAATCCTACTATCAGCTGCTGTCCCACCAGCTTCTTATCAGATTTCAAGGAGCAACGCTATGGAAGGCTCCCATTCCGCTCAAAATAAAGTTCTTCTCGTGGACGGTGTTCAAGGAGAGAATCCTTACGCGGGACCAAGTCATCCGGAGAGGGAAAGATGTTTCAAAGTTGTGTGCCATGTGCCCCTAGGGTGACAAGTCTATTTCACATCTTTTCCTGCATTTTGCAGTGGCTCAGGAAGTCTGGAACATCGTGTTGAAGTTCTTTCATATGAGCTGGGTCCTCTCAGCAACTCCATATCTGCATTATTTAGCTTGGGATGCGGGGATCTCGGAAGAACAAGATGGGAAGAGGTGGAAGGGGATTTTCTTCGCGGTCATTTGGTGCATCTGGCGCGAGAGGAATAGGAGGATTTTCGACCAGAAATCGAAACCGGTGGGGGCCATTGTCAAAGACATTGTAGATCTGGTAGGCCTTTGGGTTCCAACGGTTGGGGACCAGTCTTGGATAGAGTCCTGGCCCTGGGACTCGGGTTAATGCCTGGCTAGTGGATGTTTGCCTTGTTCCGGGGCCGGATGTATCTCTTTTTTTTGTTTCTCCCTACTGTTTTTGTTTCGTTTGGTTTTGTATTGCTCCCTCAGCATCTTGCTGTTTTTCAATATATTTTCATTTACGGATAAAAATAAAATAAAATATCTCTGCTTCGTCTATATCGCTTGACCACGACCACATTACCTTGCGTCCCATTCAATGTTGTTAAACAACATATGCAGTTGTATGCCATGGCATGACCCAATCACATGCGGATCACATATGCGATTGTGCCATGGCATACTTATTTTTCTTCCAAAAATCGAAAAAATCTAGAAAAATCTCATATAAATCCCAATATTGGAAACCACTATAATTTTGTTATTTTTGTGCTCTATACAGTAGAATGAGGAGAATAGATCCCATAAGCTGGAAGAAAGAATATAATTTTTTTTAATAAATTAGTGAAAATAGTACAATTACAGACCATGCAAAAGAGAAAAGAACAGAGAGAAATTATTATTTAATGGTTAATGCTAACTTGCTACAATGATAAATATTCATTGCCTAATGGTATTGTGTACCTGTCAATAATTCTACACATCGGTCTCTAATCCATAATGGTACTTGGTCGGCCCCTCTAACTCCACCATCATCGTGACTTACACTGTCGTCATCATCCGAATCCTCTCGTTCTTCAACATATTCTTCTTCGTTGATTTCTTCATCATCCGATCTCACTAAGACGAAATTTATATCGTCTACGCCTGCAGTCATCGGTGGTGTTTCTTCTTGTATCTCTTCTTCTTGGCGCGAGTGTGAGCTACCTTCCCCTGCTGTCGATCTTCTCCATCCGGTAGAAATTTCATCTTGAAAAGTGGCCTTTTCTACTTGAGCCCACGTAAGTTCGTCATCCCTGAAGACTCGCTTATTGACAACATTTGCTATGCAAGGAGAATTCAAAGGATTTGAGATCAGTGTCTCGAATTATCACGACATTTGATGAAACGCTCCTATAGCTTTTGGTTGTATTGCACATGTAACGACCTGAATTTTCTACATGAAAGTCCGTAATGTTAACATTTGTGTCATAGGTATGAGATGGTTTATTCCTAATATGATGGTGAATTATTTGAGAAAATACGAGCCATTTTTTTTCTTCAAGGAATACCTTCATATAGATCATGCGCTAATAAAAGTAAAAGTATTGATATTAATTTTCAACCATGCCTAAACTTAATAAATTATTCTAATAAAGTATTAAACATTTTAAATTTACCATGCACCTATAGGTTAGTGGCCCAAGTGTCACTCATCAAACATAAAGTGAGCTAAAACAATAAACGTACCATCTATTTACTGTCCCAAAATTCTCATGAAATTAAAGTAATTAACCTACGGATAAAAATCTTCTGGATTATCTTCTTCTTTCGATGGTAGATAATCAGGGTCCTCCTCTTCGGCCACCTTGTTCTCTGAGAAATCGGAGATAAATGGATATGCGATATGAAAGTGTCTAGGTAAGCAAAAATTTCCATGGTGCTTAGTAGGGAGGAGTTGATTACCCTTCATGACTTGAAACATTTAATTAATTCGCATGCACGAAATTTATCTAGTTAATTTAGAGATAGAGATATCATAAGATATGACCAGGCTAACAAATTTATGATTATGCGATAGAGATTACAAAAATTTATGATTATGAGATGGAGATTAGAAAAAATTATGTGTCTAAAATTCTACACATAAATTTTATTACAAATTTGAGTTCCTTGATATTTCGTGAAACATATATGCGAGAAGTAGACTAGCCCCAATAACACATCTTGTAGTTCTTACATGACTTAAATACTAACTTAAAAGTAATTTTTAGACATTAGGTGCCAAAACGAAAGTAATATTTATACCGATGGGGGTCCCGTCCTTCGTCACCCATGGACGATTTTCATAATTAGCCGTAGCCCCTACTCATCGAGGTGTCTCGTGTTTGGTCCGTGTCTTGACATGACATGATGGGATCCTATTAAAATCGAAAATCATACATGTAGGACCTTGACTTTTCTCTATTTTTCCCATTTTCCATTGAAACCTCAATTACAATTATTTACCTCACTTAAAATCTTTCAATAAGCTTTCCTGAACCTATAGAAATCATGGGAACCCTAAAAATGTGGAAATTATTTAGTAATCTATTTTTCTTGCTCTTTCTAGAATAAATCTTAGATAAGTGGCATTTGTGACATCTAAAATTTATGATTAGCTAATGAAAGATAGATATTTGTCAAACATCCGATGACCCTTCTTGAGCCATTTTCTATAATATTGAGTCTTCTTCATGTATCACTATCCCGTTTGTTTTATTTTCTTTTTTTTAGGGTACATATAATTATAATCCTTGATTGGCCTTTTCATAAATTCGTGTCGTGTCTATTTATATCCATGCCTTAAAAATGACGAGCATAATAAGTTATCCTAAATAAGAACCCGAAAAAATTTGGAATTTATTTACTAATCTATTCTTCTTTTATATCCCTGTCTTAAAAATGGTCAGTATAATAAATTATCATAAATAGGAAAAATCTTTCAAGGAACGCTAAAATTTTGGAATTCATTTACTAATCTATTCTTCTTTTATTTTCATATCTTAAAAATGGCCAACATAATAAATTATCATAAATAAAAAAAATCTTTCATGGGATCCTAAAATTTTGGAATTTATTTACTCTTCTAAACAAATTATCATGAAAGGAGTTACGATCAATGAAATATTTTGTTCATATATGAGAAGATTAATAAGTGGGTCGAAACCAAAGAACTACAAATTAAAAATTTATTTCTTGTTCATGCACTACTAATTAATCAAATAAAAGTAATTAATTTCCCTTACCTTGGGTCCTAACGACACAAATGATGGAAACTTTGATCCCAAGTTTCTGAAAATTGATTGAACAATGTTGATGATTGCGATATTTATAATCTAAGGCTCCGAATTCATCTTCTTTCTTCGGTCTTCAATCTAGTCGCTCGAAAGAGGTCACAATGGTTAAGCGAGAAGAGGCTAGAGAGTTTTGACGGAAGAGACTAGGGAGAGAGATTGTGGCGACTAGGGTTTCTTAAGAGAAGAAGTGTGACGACCCGACTTTTCCAATCCCTCAGGTATAGGAAAGGCCGGTTCGCCAACCTATCGAATAAACGATAAGCCGGACAAACAGGGCACATATCAGAGTAAAGCGTAATAAAAATCCATAGCTAAAATAAATGCGGAAGCAATTAAAAGTAAAGAACCACCGATGATGACCGACCATCATCGAAACATGGCTCATAACAGAAATCAACGTCAAGTATAAAGCTATGATATCCAACTAAAATGGGCCCACAAATTCAAGTCTAACTCTCACCACAAATAAGAAAATCAGTAAGTTCTATACTGGGAAAAACTCCTCAGGAGGAACCTCAAGCTCTTCCTCAGGCACGTAGTCAGGATCGACCTCACAAATTACACGAATAGCCACGCCAAGACTGAACTGTGACGATAGTCGAGTGACCTAGCCAACAAAGCTCAGTAGAAGAAAGACATCTATGGCATTTTACTTTAATTAATATGGTTTCAAAACAAATATCTAATATAGCTTGTCAAACATATAAGCGGATAATAAAGCTGAATTTAGGTGCGAAATCATATGTAAGATTTATTTCTAAATGTGTGAAACAGTTTCAAGAAGCGAGATCACGGTGTTTGTCTCTAACTTCTATATGCAAAGTTCAGTAATTCATGACTTAATCCTCAACTTAAAATACCTTTCGAGTAAACTATTTCTCGAGAGCAGGAATAATGCCGATGGGAACCCCTACCTACCATGCGTTCATGAACCCTTTTTCAGATGCAACAAGCCCTGCGTAATGAGAAACTTGTGCGAAATTGTTCAGGAATTTTGAGGGTCGTTAGTCAATCATAAAACAAATGCAGATACTAATATAAATCGGATGCAAGTCTCTTATACATAGTTCAGTTCTTGATTTGATTTTCGAGCTTAAGCGATTCGTTTTGAGATTGAGTAGATTTAAATTTTCAGTCATTCATATCAATTTCAGTTTACAGATGTGATTTCAATGGCATATGCAAGTTTAAAGATTTTAATTTAAAATATCCATGCGAATTAAAATAAAATCGAAGATGAGATTCTCCTACCTAAAACTCGGAGTTATGCGAAGTCAAGCAAGGTCCTATTGATGGCCTCTCGCCCTCAATCTACATCACAATATACGTTCATGCATTAAGATAAACTCAAATTACTAATAATATAGACCTATTTAAGCGTTTCCTCAAAAACAAGTCAAAACAGGCAAGTTGCGCCAATCCTAGAATTTGACGTAACATTCTCATATATTTTTTACTATCAAGACGATTGATCCATGAGTTGGTCAAAACATAAAAGTTGTATATTTTTCTATTAGCTTTCCAACGCAAAAAGAATCGTCTCAATCGGAGTTCGGGACAAAAAGTTATGACTAAAATAACAAGGCAATGTCGAAGTTCGACAATACCTCGCTCGAGCGATGATAATAGCTCGCTCGAGCGATTTGACGTAACATTCTCATATATTTTTGACCATCAAGACGATTGATCCATGAGTTGGTCAAAACATGAAAGTTGTAGATTTTTCTATTAGCTTTCCAACGTAAAAAGAATCGTCTCAATCGGAGTTCGGGATAAAAAGTTATGACTAAAATACTAAGGCAATGTCGAAGTTTGGTGATACCTTGCTCGAGCGATGATAATAGCTCGCTCGAGCGAGCTACAGCTACGCGATTTCGCTGGTTTTCACCTGAATCGAAACCCATACATCCCAAAGCAAAACCCATGGCTAATCTAATGATTTAATCAAAAAGTTTAATTAAAACGTACCTTTAATCTAAAGATTCCTAGATTAGAAATGAGTCACGCGAATGGAGCTTCGGAACGAAACTGACGGGTTTCCTCACGATTCGCGCCGCGATCGATCCCACGAGTTCACAGAGACAACTCCAACACGCCCCCAATGATCTCAACCTCTCCCAATAGCCAACTACAAATCCAAGGTTGATTCAAGTTCTTTCTAAGGTTTAAGTGTTTTCAACAAAGAGGGTTCTAGAGAAGGTGGTTTTCTAAACCGATCTCGTACGATGATTGAAGAAGAGAGAAGACGGAGTTTCACACGGTTGGGTAACTATCCTCTCTTAACAAAACCTAGTATAATACGGGAATGCAATTCCTTCTTATAATAGGATTGCTCACAAAGTAAAACACACACACACATCTTATGTATTATACACTTCTAATTTTAAAACTCAAGTCCGGTGTTGAGCGGCTACACCGAGATCGGTGCACAACTTTCGCACGAGGGTCCAAATGGGCTCTAAATTAAAATCTGTCCGCACAATCACATCTAGATAAAAATCCAAAACAAATGGTGACGTCGGTTGCCGAGCCGAATACACACACAGGGTCAGTCTAACTCGGGTTCAAAATACAGGTCTTTACAAGAAGAGTTAAAAGACGGCCAGGTTTTCTTAAAAGAAGAAAAGGTGAAAAGAGAGTTACGTAAATTAAATAGAGTTTCCTAATGAAAGGATGGATTCCGGTGTGGAACACTAACACCGTGGACAATGCAAAACATCATCGAACACCATTAAAAGATCAAAATGGGTTGAGTCGTTATATTCTCATCAAAAGTCAACGATTCCACGTTAGCCAAAAAATCTGGGTTGTTACATTCTCCCCTCCTTATAAAAATATTGTCCTCGAAATTAACGTAACATATTCAAAGGGGTGCGGATATTCGTCGTGAATATCTGCCTCGCACTCCTAAGTAGCCTCATCAGATGAATGATTCTGCCACCTCACAAGTACGAGCGGGTTCCGTTTGGTACTTAAAATTTACTCTTTTCGGTCAACGAATTTGCATCGGCTTCTCAGCCACAATCATATTCTCTTTGAGCTCAATAGGCTGATATGGGTCCGGTCTTTTACGTACCTTCTCCACATAAATTACTAAACCCATAAGATGTTGGCTTCTTGATTTGATATCGTCTTGCACTACTTCTCAAATTGATAGTTTCTTAGTCTTGTTGAGCAATTTTCATTTTTTTTTAAATTCAGTATTTTCAATTGATAATAATTCAATCTTATAAAAGGTCGTCACAACTCTCCATTGTTAAAACCTCCCAAGATATATAATCTTTTGCAATCAAAGTTATCCTACTTCACATTTTAGTTAATTAAAATTAGGAGTTTCATTATCCACTCAGTCTTCCAATGAAAATTTTATACCGATAAAAATGTGTCATACTTGTTGTTGGGCACATCATTCGAGTATAAAAGATGCACATACCTATACTTGGGCTATCTTTGAGTAACATAAGTTATTGCACTATAAAATTTTAGGTAGGTTAAATCTATGCTCACTGCCCACTGAGGCCTTCTAAAAGATTTAGCTAGTAATAAAATCTCTTGTTGGTTCTCTATGGATACTCGTTTGGCTGAGGGGTTCCATCCTTACTCTTAAAGTTATAAATCCTCAGTCATCTATCAACCAAGCTAGGATCTTCTTCTTAATTCTCAATTCTTGACTTGATCGTCATTAGTAATCTATAATCTATATCTTTGAATGTTCATTCTTCAACTCATCTCTAATATAATCTCAAGTCCACAAACTTCAAGTGATCATTCTTAGGAATATTTCTGTCTTTAATAAACTCAACTCTATCGCCAAATATCCTCAATCTAAGTTTTCAGTCTTAAATCTGTAATTATCGTACTTGCTTAACATCCCTCAATCCCAATGAGAACCTAAAGCTTTTGCTTTGATACCAACTGTAATGACCCGAATATTTTTCACACGAAAATCCATGCCGTTAACATTTGTGTCATAGGCATGCGATGGTTTGATCCTAAAATGATGGTAAATTATTTGAGCGAGCCATTTTTTTTTTCTTCAAGAGATACCTTCATATAGATCATGTACTAATAAAGCTAAAAATATTGATATTAATTGTTAACTATGCCTAAATTTAATAAATTATTCTAATAAAGTCTCAAACATTTTAAATTTACCATGCACGTATAGTTCTATGGCCTAAGTGTCACTCATCAAATAGAAAATGACCTAAAACAATAAATGTACCATCTATTTATTGTCCCAAAATTCTCATGAAATTAAAGTAATTAACGTATGGATAAAAATCTCCCCAGGTTGATCTTCCTCTTCTTCCGATGGTAGATAATTAGGATCCTCATCTTCGGCCACCTTGTTCTCTGAGAAATCGGAGATTAGAGGATCTGCGACACAAAAGTATCAGGGTAAGCAAAAAATTTCATGGTGCTTAGTAGGGAGGAGTTTATTACCCTCAATGACTTGAAACATTTAATGAATTAGCTAGACTAGTCCCAATAACACCTGTCTTGTAGTTCTTACATGATTTATGACTTAAATACTAACTTAAAGTAATTTTTGGACATATTAGGTGTCAAAACTAAAGTAATATTTATACTGATGGGGATCCTGTACACCGTCGCCCATGAACAATTTTCATAATTAACCGTAGCCCCTACTCATCGAGGTGGCTCGTGCTCGGTTCGTGTCTTGACATTGAGCTTTTGTTGATCAAGCTTGTTACGCTTCTTCGTGTCTATTTAAAAGAAATATTAAATAAAAATTATCAATAAAAATTAGATTAATGAGTTAATAAAAATATATTAGTTACCATCTCAAATGCGCTCCAATTTCGTTCACATGCCGAGACCGAGCATGTAAGGCTAAGAACCTTAGTGACCATTTTCTTCAAGAGTGGACATTTTGTCACGTAATCCACTCCATAAGCCGCTCACTAGTCTGCTACAATAAAAAATACTAATTAGGTATATTTTTAAAAAAGAAGAAATATTTAATTAGAAGAATGAAATATAATAAAAAATAAATTATAAACATCACTTACAAGGTATTTTGGCATCTCTATGCCGAACCAATATATCTCTTCCGAACATCTCTTCATCCTTCTTGTATTGGTCCAAAGAATTGTTAATCCGATCTTGTTCACCTTGGTCTGACACCATCTTCTCTAAAACGTCAAGAAAACAACTCATATCTGTTACTTCCTCCACACCCCGATTAAGACGAGAAATAGATCACAAATTTAGGATGAATGCAACATAATACAACAGGGTAGACATTTAGCTACCCCAGCGCTTCCCCACAAGAATGGATTGATAGAGACGAGATTTGTACATACTATTATTTAATTCAATTTTTTCTATAGCTTTTTCCATAAATTATATAGCCCCTAGGGGGCTTCTCATCACCATTAACAAATCGTAGTACTTCTACGAATGGTTGTGAGTCTATAAGTGACTGAACAACATTATTCGAAAATGAGTTCTCGTTAAGATGGTTTGTACCACCCACTTCCCTCCAGCCTTCTTTGACCAAGCTCCATTCCCCTTTTGGGTGGAAGTTACGGAGCTTCTAAGCTCTTCTCTTTTAGCATATATATTTTGTAACTTCAAAAGGCCGTAGCAAAACATGTAATGGCGGGGCGTTGTAAATTGTCACCAATTGCTTTGCACATATGGTGAAGTAGAAGTCTATGCTTATACATGTACACTACTACCTTCCTAGCCTTAACAACGATTTTAATATGAATTTTGCTTATGTCTTCTAATATTAGGTCTAAACAATGGGCCGCACATGAGATACAATATATGTGTGGTCTCTTAGCCATTAGTAGCCTACCCGCTACCACGTAGTTTGCTGTGTTGTCTGTGACAACTGGGGACAACAACTTGGACACTAATTTCTTTTTTATCACCTCATCTATGAGGGAAAAGTGATGTTCGGTTGTGTGAGAATGAGCCAAAGCATCTACGAATTTTATGAACATAGTTCCAGTAGGATAATTTGTCAAAAAGGTAATTATTGACCTTCCGGCCCTATTAGTCCAACCGTTGGTCATTAGTGAGCACCATGTCTTTCAAGCCTCTTGATACTCCTCGAGATAACTTTTTGTGAAGGTCACCTCTTTTCTAAGACATGCATGTCTTATCTCATGATATGTGGAAGGTTTTAGGCCGGGTCCAAATTGTTCAAGAGCTTCAACCATAACTTTGAAACTCTTCAACTTTACGGTATTGAATGGAAAACCAGCTTGGCACATTCAATTAGCCACATATTGAATGGTCGTGGCTGGGCCGTTCGCTTTAAACCTATTTTCTGTAGTGGTTTAGGCTGGGCCCTTAACTCTATCGTCTGCCATCTGCTCGGGATGTGGTCTACAAGAGAAGAATTTCTCTATTCCCTTCCCTCTTGAACCACATGCTCTTTTCGAAGGTGCTTGTCTTATACTATGGCTACGAGCTATGGAGGGAGTAGATCTACCATCTAATTCCTCTTGCTCTTTATCAACATCATAACTACCCCCTTCATTGTAATCTTGTAAAACTACTTCGTCATTATGTTTGGTCCTCGAAGTCCTATCCATTGACTCGCAGATCTCCCTTCGAATCTTGGATGTGACATTAGGACATACCTTGACATTCAATCTGGGGTTGCCAAGCTAGATGTTGCTTGTGTCTCCCTATTCCCCTTATGCTTACATGGGGGCATAAGGTACATTGCTCATATTTTCTTCGGTATCACTTTTGTAACGTCCATATTTCCAACTCGGATCGTTTAACTTCTATCTAAGAGGATCGTTTGAGGACGTAGACATATTGACGATGTAGTTTAAAGAAAGTGGGGTTGGGTACTAGCGTTGGATGTGTCACTTGGGTGGAGAGATGATCTATGAAAAAAGGGAAAAAATCAAATAAATGAGGTGTATAAAGGAGAAACAAACTATAGAGAATGTTAAATAGTAAAGTAAATTCTAACTCTGGACTCTTGAGTGTTTCTTCCCTTTTAGCTTGAAGAATGAAGATGGAGGAAGGAAGAGTGTGTGGCTATGAGCTCTTCTTCAATCAATCATTCGTTAACTACAAAATATTATCAACAAGGATGAGAGAGAGAGAGAGAGAGAGAGAGAGAGAGAGAGAGAGAGAGAGAGGAAGTGTTAGGACGACAAAAAAATAAAAAAAGCCCCAATGGTCATAAATATGGCCTTTGGAGACTGTATGCGACCGCATACTGTTGCATATGCCACAGTATGCTATCGCATACAATCCTAGATCGCATATGCCATCATGGCATATACGATCCCACTTGTAAATCTGGCATATGCAATCGCATAATGGTGTATGCAATCGCATATGACAACAATGGTCCCACTGGACATTTGCCTACCACTCGCTCAAGTTGAAACAACGTTGTCGCACATGGTCCCAGCTAGAAGCCTCGCTCTAAGCACACATGCGCAATGTGGTCATAGTGCGGTCCTTGCCTCCTACCAATGAGATAAGGTGATTCTGGAAGGGCCTTCCAATGCAACAAAGCCCGAACAAAAACTACATCCTCATGGTCACGGGGCTTGATATTGGCTGAGTACAGCCAAATTATAGGCCATCATGATTCCCTATGATATATAGGGGAAATTCTGAAGTCAAACATATTGGTTGGACATGCTGCCAAAGTAAGCCTTTGCAAGGTTATTTGGGCCACATGATGGACACATCCAAATTATTGAATCAACACCATGATGCCCACAATACCCCACCTTGGTAGGCCTTCTCAACCCCCATAGCACCATCCTTGGTAACCCACGACCTAGGTCCTTGTGGCTCAGCAACACCGCTACAACTGCATCCAAGATGCAGCCATACCCGCACTCATGCCCACATGACCAACTAACGAAGCCATGCGGCCTTCCCGCTTTCCCACACTAGTGCACAGTGGTGGCTGCAATGGTCATCAAGTGTGAATAAGTTCCAGTGCACATATGTAGGTGGTTGGTTGGATTTTTATTAACATGTACCTCAGGTGTGGCTATGTCACACTGCACATAGTTGGTCCTTGTACTAAATATTTACTTCATAGTCGTGTGTGTATACCGTGTTCGTGCATCCGAAATAATTCTGAAACTTATAAAAAAGTTACAAAAATACGAGAAATTTTACTAAGTGGTAAATGCTGCGTGAGAGATAAGTTCGAATCTAATAACGAAATTAAGAGAACAAGATAATTTAATAAATAGTAGAAGATAATTTGCTTGACTAGGCATGGAGGAAACATTATTTGAGAATTAGGACTTATGTAAATTCAGAAGAAATTCAAAAACTGGATGAACAAAAGATAAAAAATCTGCTAATAAATTACCACCTAACTTATTTGCAGTGGTTTTAAAACTGGATCAGATTGACAATTTGACCACAGTTCGATCAGGCTTGTGGTCCAATATGATGGAAGTTTGGTTCCGATTATGGGTCTGCACTGGACTGCTGAACCGTCTGGTCCGAGCGTTGAACCATGTAGTCCGAAGAGTTTGAGGAACCGTCCTAAGTCTTGCACCATATATTATGGCCAAAATAAGGGTAGAAAACACATTCTCGGTCGAGGAAAATAAAAAATAATCACAAACCATTGGTCCATGAAGCTGTGGGTTTTTACTTTTTGTTGTTACTTTAGTATCTATTGTATATAAATGTGTGCTTTATAAACCATGAGCATATTTATGCAGTATATATAGACACACACGCACACATAGATATTTATGGATATATCTAGATATAAATACACACACAGACACAGACACACACACACACACACAATCTGAACAACTTTATTTTAGCGTTAGAAAGTGTTTTATAATTTATCACTTAATTTTATTTTTCTTAATTTGTAGTAATTAATGGCACTACTATATGTTGTACATAATAAATAAATTTCTTACTCAATGCTTGACGAACCATTGGTCCATCAAGCTTTGGGTTTTTACTTTTTCTTGTACCTTTAGTATCTATTTTATATAAATGTGTACTTTATAAACCATGAACATATTTATGCAGTATATATACACGCACACACACACACACGCACACACACACTGTCTGAACAATGGTTAAACTGGACCGGTCCATTTTACAGTTTGGGCTCCGGTCCGGTTTTAAAAACATAGATTATTTGTTTTTCGGAATTTCACCTTTCCATTTTACAGTTTGGGCTCCGGTCCGGTTTTTAAAACATATATTGTTTGTTTTTCAGAATTTCACTTTATTTTAGCTTTAGAGAGTGTTTCATAATTTATCACTTAATTACAGTGTTCTTAATTTTTATTAATTAGTGGCACTACTATATGTTAAATATCATAAAAATATTTGTTACTCAATGGTAGATGGTCTATGTGATCCAATGTTTTAATAGCCTACGCTATGCGCCTCGTACTGTAGCACTCCCTAAACGCTGCGTAGCACACCCATCTAGCTTTTAGCCTATGTAGCTTGACTATAGCATATGCTACAGTCTATATAGCATGCGCGATTGCTTGTAGCATAGGCTATAACTATGTAGAATATGCTACGGCATATTAGTTTAAAGATTTTTTTGTTTTATTTTTTTATTTTTTTATTTTTTTCTAGTTATAAAATTGCGACTACATTTTAGAACCTATGGGCTTCAAAACTTTTTTCGTTAGGAGCAGAGCTTCTAGCATACACTATAACTTATTTGTCATGTTCTACTTATGAAATGTTACTCATATCATACAATTTTTTCCCATTTATTTTATAATTTTTTTTATATACTTTTATCCTATTTTTAAATTTTTATTTTATAAAAATTAAATATTATGAAAAATCATGAAGCTTACGCTTCACTATGGGTTGAATGCTAAGCTATGCGCTATTCGCTATTGAAAACATTGGCGTGAACCAACTCTGAAGCTAATAAAAAAGTGAACAGAACAAGAAAATTTAAATAAATATTTAAGAAATAATTCTTTGACTAGACATGAAAGAAATATTATGCAAATTTAGGAAAACTTCTAACGTTGGAGAAACAAAAAAAATACAAAATCTACTAATAAAATTTCACCCTAAGAAAAAGAGAACACTTTCAAAATTTTACCTTGTTTATTTTGTGAAAATGTTAACTTCAAACATTCGAGAAAAAGAAGATACAGAATCTGCTGATAAAACATCATCTAAGGGTGCGTATGGGAATAACATTTGATTGGAACTGGATTTGTGTCAGTCAAATCCAAATCTGTCTTTTGGGTGACTTATTTCTAGCATTAGATTTAGAATTGTCCAAATCCAAGTCATTTGCAAATACCAGATGATAGACTAAAATTTGTGATTTTAAATAACGCCTTATATGCATTATTTCAATTCCAACATGAGCATTTGATTTCAGAGATATTCAGGAGCTTTAATCTGGTGAGAGAGAAAAAATGAATCACTTCTATGGTGAAACAATTTGCGGCAAGATCTAAGTACTCTAACATGCTACAGTTCAAACTGCCTTTACTGAATCCATATAAGTAATTCGATCCAAAATCAATCTTTCCACGAAAGATCATAGCTATAATCAAAAGAACGAATTCCCGCCAAATTGATGTTACGTAACTTATTCTTGTCACTGATCCTGTGGAGTTACAAAAAATACTGGTGAAATCGCAGATGAGGACAATGGATCTCCAGTTCACGATTCAAAAGTATTTGAGTTTAAATCTTGAAGCGGTGATTTCAATTCCTGTAGAATCTGAAGTTCATCGGATCTCACCAATGTTACCTAGGCACGTGGCATGGGTGCAGCGTCAAGGTGTTACAGATGTTTGGCACGCCAATTACTAAAAATTCCAATACGGCGGCACGATCTTAAGAAAAATACAATTAGAAAAAAATAGAACATGCATAAAAAAATTAAAAATTGAAGGGAAATTTAGAGAGCGAATTGAGATATGTCATGTAAAGATACATAATGCATGCCATGGACCTAACTAAAAGTACCATATATTATTGACTCCCCCAAGTTCACACACCGGATCAATGTGCTCCTTTGGAGACATACTGTAAAGACCCAAAATCCCCTTTAGAGCATAACAAAGGATCTCAAGTCATCACATACATATCATAATCGTGAAACATCATTTATTATAACGATACATGAAAAATAGGCCAAATTATTTTGTGAATCAAAGCCATAAATGTCAAACAACTCGAGTATCCAAACGGTCAGAAATTGATAAGTCGCCCATGACAGCCGTATGTCATTATAATAAGCCCTCCAACATCACTATCACATGCAAATAAAATAGTAGCAAAATAAAGTAAATGCTTGATTTACTATGTCTCTCGAGATACTCACTAGGAGTGAAACTAAACTACGGTTTGACTCTCAATTTCAATAAGAGTAATCTCCTGCAGCGGAAAAGCTTTAAAAAATTAAAGTTGTGAGTATACAAAACATAGTAGTTATAATAACTTCAAATACAACATTCAACCATACTTATGAAGAAATCAGACAATTGGAAAATAGTCTTCGGGATTCTCGTCAGTGGCACCCTCTTCTACGAAATCCTCTTCGTAGCCCTCCTGATATTGATTGATAGAATTTGTCGACATAAAGTTGGAGGGTGAGCAAAAATTTCCACGTTGCACAGTAGGGGTACTTAGCGTACTCCATAGATCGAGCTCAAACTTGGGTTTTCAACCATCATATCTCAATACAGTTCATTAATCTTAAGCTTGCCATATTATTTTAAATGAATATGGAAAGCTTAAGTGTCTAATACGACTGACATCTGATTTTCCAGAAAATTTTATTAATGAACTAATTCGATACTCACGTAATGCATAAAATCTATCCATAAAACATATACTGATTTCATAAGCATATGATTGTGCCATTTTAGCTGCCTACGTACCCAAATCGGGATCAAGCTAACCGTAGTTCAAATACTTACCATTTTCATAATATAATTGATGCATAAGAGGGACCCATATTGCAATAAGGGTCATAGGCATCATTTAACCCAATAGCCGCATCTTTTCACGTTGAAGCAATTCTATACGTCCCATTCCATATAGATAAAACTTTCGGATCGGATGGCTCGATCAGGTCTTGTGAAATCCTGTGTTGGCAACTACACTATGGGTAGAATGTAATATAGCTTAATCTTATTGTTGAATTCGTAATTAACTTAAAACGTGTTAGAATTTCTTCATTTCCACAACTTACATCTCGACCATATCTTAGATTATTTCGCCTATGGCTTAATTCTCGTAGCTTATCTTAACTTATCTTATCTCGCCTACGGCTTAAGTCCCACGGCTTAGGTCTCGCGATTATACCTTTAGTTTCACGGCTTAAGTCCCGTTAACCTTCTTAAATTAGCTTATCATGTCTTGGATTAGAATTCAGAATTTGATTTTATCCTGACCACAGTCTTATGAAAATCTAAAGCCTTTGCTTTGATGCCAACTCTGTAACGATCCAAAATCCCCTTTAGAGCATAACAAGGGATCTCAAGTCATAGCATATATATCATGATCACGAAGCAACATTTATTATAACGATACATGAAAAATAGGCCAATTTTTTTTGTGAATCAAAGTCATAAATGTTAAACAACTCGAGTTTCCAAACAATAAGAAATTGATAACTACGTTGCCCATGACAGCCGTATGTCATTATAATAAGCGCTCTAACATCACTATCAAATGCAAATAAAATAGTAGCGAAATAAAGTAAATGCTTGATTTACTATGTCTCTCAAGATACTCATTAGGAGTGAAACTAAACTACGGTCTAGCTCTCAATTCCAATAAGAGTAATCTCCTACAGCGGAAAAGCTTTAAAAAAATAAAGTTGTGAATATATAAAGCATAGTAGTTATAATAACTTCAAATACAACATACAACCATACTTTCGAAGAAATCAAACAGGTAGAAAATAGTCTTTGAAATTCTCGTCAGTAGCACCCTCTTCTACGAAATCATCCTCGTAGCCCTCTTGATCATGTTTCAAATGTAAGTTGTATTATTTTAAATGAATATGGAAAGCTTATAGTGTCTAATACGATTGACATTTGATTTTCCAGAAAATCTTACTAATGAACTAATTCGATATTCACGTAACGCATAAAGTCTATCCGTAAAACATATATTGATTTCATAAACATATGGTTGTGCTATTTTAGCTGCCTACGTACGCAAATCGGGATCAAGCCAAGCATAGTTCAAATACTTACCATTTTCATAATATAATTGATGCATAAGAGGGACCCATAATGCAGTAAGAGTCACAAGCATCATTTAACCCGCTAGCCGCATCTTTTCACACAGAAGCAATTCTTGGCTTATCTTATTTTAGCTTTTTTGCGGCTTAAGTCCTACGACTATACCTTTAAGTTCACGGCTTAGGTCCCATTTACCTTATTCTTATAGGTCCACTGCTTAGGTCCCGTTAACCTTCTTCTTAAATTAGCTTAGCTCATCATCCTTATTCTTAACACCATAACATATCCAACCTATCAGTTTAAATCGTAATTTTAAATAACAGGCACATAGATCATAGCCTAAGGCTATGTATAGTAAGACGAGAATACCTACCGTCTATAGTCCAACTCATATCACCGAATGCAAACATCCTACTATGTCACCGAAGGCTGTGGACCTTCTACTAATCACCAAAAGCGAACCTCCTACTAATCACCGTCTGTTCTAGCAGTTGTCAAATCACCAGAGGCGAACCCCTTACAAATCACCGGATACAAACATCCTACTAAATGGACTCAGTATTAAACATAAATCGTTAAATAACCCAATTGCTTGTCAACTAAGAATAATTTTCGCACATCGTCTTTATTTTTCTTAATTTTGGTCCATATCATAGTTTCGTATAAGTTTAATTCACCTTAGATGTTATTCTTACATGTCATCTTATTGTAACTTACCATATCAACCGTATGTCATAGTATAATAGGATAATATATTTTAATAATATTGAAGTTTGGAGGATTAAATGAGTCCACGAACACAACCATTGTATCCGAAAGACTCAAGAACCCGACAATGGAGTCTTAATTTACTGAAATCGGGCATTGGTATGAATAGATGCATTAAATATGTAGTAATTGGATTATTATAGAAAGAAATCATTTGATTGCAGATAATCGATAAGTCATTAGGTCAAACGGATAGCTCTATTGCGTCAAGAACACGTCAAAACCTCAAGATAAGTGTTGGCCGTGATTGAAACAAGTCTATCATATGATAAATATATATATATATATATAATTAAAATTTCATAAATTTAAAGGTTATTAAAAAAAACCTTATAGTATAATTTCTATTAATTAATGTCAATTTTTGGTATGTCAGGTGTGCAAATGGACTGCGCTAATGCATCTGCAACACTGAAAAGCTTCAATTTCAAGTCCTAATTCATTTTAAATGGATGCCAATGTTGGAAAATATCTACCATTTAATTTTAACCTAAGTTTATAAATATTTTCTACTTATAAATAAAGGGTAGTAGCTTTTATCTCATAAACGATTAAATGTACAACTAAACGAACTATGCCATCGCATCTGAAACACTGAAAAACCTTAAGATGCATCCCAATTCTTCAAATTTGGTTTGCGTGATTTTTAAAATTAAAAATACGTATTTTTTATAGTTTTGAACTTGATGTTATAATATCAATTAACTGAAATATGAATTAGGGGTTTAATTCATCAAAATCAATCCTTCGGATTGAAAATAAAAATAAAATAATTAGGAGTAGGTCATTGGACCCAACCTCTAATTTTACCTCTAGGGACCTTGATCACCAAGTCAAAGTTTTGATAAATCAACGGTTTTGCTCACTGATTGCTACATTAACCTCCCTGGTATTTATTCATAAATTCTGAACCGTAAGATCTAAATATCACCCCATTTCATGCGGAGTCCATTTATGTTAATTTTTTGATGTGGTCCTACCGTCCCAATATAACTAAAATATAAGGGTGGTCTTAGATAGGGGTTGCTTCATGTTCTGGT
Organism: Chloranthus sessilifolius; assembly: GCA_021018995.1. Taxonomy (NCBI): domain Eukaryota; kingdom Viridiplantae; phylum Streptophyta; class Magnoliopsida; order Chloranthales; family Chloranthaceae; genus Chloranthus; species Chloranthus sessilifolius. The sequence continues at coordinate 88,487,091 of CM037595.1, forward strand.
GTAACTCTAATGCATTGAATCTGAACCAAAGAAAGGTTCTACCCGTTACCCAGCTCCATTGGTGAGGCGCTCCTTCACAAATCTACTGTGATGCTAACGGATCAAGGTCGGCCAATTCGACGGTGAGGAGCGCCTGCTGGTCGGCCAAGTTACAAGTTTTTGACTGGTGACCGACCGGTAGCGTCCGGCGGCCGACTGTCTGCCAAAAGGTTGTCCACCTCTTCCTTTTTTTTTTACTTCACAGAAAGCAGAATGAGGAAGGAGCTTTCTTCTTCCTTTGGCTTTTTTTTTTTTTTAAGAAAACAGAAGGTTGGGGAAGGAATGCTCTTCTTTTTTTTGAAAATTTAAGTTGCAGAAAACCAGAAGAAGTCTTCTTCTTCAACATTGTTTTGTTTTTATTCTTTTGCTGTAGCAGCAGCTTTAAAGAAGGAAACTACTTTGTTATTTGCTATTTATTTACATATCTCTATGTACATTATATTATTATTAGTATTATTATTTTCTTTTTGCTTTGAATGATGGTGGAGGAAAAAGTGGAAGAGATGGGATTTGGTTCACCTATAACTCACACACATGCTTATATATATATATAAAATTATAGGTATTACTATTTTTCAATCTTCTTCTTCACTTGAGTTCCATTTATGGAGTTTCAACAAACCCCCCCCCCCCCCCCCTCCTATAGAATAAACAAAATCTATAGAATACTCTAAAATTACCCCTGCCTTGGATCCTAACGTTACGAGTGAAGGTTTGCTTTGGGTCTTGAGCTTTTACCCTTCGCTCGTATCCCTTTGGATCCGATTTTCTTTGAGGTGTGGACTCTATCCATTTTCGACAATAACAAATTTGAATTAGAAAAAACTTATTATTATTATTATTTTTATTAAAGGGTGGGTTTCGGTATTAGGCACTAACACCAATCTTTTTGTGTTTGCGAATCTAATTCGAAATAAAAGTGGGGCGGTACACATACACTGCATATCTTATCCTTCTTCATTTTCAACTTCAATTAATTATAATGATCCCCATAGTCGCAACGGAAAATGACCATAAAATAGCTCACATTTTTTTTTCCACCATTCTTCATTGTGCAAATATATTCAGATAGCATGAGCCATACTGGTAGTTTCTTGACCTGCAATTTAATGATTTTTTCACAGAATTCTGTGACAGATCACAAAACTCCATGTACCACCGAAAATTTGCGATCTTACGATCATAACTCATAAAAATATCTATTTGCATTAAAATTAACCTTAATCCCTTAAAAACTCTCGTGGTTTCTACGTTTTCAATTATTTCTCCATACATCGTCTCGTAAGCCTCGTAACTTTGAACTCTCACCAAATCCTCGCTCCGGAACTCGAATCCTTGTCTCGAAACCCGATTCCTCGCAATCAAATTGTCGATTCACTTCCAACGTCTTCAATCATTCTTGAAACTCGCTCTAGATCGCTTCCTAGCACTCGATCATGTGTCCCACGATCAACCAATTCTCCTTCAGCTGGCCAATATGTGTATACGGGGCTGTGATTGGAGTACCCTTTCTTCTATGTGAGGTGGGGTGAGCTAAGGTTACATCTATTGTAGTTTCCACCTGACGGCATTGTTTTTTGAAGGTTAATGCCATATGACCAATGCATATGGCAGTTGAAGGAGATTAGGTAAAATATTAATGTTATTGTATTGTAATGGTGATGCTATATAGTAATATATAATAAATGACAGGTTCAAGTTGCTCAATGGCAAACTATAGAAGAAAATAGTAGAATATTCAATAAGATTCGATTTTGATTGGTACCTTTGCGTTACTCGCTCAGCTCATTACTTCGTTTCGCCCCTTCCAGCAAAGGCTTTGGTTTTGATCTTCCAGCATTTCACACTCCCTCTGGCGATGAAGAATAGAAACTTTAGGAAATCCCCGTTCCAAAACATTCACATAGGTCCTCAGGCGGGATTGAAAAGGGGACGTAAAGAGTCTATTTACCTTAAAAATCTTCCGGAATGTATCTCTTCGGGGCCCGGAGAACAAATAGATGTGGGGAAGAGGGATTGTCATGAGTCACGAACTGTTCTTTCTGCTGGTTATGAGGAACAGGGATCGCCTGACCTTGCTTTGGAACCCTATTGCTGCTTAATCACAACAGGTCTTAAAGACCTGGCCCCACTAACCAGTACTTAAGCCCACTATGGGGTCTTATTAGGTGTTAAATTAGTCCAAAGGCCCTATTTCTAACTCTAAAAAGTTCACAATTAATGTCTAAGTGTCAACTACCCAGTCTAATTCAAAGTCAACATCTTCCTAAAATCTGGGTCCTTGAAAAACATAAAAATTTACTAAAATTTTTGTAAAAATCTCTATTTACACAGCAAAAATTTAGGAAAACACCCAAGTATGCATAGCTGAACAAAATCATCCAAAGCACATAATCAATCATCATTAAAACCCAATAAATAATCATGAAAAAAGGCAAAAGAAAAGTCCGGTCATTACAATTATACAAATGGTTTTCAAGGACCCAAGCCTTTTATTTTATATGTTACTAAACTTTATACAATTTTTTGTTATAAAACAACGGTTCATTTTATCGTGTCAAATTGAGGAACATTTTGATGGTATTATGTGGTATTTTTCATACATGTCTAGAAGTATCGTGCTGAGTTGAGGAGTGTCCAAGTACCACCAAGTGTCAGCACGGCGAAAATCTTAAAGGTAGAAGTGCCTTGGTAACACTGGATTTCACACCCAAAAAACGACCCAAAAAGCAGATCAGTTGTAGAAAGAAAAGAAAAATGTTGAAACTCTGGGATGAAAAATATCCTTCGCCGACATTTTCATGTGAATGCAGAGAGAGCAAGAGAGACATTTGTGCTTTTTTCGTTCAGGACTGGAAATTTGCAAATGTAGGAGAAAGTGCAAATTTAAGGCACGTGTAGAACCTGAAGTTTACAAGTCTAGAATCAGAAGATAGATGGCTGCCCATGAAAGATTGTTGTTAATTTCATACACGTTCAAATATTATACTTTCTGATCAGTGAGTATAAATTGCCAAACAAGACATTTGGAAATCCTCACTTTAAATCCAAACTTACTTAAAAGTACATCCAAATGAATAGTTTCTAAATCCATGCATTTCAAATCCCCGGATTTGAGATACAAGGACCAAATCCAAATCCTCATTCCCAAATGCACTCTTAACTTTATTTGTCTTTTGAAATTTCATTGGAAAAACAAAGGACTGTATTTGTTTTTCGAAATTTCACCGGACATATTGGCTGTCTTTGGGATTGCTCTTTGGAGGCAAAGAGTAGCGCACTTAAAAGAGCAGGTTTAAATTGCTCTTTTAAAGAGAACCAAATTCGGCTCTTTTACTCCCCGAATGTAAGAGCACTTACAACCAACCACAGTCCCATTCTAAAGTGCTTTGCACCAGAGCAGAAAGCTGCTCTTTGCCTCCAAAGAGCAATCCCAAACACAGCCTTTGTGCCTTTGGCATAGAGCTGTCAACAGTCAGCCGGGCTTTTGATAGACCCCATTATTTTTCGACCCTAAAGCTAGGCCTGAACCTGGCCCAAGTACTTTTATGTTCGAGCTTTTAGTGCCAGCCCGACCTTTTACCCTGAAAATTAGGCCCGAACCCAGCATGGATATGAAACCAAGTCGGGCTCCAACCCACTGCTTTTGGGCTCAGGTTTTTTATTTAAGGCTATACCCGGCCTGAATCGGGTTGGGTCAGGCAAGGGTCGGGCTGAAGCCTGACCCGTTGACAGCCGTACTTTGGAAATTGTTTTTGCAATGATTGCTTAAGTTTATTTTATTAAATTTCTTAATAATCGACACTTCTATGTTGAATAGAATAAACATTTTTTATTTCTTTAATCTACTAGTATGGATGTGCTGATGTACACGACTTCTCCAATTTTCCGAACTTAACACATATAGTTCTCCAAATTTCAGAAACTAAAACATCATGATATATCTTTTTCTGCTGTGACTAATATACTTTATTATAATAAAAATTAAATACAACCAAACATTAAGAAGAGGGACAGAACTAGAATTATTGCTATTTGTTTTACTACCAAGTTGATGATGTAATTTACAGTTCAATATACCTGTTCATTTAGGATACAGGTCTTTCCGGTGAAACTTGGAACCTCTATTTTCGTTGTATTTTCAAGAGTTGCTGCAGATGTGCAGTTTGGTTATGTTACTTTACCTGCATGAAAAATTTAGTATATACCCAAATCACATAACTACATATAAATAGGTAAATTGTTTAATAGTAATAATATTGTTCACTAATTTAACAGCTGTATAGCAATGCATACGTCTAGAAACTTCTGCATAGGCTTCTATAAAAGCTTGATTGTGATTTTATCTTGAAAGGGTTTTTATTTTTCTTGCAAACAGGCCAACATTCCCTTTGTTGATTTGCATTGCCAATAAAAAAAAGGATTATCCTTTAATCTCTTGAACCTAAATGTGATATGTGATATGGTTTCGTCTTCCATTGAGCGTCCTCCAAGATTGTGGAAAACCTCCAATTGGCAGCAAGACACCAAATTGATGACAGAAAGAGCATGGGTGCATTGCTTAGATCATATTCTTAAAAAATTTTGGAAAACTCATTTATACCATGTATTTGTTGAGCCTTGAAATCTGAACTATTGAAATCAGTCAAACTTTGACGGAAGCTTAAAGATAATTTTTTTGAATTTTGTTTTTAAAAAATTAATCTAACCTAAACCCCTTGCTACACATGGAACCCAACCAGCGTTTTGGTGGAACTTGGAGCTCCACGATCTCTTGGAGGGCGAAACCAGATCCCTATATATATGTTAAGTGAGTGTAGTTATGTTTAGTCCCACATTGGTTTTATATATATATATATATATATATATATATATATAGATGTTGAGGCTAGTTTGCCTTCTATATAAAGGGCATACCTGTTGTAACTTGATTACGCCTTTAGTAACAATGCAGTCCTTTATGTGTCATTGCTCTCTCTACTCTCTCCCTCTTCTTCTCCATCTCTCGCTCTCTCTCATAAACTGTAATTACGGTACTCTCATCTTTTGTTAGTTTATCATTATATTAAATTTTCAATTTTAACAACATATGTGTGTGTGTGTGTGTGTGTGTGTGTATATATATATATATATATATATATATATATATATATATATATTATTTTTTATTCTTCTATAAATAGATATAGATAAACATATTATTGAATGTTTATGTTTATTGATTGTCCCCCTATTCCCAATGTCTTAATATGTTAATAATGCAATTTTTTTTAACTTCCATGATATTATCACACTTCTAAGTTTTAAGATTTGGCATTATCTATTCTTTTTTCATCTCATCTTTAATAGCCGCCTATTGATTTTATGTTCTGTTTTCTAGATCTTTGGTTTTCTCGACGAGGAAATGCAAGGATCCGTGACATTTAGACAGGTAAACTTGATGCATATGCTAGATGCCATTCTTGTAAATGTTCTTAAAGAAGTTTCACAGATCATCTTTCTCAATGGGTTGTCATCTTATGTTGGAATCTGAAAATTTTTCCTTAAACCTGCATCCCTGGAGACTCGAAATTACTAACTTTTTTTTATGGTTGTATGAAAGTTGTTGACACCATGTGCCAAATAATATTTCCAGGATAGTTTCGTTGTCTTCTTTAAATTACATACATTTCAAATAGCTCCTTGACTGTGAATTGTTGACAACTATCAATGATTAAGGGCCAGCTTGGACCATGCTTTGAAAACCCGAAAACTAGACTTGACTCGAAAGTTAGTTGGGTCGAATTAACTTGAAGACTCGGATAAATTCAACTTCCTCTGACTCGGTAATTTAGTAAATATTTTTTTACAAATGTATGTTTTATACAAATACCAAAATATTTCACAATGAGTAGTTTAATACTTTTTAAAAAGATAAGGTTTCTAAAACCTTATCTTATCAAAACATTTTATATATAACAGAAGTTTATGAACCCTGGTTGCATCAGCCTAACAAAGTTTCAATTTGACTTGGACTCAACTCGAAATCCTGGCGAGTTGAGTAAGTCGGCCGAGTTACTCGATGACTCACTGAGTTTTAGGACTATGGTTTGGACAGAAAATCTAACTGGAACAGATAAATAGTGTATCCACTAAGTGAGAAAATACAAAGTAGGGCTCTCCCACTTCATTAGTGGTGAACAATTTGTCCTACATCATGATCACTGTTGTTTCAAGTAGGGAGTTGAAAGAACGCATTGGATAGCCCTACTTTGGATATTTCACTTGGTAGCCTTAACATTTATTTAATCTAAGTAGATTTCTTGTCTAAAGAGGCCCTAAGACTACAACCATTTTCATAAAAAATGATTTTATCATACTTTTTGTCTGTAAGAAGATCAGGCTTTTACAGTTAACAACTAAGAATGATCTTATCTAACCTTTTGACTATTGGAAGCACTAAAAGACACCTTTTGATGTGATATTAGAGGAATAATTATCCAAAAGAGAAGAAATAACTTACTTGATCCACTAAGACTCGTATGAAACTTCAATGTTTTAATTCATGTGGAACCCCTTTTGTAAGCCCAATAATCATTATTGGATTTTTTTAATTGTAACCTAATCTCTGTTCTCTTTCTTTCCATCTTCTTTCTTCCCTTTCTTGTCTACGTCTTCTCCATCTTCTTTTGCACCAAGATCAGACAAAATTCCGTTTGCTTCCTATTCCCAATAATGCCTAGATATGGTTTTGGATTTTAAATTCGGAGGTAAAAGGGATATGATGTATATAATAGTGGTTTCATATCATAACATACCTTCCTACTCTGACCATCAATCCGAATTTGGTCCACATCACTGAACATTCCACCTGAGTCCTTGTTTGTACCAGGGGATACTGACTCGGAATTAGTGATGGGGATCCTGAGCTCGCAGAATCAATCTAAGTCAGCCGAAACCTACCCTTTAAGAAAACTGTGCTTCTTGGCTAAATCAGTAGATACATTTGATCTCTCTTTGCAGCTTAACATGCCATATTTGGGTATAAAATTGCAGTTTTTGCTCGGATCAGCTCATATAAGGAAGCAGCCATTATTTATGCAAGCTTGCGAAGTTGCCTTTGATGGATGTGATAGTGAGAAGAAAGGTTATATCACTCAGCAACAGGTAACCACTTTGTGTCGCTTTATGTACTCAACTCGAGGGTTTCTGTTTCTAATCCACTTTTGTTTGCAGTTAGGAGATGGTTTTCGATCTGCAGTACCAGATATGAGTGACGAAAATGTGAGTTATAATCTAGCTACTGGATTACCACCCATCACCATTAACTAGACGTCTTATTTTCAATCTCTTTCTCAACTTACTGCAGGTCTTCGAGCTATTTAATTTACTTGACATCGACAAAGACGGGAGACTGAGCCGGGATGACTTCATGACCTGCCTAAGAAAGAAGCCACTTCTAATTGCACTTTTCTCTTCTTATTGTTCAACATCTAATTGTTTTGTGACCCAGATTGGGGACTAAAGTCATGAACTGTACCTTTTGTCCAAATATAGACAGTGTCTGAATGCAGAAATATACAGAAATGTACTCCACTTCGTCGTTGGGTCCTGGTTAAGAGAAATGGTGCCTTTCCCTGGCACCTACAAAATAAATTTTGGAGTTTCTCATATCTTACTCAGATTTTTTTTCAATGGAAAAAATTTGAAAATCAAAATAATATAATACTAGAAATATACTTGAAAATCAAAATTATATAATATGCCTCAAGTTTCTCATATCCTTTAAAGATTTAGTGATGCAAATAAAGGTACCCTAAATAATATTATAACTGCCCAGCGGATGATTAGTGGGGAAGATGCTAAAATTTTTGTCCATTCTTCTCATATTCGATAATATGACAGATCGGCATGGGCTTTTTCTAAGGACGATACTCTTTTGTCAAAAGTGCATATGGTGTAGCCGACGCCGAGAGCTTGCTGAAAATAGTAAAAGGAGAGCCTCGTCGAGCATATCTCTTTTTAGCCCTCTTTGGAAGCATTTTTGGAAGGTTCAAATATCAAATAAAATTACAATCTTTGCATGGCGAGGGTGTTCCAACATCCTTCCTGTTAAGAAACTCTTTTATAAAAGAATCCAAAGCATTCTATCTATCTGCGATGTTTGTGACCACACTGTAGAATCTGTGGAACATGCTCTCCGAGATTGCCTAAAAGCAGCGGTTACGGGATTCAATTCTCCCCTAGGTATTATGCCCCACCTTCTCACTCATCTTAGTTTCAAAGAGTGGGTCATGGAGTTTATGTCTAGGCGAGCCTTGCTCACTTGGATCTCTTCTTTACTCTGGCTTGGGTGTTATGGAATGAAAGGAACAAAATCCTTCATGGAGAAAATTTGAGAGAGCCCTAGTCCATTGTCTGCTTAGCAACTAACTTTATATCCGATTTCCCATCGGTGGGTGTGAAACTTACTTCTATACCCACTGTCCCGGTCCGGGGTAGTCTCAAAACTTGGTCTCTGCCAACCTTGGGTATGTATAAGGTAAATTTTGATGGTGCTCGTAAAATTAGGCTGCTGGTATAGGAGTTATCATTAGAGATCACTCGAGGCATGTGATGAGTATCCTAGCAAAGAATTGCAAGAACGTCTCTTCGACTGATCATTGTAAGGCTATTGGTCTACTTGAAGTGGCTCAGTTTACTGCTGATACGGGATTTGGAATAGTCATTTCAAAGGTAACTCCTCTAGAATTGTTCATGTTAATGGTCGGGGTGATGATTTATCGGAACTCGTAAATCTTTCCGATAATGTCAAAATTGTTTCCACAATGTTTTGGTCGGCTCTTAGGCGCTGGTGAATAAATCAACAAATGGTGTAGTCGATGTGTTAGCCAAATTAGGTCTTAACGATAAATGTAATGAGGTCTGGCTGGAGGATACCCCTCCCCAGGTCTATGATATTGTTATTTCTGATTTTTTTGATTAAATAAAATGCTATCTTCTATAAAAAAATAAAAATAATAATAAAGCCAAGCGTGTTGAAGGAGGTAGGTATTGTTATTTGTTACCATTTCCTTCCAAGGGATTTAAAGACTGATATAGTCCCAGCCTGATGCATATGGGATATATCAGAAACGTATCAGCCAAACCGGCTGATATTAAAGTGTCCTTTTGTTATTTTAAATATATTATAAATATAAAATTATAAACAAATTGTCAAAAGGACATTTTTGACATTTTCTCAGCTCATATCCAATACATAACAGCCAATATTTGACCTATTCGACCCGATATATGGCCAGATATCGAATCGGAGGTGAATGATTGAGCCTAACCCGACACATATATATCTCACACATATCAGCCTCTATGTTTTTTATGTGGCCGATGTTTAAGACCAGATTCCTTCCACTCATTTACAGCTTCTTATCATTCATGGAGCAACACTTCTCATGGATCTCTCCATATTTTTTAATATTGGTAATCTTTGCCTTGCCTGGGCTTTGCAGAGAAATACTCAGCTGTAAGTTTGTCTAGGTGAGCTTCCCGTTGAAAAAGTGCACCACATCATCATCATTCAACCAATAGGTAAATCACATGACATAGCTTGTAGATTTCCAATGCGCATATCACTCTCATTTTTGGATGGTTGTTGATCGCCCTATCTTTATTCTGGCTGATTGTTGATTGACCTTGGGCATGTCGATTTGACACCTGATCTTAGATTGCACTATTGTGCAAACAATGATACCTAACATTGCACTATTTGTGCAAAAACGTTACCTACCACTGAGTGTAGCGTTTTCGTGCTTTTGTTTATATATATATATATACAAAGACCCTCAGTTAGTGAGCTAGTATTGAAATATATACAAAGACCGTCAGTGAGCTAGTATTGAACCCTGTGCTAGTGACATTTGGCAATGGGTGCCATGTGACAACCCCCTCCCCCTCCCAAAAAACATAAAAATTGAAAAAAAATCTTACCCACTATTTGTTCAAATGGTAGTCAAAGGGATAAAAAAATTCGATGAACGAGTTTTGTTGGGCTTCTTCACCCAAATTTGACCCCTTTTCAAAAGGCTAAAAAAGTTCTTTTTTAAAAATTTCAAAATCACGTGTCATGTGATATATAATAAGTGTTTTTTGGGATTCACGAGTTATGTGGCACATAAACTAGGTAGCAATGTAGCGTTCGGACGCTCCATCGCGAGCGACTCCTTAATTAACACACACACACTCTCTCTCTCTCTCTCTTTATATATATATATATATATATATATATATATATATATATATATATATATATCTTGGGTACCTCTAATAACATCAACCAACTCGCTGAAAGTACTTGCGTTCTCAGGGGCAAGTAAAATCCCCTCTTTTTTCAAATTACGGAAAACACCCACTTATTATTTAAGAATCAGTAGAAGTACCCGCTTCTTTCTCTTCTTCTTCTTTTTCTTTCCTTACTCTAACTCCGGGGATTGGTACAAATCTACCTCGTAAAATCCTCTTAAAGCCATCTGAATTCTTCTTTAAACTCTCTTGAAACCCACTTGAATCCACCCAAAGCTCACTTAAAAGCCCCTTGAAACCTATACGAAACCCTCTTGAAACCAAAACTCCCTTGAAGATGGGCATTATTGCCATCGTCATTGTGATTTGCTGGAGCTAAGGAAGAAGTCATCAATGTGACTTACCAGAGATAAATAAAATAAGAAGAATTCATCATCATCATCCCTGCAACTTCCCAGTGGATTTTGGATTGATTTTAAGTGGGGTTCAAGAGGGGTTCACTTGAAGAAGAAGAAGAAGTGGGTACTTCGACTAAACAAAGTAGGTGCATGATTTATGAAAAATGGAAAAAAAATATAAAGTTTTTAATAACAAGTGATTGCTTTCATTAAGTAGGTGCTTTAACTAATTTGATAGGTACTAATATGAGTACCCATATATATATATATATATATATATATATATATATATATATATAGGGTGCACCATTGTTTACAGGGCGGAAGGGTTTAAGGCACCTTTATATGCACCTGGTGAAATTGTACTCTGACCCTTGGGGATAACGTAATCTCACCAGACTGCTTGAATAAGAAGATATATATGTCATTCCAAAATCTTTCACACAAGGAATAATGAGATTATGGTTGTCCATCAAAAAATTAAATTTTAACACGGGGCACGCAAACATTTTGGTATGCATGCCTTGTGCAAATACGAACTAACCGTTTAATGTTATGCCCATAATTTCAAGATCCGTAGTGAGGAAGATTTGGATGACAAGCGGTTTCCATCATCCAATTAAAAGCAATCAAACGTGAGATTATCATTTCAGCTTTGGTGAGATTATAAATTTACTGGGTGCAAATAATAATGCCCTTGACTTTATTTAATTCGAACCGCTGAAAAGCCTTTCACACTCGAATCGTTCTAACGAACTTCAGCAGGAGTCAGTTTTTCAGAAAGTTAATGGCTACGATGTAAATTTCTTACACTACAGATCTTTAAAAGGCTCAATTGCTTTGAATTAAATAATAGAGATATTTTTTCACTCTAATCTCTTATACCATATATATATATCTTTAGTCACAGTCATCAAATAGTCATCAAACTACATTGCTAATTTTAACTATCGTTATGTTATATGCGCATTTTTGGCTCTTTTGTGTCTTTTAAATTGTCTAACTTTGGTGAGAAGATGCCCATATCCTTCTACCCAAGGATCAAAATTTCAGCCGAAAATTGATAATTCGGTCGAAATTTCGGTCGATAATTTCAATCTTATAAAAAATATGACTGAAATTTCGGTCCATATTATCAGTTTCGATAAATTTCGGTCCAAATCATCGTTTCGGTGAGGACTGAAACCGATAATTTGGACCGAAATTTCGATCATTTCGGCCAAAATTTTGATCCTTGCTTCTTCCTACTCTTCAAGCCATTAAAAATAATAAATAAATAAAATATTAGAAGAAAATCTAGGGTTGCATTAAATCCTCAGTGGCTGCGTATAACTTTGTTCCTTTTGGCACCCTTACCAATTTTATCATAGTGTGCTATGCATCTCATTAGTGCCCTGCTGTACACAATATTATAGCCAATGGGCTAGAACTCTAATAAGGGACAGTCAACAATTTTTGAGAGACAAATTTGTAGGAAGCTTATGTGGGGCTGCACACATAGTGGAGCCCAAGCACTACAGCCAGTCACGTCGCGCCACATAAGTTGTTCGCAAAATTTTTATATACCGTTTATAATTTTCCGTCTAACAAGAGATCTGCCATCCTTATTTTCTTAAATCTATCTTCATTGGCTTTTCTTTAATTAGTGATTACGGTTGTGTTTGGGACTGCGCTTTGGAGGCAAAGATCTAGCAGCACTCTGCTCTGGCAAAAACCGTAGTGTACTTTAATGCGGGATTATGTTTTGTTATAAGCATTCTTAGCTTTTCCTGAGAGTGAAAGAGCTGAATTTAAGTCTCTTTAAAGAAGTAATTTAGACATGCTCTTTTAAGTGGTTTGTACTTTGCCTCCACAGAGTAATACCAAACACAACCCTATTTTCCTTACCAGGTTACTAGTTTTAGTGATTATTCTTAGCAAATTATAATGTCATAATCTTTTATAGTAGTTAATGCGAGATTAATTATATAAAGTCATTTAAATTCTTTGAAAAAGGGAGTTAGAGTGAAATTATTTTTTTTCTAAGGTAATAGGAAAAAAAGAGTGGGTTTGATTCTCGTTCTCTATGTCATTTCTCAGCCTTATCTTTATAAGGTGTGGGTTGGGTTCTATTAATTAACCCTCATCACTATAGTTGGTATTCCCTCATGCTGCTCCACAACTGTCACATGTTTATGTGTGTTTGCTCCTCGGTTTTCGAGACTGTCTCGGCCGATTAGCTATATCAAAAAAAATAAAAGGTCGTGACTCCCTCCAAGAGTCAATTTCTTTCTCTTATTCTTCCATTTTTCTTTATCTTAGGAGCACTAAAAATCGTGCTATCGTAACTATCACAACATCACCTCTCCATCATATTCCTCTCCATCACATTGTGGCCACTACTTCATGCCCGTGACGCCTATTCTTCATCAATCATATCAACATAGCTCTTACTCACGGGGAGTTAAAGTCCCATATATATCGACATATCGGCTGGGTCCCAGGCCGATATTCAAGCTCCTTTTTAATTTCAAAATAAAGAAAAAATAAACAAAGTAAAGAAATTTTTTAAAAGGGCATTTTCTGTTTTGTTAGTCATATCCAATACATATCGACATATATAACCCAATATAGTCCGATATTTAACTTGTCTAACCATATATTTAACTCAATATAAAGTCTGGGTGCATATCCGTATCAGATGAGGCCTAACCGGATGCATAGGAGCCGATATGTATCAAATATAGCCGATATTTAAAACCATTCTCTTTTTTGCATGAGAAAAATGTAACTAGAAAAGATTTTTGTTGAAAATAATGGAATTATAAGAAGATTTAAACATAAATATAAGATATCTTTTAGTTGTGGATTTTGGTTTTTAGAAATACTTTAGGTTGTGTTTGGCATTGCTCTTTGGGAGAGTAGAAAAGAGCTACAACTGTTGTTTGTTATTGTGAAGAAATGCTTGGGGAGAGAGAAGGATTTGAAGAAGAAAAAAAGGAGGCTGCTCTTTGAAATAGGAAAAACAACCTTTTTTAAAAGAGTACGATTTTTTCATACTCTTTTAAAGAGAGATGTTTTTTGTTGTTTGACTCTAACTTAGAGGTTGAATTATTGTTTGCCTCTAACTTGAAAGACCTGCGATGGTTCAGTTACATTCAGACATTATGTAAAGCTAGTTCTCTTAAATTAGAAATAAGATTTGTGTTTTCTATATAAAGGGAAAGCTCTTGGTCAAATTATAGAGTTGAGATATCATTGTAAAGCTTTGAAAAACCTACCTAGGATTTTGAGGAGAGCTTCTGTAATAACCCGAAATTTTTGAAAATGTTGAATCATTGACCTTTGACGAATTGCGACCTTTTGATTGGTTTGACCCGAGTCAAACATTTGACTTAAGTAACGTCACCTCAAACCCCACTTGTAATGTTTAGAGTTACACGCCAAACGCATTAAATCCCAACTCATACCTATGTAGAGTGTATGCACGTTTGTGCATGTTGTACACGAACCCGAGCCCAATAACCCAAGCTGTCACGTGGACCCAAACTCAAATATGGGTTTATATGTATTTTGTGTGAAAAGTGTGTGCAACCTAGAGATAAATTTCTTTTAAGATAGAATATTAATAAGGCATTATAATAATTAAAACTAATTGGGCCAACTATTTGAGCCGACTTTAGACCTTTGGTAAGTGAGCTAAGACTTAACTTGGGTGTGCTAGCTAGCTCCACACCGGACCAAAAGTCTTTTTGAATGAGAAATAATACCTTACTTAGGTGTATCTGTTTCCCGCAAAAACTAAGTTCTTTGGATAAGAACTAACATCCAAATGGGAATATATGCTTCACATGGAAGAAAAAGTTATTTTATAAAGAAAACTTCTCAAAGAAGTTTCTCCTGATGTGCATTTTTACATGGGTTTCTAGAGAGAGAGAGGGAGCTAGAGAAAGAAGGAGCAACCCCCTTAGATTTTTGGTTGATTTCCTCTCATTTTCCTTCTTCTTCTTCGATCAATTGCCACAAGGGAACGTCGATCGTTGACGTTTCAAAAGCATGGGAACCCATTCTTCCGAAATCCTCTTTCGTTTTGAAACCCAAACACCGTCGATTCCTCTTTTGATCATCCTCTTTCGCTCAAGAGAGCTTTAATTTATTATGTGCATCGAAAAGATTCAACCTACGTCCGCAAGGATCGAGGGAATCAAAAGATTTCAAACAATCGGGTGATTGCGAAGCGTGGTAGCCGATTATTAGATTCGATCGTTGGAAACGTTTTGTACTCGATTTAAAGAGATAAATAGCGTAATTGATCTTCCATGTATTAAACTAAAAATAGGTTGATTAGATGTGTGCAAAAGATTAGAACAAAAAAGATTGAATTTTGATATAAAAAAGAGTTTTAAAAAGCTCAAAACGCACAAAATCGCACACAGTCGTGCACCCGAACTGGAACTCATGTGCGCGATGTTAGAAATCAGGCCAAAAAGTTTTGAACGAAACTCGCTCGCCCGACCTGGGAGCTCACTCGCGTGACTATGCAAATTTGCGTGCGCGATTGACGTAGTCTTGGTATTTTGGCCTTAACATTTTGCTTTGAACTCGGAATTACGCAGTTCTTAGGGAATTGTAAAGAAAACAACAAGATCTATAACTTTTGTGAATTAGAAAATTTATGAATCAAAATATTTAATGGTCAAAATTAAGTGGGAAGTTGGGTCAAATTCTAAGTTAGCACGAACTTGCCTATTTTCGCCTCAATTTTGAGAAAATACTTAAATATGTCTAAGTTATTAGTGATTAGAGTCAATCCTTGATGCATCATCGTATGCTTGTGATATAGATTGAGCGCGGGAACCATCGGTAGGACTTTACTTGGCTTCACACAACTTCGAGGTTAAGGTAGAAAAAATTCAACACACAATTTCATCTTTGTCTTTGATTCATAGACTCTCATGATATGATTTGAATGCATTAGAACTTGTGACTAACCGTATTTGAAAAATTAAAATCTTTGAATGATTAGTGTGTATTAGAACTTTGGAAATAATAAACCTTTTGAAATGAAAATGAATTCCGAATATGAACTTCGAAAATGAACTTTGAATGTAAATTGGAAACTCCTAATAAGAACTTTGTATGTTTCATCGAAATTGAACTTTGAACGTGATCTTTGAACACTAATTCGAGAAATTAAGAGATTGATTGTAGAACCATTGATTCTTTGAACAAGAAACTTCGAAACTAAAAACTTTGAATTCGAATCGGTACGACGATTTATCCGTAATTTGAAAATTCTGAATTTAGAATCTGAACTTTAAACGTAAGAGCCATAATTTGACCGGTACGACGGGTTATCCATAATTTAAACTGATACGGCGAGATATCCGTAATTTGAACCGGTACGATGAGATATCCGTAATTTAAACTAGTGCGGTGGGATATCTGTAATTTGAACTAGTACAATAGTTTATTTGTAATTCATAATTGGTATCATGCTTTGAAATCCGAACATTGAATGAAACTCCTAACTTTGAACTCTAGAATATGAAACTTTGAATCTGAAACCTTGAATCCGAACTTGACTTTTGAACTCTGAACCCGACTTCGAAAAGGAACCCTTTAGAGTCTGGAATGTGAACTTTGAATCAGAACCCTATGAACCTTGAAATTGAGACATGAATATCAAATCTTCGAACTATGAATATGAACATCGAATCTGTGAACTTTAGATTTGAACTATGAAAATGAATTAAGAACCGCGAATCACTGAATATGAATTCCAAACTTGGAGCATTGAATATGAATTTCGAACCTAGAAAATAAACTTTGATCTTTAAAATTGAACTTGGAATTTGACGTTTTTCGGATTTTGATTTTGATATGAAATTGCCCTTGAAAAATTTTGTCATTGAATCTGTGCATTGTTTAAGAAGATGTACATTGGTATTGATTTCTCTCTATTGAGCTTAGACTGTTAGCTCACCCCGACTATACGTCATAGTTGTAGGTATTGATCAAGATTTTAGCTTTGAGGAAGATTTAGATTATGTACCGGAAGAAGAATATCTTCCGCTTGAGGATTTTTACCCTTAGTTCGAGGATTGTAGATTTAGTACATTATGGGTTTTGGTGAGTTTGGACTTGGTACACTGAGAACTTTTGTACTTTTCGACTTAGCTTAGCTGACTTTAGATTTTTAGGTTTGGTACATTCGTGCTATTATATATATACCTTGTACACACTGTTTAGGTGATGGTCGGTCATCACCGGTGATTTAGTTGTTTCTTTTGAATTACGTGTTCTTTATATAGAAATAGATATTTGATTTTTGTTCTGTCATATGTATGTTTTCTTTGATTTTCGCCCTTATATGTGGATGTACTAAGTATTTTGTTTACAGATTGTGATCCATGATCTGGCAGTCCGATTTTTCCGAAGAACTGTGTTAAGAAAAAAAAATGTGTCGGGAAAATTGGGCTGTTACAGCTTCGGTGAGACTTGAGTGTTCTTGTATTCTTATGTGATCATCAATATAGTAAATCATCGTTGCTCGTAAACGTAGACATATTGCTGAACCACGTAAATATTGTCTCTTGTGTGTTTGTGACTGATTTTTTTCTGTTTTGACGTTCTTATTTTATCGTTTATCCTAAGATAACACTACAAAAAATAAAACTATTAGCCGCAGTTTTTTGCAGCCAAAAAGTGCCACTATTAACAAAAAAACTATTAAAACTATTAGCGGCAGTTTTTTTGTTAATAGTAATAGTTTATGGCTGCCGCTAATAGTCTTTTCTTTTTTTTAGTGAATCTTTGGTTAGTTTATGAGCTTCCGCGCAACATTTTTCATATTTGAAAGAGCAATCCCTTCTTTCACTACAAAATATAAGACTATTAGCACACTACAAACAATAAGACTATTAGCGCAGTCAAAACTGCCACTATTAACAAAAAAATTATTAAGACTATTAGCGACGAGGGTATTAACGACAGCTTCTTTATTAATAGTGGCAGCGTTTTGCTAATATAAAAAAAACTATTAAGACTATTAACGGTAAATTAGAACACAAATTAGAAAAAACTATTAAGACTATTAGCAAGGGTATTAGCGGCAATTTCAGTCTTATTTTTTGTAGTGTTTTTTCTTTCCTCCATTCCCTATATTCATTTACAACAACAAATAGTAATACTTACTATTTTCTACTCTTCCAAAGAGTAATGCCAAACACAACCTTATCATCTTACCCATGGAATCATTTTAATCTGCTAATTAGAACACATCTCATCTATAAAAACAAAGAAAACAATCATTGGAAAGTAAAACCTCCAAATGACAAATGAAGAAGATAAAGAGGACGAAAATCTTCTTAATTGCTGTACAAATGAAAATAGTTGCTGGGTAACCAATAATTTGGTTAATTGAGATGCCAAGCTTTCTTATATTATTAGATTTTTGTAAAACAATGCGCAAGGCTGCAGCTATTCACAAAATCAGTCATGATTTTAAAATATTTACAAAACCGGAATTTACCTGTTTATTTTGTAATATTTTCAGTACTTAGGTAGGTACCTAATGACGTAATGCATGACCCATTTGGTTTAATTTATAAATATCTGTACGCCATGTACTGTCATGTGAATATGATTTCAAATTTGGAATCGGTCACCGGATCGGTCAGCCCAAAACCGTTCCGGATCAGATCAGCTCATCCCAAAGCCAAAAAAAAAGAGAGTAAAGAAAAAAGAAAATTAATTTCAAAATAAAAAAAATTAGACATTACATTAAAATTTTAAAGTCATTTATATCCAATGATAGAAGTTATATATACTCTCAAGTCTAATCGTCTCATAAATTTTATTTTATTATTAAAAAAAATTGTCACTACCTAGTGTTGGTCTCGAGTGCTGGGATCTTAGCACCAATGATTTTATATCAAATTGGTAGAACGCGCCATAAAATATTCAGATATTTTGGAGCACCAAATAAGTGGAAACTCAACCGTATGCTTTTCATTGAGCTACGACGATCCAAAATAGTTGTGGACCTCGTGAGACTTAGTTAGACCATTGGAAAGAAAGAAATTGGCCCAATCATTGCAAGAAACCAACTACCAGCTCTTTTGTATTGGTGGATCGGCCGATCCCACATGGATATTTGCTGTAGATCGACCGATCAAACCGATCCAACCAATAGCAAACTGATACCCTTTCAATAGCGATACCGCCCTATTGTATCAGTATTGTTCGGGCAAAAATCGATCCGGATGGAGCGATTCGGATAGGAATTGGCCGATATTTGAAATCACGCATGTGAATAATTATTCTAGCATCATGGCTTGTTTGGTAAATATATCTATTTTATATTTACCAATTATATATATATATATATATATATAGTATCCACCCTTTATGGCCTGAATATCCGAGTGAATTTATTTACCATCTGTTTTGGGAAAATGGTTTTGCCACCCGATTTTTGATACCATGAATAAGAGTAAAGAAGGGCATTTCAGCCATCCTTTTTCTCTAATTAGGTACTACTAAACTCCATATTTGCTCCTTTGCCTCTAATTAGGTACTACTAAGCTCCATATTTGGTACCATTTATCATATTACAACTGGGTGAATAAATGGAAATTATTAGTAACAATGAACCTTAATCATCTATACATGGCAAACATTTAGTGGTAAATGTTTGCCATACATGCTGTCATCTTTGCCTACGTATAGGTATCGAGGGAGGAGGGCGAAGGAAGAGCGACAAAACCATGAAGCCTTTCATTTACATCCTAACTCTTGTCTTTGTTTTGGCTTTATGCAAGACTCTTGCTTCAGCCAAAACGCATGTGCACGTTCTTAATCGACTAGGAGGCGGTCAGAGCATGCAGCTTCACTGCAAATCCAAAGACAATGATCTCGGCCAACATCAGGTCGTGGACGGAGGTGAGTTCTCGTGGTCTTTCCATCCCGCCGTTATAAAAACGACGCTCTTCTTTTGCAACGTCGGATGGGAGAAGATACCGAGCTTCAGTTTCGACGCATATAACGCCTCGAGGGATGAAAATATATGTGGCAGTGAGTGCCAGATTAAGATCGACACCATAGGTGTACATCATTTTAATGATAAAACCCAACAATGGGATGTTATACATTTTTGGGCATATAGCTAAGAGCATAGTGACCATGCGAATTAATAAAGGACAGTGTCCTAATGTGCACCCAATGCTTTTAAAGATACTATTTTGAACTCATCTTTGACACTGTTTATGCAACCATGCCATGTGCACTAATTTGGATTTAATGGAAAAATTATTTGGTTTCTTCTATTTGTTTTTCATTATTATTATCACAACCTAATCTTATCTATTATCATCACAACCTTGAAATCCGTCCAATCCTGATTCCCCAAAACTTTCTTCTTTCAATCCTTATTTTTTTGCTAAAGTGCTATAGTGAAGCTTGCAAGTAGGGAACCACCGATATTGATTTTAAGAAAATCTAATGACATTCAAAACACATTTTGAGTGCCATGTGGCGTTGAGTACACGTGGTCAGTGCCTAGTTTAGATCAATTTAAAAAAAATAATTTCAAGAAAATATTTTTAAAGTACAAGTCTAACTTGGACTAATTTGAACGGTCCAGATTTTATTGTTAAAAAAAATATATAGTAAAGATGAGTTTTCAAAACAAAAAAATCAAAGATGATCTATGCAATGGACCAATGCTCCATGTCGCATCAAAATAGTAATACAAGTGTCATATATACATATGTTAAGGAATCCCTACACTTGGAAGTGTAGTGCTTCATTAGTGTTGATGTAGTGGCCCGAAATCTCACAACCTATTGATTGTAAAATCTTAGGCCTTACCTTCGTATCGTGAATCATAGAAATATAATAAGGTGATAAAAGCACCTTAAACAGCGGAAGATAAAATTTATTTAAAACATTAACTAATCAAAATAAAACTCATAATAATATTCTTATTCCAATAACAAGTCCAACATGATTAAAGCTTAAACAGTCTTGATAAAATACTAACTGATCAATGTCTCATTTATTTAAAACCAATAATAATAACTAGAAAGGAAAATATATAATTAAGCCACGAAGCCATCATCGCCATTCAGTTCAGTTTCCTGAGCACCACATGTCGTCTCATCGTCATAAACCCATATGTTGTCATTGATTACACCTTTCTTATCTGGTCACCCACATTAATAAGGGGTGTAAGTTTACGCTTGTATGGATCAGACATGTAATCCATTGAAGTATAAAATATTAGTCATAGTCATATAAATATTTCGGTATATTTCATGTGTATGTGACATGTATAATCTCAATAAGTTGAAATAAACTGAACATAAATATGAATGTATCATTTCTTTTAATTTCATCTTTCTTGTTATTTAATACACGTTAAACTCCATCTCGCTCAAAACGTTGGGTCGTAATCATGTTTATCACTTGTTTAATTAGACTCCGTAATGCTTAAGACGTTAGGTCTAATCAATCATATCATTTATTGCACGTCAAACTCTATCCAGTTCAAGACGTTGGGTTTAATCATGCTCATTATGCTCTTGTTTAGTTAGACTCCATCTTACACAAGATGTTAGGTCTAATACCTTCTTAGATTCCATTAGATATAAGACGTTGGGTCTAATGCTTCTTAATCGCGTTTAGTTAGACTCTATCAAGCACAAGATATTGGGTCTAATACCTTCTTAGACTCTATTATGTACAAGATGTTGGATCTAATACTCGTTGACCATGACTTATGAGTCTTGATTGTGTATTGTATAGATCATCATAAAATATGTAAAGTGCATAAGAGTAATATCATAATAAATAAACATTTAAGTATATTTAATCATGTTACATAAACATTGAAGTGTATACAATCATGGTGCATAAGTATTATAGTGCATATTATACGATCATAGTACATAAATATTGACATTTAATGATACTGTTATAAAAAGAACTGAATATAGAACTTAACTATTTACACTCAATCTATTGAATTCATGTTCAGGCTCAACTTATTGATTTTAGCTCAATCCATAGATTTCTAAATCCATTAAATCCTATTCATGCTCAATGGATTGATTTCTCAATCAATTGACATAAATCCATGCTTAGGTTCAATCTGTTGAGTTTTGCTTAATCCATTGAGTTCTTTCTGTTACTATTTAATGTTCATTCTCAATCGATTGACATCCAATAATCAATCGATTGATATAATTCTGTATATTTTTATAAAATAATATCATTCATTAGTATCTGTTTTAATGTTCATCCTCAATCGATTGACATAATTATATGCAGTTTTCTAAAATAATATCATTTATTAGTATCAGTTGAGTCCGGCTCAATCTATTGAGTCCGCAATTTATTGATTTTTCAGAATCAATTTATTAACGTTGATCCTGAGCATACCCCAACAATGCTCAAATCTCATGGTGATCTTTAACCCACTTTTTTTTTAATCAAAATCGTCAATATTAAGAATCATTAATCATAGCATGTATCCATTTAATCATCCCTTAATTATTCATTAAATAAACTCACTAATTTACATAAAAATCTATTTAAAAATTAATATTTTAAGTTTAATGAAAATCATGATTTATACATACCTAGATTGATCATACCACCACGATTAGATTAAGATCCCAACAATGATAATGATTCTAGCAGAAGGTGAATGCCACTTGAGAATATACGCCAACGTCCTGCCGATCTTTCAAAAGTAAGGTTCTAGAAAGGTAGATCTAGAATTTCTTCTCTAAGGAC
Organism: Chloranthus sessilifolius; assembly: GCA_021018995.1. NCBI lineage: Eukaryota > Viridiplantae > Streptophyta > Magnoliopsida > Chloranthales > Chloranthaceae > Chloranthus > Chloranthus sessilifolius. The sequence goes on from CM037595.1 coordinate 88,509,587, forward strand.
TCTAGGATTTCTAGAATGAGATTATCATTCTCCAGTTATTTATAATATTTTGGGGACTATCCAGTGTTAAGCTAATACACTAAGGAAGGGTGCTTAGGCTTTTACCTCAAAGTTTAAAATAGAGGCTTATAATACACACAACAAAGTTCAATCACTATACCTCTTGTCTATACCTTAAATGCTTTAACCTATAGACTACCACATAACTTGTGTCCTTAAGTGACGGAAATAAATATAAGAGCTTGAAAAATCAAAACATGTATTTTTAGTTAAAACTTTTTGAAACGTTACTGCATGCGGGGAATACGTTATTAAGCTCATACACATAAATTAGGTATATCAAAGACATAAAATTCAGATCATAACAGTTGAGATCTAACGCCATGTGGCATGTGATCACAAAGAAACACGCGTTTTGGGATCATTAGGCATGTGGCATGTGATCTAACTTTACTTTTTTTTCATTATTACGTCATTTTGGCCCTTCAACAAGTGATCAAAGTGTGACCTTTGCCCCCCTTAACCTAGCTCATTGAATATTTTCTAACTTTGACAATGTTTTGAATAGTGGATAAGATGTATTCACTACTTATATATATATATATATATATATATATATATATATATATATATATATATATAAGTTCTTACGGCTTGCATAAGGACCATTAGGGGCCACCCAAAAAATTTAGACATGGTCTGATGCATATTCGCCATCATAAATGTGATCAAAGGAAAAAAAATTCAAGGCACTGGGATGTGCTGACAGTACCCAAACTTTGACCAAAGTTTTGACCGGATAAAAAAATCTTTTTTTTTAATTTGTTTTTATAGATTACATGCTATGTGCCACATGACCCAAAATGGGTGGAATCACATTCCACGTGATATGTGATTTAGGGTTCTAAAACCAAAATTGATCGATCAATTCATCCAATTGATCGATCGGATATGCATAAAAACCAAAATCCACTTGATCGATCAATCCTTAAATTGATCAATCGGATTAACAGTTGGTCGATCAAATATCTAATTTAATCGATCGAATTGGTCTAAATTGAAATTTCAAGATTGATCGATCAACTAGTCAAGTTGATCGATCGGGTTCACATTTGATCGATCAAATTATCACTCTGATCGATCGAATCTGACAGCAAAGCTGTCCTCCAAAAAAATAGGTGTAAAAGACTTAAGAGTATCGCCATAGTCCAACGGTGATACTACAAGTGCTTTAAACTATGCATACACATCTAACATATGCTCAAAAGATCTAACAAGGACACAATACGAATAAAGAATTAAACTAAATATCGCACGTACCTCGCATATCAGTTAAACAAATGAGGGTATTGCTCATGAATTTCGGCTTCGCGCTCCCAAGTAGCCTCTGCAGATGAGTGATTTTGCCACTTTACTAGCACAAGTAGGATCATCTTAGTCCGCAAGACCTGCTCCTTCCGGTCTAGAATCTGTATAGGCTCCTCTATTAGGGACAGATCCTCCTGAAGCTCAATTGGTTGAAAATCTAGGATGTGTGTTGGTTCTTTCACGTATCTCTTCAACATAAAAATGTAAAACACATTATGCATGCTTGCCAGCTGTGGTGGCAGAGCAATTCGATATGCGACTTCTCCAACCCATCTGAGTATTTCAAAAAGTCCAATATAACGTGGACTTAGCTTTCCATGTTTCCCAAAATGCATCACGCCCTTGGTTGGCGAGATCTTGACAAAGACCTTGTCTCCGACCTGAAAACATGTGTCAGCTCTACACTAATGAGTAGACAAGGAAACCCAAAGTATTGAACACAATCAAGTATACTTGAAATTCAACTTGCATTCAATGAAGATTGGCATAACTTTTCTAGCGACTTTGAGCAACTCTTAATCTCTCGCGGATCAACTGAACCATCTCGATAGCATTGTCCAGGATATCAGGTCCCAAAATAAGTTTCTCACCGACTTCCTCCCAATTCAACAAAGATCTGCATTGTCGTCCATATAAAGCTTCGTAAGGAGCCATGCAAATACTAGATTGATAGTTATTATTATACGTGAACTCAATCAGAGGTAAATATTGATCCCATGACCCGTAAAAGTCTAACATGCATGCACGTAACATATCCTCTATGATCTAGTTCACTCTTTCAGTCTGCCCATTTATCTGAGAATGAAACGCTGAGCTGAAGTTAAGCCTAGATCCCATGCCTTCTTGAAATCTCTATCAGAACTATGATGTATAAAATGGATCTCGATTATACAATACTGACCGGTATTCCATGGAGTCTAACTATCTCTTTCAAATACAACTCTGCTAGATTACTGGCAGTGTACGTAGTACGATACAATAGAAAGTGTGCAGACTTAGTCAGTCTATCCACAAGGACCCAGATGACATTATGTTTCCTCAACCTCTTCGACAACCCCAATATGAAATCCATAGAAAGGGCTTCTCATTTCCATTTAGGTATTAGCAAAGGTTGCAACAATCCCTTTGGATTCCGATGATCTACCTTTACTTGCTGGCAAACCAAGCATCTGGACACGTATTCAGCTACGTCCTTCTTCAAACCTCTCCACCAAAAGCTTTTCTTCAGGTTCTGATACATCTTGGTACTCCGAAGATGTATAGCGTATATTAACTTATGAGCCTCCTCTAAAATAGTGTCTCAGAGCTCAACGTTGGTAGGTATGCATACTCTATTCCTGAATAATAAGGTACCATCCTCCTTGATGGAGAAATCTGCTCTGGTCCCGCTGATCATAAGCTCATCATCGACCATTTGAAGTTTGTAGATATTCTCAAACAGGGTCGACCTGATAACTAGGGTGGCCATCAAAGCGCCTGAACCTTTTACATAAAACCTAGCATCACACAAGGTCATGTCCTCAAGAAAGCGCCACCGATGCACTCTAGTAATGAGATGCACTAACTGAACTAAAGACTTTTGACTCCAAGCATCTGTCACTATGTTGGCCTTCCCAAGGTGATACTGGATGAAACAATCGTAATCTTTCAAGAACTCCATCCATCATCGTTGTCGCATGTTCAGGTCCTTCTGGGTGAACAAATACTTAAGGCTCTTGTGGCCGGTGAAGATATCAAAAGTCTCACCGTATAAGTAGTGCCTCCAGATCTTCAAAACAAAAATTATCGTTGCTAACTCCAGATCATGAGTCAGATAGTTCTTTTCGTGGTCTTTAAGTTGTCTAGAGCCGTATGCGATGACTTTTTTGTGTTGATTGAGAACACCACCCAGTCCACTGTAAGATGCGTCACTATATATAGCAAACCTCCTCCACCAGAAGGTATAGCTAATACTAGTGTTGTAGTCAAACGTGTCTTAAGTTTGTGAAAACTCTTCTCACACTACTCTGTTCAACCAAACTTAGCACTCTTCTTTATAAGCTGAGTAAGCGAACCTGAGAGTTTAGAGAACTCTTTCACAAATCATCTATAGTATCCCGCCAAGCCAAGGAAACTACGGACTTTCGTTACCGTCTTCGGTTGCTCCTAATTCACTACAGATTCGATCTTTACAGGATCGACTATGATACCATCCTCAGAAACAGCGTGGCCTAACAAACTGACTCGATCCAGTAAAAACTCACACTTACTAAGCTTGGTATATAGTTGGTTGTCTCTGAGTGTTTGAAGGGCAACTCGTAGGTGCTGAACGTGTTCCTCCCTTATCTTTGAGTAAACGAGGATATAGTCAATAAAAATTACCATTGATTTATCGAGGTGTGGCTTGAATACCCAGTTGATCAAGTCCATGAACGAGGTCGATGCATTCGTTAGCCCGAAAGGCATAACCAAGAATTCGTAATGACCATACCTCGTGCGGAATGTAATTTTAGAAACGTTGTCCACCTTAATCTTCAACTGATGGAAACCCAACCTCAGATCAATCTTTAAAAAGAACCTTGCACCCTGCAACTGATCAAAGAGGGCGTCAATCCTTGGTAGTGGGTAACGATTCTTAATCGTCAACTTGTTCAACTGACAATAGTCGATGCACAGCTGCATTGAACCATCCTTCTTCTTCACAAACAGTATCGGTGCTCCCTAAGGAGATACACTCAGCCTAATGAAGCCCTTGTCCAACAGTTCCTGAAGCTACTCCTTCAGTTCCTTTAACTCCGTAGGCACCATTCTGTACGTAGCCTTTAACAACGGTTCGATACCCGGTGTTAGATTAATTGTGAACTCGATCTCACGATCAGGGGGCAATCTGAGTAACTCCTCAGGGAAGACATCTGGATATTCGCACGCAACTGAAATCAAAGTGATGTCCCTTTTCTTCTCCTGATGATCTTGTAAGTAAGCAAGATATCCATAGCATCCATTCTTCATCATGTGCTTCGCTCGAATAGCTAAAACGAACGGTGCAACTTTGGATTTGATTCTATAGAAGCGAAAAGACTTCCTCTTTGGAGGTCAAAAAGTCATAATCTTTCGAAGACAATCCACGCTTGCATGGTATGCTGATAGTCAATCCATTCCAAGGATCGCGTCAAATCCTTCCCTATCCAACATGATCATATCTGTCATCGTCTCATGATCCTCAATCATCATGATAACTGATTGACACACTGTATCTGTGCTGACTGAGCTTTCAGTAGGGACCGATACTGCCAAGATAAAATCAAGTGTCTTGGGTATGATGCCTAACTTCTCAGAGAACGACAGAGTGATAAATGAATTATTAGACCTGGGGTCTATCAATACGCGAGCATTTACTTGACTCTCGTCACCCATACGACGCATGACAAGTGTAGATTTTTATTGATACATTAAACATATAGAGTTAAGAGTACTACAATCATAAATACCCATATGCATCAATTCATCAAAACACGATATAGTATATGAATATCAACTAATAACTTTAACTCTCAAAGTGTAAAGATACCTTGGATGACATCATTTGAAGTCAGGGCATCCATTGGGGTGACGACATATGCTCGGCCTTGAACAACAGGTCGAGAAGATCTCTGAGTGGATACCGATCCAGCCTGCCCTTGTTTTCCTTGCTCTCTTCAGAGTAATTTCTAATCATGTGGCCCATCTTGCCACACCTGAAGCAAGCTCCTATATCTCTCCTGCAGTCCTCTGTCTTGTGTGGCTTCCCACACTTTACACATGATGGAGCTGATGTAAAAGAAGAGACCGGTGAAGATCCCTGTGCGATAAAAGCTCCACTAACAGAAGAACCATACGATCGGAAAGGTCTGGATAGTGCAGGCACCGCTAGCCTCTGATAAGAACTCGACCCTGAAGATATAATTGGTCGAGAGTGAATAGGGTATCTAGGAGGTCTAGAGAATCTAGCCCTCTTGTTCTGTTCAGGGTCCTGAGATTGTCCCTGAAATGACCTCTCTTTATTTTGTTTGTCTCTCTAAGCAAACTGTTTCTGGTTTTCTTCCTCAGATATGAGAGTCTTAGGCATAACCGCCACATATGTCTCTAACTCCCATAGGGCCACTTTTTTCTGTATGTTTGGCCTTAAGCCAAGCTGAAATTTATGAGCTCGCATCGACTCGGTGGCCACGTGCTGCGAAGCAAACCTTGACAATCTATCAAACTTCGCACTATACTTGCGCACAGTCATATCTCCTTGTTCCAACCTGATAAACTTCACTTCCCACTGATGTCTCACTATCTTGGGAGAGTACTTATCGTTGAAAGACTCAACGAATTCATCCCATGTCCAAGGGACATTGGGAAGCTCTTGCTCACAGTGTCTAGCTCGATACTGATTTCCACCAAGGCCTCTCTTCCCCATTTAGCTTGAAGGTTGTCCAACGCACCTTCTCTACATCAGTGCATTAAAGCACTTCAAAAAACTTTTCCATCTCCTCCATCCATTCCTCGGCTTCAATAGGGTCTATCTGACCTGAGAAATTAGGAGTTCTCATTCTTCTAAACTCAACGAAGCCTCCAGGTTGGTGAGGCAGTCTAGCTACTTGCTGATTCAAAGCAGCAATCTGTTGAGCTACGTTGGCAGCCAAAGCTTCCAGCACCTACTCCATTCTGCTATCACCACCTCCTCATCCTCCTCTTGGTTCTACCGAAACCGCATTTTCACCCGTTAGGAACCCAAATCCCCTGGATGTACCAGTAACATCGAGAATCTCTCATAAAAGAACCTCTCTCTGTCCTTCTCTTCCTCCACTACGTCCACCTCTGAATCTTGGGCCCATAATACTAGTCTGTCATTGTGAAAACAATAATATTGATTAGTACCTAGATTATAAAAACAATCCAACTTGAACCTGTGGTTCAACCTAAAGCCCAGGCTTTGATACCAACTGTGACAGCCCAAATTTTTGCACCCCAAAACCCGTGCCATCTGGATCATACTTTGGATGATTCCCAGAATAAATCAAAGAGTGTCTGCTCGTCTAGCGAAAATCAGAGCAGACATGATCAGAAAAGGTAGATCGAGTCATCATATAGGCTCTAAAAGAAAGGAAAGAGCATAAAACAATGCATATATGTAAAATCAAAAAAAATTACATTCTCAAAAAGGAACCAAGAAGAACTACTGGTGATGGACATCTATCACTCAAAACAATGGTTCCCGATAGTGATTCCTATAGAATGTATACGAATACAAGTAAAACATCTATAGTAAATAATACAAAAGGTGGCCACCAGGCACACAGATAATCTAAAATACAAGTATAGGCCCTAAAACAAACTAATACCAAAGTTGCTGATAGAACTCGTTAGCAGGAGCGTCAGTATCCTCCGCCTCTGCCTCTGCCTTCAGCTCTGGCTGATAGTCTGGATCGCTCTCAGTGCCAAAAACTCTAGTCTCAGAACCTATTATATTAAAACATGGTGAGCTACCATCTAAGCTCAATAGAAGAAACTTAAGAAATTTGTATCTTAATTGTAAAATATGGTTTGCATAATATAACTCAGAATAGATAATTAAATCAGATAATACAGACATAACTGAATAGATGCAGAATATCATAATACAGAACACTCAGTAAATAGAGCAGATATAGACTCATGAGAAACAAACTTTAATTTCAGAGTTGTCAGATGCATGCATACAGTAGTTATTCACTTAAATTCTATATACTTAAATAACTCTCGTGAATATAGCACATGGTAGCCAGATGTGTGCCGATGGATAACCCCGACCATCATCGTTTAATGAACAATTGCAGAAGATTGCATCAAGCCTCTATAAAGGAGAGCAACTTGTGCCGAGGGTTTACAAATCAGATACACGGATCTTCCACCGTGCCGGTCGTGGGTATCCAGCCACGTCAGGGGAATTCATTACATGGACTTTAAATCAATACACATAAGACCTCAGAATCAGATAGCAGAACAGATGATAGAATCAAATATCAAGGAGTTTAAACAGAATGAATCAGATACAGATGCTCAGAAAAACATGCAGTCAAATTCGGATACAAGTTAAGTTGAACTTCCCTTACCTCAGATCACGTCTTTCTAAGCAAATTCAAAGCTCTCTAAGATGTCCTGATCTTGACCTAGACCATACATATAGTATACTAAGTGTCAGGAGTGTCAGGATATAATTTGGCGCACTGCCAAGTAGTGTTTTTCCCAGAAAATCAAAATAGGCAAAAATAGGGAATTCGATCGATCGATCGATATCCGTGTTTGATCGATCGATTCACATCTGATCGATCAACTCATCATTTAATCGATCGGATGCCTCACTCTTAAGCAGACAGATAAGAGGGAATCTGATCGATCAACTCCATGTTTGATCGATCGGAGTCATAGTTTGATCGATCAACCCCACGCTTGATCGATCGAAAACCAACCCTCCACCTACAAAATAGAGAAAATTTTTGATCGATCAATCCCATAATTTGATCGATCGAATCCTCAGTTTGATCGATCAATCCCTAGGCTTGATCAATTGGATTCTAAAAGTCAAAAATTCATAAAAACAAGCCTCCTGTTCTATAGTCTATTTAAACAAATTCGATCGATCAAATCCCCTATTTGATCGATTTGATCGATCAATCTTACCGTTCTATCGATCAATTCTCAATTGATCGATTAGTTCACACTTGATCGGTCACTTCATTTTTTGATCGATCAATGCCAAATTCGGTCGATCAAAACACTAATTTGATCGATCGAGCATATCGGGCCTAAACTTCTTAAAAACATTACCCTTCTGTTTCAAAAGGAGCTTATACAATTCGATCGATCAAATCTCAAATTTGATAGATCAGATTACAGATTGATCAATCAATTGCTTAAATTGATCGATCATATATGATAGTAAAACTATCATTAACGGGGTTGTTGAATCATAACCCTTTCCAACCTTAACCTTTATGATTCTACACGAATCATTCTAGCACACTAAACACGTGTATTTAATGACATCTAAACTACAGAAAACCCATAATAATTCACTTCTTTAATGGCGGTTTCCTTGGTTCACGGAGCTTTTGGTTCGAGGTGGGTTTCAGATTCAAACTCGAGAGTTTGTCAAGGCGAGTTCTCCGATGAACCGGAGATTCAAACCCCAGCTAACGCACATACGCGTATCGCCCCTCCCAAGCAGATTCGACGTCCACAAGTCGATTTCTTGACGCATAAAATCAGAAGGTCTGTAACCTAGGGTTTCTCGAGTTTGGCTTTCTCACAATTCTCTCACACAGGTAAGAGCTTGGAGCCAGAAGTTTTCAGAGCAAAGAGGAGAGGTGGGTGGCACTCCTACCTTCCTTCCTTTATAAGCTAACAAAGTGGAAATATCTCAGATATTTCCATTTCAAGATCTTTCGCTCTGGTGTTGAGCGCACACACACAACACACAAGGATAATATTCTACGAAGGTCCAATCGGCTATCGGATTTGTGTCGTAAGTGACATATCACTTCACACGCTCACATATTATTAATCTTTATATTAGTAATCCTATTTTCAAATATTAAAAATTAATTTCAATTTTCGTGCCAAACACGGATACCAAAGCATTCAAAAAGTTTTGAAAATTTAGGGTCGTTACAAAATTGGTTTGTGCGGCTGTTTTGGCCATTAATATTGTTATTTTGATGGGGCATGTGTGGGCTAATACTCTTTGCTTATATATTTTTTTACGATTGGTGGCATGCATGATGGCCTTCTTGTTGATTAATTGCATCATTAATGTAGTCAAGTCTTCCCACGAATTCGCCATTTTGAAGTATCTTATGCCAAGTTCTCAGCTAGCGAGCCCTATTATGCTATAGTTGTGATCCTACATCGGAAATTAGCAATTGACGTGGGAAGGAACAATAGAATACATTTGAATATACAGCCCCACAAACCAAATTTACAAGATCAATCCTTTCAGATGCATCTTTTCTTTCGGAGACCCTATAATTTTACTTTTCCCATAACCGACTACCTTGAAGCCCAAGCCTGTTCCAGCTAGTACAAAAAGTCTCAAATACCCCTTACACTTTTTATCATTCTATATGGTTTAAAATTTTAAAAATTTATACTTTTTTCTATTTACGCAATGCGAAGCAGCATCTATGCCGTGTGATTTGAAGGCCACAATATAAAGATCGATGGTGCCAAAGATTGACATGAAACATAATCTCTATCAAAAGATTCTTTAAAGTCAATAATTAAATTTAATGGAAAGTTTAAATAATGAGTCGTCATCGTTCTACTAATCAAGCATCACTGATTTGATAAAAACTCATCCTCGCATTGATAAACAATCGTCACTGATCTTCTAACAAATCATCATCATTCTAATAAGAAATCGCCACCAATCTGATAAACAATCATTATTGCTTGGATAACTAATCGTCATTGTTCTTATATTTATATTTAAAATTATCAATATATTTTGTTATATATATTGGATGAGCTACTTCAAAAGGCCAAGAGTAATCCCATGTACTCAGGTTTGTTTTGGCAACTCTTCTCCAAAAAGAACTTTTCAATTGCTATAAAGAGGTGGTTCACATTGTACTACTCAAATACAACTTTTCAAAAAAGTCAATCACATGTTGAAAATTATCTTGTGCCAAAAAAAGCATTGGGCAACAAAAGAGTACTTTTCACCCAATATTTTCTCCCTTAAAAAGTGCGTTTTGAAAAATTGTCAAACAGGGCCTCAATTATTATTGAAGTAGCATTCAGCGCTACCATTTGGAACATATATGGCAAGAGAAGGAAGCCCGAAGTTTTAAGGTAACTATAGGCACAAGAGAGTTATCCTAAAAAATATTATCACCCTAGTGGGGATCCGAATCAATGGTAATGAAAACAGTGAGGAGATCTTTAAATGCAAGTTAGGAGCCATTTTCCCTTCCTTTAGGCCCTGTTTGGCAAATCTTCTCTAATAAGTACATTTCAGGTGCTGTGAAGAGGTGATTTTACATGCTATTTCTTAAATAATGCTTATCACATGTTGAAAATGGAGTTGTGTGAGAAATAACATTCGGCAGCTTCTCAATACAACACCGTTTTCAGTTAGAAGTGGTCATGTCATTATGTGAAATGTGCTTCTCACCCAACATTTTCTCTCTTGAAAAATGGTTTTTGGAAGAGAATTGCCAAACGGGGCCTTAATAAGCAGAAAAGGACCATTTAGTAAAATGAAAATTTTCTCATTTGCATTAAATCAGTTTTCAATAAATTTTTATATTGAAACAATTTTACGCATACCCTATAAATATGTTTGAATCCCAAATTTTTTATTTTTAAATTATATTGAATTTACATAATTTATTTTACCTATATATTTGATCAAAAAACATTTAGGGTCTGTTTGGCAATTTTTTGGAAAACATAGGAAGATGTTTTGTAAATCCAACAGATTCTAGCTCTTTGGGAATTCATAGGAATTCATTGTTTTTCGGTGTTTGAATTGTGTAATTGGCACATAGAAAATAGAAAAAGACCATCATCGATATTATATATCTCACACGCCTAAAAAATTTAACTTTCTATTATGAAGGAAATTTCGTGGAGAAAAGTGAGTTTAGGAGAGAGAAATTTGAGGAGAGAAAAAAATTAAGAGAGAAAAATTAAAAGAAACATGTAGAGAGAAAATTTAGGAGAGAGAGACATCTAAAAAGGACAATAATAATAGAGAGCTAAGAAAAAGAGAGAGAGAGAGAGAGAGAGAGAGAGATTTAATTTTTATTTATTTATTATTATTTTTAATTTTTTTTCTTATTTTAAAATTTTTTAAAATTTTGAAATTTTTTATATTAAATTTTATTTTTATTATTTTTTAACTTTATTTTAAAAATAAATAAATAATTAAATAAAAAGTAAAAAAAAAAATAATAATAATAATAAAATAAAATCACTCTCTCTCTCTCTCTTTTTCTTTTGATAAAATAAAAATTAAAAAATATATAATAATAATAATAATAAAATTATTTATTTATTTATATTATTTTATTTTATTATTTGATTTATTATTATTATTATTTTTTTTTAATTTTATTATTTGACTATTTTATGTTTAAAAAAAAATTATTTTTATTTTTATTTTTTTATTTTTTATTTTAATTTATTTTTTTTTTTTTTTTTTTTTTTTTTATATTTATATTTTATTTTATTTTTAAAATTAAATTGTTTAAAATTTTGTATTTTTATTTTTAATTTTAATTTATTGTTTATTTATTTTACTAAAAAAATTTAGTTTTTACTTTTTTATTTTGATTTCATTTTAATTTTAATTTTTTATTTTTTATTTTTTATTTTTGTATTTTTATTTTATTTTAATTTATTTTTAAATTTTTACATTTTTATTTTTTATTTTAATTTATTTTTTATATTTTATTTTTTTTATTAAATTTTTTTATTATTTTATTTTATTTTTTATTTTTGTATTTTTATTTTATTTTTTAATATTTTTTAAATTTTTATATTTTTATTTTTATTTTAATTAATTTATTATTATTTATTTATTTAATTAAAAAAATATTTTTTATTTATTTATTTTTAATTATTTTAAATTTTTAAAATTTAAAATTTAAAATTTTTCTATTTTTATTTTTTTAGTTTTTAAATCTTATTTTATATTTTTTTATTTTTGAATTTTTATTTTATTTTTTAAAATTTTATTTATTTTTTATTTTTTAAAATTTTTATTTTATATTTTTAAAAATTTTTAAGTTTTTAAATTTAAATTTAAAATTTTTTTAATTTTGCATTTTAATTTTTAATTTGTATATTTTTTTTTAATTTATTATTTATTTATTTTATTAAAAAAATATTTTTTATTTTTTTATTTTTAAAATTTTAAATTTTTATTTGATTTTAATTTTAAAATTTTTAAATTTAAAATTTTTTATATTTATTTACTTATTATTTTTTAATTATGTTTAAATATATTTATTTTATTTTTAAAATTTTTATTATTTATTATTATTATTTTTTTTTTTAAGTCTTATTTTATTTTTTATTTTTTTACGTTTTTCAAAAATTTTAAATATTTATTATTTTATTTTAATTTTTATAATTTTTTCAATAATTAATTTTGTTTCAATATATATATTTATTAAAAAAAAGAGTGAGAGATAGAGGAAAGAGACAGAGAGAAATCGAGAATGGCAATAGTTTTCCGATGAAATCCTCCTATTTTAGAGGGATTTGTCAGTTTCTAATGAAAAAGAAAATTTTAAATTTTCCAATGATTTTCAGTGACATAGTTTTGTTGTCAAACATATGAAAGTATCATATTTCCTTTCCTTTCTCATGATTTCTTTTCTTTTCCTCCTATCCAAACAGGCCCTTAAAAAATTTATAAGCCCTACAAATGGGTTTTTTCTTACAAATGAAAAAAATTAAAAACATCCATTTTCTCTTACAAATTCTCAATCTAGGCTTAAAGGAAAAAATATGGCCGATATTCGATGCGTATCAGCCTATATGTATCTCATTAGGCTTCCTTATTCCTATTCGATATAGTTATAAATATCAGTCATATATCGGATCACATGGGCGATATTAACTAGATATGTATTGGCTACGATAATGAAAATATCTTTTGAGAAAGATTTTGTAATTATCTATATATATTATTAATATTTTAAAATAAAAAAATTGAATTAATATTTGGTATTAAAGCTTTTCAAGCGTGCCCGCTGGGGCCCACAAGGGCCCAATTGGTTCTTCGAAGTCTCATTCCACTTGTATATTACGCTAGACGTTATCGAAATAAAGGCATGCTCTGGGAGGTGGGTATCGTATATCTAAAAACTTTGTTATAAATGTAAAAAATATAGGATAAGTTGGTATCCAGAAAGAGACTCATAAAGCATACTTCCAAACGGGAGTAGGAATCAAAGTCTCATTGCACTTTAGTTCTTATTCCATCAATTATTTTAATGGAAGGTTGAGCACACAATTCGAAATGTAGGTTTCACATCCATTTTTTGAAAATTATTCCACATATTTTGTGCAACTACTGATACAATTAAACAAATGGAATAAATTCTAGCTACTGATGCAACAAATTTATAGGATTGAACACTACACTCAAGTGTAGATCATCTCGAAAGTGGCACATGATCCCCTAAAAATACTCATTTGGGATAGATTAGTGGCACGTGATCTTAAAAACCTCTCTATTTTTTTAACACTTTTTTGCCGGTAAAAACATTGGTCAAAGTTTCCATCTACCTAATTTAACCTTATGGATTGAAATATTTTTTCAACTTCTATTACGCTTTGGATATATATATATATATATATATATATATGCTGGATAAGTTTTTTTTTTTTTTTTTAATTATTTGTATTCATTAAAAAAGTTATATGTGTGCCTCAGAAAGACCGATAAAAATACATATATGCACCATTGACATTGCTATCGGGAAAATCGGTGTCCAGAGAAAATCAGGATAATTACCAGAGTAGATAGAGGAAATCCAAGGTTTAAGGAAAAACCTACATCAGGAGGATATCGGAAGGTCTGAGAAAAAACCTCATAAATTACAAAGTGAAAACATTCCTGTGACTGTCATAAACCCATAAAAACACTCAAACCCATCCCAATTACAAAGCGTTGAGAGAACCAAATAAAAAGTCGGCCTCGAATCTATAGAGATTGGATATGGAGATATCTTTGTACCAAGCAGCCGTTGCCCAACTAGTGCAAACTATGACGATACAGTCTTTGAATAGCTGATCTTCAGAAAAGGCAGTCTTGTTGCACCTAATGCTATTTCTGGTCATCCATATATTTCAAAAAATAGAAATGTGAAAGTGTTCTCATATCCACTTTTTTTAGCCCCATTGACGATGTTGTACGACAACATAAAATAAACTCAAGAACTTCTTTGTTGAGGTAATAGGAGATGCCAAAAGTGCTGAAACATTTGTTCCAAATGGGTCTCACTTTGAGACAATGTAAGAAAAAATACAGCTTTTTGAAGTCTCTAGCAAGGTTCGATAAGTAAAACTTAAAGGCTCTAGGGTCCTCACCCTTCCAATTAAATCAAAATATAATACAAAAGGTATAAAAGAAAAGAAGCTAAAGAAATATTCTCAGCCCGGTAGCCAGAGCTTTGGCATCACCGTCACCCTGGTGCATGGTCTAGGTAATCAGTGTTGAGAAACAATTAGAGATCTGGAGGAATATTTTCAAAGGCGTTCCAAACTCCTAAAGAATCTTGAGGCGGCCCCCATCTGGCTAAGAAATATGTGCACGAGTTATCCTACGACTCGTCCACTCAAATCCAATGGCCTTCAATTTACAACAACATTTTTTAGTTCTTTAACCACTGTTTAATTTGTTGCATCGTGGTATAGCTTCCTCCTTAATAGCATTGATGGCTATCAGAGAATCGGTCTCCACCAAGGATCAAAATATTGATTTTATTTTCGGTTTCGGGCATAATCGAAATTGAAATTTTGAATTGAAATTTTGGCTGAAAATTTCCCCTCCATATATATTTTGATCGAAATTTCAGTTCAAATTTTCATTTTGGTGAGGACCGAAACTATTACATCTTGGCTGATAATTTGAATTATCGACCGAAATTTTGAACTATGGTTTCCACCTAGTGACGGAGCTAAGATTTTTTTTAAATGAGGGATCCCTTATAGTCGTAAGATAGTAATAATAGTAAAGAACACTTCAATGGTGTGAGATCAAAATTTCTAATTTAATGGTAAAAGATTGTTTAAACACTATTTGGTGTATGAATGTCTGTTAGGAGCCATTATCCTTAAAAATAATTATACTTTGAGTAATAAATTAGAGCTTTTATTTTTATTGAAAAATAATTATACTTTTATCATACACAGTAAAAAATCGACAACAATCTAAGATTTTGGCGTTGGCGATCGAAGAGTGAATGAGATGTCATAGAAAGAGAAGAGTGGCTAAGATTTGAGAGAGAGAGAAAAGACAGAGAGACGTTGGGACATGAGAGTGGGGGGTGAGAGACTCTTGTGAGAGAGAGAGAGAGAGAGAGAGAGAGAGAGAGAGAGAGAGAGAGATGGAAAGAAAGTAAGATGGAGATTGGAGAGTAGCTGGGTTTACAAAATCGAGAGAGAATTTTGGGATGGGATTTAGGGGGAGAGAGAGAGAGAGAGAGAGTAAAAGAATAATTGAGAGACCATTTCTGTTAAAAAAATTGTGCATAAAAATGTAAATTTTAAAAATATCCTAAAAGGTTTTGGGATTTGAGGGATCTTTATTAAAAGATTTTTCCCCTAAAAAGATGAAACTTAAAAGACTTAAAAAAAAAAAAAAAAAATTGCGATAAAAGATCTTGTGACCCCCATTGAACAACGTGGCTCCATCACTATCTCCACCATAATTAAATTTGCATGAAGTTCTTCAAGGTATTCCAAACCAGCCTTGATGACCATGAATTCTATGGTGTTTGACATCCTTATCTTGAGAAAGAGAAGTGGGATCGCAAAACACCTCTATCATTTTCAATCACATGTTTAAATGATCTATCATTAAAATGTCAGTTTTTATCTAACAAAATTGAATTGTGAAGTATCAAAATGTGATCAACTTTTTTTAAAAGCAATATTTAAGAAGTAACATGTAAAATCACCTCTTCATAGCACCTCAAAACATACTTTTTGAAAAAGGTTTGCCAAACAGGGCCTAAAGGAAGGGTGGAGAAGGTTTGCCAAACAGGGCCTAAAGAAAGGGATAGTGACTCCTGACTTGCATTTAAACACCGTATTTAAACCCCTAATAGTATTTAAATGATCTTACATTATTAAAATATCATTTTTTATTTAATACCATTGAATTGTGAATTATCATTATACAATATGGCAAACATTTATAATTAATTTAAGTTGCCTAATTGGCAATCTATCATTGGAATATATCTCACTCCTATGAAACAAATTAATTGGTAGATGTGAATCATTTTATTGACGAACTTTAATATTAGCCATTAAAATTAGAAAACATAGGTTGATATTATAATAAATAGATTGAATAATTTAAATTTTCCTAAAATATTATTCTTGAGCATGATGCCATGAAACTATCACTTGGATGATTTGGGTCACCCACATTTCAAACCATTGATGTTGTAAGATATTAAACACGATTTTTTTGTACTTAAATGACAGGCAAGACTGAGGAGGGTGGGTCCCTCCACAAAATTTGAAGGCCGTGTTCTCGACTCAGCCCAAGAATGCTTACCAGTTTGCAATAATATCAGGTGTGCCACGTGTAAGATATTTTACCATGTTTGGGTGTGGGGCCCAACACCCCAGTAGTTATCTCGAGGTGGGATGCGTCTTTTTGGTGTCAGAAGCCACGAGAGTACTGGCAAAAAACTGTCTGAGAACTGAATCTTTTTGCCTTTTAAGTTAAGAAGCTGCAGAGCCCACCTGGCCAATGACCAGAAAGTGTATTTTTTATTTATTTTTATTTTTATTAAGGAGGCAGAAAGTGTATCTATGTGTTTGTATCAAAATGGCAAAAAACTTTATGGTAAAGGCTAAACGCAGGTAGGACCCATGCATGAATTGGTTCTCCCCAATTAGAAACTCTGCAACGACTTAATTAAGGTTTCCAACGGGGCCTGGCTTGACTTCAGCCGGGCCCGCCATGGGCTGGGTATGGACTTCGTAGTAGGTCCGATGCATAAATTCGTTACCCTGACCCGGCCCGATGCATAAGTGGGTTAGCCCGGTCAAATTAGTAAGTGACGCCCCGGTATGGGCTGATTTGAAATGCCAGATTAAAAATTGACATGTTTAAACGCAACCCGAACTCCGCCAAACTCTGGTAAAATGAGTTAATCTATATAGAAATTGATGGGAGGACAACAGCCAGGCTGGTATGGGCTAAGGTAAGGAAGTGTGATTCTTCAATGGGTGGCCTGGCTTGTCTGATTAGTAATCGGGTAGGATAAGAGCTAGCTTCAAGAAGCCTAATTATAATCAGCCCGTTTAAGGCCTGACCCGGCCCATTGAGTAAAAATCTCTTGTATAATGGTGATTGATATTTTTTATATTATTTATTCTTAAAATCATCGCTAAACAAATCTAAGATACCAGAATTTCAGTCTTAACTTCGGACAAATAATCTCAAACCTTTTATGTTATCTAATTCAAATTGCTGAAGCATACAACAACAGCCATCAGAAGAGAAAATGGTAACTACGGCCAACAGATCACTCTCCCATACATGAAGACTGACGTGCCGTTTCTTTGTGTACAGATCACTCTCCTTAGCATTGTCCCTAGGCCCTCAATCAAGGATCAA
Source organism: Chloranthus sessilifolius (assembly GCA_021018995.1). Taxonomy (NCBI): domain Eukaryota; kingdom Viridiplantae; phylum Streptophyta; class Magnoliopsida; order Chloranthales; family Chloranthaceae; genus Chloranthus; species Chloranthus sessilifolius. The sequence goes on from CM037595.1 coordinate 88,527,315, forward strand.
AATTTCGGGTAAAATTTCGGCCGAAAACCAAAAATTTGACCAAAATTTTGAGTCCGATATAAATTTGGATCGAAATTTCGATCCAAATTATCATTTCAGTGGGAACCGAAACCAATAATTTCGGCCGAAAGTTCGGTCATTTCAGCCGAAATTTTGATCCTTGCCCTCAATTACAATATTAAAGAGGACTGATGATAATGGGTCGGCTTACCTCAACCCCTACGAGTCTTAAAATAGTCATTCTCCTTGCCATTAATCAGAAGGAGGAAATGAATTAACATTCCTTCATCCACCCACACCACTTGGGCCAAAACCTGAATCTATAGAGCATATACTCAATGAACCACCAACCAACTTGATTGTATACTTTTTCCATGCCTATCTTATAAAACAGTTTTGGGATTTTATTTTTTTTTAAGAATGAATACACTTATGGGCTACAACCGTTATGTCTCGTATTTACTTTTACTTCACAAACACCTTTTAGTTAGGGGAGATTATGAAGCCAAGAACCACTTGGAACATATTAGCCAGCACTCTGGCTATTATCTTATATAAGCTTGCCCATGAGACTTATAAGCCAAAAGTTTTCAACTCCACCGCACAATCCCTTCTTAGGAATGACTATAAGAAATATAAAATAAACCGCCGTGAAGGTAAAACGCATTTTATGGAAGTCCGGAAACTCTTAAACCATTTCCTCTCCGAGGAAGGATCTAAAACTTATAAAATGCTAGGGATTTGGACGCAATAAATCGTGTAGAATGTTTCCTTCTCGTCGAAGGGCCTTCTCATAGTCACATTTTTCTCTTTTTAGATCTAAGGCCTCGTTCGGTAACCCAAAATACTCAGAATCTGGGCAGATTCTGAGTTTTTTTGCAAGATCTGAGCAAAGCCCACGTTCGAGAGCCAATTTTGGGAAGCGGGAATCTGAGTGTTTTCTGAGTGAAAACGACGTTTGGTCGTCCGACCAAACCTCTCGGATTAGCTCAGATTCTGAGCTCAGAATCTGGGTTGGTGAAGTATACTCCTCATCCATCTATGCAGCTGATCAAAACTATGTGTCCTCCCGGCTCGTGATAGCTTCTTTGAAACTCTTGCATCGTCTTCCCAACCATCCATGGCGATAGGTAGGGCCACCGATTCAAAAACACCGCCTCCATCTGCCTCCGATTCCTTTGCAAGGCATTCACATGGCCTCAATCGATGACGACTCAAGAGTAGCCGTGATCAATCTAGATAATCGTCATCGATTACATAAAAAAATTTTTTTTTTTTTTTTTTGTTAACGATACCGACTCAATCTGTAATCGAGATCGATTTCTATGAATCGTTATCGATTACATAAAAAAAAAGATGGCGACTCGATGTAATCGGGATCGACTGATGAATCGTTATCGATTATAAAAAAAAAAATTAATTTTTTTTTTTTTATGTCGATAACGACTTCAATCTGAAATCGGCATCGACTCGTACAGAATCGTTATCGATTACATAATTTTTTTTTTTAATATAATCGATGGCGACTCATATAGAGCCAATGACGACTTTACGTAATCGATGGCGACTCTTAAAATGATCGGCAGTGTATGAAGTCGATATCCCTTTTCTCATATCATCTATCTTTAGAATTATCGATTTTATATTGTAGTCTTCAAATCTGACGGCATAGATCTCGTTTCTTAAATGAGTGTTTGGCTTTTTTATGTTTATTGTTCTCCTATCCACTTTGGTTATTTATGTATGGCAGTCACTGTGATTTCTTTATAATTCTCAATATGAAGCTTGTCTCTTTTCATATTTTATTATTTCTCATGTAAGCAAATCATATGGGTTGTGTATCGTATCCCAAATGACTCTTCTCGAGGTGAGGCGGGGTTGTCATACTCTCACTCCTTATGGTGACGACGCCGTACAATCGTGCAATGGTAGTGTTAGGGACCCATTTTAAAAATAATAGTAATTAAATCAAATTCGAAAAAAGACTCCGTCAAATATGTTCAGCCCCATCTCGATTGGTTGCCCGTAAATTTTTAGAGAAATTCGAGTACGGCACATAAACCGATGATTAAGATCACGTTTCTATGGTCGTAGTATAACCACTGATTGAAGCTATTCTGAGGATTTTCTGAGAGGAATCTGAGTGGTTTAAGAACAAAGGATTTTGAGTTTTGTAAGAATCTGTCAGGAATCTGAGTGGTTAAAGAACGCATATGGTGAAAACCAGGAATCTGAGTTTGCTAAGAATCTGTCAGGAATCTGAGTGTCCAAAATCTGAGCAAAATCTGAGCTTTTCTGGGAAAAATCAGGAAACACCCGAACGAGGCCTAAAGGACCTAGGCGAGGCGAGGCCTATCTTCCATTTTTCTTTATATAGCCATTCGTAGAAGCTCACCTCCTCAATCTCAATCTCAATCTCTTCATGTTTAGAAATCTCCCTACCCATACATTATCTATGGCATGAATAAATTGTTGAAATAAATGGAATTGAAAAATAGTTTTCAGGCACGTAGTTCACTACATTGTCTTAAAGACAATAGACGCCCTCACTCTGTCGTATTAATAAAAATTCAATCGGGTTTTAAGTGAATCTGCCTTCAGGATACAACAGGTAGAGCTCGGTCTTGCCAAAAATCGCATGTTCTTTTCTAGATTGTATATTCTAGAAGAAGAGCTTATCACACAGATTTTCTGATACACAAAAAGATTTTTTGTTATTATTTCTTTTGCATTTTTCTAGCGGACATCTTATCTCTATTTATAGATAAAATACTGAACGATTGTGTCTTTTCAGATGACGGTGAAGAGATTTAATTTTATGTCTTTTCAAATAACAATAAAGAGATAAATCAATTCACTTGTGTCTTTTTAGATTTACGGTGAAGAGATTTTAGATGTGTCTTTTCAGATTTACGGTAAAGAGATGCCAAACTTATATCTTTTCAACTAATGGTAAAGAGATAAATAAAAATTTGAAACAATACTTCTTTGGAGAAAAAATAATTTTTATAAGTTTGTCATCGAATTATTGTTAATATATAATGATAATTATAGACTTAATTTTAAAATAATAAAATATATATTATCACACTAATATATATAACATTCCCCTACTTATTTCAAAATATAAAAAAAAATATGTATCAGAGCGATTATGCTAAACATCATTAGAGGTACTGTTCGGTTTGAACCTTTGACTATTACATACAACTTAAATTTTGTAAGGACTTTAAGTAGATTATAGCTTTGAATTTAAAACCTGTCTAAGAAACTGGAATTACATATACACTTACCATGAGCTAAATCATTAGTGACATAAAGCTTGCGCTTTGCGCTTTACAATCATGTGTTAAAATCCTTATTTCATGAGTATTTCTGAGGGAGGACCGGATCTCTGTTGAAGCGGCTTCACTTCCATACTTATATAGGTGAATCTGTCATAGGTACTCTTGTAACTATTTTACCACCCCAGCAAATGAATACCTACAGAATCATTAAGAGTTAAATTCATCCTCTCATGTTACAAGAGATGTGCATGAAATTTAACACTATGGGGATGACCAATAGGTAATATACCTTTGTGCACTTTCAAGGGTTACAAAGTAGTTTCTTATCTTATTGAACTTAGGATTTGAGATTTCCAACTATTCTAAGTTGAGGTTCAACTACTGTACCTTTAAAGATATCGGTCTTAGGCCTATTCCCCTCGATGTTCTCTCTGGGTAGTGCTTTTATAAATGGATCTGCAATCATCTCAGAAGTTGGTATGTAGTCCAAGACGATCACCCCATCACTCAATATCTATTGAATGATATTATATCTAAGGCCTATATGCCTTCTGTAATACCTATCCCTTAAGACATGTGTCAGTCAATCAGTTGACTAAGGCCTGATGAGACGTGACTGCCCCAAGTGACTGCTTGAGGCCAAGTCTATCCAAAAATGTTGAGCACCAACCTATAGTTTGATGGGAATGTACTTTTCCTAATGGCACCCATAGGACACCACATTAAATTGGATGGGTGTGGTAGTAATTAAATCAGTCACACGCACCCAACATCTTAAAGCACATGTGAGAACCCGGATTGACTGGTGACTGATCCTGACCGGAGAAATTGCCCGAATTGAGGCTGAATTTAGGTAATGATGTGGAGATCATTAATGGAATGGATTTTGATGATCATCATGATGGTGATCAATAAAGCAAGTCAAACCATAAATCCAAAGAGAATTACATAACTCACACTTTTAGTTAAGTATTTGTGTCTTGTATGGAACAATGGCATTTCAAGTAAATAAAGGAGAACTCTAAGGGCATTTAGATTTAATTTCTCTAATCTGTAAATTAGAAATTAAAATTTTCACAATTCTCTAGAAAATCCTAGCTCTTGATCTATTTGACCAAGTTGGACTCTATCTAAGACCATAGATTTCACTTTGGAAAAATCTAGGGTGTAAGATTTGCTTAGGAGTCATGCACCACAAGATGCTTTGAAAAGTAGTCATTCACATAGTTTGAGGATACATAAGTGGGGAAAAGGCAAGATGGAGACCATATGGAGGGTGGAGAATGAGCCCATGTGGGACCCACTCCAACATCTGCATGGAGACAGGGAGAGGAGAGAGGAGAGAGAGTGTGAGCTTGGGAAGACCAAGCTTGCCACATGGCAAGCTTGCCCCTATGCATGGGCCTAAAGCCCAATCTCCCTTGCAAATTTCAAATTCCATAGTCCCCTCTCTCTCTCTCTCATTCCTTCATGTTTTCCTCTGTCCTCCACCATCAGAGCTCTAGTTTCTAAGCTTGGTCCTCCCTATCCAACCATCAAAACCTTCATCCACCACCACCATTACACTCCCCTTTTCCTCTAGAACAACATAACTCAAACTCAACCCAATCCCAGCCCTTTGCTCCACCAAATTTTGTACAAACCAACAAACAAGAAGAAGAAATAGAAGGTACAATTTTAGTTGTTTGTAGTTTCACTACAAAAAATAAAAATATTAGCGGCAGCCAAAAGCTGCCTCTATTAACAAAAAAATTGCCGCTAATACCCTTGCCGCTAATAGTCTTAATAATTTTTTTTGTTAATAGCGGCAGTTTTATGCTGCAAAAAACTGCCGCTAATCGTCTTATTTTTTGTAGTGTTTTTGAATTCTAGTAGTGTAGTCTAGGATTAGCTTAGAATTTTGATAGTTTTCTAGAAATCTTTTGATTTTTCTTGAGAGATTATAGGAGCTGAGATAGAAGTGAAGTTAGGATGACCTTGCATGTGATCACTATGATCATGCATGGCCATCCAAGGGTCCAAAATAGGCAAGGCTCACTATGTCAAAATGAGAGAAAAACTACTGTAGTAATCTAAAATAAATTACTACTTAAAATAGTGGTGTAATATTCCACTCCCTAAAATAGTAGTTGTTAAGCTAGAACAATGAACAACTATAATTCACAACCGTCGATAGGTAAGAATATATACCACCCACAACATTTCTCTCCCTAAGCTTTCCTCTCGCGATTTCTCTCGCTAAGCTCCCCTCTCGTCGTTCCCCTCTCGTCGAAATCTGTGATATTTCGGCATTCACATCCAATTTCAACATTGAATTCAAAAGGTAGTTCTTTGAAAATTTTGATTTGTTGGTCACTAAATCAAGTGCACTTGATGCAGGTAGCGTGGTGGTTTTTCCAAGCTAGGGTTTCCGGAAGAGTTTAGTTGAAGGAGATTTGTGAAATTAGGGTTTTATGGTCGTCTTCTTCTTCCGGTAGATGCATCCGAAGCTGTAACAACCCTGAAAATCTAGAACACGAACCAACTGTTTCGATCTACGTGCTCAGCACGGAAACCGAGGATGACTTAAAACTTTAAAATTAATATTAGTTAAGATAAGGTTGCACTGTGATTAGATGAGTTCACACGTGCGTTTTCGTTCAAGTTTGAGTTGTGTAAAGGGTCAATGTGACACATTGCGCAGTAGCGACTGTATTTGTGCTCCACACCGGAACATAAACTAGGGGCAAATAGAAATATCTATTTAGTAACTTATAGGAGAAGGAAGGAAGACTTAGAGAGAGAGACCCCCTTCTTCTTCTTCTTCTTCTTCTTCCCACTTGCCCTAGTGCTCCTGTAGGTAAGAACCTGTAGCTAGGTGGGTTTTCAAGAGGGTTCTTGGAGAAAAGAACAAGGTTAGCAAGATTAAGATGATGGGTTTCCTAAGCTAGGGTAGGTAGAGTTCAATGAGATGAGCTTAGTCATGGTCTAAGTATGTGAAGTCTCGCATCTTTGAGCCGAAGGAGCTAAAAGGTTGCTCGTCGGACTCGGATCGGTGATAAACTCCGAGAGCTTGATCCGAAACCCTTATTCGGATCGATTTGTCGAAACCCCGAGAGGGCCCAAGCAAAGGTGAGTCTGTGTGTTTAAATAGGGGCAAATGAGAAGCCCAGGTAGGTGCATTTGATGTGGCGTTAATGGTTGTTGAAAACCATTAATGAAAAATGGGTTAAAATAAGGTTGGAGATGAACTCCATTAATGACAGAGTTTCTGTCATTATTGATCGATCAATGAAGGTATTGATCGATCAATGACAGTGGTGATCGATCAATGAAGACCATTGATCGATCAATCTGTATAAGACAGAATGGGGGAACAGAAGCCCCAAAATTCTGAAAGTTCAATGCCCGAAGGGCATTGATCGATCAATTTGGGCATTGATCGATCAATCCTGGGCATTGATCAATCAATGATGATAGGTGATCGATCAATGACATTTGGTGATTGATCAACATAGGTATTGATCGATCACTGTAGGGTGTTGATCGATCAATGAAGGCATTGATCGATCAATCTGTATAAATAATTAATGAGAACAGAAGGTGGGAATTTTTGAAAAAGGGTTGGTGATCGATCAATGAGGGCATTGATCGATCAATAGGAGGCATTGATCGATCAACCCAAGTGGTGATCGATCAATTTAAGCTGTGTTAAATGTGAGTAGAAGAGAGGTTATTGATCGATCAATGAGTGTATTGATCGATCAATGATGATAGGTGATCGATCAATAAGAGTGGAGATCGATCAATCACCCCTGTTTTGTTGAGTTTTGGTTTTATGGGTTAAACACCACCGGGCATTGTGCCGGTTAACTTTCTGACATCCCTGACACTTAAAGTACTATGTTTATGGTCTAGGATCAAACCCTGACACATTGAAAAGGCTTTGGACTTGCTTAGAAGACAAATTGATCTGAGGTAGGAGAAAACCAACTTAAACTGTTTTTGAGTATGATTCCATGTTTATTTCATATCTATGCCCTGATTTCTATTTTTACCAAGCATGTATGCATATCATGATTCTTGCTATTCTGATTTCTGTTCCTGATTCGATTACGAAACACCTTACGATGTCTGTTATCTGATCTGTGAGGTATATATGTATGTGATTTGATGATTTAAACCAGATGATCCCCACCGACCCGGCGGTATATCCGATGCCTGGCACACTTGTGCACCTGCTTTCAATCCTCGGCATAATTGCACTCCATAGATGAGGCATTGTTGCACTTTCAAAATTGTTCATGTGAACGACGATTGGTTGGGGTTTCCTATCGGACATTCCTGTTTACTCCGTGCTATATAGTCACGGGAGTTTCTTAAGTTAAATACACACAATTTAAGTACTCTGATAATATACTTGCATAACATCTGATTTCTTGCATAAAATCTCAGCTTTTAGTTTGATTCATCATGATTATACGTTCCTGATTTGATTTCTGTTATGAGATAGCATGATCTGCATATTCAATTCGTTTAGTTGGAATTCTTCTATTGAGCTAGGATGTAGCTCACCCTGTTTTCTAAATCAATTTTAGGTTCTGAGGTTGTAGCTCCACGTAGAGTGACCTGCATTACCACTGATCCAGAGTGAGGCCGAGGCGAGAGGCCAGCGTCGAGCGGATGACTTTTATCCTTAGTGCGGGTATCTGATGCGCTATTTTTGGGATTTTGTGTAAACCTTTGGATTATTGTACGCCTGGTGGCCACTTCTGTATTTACTTTCTGTAGATATTTTCTTCCTTTTATAGTATTACTATACATTCTATTGGAGCCATTATTAGGAACCATTGTTTTGGGTGATGGATGTCCATCACCATTGGTTCTTCTTGGTTCCTTTTTGGGAATGTATATTTTTACATATTTAGATACATGTATATTTTAGTGCTTCTTTCTATTTGAAATGCCTTGTGATAACTCGAGCTACCACTGCTGGACAGTGTCTGCTTGGTTTCCGCTATACGAGTAGACACTTCGTGATTTGTCCTGGGGATCATCCAGAGTATGATCCTGATGGCACGGATTTCTGGGTGCAGAAATCCGGGCTGTCACAGAAGCTCTGAGGGTTCGGATTACCCGTTTTTCTCAATTTCTCAAGTGAAATTTTTTAGAAGAGGCTGAAGATGTGAGCTATGTGGTGAGGTTTTTCTTATATGGCTTCTTCTGAGGTATCTGTGAAGAGAAATTGCAGTAATGGCTGTACAGAGAGCTTCTCTTCTGGTGGCGGCTCAGGGAGGAAGAGCGGTTATAAGATTCCGAAAGGGTTTTCTGGTGCTTAGGCCATCGGAAAAGGTAAATCCGGTGATTTTTGCCGGATCTTTTGGCTGGAAAACTTATTTTCAGATTTCTACGAGGAGATCTGGTACTGACTCTAGGTTTTCTTCTTCTTTGCATGTTTTAAGATTCAGACGATGCTCTTATCGAACTATGGCACACTTTCGTGGGTCCTCTTGTTACCGTTCCAAGCGAAGGAGAGAGAGTTTTCTATTTTCCTCAGGGATACATAGAACATGTAATCTAATTTTCTTTAGTTTTGTTTGATTTTCTTGTGCTATGTGGTTTTGCTTCTTCAATTCTGCTGTCGAGAGGTCTTTAATCTCATTTGGCATTTTTAGATTTCGTTCTAGGTCGAGGCGTCTATGAATCAGGCTGCTAACCATCAATGCCTGTTTACGATCTCCCATGGAAGATCCTTTGCCATGCGATCCATGTTCAGTTGAAGGTACATACTATAATTTCTTCATTCTGAAGGATTCAAATTTTAAATTTTTTTTACTTGTTCTTGATAAGTAATTGTGTATTGAACTTCAATCTACCCCTCATCTAGTGCCTATTTCCTAATGAACATTCCTTATTGTTTATAGAGTTTAATTCAACAGAAATAGCATGGAAATATAGATTTTGAAAGTTTTGTGAAATTCTGTTGTTACGAGGATAGTTTAGTGCTTGCATTTTGAGACCACTTGGAGTGGCTTGACTCTAAAGGCAGAGACAGAAGGAAAGGCTACAAAGAGAGAATCAAGTGTGAGAAAATGCGATCTAAGCGAGCATTGAAATGACATGATTTTTTTTAAACGAAAAAAACTTTGTAGATTTAATGCAAATCAGAGATTTGTAAATTGATAAAATTGAATTTAGGATGGAGAATGAAAGGCCAAATGCCTAGTGGAGGTTTAATGATAATAATAGGCGACCTTAGGCCATGGATCAAAATTTCGGCCGATAACTCAAGTTATCGGCCGAAACGTTTCGGTTTCAGTCCCCACCGAAATGAAACATTGAACCAAAATTTCGGTCTACAAATGTATGGGGGTGAAATTATCAGTCGAAATTCAAAATTTTGGTTTCGGTCTTGCCCGAAACTGAAAATTATAGGGAAGCATTGGATTCTCGCCGAATTGAAGCGATTGGAACAGGAAACTAGATTCTTAGAGGTTGGTTTGCTTTGTGAATTTTTTTTTTAATGATATTGTGGTAAATTATTTGTTCTCGAGTTAGGATGCTCTAATCATTGATGAGTTTCCATTTGTTTTATTTTTTATAATTATGTTTGAATTAGAGTGGGGCATGGGAGTTGGGGAAAGTGATAGAGATAGGGATGGGGCATGGAAGTTGGGGAATCAAGAGAGAGAGAGAGGGGGGGGCTGGGGCGTTGGCGATTGGGGAAGAGAGAGCGGGAGAGAGAGAGAGAGAGAGAGAGAGAGAGAGATGGGGCATGGGGGTTGAGGGTTGGGGCGTTGGGGATTGGGGAAGAGAGAGAGAGAGAGAGAGAGAGAGAGAGATAGAGAGAGAGATAGAGAGAGAGAGAGAGAGATAGAGAGAGAGAGAGAGAGGGATGGGGGTTGGAGAATGGGGAATTGTGGTTTGATCTGGATAGGGATGGAGCATTGGGAATTATGGTTTGATCCAACTTTTCTATTTTATTTTATGTTCATTGAAATCTTGTGTTAGTGATTGGTCCAATGGGTATTCTATTTTCTGACTGCATCTTCAAAGATATTTGGGAACAAAAAATGTGAATTTGTAGTTTGGTGTTTGTGATTTGGCTATGTTTTTGCCCTTAATCAATGTCTTCATGGTCTTGAAATTTGGGCTCATCTTTTGTTTGAGTTTAAGTTTGATTGTTTTGCATGGAGGAAATTTTTAGATTAATAATTTTTTTTGGAACAGGGGCATACGTTGTAGGTTGGCCACCAATTAGAGATCCTGGGAAGTGAAACCTTCTTCACATTCTTGGAATCGATTAAGGAATGTTACGAGACCCTAGTAAGTACCTGGTTCTGACACTACGTGAAAATAAAGACAAAACAACACCACTTACTTTTAAAATATCACAAACATCAGCCGTTGTAGAAGAAATTCACGTATACAACGGTCCATATCAGTGGTTAAACCAATGCAACAACTCACTTAAATGTGATATTTGTAGGTGAGCGAGTTCGAACCCATGACGTTGATGTCTTTAAGCGATTTCGAACCAAAACCAATCACTTTCCACGTGGATACCCTTCTAAAACAAATTGGCGCAGAGGCCAAATATCCATGGGAAACCCCGCGAGAAACCCTTCTTCTTCTTAGTCTTCTTTTCCCAGCGGAAACCCTAGCAGTGGAAGTTGGCCTCTCTTTCTCTCCACCGTCCATCGATAAATTTTGCCAAACTCTCGTAGCCAACTTCTTGTCGTCTTCGTCCCCACATTGGGTAAGAGACAAAGGCAGGAAGAGATCGGCAACGATTCTTCGCCTAAACCCTAAACTATTTCTCAATGCTTGTGCAATCATTAAAAATCCGCCTTCTCTGCCATCGTCACCATTAAAATTTCTGTCGCCACCAAAAATCTTCTTCTTCTTCATTGGAGATCGTCATTCTCCAAAGAATACTTGAGTGTCTACATCATTCTGCCTCTTCCTATCTCGCTCAATATCTCAACACATTGTGGATGCAGCGATGGCGCAATGATTTAGAATTTTATTTCGCAACTCTCTAGGTTTCTGTTTGTTTATTTATTTTATTCATCATTTCTTATTTATTTTCTTCACTTGTCTTATTCTATTTTCTTTTTCTTTAACTGAGATTTGAAATCGGTTAAGATTATGGATTCTATTTGATTCATCAATTTTTTGAAAAGCTTCTTTTTGGCTTTTTGGAAATACTGTTAATTTTATATTTTTTCCTTATGGGGTATGTAACAGCAAGTACAATGAATAGGGCATGACATTATTTAATTTTAAATAGATTATACTATTTTAAATTTGGGCTATCTGAATTTTTTTTTTTTTCCAAATTCTTCTTGTTAGGTATGTCACAACAAGAATAACGAATTGTGGTTCCGGCATGGGTGTAATCCAAGTTCTGGCAGCAAAAAGGATGCAAGATTAAGCATGGGAAATTATTTTTATTTTTATTTTTTTAATTCATGTTTTTTTGCTCTCAAATGAGTACCTATAGCAGCATAGCAAATCCTTTTGAGACACATAATACGTTATATGATTATTTTGATTTATGATGCTTTAGTTTTATTGGGAGGGTTTTGTATGCATCATACTTTATGTTGTAATATGTTTGAATGCTTTGATTTGCTGATGGTTTTTTGGTTATGAAACTGGAGAAAGGCGTGACATTTCGATTGTTTAATCTTTGAGGGCCTTTATTTGTTATCATATTGTTTAATATATTCATGATTGACCCATAATGGAGGAGATTTCTGGAATTGGGTCCCTAAGCAGTCTCCTAGAGCTGAGTCTTTTGTTTGGCAACTCGATGGGGGTAATCCTTGTAGAAGACCAGCTCCTAAGGAGGAACATTTTCTGATGAGTATTTGCTGTTTCTGTGGTCAAAAAATTAGAGATGCCCATCGTTTGTTTATTAACTGTTTGTATATTAGGAAAATATGGTCGTGTTTTTAAAAATTATTTGTCTGAGCATTTATTTAAATAATCTTATCTCTATTTTGTATCTTTTGTTAGCCTTGAATGGGCTGTGTAATAACCCTGAAAATTCGAACAAGAACCTGACTGTATCGATGTACGTGCCCGGCACGGAAATTGAGACAAATTTAAAATTTAGTAAATAATATTGTTTGAAATAATATTAGCCTGTGATTAGGTAAGTTCCCGTGTAAATTCTCACTTGAATCCGAGTAATATAAGACATCGAGACGGCGTGCTACGCCGCATCGACCGTGTTCGTGCTCCACACCAGAGTTCACGGAGGTGTTTTATCATAAATACTTCCCGAAGATTGTGAGGCATCAGTGGGAAGTAAAATTTATCGAGCTGAAGCAGGGTGCCATGTCAGTAAGGGATTATGGAGCTGAGTTTGATAGACTGGCTAGGTTTGCATCCCAGCACGTTGCCACATAACTAATGAGCGTAAGGAAGTTTCAACTTGGCCTGAGACAGAACTTGCAAAAGGATGTTGCCATGTGGGAAATGGAGACATATGAGGGAGTGATGGCCAAGGCTCTCATAGCAGAGGAGGAGAACTAGAAACAGTTCTCTTGGAGAGACAAGCAGGTGAGAGAGAGATCATTTCAAGGGCAGTCTCAGGACGCGGAGCAGAACAAGAGGGCTAGATTTTCCAGACCTCCGAGATACCCTACACACTCTCGAGCGACGATTTCTTCGGGTCTGAGTTCATACCAGAGAGCAGCGGTGCCTACATCGTCCAGACCATTTCGACCCTCTGGATCTTCTGGTAGTGGGGTTTCAGTGACTCAGGGACCTTCAAGGGTCTCGTCTTTCACTCCATCCGTGTCATGTGCAAAGTGTGGGAAACCACATAAGACAGAGGAGTGCAGGAGGGAGACAGGGGCATGGTTCAGGTGTGGCAAGATGGGCCACTTGGTTAGGAACTGCCCAGAGGAGAGCAAGGAGTGATCAGGATCGGTATCTACGCAGAGATCTTCTCGACCTATGGTTAACGGTCGAGCATACGCCGTTACCGCAACCGATGCTCTGACATCAAATGATGTTATCCAAGGTATGATTAGAATTCAAGAAAAGCTATTTTATCTAGAGAGATGAACTTAGTAAAGATAGAATTGCTTTAATTAAGTATTATAATAATATTACAAATACGCGTACACATCTCGAATGCTTGATTTAATATTGAAATTGGCTTATAGGTGAGCTGAAAGTGTATAGGAGTTGTGACATTTTCTTCCATAGAGCTCGAGTTTTGATAGACCCAGGCTCTACGCACTCATTCGTAAGGCCTCAATTTACGAAGGAATTATGTGCCACTCCAGAACAACTAGATTTCATTTTGACAATGTCAATTCCCACGGGTAGTGCAGTGAATGCACTCACAGTGTGTAAGTCAGTGGTAGTGTCGGTAGACGAGCACGAAACACTGGCAGACTTAATTCTGTTAGATATGAAGGGGTTCGACATCATTTTGGGAATGGACTGGCTATCCGCTTACCACGCGAGCGTTGATTGTCTTCGAAAGATAGTGGTTTTTCTTCCTCCAAAGGAGCGATCATTTAGATTTTTTGGGGTGAAGTCTAAGGTAGCTCCGTTGATATCTGTTATTCGGGCCAAAAAGATGATGAAGAGTGGATGCGGTGGATATATAGCCTTTCTACAAGAGCAACGGGAGGAGACAAAGGTGACATCCGATATTCATGTTGCATGCGAGTATCCCAATGTATTCCCTAAGGATTTGCCAGGACTACCACCAGCTTGGGAGATTGAGTTTGCAATCAATCTGGTTCAAGGCACTGAACCAGTATCTAAGGCTCCTTATCGGATGGCTCCCGCAGAATTACAAGAGTTGAAGGAGCAACTACAAGAACTGCTTAACAAAGGGTTCATTCGACCGAGGGTGTCTCCTTAGGGAGCACCCGTGTTGTTTGTCAGAAAGAAAGATGGTTCGATGCGTGCATTGACTATCGGCAGTTGAATAAGTTGACGATTAAGAATCGTTACCCGCTCCCTAGGATCGATGATCTGTTTGATCAGTTGCAAGGAGCGAGGTTCTTTATGAAGATCGACTTGAGATCAGGTTATCATCAGCTACGAGTCAAAGCTGAAGATGTTGAGAAGACGGCGTTCAGAACCAGATATGGGTACTAAATTGGAGTTCAGCTCAGCGTTTCATCCTCAGACATATGGGCAGACTAAGAGAGTGAACCAGATCATAGAGGATATGTTGCGTGCATGTATGTTGGACTTTCATGGTTCATGGGATCAACACTTGCCTCTGATCGAGTTCGCTTACAACAACAGTTATCAGTCAAGTATTGGGATGGCGCCTTATGAAGCCTTATATGCACGTCGATGCAGATCTCCATTGAATTGGGAAGAAGTCGACGAGAAGCTTGTTTTGGGACCTGAGATCGTGGACAGTACCACCGAGATGATTAGGTTGATCCGCGAAAGGTTGAGGGTTGCCCAAAGTCGCCAAAAGAGCTATGTCGATCTCCATCAGACGCAAGTGGAGTTTCAGGTATAACCAAATACGTTAGACGAAGCGTAAGTCCATAGTTAAGTTGATTTGCTATGGAATTAACACTTATTTTCAGGTTGGAGACAAGGTCTTTGTGAAGATCTCGTCAACCAAGGGTGTCATGCACTTTCGGAAACGCAAAAAGCTGAGTCCTCGATATATCGGTCCATTTGAGGCACTCGGACGGGTTGGTGAAATCGCTTATCGGATTGCCTTGCCACCACAGTTGGCAAGCATGCATAACATTTTTCATGTCTATGCTACGCCACTACACACGCGATCCGACTCACGTCTTGGATTTCCAACCAATTGAGCTACAGGAGGATTTGACGGTGATTGAGGAACCGATCGCGATCTTAGATCATAGAGATCAAGTCTTGCGGACCAAGTTGATTCCACTGGTGCTAGTCAAATGGTGAAATCATTCAGATTCGGAAGCTACTTGGGAGCGCGCAACCAAAATCTGCGAACAGTATCCACACTTGTTTACCTGATGAGAGAGGTAAATTCTTAGTTATTTTCGCTTAAAGATTCGTCACCATAATTATGTTGTTGTGTGTGAGCATGCGTCATTGGCTCGAGATATCCCCTTCTGTGGGTTCTGTATGGGATGTACATGTACCCCTATTTTTGAAGTGCGGACGGTTCGCTTTAAAGAGTTGACTGTGTTAAGAAACAGTGTCACAGCCAGCATTGATCGATCAACAGAGGTATTGATCGATCAACATAGTGATTGATCGATCAACATAGTGAGGTGATCGATCAATGATATTAAGGGATTATACTCAAATGTGGGTCATTGATCGATCAATAAAGGTATTGATCGATCAATATTAGTTCCATTGATCGATCAACAAGGATTAGTGATTGATCAAATTCGCAGTGAAAGGTTAGCATTGATTGATCAACATAGGCATTGATCGATCAATAGGGGTGTCAGTGATCGATCAACAAGGGTTGGTGATCGATCAATGCATCGATTTAGGGCATAAATATGCTTCATTGATCGATCAATAAAAGCATTGATCGATCAATCCAGGGGTTTAAGTTAAGAAGTGGGGTTTCGAACGGTCATTTGCACGAAGCTATTAGAGTGATCGATCAAGGGTTTTTGGACTCCGACCGTTCAACCTCCTTCCCGACTCATCTCCGGCCATCTACGTCCTTCCTCCGGCTTGATTCGAGTGGACATTGCTCCATTCGCTCGGTAAAACTCTCGTTCTCATTCATTTCGGTTCTCATTTTCGCATTTTTGCAAAGATTTGACCATGGGACCTCGCATGAAGAACGCTTCGCGTAAGGTACCCACGTCTCGGGCTCGTCCACTTGTACCGCCCTCCGTTCCCATTCCCTAACCAGCCGTGCCACCTGTGGCATCGGTTTCGACAGTGGTACCACCTATTCCGACCCCCGTTCCGATTGCCATCGAACGTGAAGTCCCCAAACCTTGGTGGGCTTCCAAAACATTCCTAGTCGAGTTCGTTTTTGCGTCCTCGCTTTACGAGGACCGACCCAAAATGGCTTGGGCCAAGGGTTATATCCAAAAGCTTAGGTTGAAACCCTTGCTAGAACCATTCCATGACCACTATTGTCCATGTCTTGTGCGACTATTCTTTCAAAACCTTCGATGGGGTGATAGTCGACATCGACTCGTCACGACCATAGATGGGTTTGAATACAAATTCAACCATTTTCATGTCACGGCGACACTTCAATGCCCGTCCGCTTACGTTGAGACGTGTGGCCTGGATGCCCCGTATGTCAAGGAGGTCCCTTTCACTGACGTGGTCACCAAGATGACCCAGGGTCAGCATGGGAAGGGCCAATCCATCTCTAGGGCCCAATTACCCGATAGGTTGTGGATACTTGATACATACATCAAGTGTGCACTTAACCTGTTTTTACACAAGTCCTCTCGGACTAGGGTAGTGCAATAGGCACTATTCTCTGCCTATGAGAACCGTTGGTTCTCTATGGCCGACTTGGTCATCGACGACATCATTAATGCCAATGACCTTATGTCAGAGAAGGTCAAGTCGGGGGTTAAGAAACAAATCCCCTACGCCCGCCTCATTACAAAGATGGTAGAGCAATATGTCGCTCTACGCGAGGCATATGCTTTGGCTCCTCACGAGCCTCTTGGTCGACAACACTAAAGTCTTTCACCTGAAAGACTGGACCAAGAGTTATAATTTATTGGTTAGACTGCTTCCTGAGGAGGAGGAGGGTGCAGCTGAGCCCGTTCCACCCACCGTCGCCAAGGGTTCGGCCCCTACCGAGCCTATATCTGGAGAGGGGGAGGCCCCACGTGATCCACCACCTCCGCCTGAGGTGTCTACACTACCGGCCCCCACTACACCTCGACGACTGCCCCATCACACCCCATCGCATCCCCCACCTCCTTCCGCAGTCGACGTTGCCGCGATGCTTCGTGAGCTTGTGGAGGGTAACCGGCGTATCCACAAGTGGTTAGATGGCATGGAGGCGTTCTAGAGACAGATCCATCGTCATCTGGATTACCACGAGGGCATGCATGAGCTGGTCATGCAACATTTATATGCCACGACATCCATGCCGATGATCGCCCACGCTCGTCAGCATGTGGTGGATCCTCGTGATTACCGCACACCACCGCCTCGTCCCAGCAAACCTACGCCAGATGAGGCCGGCCCATCTGACGTCCCGACAGGTATTACTATACTCTAATGTATTGTTCTTTTAATTATTATACCCGTATATATATTTCTGTATCATGCTTCCCATTTAAATTTGATATGTATATCTATGTCCTGATGACTGCTTACTTTGCTCGCCTGCTCGTTTACTATTTTGTTATGCCTGTTACAATTAGGACATATCACCCATTATATCACACAATCTCTTAGACATTTTTGAGGACGAAAATTCCTAAGGGGGGGATAATGTAATAACCCTGAAAATTCGAACAAGAACCTGATTGTATCGATGTACGTATCCGACAAGAAAATCGAGACAAATTTAAAAATTAGTAAATGATATTGTTTGAAATAATATTAGCCTGTGATTAGGTAAGTTCGTGTGTAAATTCTCACTTGAATCCGAGTAATATAAGACGTCGAGACGGCGTGCTACGCCGCATCGACCGTGTTCGTGCTCCACACTGGAGTATAAGTTAAGGAAAACAGAAATATCTGTTTATTAGCTTATAAGAGAAGGAAAGGGGATCTGGGAGTTCATTCTCCTTCATCTTCTTCTCCCTACTTCTGTAAACCCTAGATTAGGTAGAGGGTTTTGTTGGTCCTTGAAGAAACACGAGCTGAGAACACTTAGGTTAGTGTTTACGTAACTTTGGAGAGTGCGAAATCGATGTTGATACGTCATGCCTGATTTGTGAGAAGGTGTACTGTCGCCGAGTGTGGAAGCGGAGACACAAGAGTCCTATTTCGGGTCACATTGGCAACAAATCTGAGAGAATAGATCTGAAACCCTCGTTCGGATCGATTTGCCGAAACCCCGAAAGGGCCCAAGCAAAGGTGAGCCTATGCTTTTAAATAAGTACAAATGGGAGGCCTTATATGTGAGTATGTGTGTGTATTAATGGTTGCAAGAAACCATTAATGATGCGGGGACAAAATAGGCAAAGATGAAGACCTCCATTAATGACAGAGCTTATGTCATTATTGATCGATCAATGACAAGATTGATCGATCAATGACTGGTGGTGATCGATCAATGAAGACCATTGATCGATCAACCTGTATAAGACAAAGAGGGGAACAGAAGCCCTGAAATTCTGGAAGTTCAGTGCACGAAGGGTATTGATCGATCAATTTGTGGATTGATCGATCAATCTTGTGTATTGATCGATCAACAAGAGAGTGATCGATCAATGACTGGTGGTGATCGATCAATGAAGGCATTGGTCGATCACTGGAGTGTATTAATCGATCAATGAAGGCATTGATCGATCAATCTGTATAAATATTAAATGTGAACAGAAGGTGGGAGATTTTGAATTTAGGCAATTGATCGATCAATAGAGGCTATTGATCGATCAGCAAGAGGCATTGATCGATCAACCAAGGTGGTGATCGATCAATTTTAGCTGTGTTAAAAGTGAGGAGAAAAGAGGTTATTGATCGATCAACAAGGGTATTGATCGATCAATGATGAGTAGTGATTGATCAATAGGGGCTATTGATCGATCAATTGATTCTGTTCCTGGTTGAGAGCTGAGAGAGGATTGATCGATCAATGGGGTTATTGATCGTTCAACAAGAGGTATTGATCGATCAATAAGAGTGGTCACCCCTATTTTTGGCCTGTGTTAATTTTGTGAGTTGAATACTACTGGACACCGTGCCAGTTCACATACCGACATTCTGACATGTAGAATACTATATTTATGGTCTAGGATCAAACCATGACGCCTTAAGAAGCTTTGGATTTGCTTAGAAGAAATTTTGACCTGAGGTAGGGGAAAACCAACTTAAATTGTTTTGAGTATAATTTCATGTTTATTTCACATCTGTGCCCTGATTTCTGTTTTAACAAGCATGTAAGCATATCATAAATTCCTGCTAGCTCCAATTTCTGTCTCATGATTTGTATCCTGAAACCTGCTTCTGATTTCTGCTATCTAATCTGTGAGGTCTATGTGTGTATGTAATTTGATGATTTAACCAGATGATCCCCACCGACCCAGCGGTATATCCGATGCCTGGCACACTTGTGCATCTGCTTGAAATCCCTCGACATAATTGCACTCCATAGATGAGGCATTGTTGTAATCTAAAATTGTTCATGTGAACGACGATTGGTTGGGATTTCCTATCGGAAAATTCCTGTTTACTCCGTGCTATATAGTCACGGGAGTTTCTTAAGTTAGAAATATTCACATTTTAAGTTATTAATGATATACATGCATAATACCTGTTTCTTGGTTACAAGCTCAGTATTTAATCTGTTTTTGTCCTGTTTACACATTCTGATTTGACTTCCTACTTGAGATACCATGTCTTGCATATTCATTTCATTTTAATTGGAATTCTTCTATTGAGCTATGATGTAGCTCACTTCATTTTTCATTAACATTTTACGTTCAGAAGCAGTAGCTCCCGGCACTGAGAGTGACCCAGATTACCAACCTGACCCATAGGCTGAGGCCGAGGACGAGGAGACGGACATCCAGGCGGACGAGTTCTATCTGTAGCCTGGGTACTTGAGTCCGATTTGCTGTATTTTGATATTCCGGATTATTGTGTGCTTGGTGGCCACTGTTTGTATATATATATATTACTACTGATATAGTATTTTTGTGTTGTTATACATTCTATTGGAACCACTATCAGGAACCATTGTTTGGGTGATGGTTCCTTTTTGGGAATGTATATTCTTTTAGTAAATAGAATTATATGTTTTATTTATTGTGTTCTTTTATATTAAAAGTCTTATGAGATGACTCGACCTACCACTGCTGGACAGTGTCTGCTTGGTTTGCGCTATACGAGCACACTTTACGATTTGTCCCGGGGATCATCTAGAGTATGATCCTGATGGCACGGATTTCCGGGTGTGGAAATCCGGGCTGTCACAGGTTGAGTGGAAACTCTTGAGCAGTTTGGTTGTGGAAAATGATGTTTTTTGCAGTAATAGCATAAGTCTTGTAGTGCACTGGGCTAAGTTCCCCTTCGCTGGATCCCTTATCATGGTTTGTGAAGGCTAGAACAGAGTGTGTTCCTGTGATATGCCTAAATCAAGGCCAAGAGAATTCGGATGAAGCCTACTGTTGGTTGGGTGATAGTTTTGACTGCCTCTGCAGGGGAACTTACTTGTGTTTGGGTTTGGCGGGGTCTTCTTTTCTGTGATAACTCAGGAGAGGATCTTCTCTTATATGCAGGATCATTAGGCATGGTTAATGTAGCAATTGCTGAGGTGTATCCGTATGTCTTTAGAGTAAATTGTTTTAATTATCGAGTATAAGTGTAACCGAACATTGGATCGATTTAGGGATTCATGCAATGCAATTGTGTGGCCTGAGAGTGTTCCGATCCTCCTTGGATGTTCTTACATATAAAATGTATATATGTATGGGAATGTATGCCTGTACTAGGATGAAATATAGTTGTATATATGTACCATGGTTCCAAATCTCGTCTAAAATGAACTGAGGACAACATATGTAAATCGATTTTACATGCTATTTAAGAAAAAACTCCTACAAGACTTTTAGATAAAACTTCTTCATAAATGGCTCTGTATGAATGTGCTATTAAAGTTGAAAAGTTACCGCATACCTAGCACACATATTTCTGCGCATGATGCATAAGATTAGGCACCATGTACATCTGACATGGAGCCAGGTGCAGAACATTTTTTGCATCGAGGGGCCTTTTTGGCTAGTTCAATTTGAGTTGATTTCTTCACTTTGTTAGTGTAGCTTACTGCTTACATATCCTTTTTCTAAGAAAAACTTATCTTCTTCCCTTTTAAATCTCCTAAATTTCGTCAAAATCAAAAAGCTCGTTAAAAATCCTTTCATGTACCTTTTCCAAAAGTATTTTAGATTAAAATGACACTATCATGGCTTATTAGAGAATCAATGTAGTGTGATACTTTGTCTCCTTAGCTGTTCAACTTTTTTGGAAAGCATTCGTTAAGTTATTAGAGAAGGCTGCTGCTGAAACAGTCCACTGATCGAACATGAATACTATACCGACCATACCCTCATTTTCTCTGACGCAATATATTACAAGACATTGAGCGTCCTTAAAAGTACAACTTTGGATGTCATGCAAACTTATGCTAGCAACCGCTTAATGTGGCCAATTTATGGACATCTCCAGGTCCTGTAACGGATTTTAATTTGCTGCATTAATCTTGCAGTTACTGTTTCAATCACAATGGCACTCTCACCTACTTTCCATAAGGGTACCTTGAGATAGCTAGCAGGCGGACACCCCCTTTGAGCTTGAGTACATGTACTCATTCTCCATCCTGCCAAAGCAGCTTAGTCTTCTTCTCTTACTTAGTATTAATCTCTTAGGAGAAGCTCAGGCCTCTGTTACTTTCCCTTCATTGCTTTAGTACTTGTAATGAAGCTGATCATCAACGAGTCTATGATGTATCATTATGCTTTTAGTTACATAAAAGGCTATGATCGATAAAAAAAAGTTACATAAAAGGTTTTCTTTATATATATATATGTTGGATACTTGGATGTTGTATGTAAATGTATATTATGTCTGGAGCTTAGTTTATATCTTTCTCTAGAACTACTGATCTTTCTTCTAGAAATTGAAATTATCTTGACTATTGAGTTTCATTCTCCACCCAGTTTTCCCATCTTGCATGGGTCCAGACTGATCGAAAGTCAGGCGGATTGGGTGATATCAAGTATCCATTTGTTTATGATGTTACCTAATCAATTTCACAATCTTTTGGTGTTTAAATTCCAGGTCAGGTATGGTATTACTCTTCTCTAGTTATCTATTTCCTGTTAGAAAAAAGATATTTTGCCTTCTACAAGAATTTTACTCCTGGTTCATTGGTAAAAATTGTCTATTTAATAGTTTTTGTTGAAATTAAAGTATTCCAGTTTTTAAAACCATATGTCCCATGGCTGATTAAAGTATTCTCGTTTTGGGTTGATCATGCCATGTGGCATGTGAAAATGTGACCGGTTGCATGGGTCATCTCATGCAACAGAGTGCATACTCCCCATATATATATATATATATATATATATATATATATATATATATATATATGTGTGTGTGTGTGTGTGTGTGTGTGTGTGTGTGTGTGTGTGTGTGTGTGTGTGTGTCGTAACTGTATAGACTATTGTGAGATAAATTTGCCATAGTAAAAACTTACAGCTGTTAAGTTTGTATACTATTATTATCCTATGATATCTGGACATCCATTAACTTGATGTGTAGAAGCCTACTAATTTGAGATAATAGAAATTTAGAATATTAAATGTATACCGGAGTTCTGATTTTTTGTACTAAACTGAACTTGTATACACTAGTTTAAACTTGGACTAAATCGATGTGAACTTGTGTGACAGCCCGGATTTTTGCACCCAGAAATCCGTGTCATCAGGATCATGCTCTGGATGATCCCCAAGACAAATCACAGAGTGTCTACTTGTATAGCGAAAATCAGAGTAGACATGTCCAGTAGTGGCAGATCGAGTCATCATATCAGGCATCTAGAAAAAAAAAGAAGTAAAATAACACATGTATATATATATCAAAAGAATATATATCCTCAAAAATAAATCAAGAAGAACCACTAGTGATGGACATCCATTACCCAAAATAATGGTTCCTGATAATACAAGTAAAAATAATATCCACAATAATAAATAAAGACGGTGGCCTCCAGGCACACAATAATCCAAAGTATAAACATAATCCAAATATACAAGACTAATATACCCAGGCTAAGGACAAAACTCGTCTGCCTGGATATCCGTCTTCTCGTCCTCAGCCTCGGCCTTTGCCTCCGGCTGATAATCCGAGTCGCTCTCGGTACCAGGTACTCTAGCCTCATAACCTATGACACGAAGTTAGGAGTGAGCTAACCATCTAAGCTCAATAGAAGAATCTCAATTAAAGTTGCATCTTAATTATAAAATATGGTTGCAGAAGATATTCAGACGTATAAGTAGTTGCAAAATATTGATAGAATTGAACAGATACAGACAGATAATCAGTTATGCAAAATTAACAGAATGCAGAACTTATCAGAGCAGACAGAATCTTAAAGTTTACAGGATGCTATGCGTACAGTATTAAATGACTTAAAATAATATACTTAAGTAACTCCCGTGAGTATAGCACGTGGTAGCCAGATTTGGGTCGATGGGTAATCTTGACCATCGGCATTCACATGAATAATTTCAAGAATTGCAATAATACCTCATCTAAGGAGTGCAATTGTGTCGAGGATTTTTAAAGTAGATGCACGATTGTGCCTAGCACGGATTTATCACTGAGTCGGTGAGATTCGTCAGATTTAAACCTCAAATCACATGCAGACATATCATACATAACAGGCATCAGGTGTCGGTGTCAGGTAGCAGGAATCAGAGATGATAGAGTTTTCACACATATGCTAAACATGACTGGAAAGCAGGAATCAGAATATGCAGTCAAATGTAGAAGATTTGGAACTATGAGATCAAGAATAAATGCAATTTCAGTTGAATTCCCATACCTCAGATCAGACCTTTCTAAGTAATCAAAAAATTTTCAAAGCATCACGATCCGATCCTAGACCATAGATATCGTATACTTAGTGTCAGACATGTCAGGATATGAACTGGCATAGTGTCCAGTAGTATTTTATTCACAAAACTAAAATAAAATTAAAACAGCAGAAAACAGGGGTGGTTGATCGATCAATATCCTTACTTGATCGATCAATCATAAATTTTGATCGATCAAACACCTTATTTGATCGATCAAAGTCCTCAGATAACTCATAGGTGACAGGGGAGACTTGCTCGATCAACATCCTTGTTTGATCAATCAATCCACAATTTTGATCGATCAATCTTCCCATTGATCGATCAATCATGTTAAACTCAAATTTCCTATCTCCTGTTTGCATATTTGACTTGTAAATTTGATCGATCAATGTCCAAATTGATCGATCACTATCCAAATTGATCGATCAAGCTCCCTCATTGATCGATCAATGTCCACATTGATCGATCATTCTTGCCTTTGATCGATCACTTCACTATGATCGATCAACCTCTCTTATTGATAGATCAATTCTCAAATTGATTGATCAACCCTCAGAATTGATCGATCAAATACTAATTTGATCGATCAATGCCCATCGGGCATTGAACTTCTATAAAGAAAAACGTTCTCATTAACTGATTTATACGAATTGATCGATTAATCATTTACCTTGATTGATCAATCTCAGGCTTGATCGATCAATAATGACAATTTCTGTTATTAATGGCGGTCACTTGTTCTTGACCTACTTTGATCCTTAACCATTTATGATCCCTAACAACCATTTCTACATATACCTTTACACATTTATGAGGTGTTAACTTATACAATTTTAACCTAAAAACTCACTTCCTTAAAGCCCCTTTCGGGTTCTCGGCAAATGTGATCCGAAGAGGGTTTCGGATCCGAAATTTTAGATTTGTCGCCGTCACGACTCGGAACAGTAGACAAGTGGCTTCACTTCAATATACGGAGATGGCACACGTCCTCACATGACAAACACGACGTAGCGACGGCGATTCCGCACTCCTACTTAACCAATCTCAACCCTAAGTCTCTCCCAACTGTAGTTTCTCATGCAACCACCTAAAAACAATAACCTCACAGAAATTTTCAGGAAAAGCAAGAAGAGGAAGATACAAGGTAGGTATGCAACCCTTCTTTCTTCTCTTATAAGTTAAGAAATTGAAATATTTTTGATATTTCAGTTTTCTCTTAACTTAAGCTCCGGTGTGGAGCACGTATACGACTTCTTCGGCGTATCATACCTCATCAAAGGTCCTACAAGACTCAGACTTAAATAAGAAGTTACACATGACTTCACTTTATCATGGATTAATATTATTCTCAATAATATTAATTAAAAAATTTTAAATTGTCTCGATTTTCGTGCCAGGAACGTTTATCGAAGCAGTCGAGTTTTGTTCAAAATTTTAGGGTCATTATAATAAATCTATCACATAACTCCAACCTCGTGTGGATTTGCCGCTCGAAAATTTTTAACCAAATTTGAGTATGACAAGTACTCCAATGTTTAACATTCATACGACGGTAGCACAACCATAGATTCATTCGATTCTGAGCTTTTCAGAGAATAACTTAAGAACGATTGAAAAATTAGTTTTTATGAGAAAAGTCAGAAATTAGAGCGACTTAAGAACACATATGAGAAAAGTCAGTAATCAGAGTATGCTAAGAATCAGCTGGAATCTAAGTTGTCTTGATTGAGAGCTTTTTTGGGAAAAGCCATGAAACACCTTAACCACCTTCACGAGCCCCAAGTAATCCAACGGGAGTCCCATTGGGATGACTTAAATCACCTTTCTGCTCCGACCGTATGCCATCTCCATTAATCTCACCTCAGTTTCTCTATGGGATGACTTAAATCAGTTATAAAATTGCATCAAAGTTTTTTGGGGCTAAGGTGGTCTTCCATTTCCCTCTTCACCCTAAAGGCCTAAACCCAACTATGCAGACCCTATCCCCTCTGCGTTTTTTTTTTATCGGAATGAGGTGGAGGAGCTGCGTTGGCAACCTGCGTGGATGGCCGGGAAGAGCTGCGCATACAAGACATCGATGAGAGCTATGCTGAATCCATATAAATTTAAACGTGAAAATATGGGACTTTAGAAACCGCGAGATTATTATTTTTTTTTAAACATAGAAGGTAAATAAAAAGATAACAGGGAATTGCAAAGTTTTTTAGTAAAAATGCAAATTATTTATTCAAAAATAAATAAAATAAATAAACATATATATATATATATATATATATATATATATATATATATATATATATATAAGAATCCTTCTTTAATCTGATATAAAATTAGAAGATGAAACATCTAAAAAGGTGCTCACCACGCTTCAGAATGCAGTTGAGGCGCTGCGTCGAGGACTGCCTCCTTCTCTTTCGAGAAGAGACGGCTGATTTTTTTGCTAGGGGTCTAAAGCATCCTCCTTTAATAGGAGGTTACTTCAGTACTTTCATTATTTCATATGTAAAAGCAAATGACGAGTGAGAATTTTTTCAAGCTCCTATATAGTAGGATGCAAACCCTAAACCGAACACCAAAATCAAACCGAAAACTGGCCCTCCTGAACACCGAAAATCGGCCCTCCCAAACCGCCTCGAAACTGACTTAAACCGAACTGAAATCAGTTCAGTTTTCGGTTCACTTCGATTCTGTTTTCGGTTTGGGTGGCGGGAAACCGAGAACCGATTTGGTAGGTTGAGTAAACCGACCCATTAATGAGCCAAAACCGGCCCGAACCAGACCCCAACCTGCCCAAACCGACCCGAACTGGCTTCCCAAACCAAACTGAACCGATTGGAGGTTGAACCAGCGGTGAGTTGGTGACCAACCGGTAGAAACCGATGGTGACCGACCGGTTGCCTCCTTTAAAGTTTAAACCAATGCGACCCGACCAGACAGCTTTGTTTTGCTTTTTTTTTTTGAGAGCCATAACTTGCACACCCTTTTTAAGTGATTTCACATAGGTTAAAGAAAGACTTTGTATTTTAGGGGACATGTGACATGTGAAAGCGCAATCTAGGTCGTCTGATTTAAAGTTCATGATCTATTGATCCTTAGTGGATAATATTAGAGCAAATCACGATATTTATCATATAATATATTGTTGTCAACCGTTGAATAAAGTAATAACCTTTGACTATATTTAATCACATGATGAAGATTATATTTCATGCCAATCTTACCCACTAAGGATCTATAGATCATGAACTTTAAATCAGACGGCCCAAATTGCGTTTTCACATGTCACAAGTCCCTAAAATACAAAGTCATTTTCTCACTTCGATGCAATCACTTAAAAAGCCACTGCAAATAAGGTTTCCCTTTTTTTTTTGGCCCTTTTAACCTCTCGCTCAGAGTGGCTGACGGCTGTCAATTCATTGTTAAAAGTTTTTATTTTTTTATTGAGAAAATGTCTTATTAAAAGTTAACCCTACAACGACTACTTTTTCTAGTCGTTGCAGTTCCAATGGCTAGAGAACTAGCCATTTGGCTGCAACGACTAGAATATGGCCGTTGCAACCCCTTTTGATCTGGTTGTAGTCTAGGTGCAACCAAAAAATTGCTGGTTGCACCCATTTTTGATTAAATTTTTTTTTTTTTTTCTATCCTTAATTCTTTATAAATGCTTACTCCCCACCTACCATTTTTCTTCAAAATTACTATATATTTCTCTCCATTTAATTTCTCATAAAAGATCTTCTATGTGACGACCCGACTTTTCCAATCCCTAAGGTATAGGAAAGGCCGGTTCATCAACTTATTGATTTCTCAATAAGCCGTATCAAACAGAAGCCGTCAACATAAACAAAGATCTAAAGACAGAGGCAAGATATAGTAATCCAAAAATAAAAGCTTCATATAACAAAATGAGTATATTACTGTGAGGAACCAAGAAGAACCACCGGTGATGGCCAATCCGATCACCTAAAATAGTGGTTCACAATAACGGTTCCTCGAGTGATATCAAAAGAACCAAAATAAAGGCCTAGGGCCCAATATTCCAAAATAATATCCAGACAAAAATACCAAAAAGAAAACGCAAGATCTAAGATCACGGAAAGAACTCCTCAGCTGGTATGTCCAAATCCTCCTCGGGAATATAATTGGAGTCCTCCGGATCCTCTGACCCAAGGTCAGTCTCAGTACCTGTGACGTATAGTCGAGGGTGAGCTAACAGCCAAGCTCAATAGAGAAAACAGATCTATTTGCATTTCTTTATAAGTAAAGGTTTTCAAAAGACAGAATCGGATCAAATATGATTTTTCAATGATGCTTTTCAAAGTAAATCTCCAGTTCTAATCCTGAGTCAAAACTGATAATATAATCTAAAGTGTTCAAAATATTCTGATTTAGCATGCTTCTTGTCTTAAATTTATAACTTAATTTTATCTCCCAAATTTCCTATAGCATGAGAGCGGACTACGTGATCGATGGGAAAATCCTACTGACCATTGTCGTTCATGAACCCATTTCTAAAGTGCAACAAGCCCCTACGCTATGAGGGAAACTTGCGCCAAAGTAATACCGTCAACACGGTTGGTAGAATCTAGGGCATCGTACTTATGAACCCTAAATCAAATGCAAATGCTAACACATATCAAAGCTTATTATTCATAACATAATTCTGATTTTTCAAAGTTCTGATTCGAAGTTCTGATTCAAAGATTAACTGAGGTTCTGAGGTTCAAATTGCAAAGTTCTTAGTCATAATAAGGTTCCAAATTTTCAGATTTGTATCATATCTTTTAGGTTTTATTTATGCTGTGTATGACAGAATTCCAAAACTAATGCTTCTTAAAAGGAATAGTCGGAATAGTTTATGCTTATAAATTGATGCAAATAACAAATAGGGTTCCCCTACCTTAACAAGGAGTATTCAAAATCATGCACTAGCAGTCCTCACCAAGGACTTCCAACAATCAAAACCTACATATATTAACACTCTCAATGTTAATATAGAACAAGAATTTCAACCCAAAAGCTTGCTGAGAAAAATAATCTGAAAAATTTCGAATGCCAAATACAGGACAGAATTCGACCATCGAATTTCAAAACTGTTCATCAGTCACAAAATATAAAAATCGACCCTCGATTTTCAATTCGATGGTCGATTTCCAAATTCGACCATCGAATTGGAAATCGACCCTCGAATTCCACAACTTGGCTTCAGGCACAAAAAAACATATTTCGACAGTCGATTTTCAAATCGATGGTCGAATTCCAAATTCGACAGTCGATTTTCAAATCGACAGTCAAATTTCTCAGGGTCTGTGGGTGCTAACTTTTTCAAGTCCGGGCTCTTTTCTTCATTTTTCCACCACAACCTTCTTATCCAAAAATAAAACACCACACACCATTCTAAACATAAATTGAATCAAAAAGACAAAAGGATGTTTAAAGGCCTACCTCTTGTAGTTTAAGCCGTTGCCTCCGTTGTACCAAAGCACGCACCGGAACCAATCTTCGAAGTTCAACGGCTTAAATCTCCAAAAGTTCATCATTCAAATGAGGTTGTCACTGCCTCAGCCACAACAAAATTATATAGAACTGCTCACTCTCCACATCTCTCTTCTCTTTCAATAGTTCAAACTGATCCGAAATCAAATACAAGGCTAACTATTGGTTGAGATGGGGAGAGGAATTCTCAAACTCTCTAGATCTAGGATCAAATGAGGCAAAGCCTTAGAGCTTAAATTTCTAACAAGTGAGAGAAGTGAAACTTCTCTTTCACTCTCTCTTATAACCAAAAGCTAGTAATAAAAATATCTAGATTTTTATACTTTTAACTTATCCACAAGAGTTGAAAACCTATCCGGTGCTAAACACAAACACCAACCTTATTGTGTAAGTCATTGCTTACGTGACTTACACACATCTTCCGACAATTTCCTTTTGCCATTATTCTTATCATATCCTTAGCTCACAAAAAATCTAAAAATATTCCACAATATTTTCCGAACACACTTACCGAGGTAAATGAAAATAGGTCAAAATATCAGGGATATTACATTCTATCAAAGTTCGAAACTCAAAGGTCTCCAACTCTCCATTAAAGCTCTCTATTAAAGCTCTCCATCAAAGCTTCAAGCTACCCTCTCCACCCTCCAAATCATATTAGTAACATTTTCTTTAATATTAATATTTTTATACTTACAACTATATTTTTTTGTTAATCAAAATGGCATCAATGGAGCATCCGGTTGTTTATCAATTGAGTGATGATGGTGGTGATAATGTTGACATTAATGAAGTCTCACAATCGATACAACCGCTACTACCACCGTCACCAATTAATGATCAAGTTCAATAATCGCAACAAGTGTCCACAAATTTTAGTACGGTGCCACCGGAGAGCAAAAATATAAAATTAAAAAGCCGCAATATGGGACCATTATGGGGAGCCGATGATGATAGATGGTGTACAGAAAGCCCAACGCGCCGGTTGTACTCAATGGTTTGCTTGTGATCCGAAGAAAGTCGGTACTAGCGGCTTACGAGGGCATTGAGGTCGATGTCTCAAAACCGCCCAAAATAAATAAGTAATAGAAAAAGAAAAATTAATTCAAAATAAGGATGACTCACTTACCCCTTGGACCTATGACCCAGTTAGGGCTAGATTAGAAATGATAAAAAAATTTATAGTAAAAGAGTGCTATTCGTTTGGATTGACAACCATTAGTTTGTCGATTGGATTCGAAACGCCTTTGTACCTCAATTTAGTCTGATTAGTAGAACTACACTTAGTAGTGATATTGAAAAATGTTTTAAAGAAAAGTAAGCTTCCCTAATTCAAATGTTTAAAAATATACCCGATGGCATATGTCTTACTTCGGATGTATGAACATCCGTAACTGGGAAATCATACATATGTGTCACCGCACATTTCGTTGACCTTAATTGGTCATTAAATAAAATGGATATTGTGTTTTGTCCTATTCAAGCGCCTCACACGGGCGTTAACTTAGCCGCGCCCCTAATTACTATAATACAAAATTTTGATATTAAAGATAAAATTTTATCAATAACTTTCGATAATGAGTCCAATAATACCACCACTGTTAGTACTCTAACCGGCCAACATAGGTTAGTAACTATACCTATCTTACAAGAAATCTTTCAGATGCGATGTAGTGTACATGTTTTGAACCAAATAGCCACCGATGGACTTGCGTATTTTAACACCGAAGAAGTTAATTTTAGATTACCCAACACAATGGAATTCCACTTTTAATATGTTGGAGGGAATCCTCCCTATGAAAGAACAAGTAAACACTACTCTTTTCAATTTGGGCAAAGACCCTATTAGTAGTTGGGAAGAGCTATCAATAATCAAAATTTCTTTCGAATGTTTTAAAAATTCTACAACTCATTTTCTGGTTCTTTATATACAACCTCCATCCAATGGGTCATTCAAAATGTAAAAATCTTAGGCCAATTATTTTTCTGCATGGGACATGGACATCCCTCCATTTTTAAAATGCAAGAAAAATATGATATATATTGGAGGAAAACTTCATTAAATATGGCCTTCGCAAGTATAATGGACCCGAGATATAACTAGTAGTACTAAACCTTCTTTTAAGGATACAAAATAATGGTGACTTCAATAAAGCGTAAACCTTGTTAATGAACTATAAATCTAAATGTCTTGAACTTTGTAATTATTATAAAGAAAAATTTAATAAAAATAGTTCTGTTGAACAAACTAATATATATGGTTTTTCATCAGTAATAGAAAAATATGATACACAATATAATGCAGAAGATATAATACACTAACCACGACTACTTTTGATGAGCTTGAATTTTATTTTGATAATCGCTCGATTGTTTGGAATGAAACTAACGAAAATAAATTTAAAGTCTTGGAATAATATCTCCTCTCAATAACCCGTGCTCTCCGTTATGGCACGTGATCTATTAACAATTCTCGTCTCTATAATTGTGTCGGAATCGGCATTTAGTGCAAGTAGAAGAATTCTAGGGACGTTTCGAAGTCGCTTGAAAGAATCAATGGTTGAATCGTTAGTATGTTTGAAGGATTGGTTCTCACAGGAAAGAGACAAGAGCGGAAACTCGGGAGAAGATCTCGACTTAACTACAATTGTGACGACCCAACTTTTCCAATCCCTCAGGTATAGGAAAGGCCGGTTCGCCAACCTATCGAATAAACGATAAGTCGGACAAACAGGGCACATATCAGAATAAAGCGCAATAAATATCCATAGCTAAAATAAATGCGGAAGCAATTAAAAGTAAAGAACCACCGATGATGGCCGACCATCATCGAAACATGGCTCATAACAGAAATCAACATCAAATATAAAACTATGGTATCCAACTAAAATGGGCCCACAAATTCAAGTCTAACTCTCACCACAAATAAGAAAATCAGTAAGTTCTATACTGGGAAAAACTCCTCAGGAGGAACCTCAAGCTCTTCCTCAGGCACGTAGTCAGGATCAGTCTCACAGCCCTGAATAGCCACGTCAATACCTGAACTCAGGACGTATAGTGAGTGAGCTAACCAACAAAGCTCGAGAAGAAAAGACATCTACGGCATTTTACTTTAACTAACATGGTTTCAAAACAAATATCGGAATATAGCTTGTCAAACATATAAGCAGATAATAAATTGAATTTAGGTGCGGAAATCATATGTAAGATTTATTTCTAAATGTGTGAAAACAGTTTCAAGAACAGATGCAGTGTTTCAGTGTCTTAGTTTCTCTAACTTCTATATGCAAAGTTCAGTAATTCATGACTTAATCCTCAACTTAAAATACCTCCCGAGTAAACTATATCTCGAGAGCAGGAATATAGCCGATGGGAACCCCTACCTACCATCGTCGTTCATGAACCCTTTTTCAGGTTGCAACAAGCCCCTGCGTAATGAGGGAAACTTGTGCCAGGAAGTTGTTTAGGAATTTTTGAGGGGTCGTTCAGGTCAATCATAAAACAAATGCAGATACTAATATAATCAGAATGAAGTCTCTTATACATAGTTCAGGTTCTTGATTTCAGATCTTCAGAGCTTAAGCAGATTCAGGTTTCAGGATTCAGGTAGATTTAGATTTTTAGTCATTCATATCAATTTCAATTTACAGATGTGATTTCAATGGCATATGCAAGTTCAAAGATTTTAATTCAAAATATCCATGCGAATTAAAATAAAATACTGTAAAGATGAGATTCTCCTACCTAAAACTCGGAGTTATGCGAAGTCAAGAAAGGTCCTATTGATGGCCGCTCGCCCTCAATCTACATCACAATATACGTTCATGCATTAAGATAAACTCTAATTACTAATAATATAGACCTATTTAAGCGTTTCCTCAAAAACAAGTCAAAACAGGCAAGTTGCGCCAATCCTAGAATTTGATGTAACATTCTCATATTTTGTTGACTATCAAGACGATTGATTCATGTGTTGGTCAAAACATGAAAGTTGTAGATTTTTATATTAGCTTTTCAATGCAAAAAGAATCGTCTCAATCAGAGTTCGAGATAAAACGTTATGACTAAAATACTAAGGCACTGCCGGAGTTCGGTGATACCTCGCTCGAGCGATGATAATAGCTCGCTCGAGCGATTTGATGTAATATTCGCATATTTTGTTGACCATCAAGACGATTGATTCATGAGTTGGTCAAAACATGAAAGTTGTAGATTTTTCTATTAGCTTTCCAACGCAAAAAGAATCTTCTTAATCGGAGTTTGGGATAAAACGTTATGACTAAAATACTAAGGTAATGTCGGAGTTCGGTGATACCTTGCTCGAGCGATGATAATAGCTCACTCGAGCGATTTGACGTAACATTATCATATTTTTTTAACCATCAAGATGATTGATTCATGAGTTGGTCAAAACATGAAAGTTGTAGATTTTTCTATTAGCATTCCAACGCAAAAAGAATCGTCTTAATCAGAGTTCGGAATAAAAAGTTATGACTAAAATACTAAGGCAATATCGGAGTTCGGTGATACCTTGCTCGAGCGATGATAAAAACCGACGGGTTTCCTCAACGATTAGCGCCGCGATCGATCCCACGAGTTCACAGAGACAACTCCAACACGCCCCCAATGATCTCAACCTCTCCCAATAGCCAACTACGAATCCAAGGTTGATTCAAGTTCTTTCTAAGGTTTAAGTGTTTTCAACAAAGAGGGTTCTAAAGAAGGAGGTTTTCTAAACCGATCACCTACGATGATTGAAGAAGAGAGAAGAAGGAGTTTCACACGGTTGGGTAACTATCCTCTTAACAAAACCTAGTATAATACTGGAATACAATTCCTTCTTATAATAGGATTGCTCACAAAGTAAAACACACACACACATCTTATGTATTATACACTTCTAATTTTAAAACTCAAGTCCGGTGTTGAGCGGCTACACCGAGGTTGGTGCACAACTTTCGCACGAGGGTCCAAATGGGCTCTAAATTAAAATCTGTCCGCACAATCACATCTAGATAAAAATCCAAAACAAATGGTGACGTCGGTTGCCGAGCCGAATACACACACAGGGTCAGTCTAACTCGGGTTCAAAATACGGGTCTTTACAACAATGGAGGGTATGTTAGAAAATATAGATGAGGAAGTGGATTTGTAATTTTATTTATTTTTTGTACATCTTCTTTTTATTAATAAATTTTTTATATTTCCTTTAGCAAATACCAAATAACAATTGTCTATATAATATTTTACATTTCCTTTAACAAATAGCAATAGCAATTTGTCTATATATATTACTACTATATAATATATTATATATACTACTATATAGAATATACTATATATACTATATAGAATATACTATATAATATAAATATATACTATATATACTATATAATATATAATCACTACAAAAAAACAGATTATTAGCGGCAGTTTTTTGGCTGCCGCTAATAGTCATATTTTTTGTAGTGAATATATACTATAGAATATACTATATAATATACTATAATATACTGTATATACTATAATACACTATATATAACTATAGTACATTACAACAACTTTTTTTTTTTTTTTTGAGAAAGACATTACATGATTACAAATTTATAATAACTATTTATTGATAATAATTATGATTACAATATATATATATATATATATATTAATTATATACACTATATGACTAATCTAAGTCTCTGACGACTGACTGAGTGACAAAGAGTCATTATCAAAAGGCAAAATAAGGTCTCTGAGAGAGACAGAGAGAGAGAGATTGTTAACCTAGCACTCTATCAGCCATTCAGCCTAACAGAGAAAAGAGTGAGAGTCTTCGCTTTCTCTCCTCACTCCTCACTCCTCACTCCTCTCTGGTTTCAAGCTTTAATAGCATCCATCATTACTCTAAAATTGGTTGGCGATGGGCAGCACGGAGAACTTCGGGGAGAGGAGAACTCCGACGAGAGGAGGTTGATGGGCGGCGCGGAGAAATTCGGCGAGAGGAGGCTGCGGGAGAATTTCTCTCTCTAGAAATTACCATTTTGGTAATTTTATTTTAAATTTTTTATTATTTGGGTTTCTTGCAAATCTCTCTCTAAAATCCCTCTCTCTCTAGAATCCAAACCGATCGAACCAATCCTATCCGAACCAAACCGAACCGAATCAGAAATCGAAAAAATGGGTTTCGATTCAATTTTGATTTCGATTTGAGCATTCTTGCAAATCGGGACACCGAATCGAACCGATTCATAGTTTGGTTTCGGTTTGTAGTGTACCGAATCGAAAATCAAAAATTTCGGTTTCGGTTCGATACACCGAACCTGCATCCCTAATCCATAGTGACAATTTTCGTTTTTGGTAATTTTTCGGAGGGGGTCCTTTTGGTACATTTCAGATTAATTTCGATACCTTTCTCCAAAATTTTGAGAAAGTTTCGGGGATTAAAAATAGGGAGCCATTACTTGCACACACTTTTCAAGTGATTGCACCGAATTTAAAAGAAAAACTTGCAAGTTTGGCGACCTCAACTATGTGGAAACATCATCTAAGCCTTTTGATTTGAAGGCCATGATTTAAATATATCAATTTCAAAAGATTAGAACAAACAGTAATTTTCATCATTAGATTAAATGGAGTCAAAGGCTATTATATAATTCAACAGTTGACTACAATAGATCATATGACAAGTATCGTGTTTTGCTCCAATTTTATGTACCAGAGATCTATTGATCATGAACTTCAAATCAAACGGCCCATACTGCATCTTTACATATCATATGTCCCTAAAATGCCAAGTCATTCTTTAAATTTGGTGAAATCACTTGAAAAATGTGTGCAAGTAATGGCTCCCTTAAAAATATACAAAAAATTATATTTAATATTTTTTATAAAAATTACTAAAATATATACTAAATTACTAACATATTTAAAATGAAAAATATATATTTTTAAATATATAAAAAAAATCCAAATTTACCGAAATTTATGAAATTTCGTCGAAAAATACCGAAAATTTCGTTGATCCCCTTTTCGGTGAATTAGTGAAATTTCGTTGAATTTCGGTGAAATTTGTCACTCGCTCACATCCCCTTAAAACTCACATGCCCTTAGGATGAGTTTGGGAAGGTGGATTTGAATTTGGGGATTTCAAGTTCAACTATTTCAAATTCAAGCATTTCAAATTCAAAATTTGAAATATTTGGATTTGCAAATCTCTAGTTTGGATGTTTAAGTATTGCCTTAGGAATTGGTCCAAGGATTTATAGATACTTCATTTGGCTATTTTTTATATAAAAAGAATTTATATTTCATTGGTTTCCTTCATTCCTTGTAGGGGTGGAAGTTTGGTGAGCCGAACCAAAATTGAAACTGAAAATTTTGGTTTTGGTGTTGGTTCACCTAAAATCAAACCCAAACTAAAATGTTTTGAGTTTGGTTAACTGAACTCCCCACCCCCTGAATAGAAACAAAACTGATCTGTTTTTTATTTTTTCAAATATATATATATATTTTTTCAGTTTTTCAGCTTACGGTCGGTTTGCTTTCCCTAGCTACTCAACCGCTTTTGGCACCCAAAATCAAAACTGATCTGATCCTTCAATTTCAGTTTGGTTTCAATTCGGTTTCATCGATTTTCAATTTTTTTTCCACTCGTAATTATATGTATGGATACCAACGTGTTGGGCCAAAATTTTGGTTGCCTAATAGGCCAAAATGACAAATGTCTGATGGACCTGACCCAACTAAATGGTGCACTCTACTCAACCTAACCTGAAAATCCGACCCAACCCAGCAAAAAACCTACCCATTTTCTACCTTTAAGGTATAAATTTTCAGATTTACCAGACCTGAAAGTCGGACCGGATGTCTTCTGCCTGACTCAACACGACGGGTAAAGTTTATGTACCCAACCCACGTAAACTATCGGGTTGAGTCAGGCCTAAATTTTGGTTGCCCAATGGGTAATCGACATATGCCTAACCTTGCCCAATGGTGCAACCGACTATGCTCGACCAGACCTGATGCCCTACCCAAAAATCCGAACCAACCAGGTTAAAAACCCCATATTTTTGTTGATATTATATAAAATATTAGGTCAGGGAGACCCAACTTGCAAGTCGGGCTGGATGTCTCCTATATGCCCAACCCAACCAGATCGGTCAAGCTTAAATTACTCGACTCATGCGAGTCAAGTATCAGGTCGAACTGTACCTATGAATGCACTTGGTAATAGCTTTTTATTCACTAAACATAGCCAATTATATGCTGGTATAAGATTTGGATTTTCAAATAACGCCTAAGAGGTGTTATTTACAAATCCATTATTTTACAATACAAACGTAGATTTCTAAATTCCGGTAGATTTACCAAATCCAAATCCAAATCCAAATACAAAAAAGGTGGATCTAATGGTAGAATTGGATTTACGAGATTCAAATCCAAATCCATTCCCCTTGATATTACCTTTCAACAACTACAACTTTGAGGCAAATCTGATTTGTGCAGGTTCTTGAATGGAAAAATGTAATAGCCCAGATTTCTACACTCGGAAACCAATGCCATCAAGATCATGCTTTGGATGATCCCCAAGACAAATCACAGAGTGTCTGCTCATATAGCAGAAATCAGAGCAAATACGGTCCAATAGTGGCAGATCGAATCATCATATAGGACTTAAAAGAACTAAAGAAATAAAGCAATGCAAGCACATATATATCAAAAGAATATACATCCTTCCTCAGAAAGGAACCAAGAAGAACCACTGGTGATAGACATCCATCACCCAAAATAATGGTTCCTGATGGTGGTTCCTATAGAATGTATAATAATACAAGCAACATCTATAATAAACAATATACAGAAGTGGCCACTAGGCACACAATAATCCAAATATATATATATATAGGAGATCCAAAATACGAGACTAAAATACCCAGGCTAAGGGTAAAACTCGTCTGCCTGGATATCGGTCTCCTCGTCCTCAGGCTCAGCCTCTGTCTCTGGCTGATAGTCTGAGCCACTCTCTATACTAGGAATAGCCTCAGAACCTATTATATTAAAACATGGTGAACTACCATCTAAGCTCAATAGAAGAAATTTAGTTAAATTGCTTCTTAATTGTAAAACATGGTTGCAGAAGATATTTTAGACAGATAAGCAAAGTAGGATATGAACAGAACTGAACAGATACAGATAGGTGATCAGATATGCAGAATAATCAGAGTGCAGAACTGGTATAAACAGACATAATTTCAGAGCTTTCAGGATGCTATGAGTACTGTATTTAATGACTTAAAATAGTATACTTAAGTAACTCCCGTGAGTATAGCACGTGGTAGCCAGATTTGGGCCGATGGGTAATCCCGACTATTGTTGTTCAATGAATAATTTCAAGAATGCAACAATGCCTCATCTACGAAGTGAAATTGTGTCGAGGTATTTCCAAAACAGATGCACGATTGTACCAGGCACGGATATACCGTCGAGTCGGTAGTATTCGTCAGATTACTAAACTTGAAATCACATGCATACTTATCATATAACAGGAATCAGGTGACAGATAGCAGATAATAGGAATCAAATATAATGAAACTTTCATACATGCCAGACATGATTTGGAAACAACTCAGAACAATGCAACAGAACACAGAAGATTTGAAATCATGAGATCAAGAATAAATGCAATTTCAGTTGAATTTCCTCTACCTCAGATCAAGTCCTTCTAAGCAAGTCCAAAGCTTTTTAAAATGTTCAGACTTTGACCTAGATTATATGCGTAATATACTAAGTGTCAGGAGTGTCAGAACAATAACTGGCACAAAGACCAGCCTCATATTTCTCAGAAACCAAAACAGTAGAACAGGAGAGCTCGATCAATCAATACCTCTGTTTAATCGATTGAGTTCACATCTATTGGATCAATCTCATCACTGATCGATCGGATGTCTAATACCCAATCAATCTGAATAAAGAACAACTGATCGATCAACCCCTTGGTTGATCAATCGGATTCTCATGTTGATCGATCAATCGAACCAACTTTTATACATCTTCAGAATAGAGGAAATTTGATCGATCGATCTCTTCATTGATCGATCGGATCCTCAATTCGATTGATCAATACCTCTGTTTGATCAATCGGGTCAGGATCTCAGAAAAATACACTTCCTGTTCTATAGTGTGTCTTATAAAATTCGATCGATCAAATCCTTGATTCGATCGATCAATATCTTAGTTCGATCGATCAATTCTCAATTGATTGATCACTTCCCCATTACAAAATAGAGGCAGACCTGATCGATCAATCCTCTAATTGATAGATTGATTTCGCAATTCGATTGATCAATTCTTATGATTGATCTATCAGATTTCCAAGGTCAGAATTTTCATAAAAATAGG
This sequence comes from Chloranthus sessilifolius, assembly GCA_021018995.1. Classification (NCBI taxonomy): domain Eukaryota; kingdom Viridiplantae; phylum Streptophyta; class Magnoliopsida; order Chloranthales; family Chloranthaceae; genus Chloranthus; species Chloranthus sessilifolius. The sequence continues at coordinate 88,567,219 of CM037595.1, forward strand.
CCTCTGTTCTATAGTTTCTTAATAATAATTGATCGATCAAATCCTTGATTCAATCGATTAATTCCATAGCTTGATCAATCAATTCCCAATTGATCGATCAGTTCACACCTGATCGATCACCTCTAATTTGATCGATCAGTTCTATATTCGATAGATCAAACCACCAGTTTGATCGATCGAGCGTGTCGAGCTCTCACTTTTCAGAAATTTCACTCCACTGTTTTTAAAACACACCGATCGATCAAATCTCCAGTTTGATCGATCGGACCACAATTTGATCGATCAACTACTCAATTGATCGATCGGGTCTAACAGTTCAACAACCGTTAATGGGGTTTGTTGAATTCGAACTCAACCCAACTCTAACACTCATGATTCTCTCTAAATCATTTACTCACTCATAAATACAAATTAATGACTCTCAAACTTACATAAAACCCATAACAACTTACCTTTTTTATGACAGTTTGTTGGTTCATGACATCCTAGGTTTGCGAGGGTTTCGGATTCAAATCGAGGAGTCTGACACCACGAGCTCTCCGAATAACCAGAGGTACCTACCCACGTCAACACCCAAACATATATAACCTATTCAACGTACTCACGTTGCTTCTTTCACAAAATCAATTGGAGGGTTTCTCTCTCACGGTTCTTCACAGCAGGTTTTCTAGAAATGGGTTTACAAGCAGAGGTTCAGAACTAGAGCAAAGAGAAGAAGGGTTGGGTATTCCTAACCTTCCTTTTCTTATAAGCTATCAAATGGAAATATCTCAGATATTTCCGTTTTAACCCCTTTTGTTCTGGTGTTGAGCGCACATACATTCACACATATTCCACATCTCACAAAGGATCAAATCGGATCTCATATTCGTGCCGTAAGTGACAATTCACTTCGCACGGTCACAGATTAAGAGTTCTACATTAATAATCTTTTTTTAAAATTTTTAAATTTATCTCGATTTTCACGTCGGGCATGGATACCAAAGCAGTTAAGTTCTGTTCAAAATTTTAGGATCGTTACAAAAAAGAAGGCCACCACCTACATCACCAATTCAAGAAAAGAGTCCAATTTTAGCAATCAATTATGCACTCTGAGTCAAATCCAAATCCATTTCCTTGATATTACCTTTCAACAACTACAACTTTGTGGCAAATCTGATTTGTGCGGGTTCCTAAATGGAAAAAGCAGGCCACCAACTACATCACCAATTCAGAAAAGAGTCCTAGTTTAGCAATCAATTGTGCACTCTGAGTCAAATCCAAATCCATTTCCTTGATATTACCTTTCAACAACTACAACTTTGTGGCAAATCTGATTTGTGCGGGTTCCTAAATGGAAAAAGCAGGCCACCAACTACATCACCAATTCAAGAAAAGAGTCCTATTTTAGCAATCAATTATGCACTCTGAGTCATGCGAACGACATGAATCTCACTCATGTGAATTTTGTCCCCTTTATCTCTTTTAGTAGACATTAGTTGCACAACAAGCCAACTCAGCCCTTGTTATATACCATATAAGGGTCCAACGAGAGCAATCATGCCTTCTTTGAAAATCACACTTTACCTTAATTTAAAAAAAAAAACTATTATATTACCTCATTTCTGCGGGCCCCTAAATAGAAAAAGCAGGCCACCAACTAGTTCTTCACCAAATCAAGAAAAGAGTCCTATTTTAGACATCAATTATGTGACAACCCGGATTTTTCCGACACAATTTTTCGAGATATATATATTTTTTCTTCATCTTTAAATCAAATAGGAAAATCGGGACCGCCAAATCGCAGATCACAATTCGAATACATAATTTACTTGATACATCCACACAATACGAAAATCAAAGCAGATATCATATTATAAATGGCAGAATAAATTTTTTTTTTTCTATACTGAACAGTAGCCTAACAAATTTAAAATCACCGATGATGGCCGACCATCACCTAAACAGTAGCGTATAAAATGTATATACAATACAAATTTTAATTCTACTAAGTTTCGTGAATATACCAAGTCTAAAGTCCAAAAGTTACGGGACCAAGTCCAAAAGGTGCCAAGTCTAAAATCAATGATTTGCAGGATTCTCTTCAAGCCTGATCCAGATCTGCACCTTTGATGTATAATCGGAGTGAGCTAACCCTCTAAGCTTAACAGAGGAAAGCTCAATACAATTTCACATTTTATTATAATGAAGCATAGATTCAATGACAATAATCAAAACATTTTCATATTAAAACTGAAGACATTTTCATATTCAAACAGAAACTGATTTCATAGGCATTTTCATCGTAAACAAAAGCGATTGTCTAAGGTGTCAATTACTGATCAAGATTATCCAAAGATTGTCCACAGTTTAGAGTTTGGAGTTCAAGGGATTCAAAGTTCAGATTCAAGAATAAATTTACAAACAATATCGAATTTACCATCAAAAGGGTCAAGGTGCGAAAGTTCAGAGTTCAGAGTTTCTAACAAATTCGAATTTGCAAACAATATCGAATTTGCAATGAAGTGGTCAAGGTGCCAAAGTTCAAAGTTTGAATTCAAAATTCACATTTCAACGATGCACGTAATTCCCGCTAGAGCGATCTAAGAGTGTACAGATAACTCGCCAAAGCAATTAAAGAGTATACAAAGATGTTTTGAAGTATACGTAAATCCCATCAGCGCAGTCCAAGGGCATACATAGATCTCGCCAGAGCGGTTCAAGGGTGTACAAAGATATCCAAAAGTGTGCGTAAATTCTGCCAGAGCGGTCCAAGGGTGTACATATATCCCGCCAAAGCGTCCAAGGGTGTGTCATAGCCCAAGTTCAAAAGATTCAAAGTTCAATTTTAGATTTGGAGTTCAAGGTCATAATCAAGGTTCAAAGTTCAAAGACTCGATGTTCAAAGATTTAAGGGATTCAAATTCTAAGTTCGCATTTAAAGTTAGAAGATCGAGATCAGAGCACAAGGTTCAGATTCAGGGTGTAAAGTTCATATTCAAAGTGTAGATTCAGAGTTCATATTCCAATTTGGATTCAAAGTTCGTTCGAAGCTCAAGTTCAAAGTTAATGTTCAAAGTTCAGTTGATTTGATAATTCGAAGATTCAGATGCAATTCACTATCCAAAGATTTCAATATTCGATGCAGTCAAACTATCAAAATTACTATTTCAGTTCTTATAATCATATTTCAGTTCAAATCTATTATTAAGATCTATGAATCCAAGTCAAATTCAGATTCGATGTTCACATGCAAAGTTCAAGGATTTTAAAACATCCGATTATTCAAACTGTCTAATAGTTTACATACAAATTCATTTTTCAAAGACTTCGAATATTCAAATGTAATCAACTTAAACAAGTTCTAAATCAAATTCCAATGATTTCAAATTCATTCAATCATGTCATCAAAATCCATAGATCAAAGTCAAAATGTAACCTAAATATTGAATTATCCCCTTACTCTAAGTTGAGATACAACATTTACATTCAATATTCCAAGTTCAAGATTCAATGAAGCAGAAACAAATCAATAATCCAAGGATTTTAATGTTCAAATGTGGTTAAATCTGACAAACCTAAATCCATTTCTAACCAACATACTCAATTCGATTATTTCAAAGAATCCAATGATTCAGAGTCAAAAATGTAAATAGACATTGAGTTTCCCTTACCTCAACCTCAAAGTTGCACGAAACAGAAGCAAAACTAAGGTCCAATCAACGGTTTCCAACTCTCAATCTACATCATACATACGATAATGCATTAAAAATTGACTCTAATTACTAATAACTTAGACATATTTAGGTGTTTTCTCAAAACCGAGGTAGAATTGGAAAGTTCATGCTAACTTAGAACTTGACCTAACTTCCCACTCAATTTTAACCTTTAAAATATTTGATTCATTAAATTTTTAATTCACAAAAGTTATAGAGCTCGTTGTCCTCTTTCCAACGTCGTGCAAATCGCGTCAATCGAAATTCGGAACAGAATATTACGGCCAACATACCGGGGTTGTATTGTCACTTCAGCCAAAATCGAACGATTAATTTTTCCAAGGCAAAAAAATTTGAACGATCGATTTTTCCAAAAAAATTTACACTTGAAAATTCAATTGATCAATTTTGATAGATAAAGAACCCATCGGGTTTCTTCTTCCTTAGTCCGGATCACCAAATATCTTATTCCATGCATTCCAAACACACAAATTAACTATAAAACTATTATAACCAAATTAAACCAAATCTTACCTTCTAATCACGTGCGCGCAAGTTCTACGACAACCGAAATCAATGGATTTCGGCGTCAAACCCTTTTGCTTCTCCAATGGCTTGATTTCTTCTCTCGGATCGTAACGGCGTACAATTTGAAGATCAAATCCTTCAAACGCACATGACGACTACGGATTCAAGCGCGAAGGCGATCTTGAGATCTCATGCATGTGGGGTTTCAATGAATCAAGTTTTTAGAGAAACGAAACCCTCTCGTCCTTCATGGATTGTAACCACGTGCAAGAATGGCATTCTCTTGTGCCGGAATCAACAATGACCACGAATATGGGAGGGAGATTAACAACTACTCGGAACGTCAGGCGCAAATGCGGAGCTTCTTCTCACGGTTCTCCTTCTCTCTCTCACTTCTCTTGCAAACCCAAATAGCCTGAATGGCTTACATTAGAAGCCCCTTTTAGCTTATACTTGGGCCGAGTTCCCTTGTGAAGCACACATACCAACTTGTGTGTGCGTTAGTCCAATCCAATGATTTAGGTTGTCTTGCGAAGCTAAAACATCTATTTGAGATGTTAGTTCTTATTTATATGGAAGTTTGGTCCGGTGTGAAACTAGCACACACAACTTGGGTATTTGTCACTCACTCAAATGTTCTAGTTGAGGCTCAAAGTCGGCCAAATTAGTAAACACTAATTAGTCGGCCCAACTGGTCGACCAAATTAGTCGGCTCAAAGAGTTTGCTCAATCAATCAGCCCAAATAGTCGGCCCAACTGGTCCAATAAGTTTTAATCATTAATAAACTCTTTATTTTCCACAGAAAATTTATCTCTAGGTTACACACGTGCACAGTGTGTTGGATGCCTTACCAAATATGAATACTTGGTTGGGTGCCACACAACAAGTTGGAATATTGGGCTCGGGTTTGTGTGCAACATGTACAACCACTCATACTCTAATTATAACCAGTGGGGTTTTGAGACCACGCTACATAGGTCAAATGTTTGACTTAGGTCAAATCAGTCAAAAGGTCGCATTTTGGTCAAAGGTCAACGATTCAACGTTTTCAAAAATTTTGGGTTGTTACATTCTTCCCACCTTAAAGAATTTTCGTACTAAAAAATTTATTACATAAACTTTTCAAGTGCATAACACAGTAAATGCGAGACGCGAAGGTCAAACATATTGACGGAATGTGAATGCGCCAATGATTCGAAAAAGTGGGACATTACAAATTATGCATTTTGAGTCATACTACAAAAAATAAGACTATTAGCGGCAGTTTTTTGGAGCAAAAAACTGTTGCTATTAATAATTAAATCTATTAAGACTATTAGCGGTAAGGGTATAAGCGGCAGTTTTTTGTTAATAGCAGTAATTTTTGGCTGCCGCTAATAGTCTTATTTTTTGTAGTGTCATGTGAACCACATGCATCTCAGTCAGGAGAATTTTGTCCTTTTATCTCTTTTAGTACACATTACTTGCACCAACCAAGTCAGACTAATAGCGGCAATTTTTTATTAAAAAAAACAGCCGCTAATAGTCTTATTTTTTGTAGTGACTTGACAGTTTACCTAAATTCTTTAAAAAAATTATTATATAAGAAACGCACAATATACCATATAAGGGCCCAACGAAAGCATTGCAAGCATGCCTTCTTTGAACTTCACAGTTTACCTTAATTCTTTAAGAAAATAATTATATTACCTACAAGCAAAGAGGGGAAGCACGTCTTTTACGGTATTTACCTTAATTTGAAAAGAACTTTTCACCTAAGAAGAACCTGTAGTTGAAAATGTTATTGTGTTTGGAAGCTGCCCCATGCTGCTCCTCTGCCACAACACTAACAACACTAATTTCACCAATATGATAGACTATTTTGAGAAGATACATTATACAAATAACATATGACACCAATTTTGAGAAGCTGCATTATTGACACAGCATATGATACAGCACCTAAAAAGTGCTTTTTGGAAAAGATTGCCAAACAAGATAATTGGTTTTCGTTACTTGTTTTAGATTTAGTTAGTTATTGAATTTTTTTGGTACTTAATTACTTAGTAGGCTTTCTGTTATATATATATATATATATCTTCGTTAACCATTATCAAAAACATAAAATGAATTTTTTTCAAAATTAATTAATGGGTGCATTATTTACACCTTGTGAAATTATAATCTCATCTCATCTCATTCAGGTGGCACTAAAAAAAATAAGATTATTAGCGGCAGCCAAAATTACTGCTATTAATAAAAAATAAGACTATTAGTCTCGTCGCTATTGAAACAATAAGATTTTTTATTAATAGCGGCACCTTTGGCTGTCGCTAATAGTCTTATTTTTTGTAGTGTGGAATGCATCGATTGCTTTAAATCAGACAATTGATATCATTTTTCGTCCCAATCATCTACTTAATGGATCTTGAGATCGACATCGTACTATCAGATGCTCAGTTTTTATTCCATGTGGCACACATCCTAAAAAGTAAAATCACCTTTGAATGTGATGTGTATCATACGATTTTAAGGTCACTTTTTGAGATATGTGCCATGTGGCATAAAAAATTGACCACCTGATTGTACGCCCATGATCTCAAGTTCCATCATGTGGAAGATTGGGACAAAAAATGATCTACATCTTCATATTTAAAATGGTTAATGCATGGCGGCTGGAGGAGATGGGATGAGGTCACTATTTCACACGGTGTAAATAAGGGTTCCTCTAACTAATCTATAAACGTTTTTTATTTTGATAGTCGAAGCTTTTTAGCTTTATGTAACGAAACCAACATACATGCACTGGATGGTTAGGATGATCCCATCAAGGCGATTTATTGTAAAACTAAAACACTTGGACAAATTAGAATGGTGATCCTGTGTGTGATATGTTGTGCAGAAGCTCAGCAACTAACCAATGATCTCACGATGAATGATCAAATATGTAATGACCGAAAAATTTAGAAACCCGTACTTGAGTTACCCCGTGTACGTGTCTAACATGGTGACCGAGATCACCATAGATTTTTGGTAATAAATCTTTGAATAATATTGGGATAAAATTTTTGTGAAAGAACTGAGGATAAAAGGTAGGTTTGGACCTTTAGTGAAAGAGTCGTACACCGACTCACAGTGTGCCACTCAGCACCGAAACTAAACCCTAGGTAAGTGGGGGAGGGGGGGGGGGGGGGTGTTTATTTTATCATTCGTTTCGGTTATAAGAGGAGATAGCTTAAGGGTTAAGCTATCTTGCAAACGAGTTGAGAGAGAAAGAAAGAACGAGAGCCCCCTTTCGCAGAAACCCTTCTTGTGAGATTTCAATTGTGTGATCGCTCCCAAACTCCACCCTCTTCGTGCACGTGACACCGATCGTCGCTTGAGTTCCGCTTTGTGAATCCCTACCTTTTGAAACCCTTTGAACTTGGAGCAAGTGTAAGCCAGTCACCTTGGAGGCGTCTTCAATGCTTTGAAGAAGTCAAGCTCAACGTGTAAGGGTGAACGACACCATCCTGAGTTCATGGTGCTCAATCATTGTGGAATCGTCATGGAAATCTGAAAGTTCCGTTCTGAAATCCCCTTTGAACACCATTGCTAATAAATCATGAAATCGATCGGTGAAAGGTACAATTGTGTTGAATTAAATGGTCTAGATTCATAGATTAAATGATTAATTTGGTTGCTTGTTATAAGTGTGGAATGTTTGGGTGAAAATGGTGAGAAGCCGCGATGAAAATGGGTTTCTGAAACTCAGAAATTGCAGAGTTTCTGAAACTCGCATGCCCGAGCTCCAGAGCTCACTCGTGCGAGCAACCTTCAGAAAGAGACTCCAATGAGCCTCTAATACTCGCTCGCGTGAGAGTTAAGTGGCCATTGAACTCGCTCGCGCGAGGGCCTTGCGTGCCTAGCTCTAGTAAGCTAAAATCCAATCGCTCACCCGAGGTCTGTGAGTGTTTGTGAGCTTGCGCGCCCGAGCTTTGTGCGCTTGCGCGAGAAACAAAGTCAGACTGGTTTTGACTCTTTTTGTGTGATTTCTTCAAAAATGTGTATCTTTGAGCTACCTTAAGCATTTTTAAGGACTCTTTGAATATTTTTGGGTTGTAAGTTAAAGTGTTGAGCATCCGCGTGAGTCCTCAAGAGGTTTATGTGTATATTGCGTGAAATCGTACCAAGATAGGAGAATCTCAAGATCACTTACATTCTATTTTAATTCACATGTATATTTTGCAATCAATTTGAACATTGTAAATCTGAGTTTTAAGTTAAATATGATATCTGAACCTTGCATCTAAAATAAGAACTCTGATTACTTGAATCTGCCCCGAATATGGAACTTGAATCTTGAATCTTGAATCATGAATCCTAAACTCTGCATATAAATTATGTACTAAAATCTGTATTTAAAATATGTATTAGAATCTGCATTTGATTTATGATTCACTCGAACAACCACTCAAATCTTGAACACCGTTCCTAGCGCAAGTTACCCTCATAACGCAGGAGCTTGTTGCACTCTTGAAAATGAATGACAATGGTTAGGTAGGAGATCCCATCGATATTATTCCTGCTCCCAAGATATATTAGTTTGAGAGATATATTAAGTTGAGACTTAAGTCATGAATTTGATAAACTTTGCATATCTGAACTAAGAAACAATGAGCATCTGAACTCCATACCTATTTTTGAATCTGATTTGCAAATTAGCACATGAAATTGCATCTGATCCTAGTATTTGAAATTCTGTCATTTAGCCTATTTCGAACACTTGTCTTGGAACTAAAATACTACCAATTATATTTTGAAAACCATGTTAATTAAGATATGATGTGAATGAGTTTTATTTCTTCTACTGAGTTTAGTTGTTAGCTCACTCTGACTATACGTCATAGGTACTGCTTCAGACACTGCGGCTCAGGGCTACGAGAGTGACCCTCATTACGTTCCGAAGGAAGAATCTGAGGTTCCTCCTGAGGAATTCTTCCCTATTTAGGAGCCTGCCTTATCTTTTGTGTACTTTTGAGAGATTATACTTAGGCTTGGTATGTCCAACCTATTTTATTTTTAAGTTTTAAAATTATATAATTATATACTTATCTCTTTTTGTGAACCATGTTTTGGTGATGGTCGGCCATTATCGGTGACACTTTTCAATTCTTTGTTCATGTGATTCCACATGGAATTAGAAATATTATTTTGACTTGCTTTTGTTTAGAATTGGAGCTTCCGTATGTTGTACTCTGATATATGTTTAGTTCATGCCCGGCTTATCGATTTATCGATAGGTTGGCGAACCGGCTTTTCTGGTATTTCGGATACGGAAAAGTCGGGTCATCACAAAATAAGAACGCAAAAAATAAAAGAAAATCAATCACAAACACACAAGAGATAATATTTACGTGGTTCGGTAATATGCTTACGTGCACGGGCAACGATGATTTATTATATTGATGATCACACAAGAATACAAGAACACTCAAGCCTCACCAAAGCTCTCCACAAAACCTTAGATAGATTTTCCAAAGCTTTACAATGATATCTCAACTATTTAATTCGACCAAGAGCTTTCCCTTTATATAGAAGACACAAATCCCACTTCTAATCCAAGAGAGACTAGCTTTATATAGAAGATATAAATCTTACTTCTAATCTAAGGGAAACAAGCTTTGTATAAAGTTTGAATGTAATTGGGCCGTCGCAGGCCATCCAAGTTAGAGTCAAACAACTATTCAACCTCTAAGTTAGAGCCAAATGACAATTCTCGACCTAACTCTAAGCTTCACCTTGTACTCTTTCTTCCGATCATTGTTATACTTGTATTACCGCTGCCACCAGTACCTTGAGGGCGCTCAAACCTGCTGAACATTGATCAAATCTAAACAATATTTAGACTTGACCACTAGTACCACCTTTGTCATCATATTTGCAGGATTGTCCTTCATACTCACCTTCTTCAAAGATATCTCACCATCTTCGATTACTTCTCGTACGAAGTGATATCGTATATTAATGTGGTTAGTGCGAGCATGAAATGTATGATTCTTTGCTAAGTAAATAACACTCTGGCTATCGCAGAATACATCGACACTGTGACAGCCCGAATTTCCACACCCGAAAATCCGTTTCATCAGGATCATGCTCTGGATGATCCTTGGGATAAATCAAAGAATGTCTGCTCGTTTAGCGAAAATCAGAGCAGACACGGTCCAATAGTGGTAGATTGAGTCATCATATAAGGCATTAAAAGAATAAAGAAATAAAACCATACATATATATAAGGACAAAAGAATATACATCCTCGAAAAGGAACCAAGAAGAACCACTGGTGATGGACATCCATCACCCAAAACATTCCTGATAGTGGTTCCTATAGAATATATAATAATACAAGTAAAAAGAAAACAACAACTATAGCAATAAATACAGACGGTGGCCACCAGGCGCACAATAATCTAGAGTATAAAACAAATACCAAAATATAACCAAGTGCCCAATGTTGCTAATAAAACTCGTCAGTAGGGGTATCAGTATCCTCCTCCTCAGCCTCAGCCTTCGGCTCTGGCTGACAGTCAGGGTCGCTCTCTGTGCCGGGAGCCCTAGCCTCAAAACCTATTAATGTTATAGAAAACAGGGTGAGCTACATCTAAGCTCAGTAAAAGAATTTCAAATTAAACTTGTATCTTAATTGTAAAATATGATTTCAGAACATATCTCAAACAGAGAAGGAAAGCAGAGTATAAACAAAACTCAACAGTTGATCATACATGCAGAAAAATTAGAATGCAGAATTGGCAAGAGCAGACAGAGCCTCAGAAATTGCAGGATGCTATGCGTACAGTATTTAGATGACTTAAATCATGCATATCCCTAACTTAAGTAGCTCCCGTGAATATATAACACGTGGTAGCCAGATGTGTGCTGATAGGAAACTCCAACCAATCGTCGTTCAATGAACAATTTCAAAAGGTGCAATAAGCCTCTATAATAGAAGAGTAACTTGTGTCAGGAGAAATTTTTAAGCAGATGTACAGATATACTGCTGTGTCGGTCACGATTATACCGCCGAGTCGGTGGTGATCATCTGAATTCAAACTTAAAATCAAATACATACATATGACCTCAAGAATCAGATACCAGAGCAGATAGCAGAAATCAGAAACAGGCATCAGAATACAGGAATCAGAGTTTGACTGAGCTTGATGTATATGCAGTCATGCTTTTTTAAAACTAGACTCAAAATACAGATGTTTAAGATATCATGCAGTCAAAATTATATACATTTTAAGTTGAATTTCCCCTACCTCAAATCAGACTTTTCTAAACAAATCCAAAGCTTTTCAAAGCATCACGGTCTGATCCTAGACCATATACATAGCATACTTGGTGTCAGAGATGTCAGAATACTAACTGGTACAGTGTCCAGTAGTGTTTTGTCCACAAAATTAAAACAGCAGAAAATAGGGGTGATTGATCGATCAATGTCCTTGCTTGATCGATCAATCATCGCATTTGATCGATCAATTACTTCCCTTGATTGATCAATGTCTTCCTTTAACTCACAATTAATATAGGAGATATGCTCGATCAACACCCTTGCTTGATCGATCAATCCACCTCATTGATCGATCAATCTTTTCATTGATCGATCAATCCTGTCAAACTCAAATATCCCTCCTCCTATTTACACATTTGACTTATAAAATTTGATCGATCAATCTTTCTCATTGATCGATCATTCTTGCCTTTGATCGATCACCTCCCTGTGATCGATCAACCTCTCATATTGATCAATCAATTCTAAATTTGATTGATCAACCTTCAGAATTGATCGATCAAATAACAATTTGATCGATCAATGCCCATCGGGCATTGAAGTTCCAGAAAAGCATTCTACTATTCTTATTAACTTCTTATACGAATTGATCGATCAATTCCTCACATTGATTGATCAATCTCAGTCTTGATCGATCAATCAACTACCTTGATCAATCAATAATGACAGTTTCTGTCATTAATGGCGATCACTATATTTTGACCTATTTTGACCTTTAACCCTTAATGGTCTAACAACCACTCATACACATCCTTTTACATATTCATGAGGTTTAAACCTTAACAATCTTAATCTGAAAACTCACCTATTTAAAGTCCCTTTCGGGATCTCGGCAAAACGATCCAAAGAGGGTTTCGGATCTCAAATAAGAGGTTTTGTCGCTGTCACGACCCGAAACAGCAGATGCTCAGCTCCGTTGTAGCTCACAGAGGTAGCACACGTCCGCTGTAGCTCACAGAGGTAGCCAACTCGACGTACCGATGTCGATTCTGCCTTCTCAAATCAAACAACCTCAAACCTAGGTCTCTCCCAATTGTGCTTTCTCAAAGCAACCATCAAAAACAATAACCTAGGCTACATATTTTCAGGAAAACAAGAAGGAGAAGATGAAAGGTAATCATTCTAGCCTTCATCCTTCTCTTATAAGCTAACCAATGGGATATCTAGATATTTTCCTATTTTCTAAATTCTAATTTCCTGTGTGGAGCACATACACACCTCCTCGGCATATCATGCCTCATCACACATCATACGCAACTTGGATTTACGTAAGAAGTCACCTATGACTTCAATTTTCCATGGATTAATGTTATATTCAATAATATTGATTTAAAATTTTAATTTGTCTCGATTTCCATGTCGGGCACGCTTATCGAAGCAGTCGGGTTCTGTTCAGAATTTTAGGGTCATTACATTATCCCCCCTTTAGGAATTTTCGTCCTCAAAAATGTCGAAGAGGTTGTGTCAGATGAATGGTGTTTCCTAAGAGGCAAAACAAAGAAGAAACGGCAATCGAAGTTATCATGCAGAAATGAGTATGCATGCAGGACATAAATAAATGGAAAAAAAAAAACAAAATAATACATATACAGATAGAAGTAGTGAAGGACAATCACATAATAGCATAGTAAGTACCTGCTGGGGTGTCAGAAGGTCCGACCTCGTAAGGTGTAGGTCTGATGGGGCGAGGTGGTTGGGTACTGTAGTCGCGAGGATCCACGGTATGCTGACGGGCATGAGCGATCGTCAGTGTCGACATGGTGGCATACAAGTGTTGCATCACGAGCTCATGCATGCCCTCATGGTAATTCAATCAGTGATGAACCTGATGCTGGAACTCCTCCATCCCGTCCAGCCGCTCGTGGATATGCCTGTTGCCCTCAAGGAACTCACGAAGAATTGCTTCTATATCAACGGTGGAAGGAGCAGGTCCGCGCGACGTACAGGCACGGGCAGGTCGACATATAGGGGTAGGTCGAGGAGATGCCGCCGGTCGAGGTGGCTGATCAGGCTGGGCCTCCCCCTCACCAGGAATTCTCTCTGCCTGCTCAGCACCCTCCTCAACAGCAGCCTGCGCCGGTTCTACACCCTTCGGAACTGAAGGAACCTCCTCCTCTCCCTCAGGTAATATTTTGACCAAAAGATTATAACTCTTGGTCCAGTCCTTTAATCTATACACTTTAGTGTTGTTGGTCAACCGAGGCTCACCGGGAGCCAAGCTATACGCCTCTCTCAAGGCCACATAGTGCTCAACCATCTTAGTAATGAAGCGAGCATAAGGCATCTGCTTTTTTGAAGCAGCCTTGGTCTTCTCCAAGATCAATTCCTTGGCATTGATCATGCCATCAAGAACCAAATCGGCAACGAAGAACCAACGGTCCTCAAAAGCCGAAAAGAGCGCTTGTTGCACAATGCTACACCGTGCGAACTTGTGCAGAAAAGGGTTGAGGGTACACTTGATAAATGTATCAAGCATCCACAACTGATCGGGGAGTTGGGCTCGGGTAATGGATTGCCCTAATCCATGCTGACCCTGGGTCATTTTGGTGACCACATCATGAAACGCGACGTCCTTGCTGTACGGTGGCACCAAGCCACAAGTCTCAACATACACCGAAGTGCACTGTAGGGCAGCCGCAGCATGAAACTGTTAAACTTGTATTCAAGACCGTCAATTGAGGTGATTAGTTGATGACGGTTGTCGGCCCTACGAAGATTTTGGAAGAAAAGCCGTACGAATTTGATTGATCATTCTTGCCTTTGATAGATCACTTCACTGTGATCGATCAACCTTTCTTATTGATCGATCAATTCCAAATTAGATCGATCAACCTTCAGAATTGATCGATCAAACTCTAAATTGATCGATCAATGCTCATCGGGCATCGAACTTCCAGAAAGCTCACTTACTATTTCCATTAACTAGTTATACAAATTGATCGATAAATTCACTGCCTTGATCGATCAATCCCAGTCTTGATCGATCAATTAACTACTTTGATCGATCAATAATGACAGTTTTCTGTCATTAATGGCGATCACTAGTTTGATCAATTTTCATCATTGCTTCTTAATGGTTTCTAACAACCACACACACACACTCCTTTTATACATTAATGAGGTCTTAACCTCACCATTTTAAATCTAAAACTCACCTATTTGAAGTACCTTTTGGGATCCTGGCAACGCAATCCAAAGAGGGTTTTAGATTCTAAATCGGACGGTTTGTCACCGTTACGACCCAGAACAGCGGATTTGTGGCTCCGCTTCGACATACAGTGACAGCTCACGTTCTTGTAAGACAAATTAACATAACGACGTCGGTTCCACGCTCTCCAATCGAGCAACTACTAACCTAGGTCTCTCTCTCTACTGTGATTTCTCAAAGCAACCACCTAAAAATCATAACCTAGCTGAATTTCTCAAGACAAGCAGGAAGAGGAAGATGTAAAGTGGGTATACAACCCTTCTTCCTTCTCTTATAAGTTAAGAAATAGAAATATCTTTGATATTTTTGTTTTACCTTAACTTAAGCTCCGGTGTGGAGCACCTACGCAGTTTCTATTGCGTACCACGCCTCATCAAGAGTTTACACGACTCGAACTTAAACGGGAAGTCACACATGACTTCACTCTACCACAGATTAATATTATCTTTCGTAATATTAAATTAAATATTTTTAATTTGTCTCGATTTCTATGTCAGGCATGTATATCAAAGCAGTAGGTTTCTTGTTCAAAATTTTAGGGCTATTACATTATCCCCCCCTTAGGAATTTTCGTCCTCAAAAATGTCAGGGAGGTGTAGTCAGAGGAATGGTGTGTTCTAAGGCTAACAGTTATAGGAGAGCAGAACGAGCAGGCGAATACATCATGCAAAAATAAGGATGCATGCAGAATAGAATATATATGGAAAGAAAAATAAAATACATATACAGATATAATGATTAAAGAACACAAATAATAGCATAGTAAGTACCTGCCAGGGGGTTGGAAGGTCCGGCCTCGTCAGGTGCAGGTCTATTGGGGCGAGGTGGCTGGGTACTATAGTCGCGAGGATCCATGGTATGTTGACGGGCATGAGCGATCATTGGCGTCGATGTGGTGGCGTACAAGTGCTGCATCACGAGCTCGTGCATGCCCTCATGGTAATCCAACTGACGATGAACCTGAACCTGGAACCTGGAACTCCTCCATCCTGTCCAACCACTCGTGGATACACCGGTTGCCCTCAATGAGCTCACGAAGCATCACTTCCATGTCAACGGTGGAAGGAGCAGGTCCACATGACGTAGAGGAACGGGCAGGTCGGCGTATAGGGGTAGGTCGAGGAGATACTGCTGGTCGAGGTGGCTGATCAAGCTGGGCCTCCCCCTTACTAGGAACTCTCTTTGGCTGCTCGGTGCCCTCCTCAACAGCAAGTTGCGCCAGCTCTGCACCCTCCGAAACTGAAGGAACCTCCTCCTCTCCCTCAGGCAACCGTTTGACTAAAAGGTTAGAACACTTGGTCCAGTCTTTTAATTGAAACACTTTCGTGTTAATGGTCAACCAAGGTTCACCGGGAGCCAAGCTATACAGCTCTCTCAAGGCCACATAGTGTTCAACCATCTTAGTGATGAGGCAAGCATAAGGCATCTGCTTCTTTGAAGCAGCCTTGGTCTTCTCCGACATCATTTCTTTGGCATTGATCATGCCATCAAGAACCAAATCAGCAATGGAGAACCAACGGTCTTCGAAAGCCAAGAAGAGCGCCTGTTGCACAATGCCGCTCCGCGTGGACTTGTGCAAAAATGGGTTGAGGGCACACTTGATAAATGTATCAAGCATCCACAACCGGTCGGGGAGTTGAGCTCGAGTAATGGATTGCCCTAATCCATACTGACCCTGGGTCATTTTGGTGACCATGTCGTGAAACACGACGTCCTTGATGTACGGTGGCGCCAAGCCACAAACTTCAACGTACACCGAAGTGCACTGTAGGGCAGCCGCGACATGAAATTGGTTGAATTTATACTCAAACCCATCAATCGAGGTGACGAGTTGGTGTCGGCTATCGCCCCAATGGAGGTTTTGGAAGAAAAGCTGCACGATTCGGGGACAATAATAATCGTGAAACGGCTCAAGTAAGGGTTTCAACCCTAGCTATTTGATGTAGTCGATGGCCCAAGCCATCTCGAGCCGATCCTCAAAAAGCGTAGAGGCAAAAATATATTTAGGTAGGAAGGTTTTGGAAGCCCACCACTGATTTGGGGCTTCGCGTTAGATTTGGGGCGGTTGGGGGTTCAAAACAGGGGGCACCACATTCTCAACAAGTGCCACAGGTGGCACAAAGGTTGGTGCGACTGGTTCGGCGGGCGGCATTGATGCAAGAACTCGAGATGTGGGGATTTTGTGCGATGCATTCTTGGTTCGCGGCCTCATAGAATAATAAGGTTCAAAAGGCACAAAAAACCCAAATTTAAAGGAGGTTAGGGTTTATCGATTTGACCGAGCGAAATCCGAGATAAATTCGTGCGGAGAGGAGTTCAGGTAGCCAGAAATCACCCCGAAAGGTTGCTTGAACATAAAGCAAATGAGAACCCCTTTGAACAATTGAAAACCTCAATCGTGCAAATGAGATTTAAAAAACCCCAATCGTTACTTAAAATGATAGGGTTGATCGATCAATGCTCAAATTGATCGATCAATTATTAAGTGAAAATGCCTTAGCCGATACCTTGATCGATCAATCCCTCAAAATTGATCGATCAATGTTGAACTTAAAATGCCCTATCTCGACAGCCTTGATCGATCAATGCACTTACGTTAATCGATCAATCCACAAAATTGATCGATCAATCTTCACTTTTGATCGATCAAACATTCTAATATAGCCTATGGTTCAAACCCAATTTGATCAATCAATCTTATATATTTGATCGATCAAGGTCTAAATTTGATCGATCAAGCCACCAATTTGATTGATCAATCCTGACAGCAAGCTATCCCTTAAAATTTTTATGTCGTTAATGCTTTTCAATTTCATTTCGAAGATAAGGAACTATGATAGCTCATATACCGGACCTGTACAAGCAAAGTATACTAGTCAAAACATGTGTGTTGACATTTGATAAGTATGCAATCTCGATGACGAAATTTAAATGAAAATCGTGAAAGTACTCTCCACGTCAGGTAAACAAGTGTAGGTACTGCTCACGGATGTCGGCTTCGCGCTCCCAAGTAGCTTCTGAAGCTGAATGATTATGCCACTTTATGAGCACAAGTGGAATCAACTTGGTCCGCAAAACCTGGTCCTTACGATCCAAAATCTCGATCGGTTCCTCAATCACGGTCAAATCCTCCTGTAACTCAATCGGTTGGAAATCCAACACATGAGTCGGATCTCGCACGTATCGCCGTAGCATGGAAACATAGAATACGTTATACATGCTCGCAAACTGTGGTGGCAAAACAATCTTGTACGCGACTTCGCCAACCTGTTCGAATACCTCAAAGGGTCCAATATATCGAGGACTCAACTTTCCCCATTTTCCAAAGCGCATCACGCCCTTTGTTGGCGAGATTTTCACAAATACCTTGTCTCCCTCCTGAAAACAAATGTTAATTCCATAGCTAATTGATTTAACTAGGAAATCGTAAGTTTCTTGAACGCTTCTAAGTATACCTGAAACTCAACGTGCGTCCGATGAAGATCGGCATAGCTCTTTTGGCGACTTTGAGCAACCCTCAATCTTTCACGGATCAACCAAACTGTCTCGGTTGCACTGTTCATGATATCAGGTCCCAAAATAAGCTTCTCACCAACTTCTTCCTAGTTCAAAGGAGATCTACATCGTCGTCCATACAATGCTTCATACGGCGCCATCCCAATACTGGACTGATAGGTGTTGTTTTAAGCGAACTCAATTAGAGGCAAATGCTGATCCCATGAACCATAAAAGCCTAGCATGCATGCACACAACATATCCTCTATGATCTGGTTCACTCTCTCAGTCTGCCCATCTATCTGAGGATGAAACGCTGAGCTAAACTCCAATCTAGTACCCATGCCTTCTTGAAATCGCTGCCATAATTGCGACATATAAAGCGGATCTCGATTGCACACGATGCTGACCGATATACCATGTGATCGAACTATCTCTTTCATGTATAGCTCTGCAAGCTTGCATGCTGTATACATAGTGCGGTACGACAGAAAGTGTGCAGAATTTATCAGTCTATCTACAATGACCTAGATGGCATTATTTTTCCTCAATGTACTCGGCAACCCTAATATAAAATCCATAGAAATGGCCTCCCATTTCCACTCTGGAACTGCTAAAGGTTGCAACAACCCTGCTAGGTTTCGATGGTCTACTTTCACCTGCTGGCAGACCAAATATCGAGAAATATAATCTGTAACATCTTTCTTTAGTCCTCTCCACCAAAAGCTTCGCTTGAGATCTTGGTACATCTTGGTACTCTCAGGATGTATATCATATGTTGATTTATGCGCTTCCTCCAAAATAGTATCCTTCAAATCTTTATTAGCAGGTATGCACATCCGATCTTTGAATAGTAAAGTACCATTATCCTTGATGGAGAAATTAGGTCTGATCCCGTTGATCACATCCTTTCTAATGGTCATCAACTCATCATCAACCATCTGGAGGTTACGCACATTATCAAACAACATGGGCCGTGTCACAACATGGTTACGTCTATCAGTGTATCGCACAAGGCCAGATCCTCAAGTAGATGCCACCTCTGTACTCTGGTAATAAGATGTGCCAATTGAGCTGAAGACTTTCTGCTTAAGGCGTCTGCCACAACATTGGCTTTCCCAGGATGATACTGGATGGAACAGTTGTAATCCTTTAAAAACTCTATCCATCTGCGCTGTCGCATATTTAAATCCTTCTGGGTGAAAAGATACTTGGGACTCTTGTGGTCGATGAATATGCAGAATATCTCACCGTATAAGTAGTGCCTCCATATCTTCAAAGCAAAGATCAGCGCTGCTAACTCCAGATCGGGAGTCGGATAATTCTTCTCGTATTTCTTGAGCTGTCTAGAGCCGTACGTGATAACTTTCTTGTGCTGGTTGAGGACACAACCCAAACCACTGTAAGATGCGTCACTGTATATAGCAAAACCTCCTCTGCCAGAAGGTATAGCTAGCACTAGTGCTGTAGTCAGGCGTGTCTTGAGTTCTTGGAAACTCTTCTCACACTAATCAGTCCAATCAAACTTAACATTTTCCTTTGTGAGCTGAGTAAGCGAACTTGATAGTTTGGAGAACCCTTCTACAAATCATCTGTAGTATTCTGCCAAGCCAAGGAAACTACAGACCTCGGTTATCGTTCTTGATTGTTTCAAATCACTATTGCTTCAATTTTCGTCGGATCAACTATTATACCCTTAACAGAAACGATATGACCCAAGAAATTGACTTGGTCCAGCCAAAACTCACACTTACTGAGCTTTACATACAGTTTGTGATCTCTGAAGGTCTATAAATCCATGTGTAGATGTCCTTCATGTTCCTCCTTAGTCTTGGAATAGACAAGAATGTCATCTACAGAGACAACCATGGACTTATCCAAGTATGGTTTAAACACTTGATTAATTAGGTCCATAAAAGACGCAGGTGCGCTCGTCAATCCAAATGGCATTACTAAAAACTTATAGTGCCCATATATGATTCTAAACGCCGTCTTCTCGATATCCTCTGCTTTGACTCGTAGCTGATGATAACCCGATTGTAAGTCAATCTTCGAAAAGAACCTCGCTCCTTGTAACTGATCAAAGAGATCATCTATTCTTGGAAGCGAGTAACGATTCTTAATCGTCAACTTATTCAACTGGCGGCAATCGATGCACAGACGCATCAAACCATACTTCTTCTTGACAAATAGTATTGGTATGTACAATGTGCATCATTGTCGTAAACATATAATCACAATAATTCTACATTACTAATTTTCAGTCCATTCTACTAAAGAAATAATCTCACTTCAAAATTTAATCATACCTTGTATGACATCATTCGATGTCTAAGCAACAATCGCGGTAACAGCATATGCTCGACCTTGAACCATAGGTTAAGAGGATCTCTGAGTAGACACTGATCCAGACCGCTCCTGGCTCTCCTTACTCTCCTCTGAGCAATTCCTGACCATGTGGCCCATCTTGCCACACCTGAAGCACGCCCCACTCTCTCTCCTGCAGTCCTCTGTCCTGTGTGGTTTCTCACACTTAGCACATGACAGGGCCGGAGTGAATGATGATACCCTTGAAGATCTCTGTGCTACAGAAGCCCCGCTGCCAGAAGAACCTGACGGTCGAAATGGTCTGAACGATGCAAGTACTGCTGGCCTCTGATATGAACTAGGCCCGCCGGTCTGGAGTGTGTAGGGTATCTCAGAGGTTTGGAAAATCTAGCCCTCTTGTTTTGTTCAGGGTCCTGAGATTGCCCCTGAAATGACCACTCTCTGCTTTGCTTGTCCCTCCAAGCAAATTGCTTCTAGTTTTCCTCTTCTGTGATGAGAGCTTTAGACATCACACTCTCATACGTTTCCATCTCCCACATGGCTACATCCTTTTGTAGGTTATGCCTCAAACCAAGTTGAAACTTATGAGCTCTCATCAGCTCGATGGCTACATGCTATGGTGCAAATCTAGATAAGTGATCAAACTCAGCACCATATTCCCTCACTGACATTGCACCTAGTTTCAACTCAATAAACTTCACCTCCCACTAATGTCTCACTATTTTTGGGAAGTATTTGTTGTAGAAGACCTCAGTGAACTCCTCCCAAGTCCAAGGAGTGCTAGAGAGTTCTCTTTCTCGGTTCCCTGATACTGAATTCCACCATGGTCCGACATCACCATCTAATTTGAAAGTGGCCCAACACACTTTCTCCACATCATTGCACTGGATCACTTCAAATAACTTCTCCATTTCCTTTATCCATCCCTCAGCTTCAATGGGATCAGTCTGATCAGAGAAGTTAGGAGGTTTCATTCTCCTAAACTCGGCAAAACCGCCGGGTTGGTGAGGTGGTCTAACTGCTTGCTGATTCAAAGAAGCAGTCTGCTGAGCGACGTTGGTAGCCAAAGCTTGCAACACCTGCTCTATTCTATCCTCGTTGCCTCTTCTTCCTCCTCTAGGTCCTACTGGAATTACATTTGTATTCGATAGGAACTCTAATCCCCTGGATGTACCAGTGATATCGGGGATCTCTCTCAAGGGCACCTCTCTATGTCCCTCTCTGCCTCCACTTTGTCCACCTCTGAACTTAGGGCCCATAGTACCGGTCTGTCATTGTGAAAACAATAACATTGATCAGTACATAGATTGTAAAAGTAATCCGACCTGAACTTGTAGTTCAACCTAAAGCTTAGACTCTAATACCATCAGGATGTTTTTTACGAAAATCCAGTGCCATCGTGATCATGCTCGATGATCCCCAAGACAAATCACGAGTGTCTCGCCGCTCTAGCAAAAATCGAGCGGATAATCGCCCAAGAGTGGCAAATCGAGTCATCATATATGACTTTAAGAGAAAGAAAGAATAAACAATGCATATTTATAAGATAAAAGAATATACATTCTCCAAAAAGGAACCAAGAAAAACCACTAGTGATGGACATCCATCACCCAAAACAATGGTTCCTAATAGTCGTTCCTACAGAATGTATAACAATACAAGTAAACACAACATTTATAATAATAAGTACAGACGGTGACCACCAGGCACACAAATAATCTAGAATTCAATACAAAAACTAAAAAAAGTACAAACTAATACCCAAACAGCTAATAGAACTCACACCGAGGTATTTCCAGATCCTCCTCCTCAAACCTCAAATTTCTGGATTAGGTTGGTATTCGTGATCGCCTGCATCGAGCTCTAGTCTCAGAATCAATTAATGTTATAAAAAATAGGGTGAGCTACATCTAAGCTTAGTAGAAGAATCACAGCTAAAATTGTATTGAAAATGTAAGACATGATTTTGCAGGTAGTATCTCAACAGATAATCAAATCAGAATATGCAGACATAATAAATCAGATGATATGTACTGAGTTTTCAAATAATAGAACAGATGCTATTAGTATATAATTTGTGACTTAAATCATTCATATTTCTAACTTAAGAAACTCCCGTGAATATATAGCACGTGGTGATCAGGTATATGCCGATAGGAAACCCCAATCAATCGTCGTTCATATGAACAATTTTCAGAGTTCAACAATGCCTCATCTATGGAGTGCAATTGTGCCGAGGGATTATCAAAGCAGATGCACGATTGTGCCAGGGCATGGATATATCACCGAGTCAGTGGGGATCATCTGGATTAAATACTTAAAATCATATACACATAAATGACCTCAAGAATCAGATATCAGAAATCAGAAATAGGCTTCAGAACACAGAAATCAGAATGCAGGAATCAGAGATGACAAAGATTGATTGATATGCAAACATGCTTTTAAAACAGAAAATCAGGATACAGATGGGAAGGAATCATCAAATCATATTCAGATACATTTTTAGGTTGGATTTCCCCTACCTTAGATCAGACCTCTTTCTAAGCAAATCCACGGCTTTTCAAAGCATCATGGTCTGATCCTAAACCACAGACATAGTACACTGAGTGTCAGACATGTCAGGATACTAACTGGCGCAGTGCCCAGTAGTGTTTTATCCATAAAACTAAAACAGCAGAAAAACAGGGGGGATTGATCGATCACTGTCCTTGCTTGATCAATCGATCGATCACTGTCCTTGCTTGATCAATCAATCCATCACCTTGATCGATCAATTGCCTTCCTTGATCGATCATTCATCTTATTTAACTCACACTGAATCTAAGTAACTTGATCGATCAATCTTCCACATTGATCGATCAATTCCTCAATTTGATCGATCAATTTCCCCATTGATCGATCAATCCAGACAGACTTTAAAATTTCAAAAATATCACCCCTCTGTTTGTATAACTTATATATAATTTTGATCGATCAATCTCCAAATTGATCGATCAATCCTCCTCATTGATCGATCATTCTTGCCTTTGATCGATCACTTCACTGTGATCGATTAGCCTTTCTTATTGATCGATCAATTTCAAATTTGATCGATCAACCTTCAGAATTGATCGATCAAACTCCAAATTGATCGATCAATGCTCATCAGGCATCAAACTTCCAGAAAGCTCACTTACTATTTCCATTAACTGTTTACAAATTGATCGATCAATTCACTGCCTTGATCGATCAATCCTAGTCTTGATCGATCAATTAACTACTTTGATCGATCAATAATGATAGTTTTCTGTCATTAATGGCGATCACTAGTTTGATCAATTTTCACCATTGCTTCTTAATGGTTTCTAACAATCGCACACACCCCTTTTATACATTAATGAGGTTTTAACCTCCACCATTTTAAATCTAAAACTCACTTATTTGAAGTACCTTTCGGGATCCCAGCAACGCGATCCGAAGAGGGTTTCAGATTTGTGGCTTCGCTTCGACATACAGTGACAGCGCACGTTCTTGTAAGACAGATTAACGTAACAAGGTTAGTTGCATGCTCTCCAATCGAGCAATCACTAACCTAGGTCTCTCTCTCTATCTACTGTGGTTTCTCAAAGCAACCACCTAAAAACCATAACCTAGCTGAATTTCTCAGGACAAGCAGGAAGAGGAAGATGCAAAGTGGGTATACAACCCTTTTTCCTTCGCTTATAAGCTACGAAACAAAAATATCTTTGACATTTCTGTTTTACCTTAACTTAAGCTCCGGCGTGGAGCACCTACATAGTTTCTATGGTGTACCACGCCTCATCAAGGGTTTACACGGCTCGGACTTAAACGAGAAGTCACACATGACTTCACTCTACCATAGATTAATATTATCTTTCATAATATTAAGTAAAATATTTTTAATTTCTCTCGATTTTCGTGTCTGACACGTATATCAAAGCAGTAGGTTTCTTGTTCAAAATTTTAAGGCTATTATAATACAAATCCTACTTCTAATCCAAGAGAGATTAGCCTTATATAGAAGATCTAAATCCTATTCCTAATCTAAGAGAAACTAGCCTTATATAGAAGATCTAAATCTTACTTCTAATCTAAAAGAAACTAGTTTTATATAGAATCTGAACGTAATTGGGCTGTCGCAGGTCCTCCAATTTAGAGTCAAACAACATGATATGGAGGGTAGAGATTAGCTGCGCTTGAATATCGTCCATCAAAGAAAGTTTACATATTTTGTTGGTTCTCAACAACAAGGTGTCAAATCAGATATTGGTATCGGGCATCAGTCCATAGAGGATCGATACGTATCGGCCGATACTAATACAATACACATTAAAGAATAAATTAAATGAAGGAGGTATTGACTGATACCCGATCCGTATCGACCGATACCGATATGACATCGATACTGTATTGGGGTCTTATCTGTGACGACCCGACTTTTCCAATCCTTAAGGTATAGGAAAGACCGGTTCATCAACTTATTGATTTCTCAATAAGCCGTAAACAAACAGAAGCTGACAGCATAAACATAGGTCTAAGTAGAGGCAAAGCAAAAAAATAAGCAAGAACAAAAGCTTAATCAAAACAATATATCACCCTGAGGAACCAGGAAGAACCACCGGTGATGGCCAATCCAACACCTAGATAGTGGTTCCTAATGATGGTTCCTCAAGTGATATCCAAAAAGACAAAACAATTGGCCTAGGGCCCAATATTCAAAGAATAATTCTAACAAAAGTACCAAAAGACAATCCAAAAATTAGGGGAAGAACTCCTCAGCAGGAGTCTCCAATTCCTCCTCAGGAATGTAGTCGAAGTCCTCCGGATCAAGATCGTCTACCCCTAGGTTAGTCTCAGCACCTGTGACGTATAGTCGGGGTGAGCTAACATCGAAGCCCAATAGAGGAAACATGTCTATTTGCATTTTATCATCAGTAAAGGTTTTCAAAGATAGAAATAAGATGATTTATGGTTTTCTAAATATGCATTGCAAGTTGAATCTCCAATTCTAAATAGAAAGCTAAAAGCCGAACCAAAGTGTCTGACGTTCTCAAATTTTCTGAATTAGGCATGTTTCTTGTCTTAAATTTATAACTTAAAATAATCTCCCAAATTACATACTAGCATGAGAGCGGAAAAGTCATCGATGGGAAACCCTACTGATCATCGTCGTTCATGAACCCTTTTTCTGAAGTGCAACAAGCCCCTATGTAATGAGGGAAACTTGCGTCAAATAGAATTACCATCAACACGGTTGGTAGGATCTAGGATTTCGTTCGTATGTGCCTCAAATCAAATGCAAATGCTAAATATATCAAAGTTTGTATATATAATATCTTTTCGGATTTTCAGAGTTCTGAATCGAAGTTCATGGTTCGGAAGTTCAAATTTCAAAGTTCTTATTTGTGTCATAATTTAAAGTTCTTATGCATGTTGTGTCATTCAAAATTTCAGAATTTATGCTTAATACAAAACAACCGATAATTATAATAGAATGCAAATCAGGTTTTAGGTTCCCCTACCTTGACTCAAAGCGATCCAAAAACAAGCAAGGCAGTCCTCACAATGGACTCTCAAATTCAAATCCTACAAGGATTAACACTACAAGTGTTAATAGTGGTCCAAAAGTCAAACCCGAAAGCTTGCCAATAAAAATTCCGACAAAAATTCAAAGGCCAGAAACAGGGAAAAATTCGACCCTCGAATTCAAATTCGATGGTCGAATTTCCAAAAGTGCATTAGGCCTGAAAATTTCCAATTCGACCCTCGATTTTCAATTCGATGGTCGAATTCCAAATTCGACCCTCGAATTTCTCAGGTCTATGTTTGTTCAAAATTAGATCTTCGGACCCATTTGTTTAATCAACCACAGTTTATTTTTCTCTACAAAAATCACCATAAATCTACTCTAAGCAAAGCACAATTTATTTAACTCAAAAGAGGTTTAAGAGCCTACCTCTTGAAGTTTAGTCTATCGATCCCGTTGCACCAATCTCATCCATCGAAACTAATCTTCGAGGTTTAATCGGTCTGGACCTCCAAATCTGTCCATTCTAACCTTGCTTCAAGAGCACAGGTCTGACCCACACAGAACTATCCTCTCCCCTATCCTTCTCTTTCAATGGCTTAAACCGATCAGAAATTCAATACTAAGTTTATCAATGGTTGGGATGGGGAGAGGAATTCACAATTTCACAAGATCTAAGATCAAGGTTAAGGGGAAAGGGTTGCAAATTCATATTCAAACGAGTGAGAGAGAGAGAGAGAAGTGAAACTTCTTTTCAAAGCCTCTCTCTTTATAATACTAAAGCAACCAAATATCTAGATTTTTGTAATTACAACTCTATCCACTTAACTTGAAACTACATCCGACGTTAAGCGCATATACAAGACTTAGCGTGTAAGTTACCAAAAATAAAACATCCACAAGTCCGAGACAAAAATCCTTTGGTCACTATTCTCATCATACCCTGAGTTATATCCAAAAACCCAGAAATATCCCCCAACTTTTCTCGGGCATGCTTACCGAGGTAAATGAAAAACAGGTCTAAAATATCAGGGATATTACATTCTCTCCTCCTTAGGAATTTTCGTCATCGAAAATATAAAACCGTTGCAAAGCATAGAGCGAAAACGCAATGCACACACAAAACGAAAACCAATGGAAAAACATGGGCCACAGTGCGATGGCCTCATAGGGCATGCAAGTCGAGGGATGAGATCCGTAGTAACCTGGATGTACTACATGTGGCACTAAAAGGGCCATAGTTGATTGCATCTGTACATAGTTGCCTACACCCCGAGTGTCACGTGCCGGGAAACAACCTCACCGTGAATCATGAAAACAGGATGAAATCAAAACGCAAAGGCTAACGAGTGCGAAGCATAAGTGTATAAATCCAGAATAAATTAACATGATCCCACCACACAAAAGCAGAAAGAGATATAAAGGTACATGCCCACATATCAAAAGCCATAAGTCCAAAACAAAACCAAAGAGAGATATATATGACAAGATCCACAGCGGAAAAATTTACAAAACTAACAAAATAAAAGCGATCTCGCCAATATCCCAAACAAAAGATATAAAAGAAATAGCAGAGATAGAACCACCAGGTTCAAGATAATCCATGTCGTAGATAAAAATAAGTACAAGCCCCAAAAAGATCAAAAACAACATAACAGCTCAAGGCTGATCTAAAACTCCCTCGCAGCGGAATGTACCAACTCGTCACCGCCCCCACCATCGATTATCGTCGTCAACCATCAACACCCGTGATTCAGAGGGTATCGACCGACGCCCGATGTTGAAGGGTGGTGAACTGAAGCTCGGATGTCGGCCATGTATGTGGTATAGTCCGTGGGAAATGCATGTTGCATCAAATAGGTGAGAGCCCCGCCATGAACGTCCAACTCTCGACGCATGGAGCTGGTATGCTGTGTGAGCTCCTGAATCTGCTGGCTCACTGCAGTCATCTGGCGAGTGAACTCGGACAGGGTGAGGACGTCAGTCTGTGGGGGCTGGTCGGGTGCAGGAGCATCAGACTCTGGTGCTACGTGCTCTTCATCCTCATCCGGTACGACGACACCTTTGGGAGCTTTAAGCAGCCGATTGTAGGTCCGACCCCAACTGACAAGGTTATATAGCTTTAGACTGTCCATGGATCGCAGCTCAGTAGGGGGAATCTCATATGCTGGGCCCGCACGATAATTTTCAATCATAACCGAAATTAAGCGAGCATATGGGATGCCCTTCTTCCGTTTCTTCACCTGCTTGCCCATCTTCTCCCTAGCTTTATGATCCCCTTAAATATAATTTCTGGGGCATTGAACTAATGTTCCTTAAAAGCGGCGAATAAAATCTGCTGAATGAGACCTCAGCGTTCAGATTTATGGCCGAATGGGTAAAGGGTGGCGTTGAAAATCAGGTCTAGAATCCACATCGAGTCGGGCATTTGTGACTGGGTGATAGCCTTACTAGATCCATGACACCCTCGGGTCATTTGTGCCACAACCTCCTGGACCAGGACAGATTTAGGGAAAGGAGGACCCACACCCATACTCAATGAATGTGAGGTCGGGTAGCGCATTGCCACAACAATGTCCTCTAGGTCAAAGGCATAATCACGCCCATCTATTATGGAATAAATTTTCTTCCCATCCTCTCGACGCATGCGCTGATAGAACAAGCACACTAAACGAGGATAAAAATGGTCACTAAAGGCTGAATAGAGAGAGGTCAAATGGGCTTTTTCCAAGTAATCGGAAGCCGACTGAGTAGTGGTCTGCTGATCAAACAATTCGGGATGAAAAACCCACTTAGTAGCAAAGCCCTTAATGCTCCAAAATTCATTCGGCTGCTCACGAATTGGTGGGGGCACAAGTTGCACAGGTGGGACAGGGGGTGGAGTCGGCTGTGGTGGTGGCTGAGCCGAGTGTGAAGGTTGGCTCGAAGAGCCAGCTCTAGAAGCCGGTCTTTTGGAGGTAGGGACACGAGTAGGGGTGGATTTCTTAGGCCCCATAAATAAAATGCAAGACACTTATCCAAATATACAAAAAAAAAAAAAAGAAATTTAAAAGCCACAAAAAATGAGGGTTTTACCTCAATAGATAACCCACAATGGAAACCGTGGCAAGCAATCCAAGGCCCTTGCAAACCCCGTGCAAATCCAAGTGAAAATCCTCTTGATCTTGGCCAAAAATGCAAATAAACCCCCAAAAACCCTAGGGCAAACCTCTGTGTGCAAAACCCTTAAAACCCTCAAGAGCTTGAAATGGCAAAACCCCAAAAGCCACTTAACATAAGTCGAGAAAATCGACCCTCAATTTCGAATTCGATGGTCGAATTTGAATTCGACGGTCGAATTTGAATTCGACGGTCGAATTTGAAATCGACCCTCGAAATTCCCAAAATGTTGCCAGGCTTAAATTTTTGCCTTAAAAGGGTTGTGCACTATTCATGCAATTTCGACCCTCCATTTCCATTTTCGACCATCGATTTTCTCGATACATGTTGGCCTTCAAAAATTCAAAATTTATGAAGTTTGGGCTATATTGTTGGGTCCGAATTGACTTCTCTGTGGCCTGTTCATGTGAAACAGTGATCCCGGACATCCGGTAAGTAGAAAAAACCGAAATTCGAGCTTATGTACCTTAGCCAAGTAATTAAAATGTGGCCCGGTTATTTCACATGATTAATAGTGAGTAACACCCACTTATAGACATATCGTCCAAAATTTTCATGTCGCCTTAAAGTAGGAATTATTAAGTAGCACACTGAAACTTTACAGACAGAGAAAATCATATTGCACCTCCAAATGTGTATATATATATAAATGAGAAGTACATCAAAAAGGTCCAATTCGATACATCCCATAGGCATTTTCTCAACAAGGTCAATCAAAAAGGTGCGGGAATTGTTATTGGAGATCAGCTTCGTGCTCCCAGGTGGCTTCCTCTGGTGTATGATTCCTCCATCAGACGAGAACCAAAGGAATCCTCTTAGTACATAGGATCTGCTCCTTGCGATCCAAAATTTGAATCGGGTCCTCGATCACCATCAAACCATCCTGAAGCTCGATGGGTTGGTAATCAAGCACGTGAGTCGGGTCGCGTATGTATCGACGCAGCATTGACACATGGAAGACGTTGTGGATGCTAGATAATTGCGGCGGTAACACCACTCGGTATGCAACCCCCCCGACTCGGACTACTATCTCAAAAGGCCCAACGTACCGAGGACTTAGCTTTCCTCTTTTGTCGAATCACATCATGCCTTTCGTAGGCAAAATTCAAACAAAAATATTATCGCCGACCTGAAAACCAATTGTTAGCTACAATTTCATCGCGAAAATGTAATAAGTTAATTGCACGTTAACGCACTCAAGCATACCTGAAAATCCACATGTCTCCGCTTGAGATTCGCATAGCTTTTCTGACGACTCTGAGCTACATGGAGTCTCTCGCGAATCAACCGAACCATCTCGGTCGTACGCTCAACTATCTCAGGTCCAACAATTAGCTTCTCACCCACTTCTTCCCAGTTTAACGGCAACCTTCACCGCCGTCCATACAAAGCCTCGAACGGTGCCATACTGATGCTAGCTTGGAAGCTATTGTTGTAAGCGAACTCGATCAGAGGTAAGTATTGGTCCCATGACCCGTGAAAATCCAACATGCAAGCTCTCAGCATGTCCTCTATGATCTGATTCACTCGCTCAGTCTGGCCATCGGTCTGTGGGTGAAATGCTGAGCTAAAGTCGAGACAAGAACCCATTCCTTCCTGAGACTGCTGCCAAAACTGTGAAGTAAACAATGGATCCCTGTCAGACACAACACTAGCCGGTATCCCATGCAGTCGAACGATCTCCTTGAGGTATAACTCTGCAAGTCTACTGGCTATATACGTAGTATTGTACGGTAGGAAATGAGCAGACTTGGTTAGCCGATCGATAATGACCCAGATGGCATTGTTCTTCCGCAGTGTTTTCGGGAAACCTAGAATGAAGTTCATCGAAATGGCTTCCCATTTTCACTCAGGTATAGGTAAAGGTTGCAATAAGCTCGCTGGATTCTGATGATCAACCTTAACCTACTAACAAACCAAGCATCGCGATACGTACTCAGCAACGTCGCATTTTAAACATCGCCACTAGAAACTCTTCATCAAGTCCTGATACATCTTGGTGCTACCAGGATGTATGGCATGCATGGATTTGTGAGCCTCTTCCAGAATGGTGTCTTGAAGCTCAGTACTCGTTGGTACACATACTCGGTCGCGAAATAATAAGGTCCCATCTGCTCGAATGGAGAAATCCTTCTTGCTTCCACTCTCCACATCTCGTCTAATCGCCATTAGCTCATCGTTGGTCATCTGAAGCTTCCTGATATTCTCGAAGAGCGTAGGGCGCAGTACAAGTGTAGCCATCAATGCTCCCGAGCCTTTCACATCAAACTACGAACTGCCTAAGGCCATATCTTCCAAAAGCTTCCATCTCTATGTCTGACTAACAAGATGTGATAACTGTGCTGAAGACTTTCTACTAAGAGCATCAGCAACGACGTTCGCCTTTCCCGGATGGTACTGAATCGAGCAATCATAATCCTTCAAAAACTCCATCCATCGTCGCTGCCTCATATTCAAGTCCTGCTGAGTGAATAGGCACTTGAGACTCTTGTGATCGGTGAATATATCGAATATCTCACCGTAGAGGTAATATCTTCAGATTTTCAAGGTGAATATAACTGCTGCCAACTCTAGATCATGCGTCGGATAGTTTCTTTCATGGTCCTTCAGCTGCCTAGAACCATATGCAATGACCCGCTCATGTTGATTAAGCACACAACCTAATCAGCCATAAGAAGCATCACTGTACACTGCAAAGCCTCCATTGCCTGAAGGTATAGCAAGTACCGGTGTCGTAGTCAATCGACGCTTCAACTCCTGAAAGCTCTTCTCACACTGCTCTGTCCAGTCGAACTTTGCATTCTTTCTTGTAAGTTGTGTAAGCGGACCAGATATCTTCGAGAGACCCTCGACAAATCTCCGATAGTACCCTGCCAGACCAAGGAAACTTCGAACCTCTGTAACTGTCGTAGGCTATTCCTAGTTCACCACAGATTCGATCTTTGTAGGATCCACTGATACACCAGTCTTAGAGACAACGTGGCCTAAGAAACTGACCTGATCCAGCCAAAACTCACACTTATTGAGTTTGGCATATAGATGGTGATCCCTGAGTGTTTGAAGAGCCACTCATAGATTCTGCATATATTCCTCTCTGGTTTTCAAATAGATGAGGATGTCATCTACGAAAACTATCATAGACTTGTCTAGATGTGGCTTGAACACGCGGTTCATCAGGTCCATAAAAGATGCAGGTGCATTTATCAACCCAAATGGCATCACCAAGAACTCATAGTGGCCATAACGCGTACGAAACGCAGTCTTGGATATATCTTCCGCCTTGATCTTGAGCTGGTGATAGCCTGACCTCAGATCAATCTTCGAGAAACTTTGTACCTTATAATTGATCAAACAAGTCATCTATCCGGGGAAGTGGATAACGATTCTTGATCGTCATCTTGTTGAGCTGATGATAATCGATGCACAGACGCATCAATCCATCCTTCTTTTTCACAAAGAGAACTGGTGCGACCCAAGGAGAAACACTCGATGGAATGAAGCCTTTATCTAACAGCTCTTGAAGCTGTTCCTTGAGCTCTTTCAATTCCTCAGGCGTCATTTGATATGGAGCTTTAGACAACGGTTATGTACCCGGCGCTAGCTCGATCGCAAACTCAATCTCTCGATCAGGTGGTAATCCAGGTAAGTTTTCTAGAAAGACATCATGATACTCGCAGACCACCGTGATTAGAGCCAAGTCATTCTTCTTTTCTGTAGAATCTTACAGGTAAGCAAGGTATTCGTTACAACCATTCCTCATCATGCGCTCGACCTTAGTAGCTGAAACAAGCGGCGCAACCTTTGATTTAACTCCACAGAATCGGAAGGATTTTCGCTTTGGAGGTTGGAAGGTCACGATCTTTCGTAAATAGTCTACGCTCGAGTGATAAGCTGCCAACCAATCCATCCCGAGAATGACGTCGAATCCTTCCATATTCAACGTAATCATATCGGTCACTGTCTCGTGCTCATCAATCATCATGATGACTGACTGACATGCCGTATCTATGCTCACCGAACTTTCCGTAGGGATCTTCACGTCTAAAATGAAAGCAAGGGGTTCGGGAGTAATACCCAACTTCTCGGAGAAAAGAGGAATAATAAATGAGTGTGTAGACCCAGGGTCTATCAAAACTCGCGCTTCAACTTTACTCAAGTTGCCTCTACGACTCATCATAAGGGTACCTTTTATTAAGAATGCTTGTTAATTATATGCAATGATTCTAATTTGTTCAAAATTTATTTTAATGAATTTAAACATCAAATAATTAAACCAATGCAAGAATTGACATCTCAACTTTAATGATACCATGGATCACGTCATTCGACGTTTCATCTTGTGCAGTCACCGCATAGGCTAGACCTTGAACTGTAGGTCGCGTCAATTTCTGTGACGCGACCAATAAGCCATATTTCAAACAAAGCCGGCAGCATAAGCATAGATTTAAATAGAAGCAAAGCTAATAAAACAAGAACAAAAGCTTTAAAGCTTTAACAAAAAATATCACCAAGAGGAACCAGAAAGAACCACCAGTGATGGCCAATCCAAACACCTAAACAATGGTTCCTAATGATGGTTCCTCAAGTGATATCCAAAAAGATAAAACAATGGCCTAGGGCCCAATATTCAAAAAGATTCTAATCCAAAAGTATCAAAATGACCAATCTCGATCAAGGAAGGAACTCCTCTGCTAGGGTCTCCAACTCCTCCTCAGCAATGTAGTCAGAGTTCTCCAAATCACGATCACAAGGCAAAGGTCAAGACTGTGACGTATAGTCGGGGTATGAGCTTCATCCAAGCTCAGTAGGAAAAAAAAACTAATAACATGCTTATCATAACATCAAACACATATCTTATGGCATAACGTACACAAAGTTGTTTTGAACACATACAGAGAGGTGATTTCATAACCTTAACATACATATGCAATGCTAATGGAATCATGAACATGCTCACATTTCTATTCCGACATAAGAAAGAAGAAAAACTTTAAAGTGTTTACTTAAAGTACTAGAATGAGGAACTATAGCCTCAAGCCCCCGATGGAATACCCACCATCGTCACTCACATGAGTCATTTGCACATAAATCTAAGGTCCCGTAGAGTTGGACACTTGGCCAAACATAATTACCATTATACGGTAGGAATCACAAAGCACATATCACAAAGGGTGTACGGATTGGCCGCCGTACCGGTCACGGATATCTGCGCGTCGATCACACGGTTATACCGCCGCGTCGGTCGGGTATTCACATAACCTTAAATCCAAAAGTGCATACATATAGCTTATCGCCGTGTGAAGTGATAATTATAATTTACATCAGAAGTCGAAACAAAGTGTGAAAGTCTCTTATACACATATCAAATGAATCTCGAAGATTTCATAAGTCTCACATGTTTCCAAGTCATACATAAACACATGCCTCATTTTTTCAAAATCACAAACGGAAATCACAAAATAGGATCGAAGAACGTATCATAACATAACACACATGTTTATGAAATAATACACATGATACCAAGTTTTCCCTACCTTAGTTTAGAGTCGAGCATATCAGAGGCAAAGTAAAAGCTCACTCAACGATCTCCAATCTTTAATCTACATTACAAACATTCATGTATACACATGTTACCGACTAATTATCATATAAGCTAAAGTTTCTAAAATTTTCTCACAGTTAGGCGAAACAGGCAAGTTTAAGGTAACGTTGACTCATGTAAAAACTTGTCTCTACTTTATCCTAATTTTTTACCTTTATAACATTCGATTCACAAATTTGTCAACTCATGAAAGTTATAGGGCTCGTTGTCTTCTTTCCAACGCCTCAAAAATCGCATCAATTTGAGTTCAGGATAAAAAGTTATGACCGCAATACCAAAGCAGTGTCGGACCAAATTCGACCCTCGAATTCAAATTCGACCATCGAATTTCCCAAAAATGCATCAGGCTTAAAAACCCAAATTCGACCCTCGAATTAAAATGCGATGGTTGAATTTCAAATTCGACCATCGAATTAAAATTCGACCCTCGAATTTCTCGGGTTCAGAACCCTTTATGTTGCTTCCTTGGTCTATTTTTCCCCTCAAATCTTGTCGGATTCGCTTTATTTTTGCACGCACACATACACTAAACTAAAACAAGATTTATTCTACAATCTAAACCATTAAAATCAAAAGAAAAACTAACCTTTTTTTGTCGATTAATCCCACAGCTTTAAGAAGCCAAAGAGGGTTTTGAAGCAAAATTGTCGGATTTCTTCAATGATTGATCTCTATCTCTTCAAAACACAAACGAAGATTGTGAGATGATCAGCGTCACAAGCATTGCGAAAGGTACGGAGTGTGCGAAGCTTGTAGGTGATTGCACAATCGAAATATCGCAAGGGTTTCAAAGGTGACGATGCTCAAATAGGTTGGGTCGGTTCTCTCAACTCTCACTCCCTTTCTCTCTCTACAAAAATTTCAAATGGCAAAGCTTAGCCATTAAGCAACCAACCTCCTCTCTCTTATAAACGAATGAAAAACTAACTAAATATCAAGGATATTTAGTTGCAATTTCTATCTTCTTATCTTAAGGTTGGGTTTTGGTGTTGAGGGGCACACCACAAGTCGGTGCACGGCTTTCACACTAATTGCCCAATCACACTCTGAACTCTAATCCTTCCACACAAAGCTAACCAAATATTATTTAATGACTTATTATTAAATAAAACCATGGCGACATTAGTCACCTTGCCGAACTTGTGCACGAAATCAGTCAAACTCGGATTCAAAAATATCGGGATATTATAATTTCTATGTGGAGACTGACGTAGTCCTTCCCTTGTTTGTCGTAGGACAATCCTTGATCATATGACCAATTTGTCGACACCTGAAGCATCTCCTAGTGTTCCGTCGGCAATCCTCCGTCTTATGTGGTTTCCCACATCGGGTACATGCTGGAGTACGAACAGGAGTAACAGCTGGTCCCCGTTATGACCCCTGAGCCACAAAAGCTCCACTTGCAGTAGTGCTCCCAGCTCTGAAAGGTCGCACAGGTGAAGAACTCTGCGGTCGCTGATAGGAAGACGATACTGGTCCTGAAGCAATAGCCGGTCTGGAATATGATGGCTGAATAGGATAGTGAGAAGGTTTAGAGAACCTCGGCTTTTTATTCACCTGCTCAGACACACTCAACTGTCCCTGGCCAAACCGATTTCTATTTCCCTGCTCTCGCCTCAGATACTGTTTCTAGATGTCTTCCTCTCCAATGAGAGCCTTTGCCATGACACCCGCATAAGTCTCCATCTCCCATATCGACACCCTCTCCTGAATATTTGGCATCAAACCCCTCTGAAATTTCTGAGCCCTCATTAACTCAGTGGCCACGTGTAAGGGTGCAAATCGGGCAAGTCTATCAAACTTAGTGCCATACTTGCACACCGACATCTCGTTCTGTTCCAGCTTTATAAACTGGACTTTCCACTGGTTACGCACGATCTTTGGGAAATACTGATCATTGAACGAATCCACGAACTCTACCCAAGTCCATGGAGTATTGGGGTAGTCCTGCTCCCGTATCCTGGACACAGACTTCCACCAAGGACTGGATGCACCTAGTAGCTTGAAGGTTGCCCAGCGTACCTTCTCAACATCAGTACACTGTAGCACCTCGAAAATCTTCTCCATTTCATCAAGCCACTCCTCGGCTTCCATTGGATCCGTCTGACCCATGAAGGCAAGAGGTCTCATCCTCCTGAACTCGGCGAATCCCCCTGGCTGATGTCTGGCTGCCAGTAGCTCTGTCTGTCGATCTATTGCCGCAGTCTGTTGAGCCATGTTATTGGCCAAGGCTGCCAACACCTGGTCAACATTTCCTCCCTCAGGCCTAGCAGCTCCCAAAGGATCTGCATTAGGGCCAGATGCGAATCTCTCTCGACCATGTGAGGTGCCTACGCCCTCATCAATTTCCTCGATACGAGCCATATGAGGTCCTTCTCTACCTCGACCTCTGCCTCTGAACCGCAGAGGCATGCTGATCTGTCATTGTTGAAAAACAATAACAATAGATCAGTATTGATTGTCAAGACAATCTAACACTTAGTCCTAAGACTCTGAACCTAGAGCCTTGCTCTAATACCAACTATGACGACCCGACTTTTCTAATCCTTAAGGTATAAGAAAGGCCGATTCATCAACTTATTGATTTCTCAATAAGCCGTAAACAAACAGAAGCCGACAACATAAACATAGGTCTAAGCGGAGGCAAAGTAAAAAAATAAGCATAAACAAAAGCTTAATCAAAATAATATATCACCCTGAGGAACCAGGAAGAACCTCCGGTGATGGCCAATCCAACACCTAAAATAGTGGTTCTTAATGATGGTTCCTCAAGTGATATCCAAAAAGATAAAACAATTGGCCTAGGGCCTAATATTTAAAGAATAATTCTAACAAAAGTACCAAAAGACAATCTAAAAATCAGGGGAAGAACTCCTCAGCAGGCGTCTCCAATTCCTCCTCAGGAATGTAGTCAGAGTCCTCCGGATCAAAATCGTCTGCCCCTAGGTTAGTCTCAGCACCTGTGACGTATAGTCAGGGTGAGCTAACATCGAAGCTCAATAGAGGAAACATGTTTATTTGCATTTTATCATCAATAAAAGTTTTCAAAGACAAAAATCGGATCATTTATGGTTTTCTAAATATGCATTGCAAGTTGAATCTCCAATTCTAAATAGAAAGCTAAAAGCTGAACCAAAGTGTCTGATGTTCTCAAATTTTCTAAATTAGGCATGCTTCTTGTCTTAAATTTATAACTTAAAATAATCTCCCAAATTACATACTAGCATGAGAGCGGAAAAGTCACCGATGGGAAACCCTACTAACCATCGTCGTTCATGAACCCTTTTTCTGAAGTGCAACAAGCCCCTACGTAATGAGGGAAACTTGCGCCAAATAGAATTACTGTCAACACGGTTTGTAGGATCTAGGATTTCGTTCGCATGTGCCTCAAATCAAATGCAAATGCTAAATATATCAAAGTATATATATATAATACCTTTTCGAATTTTTAGAGTTTTGAATCGAAGTTCAAGGTTCGGAAGTTCAAATTTCAAAGTTCTTATTTGTGTCATAATTCAAAGTTCTTATGCATGCTGTGTCATTCAAAATTTTAGAATTTATGCTTAATACAAAACAACCGATAATTATAATAGAATGCAAATTAGGTTTTTGGTTCCCCTACCTCGACTCAAAGCGATCCAAAAGCAAGCAAGGCAGTCCTCACAATGGACTCTCAAATTCAAATCCTACAAGGATTAATACTACAAGTGTTAATAGTGGTCCAAAAGTCAAACCTGAAAGCTTGCCGATAAAAATTCTGACAAAAATTCAAAGGCCAGAAACAGGGCAAAATTCGACCCTCGAATTCAAATTCGACCCTCGAATTTTCAAAAGTGCATCAGGCTTGAAAAATCCCAATTCGACCCTCGATTTTCAATTCGATGGTCGAGTTCCAAATTCAACCCTCGAATTTCCCAAGTCTCTGTTTGTTCAAAATTGGATCTTCGAACCCATTTGCTTAATCAACCACAGCCTGTTTTTCTCTACAAAAATCACCATAAATCTACTCTAAGCAAACCATAATTTATTTAACTCAAAAGAGGTTTAAGAGCCTACCTCTTGAAGTTTAGTCCATCGATCCCGTTGCACCAATCTCATGCATCGGAACTAATCTTCGAGGTTTAATCGGTCTGAACCTCCAAATCTGTCCATTCTAACCTTGCTTCAAGAGCACAGGTCTGACCCACACAGAACTATCCTCTCCCCTATCCTTCTCTTTCAATGGCTTAAACCGATCAAAAATTTAATACTAAGTTTATCAATGGTTGGGATGGGGAGAGGAATTCACAATCTCACAAGATCTAAGATCAAGGATAAGGGGCAAGGGTTGCAAATTCAGATTCAAACGAGTGAGAGAGAGAGAGAGAGAAGTAAAACTTCTCTTCAAAGCCTCTCTCTTTATAATACTAAAGCAACCAAATATCTAGATTTTTGTAATTACAACTCTATCCACTTAACTTGAAACTACATCCGGCGTTAAGCGCATATACAAGACTTAGCGTGTAAGTTACCAAAAACAAAACATCCACAAGTCCGAAATACAAATCCTTTGGTCACTATTCTCATCATACTCTGAGCTATCCAAAAACCTAGAAATATCCCACAACTTTTCGCGGGCACGCTTATCGAGGTAAATGAAAAACATGTCTAAAATATCAGGGATATTACATTATCAGTTGGACAAGATACCGATACATATCTATACTAGCTGATACTTAATACCATGCTCAATAGTGAAGAGATATAAGACAGATCGTTATCCCGCGACGTTTGTCCTATAGACCAAGGAATATGGAGTGCGACTACAAAATGTTGTGCAATAAGGCGCCCAATTCCAAAGATGTTAGACTTGATATAAGGCAGTTCGCTATCTTAGCCTCTGTCCTATAGACGGAGTAATATGAAGTGCGAGTAGGGGGGTTATCGGGTCGGTTTTCAGTTTCTAAACCTCATTTTTTAAACTTTTCTTTATTTGTATTATTTAACTGAATCGAATCGATTTTTTCGGTTTCGGCTTAGAGTTTCAAAATTTATACAAACTGTACCGATTTATACAAACTATTTTTACAAACTCCTATAATTCAACTGATTTTAAGACTTTTGGTGATTAACAAACCAAAGTAGCAACAGTTGGCTTTCTACAATATGCCTCACACACCATCAAACTCAAATATAGACATACTATAATCCATATATACACCACTATCAGTTTCTTATCGGTTCGGTTTCAGTTTTTTAACATTAAAACCGAAACCGAACCGATAACTATCAATTTCTATTTTTTGAAACCGAGACCGAACCGATATGTCCCAAAATGGAATCCGAACCAAAATTTTGATCGGTTCGGTCGGTTTTTTTCACAGTCCTATATGCGAGTACAAAATGTTGTACAATAACCGCACATTTCCTAAGTTGTTAGACCTGCACTACAAAAAATAAGATTATTAGTGGCTGTTTTTTCAACAAATAACTGCTGCTATTAATCCTGTCACTACCAAAAACTGCCGCTATTAGTCTTGCCGCTACCAAAACTGCCTTAAGAGCAAGTCCTGCTATAACCCCTTATTTTTGTAGTGCTGTGACTATAAGCATTGGTGATTTCCAAGTTTGGTACACTTGTCTCTTGTCTTTCTCGCATAGACTTTATTGTTGATTTCCAAATTTGGTACACTTGTCTCTTGGCTTTCTCGCATAGGCTTTATTGTTGCTTGTCTCTAGGTTTTCTGGCATAGGCTTATTCTTGATTGCTTCTCTCTGCTTACGAAGGTAAGGGTTTTCGCTTGTGATCTTTGTACTTGATTAGGGTTGCCAGTCAAATTTTATTTCTTTTGGTACTAGCGTGGGTTGGCGTTTTTTCTCATTAAAACTAAGCATGATGGATGATGCATTAATCATATCCATTGTAAGCCTCAAATGAAAACATGGATTAGAGATCATTCACTTGATTGCCTGGTCACACTTCAAAAAATAAGATTATTAGCGGCAGTTTTTTAATAAAAACTGTTGCTATTAGTTTTGTCGCTACCAAAACTGCCGCTATTAGCTTTGTAGCTAACAAAAATTGTTTAATAATAAGTGCTGCTAAAACACCTTATTTTTATAATGTAATTGACCCAAAACTCACATTTCAATTATGACAATTCGATTTAATCCTTACCCTACTCATGGCGCAAATTAAGGTTCACAATCCTGACTGGGTCAATTTTGAAGAGTCTCTAATTTTGACTGTCACTAATAGTCTTATATTTTTAATAGTATATCCCCAAGACACTGAATTTGCCTAGAAATGGATGCATCGTCTTGCTTTTTCTCGTAACCTTTCAATCCCCGATTTTCCAACAAGGCCACGAACCACCTTTTACGATTTCAAGTGTGTGTACAGTGCACCCTTCTAGGAGTAAGGTGCTTTTAGAGTTTGGTGTGAATAGAGCAATCTTTAAATAAATTCGTCAACTCTCTTTATTCACTTGGCGTTTTTAGAGTTTGGTGTGAATAGAGCAATCTTTAGATAAATTCGTCAACTCTCTTTATTCACTTTGGTGTTTTTTTAGGCCCGCATGTATGGCCCTGGTTTGATTCTTTTATTGCGGCCTTTGCGTCTATTTCTTTAGTGCATAGTCACCAAATTGGTGGGGCAATAATTTGGCAAAGTTAAACTCTGAAAAAATTCGGTAATTTCAAGAAAAAACTGAAACTAAAAAGAAAATT
Organism: Chloranthus sessilifolius; assembly: GCA_021018995.1. Classification (NCBI taxonomy): domain Eukaryota; kingdom Viridiplantae; phylum Streptophyta; class Magnoliopsida; order Chloranthales; family Chloranthaceae; genus Chloranthus; species Chloranthus sessilifolius. The sequence continues at coordinate 88,608,782 of CM037595.1, forward strand.
TAGAAAAATATAAAAATTAAGATTTCAAATATAAAAATTTTAAATATATTAAAGGTAAGGAATTATTAAAAAGCCACAAATAATTGGAGAACTAATTGCAAATTTTGCAAGTATTTTGTAAAATTCATCAATAATTCGTGTTTGATTAATAGAGCGTCGTGAATTATTTGGAATTTTTTTAAAATCTGACGAATTTGGTGACTAGGCTTTTGTGCCGTTTTGTGGGCCTTGTCTATCGAGAGTGCTTATTTAATTGTTTTTTTTTTTTTGTTTTTTTTTCAGATTCTCTTATCTGTTTCATTTAGTTTATATAAACGTTTTCAAAAAAGTAAACTCTGTGTATCACCAAAAAAGGAAGATATGTCAAAATAGGCATAGTCACAAAATCAGGGTTCGATAATATTTTGGCAACGTTAAAATCCGAGAAAATCCAGTAAAGTTCAGGAAGTTCGGAAACAATTCGGGAAAATAAAAAAATAAAAAATTATAAAATATAATTTATATATATATATATATATAATATATAATTTTATTATTTATATATATATTAAAAAAAATTTAATATATTTTTCAGTAAAATAATAAATTATTAAACTATTTGGATGATTATCAAACCACTCATAGTCGGCACCGCTAGCACGACGTTACATGTAACGTGAGAGAGAGAGAGAGAGAGAGAGATGAGAGAGGAGGAGGTGGCCCGCATGTCCAGAGGTGGTCGGCAGTCCGTCGGCCAACTTGAGAGTTGAGAGAGATTCACTAATTCAGCCGTTTAGAGTCGAGAGGATAGAGAGGAGGGTTTGAGAGAGAGAGAGAGAGAGAGGGGAGGGTTTAACTTTTAGCTTTTTACTTTTAGATATAAATAATGAAATATAAAAATGTGTTTTTAACTTTTAAGCTACCACTAAGGTAACTTAGCGTGTAAGCCTATAAGGAGCCGACTCCGGTTATGTCATCAAACTTCGCGAATAATTAGTGTTTTATTCGTCTCTCAAAAAAATCGTGAATTATTCGCGAATTATTCAATTATTCTGAGATTTTTGTGACTATGAAAATAGGGAGCATTCATGACCTCTTTAGGGAAACAAATGTTTCACAATATTAGCCGACCATTTTGATTGAATTTACCAACCTCCTCCTCCTTCTTCTTCAGTGCCGCCAGTGTAGGCGTCGGTGTCGCCGACATCATCGGCGTCATCATTGATGCTCACGACTTGCCTAAGAAGAAGAATAGGACCACCGGAGCACCCATTTTTTGGTATTTTTAAAATTTAAAATGTGGGCGCCCTTCAAGATTGACCAATGACCACTGTAACACTCACTTATGTGGGTGCTTTTCAAGATTTGATGACTGAATTTAAAGGTACTCAATGTATTATCATAGTTAGGCACTACAAAAAATAAGACTATTAGTGGCAGCCTTTGGCTATAAAATATTGTTGCTATTAATAAAAAACTATTAAAGGCTATTATGACTATTAAAGGCTATTAAGGCTATTAATGATAAAGGTATTAGTAACAGTTTTTTTGTTAATAGCGGTAGTTTTTGGCTGCCACTAATAGTCTTATTTTTTGTAGTGAGGGTCGGGTCAAATTGATACCCAACCTGTTCAACTCAAGTTTTTTATCAGGTCGGGCACATTAGCTTGACTTGTCAGATTGGGTCGGGGATGAAGCATCTTGTTCGGGTTAACTCATGGCCATGTCAACTAGACTTGACCATATATTTTATATAGAAAATCAAGGAAAATGAGGGGATTTTTACCAGGTCGGGTCAAGATTTTGGTCATGTGGGATTGAACATATGCCCTTTAATCCATTGGGAAGATTTTAGCCTGCCTCAATCCGACCCGACCAATTGATAGCTCTAATCTCAGGTGACTCTGTATTAGGAATACGAGCCATGTACTCCCAACAACATATGATAAAATCTCAATCCGCCTAGATAAATTAACAAAAGGAATGCTAAGATCTTCTTTCCAAATATTTTGGGTGGCACTTGATCGATCTTATTCAAGTTACCCTGACACCCGATCGTCATGTTGGGTGCCATATAATCAGGAGCAAAGCCAGGATTTTGTGATAGGGGGGAAGGGGGGCAAGGTCGACCCAAAAAATTGAGTGAACTGAATCCATCCGAAATGACCCAAAAATCAATTTGGTACTGATTGTGGTTTAGTTTGGTGGCGAAAATCGAAAATCGATTCAGTTGGGTGAGAAAATCAAGAAAATCCGAAAAACTTGAAAAGGAAAAGTAGCTTAAAATATATAAAATAACTGAACTGGGAGAAAACCTTAAAAGCCAAAAGTTTCGATTTTTGGTTTGATTTTGATTTTAAACAATAATAAAGAACCGAACCAATTTCATTTCGGTTCGGTTTTGATTTCGGCTGGATTGAACTGAAAACCGAAAATTTTTGCTTCAGTTCGGTTCGAATACCCAAACTTGCATCCCTATAAGTTTTCAATGAATAAAAAATAAAGATCCATAAAAAAATAATAATAATAATAAAGAGAAACACATTAAAAGATACCCCTTATAAATAATTATATGTCATCGAAGCCAGAGGGACTGGATGTCACCGGAGAGGTTGGAGGTTCGTCGAAGGAGGTTGCCTGATGGGGGTATTGGGTACTTATGGTTAGGATTGTTGGTATATTGCACAAAGTTTAACGGAAAATAGACCGGAAAATTGCTTTAAGGCGCGATTGGATCGCTGTCTTTAAGACAATATTTGCCCCCTGTATGCAACGGGATATCGACAAATTCGCCTCCAGGATACAATGAAGCCTCGGTGAAGCACCGATCTGTCACACATTACGTTGCACTACAGTGTGTAACCCAACAAAACGAAGACGCAGAATGCTCTGGTTGGCACACGAATTCTGAGGGCTCAGGTGTAGGATTCGGAAATTGCAAGTGTTTTAGAATCCTTCCTCTGGCCTCTATTTATAACTTTCGGTCGTGCGAAGTGCAAAGTGCGCATTAAAAGTGCCAATTGCACCATTCGCACATCGGACATCTTGACACAAGATATGTTAATGCAATGACGAAGCCGCTATGAGTCAGGTTCCTCTTATCAAGTCAAACAATATGGAAGGTAAGTTTCCATATATAAGCCATGAATATTTCTTGTAAAATAATGAGGTGGGACAAAACATTTACAACACTTTTAAACTTATGGTGGGAAAAGTTTTCCTCCAATATTAATTCAAAATTCAAGTCATTTTGACTTGAAGGTTAAATGATCAATTGTTGTCAAAAGCATTCTTTTTAATATGAAACCAATCAATTTAAGGAATCATATAAAAAATAAATAAATATTATTAAATTAATAATAAATAAATATTATTAAAGTAATAAATATTTATTTGATAAATATCCAACATTCCTCCCCTATTTACAAAATAAACATCCTTCCCTATTTTGTTAAATATTGAAAATAAAGAAACTGAGAGTCATTCTTAAATCTGATAACCAAAACTGTATATATATATATACCAAAGAAAATTGAGCATTTCTTGACTACTGTATGCATAAATAAAGGTGTCCTAAGGAATTGAACCTTCACTTAGTGATAATACATCAAAGTTGATAAAGAATTTTAGTGATCTAAATTCTTGAACTAATTTTCTTGTATAATCAACCGGATATATCACACACATAAGTAATCTAAGTTTCATTTCATTTTAACAACCAGCACGTTTTATGGCCTTGTGCTTATACCCCGTTATTCATGAGTTGTATTCAAGAAAAGCCTTTATCTATCTTCGAAGCGGCCACACTTCGTAACTCATATAGGTCAGTTCTATCAAAAATGCCCTTGTAACTTAGACATTTCAACATTATATGTTGTAGACTGATTATGAGAAATATCTCAACCTCTTCCTTACGTTACAAGTTTCACATTATTACTTAAGATGGTTGGAGTTGTAAACTCACACTTTTAATAATGTGCAATCACTACATATGATTTGTTTTTCCCATTGAACCTTTAGTTTCTGGACTTCAGAAAATAGGTCGGGTTACCATCATAGGTAATGTAATCTATTAGGCTTTAAACCCATCCCTTCTGATGTTTTAATAACCACATCTCTTGCAAGACCTTTTGTAAATGGATCCGCTAAATTTGCAAAGGTCCGTATTGAATTGATAGTAATTACTCCTTCACGGAGTAATTGACTAACATAACTGTGTCTTAAACTTATATGTTTAGACTTTCCATTATAAATTTTGCTATAAGCTTTAGATAGCACAGCTTCACTATCACAGAATAAAGAGATTGGTGGTATAGGCTTAGGCCAAATAGGAACTTCTAATAATAAATTCCTTAACCACTCTGCTTCCTTGCTCCCTGCCGCAAGAGCAATAAATTTTGATTCCATAGTTGCATGTGTTATGCATGTTTGTTTCTTTGATCCCCAAGAAACTGTGGCACCTCCAAGTGTAAATACCCATCCATTAGTAGACCTTGATTAATCTGTATCATTGTTCCAACTAGCATCTGTGTATCCCTCAAGTACAGTAGGATAGCCAACATAATGTAAAGCATAATCCTTAGTTTTTATTAAGATAACTTAATACTCTATTAATTGCTTTCCAATGTTCATGACTAGGATTACTAGTATATCTACTTAATTTCCCTATCGCATAAGCAATATCAGGTCTAGTGCAATGAGTAGCATACATCAAACTACCAATTACTCTAGAAAAGTCTAATTGAGATACACTTCTATTATCATTGGGTTTTAATTTTATACTTGGATCAAAAGGTGTTGGTGCTAATTTTCCATTATGTTCAAATTTCTTTAGCACTTTTTCTATATAGTGTGACTGAGATAAAATAATATTATTATCTTGCTTAAATAATTTTATTCCAAGAATTACATCGGCTTCACCCATGTCTTTCATATTAAATTTTGAAGCCAAAAAACTTTTTGTATATTTAATACTTTCTAAGTCTATACCAAAAATTAAGAGGTCATCCACATAGAGACAGATAATTATTCCTTTACCCTTTGATATCTTACTATAAATGCATTTATCTGATTCATTAATCTTGAATCCATATGATAAAATAATACTATCAAAATTTTCATGCCACTGTTTAGGAGCTTGTTTTAGACCATATAGGGACCTAATAAGTTTACAAACTTTATTTTCATGTCCTTGCATGATAAAACCCTCTGGTTGATCCATATATATTTCCTCTTTAAGTTCACCATTTAAAAAGGTGGTCTTAACATCCATTTGATGAACTTGAAGTTTATATATAGAAGCAAGAGCAAATAAGATCCTTATGGAAGAATCCTAGTCACTGGAGCATAGGTATCAAAATAATCAATACCATGCTTTTGTCTAAAACCTTTGGCAACAAGTCTAGCCTTAAACTTATTTATAGTGTCATTAGGATTAAGTTTTCTTTTAAATATCCACTTACAACTTATAGGTTTAGATCTCTGTGGTAAGTCTACTAATTCCCAAGTATTATTGGACATGATAGAATCCATTTCATTATTTATGGCTTCTTTCCAAAATGCAGAATCAATAGACTTAACAGCTTCACCAAAAGTTTGAGGATCTTTATCGATATTAAAAATAAACTTCATTTTCCTAGTTTTCTCATTTCTGATTTCTTCTACAAGATACACATATAAATCTGACCCAAAATCGGTGGCTTTCCTAGGTCTCTTACTTTTTTTAGGTTCCATCTTTTCATCTTCACTACTAGAGAGATGAAGAGAATAAGAAGATTCATCTAAGTTAGAGGATGCAAGAGGTTTAGGAATAGTAGAAAAAATATTCTCATAAAATACTACATCTCTTGATTCAAAATTGAATCATTTTCAAAAATATTATTATGCTCACATACTAAAAATCTGTATATAGGACTATTAATAGAATATCCCACAAAAATACATTCAATGACTTTAGGACCTAATTTTGTACGTTTATAATCGGGTACCCTAACTAATGCTCTACAACCCCATACTTTTAAATAGTATAATTTGGGAGGTTTGTTCTTCCAAATTTCATATGGAGTTTTAGAAGACTTTTTAAAAGGTATCCGATTTAAAATATAACATGCAGTAAGCAATGCTTCTCCCCATAAATTTGAATTCAAACCAGAATTTGTTAACATAGAATTTACCATTTCTACTAAAGTTCGATTTTTCCTTTCGGCAACTCCATTTGATTGAAGAGAATATGGAGCGATGACTTCATGAATAATTCCATACTTGTCACAAAAATCAGAAAATTCATGTGACATGTATTCACCTCCCCTATCCGATCGTAATGCCTTAATTTTAAAATCTAATTGATTTTCTACTAAGGCCTTATAAGAGATGAATTTACTAAATGCTTCCTCTTTTAATTGAAGAAGGAAAACATATGTAAATCGAGAACAATCATCAATGAAAGTGATAAAATATCTTTTCCCTCCTCTAGTAGTAATATTATTTAAACTACACAAATCAGTATGAACTAAATCTAATAGTTTAGATTGTCTTTCAACACTTTTAAATGGCTTCTTAGTCATTTTAGATTGGACGCATATGCTACATCTATCTTTACCATAATTTATATGTATTTTAGGAAGAAGTTCTAATTTAATCATATTATCCATAGAGCGTAAATTTAAATGCCCTAATCTATTATGCCATAAATAAATTGAGTCACACATATAAATCGAAGAAGCAGATTTCTCATTGATATTGAACTTAAACATTCCACAAGAGGCATACCCCTTGCCTACAAACATCCTTTTCTTAGAAAGTACAATGAAATCGGATTCGATCACAATTTTGAAACCATGCTTGTTCAGAATACAAGCCGACACAAGATTTTTCCGGATTTCAGGGACATGAAGGACATCATTCAAGGTAACAGATTTTTTCGAAGTAAAGTGTAGAACAACTTTACCTTGGCCTACTACTTTGGCAGTAGTGGAATTTCCCATGAATAATTCATGTCTATCATGAGCCTCCTCATAGGATACAAAATTATTCCTATCAGAAGTAACATGCCTAGTAGCCCCAGAATCGAGCCACCATTCATTTCCACCATCTACCATATTGACTTCGGAGATCACCGCAACGAGATCTTCTTCACCCATAATGTTTGCCTGATTTTTATTTTTCAAAAATTCTCGGCAATCACGTTTGAAATGGTCGGGTTTCTTGCAATAAAAATAAGTACCCTTCTTTGCCTTTTCCTTGTATTGTCCTCTCTTGAAATCCTTCTTATTCGGCTTTAGTTTGAAGTTCTTTCCTTTGTTCTTCTTCTTCGATGTGGATGCATCTTCAACAATGTGAGCATTGGAGACGAGTTCAGTTTTCTCCTCCTCCTTGTCACATAGACGAGCCTCTTCTTCTATGCGAAGATGAGTCAAGAGTTCCTCCATAGTACGATCTTCTTTCGTATGTTTCAAACTCTTACGGTAATCTTTTCATCCCAACGGTAATTTTGTAATAATCTCAGAGACTTGAAAATCTTTGTCTATTGTGCTTCCTTCCACCACAAGATTGTTGAAGATAATCTGCATCTGGTGCACTTGCTCCAAAATAGATTTAGAATCATACATCTTAAAATTAAATAACTCACTTACTAGGTATGTGCGCACGCCGACCTCTTCTACTTTGTACTTCCGCTCAAGAATCTCCCATATCTCCTTTGCAATTTTATAAATTTGATAGACGTCAAAAAGAGAATCGACAAGAGCGTTTAGAATATAGCCTTTGCATGTGTAATTGTCGCTTTCCTATTTCGTACGAATTCTACCTTCTTCAAGCGTTTCATCTTCTTTCTCCAATGATAGTGAGTCCATAGTGAGAACGTATGCGACTTTCAAAGTTGTGAGTAGGAAATGTACTTTTGACTGCCATCGTTTGAAATTGGTGCCATTAAAGCACTCGAGTTTCGTAATCTTCGTGTTGGAGAGTTCCATCATCTTTTGTGCCATAGAATATTATCTTAAAATTGTTGGTATATTGTACAAAGTTTGAATGAAAATAGACCGAAAAATTGCTTCAAGGCGCGATTGGATCGCTGTCTTTAAGACAATATTTGCCCCCTATATGCAACGGGATATCGATAAATTCGCCTTCAGGATATAATGAAGCCTCGGTGAAGAACCGATTTGTCACACACTACGTTGCACTGTAGTGCGCGACCCAACGAAACAAAGGCGCAGAATGCTCTGGTTGGCACACGAATTCTGAGGGCTCAGGTGTAGGATTCGGAAATTGCAAGTATTTTAGAAACCTTCCTCTGGCCTCTATTTATAACTTTCGGAGCACCTTTTCAGGGGCGGTTGTGTCTGTCGGTTGCTTGTAATCGAGGGCCCTGATCGATCCGATCAACGGTTGCAAGGATCCAATGGTTCACATCCGAGCAGTTACATCTTTTGGTCAACTGATTTGTCTGAATTCGAAATCCTAACTGCTTATTCGAATCCGGAATTCGACCATTTCCTTGAACGGGGAATCGCGATGCATTACATGCGTGCACACGCGAAGTCAATGCGTCTTGGCCAACATGTCAACCGATCGGACCATCTCAGTTCAAATAGGAAAGGCTCCTCAAGACGATGCGATCGTGCGAAGTGCAAAGTGCGCCTTAAAAGTGCCAATTGCGCCATTCGCACACACGCGCGCATGCGCGTGCACGTCTGCGGCGGCGAACCGCCGCTATGAGCTGTGTTCCTCTTATCAAGCCAAACAATATGGAACGTAAGTTTCAATATATAAGCCATGAATATTTCTTGTAAAATAGTGAGGTGGGACAAAACATTTACAACACTTTTAAACTTATGGTGAGAAAAGTTTCCCTCCAATATTAATTCAAAATTCAAGTCATTTTGACTTGAAGGTTAAATGATCAATTGTTGTCAAAAGCATTCTTTTTAATATAGAACCAATCAATTTAAGGAACCATATAAAAAATAAATAAACATTATTAAATTAATATTAAATAAATATTATTAAAGTAATAAATATTTATTTGGTAAATATCCAACAAGGATTGCGAGAGATAGAGCCGAGAGCCTCTCAATCTCTCCCTTTTAGCTTTACTTGAGTAGTCCACTACTAAAAATAGCTTTAATTTAAATATAGGCACCTTTATTCTCAACCAAGATTCTTTCTTCTTATCACAAATTTTATGTGGTTAAACAGTTGATTGATTTAAATCATATGACAAAGATCATTTTTCTTCCCAATCTTTGACACAATAGATATTGAGATTATGGGACTACCATCAGACCGTCAGATTTAAACTCCACACAGCACAGATCCCAAAATTTAATTCGAGAACACATTTGATGTATGCTCATGATCATGTTCAATTTTTGGGATGTGTGCCACATGGAATCAAAATTTGACCATATGATGGTAGGCCCATGATCGTATTTGTCGAAGAACAGGGCAAAGAATGATTCCCATCATCTAATTCAAAGCAATCAATGTTTTAAGCATATGAAACTCAATTGAGTAGGAAGAATCTTGAGTTGTAAATATACATACTCTTTAAGCATTTTTCAAAGTTAAAGGGGAGGCAGCTGCCCCTCCTTGCCCCAATGTGGCTCCGCCCCTACATATAATGCCCAGCTAGTGCATATTCCCAGACCCATATGATCATTTCATATATACTAGTAAAAAGGCATGTGCAAATGCACGTGAACATTATGACCTTTAAAGGATTAAACTTGATTTTTAGACATCTATCGGGTGACTTGAACAAAATATATATATATATATATATATTTCAAGTGTTCGTTACTACTCTAAACCAAAAAAAAACACACACTTATTATTATGCTTCATATATCTTCATTATGTATAATTTAAAATTATATAAAAAAAGTTTAATATATATATATATATATATATATATATATATATATATATATATATATATATATATATATTGTCAACTATAGAACATGAAGAAAAAAATAAAAACTAACAAATAAGTATAAAATAATAGGTAAAAAAATATAAAATATTAAATCATATGTGTTGTCCATTGTAGGCGTGCAAGTCAGGTATCGAATGAAAATCGAGAATTTTGATTTCGGCTCAACCAGAATCTAAACGAATTTGATTATTTTCGGTTCAATTTTATATTTATTATTCGATTGGTCTGATTATGATTGGGTTCAAAGTTCTTTAATGGAGAAAAAGTTAGGAGATAAATAAAGTAGTTTATGACCAAATTTATAAGAGTCTCAAAATTGTCTTAGCACAATGGAAAAAAAATGTTATTAAATAAAATTCATGCCAAGTTATCTGTTATGACCAAATCAGTTGAGTCTCTTGAAAACGATTTTATAGAGAGTGATTGGAGCGCTCAAATTGATAAAGAATGTATTGGGCAATTTTAGTCTTATCATCTATAGTCTATACACTATAAGATCAACACTTGTTCTTATTTTTTAACTACCTATATTGAAGTTCACTAATTCGATATATCACATCAATTTATAGGAGATTGTACGAGGTGATATGTTCTAATGATGGCCGGTCACTTGGTGCATGTGGGTCTGGACCGTCACACTTGGATAGTTGAATTATATATATGTAAATTGATAAAAAATACTTGTCATGATATATAAATAACGTAGGCTTTAATGGTATAAGATTAAAAGCATATTTCAAAGTGTAAGATTATTTAAACATCACTGTCACATTTAAATGTGGGCCAGGATATATAGGAATTAAAAGCCACGGAACAATCAAATAGGGATGGACCCATGGAATAGTTAAGTAAATATGTGCCAATTATAGTTAGACACGTGGATTCTTTAGATTGATCACAAGTCAGTGCAACGTGCTTAATGGAGTTTTGATGGTGTAAGATCATAAAATAGAGTAATCAAACACCTCTTTTGATGTCATTTAAAGCAAGTTTTTCATTGAAGCCCGATTTCCTAAATTTCAAACCCTCATCTCAAATGCAAAGAGATTATTAGCCTCCTCACCGGCAATCTTGTTAAACACCTATAAGCTCATTTATGATATCAAAGGCTGATTTTCACAGATATCAGGCCTCCGAAATTGGCAATAATTAGCCTTTTAACCTGAATCCAAGGTAGCTAAAAAGTGCTTCATAAACTTGTAGTGCTTGTTATTATATAAAATACAGTGTGTGGTAGATAAAGATGAAATTTTTTTATTCATTCTCATAGTAGAAAGACAAAACCCTAAACCCTCATTCTCGTAGAACATTGAAGAAAAAAGATCAATCGAAAAACAAAGCAACATAGTAGAAGCAGAAAACATAAAAGCAAAAATAAAGATCAAGAATCCAAAATGCAAAGCCTCATCTTCATCTTCTTCATCCTCTTAGTAGCCAACCCCAGAGTTAGCTTGTGGCACCTCCTCTAGTACTTGAGCCCATTGATGCATCTGAGGGTTTGAGCCACTGACACATAGAAGATCAGATGGCCTAAAGAGAGGATGTCGATGGGGACCCAGCAGTGGCGACACTGGAGTTTGGTGGACTGGATTTGGGCGGAGAAGATGATGGTGAGGAAGATGAAGAAGAGTTGGAAGATCTTCTATAGCTCATTCTTTTGGAGATCGACGGCTCTCTATTTTTCTAGGGTTTTCTCAAAGTGGAGTTGGATGATTGTGTTTAGGACTTGTATTGTTGGTTCTTTTGGGACTGTTTGGTGATTGAAATCCGCCATTAATGGGCTTTTTTAGGAGTATTTTTTTATAAGATGGAGAGAGAGAGAGAGTGTGTGTGTGTGTTTGTTTTCGGGACTTGCGGCTTTGAGATATGAGTGAGGGGCATTTTAGGCATGAAAAATTGGCAAAAATTATTTTTACTTTTATATAATAGTATATATATATATATATATGAATTACTTAAATTGTAAACTTTGGTAGTCATTAAAACAAAAACTTCAGCATCATCCCTCAAAGATAGGTAAAATGCAACAGTCACTTGTATATGAGCCTAACTTGCAATCCCATTTCCTGCTTTTGGGAAATAAAATCCAACGTAAACGACTTGATTCGTTACTGCTTAAAGTGACGTACATAAAATAATGCTTGCAACGCACGCGCTGGTTCCCCATGCCCTTGGAGCTCAAGAAAACGTAAATATAGCAAATAATAATAATAATACCCTATAAATTAAATAATATAATAATAATAATACCCCAACTCCATGAGTGTCTTCCGCGTTTTGATGGTCACAGATCGGTCCCCTCAGTGGTAGATTGAAAGATAGATAGCACAGTTAATAGGTGGATGCTACGGGGCAGCCTACTTTTTGCTTTCGCGTCAACAATTGTAGCGGCACATCAACTTTTGGTAGTGTAAACAGAAATGATAACATATTTTTCAAAGCATGTATTCAAAAAAACAAAAAAGTGTGTTTATAGCTTGATTTAAATATCGGCCATAACCCGTGTATATATCGGTGGATATGTATTGGGTTTAGGCCCCATCTGATATGATAAACACTTTTTGATACCATATGAGGTCATATCGGTTATATATAATTTCTGAAGGAGATAAAATAGACTAACTTATGCTGTTTCACTATAAAGGATTTCTTTATATTAAAAGAGTTTGTTAGCTACTAACACTTAAAATTTTTAAACTTACTTTTTATTTTAAAAATTTAACTTGTATCTTACTATTCGGTTACACTAATATATATAAGGATAAAAGTACATTGAAAAAATAAAAGACACTTTGAAATATTAAAAAATACATAGATCTTTAAAAGATACCTAGGAAATGACTTTTACGCAATGACTTCTAAGAAATAAAATAAAATAATTATTTCTCTCTTGAGAAATTAAAGGTCTTCTTGACAAATGAAAAATCACCTTGTAACTTGAAAAAGTTACTTAAAGCATGTCCCAAAATAATTTTTCAAGGTATGTAACCCAAGACCCACTTTACTTGGGTTTGTATTCCAACAATTTTTTATATGAATTAGATAAAGTAATAAAAGTATCTTTTGGATAATTTTTTTTATTAATTTATATTTTTAAGAAAATAGTATTCTAATATTACCATGTTTGGCCAATACTTATCTCATACTATTCCATACCATAAGTAAAAAAATCGTCCGATATCGATACGTATCGCCCGATACGTATCGATTTTGGACCTGGGTGGTACGATACATTACTTATGTATCGTACCCCCTAAAAAATAGGATAATTATCGTCTGATACGGACAATGTATCGCTTGTATCGGACGATACATTCAAATTATCGGGCGATAATTTCAAATTATCGTCCGATAATTTGATTTATCAATTTTTTGAAAAAAAAAATTATATCAAAACGATATATTCAATGTGTCACTGATACATTGAATGTATCAGACGATCACGATATCGACTGATCGAGACGATACGGACGATAATTTAATTTTTAGATTTTTTGAAAATAAAAATAAAAATAAAATAAATAAATAAATAAATAAATAAATATATATATATATATATATATATATATATATATATATATATATATATATATATATATTGAAACGATACATTCAATGTATCGCCGATACATTGAATGTATCGGACGATACGCGATACGTATCGTCCTGAAGTTCAGGACGATACGTATCGAAAATTTGATATTTTAACCCTTGTTCCATGCTTATGAGCATGAGACGCAAGCTTGTCTTTAAGTCTGTGATTCATAGCCACTGGTAGGTGCATGCAAACTTTTCCAAATTGTTTGCTTATACTTTGTTAAATATCAAGGATTTTTGAGGCCCATGAGCATGCAACAACTGATTGTAGTAAAAAAGCTATTACTAGATCATTTGGGTACAATGTGGCATCAATCACAAGGATCGTGATTGGGTGCGACTACAACTTGAATTATAACAATCAGTTATCATACAAAAAGAGTACCTTTAAATCTACCCACAAAATTTTTGAGTTCACTCATGCTGAAACACATTGACTTGGTAGAATCATATGATAAAGATCGTTTGTCTTTCCAATCTTTCACACGATCGATCTTGAGATCATAGGCTTATCATCAGATAGTTAGTATTTTATTTCTCATGACACACATCTTAGAAAAATGGCCTTAACATTATGTGCATACTCAAAATTGATTTTAAGGTCACTTTTTTAAATGTTTACCATATGGAATAAAAAACTGACCGTTTAATGGTACGACTATTCTCAAGATCCCTTCCGTCAAAGATTGAGATGATAAATAATCTCTATCGCCTGATTTAATATAATCAATGTGTTCTAGCTTGGGTGAATTCAAAAATTTGATGGATGAATTTAAAGGTACTTATTCAAAAAATTTGTGCTCTTGTCTAATATATATATATCCACAGTTAAACATATAGTCAAAGACGTTGAAAACAATGTACTAAGGTGGTTGGACATTGCCTTGTCTTTGACCCATCAAACACACGGTAAAAAGGTAAAAAAAAATAAAATAATTATTTTTAAATCACATGGTCAACCCCAAACTGGTATTTTGTGAGGCTTGTGATCTGATAGACGGATGATATCCTTTTTGCAAAAATGGGTGTAAACTGTAAAGTCCCAGTCTCCTAGATTGCATAGCATATGTTTAAAAAATGTGGGAAGAAATTATCAAAAAAAAAAAAAAAAGAGCTAAAAAAAAATAAGAGTGGGAAATAAAAACAGGTGTGGGCCTGAAATCCCTCTAAAAATATCAGACAAAAATTGTGGACCAAATTCTAATCCCCAAGCAAGCCCACGTGACAGCGTTGAGGCTTTCGGTATTTATAAAACGTGTCGAGATGTCATTTGTCAGAATCGTACAACGTTGTACGGACGAGGTTACGAGGGTCGCTCGTCCCGATTTACGATGAAACCAAGCAGCAGCAAAAAAAAAAAAAAGAGCAAAAAATAATGATTATTTTACCGCCGTTTGTAGAAACTAATACATTAAACTAAATAAATTCTTTTCTATTTTTATTTTATGTGTTTACCCAAATCAGAAGAAATATTTCTTTCAAAAGCAAAAAAAAAACCAGAAAGAAACATGCTTCTTTTTAACTTTTCTCATTTTTTTTTTCTGCTTTTTTAGAAGTAGTTTAAGAGAGAGATGGATAAGGAAACTCTTTTGGGCTGTTGAATCTCTGCAGTTTCAGATCAAGTTCTGGGTGTGGTCTCTAGTTTTGATCTGTTTCAGCTATTTTTCTTTTTTTTTTTTTTTTTGGTATATTTATTCACAGTTGCTGTTCTTGTTCATGAATTAGATGGTTTTTTTTTTTTTTAATAGGTGGAAGAAGGAGTAGAAAAAGATGGTGAGGGGGAAAACCCAGATGAGGAGAATAGAGAACGCTACCAGTAGGCAGGTGACCTTTACAAAGCGTAGAAATGGTTTGCTGAAGAAGGCTTTTGAGCTCTCAGTTCTTTGTGATGCTGAAGTTGCTCTCATCGTTTTCTCTACTAGAGGGAGGCTTTATGAGTTCTCCAGCTCCGGGTAGTTTTTTATTTGATTTTTGTTTATTTTTAATATGCCAACTGAGGTTTTTGATCGTTAATTCTTATTGCGCCGCGTCGAGATAGATTTCGATTATTTTTGTTGGGTTTCGTGACATCTGGGTTGGTTTCAATTCCGAATTCATGGGTTTTTCTGGGTTCTTAGTTTAATTAACAGATCTGGTTCTGATTTTTTTTCTTCCAAGTGGGTCTCTTTCGATTCCAATAGTTTTGCGGGATTTTGGTTGTAGAGAAGTCAGTTTCGTTTTGTGCCTTTTTTTTTTTTTTGAGTCCAAAGTTCACAATTTTCTGGCTAATTCGCCCTTGTATTTTATTTATTTTCTCCATTCTTTGATCTACTTCTACCAATCTGCCATAGACCGTACCCAACTTTAAGCAGCAGCTCTCCTTCCATAGATGGAATGGGAGTCATATCACCCGAATCAAAATCCCACCTTCTGAATTGGTTATTCAACACAATTTATATTCTCAATCCATCTATTCAGCCAAGCTACCCCATTAGCAAAGCCAAGATATATCTTTTTGCAGGCTTCAGAAGCTACCTTCTCTTCACTGCATACTAGCAAGAAAGCACCCTTAGCGGTACGCAGAATGCTGTCCACTGCCCCTCACCCACAAACTCCTAGCCCAAATTTTTTCACAGATTCATCTCCGGATCTGTAAGGGCTAAAGACACAGTGAACTCGTTAATTCTTATTGCACCACATCTAGATTTAAATTTTTGCCTTTTTCTGACATCTGGGTTGGTTTCAAATGCCCATGTTGAATCTAATTCATGGTTTTTTTTTTGGGTTCTTAGTTTAATTAACCAATGGGTGATATAGTTGAAGCTGGTTCTAATTTTTCCTCATATGGGTTTTTCTAGATTATATTAGTTTTTGCCAGTTTTGGTTTGTCGAATAGTCAACTTCGTCTTTTTAATTTTTCCTGAGTCCAAATTGTCAATTAGCCCCTTTATGTTGGGAGCCAACTCCTATTAATTGTTCATTTTCAATTTAGATTCAACCCTTACATTAAATTGCTCTTGCTTAATTTATGAATTCGATCTACAAAGTGACCACCGAAGATTCTTACATGAGATCTTGAAGTCTTTTAGTGAAACCCACCCTATAGATTTGATTGGTTGGAATTTCAAGGATCCAATATGAGTCTTTTTATGTCTTCTGGGAAGGCGATGAGCTTTTCTGGGTCCTCAATGGCCTTCTAAAATTGAAAAATATCAAGACTTACACTATTATTCTGTCTATTAGGTCTAAAAGATTTTCCACCCTCATCTTCTCAGCAGCATTTCTATATTTCCACCCCAGATCTTTAGTCTCTCTCTCTCTCTTGAAGCACAATAACAAATCCATCCGATAGAGTTGATGCGCCACTTTGAGTTATACAATGAACCATCCGGGAAGGGTATTATTCCTCTCTTCATCCGAAAATACTATCATAGACCAATTCAAATGGTGCAATCAGTTGTTTGAGATCATTCTAATTTCTCTGATTAAAGATCTAGTTTATGTATCCTCTCCCCTTTATTCGACAATCCAAATGACTACCTTTACAATACATCATGCTAAATTCGCATTCAACCTTGAGTTACAAAATTTCAGATCGCTGTGGAATAATTTGCTTGAGCTATCTAACAACTTCATATTCAAGAATACTTTTCTTTGGGGTAATTATTCAGCTCCATCTTTCATTTTGTCAACGGTGTAGCCTTTTTTCTTAAAGTTTAATGGGTAATACCTCATGCCTACTACAAAGCCCTCAACATCCAATTTTTTGGGCCAGGTGGCAGATTTTTCTACCAATTCAAAATGTCCAGGTCACTAAAGATCATACAAAAATCACCTGGAAAAATAAATATGATCATCTGAGGGTGCCGATTATTCGATCTGGAACATGTAATATGGGCTATTGTCTATCTTTCATTTTGTTACCTGAGTAGCTTTTCTTAATCATTTTCGTTATATTGTTTTTTTTTTTGACAGGGAAGCTCTGAGGTTGTTGGGTCCTCACTCAATTATTAGATCAAGATTGTTACAAAAAAACCATACATAAAAAAGAGTGAAAAAACAATCTATCCTTTTGAGCTTCGGCACCCATAAAAAGACCGAAGATTAAAAACAAGGGGAAATTAGAAAAAAGGGGCTCCATTTGGAAAGGTTTTAGGCTATTATAGTGGAAAAAAAAGTTTTAGGTAAAAGGGGTTTTACGGATATTGGGAGTTCTAAGATATGTGAGATCCTAATATGTGGCATGTGTGGGGTTAGTCTTGTTCTTAGGAAATGACATCACTACCCTCTTAGAAAATGGGGAATTTTTTCTTTCTTCTTCTCTACATCTAGCGATGGCTTGACACGGAAGATCGCTGGAGCAAGCGAAACAACCCCCTCAAGTCCACGATCAGTCTGCAGCAAAATAAAACTCATCGCATCTAAAAGGGGAGTTTTTTTCTTTCTTCCTGTCTGCATTAGCGATGTGTCACGCGGTCGCACTTCTGCAACCTCAGTCCCGTGCGGCACCTAACGCCCGCTGCGCTAGGTCAGCCTATTTCTGATACCAACAGTCGCGGGGCGTCCTTCGATGTGCATTCAACCCGCGCGGTGCTTCGCTACCGCATGCAACGAAGCCAACCCATCTACACATCAGCTCTGATACCACCCGCCTAGAGGACGGGAGCTCCCCCAACGTGGTTACCTCTGTTTCACGGCCTATCACCCAACTGTACCGTGCCCCTTACGACACGCCATCTGCACCACTGTGCTAAACTTGGCCTACTCAAGCTTCACCCTGTGCACTGTACTAGTACCTCGCTTCGCAACAGTCTTGGCATGCAGCTTCCCATGCCATCATATCATGCTCACATACCGAACCAAGCCCACAGCCTTGTGCCTCGTGCTCGCATGCTCAACTGAGTCTCACGCAGTGCTCTGGTGTTCTCACGAGGTTGCCCAGCCGTATGTACCGCGACGCGTAGTCCGAAGCCATACATCAACCTCCCTTGGGTTTCACACGGCATCGCTGCGTTGATGTCCTAGGCCCACTCTTTCAGACCTAGGAGACACTTGCGCCCCCTCTGGCAACGCAAGGCCCCGTGTGCGGGGGAATAGCTCTCTAGCTCCCTTCCCCTATATAAGGGTAAAATAGTCATTCAGCCCGAATGGCAGGAGGACCTCAAACCCCTTGGTTTGACATACCGCAACGCCTCTTGCATCGCTAGCCCACCTTGGCTGTGTCGCGTCCGTGTCGCTCCTGCGTCCTACCCCATCCGACCGTGTCGCGTCCTCGCAGCACGACCACGTGGCCCCCATGTCGCGTGCCCTCCTTGCACCACATGTCGTGCCCCAAGCACTATGCTGCAAGCTCGAGTATTGGCCCCGTCACAAATGGCTTGGCACGGACGATCACCGAACCAGGCGAAACAGCCCCCTCAAGTCCAATATCTCCGGTGGTCGGCGGCAAAATATAAATCATCGCTCATCACCGGGGAGCAAGATCTCTGGCGGTCAACAGCAAAAAAAAACCCATCGTCCATCGCCGGCGAGCAAGTGGGGTCACTCCGGCGAGCAAGATCTTCGGCGGTCAGCGAAAAAATAGAACCCATTGCAGCTAGCGATGGCTTGGCAAGGAAGACCGTCGGACCAAGCGAAACAACCCCTTCAAATCTAAGATCTCGGGTGGTTGACGACAAAATCGAACCCATCGCCGATGAGCAAGTGGGGTCACTCCAGCGAGCAAGATCTCCCGCGATCGGTGGTAAAATAGAACCCATTGCATCAAGCGATGGCTTGGCGCAGATGATCGCTAGAGCAGGTGAAACATTCCCCTCAAGTCTAAGATCTTCGGCGGTCAGCGACAAAATAGAATCCATTGCTCATCCCCGGCGAGCAAGATCTCCAACGATCGGTGACAAAATAGAACCATCACCATAGGAAAACTCATCGGGATCTGAAAATTCACCGGAATCTTGGTAGTCTTGAAATTGAAAATGAGGGTAGTGTTGTAATTTTTTAAGAACAAGATTAACCCCACATGTGCCACATATTGGGATCTCACATATCTTAGAACTCCTAATTTCTGTGAAACCCCTTTTACTTAAAACCTTTTTTCAGTATAATAGCCTAAAACCTTTTCAAATGGAGCCCTTTTTTTATAAAGTCCCCTAAAAACAAACTAAACTTTAAACAATTTATATGGATCTAGGAATTAAAAACCCCATTTAGAAGCAACCATTCTTTCAAGCTAACTAGGATTCCTCACATTATATCCGTTGAATGTGATAAAAATGTCATTGCCTATGGAGCACATTCTTCTTGTGGTTGCTATGCCCTTCAAAAATTCTGAAGTTTCTCTCTTTCCAAATATGATATATAGTAGAAGAGAAAGCCATCCAAATAATCTTTACAAGAAGCTTATTATTATTATTATTATAATTCTTGACCTTTCTAGCTTCACCATGAATATTCTCTATGGACTTGGTTTGAATCTCACATCTTTATTTTTTATTTTTTGGTAATTAATTGGGGTGGATGGGTCTCCACCCATTTATTAAAAAAAGGAGCAGATTGCAAACGGAATGAATTGCAAATCATATCTTGTGACAACCCAGATTTTTGCGCCCAAAAATCCGTGCTATCAGGATCATGCTTTGGATGATCCCTAGGATAAATCACGGAGTGTCTATTCGTCTAGCGGAAATCAGAGCAGACACTGTCCAGTAGTGGCAGATCGAGTCTCGTTTAGCGGAAATCAGAGCAGACACTGTCGAGTAGTGGTAGATCGAGTCATCATATAAGGCTTTAAAAGAAAGAAGCAATAGCAAAACATCTATATAAAAACTAAAGAATATACATTCCCAAAAAGAAACCAAGAAGAACTACTGGTGATGGACATCTATCACCCAAAACAATGGTTCCCGATAGTGGTTCCTATGGAATGTATAATAATTACAAGTAAAAGGAACATCTACAATAATAAATACAAACGGGGTCACCAGGCACACAATAATTCAGAATTCAGTACAAAAATCCAAAAAGTACAAACTAATACCCAGACAGTTAATAAAACTCGTCAGCTGGGGTATCGATATCCTCCTCCTACCACCTCCGGATCAGTGGTAGTCGATCGCTCTGCATCTGAGCTCTAGCCTCAGAACCTATTAATGTTATAAAAAACAGGGTAAGCTAACCATCTAAGCTCAGTAGAAGAATTTCAGTTAAAGTTGCATCTTAATTGTAAAACATGATTGTAGAAGATATTGACATAATTGAACAAATGCAAGCAGATGTTCAGATATGCAGAATTTATCAGAGCAGGCAGAACTTATTAGAGTTTACAGGATGTCATGTATACAATATTTAATGACTTAAAATAGTATACTTAAGTAACTTTCGTGAGTATAGCATGTGGTAGTCAGATTTGGGCCGATGGGTAATCCCGACTATCGTCGTTCACATGAACAATTTCAGAAATGCAACAATGCCTCAACTAAGGAGTGCAATTGTGCCGAGGATTTTCAAAGCAGATGCACGATTGTGCCAGGCAAGGATATACTGCCGAGTCAGTGAGATTCGTCAGATTATTAAACTTCAAATCACATGCAGACATATCATACATAACAGGGATCAGGTGACAGGTATCAGATAGCAGAAATCAGATATCATAAAGTTTTCACACATATGCTAAACATGACTGTAAAGAAAATCAGAATATGCAGTCAAATGCCAAAGGTTTGGAATCATGAGATAAAAAATAAATGCAATTTCAGTTGAATTCCCCTACCTCAAGTCAGACCTTTCTACGCAAATCCAAAGCTTTTTACGGTATCATGGTCCGATCCTAGACCATAAACATAGTATACTAAGTGTTAGAGATGTCAGAATATCAATTGGAACAGTGTCTAATAGTGTTCAATTCACAAAATCAAAATAGGCAGAAAACAGGGGTGATTGATCGATCAATGCCCTTGCTTGATCGATCAATTCTACTCCTTGATCGATCAATGACCTCATTGATCGATCAGCCTCTCAAATAAATCATAGGTGACAAAGGAAAATTGATCGATCAATATCCTTGATTGATCGATTAATCTTCAACCTTGGTCGATCAATGCTTCATTTGATCGATCAATAGCCTCTTTTACTTCAGACATAACAAAGAAAAATAGATCGATCAAAACCTTAGTTTGATCGATCAATCTACCCCATTGATCGATCAATCTTCCCATTGATCGATCAATCAATTGAAACTCAAATTTTCCTCCTCCTGTTCTCACACTATTCTTATATAGATTGATCGATCAATATCCAAATTGATCGATCAATCTTTGCCATTGATCGATCATTTTAGTCCTTAATCGATCACCTCACTGTGATCGATCAACACCCCATATTGATCGATCAATCCTAAATTTGATCGATCAATCTTCAGAATTGATCGATCACACACCCATTTGATCGATCAATGCCCATCGGGCATTGAACTTCTAGAAATATGCTCCACTGTTCCCATTTACTCTTTATACGAATTGATCGATCAATTTCTAACCTTGATCGATCAATCCCAAGATTGATCGATCAATATCCTATCTTGATCGATCAAAGATGATAGTTCTCTGTCATTAATGGCGGTCACATGCATTGACCCATTTTACCCTCGATTTTTACTGGTTTCCAATAATCATTTCTTTACACATTTATTCCACACATTTATGAGGTTTAACCTCCACCCTTTTTAATCTAAAAGCTTACCTCTTTGAGGTCCCTCGCGGAATCTCGGCAAAGCGATCTGAAAAGGATTTCGGATCTAAAATCCCAGATTCGCCGCTATCGCAACCCAGAATAGCAGATGCTTGGCTCCATTTCGACACCCTTGATAGCACACGTTGTGACAGCCCGGATTTTCCCGCCCGGAAATCTGTGCCATCAGGATCATACTCTGGATGATCCCTAGGAAAAATCACGAAGTGTCTGCTCATATAGCGGAAATCAAGCAGACACTGTCCAGCAGTGGTAGATCGAGTCATCACATAAGGCTTTGCAAATAGAAAGAAGCAATAAACAAAACATGTATCTATATATCTCAAAAGAATATACATTTCCAAAAAAGAACCAAGAAGAACCACTAGTGATGGACATCCATCACCCAAAATAATGGTTCCTGATAATGGTTCCAATAGAATGTATAATAATACAATAAAATAACATCTATAGAAAATAAATACAGAAAGTGGCCACCAGGCATACAATAATTCAGAATATCAGACAAAATCTCCAAAACAAATGACAACTAGTACCCAGACTAAGGATAAAAATCGTCCGCTCGACGCTCCTCTCGTCTCTCACTCTAGATCGGTGATAGTTAGGTCGCTCTTCGATGCAGGAGCTCTACCCTCAGAACCTAAAATGTTAATGAAAACAGGGTGAGCTACATCCTAGCTCAATAGAAGAATCCCAACTAAAATATAATGAATATGCAGGACATGATATCTCAATGCAGAAAATCAAATCAGAAAGTGTGAACAGGACAAAATCAGGTCAAATACTGAGCTTTTAAACAAGAAACAGATGTTATGCAAGTATATGATCAGTGACTTAAATTGTATATATTTTCTAACTTAAGAAACTCCCGTGAATATATAACACGAAGTAAACAGGAATCTACCGATAGGAAACCCCAACCAATCATCGTTCACATGAACAATTTCAGGGTGCAACAATGCCTCATCTATGGAGTGCAATTGTGTTAAGGGATTAACAAAGTAGATGCACAACTGTACCAGGCACGGATATACCGTCGAGTCGGTGGGGATCATCTGGTTAAATCATCAAAATCACATACACACATAGACCTCACAAATCAGATAGCAGAAATCAGAAGCAGGTTTCAGAATATAAAATCAGAAAATAGGAATCACAGATAACAGAAATTTATGAGATGCTAACATGCTTGTTAAAACAGAAATCAGGGTGCAGATATGAGAGAATCACGAAATCATAGTAAAAAATAGTTTAAGTTGGTTTTCCCCTACCTCAGGTTAGACCTCTTTCAAGCAAATTCAAAGCTTTTCAAAGCGTTATGGTCTGATCCTAGACTATAAATATAGTATACTACGTGTCAGGTATGTCAGAATGTCAACTGGCACGGTGTCCAGTAGCATTCAATTTACAAAAACAAAATAGGTCAAAAACAGGGGTGATTGATCGATCAACACCTTCATTGATCGATCAATCCTCCTCATTGATCGATCACTAACCCCATTGATCGATCAATCCTCTCTCAACCCCTCACAAGCAACAGAGTTAGTTGATCGATCAATAGCCTCTATTGATCGATCACCTCACATCATTGATCGATCAATGCTTCAATTGATCCATCAATAGCTCCTTTCTTCTTCATAATTTACAGAGGAAAATTGATCGATCACTGGTTCAGTTGATCGATCAATCTGTCTCATTGATAGATCAATGACCTTATTAATCGATCAATACCCTAAATTTTCAAATTTCCCTCTTCCTGTTCTTTTTGTCACCTTATATAAATTGATCGATCAATGCCTTCATTGATCAATCAATACACACAAGTGCCTGTGATCGATCAACCTTCAGAATTGATCGATCAATTAGTGAATTGATAGATCAATACCCTTCGAACTCTGAACTTCCAGAAATTCAAGTCCACTGTTCTCTCTTTAAAGCTTATATAAATTGATTGATCAATGACCTTATTGATCGATCAATACCCTTCATTGATCGATCAATCTAGTATTGATCGATCAATAATGACAGATCTCTGTCATTAATGGAGGTCACCTATTTTTCTTATTTTAACCTTTTTCATTACTGGTTTCTAACAATCATTGATACACATACAAATACAAGCATAAAGGCTTTAATCTTGCCTAATTTAAATACACAGGCTCACCTCTATTTGGGCCCTTTCGGGGTCTCGGCAAACGCTCTCCAGAGAGGGTTTCGGATCCGGGATTTGGGCTTTGTCACCCCTTTGACTCGGAACTGACAATTAGCGGCTCTGCTTTGACGCGTAGCAAAGGTACACCTTCTTGCATAATCAGAGACGATGTACTAACGTCGATTTCTCACACTCTAAGGTCACGTAAACACTAACCTAAGTGTTCTCTGTTTGTAGTTCTTCAAGGACCAACTAAACCATCATAGAAAACCTAGGGTTTACCAGAACAAGAAGAAGAAGAAGAAGAAGAAGCTGAACTTCCAGGTCCCCTTTCCTTCTCTTATAAGCTAAGGGACTGAAATGTCTCTGATATTTCATTTTTCACCCTAAGCTTGGTTCCGGTGTGAAGTGCGAACACGGTCGCTACGGCGCAACATGCCGCCTTGACGTCCTACATAACTCGGGCTTAGGCGAGAATTTATACGTGACCTCACCTAATCATAGGCTAATATTATTTTTAATAATATAATTCTCAAATTTTTAAATCTGTCTCGATTCCCGTGCTGGGCATGCTTATCGAAATAGTCGGATTCTCGTTCAAATATTTTGGGCTATTACACACGTTCTCAAAAGACCACTCGACGTACTGACGTCGATTCCATGCTCTCAAATCGCGCAATCGTTAACCTAGGTTTCTAGCTCAACTGTAGTTTCTCACATAACTAAACTCAACCTAATCTCTTAGCTAGGGTTTCTCAGGAACAAGAAGAAGAAGAGGATGAAAATAGGTATCCTAACCTTCTACCTTCTCTTATAAGCTAAGAAACAGAAATATCTTTGACATTTCTATTTTACCTAATTTAATTCCGATGTGGAGCACCTACACGGTCACTACGGCGTAACACGTCGCATCAACGTCTTACAAGACTCAGACCTACACATGAAGTTGCACAAGAAGTCACACATGACTTCATCTAACTGCGAATTAATATTATTTCTAATAATATTAATTCAAAAAATTTTAATTTGTCTCAATTTTCGTGTCGGGCACGCTTATCAAAGTAGTTGAGTTCTGTTCAAAATTTTAGGGTCATTACATTATCCCCCCTTTAGGAATTTTCGTCCTTGAAAATGTCAGGGAGTCTCAGACAGATGAATGGTGTTTCCTAAGGCTAACAGGCAGAACAAAGCAGAAATTAGCAAGCGAAGATATCATGCAGAAACAAGTATGCATGCAGAACATAATTTATATGAAAGACAGATGAATAGATTATACAGATATAATTATAAAAAAGTAAACAGATAATAGCATAGTAAGTACCTGCCGGGGCATCAGAAGGTCTGACCGCGTCAGGCGTAGGCCTACTGGGTCGAGGTGGCTCAGTACGGTAGTCATGAGGGTCGACGATGTGCTGACGGGCATGAGCGATCATCAATAACGATGTAGTAGCATACGAGTGCTGCATCAGGAGCTCAAACATGCCCTCGTTGTAATCCAATCGCTGATGTACCTGACGATGGAACTCTTCCATCCCGTCTAGCCGCTCATGTATATGCTTGTTGTCCTCAATGACTGCCTCAAGCACCGCTTCAAGGGTAATGGTGGAAGGTGCGGGTCTGAGCGATGTAGAGGCACGGCCAGGTTGATGCATAGTAGTAGGGGCAGGGTAGGTCGAGTAGGCACCTCAGGCTGAGGTGGCTGGTCAGACTGTGCCTCCCCCTCCTCAGGAACTCTCTCTGGTGCCTCTGCACCCTCCGCAACTAGAGGAACCTCCTCCTCAGGTAACCTTTTCACCAAAAGGCTGTAACTTTTGGTCCAGTCCTTGAGTTTAAACACCTTAGTGTTGTTGGTTAATTGAGGCTCGCCGGGAGCCAAGCTATACTCTTCTCTTAACTCTACATACTGCTCGACCATTTTAGCGATCAAGCGAGCGTAGGGCATCTGTTTCTTGGAAGCGGCTTTAGTCTTCTTTGACATCATCTCCTTGGAATTGATCATGCCATCAAGGACCAAATCGGCAACAGAGAACCAACGATTCTCGAAAGCCGCAAATAGTGGTTGTTGCGCGATGCCGCTCCGTGCTGATTTGTGCAAAAATGGGTTGAGGGCACACTTGATAAAAGTATCAAGCATCCACAACCGGTCAGGGAGTTGGGCATGGGTAATGGATTATCCCAAACCATGTTGACCTTGGGTAATTTTGGTAACCACATCGTGGAAGGGGACATTCTTGATATAAGGTGGTAACAAGCCACAAGTCTCAATATACACCGAAGTGCATTGTAGGGCGGCTGCGACATGATATTGGTTAAACTTATAGTCCAAACCGTCGATCTTGGTGATCAATTGATGACGGCTGTCGCCCCGACGAAGGTTTTGAAAGAAAAGCTGCACGATTTGGGGATAAAAGTGATCGTGAAACGGCTCAAGCAACGGTTTCAACCCTAGCTTTGTAATGTAATTGATGGCCCAAGTCATTTTGGGCCGATCCTCGAAGAGCGTAGAGTCGAATACGTACTCGGGTAGGAATGTTTTGGAAGCCCACCACTGGGTTGGGACTTCACATTGGATTTGGGGTGGTTGGGGGTCTTGAATGGGTGGCACCACATTTTCGACGGGTGCCATAGGTGGCACGAAGGGTGGTGCGATTGGTTCGACGGGCGGCACTGAGGCACGAACCCGGGGTGTGGGGACTTTGCGCGACGGATTCTTCGTTCGCGATCCCATAGTTTAAATACCCCAAAAATATGCAAAAAAACCCAAATGAAGAGAAAGGTTAGGTTTTACAGATCGAACTGAGCAAAATCCGAGCTAATGAAGCGCGGGGAGAAGCTTCGATAGTCGGTAAATACTCCAATGTCGCTTGAACGCAAAGGGAGCAAAAACCCTCTTGAATGATCAATTCTCCTCACCGTGCGAATGAGAAATAAAAACCCCAATCGTTACTTAAAACAATAGGTTTGATCGATCAATGCTTAAATTGATCGATCAATCCTTTAGTCAAAATGCCCTAACCCGATAACCTTGATCGATCAATCTTTCATATTGATCGATCAATGTTTAAGTTAAACTGGCCTAGCTCGACAGCCTTGATCGATCAATGCACTTATATTGATCGATCAATCCATAAAATTGATCGATCAATCTTCACTCTTGATCGATCAATCATTCAAATTCTGCACAAAGTTCAAACTCAGTTGATCGATCAATCCTGTATGTTGATCGATCAAAGACTCAGTTGATCGATCAATTCACTAATTTGATCGATCAAACCTGTTACTAAAGTTGTTTCTTAAAATATGCTTGTCTTTAACGCAATTGAACTTCATTTCAAGAATGATGATCTATTGTACCTCGTATACCGCACCCATATAAACAGATTATGCTATTCAAAACATTCTTGCTTACATATGATACGCATATAATCACAATAATGAATTCAAACTAAAACCGTGAAATTACCTTCCACTTCAGCTAAACAAATGTGGGTACTGCTCGCGGATCTCGGCTTCGCGCTCCTAAGTAGCTTCTGAAGTCGAATGATTACGCCACTTTATGAGCATAAGTGGGATCATCTTAGTCCGCAAAACCTGATCTTTACGGTTCAAGATCTCGACGGGTTCTTCCGCCAGAGTTAGATCCTCGTGCGGGTCAATCGGTTGAAAGTCCAACACATGAGTTGGGTCTCTCACGTATCTCCGTAGTATGGAAACATGGAATATGTTATGCATACTTGCCAATTGTGGTGGCAAGGCAATCCTGTACGCTATTTCGCCAACCCGTCCGAGTATCTCAAAAGGTCCAATCTAACGTGGACTCAGCTTTCCACATTTTCCAAAGCGCATCACGCCCTTAGTCGGTGAGATTTTCACAAATACCTTTTTTCCTACTTGAAAATAATTATTAATTCCATATCAAGCGACTAAATAGAGAAACTTAAGTTTCTTGAATGCAACTAAGTATACCTGAAACTCAATGTGCGTCCGATGAAGATCGGCATAACTCTTTTGGCGATTTTGAGCAACTCGTAATCTCTCGCGGATCAATCGAACTGTCTCTGTAATGACCCTGAAATCTAGAACAAGAACCTGACTGTTTCGATATACGTGCCCGGCACAGAAATCGAGACAAAATTTTAAAAAAATTATAATTTAATATTATTTGAAATAATATTAACCTATCACGAGATAGGGTCATGTGTGACTTCTCGCGTAAATCCGAGACTGGTGGAACCTTGGCGGATCGTGTTACGTCGTAGAAGTTATGTAGGCGTCTTTCATGGACTTAATGAACCGAGCGTTCAAACCACACTTGGATAAGTCAGTGGTTGTCTTTGTAGATGACATCCTTGTCTATTCCAAGACAAAGGAAGAACATGAAGAACATCTACACGTAGCTTTACAGACCACTCAGCTCACTAAGAAAAATGCTAAGTTTGATTGGATTGATCAGTGTGAGAAGAGTTTCCAGGAACTGAAGACGCGTCTAACTACAGCACCAGCATTGGCTATACCTTCTGGCAGAGGAGGTTTTGCTATCTACAGTGACGCATCATATAGTGGTTTGGGTTGTGTCCTCAACCAGCACAAGAAGGTTATCGCGTATGGCTCTAGACAGCTTAAGGAACATGAAAGAAATTACCCGACTCATGATCTAGAGTTAGCGGCGGTAATCTTTGCTTTGAAGATTTGGAGGCACTACTTATACAGTGAGACGTTTGATATCTACACTGACCACAAGAGCTTTAAGTATCTGTTTACTCAGAAGGATTTGAATATGCAACAGCGCAGATGGATGGAGTTCTTGAAAGATTACGATTGTTCCATCCAGTATCACTCTAGGAAGGCCAATGTTGTGGCAGATGCTTTGAGCAGGAAGTCTTCAGCTTAGTTGACACATCTTATCACCAGAGTACAGTGGTGGCATCTACTTGAGGACCTGGCCTTGTGCGATACACTGATTGATGTCAGAGGCTCAGGGGTATTGATGGCTACTATTGTGATACGGCTCACGTTGTTTGATAACGTGCGCAAGCTCTAGATGATTGACGATGAGCTTATGACCATTAGAAAGGATGTGATCAACGGGATCAGGCCTGATTTTACCATCAAGGATGATGGCACTTTACTATTTAGAGATCGGATGTGTATACTTGATACAAAAGATCTTAAGGATACAATTTTGGAGGAAGCACACAAGTCCACGTATGCTATACATCCTGGGAGTACCAAGATGTACCGAGATCTCAAGCGAAGTTTTTGGTGGAGAGGACTGAAGAAAGATGTTGCAGATTATGTTTCTCGGTGTTTGGTCTGCTAGCAGGTGAAAGTGGACCATCGGAATCCAGCGGGTTTGTTACAACCATTGCCAGTGCCAGAATGGAAATGGGAAGTCATCTCTATGGATTTTATGTTGAGATTGCCGAGCACATTGAGAAAGAACAATGTCATCTGGGTTATTGTAGATCGACTAACGAAATCTGTACATTTTCTACCGTATCGGACTATGTATATAGCCAATAAGCTAGCAGAGCTGTACAAGAAGGAGATAGTTCGGTTATATGGCATACTAGTCAGCATCGTATGTGATAGAGATCCGCTCTGTACGTCGCAATTCTGGCGACGATTTCAGGAAGGCATGGGTTCTCGATTGGAGTTCAGCTCAGCGTTTCATCCTCAGACAGATGAGCAGACTGAGAGAGTGAACCAGATTATAGAGGATATGTTGAGTGCATGTATGTTGGACTTTCATGGTTCATGGGATCAATATTTGCCTCTGATCGAGTTCGCTTACAATTACAGTTATCAGTCGAGTATTGGAATGGCGCCTTATGAAGCCTTGTATGGACGTCGATGCAGATCTCTATTGAATTGGAAAGAGGTTGGCGAGAAACTTGTTTTGGGACCTGAGATCGTGGACAATACAACCGAGACGGTTCGGTTAATCCGCGAAAGATTGAGGGTTGCTCAAAGTCGCCAAAAGAGCTATGCCGATCTCCATCGGATACATCGAGTTTCAGGTATACTCCGATGTTTTCTGGAAGCTTGCAATTCACTAGTTCAATTGAATTGCTATGGAATTAACGCTTGTTTTCAGGTTGGAGACAAGGTCTTTGTGAAGATCTCGCCAACCAAGGGCGTGATGCGCTTTGAAAAACGTTGGAAGCTGAGTCCTCGATATATCGGTCCATTTGAGGTACTCGGACGGGTTGGCGAAGTCGCTTATCGGATTGCCTTGCCACCGCAGTTGGCAAGCATGCATAACGTTTTTCATGTGTCTATGCTACGACGCTACGTACGCGATCTGACTCACGTCTTAGATTTCCAATCAATTGAGCTACAAGAGGATTTGACAGTCATTAGGAACCAATCGCGATTTTGGATTATAGAGATCAAGTCTTGCGGACCAAGTTGATTCTACTGGTGCTAGTCAAGTGGGGAAATCATTCGGATTCGAAAGCTACTTGGGAACGCACAACTGAAATTCGCGAGCAGTACCCGCATTTGTTTGCTTGACACCAAAGGTACTCTCATGGATCGATTTATGTTCATAATTGTAGGTATCTGCGTGATTTACCTGAGTGTTGTATGTAGCTTATAATCTGCCTTTATTACTTTGAATATTATTGACCAGAGTAGTAAAATTTAAAATGTGAAAATATAACAAGTTAAATTCTGGTGTGATTGATCGATCAATAAGAGTTATTGATCGATCACCATGGTTGATTGATCGATCAATGAGGTCATTGATCGATCAACAATGTCTGACTAAAGGTTAGAGATCGAATGATTGATCGATCAATTTTAGTATTGATCGATCAATGTAAAGAGTGTTGATCGATCAACATGGTAGTGTTCGATCAACAATGGGGTCATTGATCGATCAACAGGGTAGTGATCGATCAATTAAGGGACCATTGATCAATCAGTAGAGGGTATTGATCGATCTATGCATCGGGCTAGGGCATAAAGATGATTCATTGATCGATCAATAAAGGCATTGATCGATTAATTTTGGGGTTTAAGTTAAGGTTTGGGGTTTCGAACGGTCATTTGCACTAAGCTATTAAAGTGATCGATCAAGGGCTTTTGGACTCCGACCGTTCAACCTCCTTCCCGACTCATTTTCGGCCATCTAGATCCTTCCTTCCGCATGATTCGAGTGGACATTGCTCCATTCGCTCGGTAAAACTTTCTTTTTTTGTTCATTTTGATTCTCGTTTCGTATTTTTTTGCAAATTTTAACCATCGGGCCGCGAACGAAGAACGCTTCGCGGAAGATCCCAACATCCCGGGCTCGTACACCCGTACCGCCCTCTGTTTCCATTCCTCAACCACCCATGCCACCCGTGGCATCGGTTTCGAATGTGGTACCACCCGTTTCGACCCACGTTCCGATTCCCATCGAACGTGAAGTCCCCAAACCTTGGTGGGCTTCCAAAACGTTCCTACCCAAGTATGTTTTTACTTCCTCGCTTTACGAGGATCGACCCGAAATGGCTTGGGCCAAGGGTTATATCCAAAAGCTCGGGTTGAAGCCCACGAACTGCTCCATGACCACTATTATTGGCCACATTTTTCCAAAACCTACGATGGGGTGATAGTCGCCACCGACTCGTCACAACCATCGATGGGTTTGAATACAAGTTCAACCATTTCCATGTCGCGGCGGCACTTCAATGCCCGTCCGCTTACATTGAGAACGCGGGTTTGGATGCCCCGTACGTCAAGGAGGTCTCTTTCGCTGACGTGGTCACCAAGATGACCCAGGGTCAGCACGGGAAGGGCCAATCCATTTCTCGGGCCCAATTACCCGATAAATTGTGGATGCTTGATACATACATCAAGTGTGCACTTAACCCATTTTTACACAAGTCCTCGCAGACTGGTGTGGTGCAACAAGCATTATTTTCGGCCTTCGAGAACCGTTGGTTCTCTATGGCTGACTTGGTCATTGATGGCATCATAAATGCCAAAGACCTTATGTCGCAGAAAGTAAAATCGGGGGTTAAGAAGCAAATCCCCTATGCCCGCCTCATCACTAAAATGGTACAGCAATATGCCACTCTACGTGAGGCATATACCTTGGCTCCTAACGAGCCACGCTTGGTCGATAACACCAAAGTCTTTTACCTAAAAAACTGGACCAAGAGTTACAACTTATTGGTTAGACGGCTTCCGAAGGAGGAGGGTGTAGCGAAGCCCGTTCCGCCTACCGTCGCCGAGGGTGAGGCCCCTGCCGAGCTTGCACTTGGAGAGGGGGAGGCCCCACGTGATCCACCACCTCCGCCTGAGGTGTCTACGCGACCTGCCCCCACTACACCCCGTCGACCGCTCCGTCACACCTCATCACATCCCCCACCACCTTCCTCAGACGACGTCGCGGTGATGCTTCGTGATCTGGTGGAGGGTAATCGGCGTATACACGAGCGGTTGGATGGCATGGAGGCCTTCCAGAGACAGATCCATCGTCGTCTGGATTATCACGAGGGTATGCATGAGCTAGTCATGCAGCACTTATACGCCACGACGTCCACGCCGATGATCGCTCACGCTTGTCAGCACGTGGTGGATCGTCGTGACTACCGCACACCACCACCTCGTCCCAGCAGACCCAAGCCTGACGAGGCCGGACCATCTGACGTCCCGGCAGGTATTACTATGCTTTAATGTGTTGTTCTTTTAATCATTATACCAGCATATATTTCTGCATCATGCTTTTCATTTATATTCCGTATGTATATCTACATCATGATGACTGTTTACTCTGCCTGCCTGCTCGTTTACTATTTTGTTGTGCCTGTTAAATTTAGGACCTATCACCCATTATCTCACCCAACCTCTTAGACATTTTCGGGGACGAAAATTCCTAAGGGGGGGATAATGTAACGACCCTGAAATCTTGAACAAGAACTTGACTGTTTCGATCTACGTGCTTGGCACGGAAATCGAGACAAAAATTTAAAAAAATTATAATTTAATATTATTTGAAATAATATTAACCCATCACGAGATAGGGTCATGTGTGACTTCTCGCGTAAATCCGAGACTAGTGGAACCTTGGCGGATCGTGTTACGCCGTAGAAGTTATGTAGGCGCTTCACACCAGAGTCTAACTTAGGGTTTAAAGTGAAATATCAGAGATATTTCATTTCATTAGCTTATAAGAGAAGGAATGGGACCTGGGAATTCATTTTCCTTCATCTTCTTCTTCCTATTCTGTAA
The DNA here is from genome assembly GCA_021018995.1 of Chloranthus sessilifolius. Classification (NCBI taxonomy): domain Eukaryota; kingdom Viridiplantae; phylum Streptophyta; class Magnoliopsida; order Chloranthales; family Chloranthaceae; genus Chloranthus; species Chloranthus sessilifolius. The sequence continues at coordinate 88,642,399 of CM037595.1, forward strand.
ACCCTAGATTTTTGTTGAGGGTTTTGATGGTCCTTGAAGAACCACGAGCCGAGAACACTTAGGTTAGTGTTTACGTAACCTTGGAGAGTGCGAAATCGACGTTGATACGTCATGCCTGAATTGTGAGAAGGTGTACTATCGCCGAGTGTGGAAGCGGAGACACAAGAGTCCTGTTCTGGGTAGCATTGGTGACGAATCTGAGAGTATTGATCCGAAACCCTCCGGATTCGCGTTTGCCGAAACCCCGAGAGGGCCTAAACAAAGGTGAGCCTGTGCTTTTAAATAGGGGCAAATGAGAGGCCCTAATATGTGTATTGATGGTGTATTAATGGTTGCAAGAAACCATTAATGATGATGGGGTCAAAATAGGTAAGATAGATGACCTCCATTAAAGACAGAGTTTATGTCATTATTGATCGATCAATGACAAGATTGATCGAAGTCATTGATCGATCAATCTGTATAAGACAAAGAAGTGAACAGAACCTTGAAAATTCTTGAAGTTCAGTGCTCGGAGAGCATTGATCGATCAATCTTGGGGATTGATCGATCAATCCTGGGTATTGATCGATCAACAAGAAAGTGATCGATCAATGACTGGTGGTGATCGATCAATGAAGGCATGGATCGATCACTGGAGTGTATTGATCGATCAATCTGTATAAATATTAAATGTGAACAGAAGGTGGGAAATATGAATTTTAGGCTATTGATCGATCAACAGGAGGCATTGATCGATCAACCAAGCTGGTGATCGATCAATTTTGGCTGTGTTAAAGTGAGGTGAGAAAGGGCTATTGATCGATCAATAAAGGTATTGATCGATCAATGATGAGTGGTGATCGATCAATAGAGACTATTGATCGATCAATTGACTATGTTGCTGGTTAAGGGTTGAGAGAGGATTGATCGATCAATGAGGCCATTGATCGATCAACAAGAGGGATTGATCGATCAATAAGAGTGGTGATCGATCAATCACCCCTGTTTTCTGCATGTATTAGTTTTGTGAATAAAAACCTCAATGGACATTGTGTCAGTTTATGTTCTGACATCCCTGACACTTAGAATACTATGTTTAGGGCCTAGGATCAGACCATGACTTGCTGAAAGGCTTTGGATTCGCTTAGAAAGAAGTTTGATCCGAGGTAGGGGAATCCATTTGAAATTGCATTTATTTTTGATCTCATGGTACCAAAGCTTTTTTATTTGACTGTATAGTCTGCTTTTACCGTCCAGTCATGTCTAGCATATGTATGTTAACTCTGATAATTTTGATATCTGTCATCTAATTCCTGTTCGATAAGATGTATCTGCATGTGATTTATGGTTTAATACTCTGACGAATCCCACCGACTCGGCAGTATATCCATTTCTGGCACACTCGTGCATCTGCTTGGAAATCTTCGACACAATTGCACTCCATAGTGAGGCATTGTTGCATTTCCTGAAATTGTTCATGTGAACGACGATGGTTGGGATTACCCATTGGACCAAATCTGGCTACCACGTGCTATATTCACGGGAGTTACTTAAGTTATTATTCTAAGTCATTAAACAATATATGCATCACACTCCGTACACTCTGATAAGATCTGCCTGCTTTGATAATTTTCGCATATTTGACACATCTGTTTGCATCTGTTTAGTTCTGTTCATATCGTCTGCAACCATGATTTACAATTAAGATGCAGCTTTAACTGGAATTCTTCTATTGAGCTAGGATGCAGCTCACCCTGTTTCTAAATCATTTATAGGTTAAATCGTAGCTCCCGACCGCAAGGCGACCACGATTACTAGCCCGACGGGAATGGCGAGGAGGGCGAGAACATCCGGTAGAGACGAGTTCTATCCGTAGCCTGGGCACTTGAGTCCGATATTATGTATTTTGATATTCCGGATTATTGTGTGCCTGGTGGCCACTGTCTGTATATGTATATTACTATAGATATTGTATTTATGTGCTTTTATACATTCTATTGGAACCACTATCAAGAACCATTGTTTGGGTGATGGAGTCCATCATCGATGGTTCTTCTTGATTCCTTTTTGAGAATGTATATTCTTTTGATATCGTTAGATACATGTGTTGTTTATCGTTTCTTTTTATTTATTAAAAATCTTATATGATGGTTTGACCTACCACTACTGACAGTGCCTGCTCGGTTTCCGCTATACGAGCAGACACTTTAGGATTTGTCCTGGGGATCATCCAGAGTATGCTCCTAATGGCACAGATTTCCGGGCGTGGAAATCCGGGCTGTCACAGTCTCAGTTGCACTATCTACGATATCAGGTCCCAAAATAAGTTTTTCACCGACTTCTTCCCAATTCAAAGGAGATTTGCATCATTGTCCATATAAGACTTTGTAAGATGCCATCCCAATACTGGACTGATAATTGTTATTATAAGCGAATTCAATCAGAGGCAAATGTTGATCCCATGAACCATGAAAGTCCAACATGCATACTCGCAACATATCTTCTATGATCTGGTTCACTCTCTCAGTCTGCCCATCTGTCTGAGGATGAAACGTTTAGTTGAACTCCTGTTTAGATCCCATGCCTTCTTGAAATTGCCGCCAGAACTGCGACGTATAAACCAGATCTTGATCACATACAATGTTGACTGGTATGCCATGCAATCGAACTATCTCCTTCATGTACAGTTCTGCAAACTTGCTGGCTGTATACGTAGTATGGTACGGCAAAAAGTGTGCAAACTTAGTCGGTCTATCTACAATGACCCAGATGGCATTGTTCTTCTTCAATGTACTCGGCAACCCCAATATGAAATCTATAGAAATGGCCTCCCATTTCCATTCAGGCACTGGTAATGGTTGCAATAATCCTGCTGGGTTTCGATGGTCCACTTTTAGTTACTGGTAGACCAAACATCGAGACACATAGTCTGCAACATCCTTCTTCAGTCCTCTCTACCAGAAGCTTCGCTTCAGATCTTGGTACATCTTGGTACTCCCAGGATGTATAGCATACGTTGACTTGTGTGTTTCTTCTAAATAGTATCTTTAAGATCCTTGTTAGCAAGTATGTACATCCGATCTCTGAATACCAAAGTACTATCATCCTTGATGGAGAAATCCTCTCTGATCCCGTTGATCACTTCCTTTTTATCAATCATCTGGAGCTTACGTATGTTATCAAACAACGTGGGCCGTATCACAATGGTAGCCGTCAATGCTCCTGAACCTCTGTAACAACCCTGAAAATCTAGAACACGAACCACCTGTTTCGATCTATATGCTCGGCACGGAAACTGAGGATGACTTAAAACTTTAGAATTAATATTAGTTAAGATAAGGTTGCACTGTGATTAGATGAGTTCACACGTGTGTTTTCATTCAAGTCTGAGTTATGTAAAGGGTCAATGTGACACATTGCGCAGTAGTGACTGTATTTGTGCTCCACACCGGAACATAAACTAGGGGCAAATAGAAATATCTGTTTAGTAACTTATAGGAGAAGGAAGGAAGACTTAGAGAGAGAGACCCCCTTCTTCTTCTTCTTCTTCCCACTTGCCCTAGTGCTCCTGTAGGTAAGAACCTGTAGCTAGGTGGGTTTTCAAGAGGGTTCTTGGAGAAAAGAACAAGGTTAGCAAGATTAAGATGATGGGTTTCCTAAGCTAGGGTAGGTAGAGTTCAATGAGATGAGCTTAGTCATGGTCTAAGTATGTGTGAAGTCTATGCATGCGGAATCAGGACTAAACGATTGCTCTTCGGACTCGGATCGGGGACGAACCCCGAGAGCTAGATCCGAAACCCTCATCCGGAGTGATTTGCCGAAATCCCGAGATGGCCCAAGCAAAGGTGAGTCTGTATGTTTAAATATGGGCAAATGAGGAGCCCAAGTAGGTGCATTTGATGTGGTGTTAATGGTTGTTGAGAACCATTAATGAAAAATAGGGTTGGAGATGAACTCCATTAATGACAGAGTTTCTGTCATTATTGATCGATCAATGAGTGTATTGATTGATCAATGATAAGTGGTGATCGATCAATGAAAGCCATTGATCGATCAATCTGTATAAAACGAAGGAGCGAAGCCCCTAAATTCTGGAAGTTCAATGCCCGAAGGGCATTGATCGATCAATTTGGGCATTGATCGATCAACAAGAGAGTGATCGATCAATGAACTGTTGGTGATCGATCAACAAAGGTATTGATCGATCACTGTAGGGTGTTGATCGATCAATGAGGGCATTGATCGATCAATCTGTATAGGTAGATAATGTGAACAGAAGATGGGAAATTTTGAAAATGGGCTAGTGATCGATCAATGAGGCTATTGATCGATCAACAGGAGGCATTGATCGATCAAACAAAGTGGTGATCGATAAATTTAAGCTGTGTTAAAAGTGAATAGAAGAGAGGTTATTGATCGATCAGTGAGTGCATTGATCGATCAATGATGATAGGTGATCGATCAATAAGGTGTATTGATCGATCAATTGGCTTGTTGCAGAAAGAGAGCTAAGAGGGTGGTGATCGATCAATGAGAGGTATTGATCGATCAACAAGGGGTATTGATCGATCAATAAGAGAGGTGATCGATCAATCACCCCTGTTTTGTTGTGTTTGGGTTTTATGGGTTAAACACCACCGGACGTTGTGCCGGTTAACTTTCTGACATCCCTAACATTTAAAGTACTATGTTTATGGTCTAGGATCAAACCCTGACACCTTGAAAAGGCTTTGGATTTGCTTAGAAGATAAATTGACCTGAGGTAGGAGAAAATCAATTTAAACTGTTTTTGAGTATGATTCCATGTTTATTTCATATCTATGCCCTGATTTCTGTTTTTACCAAGCATGTATGCATATCATGATTCCTGCTATTTTGATTTCTGTTTCCTGATTCGTATTCTGAAACTTGCTTATGATTTCTGCCATCTGATCTGTGAGGTATATATGTATGTAATTTGATGATTTAAACCAGATGATCCCCAGGCCGTAGTATATCCGATGCCTGGCACACTTGTGCACCTGCTTTCAATCCTCGGCACAATTGCACTCCATAGATGAGGCATTGTTGCACTTTCAAAATTGTTCATGTGAACGACGATTGGTTGGGGTTTCCTATCGGACATTCCTGTTTACTCCGTGCTATATAGTCACGGGAGTTTCTTAAGTTAAATACACACAATTTAAGTTCTTTGATAATATACTTGCATAACATCTGATTTCTTGCATAAAACTTCAGCTCTTAGTTAATTCGTCATGATTATACGTTCCTGATTTGAATTCTGTTATGAGATAGCATGATCTGCATATTCAATTCGTTTAGTTGAAATTCTTCTATTGAGCTATGATGTAGCTCACCCTGCTTTCTAAATCAATTTTAGGTTCTGAGGCTGTAGCTCCCGGCACAGAGAGCGACCCAGACTACCAGCCTGACCCAGAGGCTGAGGCCGAGGACGAGGAGACAGACATTCAGGCGGACGAGTTCTATCCGTAGCCTGGGTACTTGAGTCCGATGTCCTGTATTTTGATCTTTTGGATTATTGTGTGCCTGGTGGCCACTTTTGTATATATTTTTAGTAGAATTATTTATTGTATTATTTATGCATTTTATTCGGAACCACTATCGGGAACCATTGTTTGGGTGATGGATGTCCATCACCAATGGTTCTTCTTGGTTCCTTTTTGAGAATGTGTATTCTTTTGGTTTATATAAAATTAATTGTTTTATCATTATTGTTCTTTATGATTAAATGCATTCATAGATGACCGACTCGATCTACCACTGCTGGATAGTGTCTGCTTGGCTTCCGCTATACAAGCAGACAGTTTTGATTTGTCCCGGGGATCATCCAGAGTATAATCCGGATGGCACGGATTTCTGGGTGCAGAAGTCCGGGCTGTCACAATCTCTGACATGAATCAGTGTATCGCATAAGGTCGGGTCCTCAAGTAGATGCCACCCCTGTACTCTGGTAATAAGATGTGACAACTTAGCCGAAGATTTTCTGCTCAAAGCATCCGCCACAACATTGGCCTTCCCAGGATGATACTGGATGAAACAATCGTAGTCCTTTAAGAGCTCCATCCATCTACGCTGTCGCATGTTCAAATCCTTCTCGATAAAAAGATACTTAAGACTCTTGTGGTCGGTGAAGATATCAAACGTCTCACTATATAAGTAGTGCCTCCAAATCTTCAAAGCTAAGATCACCACTGCTAACTCCAGATCATGAGTCGGATAGTTCTTCTAGTGTTCCTTGAGCTGTCTAAAGCCATACGCGATAACCTTCTTGTGCTGGTTGAGGACACAACCCAAACCACTGTAAGATGCGTCACTATATATAGCAAAACCTCCTTTGCCATAAGGTATAGCTAGCACTGGAGCTGTAGTCAGACGCGTTTTGAGTTCTTGGAAACTCTTCTCACATTGCTTCGTCCAATCAAACTTGGCATTTTTCTTTGTGAGCTGAGTAAGTGGACTTGATAGTTTGGAGAACCCTTCTACAAATCGTTATAGTATCCCGCCAATCCAAGGAAACTACGGACTTCGGTTATCGTCCTCGGTTGCTTCCAATTCACTACCGCTTCAATTTTCGTCGGATCCACCATTATACCTTTCTCAGAGACATGACCTAAGAAGCTAATTTGGTCAAGCCAAAACTCACACTTACTATGTTTTGCGTAAAGTTTGTGATCCTTGAGAGTCTGTAGAGCCATATGCAGATGCCATTCATGGTATTTTTTCGTTCTTGAATAGATGTGAATGTTATCCACAAAGACCACCACAGACTTATCTAAGTGTGGTTTAAACACTCGGTTCATTAGATCCATAAAAGACGTCGGTGCGTTCGTCAATCCAGATGGCATAACCAAAAACTCATAGTGCCCATATCTGGTTCTGAATGCCGTCTTCTCAATATTCTCTACTTTGACTCTTAACTGATGATAACCCGATCATAAGTCAATCTTCGTAAAGAACCCCCGCACACGGGTCACAGCTCGCAACCTCTCACCCCGCTAGCACGCACCGTAACGCTTCGCTAGGTCACCTACTCGATAACAATCGTCATGAGGCGTCCTTCGACGCTTTCAACCCAGCGGTGCCGCTACCGGCAACGGCCAACCTTCGCACATCACCGATACCACCCGCCTAGAGGACAGAACTCCTCCCAACATGGTTGCCTCTTTCACGGCCTACCACTTCGGCTCATCGTGTCCCACGACACGCCAATCTGCACCGCCGCTAACTTGGCTCGCTTGCTTCACCGCATCGCACTAGTACCTCGCCTAGAACCAAGCCTGACCTTGTGCCCCGCGCTCGCGTGCCCCACTGAGTCCCACGCAGCATACCTTCGTGTGCGTTCCGAATTACTAGCACACGTACGTCCTTAGCCCACATGCTGTCGTGCTCAACTGAGTCCCACGCAGCGCCTTGGTGTTGTCTCGTGAGGTTGCCCAGCCGCATGCACCGCGACGCGTAGTCCGGAGCCATACATCAACCTCCCTCGGGTTCCACACGGCATCGCTGCGTCGACGTCCTAGGCCCACCCTTTCAGGCCTAGGAGACACTTGCGCCCCCTCTGGCAACGCAAGGCCCCGTGTGCGGGGGAATAGCTCTCAAGCTCCCTTCCCCTATATAAGGGTAAAACAGTCATTCAGCCAGAATGGCAGGATAACCTCAAACCTATTGGTTTGACATACCGCAACGCCTCATGCATCGCTAGCCCACCTTGGCTATGTCGCGTCCATGTCGCGACCGTGACGCTCCGCGTCGTACCCTCATGCGATCGTGTCGCGTCCTCGCAGCGCGACCACGTCGCCAGGCCAACATGGCCCCATGTCGCGTGCCCTCCTGGCACCACATGCCGTGCCACACGCACCACGCCGCAAGCTCGAGTATTGGCCCCGTCACACCCCGCTCATTGTAATTGATAAAAAAGATTATCTATTTTTGGGAGCGGGTAACGATTCTTAATCAACTTGTTCAACTGCCGGTAATCGATGCAAAGTCGCATCGAGCCGTCATTCTTCTTGACAAATAGCACTGGTGCTCCCCAAGGAGATACACTAGGTCGGATAAACCCTTTGTCAAGCAATTCTTGCAGCTGCTCCTTCAATTCTTGCAACTCTGCAGGAGCCATCCGATACGGAGCTTTAGACATTGGCTCGGCACCCGGAGCTAGATTTATCGTAAATTCAATCTCCCGTGCTGGTGGTAGTCCTAGCAAACCCTCAGGAAACACGTCGGGGTACTCGCAAGCGACATGAATGTCCGAAATCACATTCTTCTCTCCCCATTGCTCTTGCAGAAAAGCCATATAGCCATTGCACAAATTCCTCAACATCCTCTTAGCCCGAATAGCTGATATCAACGGTGCTACCTTAGACTTCACCCCAAAGAATCTAAGTGACTTCCTCTTTGGAGGGCGAAAAACTACGATTTTCCGTAGGCAATCAACGCTCGCATGGCAAGTGGATAGCCAGTCCATCCCTAATATCACATTGAAGCCTACCATATTCATCAATATCAGGTCTGCTCGAGTTTCCTCCTTCTCCACTCTAATAACTACCGCCTTGTTCACTGTATCTGTTTTCACTGATTTACCTGTAGGGATTGTTACTGCCAAAATGAAATCCAACTTCTTTGGAGTAATCCCTATGCGTGCTGAGAACATCGGCATAATGAAAGAATGTGTGGATACAGGGTCAATTAGTACTCTCGCTTCAACCTCACATATGTCTTGCTCTTGACGTATATGAAGAGTACCTTAATTTATATATCTACGTACACGTCATGCATATAATATAATACATAGCAGCCACTAATATTCCTATGTATTAAAAATTTACTAACACATTCAACAACAACTGAAATTAATAACAGAATTTAACTCTCAAAGCGTGATGATACCTTGAATGACATCGTTCGATGTTAGAGCATTGGTCGCGGTGACGGCATAAGCTCGACCTTGAACAATAGGTCGAGACGATCTCTGAGTAGACACGGATCCGGACCGCTCCTTGCTCTCCCTACTCTCCTCTGGGCAATTTCTGACTATGTGGCCCATCTTGCTACACTTGAAGCACGCCCCTGTCTCTCTCCTATAGTCCTATATCTTGTGTGGTTTCCCACACTTTGCATATGACAGAGCCGGAGTGAACGATGAGTCCTTAGAAGACCCACTGCTATAGAAGTTCATGCTAGAAGAACAGAGCATGCAGATAGTGCGGAAGATCACAGTGTCTTTGGCCTCTGATATGGACTAGGCCCTGTAGATATCGCCAGTCAGGAGTGTGTACGGTATCTCGGAGGTCTGAAAAATCTAGCCCTCTTATTTTGCTCAGGGTCCTGAGATTGCCCTTGAAATGACCTCTCCCTGTTTTGCCTCTCTCCAGGCAAACTGTTTCTGATTCTCCTTCTCTGCGATGAGAGCTTTGGACATAACACTCTCGTATGTCTCCATTTCCCACATGGCCACATCCTTCTGAAGATTCTGCCTCAAGCAAAGTTGAAATTTACGAGCTCTCATCAACTCGGTGGATACATGCTGTGGTGCAAATCTAGATAATCTGTCAAACTCAGCACCATATTCTCTTACCGACATAGCACCTTGCTTCAGCTCGATGAATTTAACCTTCCACTGATGCCTCACTATCTTTGGGAAGTATTTATTGTTGAAGACTTCAGTGAACTCCCAAGTCCACGGAGTATTTGGAAATTCTCTCTCTCTGTTCCTTGATACCGACTTCCACCAAGGTCCTGCATCTCCATCGAGTTTGAAGGTTGCCCAATGCACTTTTTCCACATCAGTGCGCTAGAGTACTTCAAACAATTTCTCCATTTCTTCAATCCACCCCTCGGCTTCTATCGGATCCGTTTGACCCGAGAAGTTGGGAGGTCTCATTCTCCTAAACTCGGCAAAATCGTCGGGTTGGTGAGGTGGTCTAGGTGCTTACTGATTCAAAGCAGCAGTCTGTTGAGCGACGTCGGTAGCCAAAGCTTCCAACACCTGCTCCATTCTACTCTCGTTACCTCTTCTTCCTCCTCTCGGACCTACCGGAACCTCATTATCATCCGATAGGAACTCCAATCCCTTAGAGGTATCAGTAACCTCGAGAATCTCTTGCACAGGAACCTCTCTTTGTCCTTCTCTTCCGCCACTACGTCCTCCTCTGAACTTAGGGCCCATAGTACCGGTCTGTTATTATGGAAACAACAATATCGATCAGTACATAGATTGTAAAAACAATCCCACATGAACCCATAGTTCAACCTAAAGCCTAGGCTCTGATACCAACTGTGATAGCCCGAATTTCTGCACTCAGAAATTCGTGTCATCAGGATCATGCTCTGGATGATCCTTAGGACAAATCACAGAGTGTCTGCTCCTATAGCGAAAATCAGAGCAGACACAGTCTAGTAGTGGCAGATCGAGTTATCATATAAGGCATTTAAAAAGAGAAGTAAATAAAATAATGCATATCTATAAAAACAAAAAGAATATACATCCTTAAAAAGGAACCAAGAAGAACCACTAGTGATGGACATCCATCACCCAAAAGAACGGTTCTTGATAGTGGTTCCTGTAGAATGTATAATAATACAGTAAAAACATCTATAGGAATAAATACAGGAGGTGGCCACCAGGCGCACAATAATCCATAGTGCAAAGACTCAAAATACTTTACTAATATTCCCAGGCTAAGGGTAAAACTAAATCGCCACGGATATCCGTCTCCTCCTCGACTCGGCCTCTGGTGATAGTGCAGAGTCGTTCTCGCATCTAAAGCTCAATAGAAGAATTTTAATTAAAATTGCATCTTAATTGTAAAACATGGTTGCAACAGATATCTCAAACAGATAAGTAGAACAAGATATAAACAGAACTGTACAGATGCAGACAAATGATCAAATATGCAGAACTTATCAGAGCAGACAGAATCTTAGAATTTGCAGGATGATATGCGTACAATATTTAAATTACTTAAAATAAAATACTTAAGTAACTCCCGTGAGTATAGCACATGGTAGCCAGATTTGGGCCTATGGGTAATCCCGACCATCGTCGTTCAATGAGCAATTTCAAGAATGCAACAATGCCTCATCTATGGAGTGCAATTGTGCCAAGGGAATTTCAAAGCAGATGCACAATTGTGTCAGACACGGATATACCGTTGAGTCAGTGGGATTTGTCAGATTATTAAACTTGAAATCACATGCATACTTATCATATATCAGGAATCAGGTGACAGATAACAGATAATAGGAATCATATATAATAGAATTTTCATGCATATGCCAGACATGATTTGAAAATCAACTCAGAACAATGCAGCAGAACACAGAAGATTTGAAACCATGAGATCAAGAATAAATGCAATTTTAGTTGAATTCCCCTACCTCAGATCAGACCGTTCTAAGCAAATCCAAAGCTTTTCAAAGCATCGGGGTCTGATCCTAGACCATAGACATAGTACGTTTATTGTCAGAGATGTCAGAACATTAACTGGCACAGTGTTCAGTAGTGTTTTATTCACAAAACTAAATAGCAGAAAACAGGAGTGATTGATCGATCAATAACCTTGCTTGATCGATCAATCCTTAAATTTGATCGATCAATCTTTCCCATTGATCGATTAATCCTTCAATTTAACTCATATGTGACAGAGGAGATTTGATCGATCAACATCCCTGTTTGATCGATCAATCCACAAATTTGATCGATCAATCAAGTCAGACTCAAATTTCCTACCTCCTGTTTGCATACTCATTTTATCAATCTTCCTCATTGATCGATCAATGTCCACATTGATCGATCATTCTGACCATTGATCGATCACCTCACTTTGATCGATCAATGCCCATCGGGCATTGAACTTCCAGAAAACATACCTACTGTTCTCATTAACTGAATTATACGAATTGATCGATCAATCCTAGGGTTGGTCGATCAAAGACCTAATTTGATCGATCAAGGATGACAGTTTTTGTCATCAATGTCAATCATTGTTCTTGACCTACTTTTATCCTTAACCATTAATGATCCCAACAGACCACTCCTAAATATTCTTTTACACATTTATGAGGTTTTAACCTCCACAATTTAAATCTAAAAACTCACCTCTTTAAAGTCCCTTTTGGGTTCTCGGCAAACGTGATCCAGAGAGGGTTTCGAATTCCAAATCAGAAATTTGTCACCATCACGACTCGGAATAGCAGACGTTCGGCTCCGCTTTAGCACACAGAAATACCACTCCTCTTTACCAGAATAAATACGACGTACTGATGTCGATTCCGCACTCCTAACTCAATCAACCTCATCCTGAGGTTCTCCCTTTTGTTTGTTTTCACACGGAATAATTCCTAAAATCCAATCCTCTCAGCCACAGATTATTAGAACTCAAGAAGAAGGGTAGAGAGGGATTCTAGCTCTCTTCCTTCCCTTATAAGCTCTTAAGTGGAATATCTAGATATTTTTCCCATTTTTCTAAAACTAAGTTCTGGTGTTAGTGCACGTATAATCTTTCTGGCGTACCACACCTCATCTAAGGTCTAACACGACTCAAACTTACACAAGAAGTCACACATGACTTCATCTAACCGTGAATTAATATTATTTCTAATAATATTAATTCAAAAATTTTAAATTTGTCTAGATTTTTGTGTCGAGCACGCTTATCGAAGTAGTCGAGTTCTGTTCAAAATTTTAGGGTCATTACAAATACCGCAGAATAGTAATAAAAACACGGATATCTTGCCGTACCAGAGCACAAAGGTTCGTTCTTTATGAATTCTTAAATCAACGTGCGAAATATAACTTATAGGTTATCACCGTGAGTTGTGGTAATTTATACTAGATTTGAAGTTTGAAATCTCAATGATCACACACACACATAGGCATCTTTTAGGTTTCACACACACATACATATCTGATTTCACACACGCATATTTCTCTCTGAGTGCACAAACACACACTTTCTTATTTAAAACCATAAACAAAGTTTATGCTTATCAATTGATAAAATTCATAAATTACACATTTCCATCACATCACTAAATCCATGCAAGTTGTAATAAATGCACATGTTACAAAGTTTTTCCTACCTCAACGCAAAGTCAAAACAAAGGCTTCTTATTTTGAGCTAGCTCTCCTAGCACATACTCATGCTCACACCTAAAACACACAAATTCACTTCCCGTAAGTCATAAATGACAAGAAACAGGAAGATTAAAAGTCTCACATAGTTCTCCTTACAAAAAACTGAAAACCTCTGAATCTGTCCAAATCGATCGATCGATTACCAAACTGATTGATCGGTTTCCAAAATTGATCGATCGAAATACATTGCGATCAGTCGGTTTCATCAGAAAACCAACACATTTCTTATGTTACAATCCGATCGATCGGCTCCCAAATCGATCGATCAAATTTCAAATCGATCAATCGAATTCCATTTCGATCGATCGATTTCTTCAGAAAATCACACTTCTGGTGCCATAATCTGATCGATCGAATTTCAAATCGAGCGATCGAATTTCAAATTGACCAATCGGTTTCTTCAGAAACCTTCTAACACACTCACTGTTTTCACAAATAGACCGATCAGTGTTCAAACCGATCGATCGATTTCTCAAATCTACCGATCGAATTTCATTTCGATCGATCGGTTTCTCTAAAAACCTTCATATTTTCGCTCTGACAAAATCGATCGATCAGATACTTATTTCGATCGATCGATTTTGTCAGACTTCTCATAAACACAAGTTTCAACTTTCCAAACTCATTTTCTCTCATTTTTAACTCATTTTATTCTAATTTTCCATCGACATCCTAACTAAAGACTAACATATATACAAATCATGATAGACAAATTTGAGGTAAGTGTGGAACTTTTGCAAGAATGAATAAGTTTTATGCGATATGTGGTGTGTGTACGTAAGCTCTGGATTGTGAATGAGTATGCGTACATACACATCTGCTTCACGATTGTGTCCGTTCATTTGAACATTGTGATTGTGTATGTGAGTGATCCGTGCCGTGTGTGTAGTTGAATCTAATTACTTCGGTCAATTTTCGAGGACAAAAATTTTATAAGGTGGGGAGAATGTAATACCCCCCAACTTTTGGAACTCGTGTCAGTAAATTTGAGCAGGTACTGGTGTGGTGCACTGTACGCCTACAGTGTTTGGATGGGTTTGTGTGTATGTGTCATGAGTGGGTAGGTGTTGTATTAAGTGAATGAGTTTTCACGAGTACACAACAATAGGTGTATGTGTCTGACATAGAGAGAGTAAGTGGATAAGAATACCACACCATGTGTGTGTGTATGTGCTTCACAACGAAACAAAGTACTTGTTTGGATAAGTGAAGGGTAACTCACGTGCAAGATTTGTGATTGTTTTGTTAGCTTTGAGAGAGAGAAAGAGAAGAAGGGTTAGAAGAGAAGGGATTCACTTGAATCCGTGTATTTTAAGCTGCTAGATTGTTGTGAAACTTTCACAAACTCAGGTGCGGAAAAATCACCATCCGATTGTGTCGGCGTTGTGGAGATTGTAGTGCTTGGAGAGAGACGGAATGGGGTTTTAAGATCCATTATCATGTGAGGAGAGAATGCTCCGATCCTTGCACGATTTCGATATTTAAAGGTACAAAATCGACACCCATGTGTGTAAAAATTGTAGAATAGGATGTGTAAGAACTGTGGAAGAGATTGGAGAACAGATCGCGAAGAGATTGAGTTAAGAAAACTAAGATCTGAAGTGTTTCTGTTTCTCGCATGCCTGAGTTTCGAAGCTCGCTCTTCAGAAAGGCATCTTTGAGCCTCACTCGACCGAGTAAAAGAGACTCCAATGAGCCTTTGATATTCGCTCGCACGAGACATGTTTCTCGCTTGCGCGAGAGTATAAGTGGTGTATGAACTTGCTCGCACGTGAGTTTCACGTGCCCAAAGCGGCTGGTGAAATTCAGCTTGAGTAAGCTGAATTTCAATCGCGCACCCAAAATTTGTGAGCTTGCGTGCATGAGCTTTAGTGCTCGCTCGCACGAGAAATAGAGTCGGGCTTATTTTTTACTCTTTTTGTGTGAATTCTTCGAAAATGTTTATCTTTAGTTTTCTTAAGCATTCCTAAGGACTCCTTGGATGATTTGGATGTGGGATAAAGTGTTAAGGCCTACGTGTGAGTCCTCAAAAGGTTTATGTATGGAATATGCTTAGCGTGCTTTGAGGTAGGGGACAACTTACGATCATTTGATTTGAATGTGCTCTGTATAAGTTATGTAATATGATGTGATAAGACATGATACGTTTTGTAAAAACAAGCATGTGAAATTTTAACCTTTCAAACAAGTTTTGAAAAGTATAAATGTGATGTGAAGAATGTGTTCATGTGAATTCCGAAATTGTGTATGAATATTAGTTTTTTCCAAAATAAGTATATAGTAATCACTTCACATGGTGTAAAAATTATAAGTTGCATCTTGCACTATGATTTAAGGTTTAGTATAACGAATCCCAAATTGTGCTCCGGTAGGGCCAATGATCAAAATTTCGGCCGAAATGACTGAAATTTCGGTCATATTTTTGTATGGGATTGAAATTATCGATCGAAATTTCGACCAAAATTCAAAAATTTGACCAAATTTTCGGTTTCGGTCCCCTCCGAAACCGAAATGAAACCCGAAATTTTGATCTTTGGGTAGGGCGGGATATCCGTTCATTGTGCTCCGGTACGGTGGGATATCCGTTCATTTTCTTACCGGCCAACGGTAATACTTCATTCGACACAAGTATCCCTCCTAACGTAGGGGCTTGGAAATTATGTGTAAATGGTTCATTGAACGACGATAGTTGGGATTCCTATCGATATAATATGTGGCTCCCAATGCTATATTTGCTTGGAGTGTTAATTTAAGTTAGTCTTAAGTTATATTAAATATATTTTTTTAAAAAGCAGGTGATTCAAGTGGGTGTGTGTGTGATTAAGTTCAAGCATATGGAATTCAAATGTGAAAACATGTGATCATGGGTCAAAATACCGGAAATCCGATACGTATCGTCCTGACCTCCAGGACGATACGTATCGGGTATCGTCCGATACATTCAATGTATCGGTGATACATTGAATGTATCGGTTTGATACATTCAAAAAAAAAAAAATCTGAAAAAATAGCAAAAAAAAAAAAAATCCTCAAAAAATCTGAAAAAATAGCAAAAATTATATTTATTTATTTTGTATTTATTTCAACTATTTTTGCTTTTATTTTTGACTTATTTTATGCATTATTTAGATGAATATATAAGTCACATGCTTATTTTACGACTTAACCCAAGTCACATGCCTATTTTGTGACTTATTTTTGACTTAAGATCACATTTTTGACTTAATGTAATAGATCTTCTAACATTATTTTTGACCAGCTGATCACATGCCTATTTTATTAACAATATTTCATAATTTGATTGACACAGCCACGCATAAACTAAATTACAATGTATATTGACAAAAATAAATTATATATTGTCAAAATTAATATCTATGTTGATAAAAATAAATTTAATTGTATATGGAAAACTTACTTTAGAGCCACATTGAATTTCGTGGTGGTTCTTGACCCTCATGATCATCGTCATTGGTGCGTGAGCTTTCCGGCCTTTGCCTATATTGTTGGCCATATTGATACCCATGATCATATGTGCCCCCTTGAAACTGAGGCTGTAGCAATGAATATGGCTCAGTATAGTACGTAGAGGTCGGTCCTCCAAAAATCTGACCAACGAAGTCATATAGCACTGGGTAGGTTTATTGTGGCTGGTAGAATGGGTTACTAGTTGCTGAATCTTCGGTATTTTACAAACTGAATCCCCCGAAGCTAGAAGTCATAACTCATATCCGTATCATCTTGTGGACCTTGTGGTGGTGGTGGTGTTTGATATGATTCCGACGCTCCTCTTCCTTCAACCCCTCCCATTCTAAATGTAGGAGTGTCGAACTGTGTTAACGGTGTCGAGTCATCGTCCCATGCCGCCATATCTCTATAAGGATCAGAGGTACCAGCATCCTCCCCTCCACCACTAGTGCCAACGTCCCCTCCACTATCATGCCCTCCACCATCATCCTCACCACTCCCATCATCACTACCGGACTGCGTTTCGTCATCAGATCCAACCACTGAATGACGATTCAATCTTCTTTTCCGCCTCGGTGGTTGGGAAGCCTGCTGCTCCGCTACTCTTTCAGCATTGTCCAGCCATTCAGTGCTCTCAGTATCCAAGACTGGCTCTTCTCTCTCTTCGATCCATTGATTCAAAGGGTCCTCCTCCTCGAATATATAATTCAACCGATGGCAAAATATTCACCGCCTCAAGAAGGTAGAATATGATAGATGAATTAGTATAATATGTAAGTAAGACTTCATATAATTGAGGATCTAAGACTTCATATAATTGCTTACCACGCTGGTCCTCTCAGATATTCCTGACCCTTAATCGCATGTTGTAGTGGAAGTAGACTAACTTTTCCAATCGGTCTATAGTTAGTCTATTCCTTGTCTTAGTATGAATGAGAGAGAAAGTGCTCCAATTCTGCTCGCAGTTGGACGAGGAACACGTTTGCGACAATACCCTCATTGCTACCCGTCTCAATATCGGACCATCACCTCCATAATGCATCTACCAATCAGCAGGTTTGTCGTGTTTAATTTGGAATTGTGCCAACGGGGTCTCAAATGACCTGTCTCATGCGAAACATGTCAATCTATAAAGATGAAACACAGTAAGGCACATATCAATAAATAGATGATAATATCACATGACATTTGACTTATTAGTTATAAGGTATGATACTATGATTACTCACATCTCTTATGGCTTGACCTTAGTCCGCCAACTCAGGGAGCATTCTTTGGATTACATTAAGCAAACCAATATACACTTCATCAGTGTCACTCAGCTCGAAGCGTCGCGTATACTGGAAGGCTGGATTCAAGTAGTGTGCTACACATCAAATATGAGCAATTTCATCAGTATATGAAAATAATGAATAAATAAATAAAAATCACTACATAATTGTGCAACATGTTATACCTGCTGCATGCAAGTACTAGTGAAATTGTGCATCCCACCTCTCGTCGATAATCGTCCAGTATCGTTTATATTTTGTAGGGTATTTGGTTTTTATAGCCAATTTTGCTATATCCATTGACTCATAAACGTACCCCATCGTTGGTTTCTCATCACTATCAACCAATGGTGGTAGTGCAATCGGTGGTCGACATCTACCCAAAGCTGCGTCTTTATGGTCGAGTCGAACTTCCGGTGCAAGCTAGTCTCTATGCTCGTGGGAGTCCTATTTCATGTTGATTCCATCCTTCCGACGATACTATGCTTTTCAGCTCACGCCTATATCTAGCCAAACTTTGTAGGGCTAAGAACTGTGTTGTTGGAGCAACTCATTGTTCATAAAGGCTCTCATTAAATTGACCAGCTTGTCACTGTTGTACAGGTAGGAAGTAATCGTTCTTCCCTTCTGAATAGTTTCCTGTGCCTTGCTTCTCTTTCCTAAATCCTCAAGAATGAGGTCCACGCAATGAGCGGCACACGGGGTCCGGTACAGGTGACGTCTCTTCGTCATTAGTTTTAATCTAGCGGCTTTGTAATTTGCCGCATTGTCTATTACCACCTGCACAATCTGCTGCTCTCCAACCTCTTGAACTACCATATCCATTAGTTGAAAGAGGTAGTCAGCAGTCTTTACGTGTCTAGAAGCATCAACTGATTTCAAAAATACTATCCCGGCATTGCTGTAAACCAAAAAGTTGATCAAACTTTTTTTTGTGAGACAAGTCCATCCATCGCACATAATTGTGCAACCTCTCTCATCCCATACATCCTCAAAGCTTTGTACATAGGCAGTTATCTCATCATACTCATCTGTTAGTAAGAGCCCAGATATCTCGTATGGAGAAGGCTTTTTAACTCCTGGACCAACTTTTGCACTTGTATCAATCATACTTTTGAAGTACGGCGACTCTGCTACTTGGCTCGAAATGTGGTTGTATATAAAAAACTTAGCAATGGATTTTCCAAGCTTCTTTCCCATTTTTGTAAGTGAGATTGCACTTAATTTGGTTTGTTTGGAGCTTTCAGTGCGATACATGAATGGATCCATAGAGGCTGTAGTATGGTCTCTAGTAGACGGCCTATAATCCCTCCCGGATGCTGACCTATGCAACCCGACAGTCTGCTCAACATCCTCATCATCCTCAACAACATGTGGCCTATGACTAGATCCACCACCGGTAGCAGGTATGGATGGGCCCCTCAACCTGGACTGAAACCGATAATCGGCTTCTTCCTGATCTCGCCGTTGTTGTGCTTCTCTGGTACTTTCTCTCATAGCTCTCGCTATCTGCTCATCCTCATCCTCATCATCCTCAGGTGCAGCTGATGTAAACTCTGGATCTGGCCTCCTGATTCTCTCATACATTTCCCTGTTACGATCGGCTTTAGTTTTTTTCTTTCCCTTTGCCGCTTGTAAATTAGCTCTGATATTTTCTTTTACTTCTCTGGGTACACTGGGACACCCTCTTGTCTCTCCCTTTACGTGAGTCAGATGCTCCTTTAACCGTGTGATACCTCCTCCCAGCAGTTTTTTTTCACAAAGCTTACATTGTATCTGTAGTCTATTACCATCTATTGCTGTACCGTATTGCCACGCTGGATCTGTCGATCGTACCATATTTATTTATATCACCTGCATGAATGAGCAAACGATTGCATTAAAGTAAACATCTAATTTACACCTGAAAATAAATTTTATTTTTAATTATTGCTATTTTAAAAATATTAGATTATATTTTATTAAATTTATTTGATATTATTCTAATTTTTATAAAATTTAGATTACATTTGAAATTTTATTTTATATTATTCTAATTTTTAAAAGATTAGATTATATTTTACCAAATTTATTTGATATTATTATAATTTTTGAATATTTATTTGATATTATTATAATTTTTGAATATTTATTTGATATTATTATAATTTATGAATGTTTATTTGATATTATTTTAATTTATGAATATTTATTTGATATTATTATAATTTATGAATATTTATTTGATATTATTATAATTTATGAATATTTATTTGATATTATTATAATTTATGAATATTTATTTGATATTATTATAATTTATGAATATTTATTTGATATTATTATAATTTATGAATGTTTATTTGATATTATTTTAATTTATGAATATTTATTTGATATTATTATAATTTTTGAATGTTTATTTGATATTATTATAATTTTTGAATATTTATTTGATATTATTTTAATTTATGAATATTTATTTGATATTATTATAATTTTTAAAAATTTATTTAAAATTTATTCCATATTATTCTAATATTTTATGGGACATATCCCATAATATTAATTATTTTAATTATATGTGACGGTCACATATAATCAATATGGGTCACATATAATTAAATTTATTATTAAAATTAATATGATTAATTATATGTGACCCATATTATATGTGACCCATAATTATAATTATTTATATTATTTTTGACCCATAATTTTAATTAATTTAAATATTTTAAATTATTTTTCTCATCTTCTTAATTTAAATAATTTATTTAAATAATTTAAATATTTTAATTATTTTTGACCCATATTTATGGATAGATCTACCATTAAATATGGTAGATCCATCAAATTTATGGCTACATCTACCCTTATATAAGGTAGATCTATCATATTTAATGGTAGATCTACTCATAAATTTAAATAATTTAAATAATTATAATAATTAAAATTATGGGTAAATAATAAAATTTAAAGGTAGATCTACACTTAAATAAGGTAGATCTACCCTTATATAAGGTAGATCTACCATATTTAATGGTAGATCTACCCATAAATTTAAATAATTTAAATAATTATAATAATTAAAATTATGGGTAAATGATAAAATTTAAAGGTAGAGCTACCCTTAAATAAGGTAGATCTACCCTTATATAAGGTAGATCTACCCTTAAATAAGGTAGATCTACACTTATATAAGGTAGATCTACCCATAAATTTAAATAATTTAAATAATTATAATAATTAAAATTATGGGTAAATGATTAAATTTAAAGGTAGATCTACCCTTAAATAAGGTAGATCTACCTTTAAATAAGGTAGATTTACCTTATTTTAGTATTTAAAATAAAATAAAATGATGGTAAAATGATAAACACGTACCTTCCACGTTGATCCCGTGATTTTTTGTGCGATTCGGCGGCGATTTAGGGTGCAAATAACCTAAAAATAAGAGAGGAAGAAGGAAGAAGAGAGGAAGAAGGAAAAAAGGGAAAACCCGACCCTTTAGTCGAGTCAAAGGGTGGGGCCCACTGAATCGCCAAATTATCGGACGATAATTTCAAATTATCGTTCGATAATTTTAGTCCTTTTTTATTTTTTATTTTTTCTCCAAATTATCGGACGATAATTTGAAATTATCGTCCGATAATTTGATATTATCGTCCGATACGGACGATACAGACGATATTTTGCCCGTATCGGACGATAATTTAACTATTTTATATAGGGTACGATACATACCCTATGTATCGTACCGCTGACCTCCAAAACCGATACTTATCGTCCGATACGTATCGGTTTCGGACGATATTTTGACCCATGCATGTGACGTGCATATAAAAATCAGTTATGAAACTTAGTGCTTTGACATATAAGATTTAAATGCGACTAATGTTTTTCCCCTATTGAGCTTAGATGTTAGCTTATCCTTCGACTATACGTCACAGGTGAGGATTTAGAGAAAGAGCTGGATCTTGAGAGCGATCTAGAGTACGAGTCAGAGGAGGAAATTGAGCCCCTACCAGAGGAGTTCTTTCCTAAGTAGAAGTTCGGAGTTAGTCGTGCTTGTTAAGTGTTTTGGGCTTGGTACATCCAACCTTTTTGAGTTAGAAAATCAAATGATGTAACATATTTTGGATATTATTTTGTGAACCATTATTGGGTGATGGATGTCCATCACCAGTGGTTCATTTCGGTACTTTTTCCATGCGATTGGCATGGTATTAGAACGGTTATTTTGTTATGTTTTGAGAGATGAGATATAGAAATGAAGCTTTCTTTTGCTGTATATGATAACTTTATATGTTTAGTTATAGATTTCAGCTTTGTTTTTGTGTTGTGTGGATGTATCAAGTGATTTGTAAGTAAGGGGGTCGCCCTAACGGGTGACCTGACGGCATGGGTTTCGGTTATTGAAATCCGAGCTGTCACAATTGCGGTACCTAATGGTTTCCATCCATCGAAGTTGAGGGATGAGAAGTTCTAAGAATTGAGGGAGCTAATTATGAAAAACCAAGGCTAAGTTTTTATTAAATTAGTAAAGAATAGCCTAAAAGAGGAAGAATTTTAAAAAAGGGAAAAAAAATCGCAATTTTCGGATTTAAATTTTGAATGTTTGAAATCAATCACAGTCAATCAATTGATTTTTGGGAATCAATCAATTGAATTTGTAATGTTTGAAGGTTGACCGACTGAAGAGAAGAAACTTTCTGATGATAAAAATGTCCAATTTTGGACCAATTGTTAAATTTGAGAAAGTTTCTAATACCTTGGAAATTGGAATCTACATCATATCGATTGATTGAAATTGGAAAATCAATCGATTGACTTCTATTGTTGACATTTGGCACAATGGACGAACGTGAACTTTCCGATTCCAAAAATTCCCAATTTTTGGGACAATATTTTATTTCCAGAAGGTTTCTAAACCTTGGCAATTTGTTTAACACATAATCAATCGATTGAAATTGGATTTTTAATCGATTGAAGAGTGCGAGTGTTCATTTCAAATTATTGGAAGAATGTATAAATCGATCAATTGAAATTTGAAATTCAATCGATTGATTGATGCCTTCTGCCATTTCTTCATCAGTTCGAAGAAACAGAGAACACAAACACACAAGATTTCCATTGATAATTTCAAACTTTTTACAGTCCATCAAACACTACTACCATCCTAAAATCCTAACATACCCAAACAGAGTACTTAAACAAAACATCGTAACACACACAAACAACAAACATCAAAACATCATAAACCATCACATTTGTACTCAACTCATTCAAATTCATTCATTATCATCATCATCATCATCATCGTCGCCCTCCCTATCCATTGCCGCTGGCACTCGTGCAATGAACTCATCTGCCTCGTTCGGGAATGATTCCCAAGTAATCTGGGTAAGGACGGAGCCATGGTAACACAATCTTCGATCCATATCCCCAATCCTCATAGCAAACCCATCCATCCGGGCCTCGAGGTGGGTGATAGCCGCCTCAACATTGAAATCGAGGGCCTCTTCGGGACGAGGCCTTCTTAAACCGCCACGTTGGTGTGGTGCGGGGTTTGGTTGGGGAGGAGGAGGTGGTATATCATCTTGAATATTCACAGGCACATTTCGAAAGACGGCATTCATGCCCTTGTTCCACACATTCAGCTCATACTGGTAGAACTACATATTGCCCAACGCCTCATCATTGTATATCGGGCACCCAAGATGATCAAGAAGGTGCATGACAAAATGAGGAAAGTAGAGCAATAAACTCTCACGGTGTCGTGTCAATGTGGTGATATCGTTGTGGCAATGATACATGGCATCGAGCATCATCTTTGAAGCGTGAACCTAGGTGTTAGTGTGCATTGCGTACAGTGCCGCCACACGATCACCAGTGCGTTCAGATTTGTTTCCATGAGGGAGAAAGATTCGTCGACATCACAATGTCGCAAATAGAATATCACGAGGCAAGGCCAATCGTGTAGATAGTCTCGATCCATGCCTGCCTCCCGCCATATTAGCGATCATGGCTTCTTGGCTCACCCCCACCACTTTAGGCACAATTTGATGGTTTGGCGGACTGTTCACATAAAAATGGAAAGCTTTGGTGAGATCTGAAGCGTGAATCTGATAGACCCAATCATCAATTCGAACTCGGATGAAATTGAATCCTGATTGAGGGCGTGACGCCGGTATGCACTCCATATTTTGATAAAATAAGTGTATAATGTGCAAAGACACATCGATCGACGAAGATGCGAGTAGCATCTCAAGACAAACTGATTCGATGTATTCTATGGATCACGCGGCATCCGGCAAAACTTGGATAGATCGAAGAAATTCTCGGTTTGGATTTGTCGATTGGCTTAGTCCTTTGACTGCATGCTTCTTGGAACATAGACGGGGCGTAGTGGTCGTTCAATAGTGGGACCCGCTTGGGCTGCCATGGAGAATGTTGGGGAAAGAGGCGTAAGAGAGTACGAGGAAGAGAGGATTTCGGGTGAAGAATATTGAGCAGATGGAATGAAAGGGACGACATTGGTCCCTTAAATTAACAAATTCTCGCGTCTGGAACGGTTGTGAATTATAACTTCAATCAATTGAATTTTAAAGTTCGATCAATTGAATTCAATGGACTTTAACGAGAAACTGTTCGGTAGGAGACGACACAAATTCGATCGATTGATTGGGAAAATCAATCGATTTAATTTAATGACTTGTTTTTTCGAATGTTCATTCGAAAAGATGCAATGCAGATGACCTCGTGACAGGGATACTGTCATTTAGTCGATCGATTGATTTGGAAATTCAATCAATTGACATAATGATAACGCAGTTTCACAAAACAATTGAAAAGACACGACGTTTGGCTCTTGGGTGACTGAAATTCACTAATGTCAACCAATTGATTTGTACAAATCAATCGATTGACATTAAAACAATTTGACTCTCTTTCAATGCGTGCATGGGAGGTACAATCAATCGATTGATCGTATTAATCAATAAATCGACAGAAATTTACAGTTTGCACACTGCAACACTCTCAATGACTTCGATCGATTGATTTAAAATCAAAATCAATCGATCGAGACAAACTTCCAAAACCTGGCACCGCACGGACTCTTTCAAGTCGATTGATTGATTTTTGAAAATCAATCGATTGACTCGGACTTATCTAACCCTATAGAACTCACAAACACTACGCAAACCCATTATGAACGATTCAATTGGGTTTGATTGTCAGCAATATGACCATTCGATTCTTAATTGGAGGGATCAACAAGATCAATTATTTCAATTGTCATTTCGGTCTTCGGCTCAAACATCGGTTTGAAGCGTTGACCATTGACCTTTAGTATCCGATTGTCCTTCATATTTTGAATCTCAACCGCACCGTGCACAGAGGTAGAGATGACCTGAAAAGCTCCTTCCCATCTTGATCTCAATTTCCCCACATGACTAATTAGTCACCAACACAAATCTCTATATGGGTTCTAACACCTTTGAAATTTTCCGGAAAACACTTTTCAGCAAACGGGAATTTAAGGAATAAATTTTATCAAAACATAATTCCAGCAACAACTTTCCAGAATAGTATTTCTAGAAATGAGAATTCTAGCAATAGATCTTCAGGAAGCAAAATTCCAGCAATAGCTTTCTAAGAAGAAGTGTAGGAAATAAAATTTCGTCAATAACTTTTTAGGAAATAGATTTCTAAAAATAATTTTTTTTAAGAAGAAACATGCATACTAGGAATTCAAATTATAAAATAGTACCATTCGTCTTCATAAAATATAACAATAATCAATGTAATAGATTCATGACAATAAAAGTGATACTTTCCCTCTATGCAGAGATTACCATCAAATGTGCCATTGAGTTCACTAGTTTCTTCCATATATCCTCCTCACTTATAGAATATTAGTTGATATTAATAATCACTTACCTAAGCTATAAGCCCTTTCATGTCATGATCAACGAGTGAAATCACTTCCTTGGAATATGTAAAAAGTCTAATTTTCATGGCATTTTGCAACTAATAAGTGTAAGCCTTCACTCTTGAATTCTATACAACTTCAACAACCCATTATTCCTTTACTTTGAATACTTTCTATTCTTTTATATTTGATAATATATGCAATTTGGGAGAATAATTTATAATCATTACAATATATCTATATTGACTCCCCAAATGAATTCAAATTTTAGCCTCTTATAGATCTATAAGTATAGAGTAATACACTATAATGAAACACCTGCTTAACTATTTTTGTTATCTTTTGGTATGCTTCAGCATGCAAAAGACGATAGAACGCTACGAGAGGGATGCAAAGGAGGCCAACTGCATCAACGATAATACAATGGATAAAGATGTTCAGGTCAATACTCTTTTACATAGATATTTTTCATCCAAGCAACATGGTATACTTTGTGATTTTCCTTTTCTTAAATTAATATAAAATCTCTTCTACAATATTTTGTTATGCTTTAAATGGACATTTTTATATGATTCGTGAAACATAAATGTCTAAAATCCAATTATAAGAAATTCTTAGACTATTCTATTATTTATTGTTAATTATTAGGAAGCACGGTTGTTAAGTGGACCTCTTCTAATGGCATTCCTGATAGATTGCACTCTCTTAGGAAGGATTTTATTTGATTGTATACTCATTTTTAATCTTTTCTTAGCAGTAAAAGGGGAGAGGACCCCTCAACCTTGCTTACCGATCTACAAAAAAAAAGTTAATTATTAGGAAAACAAGTTCATGCGTGCATGATAAGCATGTTGTGCACTGTTCGATGGGTCTTGCACCAAGTATAAACTCGGGAACCATGGGAATAGTATCGGTAGGAAACAAAATTTCAAGGTATCCAAGGGCACCATACACAAGTCATACCACATTACTTTGTTCATTTCATTATTCTTTGTCTCACCCAGGGCCTGAATAAACCAGTTTGAACCACTAAGTGAAGGAAAAAAAAATTCCACCTCCTTATCTTATGGCCCATGGAAGTTGAAGAAGACGAGGGTTTTCAAATTCAAAGAAGAGAGTTATGGGCGAATGTTGTTAATATTGTTGATCCCACCCTATATTGGAAACCCTGAACGACGAAAGTGATCTCATCATAGCCTAATTTGAAGAAAGGGACAACCTTTCTCCCCCTCAATCATAGCCATCTGTAATGTAGACAGGACACAAAATAATTATGATTTTATGTACTAGGACATTATGTTAATTGACATTATGTTAATGTTCTTAAAGTTTGAGCACAATGGAGCAGAGAGTTTTGGGAGTTAAAAACTTGATTCTCGTTTCTCTCATTCACTTTAAATAACAAGTACAAAGCAAAATATATAGGACAACGCACTCAGAACAAATAAGTACGCACACTAGAATAGGAAAATTACGTAAAGTCCTTCATTTATCTGAACTACCCCTCAAGTTGAGCATGGAATTTTCTCATGCCCAACTTGTAGCGAATAATATTGTGGCATTCCTTACTCAATGCTTTAGTTTAAGCATCTGAGAGCCGATCCTTCTATGGTACATGATCCACCTTGATATCCTTCGAATCCTTCTTCGAACAAAAGGATGATCAATCTCTATATGTTTGTATCTAGCATGAAAGACTGGATTGTTGACAAGGAAAATGACAATTTCATTGTCATATATAATTAAGGTTTGGAGTCTAAATGAGAACTCAAGTTCACCCATTAGGGTGTGTAATCGTAAGATTTCAGCAACAGTTGAACCCATGGCCCTATATTCAACCTCAATGCTTTTTTTTGGTAGTTTGTTCCCTGGGATTTTTTGGGTAATCAGCTCCTATATTCAACCTCAATACTTGTTTTTAGTTTGTTCCCAGGGATTTTTTAGGTAATCAGCTCCCATACTGCAAACAGTCAAATCTGAACTGAACCTTGTCGCTCCTTTCTTTCCTTGGGGACAAGAATTTAGAAATTGTACTTTTCTTTTACTGGACCATGAAATGAGGATTTTTCCAAGGGAAACGTAATAGCCTATGGTAGAGCGCCTATCTTTTGGGGACCCAATCCAATTATCATTAGAGTTGGCCTATTTTTTGGTAGATCAGCTAGGTTGATGGGACCCCACCCATTTATTAATGAATAAGAAGGGATGATTACAACAATATTGTAAAAGTTAAAAATACATAATCTCTTAAGAGAGATTTCAAAGAATCTGGGTAGTTATCCAAGCCAAGACAAGTGTTGATCTAGTTAAAATCATGACCACTTCTTGCCATAAAATCCGCACATCAGTTGGTTTCACGCTAGATGAAAGAAACATTGCAATTCTTGAACAGTTTGGCCAACCGTCTGATCTTCTTAATTAAGCTGTATAGCATAGTGACAAGTTGGCAATAAATCAGCAAGGGGATAAGTCGGCAAAACTTCGACAAAATCGGGGAAAAATCGGTAAACATCAGAGAAAAGTCGGGAATTATGAAAAAATTAGAAATATACATGAAAAAGGTTTAAACTAATATTTATGCATTTAAATATTAAAAATATGATGTATAAAATTAATATTATAATATAATCTAATATTAGCTTATAATAGTATAATATATTGTATTATAATATATTATAATATAATAATCTGTAATTTGTAGCTGTACCATATAGCTTCTTATATTATAATATAATACAATGTAATAATATAATATATTATATAATATTATATTATAAATTTATAATAATCTGCAATTGTAATTTTTGCCTATAGACTAGTAGTAGGCTATACCGGCTGCAGGCCGTGCTAGGCTACTAACTAGAGTAGCCTTCCATCTCTTTTGTTCTCATGGCTGCACGCTTGTACAATTGTTGTAATCTGTAGACTCTGTACAAGGCTAATATCTAGAGTAGGTGGTAGGCAACTAGACTACTTAGTACTTACTAAGTTACTAGGCAACTAACTTTTTAAGCCTTTTATTCTAAATGAAGGAGAAGAGAAATACCAGAGGGAGATCGCCGCCACCGGGCACTGCTGCCTCGTCTCAAAGGAAAAGCCTAACCTTAGAGGTTCTGAGCTTAAGTTTTATTTTTTATTCATCTTAAAAATAAGGGTTTTAAAACTTTTTTTTTTTAATTTTAAGAAGGCAGTTGGTCTTCCAAATCACCGACTCACCAATTCATCACCGACGCAGCACCGATTCAGCCAACTAAGTGCCGATTATATCGTATTATTTAAAATTGGAAAGTATCGTCGATTTTTTGAATGAGACAACAATTTTTGTCACTGCTGTATAGGGTTTTTTTATCTCCAAATGGATAGAATAATCCGTTCGTAATACTTTCTTTACATATTTATATGCTCTTAACGGGCTGCCAATGCGATTGTCTTCGAGCATGCACGAATGACCGGAACATGATATATCTAGACGAGTGAAAGTCATTACTGCAGTGCACCAATAATGCTTTGATAAGTAGTAGGATCTAATAAGAAACTTTCAGCATCTTTAACAAGTTTCTTATTGACCATTTTCAGAGTTGGGATTGTTGTTCGCGATCCAACATCTCAGGCGTATCAAGTAATTCTAATGCATATCTCTATTAAGACAAATATATGCCTCTTTTTGTCCGATGACTTTTGTGCCAAGGACATAATTTTAGTTCTACTGAAATTTTTATCAAAAAGTTAATCCAAGGAATCCAATATTAGATTCAATTCCTGCCTTGTCACTTCCCATAAGATAGATATCAACATACGACAAACTTATTTTAATTTCAAGAGTGGAAGAGTACCTGATGATGATTTCAGAGTGATCGCTATGAGTTCTCTTGAATTTTATTTCTTCCAAGCTGTCACGAAGTTTCTCAAACCAAGTCCTAGAGATTGTTTGAGACCTTACAAACCATTCTATAGTTTACACATATAACTTGGATGATAGTCATCAATAAACCACTGTGGTTGCTTTATGTATACTTCTTCCTTTAAGTTGCAACAAAGAGAAGCTTTTTTATATTCAGTTGACAAATTTTCCAATTCAAATGGCTAGCAAGATAGTCAATAGTTGCTGTCACAATCTTTCTCCTTGTGCTAAATGTTTCATAATCTTGACCACATTCTTTAGAATAGCCTTTATCAACTAAGCGTGCCTTATAGTGTTTCATAGTCCTATCGGATTTTTTCTTTATCTTGTATACCCATTTGGGTCCAACCACATTCTTTTCTATGGGTAAAGGAACTAGATCTCATGTATGATTTACTTCATAAATCATCAAATTCTTCTCTCATTGCTTTTACCCATATATGTTGCTAGATGAAGCTTCTTCATAAGACTTAGGTTCATAATCATCCTGTAGTTTTGATGTCAGTTCAAATTCCGTTGGGAAAGCTCATTCCTTGTATAACATAGTAGGCCATATACTGTATGCAAGTCTTTTTTATACAAAGGAGACTGACCTTGAGCGTAGCGAGGAGGAAATTGAATTACAGATTCCATAATTGTAGTTCCAATAGACTACAGGAGATTCTTCCAATGTTGATTCCCAAGATGCACATGCAGATGAATATTGATCATCGTATTCTATGTGCTCGATTCGATCTTCATTATCCTGATGTGGAGATACACCTTGCAGTATCCAAAAAGTATTTCTTTTGGATGAAATTAATTTTGACCAGTATACTCATTTCTTACCACTACTTTTTGAGCATTAGAGCTTTGTGAAAAATAATAATTTTTTTTTATCAAATTTCATGTGTCTAGATAGATAAAATCTATTTGAATCCTTGTCATAGTACTTGAGCCCCCTTGTGATTTAGATTATAACCAACAAAGAAACACTTTAGTGAGTTTTGACCAAACTTGTGCCGTAAAGAAGAATCAACATGAGGGTAACATACACAACCAAACGTATGAAGAAATGTATGGTTTGAAGGCTTGCCAAAAGGACTAGAAAATGTGACAAATGATAGTTTTGCAGAGTTTGTTATAAAATTCTTCGAATTAATCAAACTTTTGGAAAAAATCTCCAAATATCTGGTTTGCCAAAATTTTCACTGAATATTTGCTTGATTCGTCGATTCTCTGAAATTTTCTCGAACTGTTATGAATTTGACTAATTTTCTAATTTTTTTTCCAAATTTTTTTCATTGTGATATATGCTTTAATCATACTTTGTATTGTTATTCTATGATTGGAAATTGTTAATATATGCGGACTAGGTAAGATGCTTAGTATATTATTTAAAGACATCATTTAGTTTAAATATGCTTAGTTTATTATTTAAAGACGTCATTTAGTTTAAATAAGTTAACATATGTTTTTGTATATTTTAATTTATTATATATTTTTTATAATCCCAAAAAATTTTCGAATCTTTCCCGAATTTATCGGAATTAAACCGAACTGATATCCTACAGCATGAATGCCAAATCCGAACTTTATTACTATGGTTGCAGAGGAAAATCTACTTATAAAAATTACCATTGTAGAGAATGCCTTGTGCCAAAGCATTTCAAGGTAAGATACTTGAATGCATCATTAATAGAGATCTTTCCACAATAGTTCGATGTTTTCATTCAACAATTTCATTTTATGCTTATGCATAAGAATAAAAAAATAGATAATGAGTTGCAATATTTTTGGGACAATTATGAAATACAAGAGAAGAAATTCTCCACCTCCGTCCGAACGTAGAATTTTAATTTTACGCTCTATTTGACGGTCAACAAAATCAAAATTACCTTTCCATCTTTTCTCTCTATAAAATTGTCGAGATACAACTATCTTAAATGGAAAACCCAAGTTGAAAGTATCATTAATGCCTTAAAATTGAGTGACTTGATTAATATAAGGTGAGATGGACCACAAGAGTTTTTGTAATGGAAGAAGTTGGTACTATCTTAAAATTTTAAAAAAATCCAAAATTTGAGGTATGGCGAGCTAGAGGTAAAATAGTTTTTGGTTGGATCATGTCAACTTTATTTGGTGACATGATGATGGAAGTTATTCATCTACCTTAATCCCGTGAAGTTTGGGAAGCTCTTCCTGGATCGTATGCATTCAATACCGTAGCTAGCAAGATGCAACTTAAAAATGAACTTTATCGTATTCAAAGGGGTAATCAAAACGTTAGTGAATATTTGAATTGTATTAAATTATTATGTTACCAGCTTGCTTCTGTTGGGAGCCTAATCTCTAAGTCCTGAGAACCTTTACGTGGGCCTTGGCCCAGAGTACCAATCTTTTAGAACTTCTGTCATGGCCAAACCTCCTTATACATCATTTTAAGAACTTTGATCTCTACTCCTAATCTATGAGGCCCGCCATGTGCGCATGTTACAACTTGAGATCAACCCTCGAAGCATCAGTTCTTTCTCCCAAAGAAGCGGACACGGTCATAGCAATGATCGCGATTGTGGATGGGGACATAATTATACATCTGAAATCAACTCTCCAGGTATCCTTGGCTTTAAATGTGGTTAAACATTTTTACAACGAGAAAGCATTAGTAAAAAGCATGTTTGTGTAGAATAGTAAATTTCATTCACCAATAAATTGTATAAACTTTTTCCTCATTGGAGAGGGTTCTATTAAATTGGCAGATTTTACACTTTCGGGTATCGCTCAATCTCGAAGCCTTGTTAATTACATCAATTACAAACTAAGATGCAAATGACAACCTCTAATTTAAAGCTAAAAAATACAATGGAAATGCTTACAAAAATGTAATGAATAAAAAAGTTACAATCTTCTTTTTCAAAATGAGTCATTCTTTAGAAGCCATGTGGAGTATATGTAGCCGGCTTGTACCTTCAATGGATTGAGCCTTCCGAGAAGGTAGGCTAAGTCTTCAATTATTGTATTATGGCCCTTTCTGAGCTGAGGCTGACCCTGGTCAATATTTGAAGCATCCCCAAATATGATTAGGGTTATGCTTGGCAAAGATTATCATGACACCTTCAGGTTAAGTCAGACATTAGTTCATGCAATTATGACTCCTTAGATTTTTACTATAGTCATATGCATGTGTGGGCGAGCAGGCAACGGTAATCCCTTAGGGCTTACCCTTAATTATGTACTTGTAACCATAGTAATGAAAGTCTCGGACTTTTGAAAAAAGTCATGAATAATTTGGGATTTTTTGAAAAACGAATAAAATTATAATTCTCCGTGACTTTTTCAAATAATTTTTAATTTCAAGAATTATTCATAAATTTAAAGAATTATTCACGAATTTCTCTACTTTTTTCAAAATTTTACAATTTTTTATTTTTAAAATTTTTTAATTTTTAATTAATATATTTTTATAATTTTTCTTTTTTATTATTCTGAAGTTTGACCGATTCTTTCTCGAATTTGACTATTTTTTTGGATTTTTTCTATGCTGATTTATTTCCAACACCGACTTAGTCACTGTGCTTGTAACCCCTTTTGGTTTATTAATATAATCCCTTAGGGTTTGGCCTTAGCCATACATAGATACCCCTTAGGGCTCTGAATCTTTCTTGAGTTCATGCCTGAGCTTGGCCTTAACCACGAAGAGATGACTTCTTAGTGTTTGACCTTAGTCAGTGGTAATCCCTTAAGGCTTACCCTTAATTATGTACTTGTAACCATAGTAAACAAATTCTCCGACTATTTGAAAAAAGTCATGAATAATTCAGGATTTTGGGAAAAATAAATTAAATTATAATTCTCCGCGACTTTTTCAAATAATTTTTAATTAAAAAAATTATTCATAAATCTAAAGAATTATTCACGAATTTCTCTAGTTTTTTCAAGTTTTTACAATTTTTTATTTTTCAAAATTTTAAATTTTAATTAATATATGTTTATAATTGTTCTTTTTTATTTTTTCAAAGTTTGACAGATTTTTTCCCGAATTTGACGATTTGTTTTAGATTTTTTCCATGCTGATTTATTTCCAACACCGACTTGGTCACTCGGCTTGTAACCCTTTTGGGTTTATTAATATGACCCCATGGGGTTTGGCCTTAGCCATACAGAGATACCCCTTAGTGTAACGACCCGAAATCCGCCTTAAGGATATAAGTAAAATTTCAAATCGCCACTCACATATCAGTTACTTATAATAGACATTAAGCTTGATGATACTAAGAAATTGTGACCAATTTTTTTTTAACTAAGCTGAGCAATAATATTCAATATTGAAAGTAAGTAGTACTATGCAGTAACTTTATTAAATACTCACAGTGAGTCAAAGGGAGGAAAGTGAGTCTCAAGATGCTGTTCTGCTATCCTCTATGCAGTCATTGTCTGCACCTCACCCGTACTTGATGGTAAGATCTGTTGATATAAGTCGAGGGATGATCTTTTTGGCACAGTGCTTAGTAGGGGTAACCACTGAGCTCAAAAGATTAAGTTTAATCATAACATAATCGTGTCTTAAAAATCTCATCTTATCCTATAATTTCATTACATATTCTTATCATATTAAAACATTTGACTTACATATTTCTTATACAAAACATGCGGTGGGCTGCCTTAGAAGCTGCCTGCGTACCCTAATTGGGATCAAGCCGATCATAGTTCTAAAAGTTACCATTTCATAACATAATTGATGCATAAGAAGGGCTCATAATGCAATAAGAGTCACAGGCATCACTTAACCCGATAGCCGCATCTTTCACGTGGAAGCAATTCTATACGTCTCATTCCATATAAGGGAAACATCCAGATCGGATGGCTCAATCAGGTCTTGTGAAATCCCGTGATGGTAACTACACCATGGGTAGAATGTGACATAACTTATTCTTCTTGCTGAATTCTTAATTTATCTCATAACGTGTTAGGATTTCATCCTTTCTACAACTTAAGTCTCATGTCATATCTTAGCTTATCTCGCCAATGACTTAGATCCTGTGGCTTATCTTAGCTTATCTGTGGCCCAGGTCCTGTGATTATACTTTTAGGTTCACGGCTTAGGTCCCGTTCACCTTATTCATATAGGTCCACGGCTTAGGTCCCGTTCACCTTATTCATATAGGTCCACGGCTTAGGTCTCGTTAATCGTCTTCTTAAATTAGCTTAGCTTATCATCCATATTCTTAATACCATAACATATCCATCATATTAGTTTAAATCATAATTTAAAATAACTTAGGCATATAGATAATAGCCAAAGACTATGTATAGTAAGACAGGAATATTTACCGTCGATAATTAGCCAACTCATATCACCAGATGCAAACTTCCTACTATGTCATCGAAGGCCGCAGACCTTCTACTAATCAACGGAGGCGAACCTCCTACTAATCACCGGCTGCTCCAATAACTGTCAAATCACCGGAGGTGAACTCCCTACTAATCACAAGAGGCGAACCCCCCTACTAATTATCGGAGGCCACGATCCTCCTACTAATTCACCGGATGTAAGAATTCTATTAAATGGACTCGGTATTCGATATAAATTGTTAAATAACTCGATCGCTTGCCAATTAAGAATAATTTTCGTACATTGTCTTTATTTTGCTTAATTTTAGTCCATATCATAGTTTCTTATAAACTTAATTCACCTTGAATCTTATTCTTACATATCAACATATCATAACTTAGTTTGTCGATCGTATGTCATAGTATAAAAGAACAAGATATTTTAATAATAGAAGTTTTGAGGGTTAAATGAGTCCACAAACACCACCATTGTATCCGAAAGACTCAAGAACCCTAAGATAGAGCCCTGATTTACTGCATTCGGGCATTTGAATGAAAATATACATTAAATATATAGTAATTGGATTATTATAGAAAGAAATTATTCGATTGTAACTAATCGATAAGTCATTAGGATAGACGGATAGCGCCATTGCGTTAAGAACACGTCAAAACTTCAAGATAGGTGTTGGCAGTGATCGAAACAAGTCTTATCATATGATAAATATATATAATTTAATTTTCATAAGTTTAAAGGTTATTAAAGACCTTATATTATAGTTTATATTAAATAATTCTGATTTTTTTTTCAATAAGTTGGGTTTGTAGACGGACTGCACTAATGCTTCCGCAACACTAAAAAACTTCAATTTCAAGTCCTAGTTTATTTTAAATGGATGCCTATGTAGGAAAATATATATTATTTAATTTTAACCTAAGCTTATAAATATTTTATAATTATAAATAAAAGGTATTAATTATTTCGTGATGAACGATTAGTCATGCAGTTAAATGGACTATGCCATCGCATTCGTAGCGCTGAAAAACATTAATGTACGTTCCGCTTTTGTCCAATAAGATTCCTATGATTTTTAAAATTAAAAATACATATTTTCTATAGCTTTAAAGATTATGTTATAATATCAATTAATTAAAACATGAATTTAGGGGTTTAGTTCCATGGGTCAAAATGCCGAGTGTCCGATATGTATCGTCCGAGCTCAAAGCCGATACGTATCGAAATAGTAAAATACTAAACGAACATTGAATGTATCGTCCGGGCATATGTATACAAAATGGACGATACAGTACATTGAATGTACCGTATCGTCCTAGTCCAAAACCGATACATATCGTCTAATACGTATCGGTATCGGATTTAATTTTGACCCATGGTTAGTTCATCCAATCCGATCCATCAGATTAAAAATAAAAATAAAATAATTAGGGGTTGGTCATTGGACCCAACGTCAAATTTTTCCTCTAAGGGACCCTGATCGCTAAGTCAAAATTTTGCTAAATCAATGGTTGTTGAGTACTAATCACTACAGTAATTTCTTGAGTCCTATCGCACAATCTGAATCGTCATATCTAAAGATCAGACCATTTTCTGAGGGAACCCATGTCTAAATTTTAATTTTTATGCGGGCCCAAAGTCGCAAAATAATAATTTTTTTTTCCAAATCTATTAATGAATAGAGGGGTTGCATCAAGTTTCAGTGCAACCCAATTGCTCCAAATCAGAACCAAGAGGTGGTTGCACTTGCAATCACGTTTCACCCAATTGGCGCTCCCTAGTGAGTGCTACAGTGATCTTGTTGGATACGCCACTCTGGATCCGAAGGTGAAAGATGCTGGTCGGTTGGCCGGATGTCGGGTGTTTGGAGGTGCTGGTTTGGTTGTCGGCCATTCATCGCCGATGCCGAACAGTCGTTCCAAAGTGGCCGACAAAGTTTTTCTTCTATAAGTTACAAAGAACAAAGAATAAAGATGGGGATAAGCATCCCTTATCCTCCCATACATATATCTATATCTTTACATACATATCAATATATATTATTTATTTATTTTTTTGCTTTGAGGTCCCTGCTCCAACTACAAAGAGGGACGGTGATAAACAATTAGTCGTGTAGCTAAACGGACTATGCCAGTGCGTTCCTAGCGCTGAAAAACATTAAGGTACGTTCAGCTTTAGTCCAATAAGACTTTTGTGATTTTTAAAATTAAAAATTACATATTTTCTATAGTTTTAAACATTATGTTATAATATCAATTAATTATAAGATGAATTCGGGGGGTTAGTTCATCCAATTCGATCCATCAAATTGAAAATAAAAATAAAACAATTAGGGGTTAGTCCATGGATAAAAAAATTGGACTTCTGATACACTCCAGAACGATACGTATCGCGTATCGTCTGATACATTCAATGTATTGGTGATACATTGAATATATCGTTTTGATACATTATTTTTTTTCAAAAAAATCTGAAAAAATGCTCTAAAAATCAAGCGACCAAATTATTAGATGATAATTTCAAATTATCGTCCGATAATTTCAAATTATGGGTCCATGCCAAACCACCATATTATCGGACGATAATTTGAAATTATTGGACGATAGAGGCGATAATTTGCTTGTTTCGTTCGATAAATTGGCTGTTTTGAGTGATATACAATACAAAGCCATTTTATCCTATCGTCGGCGTCCAAAACCGATACGTATCGGTATCGGACAATATTTTGACCCATGGGTTGGTTACTGAACCCAACCTCAAATTTTGCCTCTAGGGGACCCTGATTGCTAAGTCAAAGTTTTGCTAAATCAATGGTTGTTGAGTACTAATCACTACAGTAATTTCCCCGGTCCTATAACACAATTTGAACTGTCAAATCTAAAGATCGAACGATTTTTTGGCACATTTAGCTCAACGCATTGAGCTCAAACTTGACTGATCGGGTTACTAAAAATAGAAGTAAATATATATGATAAAATTATAGAAATAAAAAAATAGCTAGACTACTATAGTACAAACATGGGTTGCCTCCCAAGAAGCACTCAGTTTTCAGTCTTCAGCCAAACTACCTCAATCTATCAGAGGTATACAAAAGGGTTGTTCATATAATATATTTTGGTTATCCTTTTCATTAATTACCCTCTTGAGTCTATGCAAGGGTTGTCTTTCAACAATATCATCTACCCTATAAACCATGAAATATTCAGACCCAGTATGTTTCGACAATTTTAGAGCATCGAATATATCAAATTTTAAAGCCAATTAATTTGAGCGTTCGTCTAAGCACTGTAGAAATGGATCTCTTGGCACACAAGGTGCCTCATATATGTAGTTAGACTGCTCAATCGATGTAGAACAAAGAATTGTGTCCTCCTCATGTAATTGTTCTCTTGGTATTAGAGGGACATGTCTAATTGGTTTGCCATCTTCCACGGTTTCAATCTTTTTTCTTCCAACAATGTCATCCTTGTTATCTATCTCATGTCAGCTCCTAAGGGTCACGGTCGCAACCTTATGCTCATGAGCATGGATAGTTTCTTCTCCAAACTTCTGGTCTTGATAGATGAGGAAGAGAGCCTTTTTGTTTTTCTTTCTTGACTCTTTGATAGAATTCTTCTAGTTTTAAGATAGAGCCGCTTGATCTTGTGGAGCCCGGGGTTTAGTATACCCCTTCTCGACGATCTCCCAAGCATCTTGAGAGCCACGCAAAAGACTTTTGCATGTTCAATCCTTGGGCTCCTCCAAATAAACATACTTCTTGGGCTGCCCAAAGGTCATAAAATGTTCGTGCAAATTTTCTCAAAAACTTTCAGTTTGAAACTGGTAAGGGTGACAATATCCTCTTGTGGTCTGATCAGTGGCATAGTGAGGGGCTGCCTTTTTTTCAAAATTTCTCAATTTATATTACATCGCAGCTGATCCAAAGGTAAAAATATTTAATATTTTTAATCAAGAAAATCCCAACAGTTGGAAGGTGAGTTTCAAAAATAGGTTCTCTGATACGGAAATACATGAATTTACCGAGTTGTCAGCCCTGCTTGAGTCGGTTCAGTTATACCCTGCGAAAGATGACTTTTAGAGTTTGGAAAGATGGTGTGAAAAATTCCTTATCTGTTAAATCTGCATTCTCTTCCCTCGTTGCTGACCTCCCCAAAGTGGAATGAGATTCTATTTGGGATTTTGAAGTTCTCTCCAAGATTTCTTTCTTCCTATGGACCGTTTGTTGCAATCAGATCAATACTATAGAGAATCTAAATCGTAAAGGGACGTCTATTTCTCAGAAGTGTTTTATGTGTTGTGACAACGTTGAAGACTTAAATCATTTGTTTCTCAGCTGCCCAAAAGTGATCCTTGTATGGAACAGATGCCTCAAAGCTGTATGTGTGCCCACATGTTTCCACAAGGATATTTCAACTGTTTTAATTAGTTGGGGAAATTATTGGGGAAAGGGATGTGAATCTGGTCAGAAGAACTGGATTTGGGGTCATGAGGGTCATCTACATATATCAATCCTTTGGGACATATGGACTACCAGAGATTCATTAGATGCAAAGGCATCGCTTTCAAAGAAGACAAGCTGATTCAGGACTGCTTTTTTACCGTATGCAACTGGGCCATCACTGCCAGTCGAAGCGATTCATCTCTTTTCAACATCAGAAATTTTGCAGCCGAGCAACTGCTTTCTCTTTTTTCTTCTTTACGATGGATTTTGTATGTGTTTTATTAGGACTCAGCCCTATTATTGGGGGTGCCTTCTCTTTGTATTTTTCGGTGGGTTTTTCCTGGACATTTCGGTTTCCTCCAGATGTAGGTTTCTCCAGTTTTCAGGGTTTTTACATCAACCCAAGTTCCTACTTTGGTTTTCTCTGAGAAGTCCGGTTTTCCAAGAAACAATGCTTACGGTGCTAGCTAGAGTTCTTGGTTCCTCCAAGGCTCTAGGCTAGTTTTCTTTATTAATAAAAAATCAACTTTCAAAAAAAAAGAAAAAAAGAAGACGATATTAATCCATTGGCTATTACTGCTGACTAATCGATAAGCACTATATTGGTTGACAGTTCTCATTGAATATATCCATGATACCTGCTTCATCCAAAACATGGCCTGCCTAAACTAATGTGATAGATTCTGTAATCAAACGAATTGAGTCCATTTTATGTTTTCGAGCAGAAATACAATTCAAATAACTATATATTCCATTCTCGGAAAATGTCTCAGTTGTGCTCACATCAACTTATTGGGCATGCAGCATTGCAAGTACGAAGTTGCAAACATGGCAAAGAAGCTTGAGCTTCTTGAATCGTCCAAACGGTGCAATAAATTTTCTTTGAAAATTTCTATATCTAACTTAATCAAGCACTGTGTTTAGAAGATCAAATATATACATTTTGCAGACAGCTCCTAGGAGAAGGTTTGGAATCGTGTTCCACGGAAGAACTGTATCAGATTGAGCAACAGTTAGAGCAAAGCCTAAGCAACATCAGAGGGAAAAAGGTAAATCATGAATAATATATGCTTCATATATAATGAAATTAGTTGGAAAATTCATATCATGCCTAACACAACTTATGTTGAATGTGCTTTGTGTTTTCTATCAGGTTCAAGTGTTTACTGAGCAGATCAAGATACTAAAAGAGAAGGTAATAAAAGTGAACTTGCAACAATAATATATATATATATATATATATATATATATATATATAGAGAGAGAGAGAGAGAGAGAGAGAGAGAGAGAGAGAGAGAGAGCCCTTAGATCTTTTATAGAATTTTATTAGTAAGGTCCAAGGGGTATAATAGTATATAATTAATTTTCTTTAAGGCTTATGTTTGAGTGTTGGGTTGGTTGAAATCAAGCAGGATGATTTTACAACCAATTTGCGTTGCTTGATTTCAAATTGTATGGAAAGATAAACGCTTAGGGAACGTCCCCACGAAAACCAGCCAAAATATAAACAGAGATATCAGACTTGTGTTCACTTTGAAAGCTAAATGGCAGATTTTTGAGTCCTAACAAGTGCACATCCAAATAATCTCCCAATTAGGGGCCTGCAGAATTTTCTCGAAACTTAGTGAATGTAACTGAGATGAATCATGCAAATAAATTTACATATTGACATTGATTATATAATTATACATGTGCCTGGCATCAAACAGCCTATAGCTTATTTTGTTTATTAAAAGCGTTATTTCTAACTTGGAAATATATTAGAATACATTTTTTATATTTTTTATTACTTCTTACTTTCCCGAAGTTTCTCAAATTTGTCTAAATTTTTCCGAATTGACCCCTTGAAAAATTATTGTCGTACATATCTCAACTTTGTGAGTGTATCCTTCACTAAAATCATATCATGATTGATTGCGTAGAATGCTAACATCAATTTAATTATGGTTTCAGCAAAGACTTCTCAGAGAAGAAAACGCGATGTTAGAAGAGAAGGTAATATGGAAGACCAATTTGTATATATATATATATATATTATATGGGTAATGATCACCTGACTAGAGTCGCGTCACCCCGTAACTCAAGTCAGGAGATCATACATCTTTGTGGTCAATGTTGACCTCGAAGATCTAATGATCTCCTCGCATGAGTCCCACTTGACTCGAGTCGGGAGGTCATTTCCCTTATATATATATATATATATATATATATATATATATATATATATATATGGAAATCTCCTTTTGGTGCCCTAATAATATTGAGGAAAGCTAACTGAAGGTTTCAATGGTTCACTTAATTAGTGTAAGGGGCTTGGGCAACAACGGTCAACAAATCCAAGGGATGCCTCAGTCTCCGCGGATACTTCTCAACTTACTGAGGTAGAGACCGAACTGTTCATCGGAATGCCGGAGAGACTCGTAACCCGCAACTTGTTGCAAGGGTAAATTGCAACGACGACCCCAGATCGTCTATGGGAGTTGGGTTCAGATTCAAATATTATAACCTTTTTTTTCTGAACTGACTGAAGATATTATTTATGTGGGCATGCTATAAATCAAAGAGTGTATTCATAGATAAAGCTCCATAGTTGTCAATAATATCAGTTGTCCACCTATGCTACCAATGAGTGTATTCAAGAAACATTGCTAGTTTCCGGAAAAAAAATAAAAATTGCAGTTATTAATGACTTTCTGATTTTTCTCTATTTTAACTATAATATTTTGATCTATTTTAAAATGCATAGATCATATGGTAGAAGATAAGTTTTGATTTTTTTTAAAACATGTCATCTATGTAATTGGCCATTGGCACCAAACTAGTTTGTACTGTCTCTCTCTCTCTCTCTCTCCTTGCCCTTTTGCATTGAATGTGAATGAAAATATGGAAAAGGTAGCCTAGCGTTTCCTCAACTCTCAGATTTTGGTGTTAGCTTCAAGCCCGCCAGATTACCCCAAGCATAAAAAAGATATCTATATTTACAACCCGAAATTCGTAGCTCTCAACCCGGATTTCACATGCTAGATGATGGGGATTATTTTTTGTCTTAATCTTTCACACAATGAATCTTGAGATCATAGGCCTATCATCAACAATCAGATATTTTTCCATATGGCACATTTCTCGAAAAGTGATTTGAGAATCACGCTTGTATGCTATGACCATGTTCACTTTTTTAGATGTGTGTCATGTGCAAGCAATATATATCGGACTTATTGATGGTGGGCCTATGCTCTCGGGCCTCAGCTACTACTTGCCAATAATATAGAGGATCTGCATTATAATTCTGCAAAAGAAAATTATTAATTTTTTATTAATATTCAGCTACTCCAAATTCCTAGTAGTGACATTGATAAATTTTGTTAATTCTGCAAAGAAAAAAAAACACATTGATGCCCGCTTCGAGGGGAGCCACCTCCTATTCAACAGGGAATTCAAGCTCCCAAGTTGCCTTCATCCTCCCTTGCCCCTCCTACTTATTCACATTGCCCAAATGATTTTAGAAATTCAATCCTATGCACCAACTGCTTCTTAAATAAAATTCAAAATTCAAAATTATTCAAAGATCTACTGACTAGGCGGGAGTTTTGTTTTGTGGCGAAATATTTACTCGAGATACGAATATGATCATACACAACCATCGCACACACACACACAGGCCGTGTGCCTCATGGACCTTGAGATATTTCCAGACCCCTATTCTCTTAAAATTGATGCCCATCCGAGCTGAACTGAGCCCCCTATTCTCTTAAAATTGCTGCCCATCTGAGCTGAACTGAGCCCCCTATTCTCTTAAAATTGATGCCCATCCGAACTGCGCCTCCTATACGGTGAAAATTGATTC
Organism: Chloranthus sessilifolius; assembly: GCA_021018995.1. Classification (NCBI taxonomy): domain Eukaryota; kingdom Viridiplantae; phylum Streptophyta; class Magnoliopsida; order Chloranthales; family Chloranthaceae; genus Chloranthus; species Chloranthus sessilifolius. Next base: position 88,685,709 of record CM037595.1, read on the forward strand.
CCATCCAAAATGAGTCGTGCATCGGCGCATAACATGCAGGCACGCCATGTGTAAGTGGATGGGTACTTAATGCCAACCTATTTCAGTCAATCGCTACTCATACCTTCACCAAATTTGAGCAGCTATTACACCATGTGAATTGCCTAATGCCCAATTCAATAAGAAGAGAGATGACAACTATTACACCGTGCGACCTGTTTGTATATGTCAGCTTATGTAGTGAAGCTAATCATAGCCCATTAACCCAAAATAATACTTTTGGGTCTAGGGCTTCAACGACTGTGCAGGAAACTCTCACCATCACCATAGAATCAGGATAAAACATCAAGTCGTTAAAGTATATGGTCCCTCCTTTAACATGGAGCACAAATCACTCTCTATGAAATCGTTTCTTGAAGGTTTGTTGAAATTTCGAGTTAATCCATGATGTAACTAGCAATATAATAATGTAAGCTATATAAGGAAATAATCATAATCACAAAATGAGCACAAATGATTTTAACGTGAAAAATCCTTTCACAGGTAAAAATCACGGGATCCATCTCAGATCCAAGGCAATCAAACATTATGAAAAATAAATTCTTTCAGTGCATATAAATGAAATGCTCTATTATTTTGCTCACTAACAATGATCACGTCTCAAGATCGTCTCTTCACTACAAAAAAATGGACCTATGCTAACGGCTTGTAGCCGTCGGCAATTGTCGGCGTAGAGTTCTCCAGCCGTCGGTGATAATTCCGTCGGCATAGGGTAAGAGGATCCTTCGCCGACGGCTACAGCTGTCGGCATAGATTTTTTTAATTTAAAAAAATAATAATAATAATATTTTTTTTTTTAGTTTCCCAACCTACATCGACAATCGTCGGCATAAGTTTTTTTAATTTAAAAAAAATATTACTTAAATAAAATAATTAAAAAAATTTAATTATTTATTATTTAAATGTATTTACTAAATTACGGAGTCAGAACGAGTCGATTTAATCCGAGTCTTCGAGTTAATTCGACCCAACTGACTTTCGAGTCGAATCGAGTTTTTGAATTTTTAAACCATGCAAAGAACACGTACAAGCGATAAACAAGTAGTTACTTCGACATCTTACAATCACAGTCTCTATTGGGATCAGCTATAAATTCATTAGCATTAATGAAATTTTTGCACTAATTGGATTATTAATAAAATATATTGAGTAAATGTAAAAATTTTGGTGTCAACTATTGGCGCGTGGTTAAGATCATATCTTAATGTTCATGCAATTCATTGTAGTTGTGGATGATTGGGCTTGTAGCCTAACTTCAAGATGAATGATGACACAGCCTTGAGGTCTTAGGTTGAGTTCCAGCTTCAAATGTTCTTCCCTATAAAGAATTGATGCTAATCTTGGTGAGAGTGATGGAATCTAAATGGATCTGACGATCCGACCATCCAAAATTAAGCCTAAAGATCTAGGCGCATGATCAATCAAAAACAATAAATTTATAACCTATAAATATGCGCACCTTGAGCGTTAGCCATTGATGGTTGGTTGCCGATCTTCAACGATATTCTCGCGTTCAATGTCTCCTAGCACAATGGGGATGCTCTCGCCAATAGGGAGGATTGAATTACGTCGAGCTATCGTTGGGACCAGGCACCCCTTATATTTATAGCCAAAGAGTCCTATCCCATTAAGGACTGAAATTGCTAATTATAGTGTGATTAGAAATCACAATCATACTTTAACTGAAAGACTCCATAAACAGTTGCCTATTCTCTTCAAACTCACCAGAATAGCACTTGTACATATTAAGGTTGATCGTATACCATTCACTGGTCAACGGGTTTGACCATAGTGATGGCCACCGAGATAGAAACTTCTTACAGTCTCCCACTTGGCCAAACTATGTCAATAAACTCCGATTACCCAATGTTAGCTAACTTTCTTTGAATGGTAAGTCACAATCAATCTCAATCAAAGTCTTTATTATCAGTCCGGTCCAGTGAGAATTCCAACACAGAATCAATGTAGTCAATATATCATATCATCGATGTATGACCTTTCATCAGTTACTGTATTGGAAGTCATCACCGACATGGATTCCAACTAGTATGATTTCACATAGATTGTAAGTTTACATGGCGAATGGTGATTACGTATAGCGCAATCTAATATTGGTCCTACTTTATTGCCATCTACTGGCACCATATGTTCCAAGAGTTATTTGCATAAAAATGGAAAAGCAAATAAATAAATTTTATTTCTGAATCAATTAAACAAATGTATTCACTCGCATATATCCACTCTCAAAGGCTATCAAAATTATCCGTTAACCCCATGCGCGCAACATGCTCCAAAAAGAGCGTGGGAGGTAAACCTTTAGTGAGAGGGTCAGCCAACATGAGTGTCGTACTTATCTTTTCAACAGATACAATTTGATTCTGAACTTTCTCCCTGACAACAAGATATTTTATATCAATATATTTGGAACCCCCACTAATCTTGTTGTTATTGGAGATATGTCGCAATGTGAATTGTCACAAAAGATTCTCGTGGCTTTGAAATAGTATCAACAACTCGAAGCCCTGAGATAAAATTCTCAACCATACCGCCTCACATGTTGCCTCAAAACATGCAATTATTTCCATAGTGGCCGAAGTAGTCAGCGTTTGTTTAACGCTCTTCCAAGATATAGGTCCACCTGCAAGCATAAAAATATAACCCGATGTGGACCTACGAGTGTCTTGACACCCAGCATAGTCAGCATCGGAATAACCAATAACTTCAAGGTTATTCGACCTTTTGTATGTGAGCATGTGTCCTTTAGTCCCTTGTAAATAGCGAAAAACCTTCTTAGCTGCTTTCCAATGATCCAAATCAGGATTACATTGGTACACCAAGCATGCTAACTATATACGCTATATCGGGCGAGTAGACTTGTGCATACATGAGACTCCCTAACCTGCCGATGCATAGAATTGTCTCCATCTGTTTTCTCTCCGATCGATCCTCGGGACTCAAGTAGACTAAATTTATCACCCTTAATGGCCAAGAGCAATTGTGCATGTTAAACCTTTTAAGAACTTTATCAATATAAGCTCTTTGAGACAATCCCAATATGCCACGGGCTCTATCTCGATGAATCTCAATTCCTATCACGTAGGAAGCTTCACCAAGATCTTTCATATCAAAACTCTTTGATAAAAAGTTTTTTGTCTCATATAACATGCCCAAATTGCTACTCGCAAGTAAGATATCATCAACGTATAAAACAAGGATGATAAACTTACTCCCACTGATTTTAAGATATATGCATTGATCCACAGTATTTTCTTTAAAACCAAAATTTGAAATGACTTCGTGAAATTTTAAGGGTTTTATTATGTCCACATACAATCGAAGTAACTATCAATTCCACAAGGTTATAATTATAGTATGTGACGCGAAGGTTAAAATATGTCAAGGAATATAAAAATTAAAACCAATGTGATTTTATTGAGAAACAATTTGTGTCATTATGAGCCTCCGTTGGGTCGAGTCATAACACACTAGCCGCTTCCTCAATCTATATTAATGATGGTGGTACTAATTGCGTCGTTATGACCCTCCGTTGGGTCGAGTCACAACACGCGAGCAGTACCCACACACACAAAATAATGAATAGTGAAACACAGCCATCATATAACATTAAGTGATTCATCACCGCTGTAAGAATCCCTTATGTTATGCATAACGTTCACTACACATTTGCACTGGATTTGAAACACGGTCTTGGACAAAAGTAAACCTCACTATGAAAACCACGGCACTAGGAAAGGCCATCACCGTTGGGCAGAAGGATCTTTCCAAGCCATATTTTCAAATTAGGTTTGATAATATTTTAGAAGACCACAAACCGTGTTATGAGGAGGTGTCAAAAATAGACAACAAACGAGTATTATAATGTGTAAGTGCCAGCCATGGTGGTAGAGCACAACCTCCACTACCCAATTCCAATGAATGATACTTGAGCGAGAAAAAAAAAAATTACACAATTAAAAAATAGAAAAAATAACATCAGGTCATGAAAAAATCATAATATAGGGCTCATTATCAAAAAAAGACCTCAAAAACGGATTCGGAATGTCCGAGATAGTCAAAATGCATATATAATGTCCGAAAATCGGACCTGTAAATAGCCCAGAAAAGGCCCGAGAAGATTAGAAAATAGTGTCAGATAAGTGCTACTGTACCGGACCGGGTCGTGGTCCTTTGTGGCCGGGTGGGCTTCGGGCCATGTGGGCCAGGGACATGGGCCAAAAGATATGAGTGGGCCTCAGCCAGTTGGTCGGGCTGTGGGTCGGTCCATAGTCCAAAATGGGCCATGCGGGTCAATTGGGCCAAATAGGCCCATACGGGTCAATTGGGCCAAGTCGGTCGGGCCAAGTAGGCCCAAGAGTCATACCGCCAAAGTGGTCGAGCGCCAAGGTCCAAAATGGGTCGGCGGCCACAAGGGCAGTGGGCAAGTGGGTCGGCTAGGGACCCGCCCCATTCCTTTCTTCTTCTTCTTCTTCTTAAGTTTTTTTTTTTTTTTTTTTGAAGTTACACAAGTTACAATGCACCCGCATGGGGCTTGAACACACCCCTCACGGTCACCGTGGCAGAGTCGTGGCGCCCATTGGCCTTGAGTGCCACCTTTGTCGGCTGCCGTTGTAGTACCTTCCCACGGACCATGCCACAAAATCTCAAAATTCTTTTTTTTTTTTTTTTTGAAGTTACATGCTGGCGGGCTTACCATGACCAGTGGGTGACCAGCGACCGTCCGACTCCCGCCACGAAGTTGGCCGATGGGTGGTCGAGAACCCCCCACGGTCCAAAATTTTATATTTTTTTTTTTTTTTATATAAAACAGCCATTGCAAAAAAAAAAAAAAAAAATTCACTTTAAAGCTTTGACCGATCATAACGCCAATCATGGCTCTGATACCAATTGGTGGAATCTAAATGGATCTGACGATCCGACCATCCAAAATTAAGCCTAAAGATCTAGGCGCATGATCAATCAAAAACAATAAATTTATAACCTATAAATATGCGCACCTTGAGCGTTAGCCATTGATGGTTGGTTGCCGATCTTCAACGATATTCTCGCGTTCAATGTCTCCTAACACAATGGGGATGCTCTCGCCAATAGGGAGGATTGAATTACGTCGAGCTATCGTTGGGACCAGGCACCCCTTATATTTATAGCCAAAGAGTCCTATCCCATTAAGGACTGAAATTGCTAATTATAGTGTGATTAGAAATCACAATCATACTTTAACTGAAAGACTCCATAAACAGTTGCCTATTCTCTTCAAACTCACCAGAATAGCACTTGTACATATTAAGGTTGATCGTATACCATTCACTGGTCAACGGGTTTGACCATAGTGATGGCCACCGAGATAGAAACTTCTTACAGAGAGAACATCATATATTTCCAAATAGAAGACTTAGGGCACGTTTGATTTTCATTAATGACCTGATTTGCCTAGTATAACTGCCCCGTTGACACTAACGTTTTAAATAATGTATTTTCTCTGTTTTCGTAGTACACGAAGAAACAGACAAACGTGTCGCTATGTTACCGTCGTTCAAGCATGCCATTAATGCTGAGATGGATTTCAAAAAAACTGATACCCACACCAGCATTTAACTACTGCACACGATTTAATAAAAAAATCATGGTCACACCAACTAATGAAACTACAGAGAATACACTGCACAACCCAATTACTAGAAAGTAGAAACCTCAATTTTAAAATGTGTGAAATTAGTAAATAATGGTGGGCCAGTAGACCCACCGTCCCACTCATGTGTTCAGTTAACTAGTTTATTTGATGCGAAACTTTGGATTAGAAAACAATGACCTGAAAAATATAGTCTAAGTACATCAGTGACAATAACTTACATAAGCCCGTCAGTGGCTGTTACACAGTTTCCATCAATATCAACAACTGTATCTTGCCAACCGAGAAACCTTGCAGGACTTCCGCCATTATACTGAATCTTTGCAATCGGAACACAAGTCATATGTCCACAACTAAACGGGTCAAGTGATGAGATTCTATTGATACAAAACCAATTGCAATAGACTTATTTAACAGTTCCATTGGCGTTCATCCAGCTGGAATTGAAATTACGAATTCCTCAATGTTGAGGTGGGCGTTTTAACCATTTAGCCATGAGTGCGTAAAGGGGCTCCTTGTACATTATGAATACCAAATTTCAATTGAAATAAAATCTTTAGGAGGAATCAAGGAAACATGGATCGATGAAACAACATCAATTTCAACCCTGGATCTCTGAATTGAGAGAGATCAACGATTCTCGCTATTTTCTTAGATTCATGGACCAAATTCGATGTGGGATCATTTACTCACATTTTTTCCACCAAGAGCTTTTTATGAAACTCTTTGACCCCCGAATTTGGAGTATCCTACTTTAACATGATTCACAAGTTTCAACAAGCAAATCCAGGAAAAATTTAAATCTTTATAGTGCAGATCCAACGAGCAGTGAGTGTCCGAGGGGATCCGGGTGAGAAGAAGCGTCTACCTGGGTGATATACTAGCATTATCAAATTTCTTTTGCTTTGATTATCTCGTTGATTTTGTTTCGGGTCCCAGTCGAGGGCGAACTTGATGTATCACTAGTTTATTTGATGCTAAAGTTCAGATTAGATGCTGGTTTATCAAGCACGGAACTTTTTTAGGTCATTTTCTTTCTAATCTGAAATTTAGCATCAAATAAACTAGTGACACACCAATGGTTTGAGATTTCAATGGGTAGGGAACTGGTCCAAGTTCAGGACACAGATCTTACCCATTTACAAATTGGATCAGGTCCAAACAAAAAATTTAGGACTCTGGGAACTTACCCATTTACAAATTGGATCAAGCAATGAACTTTTTTTTGTAGTGTGCACACAAAAGTATGCCAGAAATTGCGGAAGAAACCTACAACAAGAAGGAAAGAAATGAAGTCAACTGCAAATGATATATTACTAGGCATCACAGGTACAAGCAAAGACCTTTATTTCATGAGCTCCTTTAGTCCCAAGCCTCTGCTCTACATTGCACAACAATTTGCATATGAGATCTTTAGCTTCAAAGGACAGCTTTGCTTCTTCGGGAAATTTCAGGTGAGTTCTCCAATTCACAATCTGCATGAAATAAGCAGATTAAATAATCAAGAAGGAGTTATCCAATAGAAGTTGAGTATAACTAACTTCTCATATTAGTCACAGAAGATAAACAATCTTATACCAATAAAAATAAAATATCTAACCGTGGACTCAGACAAGTGCATCTGTATTTTAGATTCCATTTCTTGATAATCAAGTCGACTTGAATGAAGTTTTAAATTTAATCGTGAAACTTCCTACTTAGAATTTGATTATACCTTTCTGCAGGTTGACATTGGTTCTTCAGAGTAAAATGGTGGAAAACCCACAAGCATCTTATACATAATTGCTCCAAGTGACCACCTTTGAAAAAAAGCAAGATTAGGGTACAGATATAATTGCCAGTGATCAAAGAAGTATACTAATAACTACAAAGAAAAAAGAAAAAAGAAATCATCCAAAAAAATTTGCATGATGAGCAACTCAAAGAATGAATAGACCAAGTTCATACAATTTAGTATTCCAGCCTGTTAGATAAAATTAGTAATAGAAATCCAAAAGTGATGAAATGGGTAAGAGAATTGGACCCGAGGCACGTAATCGTTGTTTTTAAAATGCTATTCGCTCCCTACTCGAATAAATTCTCGAGTTTGCAAAAGGGTTCCAACGAGACGTTTCCAGGATACAACGAGCCCAATCTCTTGGATGCAATCCTTTACTTTGCAACAATAGAGGATCGCCCTAGAAAACTCAATCTGATGAAGTACCACCAAAAGAAGAAAGCAAGAGAAAATTCTCAGGTTTATGCAAGGATTCCTATAGATTTTAGAGTCTCTGAATCTGTGTCCTAAGGCCTCCTTATATAGAATTTTCAATATAACTGTTGGACCAACAGTCATATTTTGGATGACTCAGATCTTTCAAAGATCTCAACTGCTACATCTAACGGCCGCATGAAAGGTTGTAACTTTTCGAATTCAAATTCGAACGGTTGCACACCTTTATAAGCGGTTATGAAACTGTTGGATCCAACGGTCAACATTTGACCAATCCGTTTGGCCCAATAGAACCGAATTGACCCACTGATTAGTGGCCTATTAGTTCCGACCCGGCCCATAAATAATTTGACCGTTGGATCTACCTGGTCAAAAAATCAAACATTTCCTTGCGACGATGTGCACGTGTGAAGTGCAAAGTGTGTGCGTGCCTAAAGCGCCAATGTGTTTAAACGTCAATCGTCGCGCACGCTCGTCGCTAGGCACACTTTTCTCTTCTTATTGTCAAACAATAATAGAAGGTGAAAGGTTCTATATATAGCCTAGGCATTTTTTACTTTTACCAATGTGGGACTATTTATTTGCATATAAAACTTGAGAATATCTATTGCCTAAAACCCAATTCAAAACTAAGAAATCAAAATAAAGTTTTATTTTCTTTAAATTATTAAAATATTTATTATATTAATAATAAATATAACAATCCCCCACAAATTTCAAATAAAATAAAGACACTGGTACCGAAAATATGTGCATACCATGAAAGGTACCTTTTGAGTTTGAACCTTCACTTAGTATAAACTTATCAAAGTCTTATCAGGGTGCACAGAGACCATAGCCTTGAACTGAGGACCCTATATGATATGACCGGATAAATAACACACATATATTTTCTTAAGATCGAGTTTTCTATAACGCTAGCACTATTATGGCCTTGTGCTTATACCCTGATTTCATGAATATTTTTTTTGAGAAAAATCATAATCTCATAGGAAGCGACCGCACCTCCATATTCACATAGGTAAGTATGTCGAACGTGTTTCTGTAATCAAACACATTAATATAAAATGTTACAAACTTATTAAGAGTAAATACTCATCCTTCTCTTTTTCATTACAGATTCCAAGCACTTGACACTTGTCTTGGGATGGACATTTTAACTAAATTAAAGTGCTTCTAATCATCACTCTCATGTCGTACTCTTTCATTGAACTTAAGGATTTATTGTATAAATATTAAGTTAAATTTCTGACATAGGTGATCAACTATATGGTTTTAGTCCTATCCCGATAGATATTTTTTTTACCAATTCTCTAGAAAGTCCTTTGGTAAATGGATCAGCCAAATTATTGTTGGTCTGAATTGAGTCTATCCCAATTACTCCATCCTTGAGTAATTCTTGAACATAACGGTGTCGTAGACCAATATGTCTATTCTTATCATTATAAACTTTATTGTAAGTTTTTGCTCTCGTGGCCTCACTATCACAATTTATTGTAATAGGTGACATAGACATTGGCCACAAAAGAATTTTCAAGAGTAAATTTTGAAGTCATTCCGCCTCTTTGTTACATGTCGTTAAGGCAATAAACTCAGATTTCATTATGGAATGAGTAATACATGTTTGCTTTTTAGATCCCCATGAGATCGCAGCACCACCGAGAGTGAATACCCATCCACTTGTTGCTTTGGATTCATCTGAATCTGAATTCCAACTTGCATCACTGAATCCTTCTAAAATATTAGGAAAATCAAAATAATGTAATCCATAATGTACACTTTCTTTTAAATATCTAAATACACGAGATATTGCATTCAATGATCATGACATGGATTACTAGTATATTTACTTAATTTTTCAACTACATATGCTAAGTCAGGTCTAGTACAGTGCATTGCATACATCAAACTATCGATTACTCTAGCATATTCTAACTGATTTACAGATCTACCTTTATTATAATAAATAAGTTTGATGCTAGGATTATATGGTGTAGATGCAGGTTTACCATCTAAATGATTATATTTCTTGAGAATTTTTTCTATGTAATGAGACTGGGTTAAAGTAAGCTCATTATCATTTCTTACTATTTTGATTCCTAGGATAATATTAGCATTATCCATATTTTTTATATCAAAATTGGAAGAGAGAAAAGATTTAGCATCTATTATACTATCTAAATCAGTACAAAATATAAGCATATCATCTACATATAAATATATGATAACTCTCTTATTTACAAAAAATTTATTATAAACACATTTATCAGATTCATTAATTTTGAAATCATTAAAAACAATAACACTTTCAAATTTTTCATGCCATTATTTAGAAGCTTGTTTTAAACCATAAAGAGATTTAATTAATTTACAAACGTTATGCTCATGTCCGGTCATTACAAAACCTTCAGGTTGCTCCATATAAACTTCTTCTAATTCATCATTTAAGAATGCAGTTTTTACATCCATTTGATAAATTTGTAAATGATAAATAGAAGCAAGTGCTATTAAGATCCTAATAGTTAAAATTCTGGCTATCGGTGCATAAGTATCAAAAAAGTCAATACCTTCCTTTTGTCTAAATCCTTTTGCCACCAATCGGGCCTTAAACTTATCTATATATAGTTCCATCAACTTTAAATTTTCGTTTAAAAATCCATTTATAACCTATAGGTTTAGATCCTTCAAGAAGATCAACTAGTTTTCATGTTTTATTACCCATTATAGATTCTATTTCATCATTTATTGCTTCCTTCCAAAAAGAAAAATCTTACAATTTCATAGCCTCATTAAATGTTAATGGATCATTTTCGATATGAAAAAAAAATATAGTTTCCTTTATTGGTTCTGATCTTGTTCCCTCTACTACAAACATATAAAAATCTGAATCAAAAGATTTTTCTTTTCGCACTCGTTTGCTTTTTCTGAGATCCGTGTTTTCTATATTTTCAGAATTTATAATTAATTTTTCTTTATCAGAATTTTTATTAATTCTAGGAATAGAAGAAATATAATGTTTATAAAATTCAGCATCTCTAGATTCAATTATATTATTTTGATCAATTACACCCTTAGATTCTATTATAAAAAATCTGAAGGTTTTACTAGTTAATGAGTATCCAATAAATACGCATTCAATGGCTCTATTACCTAATTTTGGTATTTTAAGATCTGATAATCTAACCAGTGCTCTACACCCCTACACTTTAAGATATTTAAGATTTGGTTTCCTTTTCTTTCATAACTCATAGGGAGTTATACTAGAACTCTTTTGTGACACTCTATTTAAAAGATGGCAAGCAGTGAGAAGTGCTTCACCCCATAAATTTAAATTTAAATCGGAGTTTAAAAGCATAGCATTTACCATTTCTATTAAAGTATGATTTTTTCTTTTAGCTGTACCATTTTATTGAGGAGTGTAAGGTGCAGTCGTAAGATGTACGACCCCCACATTTTCACAAAATTCACTAAAATCATTCGAAGTATATTCTCCTCCTCTGTCAGATTTTAAAGTTTTAATTTTAAAATTTAATTGATTTTCAACTTCTTCTTTATAAGCTTAAAATTTTTCTAAAGCTTCATCTTTATATTTTAACAAATAAATATAAGTATATTTTGAATAGTCATCAATAAATGTTATAAAATATCTTTTTCCTCCTCTAGTTAAAATACTATTTAAATCACAAATATCAGAATGAATGAGTTCTAAAATCTGAGATTTTCTTTTTATTTTATTGAAAGGTTTTCTAGTGATTTTAGTTTGAACACAAATTCTATATTTTTCATGAATATTTTTCTCGCATCTAAGAATTAATCCTAATTCGATCATAGAATTTAAATGATTAACATTCACATACCCTAATCTATCATGCCATAATGAAAGAGAATCAACAATATAAACAGAAGAAGGTATTTCATTGATTACATTCAATTTGAACATCCCATTATAGATATATCCTTTCCCCACAAATACACCACCCTTGGTGATTACAACTTTATCCGATTCAAAAACTAACTTGAAACCATGTTTATTGAGTAAACTGGTCGAAATCAGATTCTTACGAATCTCATGAACATACAGTACATCGGCCAAAGTAAGGGTCTTATCAGAGGTCAATTTGAGATTGATTTTCCCTGAACCCTTGACCTTTGCAGTTGAAGCGTTCCCCATGAAGAGCTCCTGTCCGTTTGTGTCCTCCACATAGTTGGCGAAGAAAAATCAACAGTTACAAACATGCCTAGTGGCACCAGAATCGATCCACCAGTCTTTTTCGCTTCCAACCATACTGATTTCAGAAATCATGGCTACAAACTTTTCTTCAGTCACATTCGCTTGAGATTCTTTCTCCCTTTTCAGAAGTCTGCAATCCTTTTTAAAGTGACCGGGTTTACCACAGTGATAACAACTGCCCTTTTTCTTCTGGCCCTGATGACCTTGCCTCTTATTTTTCTTATTAGCCTTATCAAAATTGAAGTTGCCTTTCCGCTTTTCATGTGATTTGGACATACCAACCTCCACCATATGAGCCTTTGAAGTTAATTGAGATTGCTCATCTTTCTTGTCGCGAACTCGAAGTTTATCTTCGACTCGAAGATGGTGGCACAACTCTTTAAACGAAAGTTCTTTCTTTTTATGTTTGAGAGTATTTTTGCAGTTGTAACGACCCCGAAAATTAGAACACGAGCCTGACTGCTTTGATTCGCGTGCCCGGCACAGAAACCAAGGTTGATTCAAAAACTTTAGGGTTATATTAGTTTAAATAATGTGGCACTGTGGTGAGATGAGAACACGTGTGAAATTTCATCTAGATCCTAGATGTGTAGAGGGTAGGAGGAACACGTTGCGCAGAAGCAACTGTGTTCATGCTTCACGCCGGAACAGGCACCAAGGGCAAAACAGGAATTCTGTTTTTAGGGGATAGCTTATAGAAGAAGGAAGGGAGACAAAGGAGAGAGATCTTCATTCCCTCTTCTCCTTCATCCTCTTGCCCTAACTGGTCCATTAACTGAAGATCTGTGCTAAGAGAGTTTCCAAGAGGATTCTTGAGAGAGAAGAATAGGGTTAGGAGAGAAGATGAGGATTTATAAGCTAGAGTAGCTAGACCAAGGTGATTGAGTTACAGGGTTTGAGATTGGTGTGAGACCTTGATCCGTCGAACGAGTGAAGAGCTTCATCGGGATCCGGATCGAGGAAGAGCTCAGATCTAGGTTTGAAACCCTCTTTTGGTCATTGCCGGAACCCCAAGAAACCCACAAACAAGGTGAGTTGTGTGTGTTAAATAGGGTTAAATGAATAGCTTAAAGTGTGTATTTATGAGGTATTAATGGTGATTGAACAACCATTACAGGAGGGAGATCAAAAATGGATGGGAGGTGAACTCCATTAATGGCGACTTTTTTTTATCGATCACCAAAGGGTGGTGATCGATCTCTGAAGGTTGGTGATCGATCACCAAGGACTGGTGATCGATCAATCTGTATAAGCCAGAAGCTGGGAAGTTCTTGCCCGAGTGGGTGATCGATCACCAAGGTGGTGATCGATCTACAAGGGAGTGGTGATCGATCACCAAGGTGGTGATCGATCTACAATGAAGTGATCGATCACCAAGGTGGTGATCGATCAATCTATAAGGAATTGATGTGGGACGGAGGGAAGTTTTGAAATTGCATTGGTGATCGATCACCAAGGTGGTGATCGATCTCTGAGGAGGTTGTTGATCGATCACCAAGGTGGTGATCGATCTACAGGAGGGTTGGTGATCGATCACCAAGGTGGTGATCGATCTACAGTGGGTGGTGATCGATCTACAGTGGGTGGTGATCGATCACTCACCTATTTTACTGTCTTGACTTCATAGCGTGACACCGGATATTGTCTTGGGTCGGTTCTCTGACGTTCCTAACACTTAATGTCGTGCATATGGTATAGGATAAACCGACACGTCGTAAAAGCTTTGGATTTGCCTAGAAGATAAGCGGTCGAGGTAGGGGAAAATTTAACTTAAAGTGCATCTAAATTTAATTGCATGATATCTTAACATTGTATGCTATCTCTGATTTTCGAAAATATGCCTGCATATACATGAAACTCTGATTCCCGTATTCTGATATCTGTTTCTGTTCCGTGCATATGCTCTGATAATCTAATTCATGAGGTAATAAGTATGTATTTGATTTGAGGTTTAATATTCGAGACGATCCCCACCGACTCGGCGGTATATCCGTTCTTGCACAATGTGCGATTGCTTGAAAATCCTCGGCAAATTGCACTCCATGTGGGGCATTGTTGCATTCACAAAATTGTTCATTGAGCGGACGATTGGTTGGGGTTTCCTATCGGCACAAATCGCTACCACGTGATATATATATATACAGGAGTTACTTAAGTTAGAGATATGCATGATTTAAGTCATTTAAATATAATAAGCATAGCATTTTCGGATCTCGAAGTTACATTTGCTATTACCAGTTATGCATTCTGATCTCCTGCATGTTTGAGCATCAATCCATACTCTGTTCAGTTTTGTTTCACTTATCGATTTAAGATATGTTCTGCAATCATGTTTAATAATTTAGATGTAAATTAATCGAACTTCTTCTACTGAGCTAGGATGTAGCTCACCACCTTTCTCAAATCTTTTTAGGTTACGAGGCTGCGATTGACGCAAAGTGACCCGGATTATCGGTAGGATCCCGAGGCCGAAGGGCGAGACGAGCAGACGCCGGGCGAGTTATATCCGTAGCCTGGGTATTGATGCCCGACATTTTGTACTTTTGATCTTTTGGATTACTGTGTGCCTGGTGGCCACCTTTGTATAAACAAATGTAGTTCTACATTTATTTATTTTATGTTAGTCCACATTCCATTTCGGAACCACTATCGGGAACCATTGTTTGGGTGATGTACGTCCATCACCGATGGTTCTTCTTGGTTCCTTTTTGGGAATGTGCATGTTTTTCTTTACATTTAAATATTGTTGACGTGTATTTAGCGTAGAAATTGCTTGACTCAGACTACCGCTGCTCGGATGTGTCCACCTAGCTTCCGCTGTATGCGCGGACACGTGTGATCGATCCTGGATCATCTAGAGTATGATCCTAGCAGTGCAGAGTTTCGGAAGCGAAATCCGGATACGATTAATTATCAGAGCCAAGACTTTAGGTTGAACTGTGGGTTCATAACGGGTTGTTTTCACAATCTATGTACTGATCAATGTTGTTGTTTTTACAATGACAGACCAGTATGGGCCCTAAGTTCAGAGGAGGGCGTAGTGGAGGTAGAGCAGGACAGAGAGAGATTCCCCTGAGGGATGTGCCAGAGGTCACGTCGCGGGTTTAGAGTTTCTCTCACCAAATGTGGTTCGGTGGGACCAAGAGGAGGAAGAAGAAGAAATGAGGAGAGGATGGGCGGTGTTGGAAGCATTAGCTACCAACGTCGCTCAACAACAATTGCGTTGGCTCAGCGAACTAGACCACCCCATCGACCTAGTGGGTTTGCGGAGTTTAGGAGAATGAGACCTCCTAACTTCGGGTCAAACGGATCCCATAGAGGCGGAAGGATGGATTGCAGAGATGGAAAAGCCCTTCGAGGTACTACAATGGAGTGGTGAGGAGAAAGTGCGGTGGGCCACTCTCAAACTTGATGGTGATGGCGGACCATGGTGGAAGGCGGTGTCACAAAATCGACAAAGAGAATTGCCTCACACTCCTTGGACATGGGAGGAGTTCACGGAGGTGTTTTACCACAAATACTTCCCGAAAATTGTGAGGCACCAATGGGAAGTGAAATTCATAGAGTTGAAGCAAGGCGCCATGTCGGTGAGAGACTATGGGCAGAGTTTGACAGGTTGGCTAGGTTTGTTCCTCAGCATGTAGCCGAATTGATGAGAGCCGGAAATTTCAACTTGGCCTTAGACAGAATCTACAAAAAGCGTCGCCATGTGGGAAATGGAGACGATGAGGAGTCATGGCCAAGGCTCTCATAGCCAAGAGGAGAATCAAAAGCTTTTCTTGGAGAGACAAGCAGGCGAGAGAGAGACCGTTTCAAGGGCAATCTCAGGACACAGAACAAAACAAGAGGGCTAGGTTTTCTAGACCTCCGAGATACCCTACACACTCTCGACTGGCGATATCTTCGGGTCCTAGTTCCTACCAGAGGGCGGCAGCACCTATGTCTTCTAGATCATTCAGACCAGCTGGATCTTCTGGTAGCGGGGCCTCAGTGACACAGGGACCTTCAAGGATCTCATCCTTTACTCCGGCCGTGGTTTGTGCAAAGTGTGGGAAACCACACAAGACGGAGGATTGTAGGAGAGATACCGGGGCATGTTTCAGGTGTGGCAAGATGGGCCACTTGGTTAGGAATTGCCCTGAGGAGAGCAAGGAGCGGTCAGGATCGGTATCAACACAGAGATCATCTCGACCAATAGTCCACGGTCGAGCTTATGCCGTCACCGCGACCGATGCTCTGACATCGAATGATGTCATCCAAGGTATGGATTGAAATTCAATAAATGTGGTTTATTGATATAATGAATTAAGAATTTTGAAAAAATATAGAAATTGTTGAATAACTATGATGTAAATAATATATGTATGCATGCATATTTTTAAACGTTTGAAGTAACCTTGGACTTGGCGTATAGGTGAACTCAATTTGTGTAGGAGTTGCGACATTTGCTTTCACAGTGCACGAGCCTTGATAGATCCAGGCTCTACGCACTCCTTTATACGACCTCAATTTACTAAGAAATTGGGTGCCACTCCAGAACAATTAGACTTTATTTTGGCGGTGTCAGTTCCCACGGGTGATACTGTGAACGCACTCACCGTGTGCAAGTCAGTGATAGTGGCAATGGAAGAACACGAGACACAGGCAGATTTGATTCTGTTAGATATGAAGGGATTTGACGTCATTATGGGAATGGACTGGCTATCCGCATACCGCGCAAGTGTGGATTGCCTTCGGAAGATAGTGGTTTTTCGTCCACCTAAGCGACGGTCATTTAGATTCCTTGGGGAAAAATCTAAGGTGGCCCCGTTGATATCCGCGATTCGGGCGGAAAAGATGATGAAGAATGGTTGCAGCGGATATGTGGCTTTTCTACAAGAACAACGGGAAGAAACAAATGTGCTATCCGAAATTCTTGTCGTGTGTGAGTGTCCCGATGTATTTCCGGAAGAATTGCCTGGATTACCACCAGTTAGAGAGGTTGAGTTTGCAATTAATTTAGCTCCAGGCACAGAACCAGTATCTAAGGCTCCGTATCGGATGGCTCCAACAGAATTGCAAGAGTTGAAGGAACAACTGCAAGAACTGCTTGACAAGGGGTTTATTCGGCCAAGTGTGTCTCCTTGGGGAGCACCGGTGTTGTTTGTCAGGAAGAAAGACGGTTCAATGCGCTTATGCATTGATTATCGGCAATTGAATAAGTTGACGATTAAGAATCGTTACCCGCTTCCTAGGATCGATGATCTATTCGATCAATTACAAGGAGCGAGGTTCTTTACGAAGATTGACTTGAGATCAGGTTACCATCAATTACGGGTCAAGACTGAAGATGTGGAGAAGACAGCGTTCAGAACCAGATATGGGCACTATGAGTTCTTAGTTATGCCATTTGGATTGTGACGCACCCGCATCATTTATGGACCTGATGAATCGTATATTTAAACCACACTTGGACAAGTCGGTGGTTGTTTTCGTAGACGACATTCTTGTCTATTCCAAGACAAAGGAGGAACACGAAGAACATCTACATGTGGTTTTGCGGACCCTTAGAGAACACAAATTATCATAAAGCTCGGCAAGTCGAGTTTTGGTTGAACCAAGTGAGTTTCTTAGGCCATATCGTCTCCATAAAGGGTATAACGGTAGATCCCACAAAGATCGGCGGTTGTGAATTGGGAACGACCTAAGACAAAGGTGAGAGGTCCGTAGTTTTCTTGGTTTGGCAGGGTACTACAGGAGATTTGTAGAAGGATTCTCTAAACTATCGAGTCCGCTTACTCAGCTCACAAAGAAAAGTGCTAAGGTTGATTGGGCGGAACAATGTGAGAAGAGTTTCGAGAATTGAAGGCGACTAACTTCTGACACCATTACTAGCTATACCTTCCGGCGGAGGAGGCTTTGCTATCTCTGACGCATCGTATAGTGGGTTAGGTTGTGTCCTCAACCAGCATAAGAAGGTTATCGCATATGGCTCTAGACAACTGAAGGAACATGAGAAGAATTACCCGACTCATGACTTGGAGTTAGCAGCGGTGATCTTTGCTCTGAAAATTTGGAGGCACTACTTATACGGTGAGACATTTGACATCTACACCGACCACAAAAGCCTGAAGTACTTGTTTACACAAAGGACTTGAACATGACAATGTAGGATGGATGGAGTTCTTAAAAGACTACGATTGTTCCATCCAGTACCACCCTGGAAAAGCCAATGTGGTGGCGGATGCTCTGAGCAGGAAGTCTTCAGCTCAATTGGCACATTTGATCACCAGAGTGCAAAGGTGGCATTTATTGGAAGACCTGGCCTTATGTGATACGTTGATTGATGTTAAGGGTTCAGGTACTTTCATGGCCACCATTGTGATACGGCCCACCTTGTTTGACAATATACGTAAACTCCAAATGGTCGATGACGAACTCATAACGATTAGAAGAGATGTGATCAATGGGATAAGGCGATTTTTCTATTAAGGATGATGGTACCTTGCTATTTCGAGATCGGACATGCATCTGGATACAAAAGATCTAAAGGACACAATTTTGGAAGAAGCGCATAAATCTCATTATGCTATACATCCGGGTAAGATGTACCAAGATCTCAAACGAAGTTTTTGGTGGAAGGATTAAAGAAGGATGTGGCGGTATGTTTCTCGGTGTTTGTGCACGGACAAGTGAAAGTAGATCATCGGAATCCGGCGGGTTTGTTACAACCCTTGCGATTGCAGTGGAAATGGGAAGCCATTTCTATGGACTTTATTCTTGGATTACCGAGTACCGAGAAAGAACAATGCAATTTGGGTTATTGTTGACGTTTGTGAAATCCGCACATTTTACGCCGTGTCGGACTACAATTACGCCAACAAACTAAGCCGAGTTATATTTGAAAGAAATAGTTCGATTACATGGCATACTGTCGATCGTGTGTGATAGAGATCCTCGTATCGTCGCGATTTTGGCGGCAGTTCCAAAAACATGGGTACAAAATTAGAGTTATTTCGGCGTTTCTTCCTCGAACCGGATGGGCGGTGGCGGAGAGTGAACCAGATCATAGAGGATATGTTGCGAGCATGTATGTTAGACTTTCATGGCTCATGGGATCAAGCACTTACCTCGATCGAAGTTCGCGACAATAACTATCGATCGAGCATTGGGATGGCACCTTATGAAGCCTTATATGGACGTCGATGCAAATCTCCATTGAAGCGGGAAGAAATCGAGAAGCTTGTCTTGGGACCGAAATGGTGGATAGTACCCTGAAAGCGGTTAGAAATGTCGTGAAAGGTTGAAAATGGCTCAAAGTCGCCAAAAGAGCTATGCCGATCTTCACCGAACACAAGTGGAATTTCAGGTATAATAAATTACATTAATGATATATGACCATGGTTAAAATCAAACTACGAAAGAATTGACCCTCGTTTATAGGTTGGAGACAAGGTGTTTGTGAAAATTTCGCCGACCAAGGGCGTCATGCGTTTTGGGAAACGCGGAAAGCTAAGTCCTCGGTACATTGGACCATTTGAAGTACTTGGACGAGTTGGCGAGGTAGCATATCGGATCGCCTTACCACCGCAGTTAGCAAGCATGCATAACGTATTCCACGTATCCATGCTACGCCATTACGTACGCGATCCGACTCACGTCTTAGATTTCCAACCGATAGAGCTTCAGGAGGATATGACGACGATTGAGGAACCGATTGCTATTTTGGATCGTCGACATCAAGTCCTGCGGACTAAATTAATCCCGCTGGTACTAGTCAAGTGGAGAAATCATTCAGACGCCGAAGCTACTTGGGAGAGAGCAACCGAAATCCGTGAACAGTATCCGCATCTGTTCACTTGATAAGAAAGGTAAGCCTCTATACTTCGTCTAATTCGAATTGCCATAGAGTGATGTGTGAGCATGCACTTGATGAATTTCTCTTTTGGGAAGCGCTACGTATAGCGTGTATGAATCGGTAGTCTCAAAATCTGGACCGTCAATATTAAGGAGACTGATCAGATGAAATGTGGTGATCCTGGCATCAGTGATCGATCTACACGAGCTGGTGATCGATCACCAATGAGCCGTGATCGATCTACACCAAGTGGTGATCGATCACCAATGGCCCGTGATCGATCTACACCAAGGTGGTGATCGATCTACAAGGGACCCCGTGATCGATCTACACAACTTGGTGATCGATCAATGACTCTGTTGGGACTTGAAGATTCCCGTGATCGATCACCAATGGCCCGTGATCGATCACCAATGGCGTTAAGTTAAAAGGGGGAGTTGAAAGGTCATTTGCCACATCACAACCGCAAGAGACGAAAGGGCTTGCGGTTTCGACCTTCCCCAACCATTTTTACTATTCTCCGGCTATTTAGATTCGTTCTCGGCTCGATTTGAGTGTGCGTCGCCTCATTCACCGGTAAATCTTCCATTTCCTTGTTCTTGATTCCTTTCTTCGCATTTTAACCCAAATCTATACCATGGGACCCGCATCGAAGAATCCTTCGCGTAAGGTACCCACATCCCGGGCTCGTACTCCGGGACCGCCTTCTATTCCAAATCCCCCGCCCTGCATGCCACCCATGGCACCCGCTTCGAACTCTACCCCACCCGTTCCCGCATCCCGTGAAGTCCCCAAAACGTGGTGGGCTTCTAAAACCTTCTTACACGAATACGTTTTTGCGTCCTCACTCTATGAGGACCGACCAAATGGTTTGGGCCAAGGGTTACATACAAAAGCTAGGGCTTAAACCCTTGCTCGCCCTTCCATGACCATTATTGCCCACGTATTGTGCGGCTTTTCTTTCAAAACCTCAAATGGGGTGATAGTCGCCATCGACTCGTCACAACCATCGATGGCCTTGAGTATAAATTTAACCAATTCCATGTCGTGGCGGCACTTCAATGCCCGTCACGTACATCGGAACCGATGGCCTCGAGCCTCCGTGCGTCAAGGAGGTACCCTATGCGATGTGGTCACCAAGATGACCCAAGGCCAACACGGTGGGGCCAAGCCATTTCTGGGGCCCAACTACGGCGAGTTGTGGATGCTTGATACCTACATCAAGTGTGCCCACAACCCTTTCCAGCACAAGTCCTCACGGACTGGAGTAGTGCAACAGGCACTATTCTCCGCCTATGAGAACCGTTGGTTCTCTATGGCAGATCTGGTCATTGATGGCATCATAAACGCCAATGACACGATGTCCGAAGGGAGATCCGGAGGCGAAGAAGCGATTCCCTATGCGCCTCGTCACCAAGCTCGTGAAGCGTATGCTACCCTGCCGAGGCCCTACGTCTTGGCTCCCCCGAGCCCGTTTGGAAAACAACACTAGGGTCTTTCACGAAAGGCGGGCGAAAAACTACAACTTGTTGGTTAAGCGTCTTCGAGGAGGAGGAGGGCGTGTGGAGCCGTTCCGTCTTTGTAGAAGAGGGTTCGATCCACGATGTGCCCGCGACCACGGAGGCGAGCCACCACAGACCCACCGGCCGAGCCATCTGCCCGACCAGCCCTGTTCCACCCGCGATCGTTCGTCACGCCCCACCCCTCCCCACCGTCTTCCTCCGGCGATGTCACCGCGATGCTTGGCGAGTTGGTGGAGAGCAACGCGCATCCATGAGAGGAAATTTGGATGGCGTGGCGTTCGAGCAGATGCATCGTCGTCTGGACTATCATGAGCTAGTCATGTAGCACCTTTATGCCACGACATCCACGCCGATGATCGCGCCGCCCTTTGCAGGTGGATCCACGCGACTATCATTCACCACCGTCGCGTCCCAGCAGACCGACGCCTGATGACGCCGGCCCATCCGATGCCCCCACAGGTACTACATTACTACTATAGCTTATTAGCCATTTATATGTGTACATCTCTCTATTTATATTCCATTGCATATAGCATATATTATGTCAATACTTTAATTATTCTTGCCTGATGTATATAAACTCCGTAAGTGTTTTAATTTCCCTGCATGACACATAGACCAATTATTCTGTATTAGTTAGCACGTAACCTTTAGAACTACAAAATCCCTGAATACACCCCTTTGACATTTTAGGGCGAAAATTCCTAAGAGGATAATGTAACGACCGAAAATTAGAACACGAACTTGCTTTGATTACTTTGCACACGAAAACCAAGGTTGATTCAAAAACTTTAGGGTTATATTAGTTTAAATAATGTGGCACTGTGGTGAGATGAGAACACGTGTGAAATTTCATCTAGATCCTAGATGTGTAGAGGGTAGGAGGAACACGTTGCGCAGAAGCAACTGTGTTCATGCTTCACGCCGGAACAGGCACCAAGGGCAAAACAGGAATTCTGTTTTTAGGGGATAGCTTATAGAAGAAGGAAGGGAGACAAAGGAGAGATCTTCATTCCTCTTCTCCTTCATCCTCTTGCCCTAAGCGGTCCATTCGAAGATCTGCTAAGAGAGTTTCCAAGAGGATTCTTGAGAGAGAAGAATAGGGTTAGCAAGAGAGAAGATGAGGATTTATAAGCTAGAGTAGCTAGACCAAGGTGATTGAGTTACAGGATTTGAGATTGGTGTGAGACCTTGATCCGTCGAACCGGTGAAGAGCTTCTCGCGGATCCGGATCGAGGAAGAGCTCAGATCTAGGTTTGAAACCCTCTTTTCGTCATTGCAACCCCAAGAAACCCACAAACAAGGTGAGTTGTGTGTGTTAAATAGGGTTAAATGAATAGCTTAAAGTGTGTATTTATGAGGTATTAATGGTGATTGAACAACCATTACAGGAGGGAGATCAAAAATGGATGGGAGGTGAACTCCATTAATGAATGACTTTCGTTCATTGGTGATCGATCACCAAAGGGTGGTGATCGATCATCGAAGTGATCGATCACCAAGGACCGTGATCGATCAATCATATAAGCCGGTAGGAAGTTCTTGCGCGAGTGGGTGATCGATCACCAAGGTGGTGATCGATCTACAAGGGAGTGGTGATCGATCACCAAGGTGGTGATCGATCTACAATGAGGTTGGTGATCGATCACCAAGGTGGTGATCGATCAATCTGTATAAGGAATTGATGTGGACAGAGGGGGGAAGTTTTTGAAATTGCATTGGTGATCGATCACCAAGGTGGTGATCGATCTACAGGAGGGTTGTTGATCGATCACCAAGGTGGTGATCGATCTACAGGAGGGTTGGTGATCGATCACCAAGGTGGTGATCGATCTACAGTGGGTGGTGATCGATCTACAGTGGGTGGTGATCGATCACTCACCCCTGTTTTTGCCTGTCTTGACTTCATGACGTAGACACCCCGGATATTGTGCCGGGTCGTTCTCTGACGTTCCTAACACTTAATGTACTGTGCATATGGTATAGGATAAACCCTGACACGTCGTAAAAGCTTTGGATTTGCCTAGAAGATAAACTGATCTGAGGTAGGGGAAAATTTAACTTAAAGTGCATCTAAATTTAATTGCATGATATCTTAACATTGTATGCTATCTCTGATTTTCGAAAACATGCATATACATGAAACTACGATTCCGTGATTACGATATACATTTACATTCGTGCATATGCTCACGATAATCTGCGATAATCTAATTCATGAGGTAATAAGTATGTATTTGATTTGAGGTTTAATATTCGACGATCCCCATACTCGGCGGTATATCCGTTCTTGCACAATGTGCGATTGCTTGAAAATCCTCGGCAAAATTGCACTCCATGTGTGGGGCATTGTTGCATTCTCGCAAAATTGTTCATTGAGCGACGATTGGTTGGGGTTTCCTATCGGCACCGTCGCTACCACGTGATATATATATATACGGGAGTTACTTAAGTTAGAGATATGCATGATTTAAGTCATTTAAATATAATAAGCATAGCATTTTGCGATTCAAGTTACATTTGCTATTACCGCTATGCATTACGATCTCCTGCATGTTTGAGCATCAATCCATACTACACTGAGTTTTGTTTCACTTATCGATTTAAGATATGTTCGCAATCATGTTTAATAATTTAGATGTAAATTAATCGAACTTCTTCTCTTGAGCTAGGATGTAGCTCACCACCTTTCTGAAATCTTTTTTTAGGTTACGAGGCTGCGATTGACGCAAAGTGACCGGATTATCGGTAGGATCCGGCGAGGCGAGGGCGGAAGACGAGGAGGCAGACCAGTGACGAGTTATATCCGTAACTTTGGTATTGATGCATTTTGTACTTTTGATCTTTTGGATTCTTGTGTGCCTTTGTATAAACAAATGTAGTTCTACATTTATTTATTTTATGTTAGTCCACATTCCATTTCGGAACCACTATCGGGAACCATTGTTTGGGTGATGTACGTCCATCACCGATGGTTCTTCTTGGTTCCTTTTTGGGAATGTGCATGTTTTTCTTTACATTTAAATATTGTTGACGTGTATTTAGCGTAGAAATTGCTTGACTCAGACTACCGCTGCTCGGATGTGTCCACCTAGCTTCCGCTGTATGCGCGGACACGTGTGATCGATCCGGGATCATCCAGAGTATGATCCTAACGGTACGGGTTTCTGGAAACGGAAATCCGGGCTGTTACAGTTGGTATCAAAGCCAAGACTTTAGGTTGAACTGTGGGTTCATAACGGGTTGTTTTCACAATCTATGTACTGATCAATGTTGTTGTTTTTACAATGACAGACCAGTATGGGCCCTAAGTTCAGAGGAGGGCGTAGTGGAGGTAGAGCAGGACAGAGGGAGATTCCCCTGAGGGATGTGCCAGAGGTCACGTCGCGGGGTTTAGAGTTTCTCTCACAGCCAAATGTGGTTCCGGTGGGACCAAGAGGAGGAAGAAGAAGAAATGAGGAGAGGATGGAGCAGGTGTTGGAAGCATTAGCTACCAACGTCGCTCAACAACAAGCGTTGGCTCAACAGTAACTAGACCACCCCATCGCCTAGTGGGTTTTGGAGTTTAGGAGAATGAGACCTCCTAACTTCTCGGGTCAAACGGATCCCATAGAGGCGGAAGGATGGATTGAAGAGATGGAAAAGCTCTTCGAGGTACTACAATGTAGTGATGAGGAGAAAGTGCGTTGGGCCACTTTCAAACTTGATGGTGACGCCGGACCATGGTGGAAGTCGGTGTCACAAAATCGACAAAGAGAATTCCCTCACACTCCTTGGACATGGGAGGAGTTCACGGAGGTGTTTTACCACAAATACTTCCCGAAAATTGTGAGGCACCAATGGGAAGTGAAATTCATAGAGTTGAAGCAAGGCGCCATGTCGGTGAGAGACTATGGAGCGGAGTTTGACAGGTTGGCTAGGTTTGCTCCTCAGCATGTAGCCACAGAATTGATGAGAGCCAGGAAATTTCAACTTGGCCTTAGACAGAATCTACAAAAGGCGTGCCATGTGGGAAATGGAGGCGTATGAGGAAGTCATGGCCAAGGCTCTCATAGCGAAGAGGAGAATCAAAAGCAGTTTTCTTGGAGAGACAAGCGGTGAGAGAGACCGTTTCAAGGGCAATCTCGGGACCTGAGAACAAAACAAGAGGGCTAGGTTTTCTAGACCTCGAGATACCCTACACACTCTCATTGGCGATATCTTGGTCCTAGTTCCCTACCCAGGCCTTCTAGATCATTCGGACCAATGGATCTTACCGTAGCGGGGCCTCGTGACAGAGGACCTTCAAGGATCTCATCCTTTACTCCGCCTAGTGGTTTGTGCAAAGTGTGGGAAACCACACAAGACGGAGGATTGTAGGAGAGATACCGGGGCATGTTTCAGGTGTGGCAAGATGGGCCACTTGGTTAGGAATTGCCCTGAGGAGAGCAAGGAGCGGTCAGGATCGGTATCAACACAGAGATCATCTCGACCAATAGTCCACGGTCGAGCTTATGCCGTCACCGCGACCGATGCTCTGACATCGAATGATGTCATCCAAGGTATGGATTGAAATTCAATAAATGTGGTTTATTGATATAATGAATTAAGAATTTTGAAAAATATAGAAATTGTTGAATAACTATGATGTAAATAATATATGTATGCATGCATATTTTAAACGTTTGAAGTAACACTGGACTTGGCGTATAGGTGAACTGAATTTGTGTAGGAGTTGCGACATTTGCTTTCACAGTGCACGAGCCTTGAATTTGCTAGCATATTGAGAATGTGACCTTTACAGATATAATCATCTTGCTCCCATTTCTAACGCTTATGAACATTGGCAAGAGATTCTTCATCAGAATCTTCAGGCTCCGCAGGTTTTGGAGTGGTTAGGACATAAGCAACTTTCAAAGTCGTCAATACGAAATGTATCTTTTGTTGTCATCTTCTAAAGTTGTTGCCGTCGAATCGCTCCAATTTGACGAAGTCGTGAGTCATCACTTTTAGATTTGAAGCCATTATAAAACAGAATAGCGTTTTAAAATTGTTAGATAAAATTAGGAACAGAAATCCGAAAGTGATGAAATGGGTAAGAGAATTGGACTCGAGGCACGTAATCGATGTCTTTAAAATGCTATTCGCTCCCTACTCGAATAAATTCTCGAGTTTGCAAAAGCGTTCCAGCGAGACGTTTCCAGGATACAACGAGCCCAATCTCTTAGATGCAATCCTTTACTTTGCAACAGTAGAGGATTGCCCTAGAAAACTCAATCTGATGAAGTACCACCAAAAGAAGAAAGCAAGAGAAAATTCTCAGGTTTATGCAAGGATTCCGATGGATTTCAGAGTCTCCGAATCTGTGTCCTAAGGCCTCCTTATATAGAATTTTCAATATGACTGTTGGACCGACAATCATATTTTGGACGACTCAGATCTTTCAAAGATCTCAACTGTTACATCCAATGGCTGCATGAAAGGTTGTAACTTTTCGAATTCAAATTTGAACGGTTGCACACCTTTATAAGCGGTTATGAAATGGTTGGGTCCAACGATCAACATTTAATCAATCTGTTTGGCCTAATAGAACCGAATTGACCCACTGATTAGTGGCCCATTAGGCCTGACCCGGCCCATGAATAATTTGACCGTTGGATCTACCTGGTCAAAAAGTCAAACCTTTTCTTGCGACGATGCGCACGTGTGAAGTGCATGCACGCCTAAAGCACCAATGCGCACCTTTATAAGCGGTTATGAAATGGTTGGGTCCAACGATCAACATTTAATCAATCTGTTTGGCCTAATAGAACCGAATTGACCCACTGATTAGTGGCCCATTAGGCCTAACCCGGCCCATGAATAATTTGACCGTTGGATCTACCTGGTCAAAAAGTCAAACCTTTTCTTGCGACGATGCGCACGTGTGAAGTGCATGCACGCCTAAAGCACCAATGCGCCTAGCATCAATCGCTACACCTGGCCTTGTAACGTCTTCTTATTGTCAAACAATAATAGAAGGTAAAAGGTTCTATATATAGCCTAAGCATTTTTTACTTTTACCAATGTGGGACTATTCATTTGCATATAAAACTTGAGAATATCTATTGCCTAAAACCCAACCAAAAACTAAGAAATCAAAATAAAGTTTTATTTTCTTTAAATTATTAAAATATTTATTATATTAATAATAAATATAACACAACCTTAATCCAATTTATTTTCCTTCCTTTCACAGGCTTTTCATACCTGCAAAATATATATTCGTTAAACACTCAACAAAAAGGAATAGACTCTGGATTCCATACTGAAGGGCAGTTCCTGGAAAAATAGTGAATAGAGTTTCTCTCGTGAAAAGTTTAAGAGCTTACCCATCAATAAAATCAAAAGAACTTTTAAATTGCTCTGGGAGATTGAGAAGAGAGAAGTTCGAAAAGGCAAATCTACCTTGGTAGGCAATGTTGTGTATGCAGGAAATAACCTGACAATATATTCAAACACAGTCTCACACTGAGAAAACTGAAGTCAGCTAAAATTCCAAATGGGTAGTAGTAAGCGGAAACAAATTACCTTGGCACTCTTGTAAAGTCCATTAGCTTTGTACATGCTTTTTAAGTAGCATGGGAGCAATGCAGAATGCCAATCATTTGCAATGAACACGAATCATCCCCTGCACATGGTACAAATATAATCAAAATTTAAAAGATGATCACATGAAGTTGGTGATAAAGTTGGTGGCTTTGTTTAATACCTCGACCTGTTTCTGGAGATCTTTAATGTAATTCAAGACTTTAATCTTTGAAATTCACAAATGTTAAGTTAAATCAAGACTTTACTCTTTGAAATTCACAAATGTTAAGCTCCTATAAAAAAAATCAAGATTTTACTCTTTTACTCTTTGAAACTCCGAATACCGGCACCCATTTTCTCCTTTGAATGGCATAGCAGCCTCCAATCAACAAGGTGAAACCTCGACTTATAATCCACCCCTGCCCAACAAAAATCACGTTGAATTTTTTCAAGTCTCAACCTCACCCAAACAGGACAGGAAAAAAAAGCTGAGATAATAAAGCGGCAATGAACATAAAATCTTGTTTTCCAGATGGTATCGTGACCAATCCTCGACTTACAATCCATCACAAGCAAAGAGTAGAGACTCCACTGGAATCCAATTCCCTTGCATGGCAAATAAATGAATAGAAGAGCAAAATGAAACAAGTATTGCTAACAACAGACTAAACTAGCCCTAGGCCACTGCCATTTCCATGCCAAGTACTTACTTTGTATCATACTTATTTGCATATACAGAGTTGCAAAGAAGAGCTCAAAGCACACAGAATATACAAAATTCATTCGTAATCTAAAAAACATTCACTTCAATGAGGGAAAAAAAAACTAAATGGATTGTTAATCCACACTCCAGAGAGAAAATTTAATCATCCTGTTTTTTGCAAATAGGCTGAGTTGACAGGCCGAGTTGGCCTGATGGGATGCAAAAAACATGGCCTAGGCAAGAGGTTTAGGCCTAGTTTGCCCATATCTGGGCCAGGGAAACTAAACCCGATTAATAAAAGGTTTGGCCTGGCCTCATATGGGATAAACTTCTCACTCAGACCCATCTTGATCCCACCAGGTTGTCTGCTTACAAGTTTGTGCCTTAACAGGCCTGGACGGTAATTATATATATACACTTCCTTTTATAATTTTATATTAGAAATTAATATATAGCATACTAAAGAATTCCAGTTCAGGTATAAATGTCAAATTTAGTAAATATATTGTGCATAATTTAAATGTTGAGTATATAGAATACTAGTATACATAGCTGCAATAAAGACTCCTTTTGTTATATATTTTCAGTGACTTTCAAGGCTTGGTTGAGTCAACTTTTCTGGTCTTTGAGTACTGTCACAGAAAAAAATGTACCTTTGTAATTATGTCCATTTATTTCTATAATGAATCCATATCGTATTTATGTCGTACCAATATAAGACGTATCAATTAAAAAGCACTCGAATCTATTTTTTCACCTAAATGTACTGCAGTGCCAACCTATTACAGATGGAGCAGTTGGGGGATCAAATGCCTGGATTGCCGTCAATGAAGGATATCGGATGTCTTGATCCTAATAGATCATCTGGCAGTGCTAAAATGTACCAAAAACAACTAATTACACTAATGCCAAAATCAAAATAACATCATCAATTATTTTATTAATTAGAAACAACCTTATGACTCGCAAGGCTGACCTTCAAAGAGATGAGATAATTTCTGGCATGCATTAGTAAAAGTAACCATTTCAGTCTATGATTTCAACCTACTGTATGTTTTTCACATTCGTAGCCGTAGATCTCCACCATGGATTTGCATGTACCTTCCTCTGGATCTAGCGCTAATGGTCCCACAAAGGGTGGACCATTTCTGGTCCCGAAAGCACCAATTGCTGCAAACACAAAGCATAGAATCATCAGGAACATCCATCTCAGATTGCTAGCCATGTTTAAATGTGGTTCCCTCTCTGCAAATCACCTTCCAACCCCACCTCCATTTATAGTATGAACAGTAGATAGATACAAAATTTAGTATCTGCACTTACAAGTTGACTTGTAACTTCTAAGAAAACCAACAGTAATTTTAACAACATCAGTCATCAGGGACTCAAAAAAGAAGTCCCCTTAGATTTACTTACTAGATTATTCTCTTTATGCAACATCAGTCATCAGGTATTCAAACACCACATCTCTTCCGGAAAGCTTCCTGGAAACTCCAGCAAAGGTTTCCAGCTTGTATTCAATATTATTTCTCTCTTTCGGGTCCAGAAAGATCTATTACAAGTAGGGTTTACGAAGGCATTATGATGGAGTCATTAGATAAAAATATGAACGCATTTTTTATTTGGAAAAAAAGAACGTGTTTTTGGTCACTATAATCCGATCCAATGGGAATATACAGTATCGATAATTTCTCTCTAGGAAATGGACAATATTGAATACAAATGGTAGGTCAGCTCACTTACCAGTTAGTTGTGATTGTAGTAATGAAGAATTGTGAACCATTAGTATCCTGACCCGCATTGGCCATTGACAGAAGTCCTGTAACATAAAACACAGGATGCAGTTGTCAAGTATTCTATCAATTCATACAAAGCCTAAAATCTATTTCCTTTATCATCAATAAATGCTACCAAAACTATCAAAATACAAAAATAAATTCGAAAAAAATGGAGATAAAAAACTATCAGAAACCCTAAAATCTATTTCCTTTATCATCAATAAATGCTACCAAAACTATCCAAACCTGTTGATTCTGATGCTTTGGCATCAATTCAATTGGATTCTTCAGGCACGAGTGACTCTGATGCTTCAAATGGCGACGAAGCTAGCTAGGGTTTCTTACTCTCATTGGCTGAGAAGTGAAAAGGAGAGAGGGATTTAAGGTTTCAGCGAGAGGGAATGAGGGGAGAAGGGAGAAGGGTTTGAGTTCGTGTGACAGCCTAGATTTCAACACTCGAAAATCTTTGCCATCAGGATAATGTCCTGGATGATCCCCAGGACATATCACAGAGTGTCTGCTCGTCTAGCGGAAATTAGAGCAAACACTGTTCAGTAGTGGCAGATCGAGTCATCATATATAGCTTTAAAAGAAAGAAAGAATAAACAATACATATTTATAAGATAAAAGAATATACATTCTCCAAAAAGGAACCAAGCAGAACCACTGGTGATGGACATCCATCACCCAAAACAATGATTCCTAATAGTGATTCCTACTGAATGTATAATAATACAAGTAAGACAATATCTATAATAATAAGTACAGACGGTGGCCACTAGGCACACAAATAATCCATAATTCAGTACATAGACCAAAAAAAATATAGACTAATACCTAGACAGCTAATAGAACTCGTCAGCTGGGGTATCGGTATCCTCCTCCTCAGCCTCAGCCTCCGGATTAGGCTGGTAGTCAGGAACGCTCTCTGTACTGGGAGCTCTGGCCTCAGAACCTATTAATGTTATAGAAAATAGGGTGAGCTATATCTAAGCTCAGTAGAAGAATCACAGCTAAAATTGTAATATCCAGAAAATTTGAGCGTTAATTAGTGACCTCGAGATCCGTGCCCGACTGGTCGTAGGTTTGACCAAGTGATGGTCAAACAATGGACTTATGAAGTTATGTGCTAGTGTGGGATTAATGTAACCTAAGTGTAGTGTATGGTATTAAATTTGAGTCGCATATGCCTATCTCTGGAGTTTGCGCTTAACACTGAAACTGGAGAGAGGATATAAGGGTTTAATAACCCTAGAATCCTTTTGTTTTGGTTGGTGAAGGAATTAAGAAGAGAGAGAGAGGGAGAAAATAAGAGGAGTTATTGAGGTAGGAGTGAATGCAAATCAAAGGGGTGATTAGAACATTTAATGATGGATTTCAACGCATGAGGAGCCGTTGAAGCAAAAGCTGGAGCCCTAGCCATTCCAACCTAGATATTGATCAATTTGAGATTGATTGAAGGTGATTTTCTAATTGAAGTAAATGCATAGATTGTGGATGATTAAAATCAGTCAAATGTAACTAACGGATAGATTAAAGACTTAGAAAAAGGAAGGAAAAAGAAAAGGAATGGGTTTTGGAAGAACATCCCGAAAAGGGGCTGAGTCTGGCCAAATCGATTAATCGAAATTGAGATTCGATTAATCAATTTTAGTCTAGAAGTTGAAAAGTCAGGGACGCCCAATTTCGATTAATCGATCTGGAATTCGATTAATCGATTTTGAAGGTCGATTAATCGATTTGGAAATCGACTAATTGACTGGGTACCTCCAATGGCTGTAGAATTAAGACTTGGGGAAATCGACTAATCGACTTGGGAAATCGATTAATCGATTTTGGATTTCGATTAATCGATTTGGGATCAACTAGTCGATTTCAGATTTTCAACTTCTCGATTTGAGAATCGATTTAACCATTTAGGGAATTCGATTAATCGATTTAGGATCAATTAATCGATTTTGAGAATCAATTAATCGATTTCGGGTTCGATTAATCGATTTTGGGAATCGATTAATCGATTTTGGTAGTTTCACTTGACTTTCTAATTTGACCTTAAGGTTCATGGAGGGTCTAGGATCTTCTCTATTGTATCCTTAGTGATGCGTTATATGTGTTATGATGTATCATAGGTGGTACGTGTGAAAGCGAGCACAAGGAGCCGCATGGGACCTTGATGCTTGGACCTTCTGAGACATGAGGTAGGGAACACTTTGAACATGTACTTTAATTAAAAGAGCATGTATATAGTGATATAAAGATCAAATTGAAAATGTTTTAACTATGAAAATCTTTATAAAAATGGGTGTGCGTGTGACACTAAAAAAGTGATAAAGGCATCAGTGTGATGCGAGTAACTGAGACCAAGTAATCAAATGAGAATGAGACATCCCCAGGGGATGAGAAAGTGATAAAGGCATCAGTGTGATGCGAGTAATTTAGACATCCCAGTGATATAAATATGATTGAATAACTACTGTTAAGGCCTAACTGATATAAGATAGTACATTTACACGGTGAACAACTATATGTAAAGCACATGTTATTTTTGTTATTTGAGGTTTGTTAGGATACCCCACCGACGTGGCAGGATACCCACGACTGATTCGACAGGATATCCGTGACCGGTACGGCGGCCAATCCGTACACCTGTGTGGAGGTCTATCTGTACATAGTAAGCACATTCTAGGGATGTTGAGATGAGATTTAACCCCACCGCCTATTGAGAAAGGGGCTTGGGTCGTATTATCAGGGATTACTTTTTACCAATTGTCTATTTAGACGACGATGGAGGGTATCCCATCGGGGCTCGATGCTAAATTGCTCGGGGATTACTTAAATTGAAGATTTAAGTTTTGCTTTAAGCTTGTTCAGTGTCATTCATAATAAATCAACAGTAAAGTAAAACATGCAAACTACCAGTAAACTTGAATGTAAATTGCTATCTTTTAAAACTATTTTCTAGCAAATGCATAGACTTATCATGCTTTGAATATCATGAAATATATGTGAGATTTTGACTTATATGTTCATTGTGTTGTTCCCTATTGAGCTAGGATGTAGCTCACCCTTTAGACTATATGTCGCAGGTCTATTATTAGCAGCGACTGAGGCTTCGGGAGACGTTGATCCGGGTGATTCGGATTATGTGCCGGGGGACGAGTTGGAGCCTCCTCCCGAGGACTTCTTCTAGGAGACTCTGTTGTGCACTTTGATAGAGAGTCAGTTTAGAGAGCATATTGTACGGCTTGGTATGTCAAGCCTTTATTTTTGTCAAACAATATAATTAGATAGATATAATTCTTTTGGGCAACCCACTTGGGGTGATCTGTTTATCACCGATGGTTCAGATCAGTTCTTTGTTCATGCAGTGGCATGAAAGTAGAACTGTCTTAATAAAAAGATGGGTATTTTGACTTTTTCGCTTTAATGCAGTTATTTGCTTTATTTATTTATTATTACTTGTTATACCAATGTTCCGTATATATCCATGGGGCACGGTCTAGAGGATCGTGCTGATGGCATGAGTTTTGGGGTGCGGGTGCCAAAATTCAGGCTGTCACAAAAATGGTATTGAAAATATAAGACATGATTTGCAGGTAGTATCTCAAATAGATAATCAAATCAGAATATGCAGACAGGATAAATCAGATGACATGTACTGAGTTTTCAAAGAGCAGAACAGATATTATTAGTATATAATTTGTGACTTAAATCATGCATATTTCTAACTTAAGAAACTCTCGTGAATATATAGCATGTGGTAATCAGGTATATGCCGATAGGAAACCCCAACCAATCGTCGTTCATATGAATAATTTTCAGAGTGCAACAATGCCTCATCTATGGAGTGCAATTGTGTCGAGGGATTATCAAAGCAGATGCACGATTGTGCCAGGGCACAGATATACCGTCGAGTCGGTGGGGATCATCTGGATTAAATACTTAAAATCACATATACACATATGACCTCAAGAATCAGACATCAGAAATCAGAAACAGGCTTCAGAATACATAAATCAGAATGTAGGAATCAGAGATGGCAGAGATTTATTAATATGCAAACATGCTTTTAAAACAGAAATTAGGATATAGATGTGAAGGAATCATGAAATTATATTCAAATACATTTTTAGGTTGGATTTCTCCTACCTTAGATCAGACCTCTTTCTAAGCAAATCCACGGCTTGTCAAAGCATCATGGTCTGATCCTAAACCACAGACATAGTACACTAAGATCAGACATATCAGGATACCAACTAACGCAATGCCCAGTAGTATTTTGTCCATAAAACTAAAACAGCAAAAAAACAGGAGTGATTGATCGATCAATGTCCTTGCTTGATCGATCAATCCATCACCTTGATCGATCAATTGCCTTCCTTGATCGATCAATCATCTTATTTAACTCACATTGAATCTAAGTAACTTGATTGATCAATCTTCCACATTGATCGATCAATCCCTCAATTTGATCGATCAATTTCCCCATTGATCGATTAATCTAGACAGACTTTAAATTTTCAAAAACACCGCCCCTCTATTTGTATAACTTTTATATAATTTTGATGATCAATCTCCAAATTGATCGATCAATCCTCCTCATTGATCGATCAATCCTCCTCATTGATCGATCAATTTTCCCATTGATCGATCATTCTTACCCTTGATCGATCACTTCACTGTGATCGATCAGCCTTTCTTATTGATCGATCAATTCAAAATTTGATCGATCAACCCTCATAATTGATCGATCAATGCTCATCGGGCATCGAACTTCCAGAAAGCTCACCTATTATTCCCATTAACTGGTTATACAAATTGTTCGATCAATTCACTGTCTTGATCGATCAATCCCAGTCTTGATCGATCAATTAATTACTTTGATCGATCAATAATGGCAGTTTTCTGTCATTAGTGGCGATCATTAGTTTGATCAATTTTCACCATTGCTTCTTAATGGTTTCTAACAATCACACATACACACCCCTTTTAAACATTAATGAGGTCTTAACTTCCACCATTTTAAATCTAAAACTCACCTATTTGAAGTACCTCTTGGGATCTCAGCAAACGCGATCCAGAAGAGTTTCAGATCCAAAATCTCATATTCGTTGTCGTTACAACCCGGAATAGCAGGTGCTTGGCTCCATTTCAACACAGTGTTAACACACGTCCTTGCAAAACAACTCAACGTACATACATTGATTCCACCCTCTCAATTCAAGTAACCACTAACCTAGGTTCTCCTAACTTGTGGTTTTTCAAAGATCCGATTCCAAACTCCATCTCCTAGCTAGGGTTTATCAGAAATAAAGAAGGGAATACAAAATAGGTACCTAGGCCTCCTTCCTTCTCTTATAAGCTAAGAAACAGAAATATCCTTCATATTTCTATTTTTCCTTAACTTTAGCTCCAGTGTGGAGCACCTACATAGTTTCTACGGCGCACCACACCTCATCACAGGTTTACGTGGCTCGGACTCATACAAGAAGTCGCACATGACTTCATCTCACTGTTGATTAATATTATTTCAAATAATATTAATTTAAAATTTTTAAATTTGTCTCGATTTCTGTGCTAAGCATGCATATCGAAGCAGTCAGGTTCTTGTTTAAAATTTTAGGGCTATTACATTATCCCCCCCTTAGGAATTTTCGACCTCGAAAATGTCAGGGAGGTTCTATTAAGTGAATGGTGTTCCCTAAGGCTAACCAACAGAAGAAAGCAGGACGAGCAGGCTAACATATCATGCAAAAACAAGGATGCATGCAGAATAGAATGTAGATGGAAAATAGATAATATATATACAGATATAATGATTAAAGAACACATATAATAGCATAATAAATACTTACCGGGGCGTCGAAAGGTCCGGCCTCGTCAGGTGCAGGTCTGCTGGGCGAGGTGGCTGGGTACTGTAGTCACGAGGATCCACAGTATGCTGACGGGCATGAGCGATCATCAGCGTCGACGTGGTGGCATACAAGTGTTGCATCATGAGCTCGTGCATGCCCTCATGGTATCCAATCGACGATGAACCTGACGCTGGAACTCCTCCATCCCATCCAGTCGCTCGTGGATACGCCGGTTGCCCTCAATGAGCTCACGAAGCATCGCTTCCATTTCAACGGTGGAAGGAGTAGGTCCACGCGACATAGAGGCACGGGTAGGTTGGCGGATAGGGGTAGGTCGAGGAGATACTGCCGGTCGAGGTGGCTGATCAAGCTAGGCCTCTCCCTCACCAGGAACTCTCTGTGGCTTCTCGGTGCCCTCCTCAACAGTAAGCTACGCCGGCTCTGCACCCTCCGGAACTGAAGGAACCTCCTCCTCTCCCTCAGGCAACCGTTTGACCAAAAGGTTATAACTCTTGGTCAAGTCTTTTAATTGAAACACTTTCGTATTATTGGTCAACCGAGGCTCACCGGGAGCTAAGCTATACGCCTCTCTCAAGGCCACATAGTGCTCCACCATCTTAGTGATGAGGCGAGCATAAGGCATCTGCTTCTTTGAAGCAGCCTTGGTCTTCTCCGATATCATGTCTTTAGCATTGATCATGCCATCAAGAACCAAATCAGCAACGGAGAACCAACGGTCCTCGAAAGCCGAGTAGAGCGCCTGTTGCGCAATGCCGCTCCGCTTGGACTTGTGCAAAAATGGTTTGAGGGCACACTTGATAAATGTATCAAGCATCCACAACCGGTCAGGGAGTTGAGCTCGGGTAATGGATTGCCCTAATCCATGCTGACCCTGGGTCATTTTGGTGACCACGTTGTGAAACGTGACGTCCTTGATGTATGGTGGCTCCAAGCCACAAGTCTCAACGTACATCGAAGTGCACTGTAAGGCAGCCGCGACATGAAACTGATTGAATTTATACTCAAGCCCATCAATCGAGGTGACGAGTTGGTGTCGGCTGTCGCCTCGACGGAGGTTTTGGAAGAAAAGTCGTATGATTCGGGGGCAATAATGATCATGAAACGGCTCAAGTAAGGGTTTCAGCCTTAGCTTTTTGATGTAGTCGATGGCCCAAGTCATCTCGGGTCGATCCTCAAAAAGTGTAGAGGTGAAAACATATTCAGGTAGGAAGGTTTTGGAAGCCCATCACTGATTTGGGGCTTGGCATTGGATTTGGGGCGGTTGGGGGTTCAAAACAGGGGGCACCGCGGCCTCAACAGGTGCCACAAGTGGCACAAAGGTTGGTGCGACTGGTTCGACGGGTGGCACTGATGCACGAACCCGGGATGTGGGGATTTTGCGCGAGGCATTCTTAGTCCTCGGCCCCATAGCTCAAAAATCTCAAAAATTACACACAAACTCAAATGAAGAGGAAAGGTAGGGTTTTACCGATCGAACTGAATGAAATCCAAGCTAAATTTGTGCGGAGAGGAGTTCAGGTAGCTAGAAATCACCCCGGAGGTTGCTTGAACACAAAGCAACGAGAACCTCTTTGAACGATTGAAAACCTCGATCGTGCAAATGAGATTTAAAAACCCCAATTGTTACTTAAAACGATAGGGTTGATCGATCAATGCTCAAATTGATCGATCAATTCTTAAGTGAAAATGCCCTAGCCGATACCTTGATCGATCAATCCCTCAAAATTGATCAATCAATGTCGAACTTAAACTGCCCTATCTCGACAGCCTTGATCGATCAATCTTCACTTTTGATTTGATCAATTGATCGATCAAAATTGATCACGTGACACCGAACCAAGTACACGTATTTGGCAAGGCATACGACACACGCTGTGAGATTTTAAAATATTTTATTTTATTTTAGAAGTGTACAATTGGTGTTATGGAATGGTATAGTTAGTTGGGTAACTAGCTACTCGAGACTCGTGAGAGCACCGATGGTAAAAGATTGGGCTTACAAGTGAGATTAGACCTCGTTTTGGCCCTTGATGAGAAACCCACACACCAACTCACGTGTCCCGGTCTAACACCCAATAAGACCCCCATTAGTATAAAAGGAAGCAAAGGGATGCTAAACCCATTTGCAAAAACGTGGAGAGCCGTGGGAGGAAGAAAACCCCCAAGCCCCTTCTCGTTTTCCCTTGTGGTGAGATCCGAACTGTTGATCTCCTCTCAATTTCTTCTACTCCATTGAATAGATCCGTGCTCCACTTTGCATCGCAAGGAAACACCTCGATCTCTATATTTGAAGACCATGGAGAGGGAATGTAGCTTTGAACGAGCTCAAACCAGCCACCATTAACGTGGTGTTCGTGAATGAGAACATGAAGATCATTGTGTGGTAGTGTGGAGCTTCATTTGAGCTTCTTTTCGAGATAGGGCACGTGAGAATCCACGCGTTCGTCACCGAAACCCGTTTTGGTATCGATCATCGCAAATCCCGTATCCACGAACAAAAAAAAAGGTAAGATTTGGTTTAATTTGTATGGAATTAGTTTAGTGTTGGTTTATGTGTGTTTGGAATGCGTGAGATGGATTTTGGGCTATTCGGATTGAGGAAGAAGAAACCCGAATAGGTTCTGAATCTATCAAAACCGATTGATCGGTTTTGGAGTCGATCGATCGGATTTGACAGAATAGAGAATTGCTAAAATTCTAGAGAAATCGATCGATCGGTTTTCTCTGCCTTGAAAAATCGATCGATCGGATTTGACTGAAGTGCCGACACAAACTCGATATTTCGGCCGTAACTTTCTACTCCGAACTCGAATTGGCGCGATTTTCACGGTGTTGAAAAGAGGACAAAGAGCCCTATAACTTGTATAAAATAACAAATATATGAATCAAAAGTTTTAAAGGTAAAAATTGAGCGTGAAGTTGGGTGAAGTTTTGAGTTAGCACGAACTTGCCCATTTTGGTCTTTGAGTTAGTAATCAAAAACAATCCTTAATGCATCATTATATATGTGATGAAGATTGAGAACCGGAGGTCATATATAGAGACATTGCTCTCTTTCGTACAACTTCTGAACTGAGGTAGGGGAATTTCAATGCACGATTATATTTTTAACTTTGAATCATATGCTTTGATCTGATATTTTGATTTAATGTTTTCGATCTGATATTTAACCTGATGCCTTATTTTCATTATCTACTTTGTTCTATTATCTGCTTTATTCCATAATCTGCTTTGTCTCCGTTATATGATATGTTCCCGCTATGGGAAGCTTTGCTCTGATATTTTGATATTCTAATATTCTGATTTGTTCTGTTTCTGATATGCTCTGTTTCTGTTCTGATATGATTCTGTTTCCATTATGATTTGCTCTGCCTCATTCTATTTTCATTATGATTTGCTCTGTTCCCATTTTGTTTTCGCATATCATCTGATTCGTTCTGTTTCCGGTTATGATCTGATTGTTCTGTTCCTGCTTATGACATGACTCGCTCTGTTTAGTTCTATTTTGAACCGATTTGTTCTATTTAGTTCTGTTTCAATTTGATTCATTCGGTTTGGTTTTGTTTTGATCCAACTCGTTCTGTTTAGTTCTATTTTGACCCGACTTGTTCTGTTTAATTATGTTTCTATCCGGTTCGTTCTATTTTGATCTGAGTCGTTCTGTTTAGTTCTGTTTTGACCCGACTTGTTCTATTTAGTTCTTTTTCGATCTGATTCGTTCTGTTTGGTTCTGTTTTGATCCGACTCGTTCTATTTACTTCTGTTTTGACCCGACTTGTTTTGTTTAGTTCTGTTTCGATCTGATTCGTTATGTTTGGTTCTGTTTTGATCTGACTCGTTTTGTTTAGTTTTGTTTTGACCGACTCGTTCTATTTAGTTCTGTTTTGATCCGACTCGTCATGTTTAGTTCTGTTTTGATCTGACTCATTTTGTTTTGATCCGACTCGTATTGTTTAGTTATACTTTGATCTGATTCGTTTTGTTCCTGCTTATACTCTTCTGATATGATATATTTTCTAATTTATGAATTTGAACTCCGAATGCTGTGTATGAATGTGAACTTTGACAACCTTGGACCGCTATGGCGGGTTATCTATGCATCCCTTGGACCGATACAACAGGTTATCCGTACGCACATACATGCATCCCTTGGACCGATACAGCGGGTATCCGTACATACATACATGCATCCCTTGGACCAGTACGGCGGGTTATCCGTACCCACATGCATACATACCTTTGGATTACTACGGCGGGTTATTTGCATACCTTGGACCGCTACGACGGGTAATTTGTACCACTTGGACCACTACGGTTGGTTGTTTGTGCCCCTTGAACCTCTAAGGCGAGTTATTTGTATCCCTTGGATCGCAATGGTAGGTTATTTGTACACTTTGGACCCCTTAGGTTACAAATTCGACATTGTTTGTAAATTATTTATGACTCTGTTCCCGGTACATGGAATATTTTTATATGATTTATTTCCACTTTCTGATATGATTATGTTCATGCTTTCTGACATGATTCTGTTTCTACTTTCTTTATTGGCTTTGTTCCATTTTATGCTCTGTTCCGCTTTGCTATTATGATATGATGCTTTGACCCGATGTTTTAATCCGATGCTTAGATTCTGATATATTTATATTTTTTATATGTTTCTATTTTTGTTTCCTTTATCTGATACGTTCTGTTTCTGAGATGACCCTTTCCGTACAATGATCCGTTTTGTTCCGCTTTTTGACGTGATTCTGTTCCTGCTTTGTTTATGTGCACAATTTTTGTTTCCATTTTGTTCCGCATTCTGACACGATATGTCTTTATTTTCTGACATGACACAGTTTTGTTTTCTGACATGATGAGTTTTGCTTTCTGATGTGATATGTCCGCTTTCTGATTTGATACATTTTAGTTATGATTCTAAACTCAGTATTGTTAAAATTTTGCATTTGATATGAAATTACCTTCAAATTTAGTCATCAAATATATGCTTTTATTTGATAAGATATGATTTTTGTATTGAGCTTTCCTCTGCTGAGCTTGGACTATTAGCTCGCCCCGACTATACGTCACAGGTACAGACCTGGATCAAGCTTGAAGAGGATCCTATGAATTTTTTATTATGAG
The DNA here is from genome assembly GCA_021018995.1 of Chloranthus sessilifolius. Classification (NCBI taxonomy): domain Eukaryota; kingdom Viridiplantae; phylum Streptophyta; class Magnoliopsida; order Chloranthales; family Chloranthaceae; genus Chloranthus; species Chloranthus sessilifolius. Next base: position 88,727,228 of record CM037595.1, read on the forward strand.
ACTTGGTCTAGTGACCTTTGGACTTTAGACTTGGCATATTCACGAAACTTCGAACAATTAGAATTTGTATTGTATATACATTTTATACGCCACTGTTTAGGTGATGGTCAGCCATCACCGGTAGTTTTATTTTAGGTTTTGTTCATGTGCTCTATATATAAATGAAGTTTTTAGTTCTGTCATATGTTACATTTTATTTGTTTTGATTTCTACATATCTTTGTGGATGTTCTATGTATTCTATAATCAAATTGTGTTCTGCGATTTGACGGTCCGGGTCTTCTCAGATGAAAAAAAAAATCTCAAAAAATCGTATTAGAAAAATTCGAGTTGTCACACTAAGCCCCACAGTACAGATCACATCTTGCATATATAAAATGCGTAGACCAGGAGTTACATTAGCGTTGCTATAATGGACTTATAAGAAGTTAAAAGAGGCACCAATGATAGGTTGGCACTCAGATTTGTTGCACAATTACTCTGAAACCAAACCTTGGGCCTAAATCTAAACTTCCATGACTTCAAATGAGACTAGTCGAAAGAGCAATGAGGGGATGGGAGATGGAGATGAAGATGGGTTCAATTTGTTTGAAAATATGGAAAAAATCAAATCCATTTATATAAAATAAATCTAGATCCAATAACAGCAGTATGATGCATCGATATTAACATATGTAACTGTTCATTTTATATTTGAAATTTTAAACAGGTCGGAGCATAGAAGGAATTAAAGTAATGGAAGGAGACTATTCAACACCAGAAAGATGAAAATAGATATGTTTACTAACCAAAAGAATGGAGCTTAAGCATTAATCAAGAGATATGGCAGCCAACAAAGATGGGTTAGATTTTAATCTGAACGGCATAATGTACCAGTTATAGATGTATCAGTGTAACGACCCTAAAATTTAGAACAAGAACTCGACTACTTCGATAAGCGTGCCCGACACGAAAATTGAGACTTATTAAAATTTTAAATTAATATTATTGAAAATAATATTAATCCACAGTTAAATGAAATAATGTGTGACTTCTTGTGTAAGTCCGAGTCTTGTAGGGCGTTGATGAGGCGTGGTACGTCGGAAAAATTATACATGCGCATAACACCGAAACTTAGTTTTAGGAAATGGGAGAAATATCTAGATATTCCATTTGGAAGCTTATAAGGGAAGGAAGAGAGCTAGAATCCCTCTCTACCCTTCTTCTTCTAATTGTAGTGAGCTATGGCTAGAGGATTGAACTGAGAGTTCTTCCGTTTTGAAAACCAAAGACTCAAGATTTCCTCAAATAGAGAGTTGTCAGAGATAGAGTGTGAAGGGGGTCGATTTAAGCGATCCATGCCTAGTCTGGGGATGTGTGCTATTGCTGCATGTTGAAGCGGAGCCACAAACCTGCTTTTCCGAGTCATGACGGTGACAAATTTCTGATTTCTAAATCCGAAACCCTCTTCGGATTGCGTTTGCCGAGAACCCGAAAGGGCATTTAAAGAGGTGAGTTTTTAGATTAAAATTATAGACGTTAAGACCTTATAAATGTATAAAAGAATATGTATGAATGGTCTGTTGGGATCATTAATGGCTAAGGATAAAAATAGGTCGAGAGCAGTGATTGTCATTAATGACAGAAACTGTCATCCTTGATTGATCAAATTAGTGAATTGATCAATTAAGCATGGAATTGATTGATCAACAAGAAGGATTGATTGATCAATTCATATATTCAGTTAATGAGAATAGTAGGATGCTTTTCTGAAAGTTCAATGCCCGATGGGCATTGATCGATCAAATTGGTATTTGATCGATCAATTTTGAAGGTTGATCGATCAATTTAGAAATTGATCGATTAATATGAGAGGCTGATCAATCACAGTGAGGTGATCGATCAAAGGTAAGAATGATCGATCAATGTGGATATTGATCGATCAATGAGGAAGATTGATCGATCAATTAGGGAATTGATCGATCAAAATTTATAAATAAAGTGTGAAACAGGAGGTAGGAAATTTGGGTCTAACTGGATTGATCGATCAATGGGGAAATTAATCGATCAAATTTAAGGATTGATCGATCAAACAGGGAAGTTGATCGATCAAATTTCCTCTATCACATGTGAGTTAAATGGGGACATTGATCGATCAAAGGAAGTATTTGATCAATCAAGGTGGATGATTGATCGATCAAACAAGGACATTGATCGATCAATCACTCCTGTTTCAGCTGTTTTAGTTTTATGGATAAAATATTACTAGACACTGTGCTAGTTGATGTTCTGACATCTCTGATAATAAGTATACTATATCTATGGTCTAGGATCAGACTGTGATGCTTTAAAAAGCTTTGGATTTGCTTAGAAAGGTCTGATCTGAGGTAGGAAAATTCAACTGAAATTACATTTATTCTTGATCTCATGGTTCCAAATCTTCTGTATTCTGCTGCATATTATGATTTTACTTTCCAGTCATGTCTAGCATATGTGTGAAAACTCCATCATATCTGATTCCTGCTATCTGAGATCTGTCACCTGATCCTTGTTATGTATGATATGTTGCATATGATTTCAAGTTTAATAATCTGACGAATCCTACCAACTCGATGGTATATCCGTGTCTGGCACAATCGTACATTTGCTTTGGAAATCCCTCGACACAATTGCACTCCTTAGTTGAGGCATTGTTGCATTTCCTGAAATTGTTCATTGAATGACGATAGTCGGAATTCCATTAGCCAAAATCTGGCTACCACATGCTATACTCACGGGAGTTACTTAAGTATATTATTTTAAGTCATATAAATACTGTACGCATAGCATCCTGCAAACTTTGAGGTTCTGTCTGCTCTGATAAATTCTATATTATGATTATTCTGCATAATCATGCTCAATTACATCTATATTTTACTCACGCTTATCATGCGAGATATCTTTTGCGACCATGTTTTACAATTAAGATGCAAATTTAACTGAAATTCTTCTATTGAGCTTAGATGGTTAGCTCACTCCTGACTCTGTGTCATAGGTTCTGAGGCTCGAGCACTGTTACTGAGAGCGACCCGGATTACGAGCCAGAGACAGAGGTTGAGGCTGAGGATGAGGAGACGGATATCCAGGAAGATGAGTTTTACCCTTAGCCTGGGTATATTAGTCTTATATTTTTATGTTTTTGTACTGTATTTTAGTATTTTTGTGCACCTGGTGGCCACCTTTTGTATTTATTACTGTAGATATTTTTCTTTATTTATATTATTATACATTCTATAGGAACCACCATTAGGAATCATTATTTTGGGTGATGGATGTCCATCACCAGTGGTTCTTCTTGGTTCCTTTTTGAGGATGTATATTCTTTTGTTTTTATAGATATGCATTATTTTATTTCTACTTTCTTTTTAATGCCTTATATAATGACTCGATCTGCCACTACTGGACCGTGTCTGCTCTGATTTCCGCTATACGAGCAGACACTCTGTGATTTGTCCTGGGGATCATCCAGAGCTTGATCCTGATGGTACTGATTTTCGAGTGTGAAAATTCGGGCTGTTACAATTGGTATCAGAGACTAGGCTTTAGGTTGAACTACGAGTTCATGTTGGATTGTTTTTACAATCTATGTACTGATCGATGTTGTTGTTTACATAATGACAGACTAGTGCTATGACGCCTAAGTTCAGAGGGGGACGTAGTGGAGCAAGAGAAGGACAGAGAGAGATTCCTTTTCAAGAGATTCCAGATGTTATTGGAACATCTAGGGGATTGAGGTTCCTATTGAATGAGAATGTCGTTCCGATAGGGCCGAGAAGAGGAAGAAGAGGTACTGAGAGTAGAATGGAGCAGGTGTTGGAAGCATTGGCTACCAACGTCGCTCAGCAGACTGCTACATTAAATTAGCAAGCAGCCAGGCCACCTCACCAACCCGATGGTTTTGCCGAGTTTAGGAGAATGAGACCTCCTAACTTCTCGGGTCAAACGAATCCTGTTGAGGCCGAGGGTTGGATTGAAGAAATGGAGAAGTTGTTTGAAGTACTCCAGTGCACTGATGTGGAAAAAGTGCGTTGGGCAACCTTCAAACTCGATGGTGATGTCAGACTGTGGTGGAAGTCGGTATCAAGGAACAGAGAGAGAATTCCCAAATACTCCGTGGACTTGGGAGGAGTTCACTGAAGTCTTCTACAATAAATACTTCTCAAAGATAGTGAGGCATCAGTGGGAGGTTAAGTTCATCGAATTGAAGCAAGGTGCTATGTTGGTAAGAGAATATTGTGTGGAGTTTGACAGATTATCTAGATTCGCACCACAGCATGTAGCTATCGAGTTGATGAGAGCTTGTAAATTTCAACTTGACTTGAGGCAGAATCTTCAGAATGATGTAGCCATGTGGGAAATGGAGACATACGAGAGTGTTATGTCCAAGGCTCTCATCGCAGAAGAGGAGAATCAGAAACAGTTTGTTTGGAGAGACAAGCAAAACAGAGAGAGGTCGTTTCAGGGGAAATCTCAGGACCCTAAACAAAATAAAAGGGCTAGATTCTTCAGACCTCTTAGATACCCTACTCACTCTCGACCGGCGATATCTACAGGGCCTAGTTCATATCAGAGGTCAACAGCACCTGCATCTTCCAGACCATTCAGACCGTCTGATTTTTCTGGCAATGGAGCTTCTATAGCGCATGGATCTTCGAGGGTCTCGTCGTTCACTCCAACTCTGTCATGTGCAAAGTGTGGGAAGCCACACAAGATAGAGGACTGTAGGAGAGAGACAGGGGCATGCTTCAAGTGTGGCAAGATGGGCCACATAGTCAGAAATTGCTCAGAAGAGAGAAAGGAGAGCAAGAAGCGGCCCGGATCAGTGTCAGATATCGTCTCGACCTATTGTTCAAGGTCGAGCATATGCCGTCATAGCGACCGATGCTCTAACATCAAACGATGTCATCCAAGGTATCATTATGCTTTGAGATGTTCAATTCTGTTATTCATTTCAGTTATTTTTTTTTAATGTGTTATTAGACCTTAAATGCATAGGAGTATTGTGATTGCTATGTATTATATTATATGCATGATGTGTACATGGATATATAAATTAAGGTACTCTTCATATACGTCAAGAACAAGACATATGTGAGGTTGAAGCGAGAGTACTAATAGACCCTGGATCTATACCTTCTTTCATTACGTCGATTTTCTCTGCACACATAGGGATTACTCCAGAGAAATTAGATTTTATCTTGGAAGTGACAATCCCTACGGGTAAATCAGTAAATTCAGACACAGTGAACAAGGTGGTAGTTATTAGAGTGGAGAAGGAGGAAACTCGAGCATACCTGATATTAATGAATATGGTAGGCTTCGATGTGATATTAGGGATGGACTGACTATCCGCTAACCCTGCTAGCATTGATTGCCTGCGAAAAATCATGGTTTTCTGCCCTCCAAAAAGAAAGTCATTTAGATTCTTCGGGGTAAAGTCTAAGGTAGCACCGTTGATATCAACTATTCGGGCTGAGAGGATGAGGAGGAATGGGTGCAGTGGTTATATGGCTTTTCTGCAAGAGCAACGGGAAAAGAAAAATGTGATTTCTGACATTCATGTTGCTTGCGAGTACCCCGAAGTATTTCTTGATGATTTGCCAGGACTACCACCAACATGGGAGATTGAATTTGCGATAAATCTAGTTATGAGTACCGAGCCAGTATCTAAAGCTCCATATCGGATGGCTCCTGCAGAGTTGCAATAATTGAAGGTGCAGCTGCAAGAATTGCTTTACAAAGGGTTCATTCGACCTAGTGTGTCTCCTTGGGGAGCACCAGTGCTATTTGTCGGGAAGAAAGACGGTTTGATGCGACTGTGCATCGATTATCAGCAGTTGAACAAGTTGACGATTAAGAATCGTTACCCGCTCCCAAGAATAAATGATCTCTGTGATCAGTTACAAGGAGCGAGGTTCTTTACGAAGATTGACTTGAGATCAAGTTATCATCAGTTAAGAGTCAAAGCAGAAGATATTGAGAAGACGGTGTTCAGGCCAAATATGGGCACTATGAATTTTTGGTTATGCCATTTGGATTGACGAATGCACCTGCGTCTTTTATGGATCTAATGAACCGAGTGTTTAAACTATACTTGGATAAATCCATGGTCGTGTTCGTGGATGACATTCTCATCTATTCAAGGACGAAAGAAAGCCATGAACGACATCTGCATGTGACTCTACAGACTCTCAGAGATCACAAACTTTATGCAAAGCTCAGTAAGTGTGAGTTTTGGCTTGACCAAGTCAACTTCTTAGGTCATGTTGTCTCTGAGAAAGGTATAACAGTGGATCCAAAGAAGATTGAAGTGGTAGTAAATTAGGAGCAGCCGAGGATAGTGACTGAAGTCCATAGTTTCCTTGGATTGGCGGGATACTATCGACGATTTGTGGAAGGATTCTCAAAACTATCAAGTCCGCTTATTGAGCTCACAAAGAAGAATGCTAAGTTTGAATGGACTGAGAAGTATGAGAAAATTTCCAAGAACTCAAGACGCGTCTGACTACAACTCCAGTGTTAGCTATACCTTCTGGCAGAGGAGGTTTTGCTATATATAGTGATGCATCTTACAGTGGTTTGGGTTGCGTCCTCAACTAGCACAAGAAGGTCATCGCATATGGCTCTAGATAGCTCAAGGAACACGAGAAGAATTATCCGACTCATGATCTGGAGTTAGCGGCGGTGATCTTTGCTTTGAAGATGTGGAGGCACTACTTATACGGTGAGACGTTCGACATCTTCACTGACCACAAGAGCCTCAAGTATCTCTTTACCCAAAAGGATTTGAATATGCGATAGCACAGATGGATGAAGTTCTTAAAGGACTACGACTGTTCCATCCAGTATCATCCTAGGAAGGCCAATATTGTGACGGATGCTTTAAACAGAAAGTCTTCGGCTCAGTTGTCACATCTTATTACTAGAGTACAGAGGTGGCATCTACTTGAGGACTGCCTTATGTGATACACAGATTGATGTCAGAGGTTCAGGAGCATTGATGGCTACCATTGTGATACGGCCCACGTTATTTGATAACGTACATAAGCTCCAGATGATTGATAATGAGCTTATGACTATTAGAAAAGATGTGATCAACGAGATCAGACCGGATTTCTCCATCAAGTCAATGCATGCTATACATCCTAAGAGTATCAAGATGTACCAAGATCTGAAGCGAAGTTTCTAGTGGAGAGGATTGAAGATGGATGTTGCAGACGTTTCTCGATGTTTGGTCTGCCAGCAAGTAAAAGTAGACCATCGAAACCCAGCAGGACTATTGCAACCATTACTAATGCCTGAAAGGAAATGGGAAGCCATTTCTATGGATTTTATATTGGGATTGCCGAGTACATTGAGAAAAAATAATGCCATCTGAGTCATTGTAGATAGACTGACTAAGTCCGCACACTTTCTGCCGTATCTACTACATATACAGCCAGCAAGCTAGCAGAGCTGTATATGAAAGAGATAGTTCGGTTACATGGCATACCAGTCAGCATCGTGTGTAATCGGGATCCGCTTTATACATCACAATTCTGGCGACGATTTCAAGAAGGCATGGGATCTAAACTGGAGTTCAGCTCAGTGTTTTATCCTCAGACAGATGGGCAGACTGAGAGAGTGAACTAGATCATAGAGGATATGATGCGTGCATGCATGTTAGACTTTCATAATTCATGAGATCAGTATTTGCCTCTGATTGAGTTCGCTTACAATAACAGTTATCAGTCTAGTATTGGGATGGCGCCTTACGAAGCCTTATATGGATGATGATACAGATCTCCTTTGAACTGGGAAGAAGTCGGTGAAAAGAGTTACGCCGATTTTCATCAGACGCACGTTGAGTTTCAGGTATACTTAGTTGTGTTCAAGAAACTTAGGTTTCTCTATTTTAAATCGATTGGTATGAAATTAACACTTGTTTTCGGGTAGGAGACAAGGTATTCGTGAAAATCTCGCCGACTAAGGGCGTGATGCGCTTTGAAAAATATGGAAAGCTGAGTTCACATTATATTGGACCGTTTGAAGTGCTCGGGCGGGTTGGCGAAGTCGGGTAAAGGATTGCATTGCCACCATAATTGGCAAGTATGCATAACGTCTTTCATGTTTCCATGCTACGGAGATACGTGAGAGACCCGACTCATGTGCTAGACTTCCAACTAATTGAGCTTCAAGAGGATCTAACTCTGGTGGAAGAACCCATCGAGATCTTGGACCGTAAAGATCAGGTTTTGTGGACTAAGACGATCCCGCTTGTGTTCGTAAAGTGGTGAAATCATTCAGCTTCGGAAGCTCCTTGGGAGCGCGAAATCGAGATCCGCGAGCAATACCCGCAATTGTTTACCTGATGTGGAAGGTAATTTTCACAATTTTAGTTTCAATTTATTGTCATGATAATGTGTGTATCATGTGTAAGCAAGAATATTTTGGATAATATCATCCACATATATGGATGTAGTATACGAGGTACAATCGATCTTCATTCTCGAAATAAGGTTCAATTGCATTTAAAACATGAACATTTTGAGAAATAGCTTTACAATCAGGATTGATCTATCAAATTAGTGAATTGACTGATCAACTGAGGCTTTGATCGATCAGCAAGTAGGATTGATCGATCAAATTTTGAGATTGATCAATCAAATTTGTGATTTGATCGATCAATAGGTGGACATTGATCTATCAAGGTTGTCGGACCAGGACCTTTTTCACTTAAGATTGATCAATCAATTTAAGCATTGATCGATCAATATGAAGGATTGATCGATCAAGGTTATCGGGTTAGGGCATTTTAACTTAAGAATTAATCAATCAACTCTATCGTTTTAAGTAACGATTAGGGTTTTTATTTCTCATTCGCACAATTGAAGACTTTGATTGTTCAAGAGGGTTTTTGGCTCCTTTGCGTTCAAGCGACCTTCAGAGTATTTGCCAGCTACCGGAGCTTCTCCCAGCACGTCATTAGCTCGGATTTCGCTCGGTTCAATCGATAGACCCTAACTTTCTCTAAATTTGGATTTTTTTTTATATCTTTTGGGGTATTTTAAGCTATGGGACCGCGAATGAAAAATGCGTCGCGCAAAGTCCCCACGTCCCGGGTTCGTGCATCCGTGCCGCCCACCGAACCGGTCGCACAACCCTTTGTCCCACTTGTGGCTCCCATCAAAAACGTGGTGCCACCCATTCAAGACCCCCAACCACCCCAACTTCAGCATGAAGTCCCAACCCAGTGGTGGGCTTCCAAAACACTCCTACCCAAGTACGTGTTCGACTCTACGCTCTTCGAGGATCGGCTCGAAATGACTTGAGCCATTGATTACATTACAAAGCTAGGGTTGAAACCGTTACTTGAGTCGTTTCACGATCATTTTTGTCCCCGAATCGTGCGGCTTTTCTTTCAAAACCTTCGTCGGGGCGACAACCGTCACCAATTAGTCACCAAGATAGACGACTTGGATTACAAGTTTAACCAATACCACGTCGCGGCCGCCCTACGATGCACGTCAATGTATGTTGAGAGTTGTGGCTTGTTGCCACTGTACGTCAAGGATGTCCCATTTCATGATGTGGTTACCAAAATGACCCAAGGTCAGCATGGTTTGGGACAATCCATTACCCGTGTCCAACTCTCTGACCGGTTGTGGATGCTTGATACTTTTATCAAGTGTGCCCTCAACCCATTTTGCACAAATCGGCTCGGAGCGGCATCGCGCAACAAGCGCTATTTGCGGCTTTCGAGAACCGTTGGTTCTCTATTGCCGATTTGGTCCTTGATGGCATGATCAATGCCAAGGAGATGATGTCAGAGAAGACTAAGGTTGCTTCAAAGAAGCAGATGCCCTATGCTCACTTGATAACTAAAATGGTCGAGCAATATGTAGCATTGAGAGATGAGTATAGCTTGGCTCCCGGCGAGCCTCGATTAACCAATAACACTAAGGTGTTTAAACTCAAAGACTGGACGAACAGTTACAACCTTTTGGTGAAAAGGTTACCCAAGGAGGAGGAGGTTCCTCCAGTTGCGGAGGGCGCAAAGGCACCAAAGAGAGCTCCCGAGGAGGGGGAGGCACAGCCTGACCAGCCACCTCAGCCTGAGGTGACTACTAGACCTGCCCCTACTATTACACGTCAACCTACCCGTGCCTCTACATTGCGCAGACTTGCACCTTCCACCGTTACCCTCAAAGCGGTGCTTGAGGTGGTCATTAAGGGCAACGAGCGCATACATGAGCGGCTAGACGGGATGGAGGAGTTCCATCGTCAGGTACATTGGCGATTGGACTACCACGAGGGCATGCTTGAGCTCCTGATGCAATACTCGTATGCTACCACATCAACGTCGATGATCACTCATGCTCGTCAGCATACTGTGGACCCTCGTGACTACCGTACTGAGCCACCTCACCCACCAGTAGACCTGCTCCTGACGAGGCTGAACCTTCTGACGCCCCGCCAGGTACTTACTATGCTATTATGTATTTTTTTTTTAATAATTATATCTGTATATCTATTATTCTGCTTTTCATATATTTCTGTTCTGCATGCATATTTATTTCTGCATGATATATTCACCTGCTTGTTCTGCGTTGTTTTTCCCGTTTGCCTTAGGATACACCATCGACTTGTCTAAAACTCCTTGACATTTTTTAGGACAAAAATTTCTAAAAGGGGGATACTGTAACGACCATAAAATTCAGAACAAGAACTCGATTGCTTCGATATGTGTGCCCGACATGAAAATCAAGATAAATTAAAATTTTAAATTAATATTATTGGAAATAATATTAATCCACAGTTAAATGAAGTCATGTGTGACTTCTTGTGTAAGTCCGAATCTTGTAGGACGTTGATGAGGTGTGGTACGTCGAAAAAATTATACATGCGCTTAACACCGAAACTTAGCTTTAGGAAATGGGAGAAATATCTAGATATTTCATTTGGAAGCTTATAAGGGAAGGAAGAGAGCTAGAATCCCTCTCTACCCTTCTTCTTCTAATTGTAGTGAGCTATGGCTAGAGGATTGAACTGAGAGTTCTTCCGTTTTGAAAACCCAAAACTCAAGATTTCCTCAAATAGCGAATTCTCAGAGATAAAGTGTGAAGGGGGTCGATTTAAGCGATCTATATCTAGTCTGGGGATGTGTGCTATTGCTACGTGTTGAAGCGAAGTCACAAACCTGCTTTTCCGAGTCGTGACGGTGACGAATTTCTGATTTTCGAATCCGAAACCCTCTTCGGATCGCGTTTGCCGAGAACCCGAAAGGGCATTCAAAGAGGTGAGTTTTTAGATTAAAATTATGGAGGTTAAGACTTCATAAATGTATAAAAGAATATGTATGAATGGTATGTTGGGATCATTAATGCCTAAGGATAAAAATAGGTCGAGAGCAGTGATCGCCATTAATGACAGAAACTGTCATCCTTGATCGATTAAATTAGTGAATTGATCGATCAAGCCTGGAATTGATCGATCAACAAGAAGGATTGATCGATCAATTCGTATATTCAGTTAATGAGAACAGTAGGGTGCTTTTCTGGAAGTTCAATGCTCGATGGACATTGATCGATAAAATTAGTATTTGATCGATCAACTTTGAAGGTTGATCAATCAATTTGAGAATTGATCGATCAATATGAGAGGTTGATCGATCATAGTGAGGTGATCCATCAAAGGTAAGAATGATCGATCAATGTGGACATTGATCGATCAATGATGAAGATTGATCGATCAACTAGGGAATTGATCGATCAAATTTTATAAATTAAGTGTGCAAACAGGAGGTAGAAAATTTGAGTCTGACTGGATTGATGGATCAATGGGGAAATTGATCGATCAAATTTGAGGATTGATCGATCAAACAGGGAAGTTGATCGATCAAATTCCCTCTGTCACATGTGAGTTAAATGGGGACATTGATCAATCAAAGGAGGTATTTGATCGATCAAGTTGGATGATTGATCGATCAAATAAGGACATTGATCGATCAATCACCCCTGTTTCAGCTGTTTTAGTTGTGTGGATAAAACACTACTAGACACTATGCCAGTTGATGTTTTAACATCTCTGACAATAAGTATACTATGTCTATGGTCTAAGATCAGACCATGATGCTTTGAAAAGCTTTGGATTTGCTTAGAAAGGTCTGATCTGAGGTAGGGGAATTCAACTGAAATTACATTTATTTTTGATCTCATAGTTCCAAATCTTTTGTATTATGCTGCATAGTCTGATTTTACTTTCCAGTCATGTCTAGCATGTGTGAAAACTCCATCATATATGATTCCTGCTATATGAGATCTGTCAGCTGATCCCTGTTATGTATGATATGTATGCATATGATTTCAAGTTTAATAATCTAACGAATCCCACTGACTCGGCGGTATATCCGTGTCTGACACAATCGTACATCTGCTTTGGAAATTCCTCAGCACAATTGCACTCCTTAGTTGAGGCATTATTGTATTTTTTGAAATTGTTCATTGAACGATGATGGTCGGGATTATCCATCTGCCAAAATCTGGCTACCACGTGCTATACTCACGGGAGTTAATTAAGTATATTATTTTAAGTCATCTAAATACTGTACACATAGCATCCTGCAAACTCGAGGTTACATGCGCTCGATAAGTTACGCATTACGATTATTTTGCATATCGATTATACATGCGCATCTTTCAATTACATTTATATTCTACTACTGCTTATCTGTCTGAGATATCTTCTACAACCATATTTTACAATTAAGATACAAATTTAACTGAAATTCTTCTACTGAGCTTAGATGGTTAGCTCACTCCTGACTCTGTGTCATAAGTTCTGAGGCTCGAGCATCGAATACTAAGAGCGATCTGGATTACCAGCCGGAGACAGAGGTTGAGGCTGAGGACGAGGAGACGGATATCCAGATAGACGAGTTTTACCCTTAGCCTGGGTATATTAGTCTTGTATTTTTAAGTTTTTGTACTGTATTTTGGATTATTTGTGCGCCTGGTGGCCACCTTCTGTATTTATTATTGTAGATATTTTTCTTTACTTGTATTATTATATATTCTATAGAAACCACTATTAGGAATCATTGTTTTGGGTGATGGATGTCCATCATCAGTGGCTCTTCTTGGTTCATTTTTGAGGATGTATATTCTTTTATTTTTATAGATATGTATTGTTTTATTTCTACTTTCTTTTCAATGCCTTATATAATGACTCGATCTGTCACTACTGAATCGTGTCTGCTCTGATTTTCGCTATACAAATAAACATTCTATGATTTGTCTTGTGAATCATCCAGAGCATGGTTTGATAGCACAGATTTTCGAATGCAAAAATCAGGACTATCACAATAATTACAAATGGACCATGTTGCTCTTTTACAAATATGTTCCGTCTTTACAAATTTCATAATCAGCTACATGATCTCATTAGCTGAAACGGCCTTACATACAAGGGAAGCAAACAAGGAAGCAGTCTTATTAGCCAATTAAGAATTTGACCTAGCACCATTCAAAGTCGGGCACATAGGAATTTGCTTGCCAGCGAGTCGTCTCTTCTTTGCTCTCGACCTAAGAGAGCCATTTAAGAGTTTTCGTGTGGGTTTATCTCAGTTCTTTCTCTCGTTTTACTCTTGGTTTATACGAGTTCTTTTTCGTTTCTTCTCTCACCCTCTTGGACTCGGTTCTCCATTTTGGAGAGTGGGCCTTTTTTCTGGCTGTTGGAACATGGCGAGTCTACATGAGTTTGGGTGCTTCAGCTTGTTCGGCGGACCCCATCAGGTTGTTGAATATATGCTAGTATCAGATATCTCTTCTTTGCTCTAGCCCTAAGAGAGCCCTTTGGAATATCGCCAGTCAACACGAGTTGGGTGCTTCTGCCTGTTTGGGTGGACCCCATCAGATGTTTGAATAAATGCTTGTATGAGACGTCTCTTCTTTGCTCTAGTCCTAAGTGAGCCCTGTAAGAGTTTTTCTTCTTGTTTTATCTCACTTTCTTGTCTCGTTATACTCTTTGTTCATACGAGTTCTTCTATTTTTTCTTCTCTCACCACCATGGATTCGACACTCCATGATATGGCACACAAACTTTTATTAACAACAGAAGGAGAGGCTCAAGTTTCTGCCGACGACCTAGTTCCCTCTGGAATCCTTTGCCTCTTTGGCAAGATTCTCATGGCTCGAAGAATCAATTATGAGGATTTTAAAGAAACGATTCTCAATCTTTGTGGAGTCAAAGATGGAGTCTCCATTGAAGAAGTGGGGGATAACATTTACCTTTTACAGTTCAAAGAAGAGGGCCAAATGCGGAGAATTAAAAGGAAAGCCTCTTGGAGTTTCGATAACAAACTTCTTGTCTTAATAGATTTCAAGGCTGATCTACCAGTCGAGAAGATGAATTTCAATCTTTCGCCTTTTTGGATTCGCATCTCTGGTGTTCCAGTGGGTGCTATAACGAAACAGTTTGGAGAAAAAATTGGAAATCATATCGGCCAATACTTGGAGGTGAATACAAATGAGGCTGGAGCAACATGGGGAAAGTTCCTGCGTCTCATAGTTCTAATTGATGTTACTAAACCACTGCGGCGAGGGACAGATTAGTTTGTCCGGTAACTCCCATAGATGGGTTACATTTCATTATGAAAGATTGCCAAACTTTTGCTATCAAAGTAGTATACTTGGTCACAGTAAAGGATTGCCTACTCATTACTGAGGAGAGGATGCATGAGCATACGAACCCCCAATACGGTCCATGGCTTAGGATTCCTGCACAAGGTCAAAATTTCAAAGTTTCTGGGCTCCATGACACTGACACTAATCGTAAAGCTAGCTCGCTTTCTTCTATGAACTCTGGACGGAAAAACAAAATTTCAGACGAATCGGGAATTGCACCGGTGGAGGATGGATGCCCTTCTCTTTCACGAAATTATGGGGCTGATCTTTCTGGGAATGACGTATCTCCTTCCCTGTAACAGCCCGAATTTCCGTCTCCAAAAATCCGTGCCGTTAGGATCATACTCTGGATGATCCCGGATCGATCACACGTATCCGCGCATATAGCGGAAGCTAGGTGGACACATCCGAGCAGCGGTAGTCTGAGTCAAACGATTTCTACACTAAATACACGTCAACAATATTTAAATGTAAAGAAAAACATACACATTCCCAAAAAGGAACCAAGAAGAACCATCGGTGATGGACGTACATCACCCAAACAATGGTTCCCGATAGTGGTTCCGAAATGGAATGTGGACTAACATAAAATAAATAAATGTAGAACTACATTTGTTTATACAAAGGTGGCCACCAGGCACACGATAATCAAAAGATCAAAAGTACAAAATGTGGGCATCAATACCGGCTAGATGATAAAACTCGTCACTTTGACGTCCGTCTCCTCGTCCTCTGCCTCGGCCTCGGGGTCCGGCTGATAATCCGGATCGCTCTCAGTGCCGGGCACTGCAGCCTCAGAACCTAAAAGATTTCAGAAAGCAGGGTGAGCTACATCCTAGCTCAGTAGAAGAAGTTCGATTAATTTACATCTAAATTATTAAACATGATTGCAGAACATATCTTAAATCGATAAGTGAAACAAAACTGAACAGAGTATGGATTGATGCTCAAACATGCAGGAAATCAGAATGCATAACTGGTAATAGCAAACAGAACTTCAGAATTTGCAAAATGCTATGCTTATTATATTTAAATGACTTAAATCATGCATATCTCTAACTTAAGTAACTCCCGTGTATATATATATCACGTGGTAGCCAGATTTGTGCCGATAGGAAACCCCAACTAATCGTCCGCTCAATGAACAATTTTGTGAGAATGCAATAATGCCCCACACATGGAGTGCAATTTTGCCGAGGATTTTCAAGCAAGCGCACATTGTGCAAGAAAGCGGATATACCGCAAGTGGGGATCGTCTGAATATTAAACCTCAAATCAAATACATACTTATTACCTCATGAATCAGATTATCAGAGCAGATTATCAGAGCATATGCAAGGAACAGAAACAGATATCAGAATACGGGAATCAGAGTTTAATGTATATGCAGGCATGTTTTCGAAAATCAGAGATAGCATACAATGTTAAGATATCATGCAATTAAATTTAGATGCACTTTAAGTTAAATTTTCCCCTACCTCAGATCAGTTTATCTTCTAGGCAAATCCAAAGCTTTTTCGACGTGTCAGGGTTTATCCTATACCATAGGCACAGTACATTAAGTGTTAGGAGTGTCAGAGAATTACCTGGCACCACATCCGGGGTGTCTACTTTATACAGCCAAGACAGACAAAAACAGGGTAAGTGATCGATCACCAACCTCATTGATCGATCACCACCCACTGTAGATCGATCACCACCTTGGCGATCGATCACCAACCTCCTTTTCTCTTTCTCAACACAGTCAAGGTTGATCGATCACCACTTTGGTGATCGATCAACAACCCTCCTGTAGATCGATCACCACCTTGGTGATCGATCACCAATGCAATTTCAAAAACTTCTCCCCTCTGTCCACATCAATTCCTTATACAGATTGATCGATCACCACCTTGGTGATCGATCACCAACTCCCTTGTAGATCGATCACCACCTTGGTGATCGATCACCCACTCGGGCAAGAACTTCCCAGCTTCTTCTGGGGTCTCTGTTCCCCATACGGCTTATACGGATTGATCGATCACGGTCCCTTGGTGATCGATCAAACTCGATGATCGATCACCACCCACTGTAGATCGATCACCAATGACAGAAAAGCTGTCATTAATGGAGTTCACCTTCCATCCATCTTTGATCTCCCTCCACTAATGGTTGTTCAATCACCATTAATACCTCATAAATACACACTTTAAGTTATTCATTTAACCCTATTTAACACACACAACTCACCTTGTTCGTGGGTTTCTTGGGGTTAACAATGACCAAAAAGAGGGTTTCAAACCTAGATCTCGGAGCTCTCCTCGATCCGGATCCGTGAGAAGCTCTTCACTGGTTGACGGATCAAGACCTCACACACCAATCTCAAACCCCAGGTAACTCAATCACCTTGGTCTAGCTACTCTAGCTTATAAATCCCTCATCTTCTCTCTTGCTAACCCTATTCTTCTCTCTCAAAAGATCTCTTTCAAACTTTCTTAGCACAGATCTCCAGTTAATGGAGCAGTTAGGGCAAGGGGATGGAGGTGAAGAAGAGTGTAAGACTCTCCTCTCTTGTCTCCCTTCCTTCTTCTATAAGCTACCCCCTCAAAAGAATTCTGCTTTTGCCCTTGGTGCCCTGCTTAGGTGAAGCATGAACACGCTTGCTTCGCGCAACGTGTTCCACCTACCCTCTACCTCTAGGATCTAGATGAAATTTGACACGTGATCTCATCTCACCAGGCCACATTATTTAAACTAATATAACCCAAAAGTTTTGAATAATAGATCAGCAGTCGGTCGTGTTCTCATCTCCGGGGTCGTTACATTATCCCCCCCTTAGGAATTTTCGTCCTCGAAAATGTCTAAGGGGTGTATTCAGGGATTTTGTAGTTCTAAAACTTACACGCTAACTAATACAGAGTAATTGGTCTATGTGTCACGCAGGGTAATTAAAACACTTACGGAGTTTATATACATCAGGCAAGAATAATTAAAGTATTGACAGAATATATGCGATATGCAATGTATATAAAATAGAAATGTACGCATACAAATGACTACTAGGCGTGATTGTATGGTTTGGCGTCATCGCGTCGAATCATGCGGGGACGCGATGGCGGTGAATGATAGTCGCGTGGATCCACCCTGTGCAGGCGGGCGTGTGCGATCATCGGTGTGGACGTCGTGGCATAAAGGTGCTGCATGACTAGCTCATGCATACCCGCGTGATAGTCCAGACGACGATGCATCTGTCTCTGGAACGCCTCAACGCCATCCCGCCTCTCGTGGATGCGGCGGATGCTCTCACCAACTCCCGAAGCATCGGGGTGACATCGTCGGAGGAAGACAGGGGGAGGGTGGGTGTGTGGCGATGACGGGGTGGAACAGGGCTGGTGGGCAGATGGCTCTGGGCCGGGTGGTGGGTTCGTGGTGTCTCGCCCTCCGTGGTGCGCGGCACATCGTGGATCGAACCTTTCTGGCAGAGGACGGAACCCTCTCCTACAAGAGGCGGAACCTCTGCTACTGATGGGGGACGGGCTCACCGCCCTCCTCCTCCTCTCGTGAAGACGCTTAACCAACAAGGTATAGCTCTTTGTCCAGGCTTTCAGGTGGAAGACCCTAGTGTTGTTTTCCAAACGAGGCTCGTGAGGAGCCAAGGCGTAGGCCTCGCGTGGGGCGACATCGCTCTCGAGCTTGGTGACGAAGTCGTGCATAGGGATCTGTTCTTCGCTCCGGATCGCCCTTCTTCGACATCAGTCATTGGCATTTATGATGCCATCAATGACCAGAATCGCCATAGAGAACCAACGGTTCTCATAGGCGAGAATAGTGCTTGTTGCACTACTCCAGGTCCGTGAGGACTTAGGAGAAAGGGTTGAGGCACACTTGATGTAGGTATCAAGCATCCACAACCGATCAGGTAGTGGGGCCCTAGAATTGGCTTGGCCCCTATCGTGTAGGCCTTGGGTCATCTTGGTGACCACAGAGGGTACCTCCTTGACGTCACGGAGGTTCTAGGCCACATGTCTCGATATAAGCGGACGGGCATTGAAGTGCCGCCGCGACATGGAAATGGTTAAATTTATATTCAAGGCCATTGATGGTTGTGACGAGTCGATGGCGACTATCACCCCATTTGAGGTTTTGAAAGAAAAGCCGCTGTCGTGGCAATAATGGTCATGGAAGGGCGCGAGCAAGGGTTTAAGCCCTAGCTTTTGTATGTAACCCTTGGCCCAAGCCATTTCGGGTCGGTCCTCATAGAGTGAGGACGCAAAAACGTATTCGGGCAAGAAGGTTTTAGAAGCCCACCACGGCTTGGGGACTTCACGCTCAATAGTGAGCGGCGCGGATGCGGGAACGGGTGGGGTAGAGGTCGAAGCCGGTGCCATGGGTGGCACGGACGGCGGGGGAACGGAAACGATGGGCGGTACCGGGGTACGAGCCCGAGACGTGGGTACCTTACGCGAAGGATTCTTCGTGCGTGGTCCCATGGTATAGATTTGGGTTAAAATGTGAAGAAAGGAATCAAAGATCAAGGAAATGGAAGATTTACCGGTGAATGAGGCGACGCACACTCAAATCGAGCCGAAGAATGAACGAAATAGCCGGAGAATAATCGGAAAATGGTTGGGGAAGGTCGGAAACCGCAAGCCCTTTCGTCTCTTGCAGTTGTGATGTTGTAAATGGCCTTTCGAACTCCCCCCCTCTTTTTAACTTAACGCCCATTGGTGATCGATCACGGCCTCTTGGTGATCGATCACGGAGGAATCTTCAAGCCACAACCCGAGTCATTGATCGATCACCAAGTTGTGTAGATCGATCACTGAGTCCCTTGTAGATCGATCACCACTTGGTGTAGATCGATCACGGCCATTGGTGATCGATCACCAGTCCTTGGTGTAGATCGATCACGGCTGCCAGGAACACCACCTTTTCGTCTAATCAGTCCCCCCTAATATTGACGGTCCGGATTTTGAGACTACCGATTCATACTCGCTATACATAGTGTTCCAAAAAGAGAAATTCATCAAGTGTACTCTCATACGTCAATCTATGATTATGGCAACGAATTCTTAGACGAAGTACAGAGACTTACCTTTCTTATCAGTTGAACAGATGCGGATACTGTTCACGGATTTCGGTTGCTCTCTCCCAAGTAGCTTCGGCGTCTGAATGATTTCTCCACTTGACTAGTACCAGTGGGATTAATTTAGTCCGCAGGACTTGATGTCGACGATCCAAAATAGCAATCGGTTCCTCAATTGTCGTCATATCCTCCTGAAGCTCTATCGGTTGGAAATCTAAGACGTGAGTCGGATCACGTACGTAATGGCGTAGCATGGATACGTGGAATACGTTATGCATGCTTGCTAACTGTGGTGGTAAGGCGATCCGATATGCTACCTCGCCAACTCGTCCAAGTACTTCAAATGGTCCAATGTACCGAGGACTTAGCTTTCCGCGTTTCCCAAAACGCATGACGCCCTTGGTAGGCGAAATCTTCACAAACACCTTGTCTCCAACCTGAAACCAAGGGTCAATTCTTTCGTAGTTTAATTTTAATCATGGTCATATCGTTAATGTATTTGATTATACCTGAAATTCCACTTGTGTTCGGTGAAGATCGGCATAGCTCTTTTGGCGACTTTGGGCCATTTTCAACCTTTCACGTATTACTCTAACCGTTTCAGTGGTACTATCCACCATTTCTGGTCCCAAGACAAGCTTCTCGCCGATTTCTTCCCAGTTCAATGGAGACTTGCATCGACGTCCATATAAGGCTTCATAAGGTGCCATCCCAATGCTCGACTGATAGCTGTTATTGTACGCGAACTTGATCAGAGGTAAGTGTTGATCCCATGAGCCATGAAAGTCTAACATACATGCTCGCAACATATCCTTTATTATCTGGTTCACTCTCTCAGTCTGCCCATCTGTCTGAGGATGAAACGCTGAGCTGAACTCTAATTTTGTACCCATGCCTTCTTGGAACCGTCGCCAAAAGCTGCGCGACGTATCTGAAGGATCTCTATCACACACACGATCTTGTGTATGCCATGTAATCGAACTATTTCTTTCAAATATAACTCGGCTAGTTTGTTGGCTGTAATTGTAGTCCGATACGGCAGAAAATGTGCGGATTTCGTCAAACGGTCAACAATAACCCAAATTGCATTGTTCTTTCTCAGTGTACTCGGTAATCCTAGAATAAAGTCCATAGAAATGGCTTCCCATTTCCACTCTGGTACTGGCAAGGGTTGTAACAAACCTGCTGGATTCCGATGATCTACTTTCACTTGCTGGCAGACCAAACACCGAGAAACATACTCTGCCACATCCTTCTTTAATCCTCTCCACCAAAAACTTTATTTGAGATCTTGGTACATCTTGGTGCTACCTGGATGTATAGCATACGTAGATTTATGCGCTTCTTCCAAAATTGTGTCCTTTAGATCTTTTGTATCCGGTATGCATGTCCGATCTCGAAATAGCAAGGTACCATCATCCTTAATAGAAAAATCAGGCCTTATCCCATTGATCACATCTCTTATAATCGTCATGAGCTCGTCATCGACCATTTGGAGTTTACGTATATTGTCAAACAAGGTGGGCCGTATCACAATGGTGGCCATCAAAGTACCTGAACCCTTAACATCAATCAACGTATCACATAAGGCCAGGTCTTCCAATAAATGCCACCTTTGCACTCTGGTGATCAAATGTGCCAATTGAGTCAAGACTTCGCTCAAAGCATCCGCCACCATTGGCTTTTCCAAGGTGATCTGGATGGAACAATCGTAGTCTTTAAGAACTCCATCCACTGCTATTTGTCGCATGTTCAAGTCCTTTGTGTAAACAAGTACTTTAGGCTTTTGTGGTCGGTGTAGATGTCAAATGTCTCACCGTATAAGTAGTGCCTCCAAATTTTTGAGCAAAGATCACTTGCTAACTCCAAGTCATGAGTCGGGTAGTTTTTCTCATGTTCCTTGGTTGTCTAGAGCCATATGTCGATAACCTTCTTGTCTTGGTTGAGGGCGCAACCTAACCCACTATCGATCGTCATTTGTAGATAGCAAAGCCTCCTCGCGGAAAGGTATAGCTAGCGGTGCTGTAGTTAAGTAGCGTCTTCAATTCCTGAAACTCTTCTCGCATTGTTCCGTCCAATCAAACTTAGCACTTTTCTTTGTGAGTGAGTGAGTAGCGGACTCGATAGTTTAGAGAATCCTTCTACAAACCGCTGTAGTACCACCGCCAAACCAAGAAAGCTACGGACCTCATCACACCTTGTCTTAGGCTGTTCCCAATTCACAACCACCTCGATCTTTGTGGGATCTACCGTTATACCTTTTGCGGAGACAATATGGCCTAAGAAACTCACTTGGTTCAACCAAAACTCGCACTTGCCGAGCTTTGCGTATAATTTGTGTTCCCTAACGGTCCATGAAAACCACTCAGATGTTCTTCGTGCTCCTCCTTTGTCTTGGAATAGACAAGAATGTCGTCTACGAAAACCACCACCGACTTGTCCAAGTGTGGTTTAAATATACGGTTCATCAGGTCCATAAATGATGCGGGTGCGTTCGTCAATCCAAATGACATAACTAAGAACTCATAGTGCCCATATCTGGTTCTGAACGCCGTCTTCTCCACATCTTCAGCCTTGACCCGTAATTGATGGTAACCTGATCTCAAGTCAATCTTTGTAAAGAACCTCGCTCCTTGCAATTGATCAAATAGATCATCGATCCTAGGAAGCGGGTAACGATTCTTAATCGTCAACTTATTCAATTGCCGATAATCAATGCATAAGCGCATTGAACCGTCTTTCTTCCTGACAAACAACACCGGTGCTCCCCAAGGAGACACACTTGGCCGAATAAATCCCTTGTCAAGCAGTTCTTGCAGTTGTTCCTTCAACTCTTGCAATTCTGTTGGAGCCATCCGATACGGAGCCTTAGATACTGGTTCCGTGCCTGGAGCTAAATTGATTGCAAACTCAACCTCTCTAACTGGTGGTAATCCAGGCAATTCCTCAGGAAATACATCGGGATACTCACACACGACGTGAATATCGGATAGCACATTTGTTTCTTCCCGTTGTTCTTGTAGAAAGGCCACATATCCGCTGCATCCATTCTTCATCATCTTTTCCGCCCGAATCGCGGATATCAACGGAGCCACCTTAGATTTTTCCCCAAGGAATCTAAATGATCGTCGCTTAGGTGGACGAAAAACCACTATCTTCCGAAGGCAATCCACACTTGCGATGACGCGATAGGCGATCCATTCCCATAATGACGTCCAAATCCTTCATATCCAACGAATCAAATGCAGTGTTTCGTGTTCTTCTCACGCCACTATCAACCGACTTGCACACGGTGAGTACGTTCACAGTATTACCCGTGGGAACTGACACCGCCAAAATAAAGTCCAATGGTTCTGGAGTGGCACCCAATTTCTTAGTAAATTGGGGTCGTATGAAGGAGTGCGTAGAGCCTGGATCTATCAAGGCTCGTGCACTGTAAAAGCAAATGTCGCAACTCCTACACAAATTCAGTTCACCTATCGCCAAGTCGGTGTTACTTCAAACGTTTAAAACATGCATGCATACATATATTATTTACATCATAATTACTCAGTAATTTCTATATTTTTTTTTCAAAATTCTTAATTCATTATATCAATAAACCACATTCATTGAATCTCAATTCATACCTTGGATGACATCATTCGATGTCAGAGCATCGGTCGCGGTGACGGCATAAGCTCGACCGTGGACTATTGGTCGAGATGATCTCTGTGTTGGTACCGATCACCGCTCCTTACTCTCCCCAGGGCAATTCCTAACCATGTGGCCCATCTTGCCACTTCTGAAGCATGCCCCGGTATCTCTCCTACAATCCTCCGTCTTGTGTGGTTTCCCACACTTTGCACATATCGCGGCCGGAGTAAAGGATGAGATCCTTGAAGGTCCCTGTGTCACTGAGGCCCCGCTACCAGAAGATCCAGCTGGTCTGAATGATCTAGAGGGCGTAGGTGCTGCCGCCCTCTGGTAGGAACTAGGACCCGAAGATATCGCCACGGTCGAGTGTGTAGGGTATCTGGAGGTCTAGAAAACCTAGCCCTCTTGCTCATTACGTGTCCTGAGATTGCCCTTGAAGCGGTCTCTCTCTCACCTGCTTGTCTCTCCACGAAAACTGCTTTTGATCCTCCTCTTGGGCTATGAGAGCCTTGGCCATGACTCCTCATACGTCTCCATTTCCCACATGGCGACGTCCTTTTGTAGATTCTGTCTAAGGCCAAGTTGAAACTTTCTGGCTCTCATCAACTCTGTGGCTACATGCTGAGGAGCAAACCTAGCCAACCTATCAAACTCCGCTCCATAGTCTCTCACCGACATGGCGCCTTGCTTCAACTCTATGAATTTCACTTCCCATTGGTGCCTCACAATTTTGGAAGTATTTGTGGTAAACACTCCGTGAACTCCTCCCATGTCCGAGGAGTGTGAGGGAATTCTCTTTGTCGATTTTGTGACACCGACTTCCACCATGGTCCGGCGTCACCATCAAGTTTGAAAGTGGCCCAACGCACTTTCTCCTCATCACTACATTGTAGTACCTCGAAGAGCTTTTCCATCTCTTCAATCCATCCTTGCCTCTATGGGATCCGTTTGACCCGAAGTTAGGGGGTCTCATTCTGCTAAACTCCGCAAACCCACTAGGCTGATGGGGTGGTCTAGCTGCCTGTTGAGCCAACGCAGCTGTTTGTTGAGCGACGTTGGTAGCTAATGCTTCCAACACCTGCTCCATCCTCTCCTCATTTCTTCTTCTTCCTCCTCTTGGTCCCACCGGAACCACATTTGGCTGCGAGAGAAATTCTAAACCCAGACGTGACCTCCGCACATCCCTCAGGGGAATCTCTCTCTGTCCTGCTCTACCTCCCCTATGCCCTCCTCTGAACTTAGGGCCCATACTGGTCTGTCATTGTGAAAACAATAACATTGATCAGTACATAGATCGTGAAAACAATCCACTCTAAACCCGTAGTTCAACCTACAGTCTAGGCTCTGATACCAACTGTAACAGCCTGAATTTCCGTCTCCAAAAATCCATGCCGTTAGGATCATACTCTGGATGATCCCGGATCGATCACACGTATCCGCGCATATAGCGGAAGCTAGGTGGACACATCCGAGCGTGATGAGTCCGAGTCAAACGATTTCTACACTAAATACACCGTCCAACAATATTTAAATGTAAAGAAAAACATACACATTCCCAAAAAGGAACCAAGAAGAACCATCGGTGATGGACGTACATCACCCAAACAATGGTTCCCGATAGTGGTTCCGAAATGGAATATGGACTAACATAAAATAAATAAATGTAGAACTACATTTGTTTATACAAAGGTGGCCACCAGGCACACAGTAATCCAAAAGATCAAAAGGGCATCAATACACGGATAAAACTGTCACTTTGAGCGTCCAAAAGTCTCCTCGTCCTCTGCCTCGGCCTCGGGATCCGGCTGATAATCCGGATCGCTCTCGGTGCCGGGCACTGCAGCCTCAGAACCTAAAAGATTTCAGAAAGCAGGGTGAGCTACATCCTAGCTCAGTAGAAGAAGTTCGATTAATTTACATCTAAATTATTAAACATGATTGCAGAACATATCTTAAATCGATAAGTGAAACAAAACTGAGCAGTATAGATTGATGCAAATCGAATGCATAATCGGTAATAGCAAATGTAATCAGAACTTGAATTTGCAAAATGCTATGCTTATTATATTTAAATGACTTAAATCATGCATATCTCTAACTTAAGTAACTCCTGTATATATATATCACGTGGTAGCGACGTGTGCCGATAGAAACCCCAACCAATCGTTCAATGAACAATTTTGCAGAATGCAACAATGCCCCACATGGAGTGCAATTTTGCCGAGGATTTTCAAGCAAGCATTGTGCAAGAACGGATATACCGTAGTCGGTGGGGATCGTCCTCAATATTAAACCTCAAATCAAATACATACTTATTACCTCATGAATTTATCGTGATTATCGGAGCATATGCAAGCGAAGCAGAGATATCGAAATACGGAATCGAGTTTAATGTATATGCTGCATGTTTTCGAAAGTCAGAGATAGCATACAATGTTGAGATGTCATGCAATTAAATTTAGATGCACTTTAAGTTAAATTTTCCCCTACCTCACATCAGTTTATCTTCTAGGCAAATCCAAAACTTTTCGACGTGTCGTGGTTTATCCTATACCATAGGCACGACATTAAGTGTTAGGAGGCCGAGAATTACCCGCACCACATCCGGTGTCTACTTTATCTGACCAAGATGAGACAAAAACAGGGTAAGTGATCGATCACCAACCTCATTGATCGATCACCACCCACTGTAGATCGATCACCACCTTGGCGATCGATCACCAACCTCCTTTCTCTTTCTCAACACAGTCAAGGTTGATCGATCACCACTTTGGTGATCGATCAACAACCCTCCTGTAGATCGATCACCACCTTGGTGATCGATCACCAATGCAATTTCAAAAACTTCCCCCCTCTGTCCACATCAATTCCTTATACAGATTGATCGATCACCACCTTGGTGATCCTTCACTGCTCCTGTAGATCGATCACCACCTTGGTGAGGGCAAGAACTTCCCACTTCTTCCGGGTCTCGCCCCATACGGCCTCACGGATTGATCGATCACGGTCCTTGGTGATCGATCAACCCTCGCTGATCGATCACCACCCATCAGATCGATCACCAATGAAAAAGTCATTAATGGAGTTCACCTTCCATCCATCTTTGATCTCCCTCCACTAATGGTTGTTCAATCACCATTAATACCTCATAAATACACACTTTAAGTTATTCATTTAACCCTATTTAACACACACAACTCACCTTGTTCGTGGGGTTCTTGGGGTTCAAATGACCGAAAAGAGGGTTTCAAACCTAGATCCTCGAGCTCTCCTCGATCCGGATCCGTGAGAAGCTCTTCAGCTCTGGTTCGACAGATCAAGACCTCACACACCAATCTCAAACCCCAGGTAACTCAATCACCTTGGTCTAGCTACTCTAGCTTATAAATCCCTCATCTTCTCTCTTGCTAACCCTATTCTTCTCTCTCAAAGGATCTCTTTCAAACTTTCTTAGCACAGATCTCCAGTTAATGGAGCAGTTAGGACAAGGGGATGAAGGAGAAGAAGAGTGAAAGTCTCTCCTCTCTTGTCTCCCTTCCTTCTTCTATAAGCTACCCCCCCTCAAAACAGAATTCCTGTTTTGCCCTTGATGCCTGTTCCGGTGTGAAGCATGAACACAGTTGCTTCTGCGCAACGTGTTCCACCTACCCTCTACACCTCTAGGATCTAGATGAAATTTGACACGTGATCTCATCTCACCACAGTGCCACATTATTTAAACTAATATAACCCAAAAGTTTTTGAATAAACCTTGGTTTCCGTGTCGGGCACGTAGATCAAAGCAGTCAGGCTCGTGTTCTAATCTTCGGGGTCGTTACATTCCCAGTTGATAGAAAATGGTTATAAAAAGTTCCCCATTACTCATGACGTGGTAATGAATGACTCGCCTTGCGCCAAATCTGTTGCGGACGTTTCACCACCCCACGACCCACCTAACAGGCTGTGCCAAAAAAGCGCTCATATCGGCTAAAGATAAAGGTAAATCATCGGCTGAAAAAGAGGTGGTCATTATAACAGTTGCGGAAAGTAATCGGTCCCAAATAAAAATAAAACATCAAATAAGTGGCAAAGGAAAGCACGTTAGAGGCATGCGCAATGGAGTCCGTGCTCTCCGACGTCTCAGGGGGCAACCAAACAAACCGCTGCAAAAAATAGAGATCTCTTAGAGGCCACTGGCGGAGAATTTGCTCTGATAATCAGGGTTTACAAACCTACAAAAATTGCGAAGGTGGGTAGTGAGCCAGAATTTGAGCCTACAGATTTATCTGCGGTGGTTGCGCAACAACCCCGCCGTCAGCAATGAAAGTTGGAACTGTCGGGGGCTTGGAACCCCCAAACAATACATGCCCTTCGTTTGCTTATTACGAAGGAAGGTCCTGACGTCATTTTCTTTGTGAAACACTGATGCGTGGCCGAAATGTTCAGAAAATAAAATGGAAACTAAATTTCCAACATGGGGTTTATGTGGATTGTGTGGGACGTTCAGGGGGTCTGGCTTTGCTGTGGAAATCAGATGTTTTGATTGATTTGCAATCTCAATCGAAGAACCACATTGATGTTACAGTACTTGAGCCGTATAATTTAAAATGGCGACTCACAAGTTTTTATGGTGAATCGGACTCTCAAAGGACGGAACTTGGGTGGCAGCTGCTTTGACAGCTGAATGGCCAGTACACTCTTCCATGACTTTGCTTAGGGGACTTTAACGAAATACTCTTTCAAGATGAGAAGGAGGGACGTCGAACTCGAAATCAATGCCAAATTAATAGCTTTTGTGCAGTCATTGATGATTGCGAATTTTCTGATTTGGGTTTTATTGGTCGAAGTTTACTTGGGATAATACGCGATAGGATGGCGAATTTGTCCGTGAGCGGCTGGATCGAGCTGTGGCAACTCACCAATGGTCCAATTTCTTCCCCACGGCTACTCTCCGTCACCTGGTATCACCCTGCTTTGATCACTCCCCAATTTGTCTTAGTTCCTGCACTCGATCTTTATCCCTTTCTCGCGGAGGAAGGCCTTTTCGTTTTGAGTCTATGTGGCTTCATTCTGGTGCTTGTGATGAGGTTATCAATAACAGCTGGTGGACTAGGGTGACTCGAAACTCTTGCTACAATCTATGCTCCAAGATTGCTGTTACATCATCAAATCTCACGGCTTGTAGTAAATCTTCTTTCGGGCATATCCAAAAACTCATTGATGGGAAAACAAAGATGCTTGAGAACATTCGGATGCGCAGGAATGATCATGACCTGAGCTTAGAAAAGGCTCTTATAAGCTCTCTTAATGAGCTTCTTGATCGTAGTGAAGTCATGTGGAGACAACGATCACGTGATTTGTGGCTCAAGGGGGGCGACCGAAATACTAGTTTCTTCCATGCAAGGGCATCTCAAAGGAGGAAAGTGTATCGGATTGATGGACTGTATGATGAGGACGACAGATGGCGATTTACTATTGAAGATATTATTGAGATCACGCAGAATTATTATAGTAAACTTTTCGCTGGAGGACCTCAAAATCGTGTGGAGGAAGCTCTTTGATGCGTGACGTCAAAATACTCTAGCTTTCAAAATTGGGCACTATCCAGTTCACGGTAGCCGAAGTGAAAGCAGCTCTTGATCAGATGCACCCCCCCTCAAGGCCCTGGGGCCCGATGGTATGCCTGCTTTATTTTTTCAGAAATATTGGCATATTATTGGTAATGATGTTGTTCAAGTTGCTCTAGATTATCTTAACAATAACCTTGTTTCTCTTCATGATATCAATCATACCTTCATTAGCCTTATCTCGAAAACCAAACATCCCAAATATATCACTAAATTTCGTCCAATAAGCCTATGTAATGTCATTTACAAAATTATCTCAAAAATCATAGCCAGCCGCTTAAAGCCTATCCTCCCTTCCATCATCTCTAAACACCAAACCGCTTTTGTTGAGGGTTTTCTGCTCACAGATAATGGCCTTGCAGCTGTTGAGGTGGGACATTATACACGTCAAAAAAGATGGGGGAAGATTTGTGAGTGTGCGCTAAAACTTGATATGAGCAAGGCTTATAATCGAGTTAAGTGGCATTTTCTGGAAAGAACTCTTATCAAATAGGGTTTTCCTCAAACTTTTGTTGCTTTAATTATGGAAACTGTTTCATCTGTTTCCTATTCTTGTCTCATCAATGGTAATGTTATGGGTCATCTCACACCAACCAGGGGTCTTTGACAAGGGGATCCTCTTTCCCCCTACTTGTTCATCATTTGCACAGAGGTCTTCTCTTCTCTACTCTGAGCTGCAAAGAATAATGGGCGTCTTTCGGGTATTCAAATATGTCGAGGAGCCCCAGTTATGTCTCACTTGTTGTTTACGGATGACAGCTTAATTTATGCTAAAGCCATGGTTCCGGAAATGAGGGAAATTACAAATCTCCTTAATTTGTATGAAGCGGCCTCCGATCAAATGATTAACTATGAAAAGTCGGCTCTCTCTTTCAGTAAAAATGTTCATGAAGGTACTAAATCAGAGATTTCTCATTTTCTTAATATTAGAAGGATCGCACTTCATGAGAAATATTTGGGCCTTCCTTCTATGATGGGCCGCTCTAAACGACTACTGTTCGGGTCTGTCAAAGATCGGGTATGGCAAAAGATTCAAGGGTGGAAGGAGAAACTTCTTTCTATGGGAGGTAAGGAAATCCTTATTAAGGCTGTGGCACAAGCTATCCCGACATATTCTATGAGTGTTTTTAAATTCTCAACAACCTTTCTTAATGTGATCTCTATGATGATGGCAAAACTCTGGTGGGGTAAACATGGCAATAGTGGAGGAATGCATTGGGCATCATGGAGTTCTATGTGTGATGGAAAACATTCAGGAGGATTTGGGTTTAAAAATCTTGAAGGTTTCAATATCGGTATGCTTGCGAAACAAGGAGGAGGCTCATAGCCAATGGCTCGTCTCTTACGGCAAAACTTCTCAAAGCAAAATATTTCTTAAATGGTGGTTTTCTTAACGCAAATCTTGGTCGAAATCCCTCTTACACTTGACGAAGCTTGCTTTCGGCTCGAGATACTCTTGATAATGGCTTAATATGGCATGTGGGGAATGGAGAATCTATCAATATTTGCATCATAGATGGATCCCAAAACTTTCTACTTTCAAGGTAGTAGCACCTGCTCCTCCAGTTGGACCAACTCTTGTGAAAGATCTTTTCATCCCTGGAATTATAAGATGGAACGAATCCCTAATCAAAGACCTATTTATGGAAGACGATGTAAATGCAATTATGAAAATTACTTTATTAGAGAGGGGATGCTCGGACAAATTAGCTTGGGCACACACTTCAAATGGTATTTACTCACTGAAGAGCAGCTACTACATGTCTCTTACCGATCTTCATCTAAGGCAAAATAAGGGATCATCGAGCATAGACCATGACAGCAAAATTTGGAAATTGATTTAGGGCTGCAACATTCCAAATAAAATCAAAGTCTTTATTTGAAAAGCTTGTCACAACATCTTACCTACGCGCTCTGCCCTCAAACAAAGGAAAGTGATTGGTGATGACCTCTGTCAGATCTATGGAAACTGCAAAGAAGATACCTTACATGCCATAAGAAATTGTGATTGGGCTGCCAGAGCTTGGTTCATCAGTCCTTTGGGAGCTCGCATTCATTTTAACAATTTTGCTGATTTTCGGATCTGGATTTCTTATGTGCTACAGGTTGTCGGTGAAGATACTCTTCCCCTATTTTCCACAACTGGCTAACCACATGGTGCAGATGCTCTTTGCCATATGGTTAGCCAGAAATAGCCACATTCATGAATGAACAAGGTTAGACTCATATCATTCGGCGAATTTGGCAGCAAATCTCACCACGGAGTTCACGGCAGTGAATATTAGTGCAGGGAGTGCAACGCCAATTCCAGTTATGCAGTGGAGGACTCCGCCAAGTAACACTTTTAAACTCAATGTTGATGGAGCCTGCAAGGATGCAACTAAACGCTTAGGTTTTGAAGCTGTTATTAGAGATTCTTTGGGCCTGATTATTGGGGCGTTGTCGGCTGGAGATCATGGTGATTATGGTGCTTTGGCGGCTGAACTGTTTGCAACATTGAAGGGTCTCAGGTTTGCTTTGGATATGGGGATTCAATCAATAATTTTGGAGTGATTCGGTACAAATTATCGATGTTATCATTAGCAATGAAGAAAATCTCTCAACCAATGGTATGGTAATTTAGGAGATCAAAGGTTTATTCTCGTTTTTGTGTCAATTAATTTTTCTCATGTAAAGCGCCACGCTAATCTTGTGGCTGATGCATTAGCTAAGATGGGTCTTGCAAATGACAGTTGTATTGTGTGGATTGAGGATGAGGGCATCCCTCCTTCAATCACAAATCTTGTAGTAGCTGATTTTCCTCTTTAACATATTGGTTTCTTTTATCAAAAAAAAAAAAAAAAAAGAATGTGAGCTAGCTTGCAAGCTCCTGAACATCTTGCAATATTTTTCCCCTATTTTTTGTGAGTTATTTTTCATATTTTGCTTCCCATTTTCATTTAATAATTCATGAACTGAGCTCTAAATTGTAACGACCCAAAATTTCCACACAAGGATAATGTAGAATACCGGGTTATTAAACTTAGTTAATAAGATCATAAGCAGAATTTTTATTATTTTCCTTGAAGCAATGATGTTGTTACGATGATAGAAGTTTCTACAAAACAGAAATAAATACCCAACATCCATAAATGAAATTACGGATACAAAATAATATACTATCGGTGACGGCCGTACGTCACACAAACAATAGTATTTACATCATTGTACTTAGAAAACAATAATTAAATATTCAAAGAGAGTTCGTTGAATCGTACAAAAGTTTTTCTAAGGATAGAAATCTTCGAGTGTAAAATCTTTCTCGTCCTCTGGTACAAAATTAGGATCCTCTACAAACTTAGGATCCTTATCAGCGTCAGTATTTGTGAGGCGTAGTGTTGGGGTGAGCAAAAAATTCACATGCTCAGTAGGGTAATCTCAAATACCAATTGTACCTTATCTTTCAAGACATAGTTTTAGTGATTATATCAATATTAATGACTAAGATGCCATAATACAAGGAGTCACAACACATTTATGTTCTTAAGATAAACAACTTCAAGTGCAATTGAGTTTAAGTGATATGATCTACGGTGATCAAAAAGTGATTTCATGAGTATCCAATCAGAGTGTTTTCTTCTTTTCATTCATATACTAATGCTTATGTTCATGCATGACTTAAAAGTATAACTTAAGTAATCTCTATCGCAAATATAGCACTAGAGTTAATGTCAAAGCCGATGGAAATCCTAGCTATCGTCATTCAAGAATAATTTTTCAGAGTGTCATAGCCCCTGTGTTGTGAGGAAGCTTGTGAGGTTCAAAAGTCGTTGTCACGGCTCAATGTGTGTAATAGCACAATTCAGTTTGTGCTGAAGCACGGTTCAGTGTGTGGTGTCGCACATGATTTGTTCATAATCAACCTCAAATTATATGAAATGTTCTAAAATATAATATAATATTCATACTTTATAATTAATTCAAAATTCAATTCAAATTCTGAGGTTCAATGAGATCATGTATCTTCTTTCAATTGGTTCAAAGTTCATAATTAGTTTCCAAAATTCAATGAGATTCATAAGAAATTCTAATGTTTCCAAAATTTAATGAGATTCATAAGAGGTTCAATGAGATTATAATATTTTCAAATTTCGTATTCAAGTGTTCAACAAATCATAGAATGAAGTGGTCATGTACCTTAACAAATAGCAATGATATTCAGTTTATTCAAGTCATCAAACACCTACGAATCAAAATTATAAAATATAACTGATCATTAAAATTCCCCTACCTCGTTTCCCAATGTCAAATCGAAAGGAGCGAGACAATTCCTATTGATTGAGCTCGATTTCCTCTCCTATATTACATACACAAGTGACATTTCAATAGTCGATTGGCTGGAATTTAAAGTGAATGTAACCGGCTTAATTAGTTCTGCTCTGAATCGATCGATCGAACTAAGGGTCCATCGATCGAGAATGAAAGCAATTATATACATATATGAAAATGTCTCTGTCAGAATCGATCAATCGAACAAGGAAATCGATCTATCAACATTAATAGTAAATATACATATGTATAATTGTCATTGGTCTCGATGCAGAATGATTGATTTCCAAATTCCTGTATAATCAATCAATCGGTATGGTATATCGATCGATTATATAGCCGAAAGTTAGACAATCAGTGACTTGAAATTTGGCTTCTCCAAATTGATCGATCGATATGATATTTCGATTGATCGATCATATAATTTAGAGTTACACAACAGAGACTATAAATTTAGAACGCAATTCGCGATCGATCTGATTGAAAATCAATCGATCGACTGAGAAAATAAACCCCTTTTCTTTTGCTCAGTCCGAAATCAATCGATCGAGTAGGAAGTCGATTGGTCGACTTCAAAAATATTTGTGTTCTAAGGTTCAAAAACAAGATCCGAAAATACAAAAACAAGATCCGAAAAATAAGTAAATAAGATCCAAAAATGATAATGACGGTTATTCACCTCTTGAAGCTTGAACTTTGAATCTATGGTGATTTAGGTTTGAGGCGATCGATGTTCAATGCTATAGTTTGTCCAAGGTTTCCTCTTGCTTCCTCCTCCTTGATCTTGATGGTGAAAAATAATGAAGGTGATTATTGTTGAAGAATACCCAAAAGATTTTAGGAAGGGTTGAAGAAATGGGTTGAGGAAGAAAGGCGGTGACGATTAGGGTTTCTTAAGAAGAAGAAAAGAAAAGGATAGAGACGGCTAAGTTTTCTTATAACTCTATTCTTAAGAACTTTCGACGAGATTATGATTTAGGGTTCTTCGTAACACAGATTTAAAACCTACGTATCAACGTTTGAATCTCTAACCTCTTGTCTCAAATTCAACTCTCTAACCAGCAAGCTACCACATAACTTATGTCAAATAATGACAGAAATAAATATAAGAGCTTTGAAAATCAAAATGTGTACTTTTAGTTAAAATATTTTAAAAGTCAAGGCCAGCGGTGTATACATTATTAAGTGCATATAAGTAATTTAGGTGTATCAACAGCATGAAAATCCGAGTCGTTATATAAATCTTCCACGGATAATAGCTATTGCACATAAGCTTAAAACAAAATTTCTTGAGTTCTACCTAGCATTTCTCTCTATATCTTAGCATGTGCCCTGTTCGATGAGTTTCTTCTATCCATGTTGTGGAATTTAGGAAACTTTTCAACCTCTTAGGTGACTCAATGATGGAGCTATAATTTTGGATAAAACGTCTAAAGAGAACCATTGACAAATCGTACATGCAATTCTAAAAGTCAGTCCACAATATTTATACAATGAAAATTGTACAAGAAAATGTAACATGCTTCATAAAGGATTTATTGCCTCATGAATGAGTATTGTCGTCCAAGAAATCAGATTTTCAAGATCCTGAAATAAAATATTACAGCTATTATAAGTTTGAGTTATCTAATGAGCCCTTTCTCGTATCATATCTTAATACCAATTTACCTGTTGAAGAAATCATGAGAATGAGAAGATACTATCAAATATAACTGAATGATAAAGATTAGATCAAAAATTTGTTTGCCACCTCTAGTCAGCATAGCGTCTGTTATAAATATTTTTTTCAATTGCAGCGTCTCTATACAGACCCTCACCAATCTCAAAACTCATTTACCTATGCTCCTTTGGCTTCAATTTTTTAGACATGGAGTTGGATTTTTATTATTATGATTATATACAACTTCATCACTAATAGGTAAGCTTGAATCGAGCTCCTGAAGTTCTTGCTTTATGAGCATTGTATAATGATTAAATTACCTTGTAATTTTTGTGGTTCTAGTTGGATATCAATAAATTTCTGAATTACCACTTCTATTATTGGGCCATATCATAATTAAGACTAATTTTTCACATTACTATACCAAATTACCAATCTGACCTAAAACAACCCGACTTAGTAACCCCAACATGGATCAATTAAGGTGATTCAGCTCTATTGAGATTGAGATGGTTTGGACCTACTTAGCTAGATTTTGAAATCATAACAATATCATTTTTATATATGCTAGATTTTGAAATCAGAACAATATGATTTTTATGTAGGCATCAAATTATTTGCAATGTATCATATTTGCTCTAGAGAAATAAAGAAGTCATTGCTTTATAAGTTATGTGCTAAATTAGCACCTCTAAATTAATTTACCCTTTGTTTAAAATGGGAGCTACAAGTGGCACACCAAATTTATACCATCGGACATTATCTAAAAACAAGACTTGATATTTTTGAAATATGTCATATGGAACCACTATCTAAACCCTTTGAGAACATCCTTTTACAATCTAAAACTTGAGAACCTCCCACAATAATTACTTATAAAGGTAATTACTCAAGGTAAATTACAATGCAAATACAAGGGAAATAGATTAAAGAAAAATCAAATCTCTTCAAAACATTTTATCAAACAGCTGTTATACAACCTCTGATCAATTGAATAAAAAAAATTTCAAACACAAACGGAATGATTGTGATAATTTGGTGAAGAACTCACTAGGATCGTAAAATTGATCTGAATCGTTCGTTGGCTCCTGGCACTTCACCTAACAAAAACCTGCATATAACTAAATCAAATAATGTATAAGAATCCATCCAAATGGAACTTAACTTATAAGCTTTGGTCAAAGGTTCTAACAAAAAAGGAAAAATCTAATATATTAATACCTGATTGAATGAAATCATCACCAGATTTACACTTTATATGGAAAATTTATTGAATTGAGTATAAGATCTCTGCAAAACAATAAAATCATCAAGAAATTAGAAATCACCCCTGCAAAATCAAGAAATCAAACAAAAAATTACCTCTGCGGTCATCGGCAAGAGCAATCCCATGAATCCGAGTGAGGAATTTTCTTGAGATCGAGGAAATACAATGCAGATTCGAGAAATCACCAATATCAAATTGAAAAATCTAAAGGCCAAAGCTCAAACTGAGAAATTTAAAACTTGGAAACCAGTTCACTAATCCGCCAATGAGAATTCAAGAGATCAGAGCTCGGAGTTCACCAATCTGCACTTAGAAACTAGTTCACTAATCCGCCAATGAGAATTCATGAGATTAGAGCTCGGAGTTTACCGATATGCATTTATAGAAAAGGATACGATACTATGGGTCGCTGAATGTGTCATGTGAGTTGAGTAAACCAGTACTGTTTTAATTTATAAATGACTGTTTTCAGCAGTCGATTATTATGTCACTGTTTCAGACAATTGTTCCTTTTATACTACCAGTGTTGTTTACCACTCATTTTCCCGTAGTACTCGGATCGTAATAAAAGATACCTAAAAAACTACCTTCAGTGTAACTTGTTGATCATCAAACTAGGGTCTAGTTTGGAAGTGGTGGTCTGTATCATAGTTACTAAAATCTCTATTTTATTGAGAAAACCTCATTTAAAACGAGTTTTTTTCATGAAACGTTGGAAACACTTTCAAAATGCAATTTTAAAAAATAATACTCATAACTTTTAAAAAATCACGATTTTTATGTTTTAAATGCATTTTTTTGCAAATTTTTCCCGAAATTTTTCTTTCTGTTAAAAAATTATTTATTTTTAAATATTTCCTTTACTTTGCTCAAATGCTTCTCAAAATTTTTCAAAAATTTACCCTTCTCTTCAAATTTTTTTCGTTTTTTTACCTCATCGATTTTTCCCCTATATCCGACTTGGTAACTGTGGTGTGTATAATACATATCACACATGGTCAACAATTAGAAAGTCCATGTGGCAAGTGTATATAAAACTCTGCTCAATATCCACATTGTTGGACAGCCCTAATTAATTGATGAGTGGGTATTGGTTCACATTAATGTTTAAAAGTCTTCTAATCCTCTACTTCTGGATCAAATCCAAGCTAAACAAGGTCTGCCATGTGGATAACATTGATGGGGGCCACTGCTGCCATATGTGCACCATAGTTGGGCCAACAAGCTAATACCAACTCCAAAAACAACAGAAGAAAAAGGACGAACACAGTTGGATTTCAAATTTTTTCACAATTCTGCCGCTTCACCAGTGAAAGAAAATTTACTTTTGTCTTATAAGAGACATGATTTTTAAATATAGTAATTTATAAAATAATATTTCCTTGTTTGGTGTTTGCAAATTGACATCTACTCTCAACATACTCATAGAAGTTCATGTAGGATAACCAGTTATGTGCAGTTTTAGTACAATATTTCAAAATAAAAAGAAGGGTCTTTGAGTGCTATGTAGCACCTGTCCCTGCTGTAGATGGTTTACCCTATGCTAGCTGTACTTTAAGAATTTTTTTTTTTTTTTTCTTTCAAGGACTCTATCTATAGGTCTGAAAATAAACAATGAAATGATAAAATAATTATTTTAATCATGAATAACAATGTAGCTTCATTAAAAAATGAGAGATATAACACATTGGGTACCTCTTTTAGGGCCCTGGCAATAGCGCTCACGTGCGTAACCTCTTAAAAATTATTGATTGCTTTGAATCAGATGATGGAGATTATGTTTCACCCTGATCTTTCACAAAATTAATCTTGAGATCATGTCTTACTTATCAGATAGTCAAATTTTCATTTCATATGTCACAAATCCCCAAACAATGGCCCTGAAATCACTTTTGAGCGTGATGATTGCCAAAGGATTCAAAGGGTATATTTTGGCGACCTGTGACACATGGAATCAAATAGTGACCGTATAATATGTGAGACATGATCTTAAGATCCATGTGTTGAAGATTAGGATAAAAAAAATCTAAATCATCATATACAAAGCAATCAATGATTTTGAAGCGATTCCAACTTGGTCGCTTTGGGAGATTACATGGGCGCCTATAGAGGTACCCATACAGATTATGTACCTAAGCGAGAAGCTAAGGACAGCGAGAAGAAAAGAACAGAAAAAGAGCCAAAAGGGAAGAAAAAAGCCCCCAATGGCCTCAGCCAATAAGATTACACCACCATAAAAATCAGACCAATTTTTTCAATTCTTTCCTCCCCTAGCCCATTCTATAAGGAAAATTATAAATGATGAATAATTTTTAAAAGATATTTTTGTAAATAGCTTATATGACGGTGATGTGACTAGCTCAGTGCTTGGGGCCCACTACGTGTGCAGCCCAATCACAATACGCCACATAAATTGTCTATAAAATTGTCCACCAAAAATTATCCACAGTAAAACAATGTCCTTCTAGTAATAAAAATTTCAGTGCATCAATTAAAGCCAAAGGTTTTTCGGGGATCTTTAAATATCTTTTCACTTCTCTTTCCATGCCACTAGCAAGGCTACAAACATTTCACCGGTCACTTTTAATGTAATAATCCCAAGTTTTTAAAGCCGTTGAAATGTTCATAATTGACGAGAATATCACCTTTTGACTGATTTGACTCAAGTTAAATATTTGACCTATGTAATATGATCTCAAAACTCCACTGATTATAATTAGACTAATTATAATTGGAGCGTATGCGTGTTTATGCATGTTGCACACAGACTCAAGCCCAATACTTGAACTGGAGCCTCAACCTAAATTTTTACTATAAAAAATAAGACTATTAGTGACAATTTTTTACAGCAAAAAAGTGCCGCTATTAACAAAAAAATTACTAAGACTATTAGCGACAAAGATATTAGCGGCAGTATTTTTGTTAATCGCGGCAGTTTATGGCTGCCGCTAATAGTCTTTTTTTTTTGTAGTGTTCAACTTGAATCGAGAGTAGACTAGAGGCTAATAACCCAGTCAAGTGTACGTATTCGGCAAGGCACGCAATACCTTCTTGGAACTTTCGAAATAATTAAATTAAAAGAATGTATTTTGTGTGAAAAGTGTGTGTGACTAATTGAGCCGACCAGTTGGGCCGACTATTTGGGCCAACTATTTGGGCCGACTTTGAGCCTCACCTAGAACCATTAAGTCTCCACTTGAACCTTTGAAGAAGTAACAAATACGCTAATTAGGTGTTTGTGTCCAACACGATATACACGGCACGCTAGGGATTCCCGAATTTATTTTATTTTTAGGAACACATTTTAGTGAAGAAATGACTTGTGTGTTTAATGGTGTGACTAGCTGCACAAGAACGCTCATTTTAGACCCTTAGATAATAATAAAAAAAATTAATGCCCCGTTTCAACGTGTGTGCTTCACACCGAGCCAACCCCTTTGATTATAAGTGAAGCACCACATGTGTTTCTCACTTGGTTGCAAAAAAGAAGAGAAAGTGACGAGAGAAGAGAATGGAGAAAGAGAGGAGCCAACCCTCTTGCATTTTGATGGATCCCTCCCTCAAAACTTCTTCTTCGGTTGATTCTTGCAAGAGAAACATCGATCATCAACGTGGGGACGATTTGAAGGCAAGGGGAGCCTATACTCCCAAACTCTCTATCGTTTTGAAACTCAAACACCGTCGATTCCTCTTTAGATCATCCCCTTTCGCTCAAGAGAGCTTTGATTTATTGTGTGCATCGAAAAGATTCAATCTACGTCCGTAAGGATCGAGGGAATCAAAGGATTTCAAACAATCGGACGATTGCGAAGTGTAATAGCTGATTCTTAGATTCGATCGTCGGGAATGTTTCGTGTCCGATTTAAAGAGGTAAATAGCACAATTCTTCTATGTATTAAACTAAAATAGGTTGCTTAGATGTTTGCAAAAGATTAGGATAAAAAAGATTGAATTTTGATGTAAAAATAGGTTTTAAAAAGCCTAAAATGCACAAAATCACACACAGTCGCGCGTCCGAATTGGAACTCGCACGTGCGACATCAGAAATCAGGCCAAAAAGTTTTGAACGGAACTCGTTCGCCCAACCTTGGAGCTCGCTAGCGCGACTATGCAAATTCGCGCACTCGATTGACGCAGTCTCGATATTTTGGTCGTAACTTTTTACTCTGAACTCGGAATTAAGAGATTCTTGCGGAGTTGGAAAGAGAGCAACTAACTCTATAACTTTTGTGGATTAACAATTTCATGAATCAAAAGTTTTAAAGGTCAAAATATAGTGGAAAGTTGGGTCAAGTTCTAAGTTACCACGAACTTGCCCGTTTCCGCCTCAGTTTTGAGAAAACACTTAAATATATCTAAGTTATTAGTGATTAAAGTTAATCTTTGATGCATCATCGTATGTTTGTGATGTAGATTGAGGGCGATAAACCATCGATAAGACTTTACTTGGCTTCGTGCAACTTCGAGGTTAAGGTAGGAAAATTTTCATACACAATTACATTTCGATTTGATTTTTCATAGATGCTTTGATATGATTGTTCGGAATGTGATAAATTGACTGTAGACACCCAAATTTGGCCCAAGGCTTGATCAACACATATTTCGAGAGGGGGTACCCCGAGCTTTCGAAAGTATTTTCTAAACCCTTAGGAATCATCCCAAAACCTTTAGAACTTAAACTCAAACCCTTAGAGTCAAACCCAAACCTTTAGAACTTAACCCAAACCATAGAATCCGTTTTGAACCATCCTAAACAGTGGATGAAAAGAGAAGTTTCAAAGTTTTCATGGACAGTTTCCCAACCTGAGGCCTATACCATTAGAAAGTAAAGGCTCTCAACTTTCCAACGAGCCAAGAATCGCTTGATTCCGAGATGTATATCAAAAGTTATGACGAATTGAAGAACGCGCAGAAATGCAAGTTTCGGGATTTAAAATCGTGACACTTTTTCATAAATCGTGACCCCTTTTCATAAATCGTAACCTCTTTTCGTAAATTATAGCCTCTTTTCAGAAAATCGTGCTCTCTTTTCAAAAAATCGTGACCTTTTTTCAAAAAATTGTGGCATCTTTTCAAAAAATTGTGACCTCTTTTCATCAAAATGTGCCAACTTCATCTTCTCTAACGAACCATCCGAGATTACTTTTTTAGTTGAGTTTTTGATTTGCGGACTTTTTCGAACCTTAGAGAGGTTTTAGAACCACCTTTGTACCATTTTAGAACCACCTTTGTACCATTTAAGTGGCTATCTCATCATCCACCATTAAAACTCATTTTTCACCTTATCCAAGCCCTAGAAATCCTAGAAAATCGTAGATGGCCCATTACCTAATTTCTAAATCAATTAGTGAGTTAACCACTCACTAATTACCCCCAACTTTATAAATAGAGGCTCACACCCTTCACTTGAGGAAGAGATTTTTATCTAAAAAAATATCAAAAGAGGAACTGACCTAAAACAGAGAAATATTTCTAGAAGGAGAGAAAAATCAGAGAGATATTTTTCAAAACAGAGAACTCTAGAAAGATCTCCCCCCATCTCAAAGCTTCAACCTTGTAGGTTTTGAAATCTCAGTTCATTAGATACCACCTGTAATATTTCAGATATTTTGGCTTATTTTCATTTACCTCGGTAAGCGTGTCCGAAAATTATTGAGGGATATTTTTAGATTTTGGTAAGCTAAGGCTATGATAAGACTTGTGGCAAAAGGATTTCGTTTTGAAAGGTGTGCAAGTCATGTAATCGATGACTCACAATAGCGTTGGTGTTTGTGTTTAGCATCGGATAATTTTTCAATTTAAGTAGATAAGTTGTAAAATTATAAAATCTAGATATTTATATTTCTTGGCTTTTGGTTATAAGAGAGATTGAAAGAGAAGTTTCACTTCTCTCACTCGTTGGAAATTCTACAAGCCTCTAAGGCCTTGCCTCATTTTAAATCCTAGATCTAGAAAGCTTGAGAATTACTCTCCCCATCTCGACCGTTGATTAGAATTATATCGGAGATTTGATCTGTTTGAACTATTGAAAGAGAAGAGAGATGTGGAGAGTGAGAAGTTCTATGTGATTTTGTTGTGGCTGAGGCAGTGACCACCTCTTTATGATTGAACTGATTTGAAGATCTGAACCATTGAGTTTGGAGATTGGTTCCGATGCGTGAATTGGTGCAACGGAAGCAACAATTTAAGCTACAAGAGGTATGCTTTTGAAACCTCCTTGTGTCAATTTAAATTATGTTTTGTTTAGATTTGAATGATTTGTGTTCATTATAAATCAAATGGCTGTGGTTGAATAAAATGAAAGAATTCGGACATGGAATACTTGACAGCCACAGAACCAGACAAATTCGAGGGTCGATTTTCAAATCGAGGGTCGAATTTGGAATTCGACCATCGATTTAAAATTCGACAATTGAAATATGTTTTTTTATTGCCTGAAGCAATTTTTGAAAATCGAGGGTGGATTTTCAATTCGAGGGTCGAATTTGGAAATCGACCATCGAATTGAAAATCGAGGGTCGATTTTTCTAATTTTTGTGACTGATGAGATTTTTGAAATTCGAGGGTCGAAATTGAATTCGACCATCGAATTTTGAATTCCAACCACGAATTTGAATTCAAGGGTCGAATTATGTCCTGTTTCTGGCCTTTGAAATTTTTGATGGATTTTTCTCCGCAAGCTTTTAGTTTAATTTTTTATTCTATATTAACACTGAGAGTGTTAATATATGTAGGTTTTGACTATTGGGAGTCCTTGGTGAGGACTGCTTGTGCATGATTTTAAATCTTCTTTGTTGAGGTAGGGGAACCCTATGTTTAATTTGCATTGAATTATAAGTATACTTGATTTGACTGTTCATTTAAGAAGCATAAATTTTGGAATTCTGTTATACACATCATGAATATAACTCTGAATATATGACACAAATTTGAAATTGGAAACTTTGTTATGATTAAGAACTTTGTAATTCGAACCTCAGAACCTCAGTTAAATCTTTGAATCAGAACTTTGAATCAAAACTTCAAAAAATCAGTATTATGTTATGAATAATAAGCCTTTATATATGTTAGCATTTGCATTCGATTTAGGGTTTATACGGATGATGCCCTAGATTCTACCAACCGTGTTGACGGTATTACTTTGGCGCAAGTTTTCCCCATAGCGTAGGGGCTTGTAGCACTTCAGAAATGGGTTCATGAATGATGATGGTCAATAGGGTTTCCCATCGGTCACGTAGTTCGCTCTCATGCTATAGGAAATTTGGGAGATAAAATTAAGTTATAAATTTAAGACAAGAAGCATGCTAATTCAGAAG
Source organism: Chloranthus sessilifolius (assembly GCA_021018995.1). Taxonomy (NCBI): domain Eukaryota; kingdom Viridiplantae; phylum Streptophyta; class Magnoliopsida; order Chloranthales; family Chloranthaceae; genus Chloranthus; species Chloranthus sessilifolius. The sequence goes on from CM037595.1 coordinate 88,770,766, forward strand.
ATTTTGAACACATTAGATGAATATTCTAGTTTTGACTCATGATTAGAACAGGAGATTTACTTTGGAAAGCATCATTTGAAAACCATATTTGATCCGATTTCTATCTTTTGAAAACCTTTACTTATAATGAAATGCAAATAGATCTGTTTCCTCTATTGGGCTTTATTGTTAGCTCACCCTCGACTATACGTCATAGGTGCTGAGACTGACCATGGGTCGGAGGATCTGGAGGACTCCGATTACATTCCCGAGGAGGATTTGGACATACCAGCTGAGGAGTTTTTCCCTTAATCTTAGATCCATTATTTTTTGGTACTTTTGTCAGAATATTGTTTTGAATATTGGGCCCTAGGCCATTATTTTGTTTCTTTTGATATCACTCAAGGAACCATTATTGTGAACCACTATTTTAGGTGTTGGATTGGCCATCACCGGTGGTTCTTCTTAGTTCCTCACAGTGATAGATAAATTTTGTTATAGAAAGCTTTTTGTTTTTGGATTAATTTATGCTTTGCCTCTGTCTTTAGATCTTTGTACTATGTTGTCGGCTTCTGTTTGTTACGGCTTATTGAGAAATCAATAAGTTGATGAACCACCCTTTCCTATACCTTAGGGATTAGAAAAGTTGGGTCGTCACAGCACCCCACTTCCCTCAATATCATTCTGAAAGCCTTAGCCAATTTAGAAATTTGAGCTCATACTTTATACCAACCATCTTCCCCACCCTTAGCTAGTTAGAACCTTGCTCTAACCCACTGTGCTTTCTGAAGCTCATCGGCGCTAGCATCAAAGCCAAGATCCGGCGATGGTGCTACAAGGGCCCGAGAGGTCCGGCTCTCCCCTCTATTCCTCTATCTTCTTTTTGTCTTTGCTTTTCTTTTATCCTAAAATTTGAGTCGTTACGCTGTCAAAATTTCAGTGATTGTGGGGGCCTCAAATAGAATCGGAGTGCATTCGGCAAGCGGAAGTGCTATTTTTTTATTTTTAAAACTGGGCCATAGTAGAGACCACTTACGAACGGGTCAATTGGGTGCCTAACACCTTCTCGATTGATAACTGAAGTCTCTACCTAGAGGATTTGGCGTAGACCGGATTCAGAGTCATATTTCGCACTTCGGTACATATAAAATTGATTTTAGGTATCTCGGCACACCAAAAGCTCCGGGTGACGACTCTATTTTTTTTTGTGAGCGCATCGTCACAACAGACCCGCGAGGTCCACAATTGCATATTGACCGTATTGAATTGTATTTAGACTTGTTGAAATTCAAAATCCGAATCTGCTTTTGAAAATGATTTGTGAACTTGAAATTTAAATCCGAGTGATGAGTTTGAAAATGATTAGTGAACTTGGAATTTAAATCCGAGTGATGAGCTTTATTTACATGATTTCAAAATTTTATATTTTTGTTTGGTACCTGAATTATGACAATTGTGATGAACCCGACACACTGCACAAAATTGAATATGTCTATGAACCTAAACACAAATCGAATATAAACTCTAAATCGAACTCAGAAGTTAAAATTGAACCGAATAATAAGTTTGGTCATTAAGTAGACCACTATGGGCGAATTATAAGTACACTGTGGGCCGCTAGGGCAGAATTGAACCGGTATGGCGGTTAATCCGTAAATCGAACCGGCACGGCTGTTAAACTTGTGAATCGAACCGGCACAGCGGGATATCCGTGAATCGAATCGATACGACGATTAATTCGTGAATCGAACTGGTACAACAACTAATCCGTGAATCGAACCGGTATGACGGTTAAACTAGTGAATCAAACCGGCATGGCGGGATATCCGTGAATCGAATATGTAAGTTATGTAAGTGAATGCGAATCGAACCGGCACGAGGAGATAACCGTGAATCAAACCTGTAAGGTGGACCGCTATGGCGGATTATATGTACACTTGTGGACCGTTGATGAGTAGTGAAATATGATAATATTTCACCCCTAAATTCCTACATTTGGCTATCCGATGAAGGCTATCTGATGAGAATTACTAGATTTGAAGTGTTTCAGGCAAATATAATCCAAGTGCAGAAAATAGCCAAAGAATTCTGAAAATAATGTCAAAACACTGTAATTTTGGGTCATCAAGAACTTGGTACGACCTGCAGCTCCATTTGGAGCATCAAAAATTGCCAAAATATAAAAGTTGTAGAGTTTGTCGTCAGCTTTCCAACGCCGTAAGAATCGCCTCAATCCGAGTTCGGGATAGAAAGTTATGGCCAAAATACCGAGGCAGTATCTGATGCAAAGTTTGGCAAGAGTTCACAGAAATCTAGGAAGGTCGATCGATCGACCCTATAAGGTCGATCAATCGACCTGACTTTTCGAGCCAGGGAACTTCCGTGACATGGGTGCTATTTAAAGCCAAATCAAACACTTCGAAGAGGAGTTTTTTTGGAGAATTATTATTCATTATTCATTTTTGGTTTTAGACTCCTCTAGGCATCTTTTCAAGGGTTCTTCTTCTTTTAGGGTTCCATCTGGGTAGATTGTATTTAGGATTTGCATTATTTTCTTTTAAGCATAGATTATATTTAGGAGAAGGCATTATAAACAAAGATCTTTTGGAAGAAATAAAAAGAGGAATGACTTTGAATGAATAAGGAGATCATACACCAAAGATGAGCGGCTAAATCAGTTGATCGGGGAAGATGCGATCCCCAGATAAGTACCTATTTTTATGATTAATACCATAGTCTATTTATTGTCATCAAGGAATCGTTTTGCTGAAAGTGTGTGTTATTGAAAATATATTGAATGTTTGTTATGACCGTTGATTGCGCGTATCAACTGCCATAGTCGCTAGATCTGGACCTGCAGGCTGATCTAGGCTGCAGAGCGATTATATATTTATTGTCGTGATCTAAACATCATGAGATATGCTATGCTTTTTACATGACTCATACCCTGATGATAGGCTGAGTCATTGTTTTTAGATAGGGTATGCCGGATTGATGATCATGTTTCTTTACGAATCATTTTTCTAGATGAATGATGGTGTGAATGATGCTTTAAGGAAATTGTGAGATTTAATGATAGAAAAGGGGTACAAATCTGGGGTAGCATATTCCTTGATCATATTTAAATATTGTTCTTAGATTCATCAGTAATTAGTTGTTTAGATTAATTTTTTTTTCTTGTATTTAGGAAAAAAGTGATAAATTTTTGGTTAAATTGAATTTTCCCTTTGGTACTTCCTTGGGGACGTTTTTAAATCTCTGAAAGAATTAATTAAAATTCACGTTTCCCTGTGGGTTCGACACCTTTGTTCTTGCCATACTGCAATAGATCTTGTACACTTACAAATGTTACATTTAAAATCGATCAAGTTTTTGGCGCCGTTGCCGGGAAAATTGGCAAAATTTTGATTAATTCGGATAGAGATTTTTGTGTTTTGAGTGTTTAAAAAAAAAAAAAATTCTTTAATTCTGAAATCTTGGAAGTTTGTGGATTGTGAAATTTGAAATTTGGTGCTCAAAGGTTGATTTTTGATTTTCGAACTTAAATTTTTGCAATTAAAATTTTTGAAATTTAATTTCTAAATTAAATTTTGATTTTCTTGTGTGAATTTTGATTTTTGAATTTTAAAAACCAATATTTGGATTTTTGATTTGCAAAATCTTCTTTCCCTTATTTTTCTCTCTTAGGTAATTTTTTGTAGGAGTCTTTTAGGAAGTAGAGATTTTTAGGCTTCTTATTTTAGATTTTGTAGGAGTCCTTTTAGGAAGTTTAGATTTTTAGGATACCTTCCTTAGGATATTTAGGAATCTTTTATTTTTTCCCTTATTTTTCTCTTTTAGATAAGATTTTATAGGATTTTGTAGGATTGCCTTTAGGTTTTGAAATTTAAATTTTGTATTTTAATTTTCGAATTTAATTTTTATTTTTAAAATTTGAATTAAAAAAAAAATTAAAATTAAAATTCGAATTTTTAATCTAATTTATTAAAAAAAAAAAAAAAATTTAATTTCTTTTCTTCTTATCAATTGATTGACATTTCTCTGTCAATCGATCGACTAGACGTCTGTTGTTGGCCATTTCAGCTGAAATTTCTGTGCTGACTAAGTTTGACTTGTGAATCTCAATCGATTGAAACCCCTCTTTCAATCAATTGACCGATTAAGTCCCTGTTTGAAAATTTGTGTGTGCTTTGTGTCAATCTATTGAAACCTTTGCTTCAATTGATTGAAGCTGAATATTTTGGGTTTCTTGTGGAATCATCAACCCTGTTTGTGAGCGTGGTGCGTGAGCTTTACTCGTTCTCATCACCCACATCTGCAACTGTTTAATCTTGAGATTGAACGATCTTGTAGAGAGAATCGCAGAATCCAAAGGAATCTGTATCATCATACTGATACCATGGCTAAAGGCAAGAAATGAATGGGAACAACCAGAATGACAATAATGGAAATAATGAAAATAATGGGAATAATGGGAATAACAATTACAATGAGGGCCCTAGAACACTTGAATATTATAATGATCCTGGTTTTTACGAGGATCAGGATAGTATCATGCATGATCCCATTCCAGGGAACCACTATGAATTCAAATCAGCAATGATCCAAATGCTACCAATTTTCCATGGATTAGCAAATGAAAATCCACACGTTCATCTAAATGAATTCACTGGGGTATGCAAAATGTTCAGAGTCCACAATGTCACTGATGAGATAGCTAAACTCTGACTCTTTCCTTTCTCTTTAAGGGATAAGGCAAAAACGTGGTTCTATTCCTTAGAACCGCAATCTATTCAGAGTTGAGCAGAGCTACACCGTCAGTTTCTTAAAAAAATATTTTCCCATGACCAAAACCATTGAGTTGCGTCAGAAGATCCAGTTATTTTCCCAACAACCTACAGAAACATTTCATGAATGTTGGGAACGCTTTAAGGAATTGATTAAGAGTTGTCTAAATCATCAAGTTCCAAGGTGGCAACAAGTCCAAAGTTTTTACAATGGACTGATTCCAGAAGAGAGATGCATGGTTGATGCATCTTGCGGAGGATCGTTGATGAGTACTGAAAAATGATGATATTTCACCCCTAAATACCTATATTTAGCTGTTCGATGAAGGCTATCTGATGAGAATTATTAGATTTGAAGTGTTTCAGGTAAATACAAGCCAAGTATAGAAAACAGCCCAAGAATTCTGAATATAATGTCAAAACACTGCAACTTTGGGTAATCGAGAACTTGGTGGGACTTGCAGCTAAATTTGGACCTTCAAGACGGTCGAATTATGAAGTTGTCAAAACACAAAAGTTGTAGATCTTTTCGTCCTCTTTTCAACGGCATAAGAATCACCTCAATCCGAGTTCGGGACAAAACGTTATGGCCGAAATACCGAAGAAGTATCTGATACAAAAAAGGTGCTGAAATTCACGGATTTCTGGGGGGTCGATGCATCGACCCTGTAGGTCGATTAATCGAGGACAAGGCAGTGTCTGACACGGAACTGACACTTTAAAGCTAATTTTTTGGACTTTTTGGAGGCTCGATGCATCGACCATATTGGGTCGATTAATCGACCCTGAATTTACGGCTTGGGAGACTTCTGCGACGAGGGGTCTATTTAAAGCGACTCAAACACTTCGGAAAGAGGGAATTAATTAGAGAGAATTAATTTAGATAGAATTAATTTTAGGAAAGAGTTTTAGTTTTAGAGTTTTTAGTTTTTAGCCTTTATTTTTCATAATTAGACATAGAAATAGGGAAGTTTTATTATTCCTTTTTTATAGCTTTGTTCCCTTAATTTTTCAGTACTCATTCCTTCAGTTTATAAATTTTGTTCAAAGTTTATTCCTGCATTAATTTCGTTTCTGAAGATCATTGTACCTTTGGATCAAAGTAAGTTCTTTTGAAGTTTGAGGTAATTTTAATTTCTTAAATTAATGTTATTTTCCCGTCTTTATTTATTTATGTCATTTAATTACAATATGTGTGGCTAAATTTATAGGGATGGGGATCTAATGATTTTCATCCGAGGGATGTACTTTTAATAATATATATTAAGGATTAAAATATGAGATCTTATTTTATGGTTGTTGTGCTATCATGAACGGATGAAATCCCCGCCACTAATCGGGATCGCGTGTGCCTAGCCATGCCCGGGATCTCAAATCTGTGACGGTAATTTTACCCAATCATTGTTATGGTCTTTTTGCTTTCATCGTGTGGATCTAATTACGATTATGCTCATGGATCGAGTGTGCCTAGTCATGCCCTGGATCTTGGATCTGTAATGGTAATTTTATCTTAAATACTCCCTAATCTGAATAAAGTGTGCCTAGCCATGCCCTTGATTTCAGATTTATAAGTGGTATTCTTGTTGGAATTTTCACCCACTTTGGAGATAATTTTTATTTGAACTTGAGATCATGTGTGCCTAGCCATGCCCTTGATCCCAGATCTATATATGAAAATCATCTAAGTCCTGATTGCAGGGATGCAACGTGGAACCTATTAGGGTGTTGACCATTGATCTTCCATAAAAGATGTTTGTTACCAATGAAATATCTCATAATTTAATCCTTAGATTTATATTACGGGAAGAACGGACCAAAGATGGGAGGATTTAGTATCTTCATCTTTATCATCATCTTTACCTTTACTTTTGAATCATCAATTAAGTTTTATTTTTGTAGTCATTAATTACCATCTCATCAACCGCTTAAATCATAAAACTGGTAGAATACTGTTAGATCTTCATAGATTTCTAGAATTGCTTGTCTCTTTTAGATCTTTCAAAATTAGTCCTCGTGGGAACGATCTCGTACTCCGCACCCACTATATACAAACCGATTCGTGCACTTGCGAGTAAAACATCATAATTAAAATATCACATCAAGTTTTTGGCGCCGTTGCCGGGGACTAAATTAAGAAAATCTAAATTTTTGATAGACAATAAATTTTAAGAATTTTCGAGGATTAAAATAGTATTTCTGCTTAATTAAAAAAAATAAAATTAATTAATTAAAAATTTTTGTTGGGAGTCGATGCATCGACCCCCATTGTCGATGCATCGACCTTGTCTCAATTGATCGAGACTCACACTCGATCAATCGATTTTTATTTTTTTTTTTTTTAAAAAAAAAAATTCAGAAATTTCAATTTTAAAATTTTAATTTAAAAAAAAAAAAAATTGTGTTATTGGTGAAATCATGTCAATGCATGGATTCAATCTAAAATCATGTGCTATTTGTGGAAATTCGATGCACATTTCACCTATGTGTCCCTTGAATAACTCAAATTATTACCCTGAACAAGTCCAGCCAAATCCGGTTTGGAACACTCATGACTGGCAGAGTCAATCTAATGACATGTGGGGTTTTAATCAACCTCTAATGTGTGATATGATGCCTTACACTGATCAAAATTCTTATCCCAACAAATTTCCTTATGAGTTTTCACAGCAAACTCAATACTTTCAAGATACAAAATCATATGAACCAGCCCAAAATTCTTCTTACTCCTTAGAATATTTAAAAGGTTTGGTGCACACCAATACTCAAAGAATTTTTAGGATACAATCTCAAGTTAGTCATATGATCGAGTACTTACAAAAGAAAGTTGAAATAGAAGAGTCCCTCATTGATACCGATCGAAATAAAGAACATCTTCAAGAGGACTCATCTGATTTTATTCAAAAATATGAGGATGACCAATTGGTCACTACGCTTGAGAATGGCATAACGAGCGTTGAGGAAGTGCAAGTGCGAGGAGAAGAGGAAATGGAATGGAACGATACTTATGTCGAGGGGAGAATTGAGAAATAAATTGAGATGAGAGAGAAAGAAAATGCCACCCTTACAACACCTGATAAGGGAAACATAACATTTTCCGATGAGTGTGAATTCGGTTTAGGGAAGAAAGAGGAATTTCAAATCTGTTGCCCATTCGTTGAATACATAGATAATCAACAGAATGCCGAAAAAAAATTCATGGGTTTGAATCTGGAGTGCGATTTTGGAAATGTTAAGTACATGGTAGAAATGGATCATAATGGTGGCACTTGGGCACACCATGGGGGTGTAACTAAGTCCTTGAAAAGAGAAATACCGAGACGATTAAATAAATCGATGATCCTGCTTAGAAAATTTTTCATGAAGATTTGGGATCCTGGTGGACTCGGAATGAATTTACACCTTCTAGATTAATTGCATAATTTTCCTTTAAAAATAAAAAAAAATAAAAAATAAATTTTTTTTTTGGGGAGTCGATGCATTGACCCCCTATGTCGATTCATCGACCCACCCTGGGTCGATGCATCGACCCTCCCTGGCTCGATTAATCGACCCTTTTGGTCGATTCATCGACAGTATTTATGGAGTCTCCTTTTTCAAGGAGACTGCATTTATGACGGCTGTTGACTTTTTCTTTAGTCGATTAATCAACTCCTTGAGTCGATGCATCGACTGCTCATTTTGAAAATCGTGCTGTGTTGAAAATCTGTCAGTTTTGTTTTTATTTGGTGTCGATTAATCGACTCTTTGTGAGTCGCTTAATCGACTTTTATTGCGGGGCATGCATTTTTGGTTTTTCTCTGCCTCGATTTATGTCGATTAATCGAGGAACTGCGTCGATTAATCGACTTTTCCACTCCCGGATGTTGCATCTTTTCACATAAATACGTTGCGTGTTTCCATGCGTCGGGACTTCTGACGCGCCGATTTTCAATGGAGTCGATTAATCGATCCTTTTGGTCGATTAATCGATTATTTTGCATGTGTTCGTCATGAGAGGACGCCTTTGCGCCTATTTAAATGGAGCAGTCTCACTCCGATTTTCATTCAGTTTGTATCCTATTTTTTCTGACTGCCTCCGACATTCCGACAGTGCAATCATGGCTTCGACCTCTGCTGCGCCGCAAAGACTTGTCCAACGTCCTGCGGGTCATCCACGTGATCAGCCAAGTGGTCGCTTCGCAACTCGAGACCTGTGTTCCGAATATGTTTTTGATCTCGTGGATTTTCAAGCACTGCCTATCTGCGCCGTTTCCCTCGCCTATGCGATGGCTCTCAACGTCCATTTTCTCCTCACTCCGCCCGTGATCAAAGTGTCCGAACGTGTTGTTCGGTTATTCTATCAGCACATGGCATGGGTGCCCGCCTCCGTCGAGAATCAAGTCGCCGCCCACTTCACTATTTCAATCGATGGATGGTCACGCCCTATGTATCCGCACACCATTGAGGAGGTTTTTAACGTTTCGTGCGAGCGCCCTCACAATCACACTTTGGGTGAAGAACTCGACGAGTCTCAGGAGGATATAATCAACGAGATGTGCTGCGGCGTATTTTCTTCTGGGATCGCCACTAGGCGATCAGCATTGTCGCGCCAGCTTTTATTCTGAGATAGTGTAGTCTGCAGCAATCTCTGCCCTCGTGGCCACGTTTCTGAGCGCACCGGTGATCGGGTTCCGGCGCTTTATGGTGCCCACCAAAATTTGTGGATCAACGTGCCAAAGATTCTTCATGATGGTATGTGGCGATGCCATGACGAACTCACCAACCCTGCCGCTGGTGAAGCCCCGTTGATTTACTTCTCCCATTATGTTATGAAATTGCTTAATTTCCTTCGTTTCCCGTTCTACCGGGATGATGATATCGGGGACCTCGCATTCTATCGTTATGGGGCAACCCAGTGGAACCGCAGTATGCATCTCTTGGGATATGTCCCAACTCGCTCCACCACGCCAACGCCAGACGCCAGGATGACCAACATGCACCTGATCAAGGACCCGAGGAGGGTGTGTCGCTGGGTTCGCTCCAAGCCCAAATTAACTCTTTACCAGAGGAGTAGCAGCGGCAACATGGTGCACTCATGGGCCGTAGCCACTATGATCGTTCCTTCCTCCATCAGATCGGGCAGCGCATGTGGCCTGATAGTTATGATGAGATGCGCGCCAGGGCCCGCCAGGCCGAGGAGGATGGGGATGATTAGTTGATTAGTCTAGGATTAGGATTTTTCGTTTTGTGTTATTTTTCTTTCTTTTGTTTAGGCTGTTTATTTTAGGTGTCAAATCAGAAGTGTCCTTGTAATCATCGTGTTTATCAATGAAAAAGTGTGTTTTCTAATCTGTGTGGGATTGCCAAAAGTTTGCAAATTACCGGTTGTCTTTAGAGTAGTTGAAAAGCACCATTAAAATGCCATTTTTTGAAAATTTTCAACTCTCTGCCAAGATGGTGTCGATTAATCGAGGGTTATACTCGATTAATCGACCCAATGTTTGTGAAAAAAAAAAAAAAAAATTATTTTTTTTTGGGAGTCGATGCATCGACCCCAATGTCGATTAATCGACCCCCAAAGGGTCGATGCATCGACCTTCAGAGATCGATTAATCGACCCCACCTATTTTTTGTTTTTTTTTGTTTTGTTTTTTTGCGACTCTACTCTTATTGGAACTCTAATTTACCACTTTTCAACGGCGCAAGAATAACCTCAATCCGAGTTCGGAGACGAAGTTATGGTAAAATACCGAGGTGTTTGATACAAAAGGTGTCAAATTCAATTGCGAATCGATGCATGGACCCTGTAGGTCGATTAATCGAGGACAAGGTAGTGTCTGACACGGAACTGACACTTTAAAGCTAATTTTTTGGACTTTTTGGAGGCTCGATGCATCGACCATATTGGGTCGATTAATCGACCCTGAATTTACGGCTTGGGAGACTTCTGCGACGAGGGTTCTATTTAAAGCGACTCAAACACTTCGGAAAAAGGGAATTAATTAGAGAGAATTAATTTTAGGAAAGAGTTTTAGTTTTAGAGTTTTTAGTTTTTAGCCTTTATTTTTCATAATTAGACATAGAAATAGGGAAGTTTTATTATTCCTTTTTGAGAGCTTTGTTCCCTTAATTTTTCAGTACTCATTCCTTCAGTTTATAAATTTTGTTCAAAGTTTATTCCTGCATTAATTTCGTTTCTGAAGATCATCGTACCTTTGGATCAAAGTAAGTTCTTTTGAAGTTTGAGGTAATTTTAATTTCTTAAATTAATGTTATTTTCCCGTCTTTATTTATTTATGTCATTTAATTACAATATGTGTGGCTAAATTTATAGGGATGGGGATCTAATGATTCCCATCCGTGGGATGTACTTTTAATAATATATATTAAGGATTAAAATATGAGATCTTATTTTATGGTTGTTGTGCTGTCATGAACGGATGAAATCCCCGCCACTAACCGGGATCGCGTGTGCCTAGCCATGCCCGGGATCTCAAATCTGTGACGGTAATTTTACCCAATCATTGTTATGGTCCTTTTGCTTTCATCGTGTGGATCTAATTACGATTATATTCCGGGATCGAGTGTGCCTAGCCATGCCCTGGATCTTGGATCTGTAATGGTAATTTTATCTTAAATACTCCCTAATATGAATAAAGTGTGCCTAGCCATGCCCTTGATTTCAGATTTATAAGTGGTATTCTTGTTGGAATTTTCACCCACTTTGGGGATGATTTTTATTTGAACCTGAGATCATGTGTGCCTAGCCATGCCCTTGATCCCAGATCTATATATGAAAATCATCTAAGTCCTGATTGCAGGGATGCAACGTGGAACCTATTAGGGTGTTGACCATTGATCTTCCATAAAAGATGTTTGTTATCAATGAAATATCTCATAATTTAATTCTTAGATTTATATTACGGAAAGAACGGACCAAAGATGGGAGGATTTAGTATCTTTATCTTTATCATCATCTTTACCTTTACTTTTGAATCATCAATTAAGTTTTATTTTTGTAGTCATTAATTACCATCTCATCAACCGCTTAAATCATAAAACTGGTAGAATACTGTTAGATCTTCATAGATTTCTAGAATTGCTTGTCTCTTTTAGATCTTTCAAAATTAGTCCTCGTTGGAACGATCTCGTACTCCGCACCCACTATATATAAACCGATTCGTGCACTTGCGAGTAAAACATCCCAATTAAAATATCACATCAATCGCGTGCCATGAAAGAGGCTGATGAGCTGTGGGCATTGTTTGAGAAGTTATATCAAACTTCAATTCAAAATGTGATAATGGAGCGAACTAATTTGGATGTGGCAACAAAATCATATGTGTTGACCAGAAATGGATTATTTGATGTCAATAACAATACTTCAGATCTGTTAACAAAGGTTGATATGTTGTCCAAGCAAATGAACATGTTGTTAGCTGCAACTAAGCAAGCTAAGAGTCCCATCAATCCCGCTGCTTGTTCAATTTGTGACCACCCAGGTCACATGGCTAACGAGTGCCCTACCATCTTGTCATTTCTTCCTGATGAACCTACTCCTCAAGAGCAGGTGAATCTGACTCAATCATCTCAGCGACAAGGTAGGAACATGTACTCAAACACATACAATCTGGAATGGAAAAATCACCCCAACTTAGGATGGGGAGGATCAAACCAAACTGGACAGGTGAATCAGCAGTTCAGATCCAATCCAATGAGTGGACAACAAAATTTTCAGCAGAATTTTCGTCCACAACAGAATTCTAATTTCCAGCAGAATTCTAATTTCCAGCAGAGTCCTCCGTATTACCATCCGAATTCTGATTACTGAAAAAATCAAAATTTTAATCAATCTCAGGCTACCGTTTCAAAAGATTCTGATTTGGAGGAAAAGGTGATGCGAAGCATGCAATCTTTTCAGCAGATGATAATGGACCAAGTCAGTCAATTGGCCAATCAACTGAGTCAACGAGAGGAAGGTAGGCTTCCTAGCCAACCCATCAACAATCCTCGAGGCCAAGCATCATCTGATGAAGGACCATCAAATAGCCAACAGTTGAAAGCTGTTACAGTGCTGAGAAGTGGACGAGAGGTTGATAATCAAGTGGAAATGCCTGTGGAAGCTGATGAAGAAAGAAAAGCAACGAAAGAGAAAGAACTAGAGAAAAGAAAAGAGAAAGAAAAAGGAAAAGAAAAAGAAATAGAGGAAGTGTCACTTCCCACTGTCCAACAAGGACGTAAAAAAGAATCGGAACTTGAATCTGCACCTTATGTCCCAAAGGCACCATTCCCTGAATGCCTAACTCCATCTAGAATGGGAAAGAGACCAGCAAAAATGGAAGAAATCTTTGAAACATTCAAGCAAGTAAAGATAAGTCTTCCAATACTTGAGACAATCAAACAAGTTCCTGAGTATGCCAAGTTTTTCAAAGATTTGTGCACTCGTAAGAGAAAGGCACGTAATCATGTTTCAAAGAAAGTGTTTGTAATATCCCGAAAAAATCACGTTAAACAGTGACCTCGGGATCCGTGCCTGATTGGTCATAGGTTTGACCAATTAGGAGTTCAATAGCTAGCATAGAGTGTGATGAACGGATGAGATATGATAAATTGATTGACTGTGTGGTGTGTGATGTAAATGTGAAGTCATATACACCTATCGCGGTGCATGTGCTCAACACACAAGTGAGAGGAGAGATAAAAAGGTTTAATAACCCTAAATTTGTGTTTTGGGTTGTTGAGAGAGAAGTAAAGAAGAGAGAGAGAGAGGAGTAAAGAAGGGTTGAGCAAGGAGTTATTATGGGTGATTGAAAGGGGGATTCAAGCATTAAAGAGACCGATTCAACGCGAAGGATCCGTTCAAGCCAAAGCTGGAACCCTAGCCTTTCCAACCACTTGATTTAAATCAATTTGAGATTGATTGAAGGTAAAAAATTTTGTAGATTAAATGCATAGATTAAAAGGTTAGATAGTAGTTAGAAATGGTTTAAAGTATAGGATAAAGGCTTAGAAAAATGGAGGAAAAAGTAAGGGAAAAGATTGGGAAGGACAGCCAAAAGGGGGCTGAATCTGGCCATTTCGATTAATCAAAAATGAGTTTCGATTAATCGATTTTGGCCAAGAAGTTGAAAAGTCAGAGGACCCCGATCTCGATTAATCGAATTGAGTTTCGATTAATTGTCTTTGAATTTCGATTAATCGATTTGGTTATCGATTAATTAATCGGGAATCAAAGATGAACTCCAGTGGAGAAAAGAAAAGAGCTTGGAGAAATCGACTAATCGAAATGAGAGTTCGATTAATCGATTTAGAATTTCGATTAATCGATTTTGGAAAATCGATTACTCGAATTGAAAATCGACTGGATAGAATGGAGAATTTCGATTAATCGAATGGGAATCTCGATTAATCGATTTGAGAATCGATTAATCGATATTGAATTTTGATTAATCGATTTTGGAAATCGATTAATCGAATCAGATTTGATTAATCGATTTTGAAGTTCGATTAATCGACTGTGCCAGTTTTTGTTGACTTTTGAGTTTGACTTTAAGATTCTTGGAGGGTCTTGGACCTTCTTTATTACATCTTTAGTGATGTATTTCACATGTTATATGGTACCATAGGTGGTACGTGTGGGCTTGGGCACAAGGAGCCACGTGGGACCTCGATGCATGATCAAACAGAGACTTGAGGTAGGGAACACCTTGAACATGTACTTTATTTTGCAAGAGCATGTATGTAGTGATATAGAATTCAATTCAAACTGTTTTTACTGCTTAAGAGTTTGTGAAAAGTGTGTGTGTGATATCAATAAGAGTAATTGTAATGAGCCATCCCCAGGGGATGAGGAAGTAAAGAGATAAGAGCATCAGGTGTGATGCAAGTGAATGGATATATCCCAGGGATGTATCCAAGATTGAATCATGTTTGATAGGCCCTAACTGATATAAGATACCACACTTATACGGTGAATAACTATATGTAAAGCACCTGATATTTTTGTTATTTGAGGTTTGATGGCGGCGACATGTTTGATAGGGCCTAACTGATATAAGATACCACACTTACCCGGTGACCAACCGATACGGCGACATGCCAATCGGAGTTTTAAATGCAGTTCGATACACCCATAGAGCGTCGTCTAACTTTAACGACCAGTCTTTACGGTTCGGATTGATTGTCTTTTCTAAAATCCGCTTAAGTTCCCGATTAGAGACTTCAACTTGGCCACTTGTCTGAGGGTGGTATGGTGTAGCAACTTTGTGTGTGACACCATATTTCTTCATTAAAGCTAAGGGGTGTTGAGTTGAGACAAGAGAAACCCCGCCACCAATCCCCAGGGGAAAGGGGCTTGGGTACTATTTGTATTCCCAGGGAATACTTTTAAAACTGTCTATATAGATGACGATGGTGGGTATCTCATCGGGGCTCGATGCTATATTGCTCGGGGATTACTTAAGTTGAAAGTTTAAGTTTGCTTTAGGCCTTTTCAGCATCATTCATGAATAAGTAAAAGACATGAGTAAACTACCAGTAAAATGTGATTCTTTTCAACTGTTTTTCATCAGTAACTACATAGCCACATCATGCATGGCATATCATGGAATATATGTGAGTGGTAATTTATATGTTCAACCGTGTTCTGTTCCCTATTGAGCTAGGATGTAGCTTACCCTTTAGACTATACGTCGTAGGTCCACTACTAGCAGCTGCCGAGGCTTCAGGAGACGTTGACCCCGGTGAGTCAGACCTTGCACCTGGAGACGAGTTGGAACCACCTCCTGAGGACTTCTTCTAGAGGACTCCGTTGTGCAGCTTTGAGAGTTTTGAGAGATTTTTGTACGGCTTGGTATGTCAAGCCTTGTTTTGATTAAACAATGTATATATATAGATTTGGGATAATTCTTTTGGGCGAACCATCTGTGATGATTAGCTATCATCGATGGTTCGGATTGGTTCTCCGTTCATGTAGAGGCATGAGGGTAGAACTATATTTTGAGAAATGCTTATATAGTAATTTAATTCCGCAGCTTCATTTACTATTTCAATTCAATTCATTGCTTGATATACCAATGTTCCATGCATAGCTAAGGGGCACGGTCAAGATGATCGTGCTGATGGCACGAGTTTCGGGGTGCCAAAATCCGGGCTGTCACAGTTGGTATCAAAGCGATTTCTTTTAGTAATTCTGACAATCATTCTTTTGTCAGAACATAGGGACTTCTACTAATAAAACTTTAGTTTCAAATACAGCCGCAAATGTCATCTAGAGGAAGAGGCCGACCAAGGGGAGGCCAACAGAGGAGTCTGCGTAGTGGAGATGATTACATCTCTCCTACCAATAGAGTGCCTTTAGGAGGTACTGAGGCCCTAGGGGGCAGCAGTAGTAGACAACATGATGATGAGGATCGAGATCGTCAGGATCGAGATCAAAGAGAACAGGAGAGAGTTAGTGAAAGACAAGAGGATAGAGAGGAGCGACAAAGGATGATGCATACCATGGAGACCATGGCAGCTGCCATGGCACAACAAGCCGCATCCTTTGCAGCTCATGCAGTGAGAGAACAACAGCCACCTACACCACTTGTAGGACCCGCACTGCCTGTGCCCTCATCCTTTACAGAGTTTAGGAGGATGAGACCTCCTTCATTTTCAGGGCAGGCAGACACGATGGCAGCTGAAAATTGGCTGATGGAAATGGAGAAGGTCTTTAGCGTGCTGACATGCACGAAAGATGAGAGTGTGAGATGGGCAGCCTACATGCTGGACGGGGAGGCTGGGCCCTGGTGGAAGTCCGTGATATGGACTAGGGCTCAGGAAACCCCGGAGTTGCCCTGGACTTGGGAGGAGTTTGTTGAGGAGTTCAACAAACAATATTTTCCAGAAGTGGTGAGGAATCAGCTTGAAATATAATTTCTACAATTAGTGCAAGGGAGAATGACAGTGAGAGAATATGGGGTGGAGTTTCTACGACTTGCCCGTTTTGCTCCGGATTACTTCGCTATCGACGTGATGAAGTCCAAGAGGTTTCAGCAAGGTTTGAAGCCTGAGGTTAGGGGAGGAGTAGCTCCATTTCAGTTGAGGACCTATGAAGAGGTCATGAGCAAGGCACTAGTTGTGGAAGAAGAAAATACAAATAGATATAGACAGAGAGAGCAACAGAGAGGAGGTAATGATCAAGGAAGGTTGGGGAACTATGAATCGGTGAATAAAAAGTCGAGGTTCGTGACCCAAAATCAGAGACCACAGTTCCAAGGGGGTTTCGGAAGGTCGGCGCAACAGCAACACCAACAGAGGTTTCCATTACTTGCGTCGGGGAGACCTTTACGCTATGAGAGCCCTGCCATGTCTACTGGCACTACTATCACACAGGGTTCTCGTACGATTTCTTCTGTGCCTCGAGAGACTTGTGCCAAGTGTGGCAAGCCTCATAGAATGGTGGATTGCAGAGCAGGGACTAGGGGTTGTTTCCGATGTGGCAAGGTGGGCCACTTGATAAAGGATTGCCAAAGGCGATAAAGGAAAAAGCGGCTTGATTGCACCACGACCCATTCAAGCACACGAAAGCGATTCGTTCATGGGAGAAACCTATCTGATCCTTTTCGGGAAGCGAGGAAGCGTGCATGACGTCATCCAAGGTGAGACTCTTTTAAATTAAAGAAATTTCCATTTCATTAAAATTTTAGATAGAGAAGGTGCATTCACTAGGAATAGTGTAGTTTCTTTTGCTAAATACTAAATTTATATGTGAATTAGGGGTGTAAATTGATGTATAAATTATTATATGTATGAATGTATACTATACGTACTTTAACTATATATGAGAAGGGATGCTTTGTTGGATATGACGCTAGAGTGTTGATAGACCTAGGGTCTACCCACTCATTCGTCACTCCACGTTTTTCTAAGAGGATGAAGATTGTTCCAGAGGTGTTGGACTTCGTCCTATCTGTGTCTATTCCGACTGGAGAGTTAGTGGACACGGAGTTAGCTTGCAAATCCATCATTATAGCAGTTCGAGACCTAGAGGTGCATGAGTTGGAGGCAAAGTTGATACTGCTGGACATGCAAGGGTTGATGTGATCCTTGGCATGGACTGGTTGGCGCAACATTGTACAACAGTCGATTGCAAGAACAAGGTCGTCATTTTCAGACCCAACACAAGAAGATCATTTCGGTTTCAAGGAGTGAGGTCATTGTCTATGCCACTGATCTCAGCAGGAAGGGCCGAGAAAATGATCAGAAAGGGTTGTAGTGGATACTTGGCTTTCTTAAAAGAGGACAAGGAAGAAAAGAACATCATCTCTGAGATAGCAGTTGTGCGAGACTTCACCGACGTGTTTCCAGAAGAATTGCCTGGATTACCTCTAGAGAGAGGAGTGGAATTCGCCATTGACTTAGCACCAGGAACGGAGCCTATTTCGAAAGTGCCATATAGAATGGCTCCGGCCGAGTTGAAGGAGTTGAAAGAACAACTGCAAGAGCTCATGGACAAGGGGTTTGTCAGACCGAGTGTGTCTCCATGGGGAGCACCGGTCTTGTTTGTCAAGAAGAAAGATGGGTCAATGCGGCTATGCATTGACTATCGACAATTAAACAAACTCACTATGAAGAATCGCTACCCTTTGCCTAGAATTGACAATTTGTTCGATCAACTGCAAGGAGCAAAGTATTTTCCAAGATTAATCTGAGATCTGGATACCATCAGTTGCAAGTCAAGGCAGAGGACATTCAGAAGACAGCTTTTAGGACACGGTATGGACACTATGAATTCCTTGTGATGCCGTTTGGGTTGACGAATGCTCCGGCGTCATTTATGGATCTGATGAATTGAGTGTTTAAACCACACTTGGACTCCTGCGTCGTAGTGTTCGTTGATGATATCTTGATATACTCTAAATCTAAGACGAAACACGAAGAACATTTGAGGATTGCTCTACAGACGCTACGTGAACACCAATTGTACGCCAAACTCAGTAAATGTGAGTTTTGGTTGGAAGAGGTTAGCTTTTTGGGACATGTTGTCTCAAAGCACGGTATCACTGTAGATCCAGCAAAGATAGAAGCAATGGTTAAGTGGGAGCAGCCAAAGACAGTGACCGATATTCGAAGTTTTTTGGGGTTAGAAGGCTATTATCGACGTTTCGTCGAGGGGTTTTCAAAGATATCGGGACCTCTCACGAAGCTGACACGAAAGGATTCAAGATTTGAGTGGAGTGAGGCATGCGAGAAGAGTTTTCAAGAACTCAAGACGAGACTCACTTCAGCTCCAGTACTAGTAATTCCTTCAAGCAGTGGAGGATATGCAGTGTATAGCGATGCGTCATACAATGGTTTGGGTTGTGTGCTCAACCAACACAAGAAGGTGATAGCTTATGGATCAAGACAACTGAAAGAACACGAGAAAAATTACCCGACTCATGACTTGGAGCTAGCAGCAGTCATTTTTGCGCTGAAGATTTGGAGACATTACTTGTATGGTGAGACGTTTGAAATTTTCACCGATCATAAGAGCCTCAGATACCTGTTTACACAGAAAGAGCTCAACATGAGACAGCGCAGATGGATGGAGTTCCTCAAGGATTATGATTGTTTTATACAGTACCATCCAGGCAAGGCGAACGTAGTAGCTGATGCCTTGAGTCGGAAGGGTTTAGCTCAGTTAGCTTGTTTGATTTTGGGTATGCACCGGTGGAAATTATTGGAAGACCTGACACTTTACGATGCGAACATTGAGTCGAAAGCTACAGGATCCTTTTTTGCTAACATATCAGTGAAGCCAGTAATATTTGATCATATCCACGATCTACAGATGAAAGATCCGACATAAACCAAGATTCATCAAGACGTGATTGAGGGCATCAGGCCGGACTTCTCAGTAAAAGAAGATGGTTCTTTATTGTTCAAGGGCCATCTCTGCATTCCGGACAATGCCGATCTAAGATGAACGATTCTTGATGAAGCTCATAAGTCAAATTATGCTATCCACCCTGGTAGCACCAAAATGTACCAAGACTTGAAAAAGAACTACTGGTGGAGAGGTTTGAAGCAAGACGTGGCCGAATACGTGTCACGGTGTTTGACTTGTCAACAGGTGAAGATTGATCATAGACATCCTGCTGGACTATTACAGCCTTTACCAATACCAGAATGGAAGTGGGAATCGATCTCGATGGATTTCATTGTTGGATTGACGCGTACTGCCAAGAGACACAATGCCATTTGGGTCGTCGTAGACCGATTGACCAAATCAGCGCACTTTTTGTCGTACAATACGATGTATACGGCAGGAAGATTGGCAGACTTATACATGAAGGAGATCGTAAGGTTACACAGGATTCCGAGCAGCATAGTTTCAGATCGTGATCCACTATATACGTCCAAGTTTTGGAGGAAATTTCAAGATGGAATGGGAACACTAATAGATTTTAGTTCAGCTTTCCATCCTTAAACTGATGGGCAGACAGAGCGAGTGAACCAAGTGATAGAAGACATGCTCAGAGCGTGCATGCTGGATATGCAAGGATACTGGGATGAGTATCTACCGTTGATCGAATTCGCATACAACAACAATTTCCAAACGAGCATTGGCATTGACGATGCAAATCACCCCTCAATTGGGAAGAAACAGGTGAGAAGTTTATTTTGGGACCAGAACTACTTGAAGACAACGCCACTGTAGTGTGTATAATCAGAGAGAGGTTGAAGTCAGCACAGAGTAGACAGAAAAGTTACGCCGACATCAAGCGGACTAGTGTCGACTATAAAGTGGGTGAACACGTGTTTGTGAAAGTGTCACCTATGAAAGGCGTAATGAGGTTTGGAAAGAGAGCGAAGCTAAGTCCCCGTTATGTTGGACCATTTGAAATTTTGGGACGCGTAGGAGAAGTTGCTTATCGCATTGGATTACCACCGTTATACGATCGAGTGCATAACATTTTCCACATACCGATGCTCAGAAAGTATGTAAACGATCCATCTCATGTGTTAGGAAGTCAACCTTTGGAGATGTGTGAGGACATGAGCATGATAGAGGAACCAGTGGAAATCTTGGATCGAAAGGAACAAGTACTGCGCACTAAAGTGATTCCCTTAGTGCTTGTTCGATGGAAAAATCATCCGAATGAAGAAGCTACATGGGAACGAGAGGCCGATGTGAAAGAACAATATCCAGCTTTGTTTCCAACGACTTGAGAGTCAAATGTAAACCACAAACATGTTTGTGGAATCTCAACAATACTTGTAATTCAATGGAAGTTTTGATCAAAGTGTGACAAAGAAATAAATTTTCATATACACATGACCTTGAGGATGTGTTTTGTGGAACTAAGGATCACTTGATATCATAAACTACCAAGAGAAATCAAATAAACAAAGAAATTGAAAATCTACAGAAATTGGACAAAACCGATTAATCGAATTTCAAATCGATTAATTGATTTGGAATTTCGATTAATTGATTTTGTTCGATTAGTCGACTGGCATGTGCCAGTGACTGGAAACTTGAGTAAGAGTTAGAAAATATACAGAATGAAATTTCGATTAATCGATTTCGATTTCGATTAATCAATTTAGGTTTTCGATTAATCGAACTGTATGTTCGATTAATCGAGCAGATTAGGAATGTTAGAAGAACTTAGAGGGATTTACTGAAAATTTTGATTAATCGAGGAAGTTTCGATTAATCGATTTACGATTTCGATTAATTGAACTGAAAGTTCGATTAATCGAATAACTTAAGGGACTTATGAAAATTTGAAGTCAGAAAAACGATTTCGATTAATCGATGTGAAATTCGATTAATCGATTTGAGATTTCGATTAATCGAACCATAGTTCGACTAATCGAATAACTTAAGGAATCCTGAAAATTTTGGAAAGGACTGCACGATTTCGATTAATCGAAGTGAATTTTGATTAATCGATTTTAAAATTTCGATTAATTGAAATGGATTTCAATTAATCGACTGGCTCGCGCCAGTGAACTCAAAAACTTGAAATTTTAAACGGATACGATTTCGATTAATCGAAATGGTTTCGATTAATCGATTTTGACTTTCGACTAATCGATTTTGGAAATCGATTAATCGATTTTATGCGGCTTAACCTAGTTTTGAATCTCGATTAATCAACTTTGGATTTCAATTAATCGAGTCGGGGCTTATATATATAAAATTAGGGATTTCACTCCCCATTCGAAATCATTAAGTTTTTCGTTGGGCGCTTTCTTCTTCTTCTTCTTCTCCAACCATCCGACACCCTAGGGTTTGCATTTCCGTTGGTTTTTAGCTCGGATTCAAGTCGTATCGCATCCAAAACCCACGGTAAACCCTAAATTCGTATTTTTCTTTCAATTTGAGTTAGAAAAAAAAAAAATCCTAGATTTTGATATTTCACCAAAAATGCCGCCCAAAACCCGGTTGTCTTCGAAGAAGGCGACCTCTAAGCTCCCAGTTCGGCGTAAGAACGCCGCACCGCCACCACCTACCCCATCACCCGTGAGGACCCCATCACCATTGACATCGGACACCACGTCCGGGTCGACAAGCGAGTCTTCACGCGAGTCCACACCCATGCCGCCACCACCCACCAACGTCCTTCAACCTAATGAGTGGTGGGAGGCTAAGACATTCGAGGTCATATCGACCTTACAAATCCCGATGTGCCGGGCAAGACCCAATGGGCTCGTAACTACCTTACCAATGCCGGTCTCGGCAATATCTTAAAGGCAATCCGGGGTTCCTACTACCCTAGATTAGTTTGATTGTTTTACCAAGGGCTTGTGGACGGCCCGACTGACTACGTGATCAAGGCCACCATAGAGGGTCGAGAGTATATAATCACCCGTCGCCACATACACGAGGTACTCGAGTGTTACCTCGATTTTACCCCAGAGACCACCCTCTTTCCACCCTTCGAGGAAGAGGTTAAATTTGAGGAGATCATGACCCGCATGACCAACGGGAAGAAGGGGTCGGGATCCTCCATCAAGAGGGTCGACCTTCCCACTACATGTGGATGCTTGATTCCATAATCAAGTGTAACCTCTACCACGACGACACGACCAAGGCGGATAGATATGGTGCAAAGCACGTATCGACCTTTGTGGTCGTTGGTTTGACGCGACCATGCTCATCCTAGAAGGGATGAGGTATATTAAGGGCAAGTTAATGAAGGGCAACTTGAGGCCCAAGGAGAAAATGTCGTATGCTCGGTTGATCTCGAGCATGTTGGAGTGTTACTCCAACGCTCCCGAGTATGTGGTATCGCCCCATGAGGTGCAGGCAACGGACCGAGTGAAGATGTTTTCGAAGTCTTCATGGAGCCGTAGTTACAATTTATTGAAGTGGACCCTACCAGCTCCAGGTCACGCACCAGCAGCAGCAGTAGCACCACCACCACCCCCACCACCACATTAGGACCCACCCGTGGGTGGGGCACACCCGGTCGAGCCATCAGTGGAGAGGGCTACCTCTCATACCACAGCCTCACTGACACCGCCAGCTCACTCTGCGCCCGCTACACCCACATCATCCTACCGCTGGCGCGCAGCTCCATCCGGTCCTACCGTCGAGGAGGTGTTGGCACACATGGAGGCCAACAACGAGCGGATGAACCGGAGGATGGACTTCCTTATGTTCCATACCCTCCGCTACATCTACCCGTTGGACTACCAGCGATACCTCGCTCAGGAGGAGGAGTGGACTGCGGGACGGACCGCCTTCCACAGAGGTCCCGTCTTTCATTCGACCACCGCGACTACCGGCGCTGGTCCTTCCACTTCTACATCAGCTCCGCCGACCGAGACGCCGCAGTCACAGCAGCCACCGCTACCTCTGACCACCCAGCCAGCACAGACTTCACCACCGCAGACCAGCCAGCCAGATCCAGTATACCCGCCAGATAGAGCCTTTTGGTTGTATAGGAACAAATTTTGTTGTACTTTCAGTTCCATTAATGTAAACACTTGTACAAATTTTACTCAATATAAATAGTTATTCATTTTATACGACTGTCATTTATATGTCGTGTATGTGTTTATTTATATTCCGTGTAAATTTACTGGGCCACCTCACCTACGAGAACGGGGGGGAACCCCGACCTACGCACCTTTGGGTTATTTTCGAGGACGAAAATTCCCAAGGTGGGGAGGATGTAATATCCTGAAAAAATCACGTTAAACAGTGACCTCGGGATTCGTGCCTGATTAGTCATAGGTTTGACCAATTAGGAGTTCAATAGCTAGCATAGAGTGTGATGAACGGATGAGATGTGATAAATTGATTGACTATGTGGTGTGTGATGTAAATGTAAAGTCACATACACCTATCGCGGTGCATGTGCTCAACACACAAGTGAGAGGAGAGATAAAAAGGTTTAATAACCCTAAATATGTGTTTTGGGTTGTTGAGAGAGAAGTAAAGAAGAGAGAGAGAGAGGAGTAAAGAAGGGTTGAGCAAGGAGTTATTGTGGTTGATTGGAAGGGGGATTCAAGCATTAAAGAGACCGATTCAACGCGAAGGATCCGTTCAAGCCAAAGCTGGAACCCTAGCCTTTCCAACCACTTGATTTAAATCAATTTGAGATTGATTGAAGGTAAAAAATTTTGTAGATTAAATGCATAGATTAAAAGGTTAGATAGTAGTTAGAAATGGTTTAAAGTATAGGATAAAGGCTTAGAAAAATGGAGAAAAAAGTAAGGGAAAAGATTGGGAAGGACAACCAAAAGGGGGCTGAATTTGGCCATTTCGATTAATCGAAAATGAGTTTCGATTAATCGATTTTCGCCAAGAAGTTAAAAAGTCAGAGGACCCCAATCTCGATTAATCGAATTGAGTTTCGATTAATTGACTTTGAATTTCGATTAATCGATTTGGTTATCGATTAATCGACTGGGAACCTACAGTGAACTCCAGTGGAGAAAAGAAAAGAGCTTGGAGAAATCAACTAATCGAAATGAGAGTTCGATTAATCGATTTAGAATTTCGATTAATCGATTTGGGATCGATTAATCGATTTTGGAAACTCGATTACTCGAATTGAGAATCGACTGGATAGAATGGAGAATTTCAATTAATCGAATGGGGATTTGATTAATCGAATGGGAATCTCGATTAATCGATTTGAGAATCGATTAATCGATATTGAATTTCGATTAATCGATTTTGAAAATCGATTAATCGAATCAGATTCAATTAATCGATTTTGAAGTTCGATTAATCGACTGTGCCAGTTTTTGTTGACTTTTGAGTTTGACTTTAAGATTCTTAGAGGGTCTTGGACCTTCTTTATTACATCTTTAGTGATGTATTTCACATGTTATATGGTACCATAGGTGGTACGTGTGGGCTTGGGCACAAGGAGCCACGTGGGACCTCGATGCATGATCAAACAGAGACTTGAGGTAGGGAACACCTTGAACATGTACTTTATTTTGCAAGAGCATGTATGTAGTGATATAGAATTCAATTCAAACTATTTTTACTGCTTAAGAGTTTGTGAAAAGTGTGTGTGTGTGTGTGTGTGACATCAATAAGAGTAATTGTAATGATCCATCCCTAGGGGATGAGGAAGTAAAGAGATAAGAGTATCAGGTGTGATGCAAGTGAATGGATACATCCCAGGGATGTATCCAAGATTGAATCATGTTTGATAGGGCCTAACTGATATAAGATACCACACTTACACGGTGAATAACTATATGTACAGCACCTGATATTTTTGTTATTTGAGGTTTCATACGGCGACATGTTTGATAGGGCCTAACTGATATAAGATACCACACTTACACGGTGACCAACCGATACGGCGACATGCCAATCGGAGTTTTAAATGCAGTTCGATACGCCCATAGAGCGTCGTCTAACTTTAACGACCAGTCTTTATGGTTCGGATTGATTGTCTTTTCTAAAATCCGCTTAAGTTCCCGATTAGAGACTTCAACTTGGCCACTTGTCTGAGGGTGGTATGGTGTAGCAACTTTGTGTGTGACACCATATTTCTTCATTAATTGGGTGAACACTTTATTGCAAAAGTGCTTTCCACCATCACTGATTATCGCCTTAGGAATACCAAAACGTGAAAACACTTGATCCTTGAGAAATTTGATCACTACTCTGTGATCATTAGATTTACAAGCCACGGCCTCTATCCATTTCGAAACATAGTCAACACCGACAAGAATGAACGTATTTCCAAACGAATTCGGAAAAGGTCCCATAAAATCGATCCCCCAAACATCAAATAACTCAACTTCTAAAATTGGATTGAGCGGCATCATGTTGCGCTTTGAGATTCGGCCTAGCATTTGACAATTGTGACAGGATTTGCAATGTTGATGGCAATCCTTAAATATCGTCGGCCAGTAAAAACTACTTTGAAAGATCTTAGCTGCAGTCTTTTTGGAACTAAAGTGACCTCCACAAGCTAACTCATGACAGAACCAGATGATTCGTGGTTGCTCAGATTCAGGAATACATCTTCGTATGATTTGATCATGACAGTATTTGAATAAGTACGGATCTTCAAAAAAATAGTGTTTCACCCGAGCTAAGAAAATACATTTCTCATTCTTTGACCAATGGTGCGGTAATTTCTCGGTGACTAGGAAATTGACAAGATCCGCATACCAAGGTGGGCAATCAATCCTGAACAACTGTTCATCTGGGAAGTGCTCCAAGATCGGAACAGGCTCGTCAGGTTTCTCAATAATTATTCGGGACAAGTGATCGGCCACCACATTTTCTGAACCTTTCTTGTCCTTGATCTCCAAATCAAACTCTTGCAACAACAAGATCCACCTAATTAAACGTGCCTTAGCCTCTTTCTTAGCGTAATGAGAATATAGAAAGTCCTAATAAATAGGATCGAAATTTATCCAACGCGAAAACTACCGCCAAAAGTTCCTTTTCAGTAGTCGAGTAGTTCAACTGGGCATCATTGAGAGTGCAACTCGCATAGTAGATTACATGCGGTAATTTTTCTATTCGTTGCCCCAAAACAGCTCCAATTGCATAATCAGAGGCGTCGCATAATTTGAGCAGGAAAGCCCGGTTGAGATTGTATTATTGGGGCTCTTATTAATTCGGCCTTAATGGTTTCATAGGCCCGAAAAGATTTCTCATCAAAGATGAGTGGGACATCTTTGGAAAGTAAGCTCCAGAGCGGCCGTATCTTCATCGAAATCTTTAATAAAACGCTCAGAAAAACCGGGCCGAAAAGATCCGATTCATCCTTCTTGTCCTCGGTGGTAGGTCAACTTTAGCCTTATCGACCTTGATACCCTGGGACGATATGATGTGTCCCAAAACAATGCCATCTTTAACCATGAAGTGACATTTCTCCCAGTTAAGAACAAGATTCTTCTCCTGGCATCGTGCAAGCACTAGCGACAAATGATTCAAACAGTCAGCAAAACTGTTTCCATGTATCGAGAAGTCGTCCATGAAGACTTCCAAGAATTGCTCGACCATATCCGAAAAAATACCCAGCATACATCTTTGGAATGTAGCTGGTGCATTACAAAGCCCAAACGACATTCGTTGGTAGGAGAAAGTACCAAAAGGACATGTGAAAGTGGTCTTCTCCTGATCCTCCGGCGCAATGACTATTTGGTTATACCCGGAATAGCCATCGAGAAAGCAATAGTACTCATGCCCTCCAATCTTTTCGACATCCGATCGATAAACCGGAAGTGGAAAGTGATCTTTCCTCGTCATCAAATTTAACTTTCGATAATCAATGCACACTCTCCACCCTGTTTGAATTTTTGTAGGGACCAGTATGTTTTCTTCATTCTTAACCACTGTGATTCCCGATTTCTTAGGGACCACTTGTGTGGGGCTGACCCATTTACTGTCCGAGATGGGGTATATGATTCCAGCATCTAAAAGTTTGATTACCTCATTTCGGACCACATCTTGCATTATAGGGTTCAGTCTCCTCTGTGGTTCCCTAGAAGGCTTAGCATTGTCTTCCAAATGGATTCGGTGCATACACACCGTCGGACTAATGCCTTTGATATCTTTTATCGACCAACCGAGGGCACTTTTGTGCTCTTTGAGTACATTCAAGAGTTGGTCTTGCTGATTCGCATCCAGTGTTGATGATATGATAACAGGTTGAGTTTCATTCTCCCCCAGGTAGGCATACTTGAGATTTTTCGGAAGAGGTTTAAGTTCTAAGGACCCTTTCTCCTCCTCTACCGGCTTTTCCTTGATTAATTCAATTTGAGTTCCACACTCTATTTCCTGTTCTTCACCCAGACGTGGTGTGGAATCCAACATGTGATTTACTTCTTGGATTAGTTGATCCACATCGAAATTTTCTCCAAAATGCGCAAGACAAGCTGCTAGAGGATCGTCAGATTCAGATGCATTAAATATTTCCTCTACAATTTCATCGAGTATGCATGCTTGTGCATGTTCATCATCCTCCATGGGCTGCTTGGCAATATTAAAAATGTTGAGTTCCACTGTCATATTCCCGAATGACAGATTCATGATCCCATTTCGACAATTGATCAGCGCATTGGAGGTTGCTAGGAATGGTCTTCCTAGAATCACTGGAATATTATTCTTCAAATTTGATGCCGGTTCAGTGTCTAGAACAACAAAATCTACAGGAAAGTAGAAAGAATCCACCTTGATGAGGACATCTTCTACAATTCCTCGAGGGATCTTTACGGACCGATCAGCTAACTGAAGGGTCATCGCAGTGGTCTTAAGTTCTCCCAATTCGAGCTCCTTATACACAGAATAAGGCAACAAGTTGACACTTGCTCCTAAGTCCAAAAGGGCCTGATCAATACGGTTATCGCCGATGATGATCGAGATTGTAGGACAACCTGGGTCCTTGTATTTGATTGGGAGCTTTGCTTTAACACTTGAACTAACAGGCTAAGAAAGCCTTTTCTAATATTGGTCTTTCTTTTGATTGTGACCAATTCCTTCAAAATTTAGCATAAGCGGTACTTGACGGATGGCATCCGAAAGGAATATTAATTTTTAATTGCTTGAAAATCTCATTTATTCCTTCCACATCGCGATTTCTCAGTGGTGCCACCAATCTTTACGGGTACGGTGCTTTCGGAACTAGACTTTTCTTCTGATCTCTCTTGTCATCTGATATTTCTTTTGCTTGTACTTTGTCATCAATTTCTTCTCTCTTTTCAGATTTCTTCTCTCCATCAGACTCTTCCACCTCCTCCGCAACACTACTTTGTTATCGACACCTTTCCAAATCTCAACGTTGTGATCGTCGAATTTGTTGTTGATTCTCCTCTTGTGTTGAAGTTGCTGTCTGTTCACCAACGATTTGGCCGCTTGGGTTAGGAACAGGATGACTTGGAAACGAACCTTTTTCTCTAACACAGAGAAAGGATACTAATTGACCAATTTTGGTCTCTATTTTAGAGATTGAGGACGTGTGAGAAAGAATGAGTTTCATCGATCCTCGAGAAGGGGTTGTGTATGAGGACGCTAAGGTGATTTCCACGTGGGTTGTTAAATCCGGTGGTGGAAATGTCGGCAAAATTTTGTTGTGGTTGGTTTTGATAACCTCCCATTGGTCGCAGAACCTAAAAATTCTGGTTCATTTGCCGTGGGTCGCCTAACCCGATTTTGATTGTATTGAAATTGATTCGTTATTGAACCCTTGTCTGAAATTGCCCTTGACCGTAGTTCTGCCGGTCCTTGATTGAAATTTTGTTGGGGATAAAAGTTCGTCTCCTCGCTTCGGTGCATTCTTTGATTATCTTGTTTCCATGAGAAATTTGGGTGGTATCTCCAATATTTGGGTTATTCTCATTGAAAACGCTTCCTTGATTCCGCCCATAATTATTCACAATATTTAACTGCTCGTATGTGTCTTCATGATAGTTCGCATTGAAGGACAATCATCCGCCATATGCATTGGACTTGCACAAATTGAACATGGCTCTTGTGTATTGACCATATGCACATTCTTCTTACTTTCAATTCCTCCACTTGTTGAGTGAGGAAATCAAGTTTAGCCATCGATCTGGGAATCCTTTACTACGTATAGTCCTCCTTTCTTGGTTGAACTCCCGGCTTGATCACGGGCTTTGACTGATTGTTCCCGAGTCTTTGTGAAATCCCAGTACTGAGAATCCTCAGCTAGCTTTTCTAGGAAAGCATAAGATTCGGTTTCTTTAAGGCTCAGGAATCCTCCACCATTCATTGACTCCACCAGATGTCTATTTGGTTGATTCAGTCCATTGTAGAAACACCGACCGCCCACTTTGTGTATCCATGGTGCGAACATTTGAGTAAGAGATCCATGAATCTATCCCAAGCTTCATATAATCTCTCATCTTCCTCTTGCGTGAAATCCGTGATTTCACGTCTAAGGACATTCGTCTTCGCCATAGGGAAGAACTTTGACAGAATCTTTTTGACCATCTGATCCCAAGTGGTTATGGATCCCGATGGTAGAGAATTTAACCATGCTTTTGCTTTATCCTTTATAGAGAAAGGAAATAAGCGCACTATGTATTCTTCAATAAATTTTGGTAACAGATGAGCGCATTTCACGAAGTCTTTAACGTCGGTATGGATCTTCTCGCCCATGCCATGAAAGATTGGAAGGATTTGGATGACATTTGTCCGATTTCAAACCGCCACTGTGGCGGGGTATACAATGCATGATGGGGTATTTGTAGTTATCGGAGAAAACAGTTCTCTCAATGTTGGTTCTTCCTCTTGTTCGAGTTGCCCATTCATGTTGTCAGTCATATTGACTTCAGTGGATGATTCACTTAAAAATTTCTGCCTTGATCTAGCGTCCTTACGATTTGACCGACAAGCACGTTCGATCTCAGAATTTAGCGGTTCTAAATTTCTCTCTTTAGAAGACCTAGTGTGCATGCAAATGATGCGCAGAGTTGAAGTTTCAGGCAGGAAAACCTCAGGAAAAACTTTTTTTTTTTTTTTTTAAATTAAAATTTTTAAATTTGAAATTTCCGAAAATATATATATATATATATTTAATAAAAATCGATTGATCGAGTTACACTCGATCAATCGAGTCACGGTCGATGCATCGACTCCAAAAAAATTTTTTTTTTTTTTTTTTTTTTTAATTAAGCAGAAATACTATTTTAATCCTCAAAAATTCCTAAAATTTACTGTCTACCAAAAATTCAGATTTTCTCAATTTGATCCCCGGCAGCGGCGCCAAAAACTTGATGTGATATTTTAATGTAATGTTTTACTCGCAAGTGCACGAATCGGTTTGTATATAGTGGGTGCGGAGTACGAGATCGTTCCCACGAGGATTAATTTTGAACTATCTAAAAGAGACAAGCAATTCTAGAAATCTATTAAGATCTAACAGTATTCTACCATTTTTATGATTTTAAGCGGTTGATGATAATTAATGACTACAAACTAAAATTCAATTGATAATTCAAAAATAAAAGTGAAGATGATGATAAAGATGAAGTGTAATAGCCCGAAAAATCACACAAACTATGACCTCGGGATCCGTGCCCGATCGGTCATAGGTTTGACCAAATGGAAGCCCAACAGCCAGTATGTAGTGTGATGAACGGATGAGATGTGAAAAATAGAATGCCTATGTGATGTGTGTTGTAAATGTGAAGTCGCATACACCTACCGCGGTGTATGTGCTCAACACACAAGAGAGAAAAAGGGGATAAAAGGGTTTAATAACCCTAGATGTGTATTGATTGGTTGTTGAAGGAGAGTAAAGAAGAGAGAGAGAGAGAAAAGTAAGAGAGGAGTTATTGCAACCGATTGGAGGGGGGGGATTCAAGAGATAAAAGCCGGATTCAACGCGACTTGGATCCGTTAGAAACAAAAGCTGGAACCCTAGCCTTCCAACCCTAGATTTGAAATCAACTTAAGATCTATTCAAGGTAAAATTTTTGTAAATAAGGTGCATAGATTATAGGGGTTAAGTTGGCAAGAAATGTGGGTTAAATCATAGGATAATGGCTTAGAAAAATAGAAGAAAAGTATGGAAAAAGATTGGGAAGAACAAATGAAGGATCGAATCTGACAATTTCGATTAATCGAAATTGGGTTTCGATTAATCGAAATTGGCCAGGAAGTTGAAGAGTCAGAGGACCCCGATTTCGACTAATTGAATTTGGATTTCGATTAATCGACTTTGGATTTCGATTAATCGATTTGGGAATCGATTAATCGACTGAGAACCTCCAAAGGGACCCTGTGGGTTGGAGGAAATAATTATGAAAATCGACTAATCGAAATGGGATTGATTAATCGATTTTGGTTTCGATTAATCGATTTGGAATCGATTAATCAACTTGTGAAACTCGACTATTCGAACTAAGAGTCTGCTTTGCGAAAAGAAGGATTTCGATTAATCGAAATTGGATTCGATTAATCGAATGGAAACTCGACTGTTCGAACAGTGAATTTACTTTGCGAAAAGAAGAATTTCGATTAATCGAAATTGGATTCGATTAATCGAATGACAATTGGACTGTTCGAACTGAGAATGGACTTTGCGAAAAGGAGAATTTCGATTAATCGAAATTGCTACGATTAATCGATATTGACTTTCGATTAATCGATTTGGGAAAACGATTAATCGAATCGATTCGATTAATCGATTTTGGAGTTCGATTAATCGATCGTAGTAAACTATGTTGACTTTGGTTTGACTTTAAGATTCTTGGGGATCTTATACCTTCTTTATGGCATCCTTTGTGATGTGTTTCACCGTGATGTGGTACCATAGGTGATACGTGTGGTAGTGCACAAGGAGTCCACGTGGGACCTTGATGCATTGATCAAGTGAAGACTTGAGGTAGGGAACACCTGAACATGTACTTTATTTTACAAGAGCATGTATGTAGTGATATCAATTCAATTCAAATGTTTTACTACTCAATGATTATGAAAAGTGTGTGTGTGACATTCAGAGAGAACTTAAATGAACCATCCCTGTGGGATGATGAAGTGAAGAAGTAAAGGCATCGTGTGATGTAGTGAATGGATACATCCTGTGGATGTATCCATGATTGAATCATGCTTGATGAGGCCTAATCGATATAAGATAGCACAATTACACGGTGAATAACTATATGTAAGGCACCGATATTTTTGTTATTTGAGGTTTGATAGGTTACATAACCACGATCGACGCGGCGAGATATCCGTGACCGATACGGCGGCTAATCCGTGAGGCTGCACGGAGGCTTATCCAGACAGAGTAAGCACACCCCGTGGGTGTTGATGAGATGTGAAATTTCGCCACCAATCCCTGTGGAAAGGGCTTGGTACTATTGGTATTCCTGTGAATACATTTAAAACTGTCTATATAGATGACGATGAAGGGTATCTCGGGGCTCGATGCTATCTTGCTCGGGGATTACTTAACTCGCAAGTTTAAGTTTTGCTTCAGGCCTTCTCAACATCATTCATGATTAACTAAAAGACATGAGTAATCTACAAGAATTGAAGTGTTTTAACTGCTTTTCATCAATAAATGCTTAGACATATCATGCATGCATATCATAGAATACATGTGAGTTATATTTTATATGTTCAATTGTGTTCTATTCCCTATTGTGCTAGGATGTAGCTCACCCTATAGTCTATACGTCGCTGGTCCACTGCTAGCAGCTGCCGAGGCTTCAGGAGCCGCTGACCCCGGTGTGTCGGACCTTGCGGCCGGCGAGGAGTTAGAGCCACCTCCAGAGGACTTCTTCTAGAGGACTCTCACTTTTTGAGGAGTTTTAGTTGAGATTGTACGGCTTGGTATGTCAAGCCCGGTTTTGATTAAACCTTGTGTATATGGATATGGATTCTTTTGGGCGAACCATCCATGATGATGGTAATCATCGATGGTTGGGATCGGTTCTCCTTCATGCGAGGCATGAGGGTAGAACCGCATCTTTGAGAAGTGTTTCTATGTAGATTTAAATTCAAGTTGTTCTTATTTATTTTATGCTTGATATACCGGTTTCGTGTATAGTTGAGGGCACGTCAAGATGATCGTGGCCGATGGCACGGGTTTCGGTGTCAAGTCCCCACAGCTTGGTATCAAAGCCATTTTCTTTTAGCAATCGACAAGGGTTCTTTCGTCAGAATAGGGGGCTTCGCTAACTAAACTTTAGTTTCAAATGCTACCGCAATGTCGCCTAGAGGAAGAGGCCACCAAGGAGGCCATCAAAGGAGTTCACGTAGTGGAGATGATTTCATCTCTCCTACCAATAGAGTGCCTTTAGGAGGTAACGAGGCCCTGAGCGAGTAGTGAAAGATGAGGAAGAGGATCGAGATCATCGTGATCAAGATCTAAGAGAGCAAGAAAGATTGAGAGAAAGACAAGAAGATAGAGAGGAGCGACAAAGGATGATGCACACTATGGAGACTATGGCATGCCATGGCACAACAAGCAAGATCCTTTGGCTCATGCCAAGAGAGCAGACCACCTACACCACTGTAGGACTGCTGTTCGTGCCTCATCTTTACAGAGTTTAGAAGGATGAGACCTCCTTCATTTTCCTACAATGGCCGAGAATTGGCCGATGGAGATGGAGAAAGTCTTTAGCGTGCTAACTTGCACGGAAGACGAGAGTGTAAGATGGGCACTTACATGTTGGATGGAGAGGCTGGCCTTGGTGGAAGTCCGTGGATACTGAACTCGGGCTCAGGAGACCCCAGAGTTGCCTTGGACTTGGGAGGAGTTTGTTGAGGAGTTCAACAAACAATATTTTCCGTAAGTGGTGAGGAACCAACTAGAAATACAATTCCTACAGTTAGTACAAGGGAGGATGACAGTGAGAGAATACGGGTAGAGTTTCTACGACTTGCCCGTTTTGCTCGGATTGCCTCAAGTGATGAAGTCCAAGAGGTTTCAGAAGGTTTGAAGCCGAGGTTAGAGGAGGCGTAGCTCCATTTTCAGCTAGGACCTATGAAGAGGTCATGAGCAAGGCGTTGGTCGTAGAAGAGGAGAACAATAATAGATATAGCGGAGGGAACAAGAGAGGAGGAAATGAACAAGGAAGAACGGGCGAACTATGAACCGTGAACAAAAGCCGAGGTTCATGGGCCAAAATCGAGACCATTCCAAGGGGTTTTGGAAGACAGCAACAAAGAACAACAACACCAACAGAGGTTTCCATTACTTGTAGGGAGACCTATTCGCTATGAGAGCCCCGCCATGTCTCATCGGTGCCACTATCACACAGTGGTTCTCATCGCTTTCTTCCGCACTCTCGGAGACTTGGCGCAAAGTGTGGCAAACCTCATAGAACAATGGATCAGAGATTGGGAACTAGGGTTGTTTCCGATGTGGCAAGGTGGGCCACTTGATCAAGGATTGCCCCAGACGGATAAGAGAAACTTTCAGCAAAGACCACGACCAATTCAAGCAAGGAAACCGATTGTCCAGGGGAGAGCTTATGCAGTCACTGCTCAGGAAGCAGGGAACGTGCATGACGTCATCCAAGGTGAGATTCCTTTTAAAATTAAAGGAGAATTTTCTTTTCGTTAAAACTTTAGATAGAGAAGAAGCATGCATTAGGGGATTATATAGATTTTTCTCAATACCAAAAGCAGTATGTAAATTGAGGGTGTAAATTAATGTGTAAATTATTGTATGTGTGTATGTATACTATAGGTACTCTAAATATATATGAAAAAGGATGCTTCGGTGGATATGACGCTCGAGTGTTGATAGACCCCGGGTCTACCCACTCATTCGTCACTCCACGTTTCGCTAAGAAGATGAAGATCGTTCCAGAGACGTTGGATTTCGGCCCTATCTCGTGTCTATTCCGACCGGGAGTTAGTAGACACGGAGTTAGCTTGCAAATCCATCATCGTAGTAGTTCAAGACTTAGAAGTGCATGAATTGGAAGCAAAGTTGGTAATCATAGATATGCAAGGGTTTGATGTGATCCTTGGCATGGGTGCAAAGATTGTGCACCGTTGACTGCAAGAACAAGGTAGTCATCTTCAGACCCAACACAATAAGATTATTTCAGTTTCAAGGAGAGGTCGTCATAGTACTTGATCTCAAAGAAGGGCTAGAAAATGATCGAAAGGGATGCGATGGATACTTAGCTTTCTTAAAGGAGGACAAGGAGGAAAAGAACGTCATTTCAGATAGCAATTGCGAGACTCACGACGTGTTTCGGAAGAATTGCTGGATTACCTCCGTAAAGAGAAGTAGAATTCGCCATTGACTTAGCACCGTGAACGGAGCCTATTTCAAAAGCACCTTATAGAATGGCTCCTACCGAGTTAAAGGAGTTGAAGGAACAACTACAAGAGCTTATGGACAAGGGGTTTGTTAGACCGGGCGTGTCTCCATGGGGAGCACCGGTCTTGTTTGTCAAGAAGAAAGATGGGTCAATGCGGCTATGCATTGACTATCGACAATTGAACAAACTCACTGTGAAGAACCGCTACCCTTTGCCTAGAATTGACGATCTATTCGACCAACCGCAAGGAGCAAGGTATTTTTCTAAGATTGACCAGATCTGGGTATCATCGCCATGAGTTAAAGCCGAGGACATGTAAGATGCCTTTTCCGGACACGGTATGGACACTATGAATTCCTTGTGATGCCGTTTGGATTAACGAATGCTCCGGCGTCATTTATGGATCTGATGAACCGAGTGTTTAAACCACACTTGGACTCCTGCGGTAGTGTTCGTTGATGATATACTAATATACTCCAAATCCAAGATGAACACGAAGAACACTTGAGGATTGCTCTACAAACGCCACGTGAACACCAATTGTACGCCAAACTCGAAGTGTGAGTTTTGGTTGGAAGAAGTTAGCTTTGGGACATGTCGTCAAGCACGCAGCGTACCAGAGATCCAAAGAAAGATAGAAGCAGAGTTAAATGGGAGCAGCCAAAGACAAAGGATGATGTCCAAGTTTTCTCGGGCTTAGCAGGCTATTATCGACGCTTTCTGAGGGGTTTTCAAAGATATCGGACCTCTCACAAAGTCGACACGTAAAGATTCAAGGTTTGAGTGGAGTGAGGCATGCGAGAAGAGTTTTCAAGAACTCAAAACGAGACTCACTTGGCTCGGTTGGCAATTCCTTCAGCAAAGGAGGATACGCGAAGGTACTGACGCGTCATACAATGGCCTTGGTTGTGTGCTCAACCAACACAAGAAGGTGATAGCTACGGATCAAGACAGTTGAAAGAACACAGAAAAATTACCCGACTCATGACTTGAACCTGGCGTAGCTCATTTTATGCTAAAATTTGGAGACACTACTTGTATGGTGAGACATTTGAAATTTTCACCGATCATAAGAGCCTCCGATATCTGCTACGTATGAGCTCAATATGAGACAAATACAGATGGATGGAATTCCTCAAGGACTACGATTGCTCTATACAATACCATCCGTGCAAGGCGTAATGTAGTAGCCGATGCATTGAGTCGAAAAGGTTCAAATTTCGCTTAGCTTCTTTGATTTTGGGTATGCAATCATGGAAATTATTGGAAGACTCGCAATCTATGACGCAACATTGAGTCAAAGGACACCGGATCCTTTTGGCTAACATATCAAGAAGCCGTGATATTTGAGCATATCCACGATCTACGATGAAGGATCCGACATTAACAAAGATTCATCAAGACGTGAATGAAGGCATCGGACTTCTCGTAAAAAAGAAGATGGTTCTTTGTTGTTTAAAGGCCGTCTATGCATCCCGGACAATGCCGATCTAAGACGAACAATTCTTGATGAAGCTCATAAGTCAAACTATGCTATCCACCCTGGTAGCACCAAAATGTACCAAGATTTGAACAAGAATTATCGTGGAGAGGATCAAACAAGACGTGGCCGAGTATGTGTCACGATGTTTGACTTGTCGGAAGTGAAGGTTGATCATAGACATCTCGGACTATTGCAACCTTTACCAATACCGTAATGGAAGTGGGAATCGATCTCAATGGATTTCATTGTTGGATTACCCCAGCATCGCCAAGAGACACAATGCCATTTGGGTCGTCAGAGACCGATTGACCAAATCAGACTTTTGCCGCAGATAATACTACATGCAGGGAAGATGCAGATTTATACATGAAGGAGATTGTAAGATTACATGGATTCCAAGCAAGATCGTTTCGATCGTGATCCACTATATACGCCCAAGTTTTGGAAGAAATTTCAAGAAGGAATGGGAACACGACTAGACTTTAGTTCAAATTTTCCATCCTCAAACCGATGGAAGTGAGCGAGTGAATCAAGTGATAGAAGACATGCTCAGAAAGCGTGCATGCTTGATATGCAAGGATACCGGATGAGTATCTACCGATGCTCGAAGTTGATATAACAAGCTTTTCAAACGAGCATTGGCATGGCACCGTATGAAGCTCAGATGGACGACGATGCAAGTCACCTCAATTGGGAGGAAACAGGTGAGAAATTTGTATTAGGACCGAAATCGCTTGAAGACAACGCCACCGTTGTCCTAATTATCGAGAAAGGTTGAAGACAAAGATGTAGTAGATGTAAAAGTTACGCCGATGTGAAGCGGACTAGTGTTGACTACAAGGTGGGCGAGCATGTGTTTGTGAAGGTGTCACCTATGAAGGGTGTAATGAGATTTGGCAAGAGAGGGAAGTTATGTCCACGATATGTTGGACCATTTGAAATTTTGGGAAGAGTAGGTGAAGTTGCATATCGCATTGGTTTACCACCGCTATTTGATCGAGTACATAATGTCTTCCACATATCGATGCTCAGAAAGTACGTGAATGATCCGTCTCATGTGTTAGGAAAGCAACCTATAGAGATGTGTGAGGACATGAGCATGATAGAGGAACCATGGAGATTACGGATCGAAAAGAGCAAGTATCGCGACTAAAGTGATTCCCTTAGTGCTTGTTCGGTGGAACAATCATCCAAAAGAAGAGGCTACTTGGGAACGAGAGGCCGATGTGAAAGAACAATATCCGGCCTTGTTTCCAACAACGTGAGAATTCAATGTAAACCGCAACCACGTTTGTGAAATTTCCACTATACTTGAAATTCAATGGAAATTTTGATTCAATCTGTTATAAATTATTAAGAATAGTAAAAGAAACAAAGAGACTGAAATTCTGGAGAAATTGGACAAAACCGATTAATCGAATTTCAAATCGATTAATCGATTTGGAATTCCGATTAATCGATTTTGTTCGATTAGTCGATCAATGCCAAAGGATCGAAATGGAAAATTTCAGTTAGAATATACATAGAATGAAGTTTCGATTGATCAATTATAATTTCGATTAATCGATTTGTAATTCGATTAATCGAATTGATTTTCATTAATCGAAGTTACTTAAAGGACTTGAGAGATATTAAAGTCAATGGATAATTTGATTAATCGGGCGATTTCATTAATCGATTTGAATTTCGATTAATCGAAATGGATTTCATTAATCAATACTTAAGAAAGGATTAATCGAAACTAAATTCGATTAATCGATTTTGGAATTTCGATTAATCGAAATGGATTTCGATTAATCGAAATGGATTTCGATTAATCGACTGGCAAGCGCCAGTGAGCTTAAAAATTTGAAATTTTAAACAGACACGATTTCGATTAATCGAAATATTTTCGATTAATCGAATTTGACTATCGACATCGATTTGGGAAATCGATTAATCGATTTTACGCGCTTAACCTAGTTTAAATTTCGATTAATCAAATGTAATTTCATTAATCGAGCTCATATATATGAAATTAGGGATTCTCTTCCCCATTCGAATCATTTACCCTTTGAGTTTTCGAGCGCCTTTTCTCCTTCTTCTTCGGCCATTCATCCGTGCTAGGGTTTTGGGGTTTCTTCGACGATTCCGGACCAAGATCGCCTACTTTTGGATCGAAACTCCACGGTAAAACCCTAGATTTATACCTTCCTCTTTCATTTGAAGTAGATAAACCCTAGTTTAGTGAAAATGCCGCCCAAAACCCGTTTGTCTTCGAAGAAGGCAACCTGTTACCGTTAGGCGTAAGAACGCCGCACCACCACCACCTACCCCATCGCCGGTGAGGACTCCATCACCGTCGGAATCGGAGACCACCTCCGGTTCGACGAGCGCATCTACGCGCGAGTCTTCCCGCGAATCCACCCCCATGCCACCACCACCCACCAACGTGGAGCAACCAAACGAGTGGTGGGCTGCCAAGACCTTTGAGGTCGAATACACCATCGACCCTACCCTATTCACAAATCCCGATTTACCGGGTGAGACCCAATGGGCTCAGAACTACCTAACTAGTGCCGGACTCGGCAACCTTCTCAAACCAATCCGGGGTTCCTATTACCCTAGATTGGTGAGATTGTTCTACCAAGGGCTAACCAATGGCCCTAGCGACGATTGTATCATAACCAAGATTGAGGGTCGTCTCTATACGATCACTCGTCGACACATACATGAGGTGCTTGAATGCTACCTCGACTTTACTCCCGAGACTACCCTATTCCCACCCTTTGAAAAGGAACCCCGTTTTGAAGAGGTCATGACTCGCATGACCAACGGGAAGAAGGGGTCGGGCACGTCCATCAAGAGGGTCGATCTTCCACCCTACATGTGGATGCTCGACTCCATAATAAAATGCAACCTTTACCCGATGCGCCACGACGCGGAGCGCGTGGATAAAGTGCAACATGCACTTTACGCGACCTTCTGTGGCCGATGGTTTGATGCTACCATGGTCATCCTTGAGGGGATGCGGTACATCAAGAGCAAGTTGATGAAGGGCAACATGCGGCCCAAGGAGAAGATGCCGTATGCTCGACTCATCTCGAGCATGTTGGAGTGTTACTCCGACGAGCCCTCCTACACTATTTCACCTCACGAGGTGAGGGCTACGGATCGCGTGAAGACGTTCACAAAGTCTTCATGGACCCGTAGGCAACCTTTGAAGCGGACCCTACCTCCGGGTCCCGCCCCGCCCAAAGCAGCAAGAGCACCGCCACCACCCCCCACCACCTCAGCAGGACCCAGTTGAGGGTGGGGCACAGCCTCGCGCAGCAGAGCCATCGGTGGAGAGGGTTCCCTCCCACACCATGCCACGCACCACTGCACACTCCGCACCATGACACTCACCTCATCCTCCCGCCGGCGCGCCGCTCCATCCGGTCCTACCATAGAGGACGTGTTGGCCAGAATGGAAGCGAATAACGAGAGGATGAACAGGAGAATTGATTTCCTCATGTTTCACACCCTCCAGTTCATCTACCCCCACACCTACATGGATATGCTGGCCCGCGAAGAAGAATGGACGGCCGGACGCACCGCCTTCCATAGAGGACCCGTCTTCCATCCCACCACAGACGCGGTTCCCTCCACATCCACATCCGCCAGCCCAGCCGCCACCCCACACCATGACCACTCAGCCAGACACAGACCACCATCGCACCGCCACCTCAGATGGATAGCCCAAAGCTCGACCATCGACGAGGAGCAGTTTGAGTTATATGTATTTTGCATTTTCTGGATACCTATGTATTTTTGTGTACGCCAATTTTTGGCATTGTAAAATTACTCACTCGTTAATACAAATCCAAAATTTTTTCTTTTTGTGAAATTGATTCTTCTTCCTTGCTTATATGTGAGAATGTGTAAATACTTAAATGCGTCTAGCGAAATTGGATCACCTCACCTGAGGGTGAGGGGAGAGACACAGACACACAGAGACACAAACTTTGGGTTATTTTCGAGGACGAAAATTCCCAAGGTGGGGAGGATGTAATAGCCCGAAAAATCACACAAACTAT
Source organism: Chloranthus sessilifolius (assembly GCA_021018995.1). Classification (NCBI taxonomy): domain Eukaryota; kingdom Viridiplantae; phylum Streptophyta; class Magnoliopsida; order Chloranthales; family Chloranthaceae; genus Chloranthus; species Chloranthus sessilifolius. The sequence continues at coordinate 88,812,276 of CM037595.1, forward strand.
GACCTCGGGATCCGTGCCCGATCGGTCATAGGTTTGACCAAATGGAAGCCCAACAGCCAGTATGTAGTGTGATGAACGGATGAGATGTGAAAAATAGAATGCCTATGTGATGTGTGTTGTAAATGTGAAGTCGCATACACCTACCGCGGTGTATGTGCTCAACACACAAGAGAGAAAAAGGGGATAAAAGGGTTTAATAACCCTAGATGTGTATTGTTGGTTGTTGAAGGAGAGTAAAGAAGAGAGAGAGAGAGAAAAGTAAGAGAGGAGTTATTGCAACCGATTGGAGGGGGGGGATTCAAGAGATAAAAGCCGGATTCAACGCGACTTGGATCCGTTAGAAACCAAAGCTGGAACCCTAGCCTTCCAACCCTAGATTTGAAATCAACTTAAGATCTATTCAAGGTAAAATTTTTGTAAATAAGGTGCATAGATTATAGGGGTTAAGTTGCGTAAAGAAATGTGGTTAAATCACAGGATACTGGCCTAGAAAATAGAAGAAAAAGTATGGAAAAAGATTGGGAAGAACAGCTCGAAAGGGACTGAATCTGACAATTTCGATTAATCGAAATTGGGTTTCGATTAATCGAAATTGGCCAGGAAGTTGAAGAGTCAGAGGACCCCGATTTCGACTAATCGAATTTGGATTTCGATTAATCGACTTTGGATTTCGATTAATCGATTTGGGAATCGATTAATCGACTGAGAACCTCCAGTGGACCCCAGGGGTTGGAGGAAATAACTTAAGGAAAAATCGACTAATCGAAATGGGATTTCGATTAATCGATTTTGGTTACGATTAATCGATTTGGAATCGATTAATCAACTTGTGAAACTCGACTATTCGAACTAAGAGTCTGCTTTGCGAAAAGAAGGATTTCGATTAATCGAAATTGGATTCGATTAATCGAATGGAAACTCGACTGTTCGAACAATGAATTTACTTTGCGAAAAGAAGAATTTCGATTAATCGAAATTGGATTCGATTAATCGAATGACAATTCGACTGTTCGAACTGAGAATGGACTTTGCGAAAAGGAGAATTTCGATTAATCGAAATTGCTTCGATTAATCGATATTGACTTTCGATTAATCGATTTTGGAAATCGATTAATCGAATCAGATTCGATTAATCGATTTTGGAGTTCGATTAATCGACTGTAGTAAACTATGTTGACTTTTGGTTTGACTTTAAGATTCTTGGGGGATCTTATACCTTCTTTATGGCATCCTTTGTGATGTGTTTCACCTGTGATGTGGTACCATAGGTGATACGTGTGGACTGGTGCACAAGGAGTCACGTGGGACCTTGATGCATTGATCAAGTGAAGACTTGAGGTAGGGAACACCCTGAACATGTACTTTATTTTACAAGAGCATGTATGTAGTGATATCAATTCAATTCAAATGTTTTTACTACTCAATGATTATGAAAAGTGTGCGTGTGTGACATTCAGGAGAGAACTTAAATGAACCATCCCCAGGGGATGATGAAGTGAAGAAGTAAAGGCATCAGGTGTGATGCAAGTGAATGGATACATCCCAGGGATGTATCCATGATTGAATCATGCTTGATGAGGCCTAACTGATATAAGATAGCACAATTACACGGTGAATAACTATATGTAAGGCACCGATATTTTTGTTATTTGAGGTTTGATAGGTTACCCCACCCGCGTGGCGGGATAACCACGGCCGACGGCGGGATATCCGTGACTACGGCTAATCCGTGGGCGATGCGGAGGCTTATCCGTACAGAGTAAGCACACCCCAGGGGTGTTGATGAGATGTGAAACCCCGCCACCAATCCCCTGGGGAAAGGGGCTTGGGTACTATTAGTATTCCCAGGGAATACATTTAAAACTGTCTATATAGATGACGATGATGAAGGTATCTCTGGGCTCGATGCTATATTGCTCGGGATTACTTAAGTTGAAGTTTAAGTTTTGCTTTAGGCCTTCTCAACATCATTCATGATTAACTAAAAGACATGAGTAATCTACCAAGAATTGAAGTGTTTTAATCGTTTTTCATCAATAAATGCATAGACATATCATGCATGCATATCATAGAATACATGTGAGTTATATTTTATATGTTCAATTGTGTTCATTCCCTATTGAGCTAGGATGTAGCTCACCCTATAGACTATACGTCGCAGAGTCCATGCTAGCATGCCGAGGCTTGTGGAGACGCCGACCGGTGAGTCGGGACCTTGGCGGCGTGAGAGTTAGAGCCACCTCCAGAGGACTTCTTCTAGAGGACTCTGCTGTGCGACCTTGAGGAGTTTTAGTTGGAGATTGTACGGCTTGGTATGTCAAGCCTGGTTTTTGATTAAACCTTGTGTATATGGATATCAGTGTACTCTTTTGGGCGAACCATCCATGATGATGGTAATCATCGATGGTTCGGATCGGTTCTCCCTTCATGCAGAGGCATGAGGGTAGAACTGTCTTTTGAGAAGTGTTTCTATGTAGATTTAAATTCCGCAAGTTGTTCTTATTTATTTTATGCTTGATATACCAGTGTTCCGTGCATAGTTGAGGGGCACGGTCAAGATGATCGTGCTGATGGCACAGGTTTCGGGGTGCCGAAGTCCGGGCTGTCACATGAAGATACTAAATCCTCCCATCTTTGGTCCGTTCTTCCTATAATATAAATCTAAGGGTTAAATTATGAGATATTCATTGGTAACAAACATCTTTTATGGAAGATCAATGGTCAACACCCTAATAGGTTCCACGTTGCATCCCTGCAATTAGGACTTAGATGATTTTCATATATAGATCTGGGATCAAGGGCACGGCTAGGCACGCATGATCTCAGGTTCAAATAAAAATCATCCCCAAGGTGGGTGAAAATTCCAACAAGAATACCACTTACAAATCTGAAATCAAGGGCATGGCTCGGCACACTTTATTCAGATTAGGGATTATTTAAGATAAAATTACCATTACAGAACCAAGATCCAGGGCATGGCTCGGCACACTCGATCCCAGAACATAATCGTAATTAGATCCACACGATGAAAGCAAAAAGACCATAACAATGATTGGGTAAAATTACCGTCACAGATCTGAGATCCCGGGCATGACTCGGCACACGCGATCCCGGTTAGTGGCGGGGATTTCATCCATTCATGATAGCACAACAACCATAAAAATAAAATCTCATATTTTAATCCTAAATTTATATTATTAAAAGTACATCCCTCGGATGAGAATCATTAGATCCCCATCCCTATAAATTTAGCCACACATATTGTAAGTAAATGACATAAATAAATAAAGACGGGAAAATAACATTAATTAAAATTACCTCAAACTTCAAAATAAATTACGTTGATCCACACGGATGATACTCTTCAGAAACGAAATAAATGCAGGAAATAAACTTTGAACAAAATTTATGAACTGAAGGAATGAGTACTGAAAAATTAAAGGGAACAAAGCTCTCAAAAGAATAATAAAACTTCCCTATTTCTAGGTCTAACTATGAAAAATAATGGCTAAAAACTAAGAACACTAAAAACTAAAACTCTCTAAAAAAAAACTCTAATTCTAATCTCTTTTTCCCGAAGTGTTTGAGTCACTTTAAATAGACCCATCGCGCGGAGGTCTCCCAAGCCTATTTTTTCGGGTCGATTAATCGACCAGTAAGTGTCGATGCATCGAGCCGACAGAGAATCCCAAAAATCAGACTTTCAGTGTCAGATTCATGTCAGACTCAAATTCTGGCTCGATTAATCGACCTGTAGGGTCGATGCATCGACCCCTGAAATCCGTGAAATTCAACACTTCTTCTTGGTTCAGACACTGCCTTAGTATTGTGGCCATAACTTTCTGTCCCGAACTCGGATTGAGACGATTCTTGCGCCGTTGGAAAGCTGACGAAAAGAGATACAATTTGCATGTTTTGACAATTTCGTAATTCGGCCGTCTTGAAGGTCCAAAGTTAGCCGCAAGTCGCACCAAGTTCTTGATTACCCGAAGTTGCAGTGTTTTGACATTATATTTAGAATTCTTGGACTGTTTTCTATACTTGGCTTGTATTTACCTGAAACACTTCAAATCTAATCAATCTTATTAGATAGCCTTCATCGGACAGCTAAATATAGGTATTTAGGGGTGAAATATCCTCATTTTTCAGTACTCATCACTCACCCTTTAGACTATACGTCGTAGGTCCACTACTAGCAGCTGCCGAGGCTTCAGGAGACGTTGACCCCGGTGAGTCGGACCTTGCACCTGGAGACGAGTTGGAGCCACCTCCTAAGGACTTCTTCTAGAGGACTCCGTTGTGCAGCTTTGAGAGTTCTGAGAGATTTTTGTACGGCTTGGTATGTCAAGCCTTGTTTTGATTAAACAATGTATATATATAGATTTGGGATAATTCTTTTGGGTGAACCATCTGTGATAATTAGCTATCATCGATAGTTCGGATTGGTTCTCCGTTAATATAGAGGCATGAGGGTAGAACTGTATTTTGAGAAATGCTTATATAGTAATTTAATTCCGTAGCTTCATTTACTATTTCAATTCAATTCATTACTTGATATACCAATGTTCCATGCATAGCTAAGGGGCACGGTCAAGATGATCGTGCTGATGGCACGAGTTTCGGGGTGCTGAAATCCGGGCTGTCACAGTGTTCCTGACAAATCAAGTTAGTTCGATATTGCAATTGAAAACCCCACAGAAACTGAAAGACCTTGGAGTCCCAACTGTTCCATGTGTCATTGGTGGGCAACCAATTGGAAAAGCGTTATTAGATTTTGGAGCAAGTGTTAATCTAATCCCATACTCAATGTACGAGAAACTCAAATTGGCTGAATTGAAACCCACGACGGTCACACTCCAACTGGCCGATAGATCAGAAAGAAGACCTAGGGGTATTATCGAGGATGTTTTGGTTGGAATAGACAAGTTCGTCTTTCCAGTGGACTTCGTTGTTTTAGACATGGAACCACCTGTTAAATCAGTTAATCAAGTCCCCATCATCCTTGGACGTCCGTTTCTCGCCACTGCCAACGCTTGCATTAATTGTCGAACGGGAGTCATGGACGTTTCTTTTGGGAACATGAAGGTTAGATTGAACATATTCCATGCGATGAACCATTTCCCTAACGAGGATGAGGTCGAATGTTTTTACATCGATCAGATGGATGAAGTGGTGGATGAAGCATTACCATCAATGCTCACCAAAGAAGAATTTGAAACTGCTTTGTTGGCCATCTATGAAGAAAAAAGATCTGAAAGGAAGCAGTTAGAAGAGACGAGGTTGAGTTTAGCATGTCTAGATGATAACTTATGTGAAAATGTGGCTAAGGTAGAACCATTTCCTATTGAGGGAAAGGATGTGCTGACTCCATCAATTGAGCAGCCACCAACTGTGGAATTGAAACAATTACCTGAGTCACTCAAGTACGCTTTTCTAGGGCCACGAGAAACGTTTCCGGTGATAATTTCATCCACATTGTCGGAAGAACAAGAGCATAACCTGTTGAAAGTACTTAAAGAGCACAAGGAGGCCATCGGGTGGACCCTAGCTGATTTAAAAGGGATTGACCCATCAGTCTATATGCACAAAATACATCTGGAAGATGATAGTACACCATCGAGAGAACCGCAGAGGCTACTTAATCCGAACATGCAAGAAGTCGTTTTAAAGGAAATCATTAAATTACTCGATGCTGGAATCATCTATCCGATCTCTGATAGTGAATGGGTAAGTCCAGTCCAAATCGTTCTAAAAAAGTCCGGAATCACTATGAAAGAAACTACTGAAGGAGAATTGGTCCCTACTCGCGAAACTACTGGGTGGCGTGTCTGCATTGATTATAGAAAATTAAACACAACTACCAGAAAGGATCATTTTTCCCTTCCGTTCATTGATCAAATCCTTGATAAGTTAGCAGGGCAAGAGTTTTATTGATTTCTTGATGGTTATTCGGGATACAATCAAGTGCCCGTTTTTCCACCTGATCAAGAGAAAATGACAGTCACATGTCCTTACGGTACGTTTGCATACCGAAGAATGCCTTTTGGCTTATGTAATGCACCTGCTACTTTCCAACGATGCATGCTGGCCATATTTTTGGATATGATTGACAAGTTCATCGAGGTATTCATGGATGATTTCTCTATTTTTGGGAAGACATTTGGTTCATGTTGGAATCACCTTGCACAAGTATTGCAACGTTGTGTGGACTCCAAACTTGTTCTTAGCTGGGAGAAAAGCCATTTCATGGTTCAACAAGGAATTGTGTTGGGGCATATTATTTCAAAGAAAGGAATCGAAGTTGATAAGGCCAAAGTTGACCTAATTGCTAATTTGCCCCCACCAAAGAGTGTTCGACAAATTCGATCATTTTTGGGGCATGCAGGATTTTATAGAAGATTCATCAAAGATTTTAGCAAGGTGGCTAAACCATTGTGCACTCTGCTTGGCAAAGATGTTCCTTTTGATTTCAACGAGGATTGCATGAAAGCATTTCTGAAATTGGGCGAGCTCTTATCAAATGCACCGATAATCCAACCACCGGATTATTCTTTACCATTCGAACTCATGTGTGATGCATCTGATTACGCTATCGGAGCTGTCTTAGGGCAAAGGGTGAACAAATTACCTCACGTAATTTATTATGCCAGTAAGACATTGATCGATGCACAGCTTAACTACACCACCACTGAGAAAGAGTTGTTAGCTGTGGTGTATGCTCTCGATAAATTTCGATCTTATCTGCTTGGATAAAAAATAGTGGTCTTTTCATACCACTCTACATTGAAATATTTGTTGGCAAAGAAGGACGCCAAACCAAGATTGATCCGTTGGATCCTGCTCCTTCAAGAGTTCAATTTTGAAATCAAAGATAAAAAGGGAGTAGAGAATGTTGTGGCTGATCACTTGTCTCGCATTTTTCCTGAAGAATCATTTGCACCTGAACCTATCCGGGACACTTTTCCGGATGAGCAATTAATGACAATTGATGCGGCTGCTACGAAAGCTCCCTGGTTTGCCAATATTGAGAATTATCTGGTCACTGGCAGAATCCCTACTGAAAGGGGTAAAAATGATAAGCATCTCTTTTTCTCCCAAATCAAATACTATTTTTGGGATGAACCATAATTGTTCAAAATCTATTCAGATCAAATCATTAGGAGATGTGTACCGAAAGAAGAGCAACTAAGCGTCATCAATTTCTGCCATGCTGGAGCCTGTGGAGGTCATTTCGGAGGACAGAAGACTGCACAGAAAATCCTTCAAAGCGGATTCTACTGGCCCTCCATCTTTCGTGACGCTGCTCAATTTTGCAAAGAATGCCAACGATGTCAATAGCTGAGAAATATTTCACGACAAAATATGATGCCCCTTAATCCGATTCTAATTGTTGAAATTTTTGATGTTTGGAGGATTGACTTCATGGGTCCTTTTCCCCCATCTTTTCGGTATTCATATATTCTTGTAGCTGTTGACTACGTTTCCAAATGGATTGAAGTTGTGGCAACCTGTTCGAATGACCACAAAGTTGTGGTCAAATTTTTAAAAGAAAATGTTTTTAACAGATTCGGGTTTCCACGGGCAATCATTAGTGATGGCGGTCCGCACTTCTGCAACCGCCATTTTGCTACTTTAATGAAGAAATACGGCGTTACCCACAAGGTGGCAACGCCGTATCACCCGTAAACTAGTGGTCAGGTGAAAGTGTCAAACCGAGAGATTAAACGAATTCTCGAAAAGACGGTGCGACCGGATAGAAGAGACTGGTCTAACCGGCTATCTGATGCTCTTTGGGCCTATCGTACCACCTTCAAGACACCAATTGGAATGTCTCCGTTCAGAATCGTCTACGGGAAAGCATGTCATCTTCCTGTTGAATTGGAGCATAAGGCATTTTGGGCTATCAAAAGATTCAATTTCGACATGGAAGTGGCAGAATCAAATAGAAGGTTGCAGCTGAATGAATTGGAAGAGTTACGCTACGATGCGTATGAAAACTCCAAAATGTACAAAGAAAGGTACAAAAAGCTGCACGATCAATTAATATCTCAGAAAGAGTTTCATGTTGGACAAAAAGTTTGGTTGTTCAATTCCTGACTTAAGCTCCACCCGGGGAAACTGAAATCTAAATGGGAAGGCCCATTTCAAGTTGTTTCTATTAGTGCGCATGGTGCGATTGAGATCCTAAATCTCAAGGACAATCAAGTCTTCAAAGTCAATGGGCAACGTCTTAAACCAATGTTTGAGCCGATGACCCAATTCGGAATTGAGGCAATGCACCTTAGTGACCCAGATTAAAGGAGTTGGACTCAGGTTTAGTTTAGGATTTAGGATTTCTCTTTTCGTATGTTTAGTTCTAGAATATTAGTTTTTAGTTTAGTTTAGGTTGTTTTTAATTTCCAAATTAGTGTAGCCACATTACCTTCAATCTATTTTTGGTCATGTTTTAATTTGATGCACATATTCTCTGCACCTGATCTTTGTGTTGAGGTACTTTTCAACAGGTTTGGGGGTGCGCTACTTATTTCAATCAATGAGGACATTGTCATTTTTAGGTTTGGGGGTGTGATTCTCTATCTTGTGTCACTTTCTTATTTTTTTTATATGAAAAAAAAAAATAATAAATAATAAATAAAAAATTTTGAACCATCATACATGAATTATTTTTCGATAGTTTTCAAACTTTAGTTGATGATGCATGTGAATTTAATTTTGATAATATCAATGTCAGATTTTGAATGCTTGTATCTAAAATAATGAAGCTTAATGTGATATTTTGTGGGTAATTTTTATATTCATGCTTAGAATTTTTACACTTATACCAAGCTAAGACTTAGAAGTCGATGAACTGTTTTGAACGTTGAATTTTAGGTTCTTAGTGGAGACTAAAATCGGTAAGCTTTAGAGCTAATTTCCCGTCATTGATGAGTGAATACATAAACTCGGAGTTTTCTTTGAATACGAATTATTTTATATAATCTCATACATTTTATTTTGGCTTGTGACTTTGCATGATATCAAATTCATATTATTGTGTTAGAACGTACTGTATATCTACTCAAGACAAATAGGCAAGGTTACCATCTTTTAAGGACATGATTGAAGGCCATCTTTGGCTCGTTTGTGCTTAAAATGTCCCACCTCATAAATTTTTCATTATAGTACCCCTTTGAGCCTATTGAAAAATTTACCTTTATACATTCTTTGATAAGCCACGTTAACTTTTAACCCTTCACCATTTCTGAAAATTCAACCATAGCCTTCTTATTTCTGAGAAATTAGGAACGAGGGATGAGAATGAACGAAAAGAGAGTAAGTGGAGAGATACTGAGTTGTGGTATTTACTGAGAGTGTATGGCAAAAATATAAAAGAAAAAGGAGGGAGAAAAAGAAAAAGAAAAAGAAAAATTATGAAAAATAATGAAAAACATGAGGTGCTTCAAGAAAAGAAAATTCAAAAGAAAAAGAAAGTTGAGAAAAATAAAAAAATATTGAGAAAAATAGTGAGAGATTAGAAAAGAAAAGAAGAGAAATAGAAAAATCAGAAGTTTGATTCTTTTCCGATTTCTCAGAAATTTCGAATCTCAATTCCTTTTCTTTCTTACCCTTTCCTGAGCCCCATTACAACCCTACAAAAGACCTTCATGATCTGATCTTGCATTGGTAATTGCCTTGTGGAGAGTAAATATGTGATACTTATGACACTTGATATGACATGCTTAGGATATACAAGTCTCTGTTCTTATGAGATTTATTTTTGTTCATTGATTATATCGTGTTTTATTTATCATGTGAGACCTTTTTGCTTGTTTTGTATTGATCTCTCACATGTGTGCGAAAGATTACCCATCATCGGAGTGATTTTATTTTGAGAGTATACCTAAAGTGAGGATTGAGTCGAGACAACAGATCCGACGATTTTCCGTTTGGACTAGTTCCGAGATGGATGAATCTTGGCTTGGCTATGCACACACTTCACGTTTAGGCATGAATGGATGAATTACCTAATAATTTGAACATTAGATTAATTTGAATGGATACTAGCATGATTGACATGACATTAATATTTAAGATTGATGATTCACATATTGAAACAATTAATGTTTTTGTTTTTGAATAATATATATGTTATACAAAAATCATGTTTTGAAAACTCAATTTTGCCGATGGTTTGAAATTTTTGGAAGTTTGTGGGTAACTTCACTGTAAACCCTCATGAGACACAACTCCTCCTCTAGGGATCACCTAGGGGTTTAAAGGCTTGTTGCACAAGCTAAGTGCAATCGTGCTCCCTACGAAAGTGGCATCTATTTTCTTTAGTTTACTTTGTTCGAGGACTAGCAAAGTGTAGGTTTGGGGGTGTGATGAGTAGTGAAATATGATAATATTTCACCCCTAAATTTCTACATTTGGCTATTCGATGAAGGCTATCTGATGAGAATTACTAGATTTGAAGTGTTTCAGGCAAATACAAGCCAAGTGCAGAAAACAGCTCAAGAATTCCGAAAATAATGCCAAAACACTGTAATTTTGGGTCATCAAGAACTTGGTACAACTTGCAGCTCCATTTGGACCATCAAGACGTCAGATTCACAAAATGGCCAAAACATAAGAGTTGTAGAGTTCGTCGTTCTCTTTCCAACGCCGTATAAATCGCCTCAATCCGAGTTCGGAATAGAAAGTTATGGCCGAAATACCAAGGTAGTGTCTGATGCAAAGTTTGGCGAGAGTTCACGGAAATCTGGGAAGGTCGATCGATCGACCCTATAAGGTCGATCAATCGACCTGACTTTTCGAGCCAGGGAACTTCCGTGACGTGGGTGCTATTTAAAGCCAAATCAAACACTTCGAAGAGGAGTTTTTTTGAAGAATTATTATTCATTATTCATTTTTGGTTTTAGACTCCTCTGGGCATCTTTTCAAGGGTTCTTCTTCCTTCTTCTTTTAGGGTTCCATCTGGGTAGATTGTATTTAGGATTTGCATTATTTTCTTTTAAGCATAGATTGTATTTAGGAGAAGGCATTATAAACAAAGATCTTTTGGAAGAAATAAAAAGAGGAATGACTTTGAATGAACAAGGAGATCATACACCAAAGATGAGCGGCTAAATCAGTTGATCGGGGAAGATGCGATCCCCAAATAAGTACCCATATTTATGATTAATACCATAGTCTATTTATTGTCATCATGGAATCGTTTTGCTCAAAGTGTGTGTTATTGAAAATATATTGAATGCTTGTTATAACCGTTGATTGCGCGTATCAACGGCCATAGTTGCTAGATCTGGACCTGCAGGCTGATCTAGGCTGTAAAGCGATTATATATTTATTGTCGTGATCTAAACATCATGAGGTACACTATGCTTTTTACATGACTCATACCGTGATGATAGGCTGAGTCATTATTTTTAGATAGGGTATGCCGGATTGATGATCATGTTTCTTTACGAATCATTTTTCTAGATGAATGATGGTGTGAATGGTGCTTTAAGGGAACTGTGAGATTTAATGATAGAAATGGGGTACAAATCTGGGGTAGCATATTCCTTGATCATATTTAAATATTGTTCTTAGATTCATCAGTAATTAGTTGTTTAGATTAATTTATTTTTCTTGCATTTAGGAAAAAAGTGATAAATTTTTTGTTAAATTGAATTTGTCCTTTGGTACTTCCTTGGGGACGTATTTAAATCTCTGAAAGAATTAATTAAAATTTACGTTTTCCTGTGGGTTCGACACCTTTGTTCTTGCCATACTGCAATAGATCTTGTGCACTTGCAAGGGTTACATTTAAAATCGATCAACCGTTAGGGCAGATTGTGTGTGCATCTATGGACCGCTACGGCGGATTATGTGTGTATCTGTGGACCGCTAGGGCGGATAATATGTAAGCGAATTGAACTGGCACGACGGGATATCCGTGAATCGAACCTGAAAGTCAAGTAAGTAAATCGAACTCTGTAAATTAGATCTGTAAGTCATGTAAGTAAATCAAACTCCGTAAATTGAACCTATAAGACATGTAAGTGAATGTGAATCGAACTAGTAAATTAAAGATAAGACATATAAGTGAATGTAAGTGAATTCAGTAAATCAAAGATAAGACATGTAAGTAAATTCAGTAAATCAAAGATAAGATATGCAAGTGAATCGAATTCAGTAAATTACTTTCCATTTTGACATGAACAAGACACCCTATTTTGATACGAAGTTTACTTTAGTGCAAAAAGCCCTTGATATTAGCTTCTGTTTTGTTATGAAAAAGGGTTTTTCAGCTTCAGTATAAAAATGTATTTTGTATTGATACGAAATTGTCCTTGATACGAAAAGGGTTAGAAACTTTGTTTGATATTAAATGTCGTGAAAATTTCGGTTTTAATAAGAAAATGCTTTTGATAAGAAAATGTCTTTGAAATTAGTTTTCCTTTGAAATCAATTTCGGTTTTGATAAGAAAATGCCTTTGAAATCAATTTCGATTTTGATAGGAAAATGCCTTTGAATTCAGTTTCTATTTTGAATATGAAAATATTTTGATATTTGTTTTTGAATCTATGCATAACTGATGAGATGCATATTGGTATCAGTTTTCTCCACTGAGCTTAGACTGTTAGCTCACCTCGACTATACGTTACAGGTGTAGGTGTTGATTAGGATCTTAGTTTTGAGGAAGATCTAGACTGTGTACTGGAAGAAGATGATCTTTCACCTGAGGATTTGTACCCTTAGTTCAGGGATCGTAAATTTTGTACATTATAGATTTTGGTAAGTTTGGGCTTGGTATATTCGTGCTATTATACACATATTGTACACTACTGTTAGGTGATGGTCGGCCATCACCGGTGATTTATTTTAGTTTACTGTTAATATTGGATATTAGAACTGAAGATTTTAATTATGTCATATGTATTATCTGCTTTGATTTTCGCATGTGTGTGGATATACCAAAGTATTCTGTATCAGATTGTGATCTACGATCTGACGGTCCGAATTTTCCCAATTGGTCAAAAAAAAAATTATCCCAGAAATCATAGTTGAGAAAATCCGAGCTGTCATATTTAAACTCCATGACCTTGTTTGAATTGATAATAGCCACACATTATTTTCTTTTTCTCTCACAATTTTGGATCGGCTCTGTGCACGCCCACATGACACCTATAGTGGTCTGGCTCGGGTGAATTGTTGCATCCATAGTGACTAAGTTTAGATACTGAAATAAAACGGCTCCAAAAATATATCAAAAAAAGACAAATATTGGTAGTTTCGGAAAAAAATTAGAAAACTTATAAAAAGTGTAAAAATTATAAAAATATTAATGATTACAAAAAAAATATGAATATGACCTGTGACCAAAAACGTGTTTATTTCACGAATTGAATGCGTTTAAAATGTATTTTTTGAAAAAAAAAAAAAAATTGTATTTTTTTTTTTCGAAAAGGACATTTTAAACAACATTTCAACTATTTTTTTAAAAATGCATTTTTATTCACCATGGTTGGACAAGAGGTGGAGTCTCAGTGCTCTAACAAGAAATGGGAGAAAAAGAGAAGGGATGGTGATAAAAAAAAATAGGACAGAGGATAGATGTAAGCACAGTGTCAAAGAGGGTATTGGTATCGAGTATCGGCCGATACCAATATGTATCACACTTTCTTTTAAAAAATGAAATAAAAAAGAAAATTTTCAGCATCGACCCTGTCGTTTTACCCTTTTCCGCTTAGACCCGATAGTTTTAGCTTTCCCATAACTGACCAACTTGAAGGCTAACGTAAAAAATCTGAAATCACTACAAAAAATAAAACTATTAACGGCAGCCAAAAACTGCAGCTATTAACAAAAAAATTGTTGCTAATAGTCTTAATAGCCTTTAATAATTTTTTTATTAATAGCGACAATTTTTTATAGCCAAAAACTATCGCTAATGATCTTATTTTTTGTAGTGAATACCCCTTCTTATACCTTTTACTGTTTCACTTACTTTCAAAATAAAAAATTTGCCATTTTTAATATTTGTGATAAGTGAAGGCCAAAATAAAAAATATGCCATTTGATTTGAAGGCCAAAATGTAAAGATCAAATGTGCCAAAGATCGGCATGAAACATGCTCTCTAGCATTTGGTTTTTCAGAGTCAACTATCAAATTTAATGATAGACTCAACTAATGAATCGTTACCAGTCAAATAATGAATCCTTATTGCTTATCGCTCGACTAATGAATCACCACCGTTCTGATAAGAAATCGTCATTGCTTTGATAAATAATCATCATCGCTCTGATAATAAGAAGTCATCAATCTGATAATAAATCATCCCAACTTTGATAACAAATTGTCACCGTTCGGATAGAAATAAGTATTTTAAAATTATTGGTTTATTTTAGGTTTTATGTTCTAGTTGAGTTGGCTCGGACATTTATTTATTTATTTATTATTATTTTTATTTTAGAGATGAAGTTGGCTCGGATATTTTGTTTTGATGGGAGAGCCTTGAGTCTGATTCTATAACAACTCGAATTTTTAGACTTTATTTTAACGGTGTTAGATGATGCACCACACTATGTACTGTGCTAACGCTCCACATCAAAATCGGAACCCACCCCTTTTGAATAGAAAAAGTCTAATTTTATATATATCAAAATTAGACTCATTGTGAAGTGCTCGTCGATACGATTCCAACGATATATAATTTAACGACTTCTGACAAGAATATATAAAGTTATGCCCATTTTAAGTGATCAAGCAAGTCAAAGGGTATAACTGTAATTTCGGGAGAGAAACACCAATTGCTTCGGTGGTTATACAAAGCACTAGAACGAAACCTTTTCTCAAGCTATCCAAGTTATGTACGAATTCTTATTTCGTGTAAAAATCTCCTATTTTATTAAATCTTCTACGAAAAGTGTTAATTAGAGTTGACATAAAACTTTATACCATTATAAATAAAACTTTAAAAACTCTCTACTCTCTATAATCAGAAATCATTTTCTCTAAAGACTTAAACGAATCGATGCCCTAGGCATTGACCTTTTCAACCAGAATCGCCGTTGATCTTCCGTTTACACTTCAAGAGGTGGGTACCCATCAATCCATCTTGTTCTTCTCAGATCCCGTCGTGTAGGATGCGTTCGATCGTGCATCGACGGGTTTAAAAATCTTATTTAAACCCAAATATCTCATAAATTAATAGACCTATATGTTTAATATTATGCTTTTCCTTGAAAGTTGTATATTTGTAAGTTGGATTTATATGTTATTTCTCTTTTCTTTTCAAGAACCATTTGTTTGGGCTATTAATATTTTATCCTCTATTAGGTCAGTATATTTAATATGTCTACTTCCTTTTAAATTTACATACTAATTAAACATTAATATCTTTAAGTATGATAAATCTGCATGTTTAGTATTTTATTTTTCTATTAAAATTACATGAACTGTAAGTTGGGTTTATATGTTATTTTTTTTTTCTTTTCAAGAATCCCTTTTGCTTGGGCCATTAATATTTTACCTTCTATTAGGTCTGCATATTTAATATGTTACTTCCTCTTTTATATCTGTAAAATTAATTAAATTCTAATATTTATAAATTTGATAGATTGACTTAATTGACATAATATCATATTGATATTATTTATTTTCAAATCTATATAGTCAGAAATTTATCCTTCTACTAAAACTATAATAATATATATTATTATTGCAAGTTCATATTATTATTTATTTAAAATTAATTAAGCTCAAAAATTAAATTATATTTTTATTTTATTTAAATGAATAATAAATTGCACCATCTTAAAGTTTCGAGTCCGAACTTGCGGCTACAAACCCGAATTTGCGGCCACGAACCCGAGCTCACGACCAACGATGTGTTGGTCCCGGTATTTTGGTCATAACATTTGACTCTGACCTTGGATTAATATGATTCTTGCGGCATTGGAAAGAAGACAGCGAGCTTTACAACTTTGTGTGAAATAGTCATTTTATGAATCTGACATTTTAGAGGTCAAAATAGAGCAACAAGTCGGGTTCAATTTTGAATGACTCAAGACTTCAAATTTAATATTAATTTTCTAATTCTCATGACCAAAGTTCCTGTGTATATCATATCGTAAGGCCTTTCGATCGATGGTCATGATAAATCATAACTTAATAATTATAAATATCATTTAATTTAATTATCTAATTATATATATATATATATATTAATTTATCGCTTCAACGCGACCTCTTCGATAACACAAAGTGTTAGGAATTCAATACCTCGTGAATATCGAACCCCGACCTTCCCGTTATCGAGAATACACTTATAATTATCCTATTCTATATTGTATTAGAATGTGTGTAAATAAATGTATATATATAAATATAAGATAATCTAATATAAATCTTTTTGTACGTCTGACTTTCTGTATTTCCATTTGAATTACATTATATGAGTTATGAGTAAGTTAAGACATATATACGAGAGCATATGAGATCATGCCTACGCTTGGGCTTGGTGACTCACTGAGATGGTATCGAAGCGAGGAATATACCGTATTTACATGCCTTACAACTCATGGTGGAATGGGACCCATGACGAGTCAGGTGAGTATGAATTCAGTGTAACTTCATATACGGTGATCCTATCACCCCAAATTTTAATAAGAGAGGATAAGATATAAGATATGATACGAGAATTGGGCTTTGGGACTTAGCTGTGATGAGATTTCTTTTACGGTTACGTGAAACTCGGTATATTGGCATCCATGTACGGATGCAACACGTCTATGATAGTATAAACTATCACACGAAGTACATCCAAGTTACTACGAAACTTTTTTCTTGGGAAGCGTGAATTAGGAAAGTTGCCTCACTATAGTTTGTCCTAAGATTAAGTATAAGAGTATGATAAGATATGTGTATGAGATAAGATAAGTTATGATACAAGTACGATAATAAGGCATCGCTGTGTAGGCTAGCAAAAGATAAAAAACTTAAGTCTCTGTACATGCCGTTCCTTGCGTAGCCACCGTAAGGGCAACAACGTCTTTCAGCCAAGACGGATCTCTGGGAGAGATTATGAGTATGAGTATGTTATGAGTGACTTTGGCTATTATGTCTCCCCATTAGCTGGTTGGTGGAGTATGAGTATGACACGAGAGCGTTATAATATGGTGGTATGATACTATGTTGACCCCCCCCATAGTAGCTCGAGTAACGACTCTGGCACAGGTCGTTTAGGATTTCACTAGTATGTTAGTTACGCTCATGCGATGTACAGACATATGTGCGAGAATGATAATAAGACATAATATGATATGTTATAAGATATGGTAAGGTACGTTAGGATATGAGTGCCTAGATCATGGTCTTACATTTATGATATGATATGAGGTTCACGATATGTATATGATTTTATCTTTCTTTTACTATCTGCTTTGAGATACTATGTTTATCACTCACAAGATGCACCCACAATGCACTTGAGTAGTATGGGGTGGATTGGTGGTGTATCCCACTGAGTTTACGTGACTGAGTAAACTCATCCCACAATAATCTAACAGTTGCAGGTGATTACACTAGTGGAGTAGACGCCGACCATCTAGATCTCATCGACGCTGATTTCATTGATCCAGCGAGCGTTGAGTACCAGGAGCCTTTGGAGGGCGACACTGCCGGTTATCAGGAGGACTACGGTACTGATCTTGATTCGAGTGCCGATTACTGATCATTGTAGACTGGGTATTGAGTTCTATTGATACTGGTATTGCGGATTTTATAATTTATTTTATCGGATTTGTCTCCGACTGGATTTACATTAAATTGGTGGATTTTTGGTTTTATCACACTTATTCAGTATTTATGATTGCATTTATATTCTATCCTATTTGTTGGATTTTACGGATTTCGTGGAACCTGTTTTGCGCGAGAACTCTGAGTAGGTGTATGTCCGCTTAGCATATCCCGGATATTTTCGGGTCATAACTCGGAATTCTAGGCCCTCGGGATAGGGTAGAATTTCGGGTCGTGACAGATTCTTGTCCTCTTTTCCACGAGTTGGCTTAGGCATTTTGTTTTCCAAAATTACAACCAAATGCACTTGACGAGATTCGAACCCAAAACTGTTTGTTGTCGAAAGAGACGCACTACGCATCATATTGTTGCTCTTATGGGAACACTTTTGTATATATTGTGATATAAAAATTAACGATATAATATCAGAACGATAATGATTTGATATCAGCGCGGTGGCGATTTATTATCAGAGCGATGACAATTTCATATTGGAGCGGTGACAATTTATTATCAGGGCGATAACGATTTGTTATCAAAGCAGTGACGATTTTTTATCAGAACGATGATAATTTGTTATCAAAGCTGTGGCGATTTGTTATCAGAGAGTTGACGATTTGTTAGCAGAGCGATAACGATTTGTTATCAAAGCGGTGGCGATTCATTAGTCGAGTGATGACGATTCATTGTTTGACTCAGTTCGTTATTGGATCGTTTTCGATTCATTAGTTGAGTGATGACGATTTATTATTCGAACGGTGATGATTCATTAGTTGAGCCTGTCATCAAGTTCGATAGTTGACTATGCTGAATCAAATGGTAGAGAGCAAGTGCCATGTTGATCTTTAGCACATATGTTCTTTACATTGTGGCTTTCATATCAAACGAGTTAGATGTTGAATGCATTGAATAACACGATGGAGATTGTTTTTCAACCCAATCTTCTACATGATGGATCATGAGATCTTGGGCATGCCATCAAACTATTGGTTTTTTTATTTCACATTGCACACATTCCTAAGAAGTAGCTCGAAAGCCAAATGATGCACAAGCAAGATCATGTTGGGATCTTTATCGTGTGATTCGAAGTAGTCAATGGTATAGCGGCGTTAAGGGTTGGGTGCAAAAGGATGATTACGATGTGTGTTTAGAACTGCCCAAATACAAAACCCTCGATTTTACGACCTTTTATAGGCTCTGAGGGTACTTTTGACATTTTAGATTTTGGGGTGATGGCTTGGCTTGGAGCTGGTCGGTTAGGTGAAAGGTGAAACTATAAGGTCTCTGACAAAAAAGAGTAAAAATGATAGGGTTGATTCAGAAAATTTTCTAATAAAAAATAAATTGAGAGAGGTATCGGCCAATACCCGTTCCATGTTGGCCGATAACCAATACATATAGACCGATACCGTTACGGATACGGCAATACCTTTACCGAAGTTGATCCCGATACTATATCGGACCGATACATATCGGTTGGCCAAAAAATCGATAAGCATCGGTAGCGGCCTTGACACCTTGGATGTTAGTAGTATAAAGCACTCAAAGCCAATAGCTCATCATTGTTTGCAATTAGCTGCAAAATCAATTTTGATGACATGTAACATGGTAAGGGACACTAAAGGCGTAGGAGTGGGGGACATGTTCTCAAACATAAGTATTACAACAAATGGCTTGCTTTTCAGTAAAGTTATCCCTCACGCCCGCTTAAATCATTTTTCTCCACAAACGCCACATAAAGGTTCATACTATAAGTATTAAAATAATAGCTTTCTCGTGCCATCCAACTGTTACACAACATGCAAAGACTGCCAACGGGTCAGGTTTACCTGACACTCGAACTGCTCGACCCGTCAGGTCAGGCATTAGGCATCTGACCCGACCTTGGGTCAGGACGGGTCTGGTCATGGTGGGAAAAAACTAAGTCGGGTTGAATTTTTTGGACGGGTCAGGCATATACCCTTGGCTCGTGGAGTCGGGTGCACCGTAGGGTTAGATCCAGTCGTATATATATTATTTTCCTATTGAGCCAAAAAAGTTTAGCCCGTCACCCAACCTGACTCCGACCTATATATACCCAATCACCCGTACAAGATTTCTTATCCGGTTGGCCCGCCGAGCCAGGTGGGCATGAGGCATCACCTTTAGGTCAGGCATGAGATACGGAGATTGACCCGAGCACTGCCTACAGGCGATACAAAGATGACCTCAGTGCAACCCTTGTCCTTGTCCACGCACCAAATACCAACCCTCATGCGAACCTGGCCCACCCTAGCGCCCACACTTCAATCCTTCAAACAAAGTGCAAACCCACCGAACTTTTATTCTCCCTCTATTCTTTAGGAAGTAAAACATCAAAGGGTACCTTCATTTGCAACTAGAGATTCTTTCTTCGCAATCAAGGAGAATATAGGTTTACTTTGAATTAGATGATAGAGATCATTCTTTATTCTAATCTCTCATCAAATAGATCTTGGGATCATGGGCTTACCATTAAACTGTTAGACCTTCATTCCATGGAGTAGCACACATCCAAATAATTATCCGAGAATCGAATTTGATGGATGCTTATGAAGAAAAGTACTTTTGGCATGAGTGCCACATCTAATCAACATTTGACCATCTAAGGATAACCCACATTCTCAAGATTTAATGTGGAAGTTTAGGACGAAAAATGATCTCCATCGTCTGATTCAAATTACTCAACAATTTTTGTGCCTGAAACATACGGTTGCAAAGAAAGAATCTCTAGTTGCAAATAAGGGTACTCATATGAAAACTTCTCTGGTCTTCCTTGACTCCATTACCAAAAGCAACTTCGTTCACTTTAATTAGTTAGTACAGAGTCAAAACTGTTGCATTGGTTTCAGGAGAGCTGGGCTTTTGATGAACCGTTAGAGCCCACTTTAATCTCATGGGTTCCAACTTTTCTCTGCTTCTTATTACCAAATTCCTTCTCTTCTTCACTTCCTTAGTTCACAGTAACACGGAAGAAACCATCCAACTCATTAGCCATATCGATCAAATCGTTAGAGATTCCGCTATCAAGTTCTACACCAAGCACCAAAAAACTGGTTTCATATACCCATTGCATCTCCCAGCAAATATTTCTGGTGTTGGAGCCGACACAGTGAGGTACCGGAGCGGAAGCCTTCGCCGCTACGGTGCAATAATTAAAGAGTTTCGGTTACCGCCGGGGACCATGGTGCGTCCCGACGTGACAAGGCTGATAGTTGTTAGAGAAAATTTGGGCAATTGGTCTTCTCTCTATCACCATTATAACAAGAAAATTTCTGGGTACCAATTTCTTTCGCCGATACTTGGCCTACTTCTCTACGAAGCTACCAATTTCAACTCTACAATCCCATTAGACCTCAGTGTTTCGGCGGATAAGGAACCCGTTACAATCGATTTCTCGAACTTCTCGTGGATTTCGGGTGAGAATAGGCCAATGTGTGTGGCTTTCGATTCAGATGGAACGGTTAGTTTTTCGTACCAGACGTCTTTGAACCTTTGCGTCGCTTCGCGGCAAGGACATTTTGGGTTGGTGGTGGAGACTTCACCGGAGATGCCGGGGAGGGAGGGTGGTGGAGAGAGGGCGAGTAAGTGGAAAGTGGTTGTTGGGAGCTGCGTAGGGGGTGGAATGGGGGCGGTTCTTCTGGGTTTGCTTTGTATTGCGCTCTTAAAGATGAAGAAGAGACATAAGATTGAGGAGATGGAGAGGAGAGCTTATGAAGAAGAGGCATTGCAGGTGTCGATGGTGGGGCATGTGAGGGCTCCTACTGCTGCTGTAACGAGGACTACGCCTGTTCTTGAGGACGATTATACGCCCTGAATTTGTGTTCTAAAGTTGGCTCAGCCTGCCTTGACGCTTGGCGCTGAAAATTTATTGATTTGTTCAGTTTTTTTGTTTTTATTTTTTTATGGTAGAAGGAATTTATTGGAATGGAGATGAAGAAAGAAAGAAATTTGATCCGTTCAGGAAATTTTTTTTTTTTGGGTTTTAATTGTTATGGTTTAAGAGGAGAAATTTACTGGAATGGGAGATGAAAAAAATAGAAAGAAATGTTATTTGCTCTGACAATTTTTTACAATTTTATGGTATAAGAGGAATTTATTGGAAAAAAAGGGATTTTTTACAGAGTCATGCTTGGCCTTCAAAAGTATCCTAGATTCATGCTTAGTGTCAAGAAAATCAGAGAGAGGGTGCTTTCGCTCTCCTACCTCTTTTAAATACAGCAGAATAAAATTTTCTTTGCCCGGAGGCCGGAGTTATATAAGTGAATCTTTTATTAGCGCCCATGCAATCTTGATGTGGTAAGGGAAAAATCTTTTCTTTGTTTTTTGTAAGTAATGGGCTTGGAGGGAAGAAGAGAAGATTATATACGATAATAAATAAAAATCAAATCATCTCATGCGAGAGTTGAGAAGGGGAGAAATATCAAAGTCATACCACCGGATAACATCATTAACATCCATTCCGATTTTAGCAAGGAGATCAACGCTATAATTCAACTCTCGCCATATGTGATGGAATGTGCAATATTAGAAGTGTTGGGCAAGAGAGTTTACCTTCCGCAAAGAGAAGGTGAAGGTATATTGTCATGGAATTGTGCAATAATTTGTGATACATCATATGACAAGAAGAGAGTCAGATTCAACAATGAGACTTGTAAGTTGAAGAGAAGTCGCAAGATGAAGTCCTTGGATTGCATTAATTTCAACATGAGTGATATTGTGGGCTATAGTTGGGCCATGAAAACTGGCAATATGGTTGCTGATGTGATCTCGCAGAATGCCACCGATACTATATCAATCTCCCACCTTTGAAGCATCATAGTTTAACTTTATAGAACCAAACAGAGGAGTACCTTTTTGTTATGGGCGGTAGTATTTTAAAAAGTCGAGGCCCGATCCTTAGCGAAGATTTCTCTCGGGCGTTGCTGCTAGTGTCTTAGTTTAGTGTATGTCTAGATTTTTTTTATATAATTAGTTTTCTTTCTATATTTCTGTAATTGGTTCATATATATGAAAAGTTCTTTATATTTGTTGTTTCTATTTCTCTAGTACTGCTAACATCTAACTTTTTATTTCCATTAAAATCGATAGTATTTTTCTCCTAAGTGTGGGGGACGATTTTTTATTCTTTTTTTTTTGCAGATTATAAACTCGGTAACTAGCCCAGTAGTAACATAAGGTAACATTTTTTGTATATCCCCTATTTTGCACAATGAGGACATTGTCCTATTCAAGTTTGGGGGAATACATCGGATATGAATATATTAGTATAGTAGTTTTTTATAATTTTATAGTTTTTAAAATTAAAAAAAATAATTAGAAAGTTAATAATTATATGAGAATTATTATAAGAAAAATATAAAAATCTGAAATTCTTAGCAATCCATCATAGCAGTAGTTCAAAAATCAAAATAAAAATAGTTACAATTTAAAGTAAAGCATCTCTAGAACACTATACCAGGAGAATGTTTGAAACTATACGATTGATCTGAACTGCAAATATTTTAGATTATAGTTTCAAAATCATATAACCAGTGAGCTATAGAGTCTATTTCCTCTTTTCTGAGAAAGAGAGACTGTTTTTATTCATGTTAAATTTCCTTGAACTTATCTACTATTGGTGTTAAAATGAAATCTCATATTGCTAAACTTAGAATCAAGATATTCTATAAATATGGTAATTTATTTGTTTAGAACTGTCTATCAAATATATCAAAGCAATAAGATATCCATATTAATAAATCATGAAAATAATTAAAGATAATTTTTTATTTAAACCAGAGCCGAAAATGTGATGACGGGATTTCACCCCAAACCCGTGCCATCAAGACGATCATCTTTGCCCTTAACTATGGCATAAAAAGAAATAAGAACAACTTGCGGAATTTAAATCTAATTAGAAATACTTTTCAAAGGACAGTTCTACCCTCATGCCTCTGCATGAAGGGAGAACCGATCCGAACCATCGATGATATAAATCATCACAGATGGTTCGCCCCAAAGGAATAATCCAAACTCTATACATATACATGTTTTCACAAAATAAAGGCTTGACATACCAAGCCGTACAATCTCTACTCAAAACTCCTCAAAGTAGCACAACGGAGTCCTCTAGAAGAAATCCTCTGAGGTGGCTCCAACTCCCTCAGAAGAAAGTCCCGACTCACGGGATCGGCCCCTGAAACCTCGGCCGTTCCTACTAATGGACCTGCCACGTACAGTCTAGCGTGCGGTACATCCTAGCGCAATACGCAACAAACACTGCTGAAGATATAAGTTACAACTCACATATATTCTATGATATGCCATGCATGATGTAACTATGCAGTTGTTGATAAAACAGTTAAAAGCATTCGTTTACTGTTGATTTCTTATGTTTTCATTTACTCATGGGTAATCTCGAAAAGGCCTAAAGCAAAACTTAAACTTTCAACTTAAGTAATCCCCGAGCAATATAGCATCGAGCCCCGATGAGCTACCCTTGATCGTCAGCTATATAGATAGTTTAATGTATTCCACGAATACCATATAGTACCAAGCCCTTTCCTCACGGGATTGGTGGCGGGTTTCACTTGTCTCAATCAACACCCCGGGTGTGCTTACTATGTACTGGATAAGCCTCCGTGACCGCCACGGCCAAAGGAACCTCAAATAACAAAAATATCGATTGCCTTACATATAGTTATTCACCGTAAGTGTGCTATCTTATATCGCTTAGGCCCTATCAAACATGATTCAATCTGGATACATCCACAGGATGTACCCATTAACTTGCATCACACCTGATGCTCTTATCTCTTTACTTCTTCATCCCCTGGGGATGGCTCATTCGTTTACTCTTATGAATGTCACACACACACACTTTTCACAATTCTTTGAGCAAGAAAATAATTGAATTGAAATTTATATCACTACATACATGCTCTTGTAAAATAAAGTACATGTTCAAGGTGTTCCCTACCTCAAGTCTTCACTTGTTCAATGCATCAAGGTCCCACGTGGCTCCTCGCACTAGCTCACACGTACCACCTATGGTACCACACGTAAAACACATCACAAGGGATGCAATAAAGAAGGTATAAGATCCTCCAAGAATCTTAAAGTCAAACCTAAAAGTCAACAAAATTTATCCCATCGATTAATGAAATCGAATCGATTAATCGAACTTGGTTCGATTAATCGATTTCAAAATCGATTAATCGAAGGTCAATATCGATTAATCAAGTAATTTCGATTAATCGAAATTCTCCTTTTCGCAAAGTCCATTCTCGCTTCAATCGAATTGTCATTCGATTAATCGAATCTGCTGATTAATCGAAATTCTTCTTTTCGAAAGTAAACTCACCGTCGCAATGAAGTTTCGCTCGATTAATCGAATCCGGCTGATTAATCAAATTCTTCTTTCCGCAAAGTACACCTAATGCTCGCAGCTTGAATTTCACAAGTCGATTAATCGATCCCAAATCGACATCGAAACTCGAATCGATTAATCGAAATCCCATTTCGATTAGTCGATTTTCCTAAATCATTTCCTCCAACCCTTGGGGTCCACTGAGGTTCCTTAATCGATTCTCAAATCGATTAATCGAATCAAATTCGATTAATCGAATCCAATTCGATTAATCGGTCGTCTTCGACCTTTCAACTTCTCGCCAATTTCGACATTAATCGAACCCAATTTCGATTAATCGAATTGTCGATTCAAACCCTTTTCGAAAGTGTTCTTCCCAATCTTTTCCCACACTTTTCCTCTATTTTTCTAAGCCATTATCCTATGATCTAACCCACATTTAACCACAACTTAACCCCTATGATCTATGCATCTTATTTACAAAAATTTACCTTGGATAGATCTCAAGTTGATTTCAAATCTAGGGTTGGAAGGCTAGGGTTCCAGCTTTAGCTTTTTCAGCGGATCCCTTGCGTTGAATCGGCCTCTTTAATACTTGGATCCTTCCTTCCTCAGCTAGCCTTTACTCCTTGCATTAATCACTCTTTTTACTCTCTCTCTCTCTCTTCTTTACTCTCCTTCAACAACCCAAAATACCCATCTAGGGTTATTAAACCCTTTTATCCCTCTCTTAGTTTGTGTGTTGAGCACATGCACCTCAATAGGTATATGCGACTTCATATTTACAACACACACCACGAAATCACTCAAGCTATCACATCTCGTCCGTTCACCACATCCTATGCTAACTCTTGATCTCCTGATTGGTCAAACTTGTGACCAATCGGGCACGGATCCCGAGGTCATAGTTTTGCGTGATTTTTTTTCGGGCTATTACAGAAAATGCCAAAAATCCTAGAATATTTTACCTTTTGAACCTATATTAGAAGCCTAAAAATTAAATTTCTTTATACCAAAATTTTATAAACCTGTAACTATAGTACAACCTAAAACTTTCTATCCTTGACCTTACAATTTCTGAGAGTTTAGAATGTAAAAGAAGGAGAGAAGAGGGAGTGAACGGAGTATATGCATAATAGATATAGGATCTGCTGAAAAGGATACAAGTAAAAAGAAATATAATCGTATGAAAATATGAGAAAAGAAATAGAAGAAATCGTAAAAAAATAAATGATTCCATGAAAAAAAAAAGAGAAAAGCAAAAAGCTTCCAACTAGAGAATGAGATTTATACTAGAAAAGAAATGGGAATAAGTTATCCAAAATGAGGATACTTACTGAAGCTGAAAAATATAAAAGAAGAAGAGAAGGAAGAGCTAAATTCTCAAAAATAATTTTGAATCCTCTTTACCTTTTTCTTTGAAGCCTTCTGACAACCCAAAGCCCCATTACAAACCGAAGAAAAAATCTTTGTGATTTACGATTTGCAAGAATATGAGTCTAGTAGAGATATATAAAATAGATATTATGAATAAATGGAGAAGTTGTTATGATTTAAATTTTATATATTTAATACACCTAAATTATGTGTATATGCTTAATAACGTATTCATCGCATGCCTTAACTTTTCAAAACGTTTTATCTAAAAATACATGTTTTGATTTTTTAAGCTCTTCTATTTACTCCCGTTATCAATGGACACAAGTTGTGTAATAGCTTGTTGGTTAAAGGCTTGAGTTCTAGACAAGAGGTCTAGGGATCAAACTTTGTTATGTGTGTTATAAACCTCTATTTTAGACTTTAAGGTAAAAGCCTATATACTTTTCCTTGGTGTATTAGCTTAACACTGGATAATTTTCAAAATATTATAAATAAGTGTAGAATCCTAAATCATAATCTCATTTAGAGTTCTTCTTAAAAATAGAGCCATCAGAAACCCTAGAGACTTTAGAGAAGAAATTCTAGACCTACCTTTCTAAAACCTTTCTTTTAGAAGATTGGCAGGACGTTGGCGTATATTCTCAAGCGGCCTTCGCCTCTTTCTAGAATCATCATCATTAGTAGGATCTCGATCTAATCGTTGTGATACGATCAATCTAAGTATGGAGAAATCATACCTTCTATTAAACTTAAAATATTAGTTTTTAAATAAATTTTTATGTAAATTAGTGAGTTTATTTCATGAATAATGAATGGATGATTAAATGGATGCATGCTATGATTAATGATTTTTAATGTTGACGATTTTGGTTAAAAAAAGATGGGTTAAAGTCCACCATGTGATTTGAGCACTGTTGGGGCATGCTCAGGATCAACATCAATAGATTGATTCTCAGAACTCAATAGATTGAGCCGAACTCAATAGATTGAGCACGGATTTATGTCAGTCGATTGATTCTTGGAAATCAATCGATTGAGGATGAACATTAAATAGTGATAAACAGAACTCAATAGATTAAGCAGAACTCAATAGATTGAGCATGAATTTATGTCAATCGATTGATTCTTAGAAATCAATCGATTGAGGATGAATATTAAATAGTGACAGACAAAACTCAATAGATTGAGTAGAATTCAATCAATTAAGCCCTAGCTCTAACTCAATAGATTGAGCCTGAGCACGGATTTAGTCAATCGATTGAGAAATCAGTCGATTGGGCATGAACAGAATTCAATAAATTGAGTTTGAATAGTTAAGTTCTACATTGAATTCTTCTCATAACAATGTCATTAAATGTTAATGTTTATGCACCTATGCACCATGATTGTGTACACTTCAATGTTTATGTATCATGATTAAATACACTTAAATGCTTATATATTATAATCTTACTCTTATGCACTTTATATATTTCATGATGATCTATATAATACACAATCAAGACACATAAAATATGATGAAATATCAAGTCATGATTAATAAGTATTAGACCCAAACTCTTGTATATGATGGAGTCTAAGAAGGTATTAGACCCAACATCTTATACTTGATGGAGTCTAACTAAACATGATTACAAAGCATTAGACTCAAAATCTTATATCCGATAAAGTCTAAGAAGGTATTAGACCAAACATCTTATAAGATGGAGTCTAACTAAATAAGAACATGATGAGCATGATTAAACCCAATGTCTTGAGCGGGACAGAGTTTGGCGTGTAATAAATGATATGATTAATTAGACCCAACGTCTTGAGCATGACAGAGTCTAACTAAACAACTGATAAGTATGATTATGACCCAACGTCTTGAGCGAGACAGAGTGTAACTGTATTAAATGACAAGAAAGATAAAATTAAAAGAAATGATGCATTCATGCAACATTGATATCTATGTTTATGTTTAGTTCATTTCAACTTATTGAGATTATACATGCCACAAACACACACACATGAAATATATAGAAATATTTATATGGCTATGATTGATATTTTATGCTTCAATGGATTGCATGTCTGGTCCATATAAGTGTAAACTTATACCTCTTGTTGATGTAGGTAGCCAGATGAGACAAGTGTAATCGATGACAATGTATGGGTCTATGGCAATGAGACTGCACGTGGTGCTAAGGAAACTGAACTGAATGGCGATGATGGCTTCATGGACTAATTATTTATGTTTCTTTTTAATTATTATTATTATTAGTTTTAAATAAATGAGACATTGATAAGTTAGTATTTTATTAAGACTATTTAAGCTTTAATCATGTTGGACTTTATTATTGGAATAGAATATTATATCATGAGTTTTTTTATTATTAATTAATGTTTTAAAGAAATTTTATCTTTCGCTGCTAAAGATACTTTTATTGCCTTATTATATTTTTATGGTTTACGATACGAAGGTACGGTCTAAGATCTTACAATCAAGAGGTTGTGGGATTTCGGCTTTCTATAGAAGTTATACGAGCATAACTGATTATCCTTTCCATAAGATTTATCTTTTTAGTTAATTATCCTATGAAATTTTCATATAAATCTATAATATTGTGAGAACTCAAAAGTTCGATTATTTTTAGAATATGCCAATAAGTAAGAGTTTGGATGAAAATATTTTCTAAAAATTACAGTTTAGATAAATCTATGATGAATAAATTTTTCACTAATATGCACACACTCCACGTTATACCGAATTGAAATTATTGAGTTCTGATAGAGGATAATTACGATGATGGAAACCTAAAGATAAAAGATTTAAAAATTTTGAAAAATAATGAACATATAATGAATGACTGAGTATTTAGTATATAAAAATCTATAATTTGAATTTTTAGTTTTGAAAAAATATTTTGAAAAATCTAAAAATATTGAAAGTTTATAGGTAACTTCACTGAAAACCTTCAGGAGACTACAACTCCTCCACTAGGGATTACCTAGGGGTTTAAAGGTTTGTTGCATCTGCTAAATGCAATCGTACTCCCTACGAAAGTGGCATTTAAATTTTTAGTTTATGATAAGTTTATTATTTCCTTGTTTGCTAGGGGCTAGCAAAACTTAAGTTTGAGGGTGTGATTAGTCACATAATTTATCATTTTATCATCATTAACTTAGTTATGCTAGGCTTTAGTTTGTTACTAATAACTTACTGATATGCATATATTAAAGATAAAAAGTAAAAGAGAGCCTAAGTGTTATATTCATCAAAGTGAACTCAAATAATAATAAGAATGACGATTGAGTGTATAATGACGATTCGCCGCTAAAGAAAGATGAAAAATCGTATTTTACGACTAAGCATTGGTACTGCTGAAGTAAGAAGAAAGAAAGAAATAAGAAATCATAATTTTACGATTCTTTAAAAAGACGATTCTTCAGAAGCGACAAAAGAGTAAAGACGATACAGAGAGGAAAAAGCGATCGTTTGTAATAGAAAATCATCTGTGTAAGAAAGCCCTGAGAAAAAGAAAATCGTAATTTTCGATTTTCCAAAGAAGCCTTAACAGAAGTAAGAAATCGTGATTGATGATTCCCTAGAATGGAAACTATCACTGCTATACACCAAATTAGAAGATCTCTAAAAGTTCAGTTGATCACAGATCTGAGAAGATTGATGAAGATACACTGCGAAGATCTTTGATGCCATTACTAAAAGACAATCCAGAAGCATATCTACCATTTGAAACAAGGAAAGATAAAATTAGGAATTAGAGTTATATTAGGAATCTTTTATTTTTAGTAGTTTCTTTTATTAGAATTAGAACTTGTAAATCGACCCCTTATGATTTATAAATAAGAGGGCTTGGCCTAAGAATAATCATCGAAGAATTTCAGCATCAATTGATGCTTAAGGTTGAATTTTCTTCAGATCAAAGTAGTATAAAAGAGTAAGAATAGATTAGATATCAGAGGTTTCTCGAGAGTAATTGACGACTGCAATTGAGTGTTGAAGATTAGAGTAGATATCTGTAGTTTCTCAGGAGTAATTGACGACTGCAGCTGAGAAGTGAAGGATATATTTTACTTTGCTTTTAAGTTTAAATTTACAGCTTTGTAAACATCTCCAAGTTTTAATTTGAATTGGTGAGACTCAGGTTAGAAATTGCAGATTAGTGTAACGATTTTTACTTTTCCATCTTCAGTTTTCTTAGGTTTGATTGACGCCCAGATTTTAGCAAGTTGTTGATTAGATTAAATCTATATTGATAGGATCTTAGACTTGATTGATGACCAATGCTAAGAAACTAGAGATATAGTGTAATGATACTGTTTAAATTAATAAATATCTAATAGCTGAAGATTGGGATTGACAACCTTAATCAAAAGAAGGAGGATTTAGATTTATTTTATGAACTTTATATTAAAACAAATTCTTTTATTCATATTTCTCTAGTGGATTAGATCTTAAAGATAAATTGAAGTTTTTAAAATAAGAATTTGAATAAAAGATATCAATAAGTAATTAGATAAATTAACTTTTTCGTGAGAACGATCTTATGCTAGTACTATAATTTTCATTGTGCGCTTGTAATAGGTTAATACTTGAATTTAATATATTTTTAATACACATAATAAGCCAATCAAGAGTATGGAGGTCAGGCCCTGGAAAAGGTCACGTAACCGTTATAATTGTTGTTCTTAAATTGAGGCGGTGGTGGAGGTGTAACCGAACCATGGTTAGCAGGATTGTTCAATTGTTTGGCAATCAGGTCCTGACAAATTTTGACTTGTTGTTCCAGCTACTGATTGAACTCTTGAATCAGCCTGACAATCTCTTGCTGATGGGCCTCGTTCAACTGGGCCACATGTTGTTGTTGTGTGGCTGCTAACTCGCGTAACTCACGCGGTGGTGGAGCCGTCCTCACATCAAAGCCAAGGGTGACTCTTTTATAATGTGGGGGGATTGTAATAGTCACACATCGGATATCGAAAAGACTTGACCCTAGGCTATATGTGATTGTAGACACTACATGTCATGTCGTGTTTTGGGTGGGCACTTAAGATCATGCCAGAAACAAATTGGGGCGGGAACCTAAGCCCAGAATCGAACAATATTGTGGCATGTGGGTCTGGGTCTTCACAGAAAGGTATCAGAACCGAGGACAACTCTTCTATAAGGTGGGGGGATTATAATAGTCCCACATAGGATAGGGAAAAGTCTTGACCTTGGGCTACGTGTGATTGCGGATGCTGCATATCACGATAAGTTTTGGGTGGGGACTTAAGCCCATGCCAAAAACAAAACCGGGGTAGGGACTTAAGCCCAGAACTGGACAATATTGTGGCATGTGGGTTTGGGTCGTCACAAGGCATCATAAAGATCATCTTCCCTTCCCAAAGCTTGGATCATGACTGCCTCGAGCATTGCATTTCACAACTTTTCAATTGGGACTTTTGTAATCCTTGGTAAATTAGTAAGGGACGAAAAATTTTGGGAGTATAATGATGGGATGAGCGCATCTTTGCCAAGAGATGTGGTTTCGGTTCCAAGTCACCCCTAGCTGAAATTGGCCGAACCGAACCAAATGTAGTTTGTAAGTAATTATATATATATATATATATATATATATATATATATATGTATATGCACGGGTTCTGATTAATTTTAAAAGGCATTAAAGTAAAATGTATATTTTTATATAAAATCCTACCCTTGTCATTAGCCTATTCCTAAATCCTAAATCAGTAAAGTATAACTTATAGGAAAACAGGTCGAGAAGTTGAGAAAATTTTGATGCGCAAGTAGAACTTATAGGAAAACCGAAATTGACCAAACCAAACCGAACCGAATCTAATCGAGTTGGTTTGGTTTACGAGTTGGACGGTTTGGTTTGATTTGAAAATCTGATTATGACCAATTTGATTTGTGATTTTGGTCCAAAATCGACCAAACTGAACCGAATACACCCCTAACGGGTAATTCAATGGAAATGGAAAGTGTGACGACCCGACTTTTCCAATCCCTAAGATATAGGAAAGGCCGATTCATCAACTTATTGATTTCTCAATAAGCCGTAACAAATAGAAGCCGGCAACATAGTACAAAGATTTAAAGACAGAGGCAACGCATATATTAATCTAAAAACAAAAGCTTTCTATAACAAAATTTATCTATCACTGTGAGGAACTAAAAAGAACCACCGGTGATGGCCAATCCAACACCTAAAATAGTGGTTCATAATAATGGTTCCTCGAGTGATATCAAAAGAACCAAAACAATGGCCGAGGGCCCAATATTCAAAATAATATTCTGACAAAAGTACAAAAAATAAGGGATCTAAGATCAAGGAAAAAACTCCTCAGCTGGTATGTCCAATTCCTCCTCGGGAATGTAATCGGAGTCCTCCAGATCCTCTGACCCAAGGTCAGTCTCCGCACTTGTCACGTATAGTCGAGGGTGAGCTAATAACCAAGCCCAATAGAGGAAACAAATCTATTTGCATTTTATCATAAGTAAGATTTTCAAAAGACATAAATCGGATCAAATATGGTTTTCAAATGATGCTTTGCAAACTAAATCTCTAGTTCTAATCCTTAGTCAAAACTGATAACATAAATCTAATGTGTTCGAAAATCTTCTGATTTAGCATGCTTCTTGTCTTAAATTTATAACATAATTTTATCTCCAAAATTTCCTATAGCATGAGAGCGGACTACGTGACCGATGGGAAAACCCTACTGACCATCGTCGTTCATGAACCCATTTCTGAAGTGCAACAAGCCCCTACGCAATGAGGGAAACTTGCGCCAAAATAATACCGTCAACACGGTTGGTAGAATCTAGGGCATCGTTCTGACATACCTCAAATCGAATGCAAATGCTAACATATATCAAATCTTATTATTCATAACATATTACTGATTTTTTAGAGTTTTGATTCGAAGTTCTGATTTAAAATCAACTGAGATTCTGAGGTTCAAATTACGAAGTTCTTAGTCATAACAAAGTTTCCAATTTTCGGTTTTGTGTCATATATTCAGAGTTCTTATCCATGCTGTTTTCAAACAAATGATCTCAAAATTTATGCTTCTTAAATGAAGCAGTCAAAATAGTTATACTTATAATTCAATGCAAATTAAATACAGGGTTCCCCTACCTCAATAAAGAAGGTTCAAAAGCAAGCATAAGCAGTCCTCACCAAGGACTTCCAATACTCAAAACCTACATATATTAATACTCTCAGTGTTAATATAGAACAAATAAATCAAACCAAAAGCTTGCCGAGAAAAAATCCGACAAAATTTCAAGTGCCAGAAACAGGATAGAATTCGACCCTCGAATTCAAATTCGTGGGTCGAATTTGAAATTCGATGGTCGAATTCAATTTTGACCCTCGAATTTCAAAACTGCCTCAAACTTTTAAAACTCAGAAAATCCCTCGATTTTCAAATCGATGGTCGATTTCCAAATTCGACCCTCGAATTGGAAATCGACCCTCGAATTCTCAAAATTGCATCAGGCCTCTAAAAACACATTTCGACCCTTGATTTTGAAATCGATGGTCGAATTCCAAATTCGACCCTCGATTTGAAAATCGACCCTCGAATTTAGCTAGTTCTGTGGCTGTCAAAACTTCCATGTCCGGACTCTTTCTCTCTTATTCAACCACAGCCATCCTATTTTAAATGAACACCACATTCTAATCTAAGCAAAACATAAACTAAAAAGACACAAGGAGGTTTCAAAGACCTACCTCTTATCGCTTAATCCGTTGATCCCGTTGCACCAATACACGCACCAAAACCAATCTCCAAGCTCAATGGTTTAGATCTTCAAATCAGCCATATTCAGAAAGAGGTGGTCACCGCCTCATCAATAACAAAATCACAGAGAACTTCTCACTCTCTACATCTCTCTTCTCTTTCAATAGTTCAAAATGATCCGAATTTAAGCACAAGGCTAACTAATGGTTGAGATGGGGAGAGGAATTCTCAAGCTCTCAAGATCTAAAGATCAAAGCAAGGCAAATGGTTGTAAATTTTAATTCAAACAAGAGAGAGAAGTGTAACTTCTCTTACAATTCTCTCTCTTATAATACAAAACAAATCCTAATAAAAATCTAGATATTTATAATTACAACTTATCCACTTAAGTTGAAAAGATATCCGGTGTTAAACACAAACACCAATCTTATTGTGTGAGTCATCAATTTACATGACTTGCACACCTCTCGAGACAAATTCTTTCGGTCACTTATCTTATTATAGCCTTAGCTTACCAAAAAATCTAAAAATATTCCATAATAATTTCCGGACACGCTTATCGAGGTAAACAAAAATAAGTAAAAAATATCAGGGATATTATATTCACCCCTCCTTAGGAATTTTCGTCCGCGAAAATTGAATGCAACACACATCATACAACAAAGAAGAATGAAAACATGGGCCACCGTGTTCCGATCCCGCAGGGCACGCAAGTCAAGGGATGGAATCCATAGTAACGTGGATGTACTGCATGTGACACCAGAATGGCCATAGTGGATTGCATCCGTACATGGA
Organism: Chloranthus sessilifolius; assembly: GCA_021018995.1. Lineage (NCBI taxonomy): Eukaryota > Viridiplantae > Streptophyta > Magnoliopsida > Chloranthales > Chloranthaceae > Chloranthus > Chloranthus sessilifolius. The sequence continues at coordinate 88,847,346 of CM037595.1, forward strand.
TGCCTACACTCCAAGGGTCATGTGCCAGGAGACCGATGCACAGTGACTCATGAAAGCAATAAATGAGAACCAAAAACCCACCATAGGAACAGAATAGGAAAGACAAAACCATATAGATAGCAAACCCACACCGATAGGAAAACCCATAGAGCAAACAAAACCCACATAAGTAGAGTACATGTCCATAGAACAAAATCCAACACATACAGAAAGGAAAAATCCACAAAATAGCAAAACCCACATCGAGATCAAAACCCACATAGATATGGAAGACATCCCAATATAGGGAATGTGTAACGAATGTAAAACCGACATCGCAAGTCAAACGCATATAGCAAATATATACAAGAGTAAACAACATAGTATCTGATCCAAAGTATAAAACAGAAATACAAAAGATAACAAAAAGGAGGACCACCAGGTCCTAAATAATCCATGCTGTAAAAATAAATACAGGCCCCATAATAACAAAATAAATCACAGCCCCCCCCCCAAAGTAACACTAAAAATCCCTTACAGCAGATGGACCAGCTTGATCCGGATCATCGTCCCCACCATCAGCACCGTGACCTGAACCATCCGCTCCAGCCTCAGTAGGCATACTGGTACTGGTGCCCGACGTCGAAGGACAACACACGGAGGCACGGATATCAGCCAGATACGTAGTATAATTGTCAGGGAATGCATGCTGCATCAGGTAAGAAAGAGCGCCGCCATAAACGTCCAACTCCTGATGCATAGAGCTGGTATGCTGGGTGAGCTCCTGGATCTGGTGGCTCATCGCAGTCATCTGGCGCGTAAACTCCGTGAGCGTAAGGATGTCGCTCTCTGGCGGTGGAGTAGGGGCAGTCGGCTCAGGGCCAACACGTGCAGGGTCCTCATCATCATCGCTAGCTGTTGCATCAGGTACCACTGGGTCCTTGGGAGGCTTGACTAGTCGACCGTAGGTTTGACCCCAATTGACGAGGTTATACATTTTTAAACCATCAGTAGATTTTGGTTCGGTAGGGGGGATATCATAAGCGGGGCCCGCTCGGTAATTCTCAATCATCACAGAAATCAAACGGGCATAGGGAATGCCCTTTTTCGGCTTCTTTACTTGTTTCCCCATTTTCTCGCGTGCTGTAATAATGCCTTTTAAAAGGACCTCAGGAGCACTAAACCATCGCTCCTTGTAGGCGGCAAATAAAATTTGTTGTAGGGGACTGGTACGCTCGGATTTATGACCAAATGGGCAAAGGGTGGTCTTAAAAATTTTATCCAATATCCACATCGAATCAGGCAGGTGTGTGCGGACAATAGATTTACCGGACCCATGACGTCCCTGCGTCATTTGGGTAATTACATCATGGAATAGGATTGGTTTGGGGAAAGGAGGACCCAAACCCATAGTTGTAGAGTGTTTCAGTGGACAACGTAGTGCCACAACCATGTAATCAAGATCAAATGTGTAATCTCGACCATCTATTGAAGTATAAATTTTCTTCCCATCCTCGCGGCGCATGTGCTGATAGAATAAGTGCACGAGACGAGGGTAAAAATGGTCACTAAACGCAGTGCAAAGTGAAGTCATCCTGGCCTTTTCTAGGTATTCTCCTGCCCACTGAGTGGTTGTTTGCTGGTCAAACAACTCAGGGTGAAAAATATACTCAGTGGTGAAGCCCTTGATGCTCCAAAATTCACTGGGCTGTTCTATCATTGGAGGGGACAGATGTGGAGTTGGCTGAGTGGTTGGTGGAGCCGACTGAGGTGGCTCTTCGGGCTGTTTAGATCGGCTAGAAGACGCAGCTTTGGAAATCGGTGGGGATTTGGGGTGGATTTCTTAGGCCCCATTCAAACAAAAATAATAGAACCCTAATAGATTGCAGGAAGATAAAGCTCCAAAATTTAAAAATTAGTGAGGGTTTACCTTAAGAAAGCCCTAAATCCGATTTCCAAGTGTTGAAATCCGATGCCCTTTGCACTGAGTAGTTGATCCCCCTTCGATTTCGGCCAAAAATTGGGACAAGAAACTCCAGAATCGCCAAAAATCCCAAAAACCCTAAGCTTAAACCCACTGATAAGCAAACACGAAAATGCCAAATAAAACAGAACCCCTACACTTAATCGATAAAATCGACCATCGATTTCAAATTCGTGGGTCGAATTTCAAATCGACCCTCGATTTCTTCAGAAAATTCCCAGGCCTATTTTTGGCTTAAAACTGCCTGGGTACTGTTTATGCAAATTCGACCCTCGAATTGCATATTCGACACTCGAATTTTAAAACATCTGTGGCCTTCAAAAATTTTCAAAATTGTTAAAATTTAGCCATATCTTTGGGTCCAAATGGACCATCTTTGAGCCCATTTCATTCCCATCATGAATTCAAACCATGACATCAGTATCAAGGCCAAATTCCTCATTGAAAGTGAAGGAAGTAGCTTATATTTCACATGACCATTAGTGAGTAACCTACCAAAGTTTGGTCTAAGGCCCAAAATTACCTAATTTACATAAGATAGAGACTTTTAAACAGGCACAATTTAATGTATATTGGACCCCCAAAAATTACTCGCCAAAATTCATATATAAAGATAAAACCAAAAAATACATAAAAATTCGAAGTATCATACAGTCAACACACAAAGTCTCAAAAATTAAGCAAATAGGCTCAGAAATTGGTCTCGGAGCTCAGCTTCACGCTCCCAAGTGGCTTCCTCCGGTGTGTGATTCCGCCATTGTATGAGAACCAAAGGAATCCTCTTAGTGCGTAAGATCTGCTCCTTGCGATCCAAAATATGAACCGGGTCCTTGATCACCTTCAAACCCTCCTGAAGAGCGATGGGTTGGTAATCAAGCACGTGAGTCGGGTCACGAATGTATCGACGCAACATCGACACATGAAAGACGTTGTGCATGCTTGACAATTGCGGCGGTAGCGCCACATGATATGCAACCTCTCCGACTCGGCCTAATATCTCAAAAGGCCCAACGTACCGAGGACTCAGTTTCCCTCGTTTCCCGAATCGCATAACGCCCTTCGTAGGTGAAATCCGAACAAAGACATTCTGGCCAACCTGAAAAATCAATTATTAGTGTCAATTTTCACATGGAATATGTACCAAGTGAAGAAATGCACATGTACATAGCGAAAGTTACCTTAAAATCCACGTGTCTCCGTTTGAGATCGGCGTAGCTCTTCTGACGACTCTGAGCCACTCGTAGTCGCTCGCGTATCAACCGAACCGTCTCGGTCGTGCACTCAACTATCTCATGGCCAATAATGAGCTTCTCACCCACTTCTTCCCAGTTCAACGGCGATCTGCACCGTCGTCCATATAAAGCCTCGAACGGAGCCATACCGATGTTAGCCTGAAAGCTATTGTTGTAGGCGAACTCGATCAGAGGCAAGTGTTGGTCCCATGACCCATGAAAATCCAACATGCAAGCTCTCAGCATGTCCTCAATGATCTGATTCACTCGCTCAGTCTGGCCGTCCGTCTGCGGGTGAAACGTCGAACTAAAGTCAAGACGAGAACCCATTCCCTCCTGAAATCGCTGCCAAAAGTCTGAAGTAAACAACGGGTCTCTGTCTGACACAATACTAGCCGGTATCCCATGCAGTCTAACAATCTCCTTCAGGTATAACTCTACAAGTCTACTGGCTGTATACGTAGTATTGTATGACAAGAAATGAGCAGACTTGGTTAGCCGATCTACAATGACCTAAATGGCATTGTTCTTCCTCAGTGTTTTCGGCAACCCGAGAATGAAATCCATGGAAATAGCTTCCCATTTCCATTCAGGCATAGGTAAAGGCTGCAATAGGCCTACAGGATTCTGATGATCAACCTTAACCTGTTGACAAACCAAGCACCGCGATGCGTACTCAGCGACGTCGCGTTTCAAACCTCACCTCCAGAAACTCTTCATCAAGTCTTGATACATCTTGGTGCTACCAGGATGTATGGCATACATGGATTTGTGAGCCTCTTCCAGAATAGTGTCCCGAAGCTCTGTACTCGACGGTACGCATACACGGTCGTGAAACAATAAGGTCCCATCTGCTCGTATGGAGAAATCCTTCTTGCTGCCATTCTCCACATCTCGTCTGATTGCCATCAGCTCATCATCGGTCATCTGAAGCTTCCTGATATTCTCGAAAAGCGTAGGGCGTAATACAAGTGTAGCCATCAATGCTCCCGAGCCTTTTACATTGAACCGTGAGGTACCCAAAGCCATATCTTCTAAAAGCTTCCATCTCTGAATCCGGCTAACAAGATGTGACAACTGTGCTGAAGACCTCCGACTAAGAGCATCAGCAACGACGTTTGCCTTTCTTGGATGGTACTGAATCGAGCAATCGTAGTCCTTCAAGAACTCCATCCATCGTCGCTGCCTCATATTCAAGTCCTTTTGAGTAAATAGGTACTTGAGACTCTTGTGATCGGTGAATATATCAAATATCTCACCGTAGAGGTAATGTCGCTAGATCTTTAAGGCGAATATAACTGCTGCTAACTCTAAGTCATGCGTCGGATAGTTTCTTTCATGGTCCTTCAACTGCCTAGAACCATACGTAATGACCCGCTCGTGTTGATTAAGCACACAGCCTAACCCGCCATAAGAAGCATCACTGTACACTGCAAAACCTCCACTGCCAGAAGGTATAGCAAGTACTGGTGCCGTAGTCAATCGACGCTTCAGTTCTTGAAAGCTCTGCTCGCTCTGCTCTGTCCAATCGAACTTCACATTCTTTCTCGTGAGCTGCGTAAGTGGACCCGATATCTTCGAGAAACCCTCGACAAATCTTCGATAATACCCTGCCAAACCAAGGAAACTTCGGACCTCTGTAACTGTCGTAGGCTGTTCCCAGGTCACTACAGAATCTATCTTCGTAGGATCTACTGAGATACCCACTTTAAAGACTACGTGTCCTAAGAAACTGACCTGCTCAAGCCAAAACTCACACTTACTAAGTTTGTCATACAACTGATGGTCCCTGAGTGTTTGAAGAGCCATCTTCATATGCTGCACATGCTCCTCTCTGGTTTTCGAAAAGATGAGGATGTCATCTACGAAAACTATCACAGATTTATCAAGATGTGGTTTGAACACTCTGTTCATCAGATCCATGAAAGATGCAGGCGCATTCGTAACGGCATCACTAAAAACTCATAGTGGCCATAACGCGTCCGAAATGCAGTTTTGGATATATCTTCCGCCTTGATCTTGAGCTGGTGATAGCCTGACCTCAGATCAATCTTCAAGAAGAACTTTACACCTTGAAACTGATCAAATAAGTCATCTATCCGCGGAAGAGGATAACGATTCTTAATCGTCATCTTGTTGAGCTGCCTATAATCGATACATAGACGCATCGATCCATCCTTCTTTTTCACAAAAAGAACCAGTGCACCCCAAGGAGAAACACTCCGAATAAAGTTTTGTCTAACAGCCTCAAGTCGCTTCCTTGAGTTCTTTCAACTCGGCAGGTGTCATCCGATATGGAGCTTTGGATAACGGTTCTGTACCCGGCGCTAGCTCAATCGCGAACTCAATCTCTCGATCAGGTGGTAATCTAGGTAAGTCCTCTGGAAAGACATCAGGATACTCGCAGGCCACCTTGATAAGAGCCAAGTCATTCTTCTTCTCTGTAGAATCTTGCAAGTAGGCCAGATACCCACTGCAACCATTCTTCATCATGTGCTCAACCTTAATGGCTGAAACCAATGGCGCAACCTTTGATTTGACTCCACAGAATCGGAAGGATTTTCGCTTTGACGGTCGGAAGGTCACGATCTTCCGTAGACTGTCCACGCTCGCGTGATAAGCTGCCAACCAATCCATTCTGAGAATGACGTCGAACCCTTCCATGCTCAACGTAATCATGTCGGTCACTGTCTCGTGCTCATCAATCATCACGATGACTGACTGACATGCCGTATCAGTGCATACTGAACTTTTCGTAGGAATCTTTACGTCCAAAATGAAAGCAAGGGGTTCGAGAGTGATACCCAACTTCTCTGAGAAGGAAGGAGTAATAAACGAGTGTGTAGACCCGGGGTCTATAAGTACTAGTGCTTCAATTTTATTCAAGTCGTCTCGACGACTCATCATAAGGGTACCTTTAGTTAAAAAGTTTGTTAATTTTATGCAATGCTTCCAATGTGGTTTAACATAATTGACTTGAAGGAATTAAAACATTTAAAATAATAGAATCAATTGCATAAATGACATCTCAACTTTAATGATACCTTGGATTACGTCATTCGACGTTTGTGCATCATGTGCAGTCACCGCATAAGCTCGACCTTGAACTGTAGGTCGCGTCGACTTTTGCGTAGAGACTGACATAATCCGTCCCTTTTCAACAGCAGGACAATCCTTGATCATGTGACCAATCTGTCCACACTTGAAGCATCCTCCAGTGTTCCGTCGGCAATCCTTCGTCTTATGTGGTTTCCCACATCTTGCACACACTGGGGTAGAAACAGGAGCAACAGTTGATCCCCGCATTGAACCCTGAGCCACAGAAGCTCCACTCGCAGTAGTGCTCCCGGCTCTGAAAGGTCGCCCTGGTGACGAACTCTGCGGTCTCTGATAGGAAGACTCACTGGTCCTGAAGCAACAACTGGTCTAGAATATGATGGCTGACTAGAGTAGGGAGGAGGTTTAGAGAACATCGGCTTTTTGTTCACCTGCTCTGAAGCACTCTGCTGTCCCTGGCCAAACCGATTTTTATTTCCCTGCTCTCGCCTCAAGTATTGTTTTTGAATGTCTTCCTCTGCAATGAGGGCCTTTGACATGATGCCCGCATACGTCTCCATCTCCCACATCGACATCCTCTCCTGAATGTTCGGCCTCAAACCTCTCTGAAATTTCGGAGCTCTCATCAGCTCAGTGGCCACGTGTAAGGGTGCAAATTTGGAAAGTCTATCATCCTATGGAGCTCTCAAACCTCTCTGAAGCACTTGCGCACCGACATCTCATTCTGCTTCAACTCAATAAATTGGACTTCCCACTGGTTACGTACGATCCTCGAAAAGTATTGATCGTTGAACGTCTCCACGAACTCTGCCCAAGTCCATGGAGTATTGGGGTAGTCCTGCTCTCTCATCCGGGAAACAGACTTCCACCACGGGCTGGCCTCGCCCAAAAGTTTGAAGGATGCCCAGTGTACTTTCTCAACATCTGTACACTGCAACACCTCAAAAATCTTCTCTATCTCATCAAGCCATGCCTCGGCCTCCATAGGATCCGTCTGCCCTGAGAATGTAGGAGGTCTCATCCTCCTAAACTTTGCGAATCCTCCTAGCTGATGTCTGGCTGCCAGCATCTCAGTCTGTTTGTCTATGGCTGCAGTCTGCTGAGCCATGTTGTTGGCCAAGGCTGCCAACACCTAGTCAACATTTCCCCCGTCAGGTCTAGCAGCTCCCAAAGGATCTGCATTAGGGCCAGATGCAGCTCGCCCTCTGCCATATGAGGTGCCTACGCACTCATCTATCTCTTCGATGCGAACCGTACGAGGTCCCTCTATACCTCGGCCTCTGCCTCTAAACTGTAGAGGCATGCTGATCTGTCATCGTTGAAAAACAATAACAATGATCAGTATTGATTGTTAAAACAATCCAATCCCTTAGTCCTAAGACTCTGAACCTAGAGCCGTGCTTTGATACCAACTATGACGACCCGACTTTTCCAATCCCTAAGGTATAGGAAAGGCCGGTTCATCAACTTATTGATTTCTCAATAAGCCGTAACAAACAGAAGCCGACAACATAGTACAAAGATCTAAAGACAGAGGCAACGCATATATTAATCCAAAAATAAAAGCTTTCTATAACAAAATTTATCTATCACTGTGAGGAACCAAAAAGAACCACCGGTGATGGCCAATCCAACACCTAAAATAGTGGTTCACAATAATGGTTCCTTGAGTGATATCAAAAGAACCAAAACAATGTCCGAGGGCCTAATATTCAAAATAATATTCTGACAAAAGTATAAAAAATAAGGGATCTAAGATCAAGGAAAAAACTCCTCAACTGGTATGTCCAATTCCTCATCAGGAATGTAATTGGAGTCCTCCAGATCCTCTGACCCAAGGTTAGTCTCAGCACCTGTGACGTATAGTCGAGGGTGAGCTAACAACCAAGCCCAATAGAGGAAACAAATCTATTTACATTTTATCATAAGTAAGATTTTCAAAAGACAGAAATCGGATCAAATATGGTTTTCAAATGATGCTTTGCAAACTAAATCTCCAGTTCTAATCCTGAGTCAAAACTGATAACATAAATCTAATGGGTTCGAGAATCTTCTGATTTAGCATGCTTCTTGTCTTAAATTTATAACTTAATTTTATCTCCCAAATTTCCTATAGCATGAGAGCGGACTACGTGACTGATGGGAAAACCCTACTGACCATCATCGTTCATGAACCCATTTCTGAAGTGCAACAAGCCCCTATGCTATGAGGGAAACTTGCGCCAAAGTAATATCGTCAACACGGTTGGTAGAATCTAGGGCATCGTTCCGACTTACCTCAAATCGAATGCAAATGCTAACATATATCAAATCTTATTATTCATAATATATTACTGATTTTTCAGAGTTCTGATTTAAAATTAACTGAGCTTCTAAGGTTCAAATTACGAAGTTCTTAGTCATAACAAAGTTTCCAATTTTCGATTTTGTGTCATATATTCAGAGTTCTTATCTATGCTGTTTTCAAACAAATGATCTCAAAATTTATGCTTCTTAAATGAAACAGTCAAAACAGTTATACTTATAATTCAATGCAAATTAAATACAGGGTTCCCCTACCTCAATAAAGAAGGTTCAAAAGCAAGCATAAGCAGTCCTCACCAAAGACTTCCAATACTCAAAACCTACATATATTAATACTCTCAGTGTTAATATAGAACAAATAAATCAAACCAAAAGCTTGTCGAGAAAAAATTCGACAAAATTTCAAGTGCCAGAAACAGGACAGAATTCGACCCTCGAATTCAAATTCGTGGGTCGAATTTGAAATTTGATGGTCGAATTCAATTTCGACCTCGAATTTCAAAACTACCTCAAACTTTTAAAACTTAGAAAATCGACCCTCGATTTTCAAATCGATGGTTGATTTCCAAATTCGACCCTCGAATTGGAAATCGACCCTCGAATTCTCAAAATTGCATCAGGCCTCTAAAAACACATTTTGACCTTTGATTTTGAAATCGATGGTCGAATTCCAAAGTTGACCCTCGATTTGAAAATCGACCCTCGAATTTAGCTAGTTCTGTGGCTGTCAAAACTTCCATGTCCGGACTTTTTCTCTCTTATTCAACCACAGCCATCCCATTTTAAATGAACACCACATTCTAATCTAAGCAAAACATAAACTAAAAAGACACAAGGAGGTTTCAAAGACCTACCTCTTGTCGCTTAATCCGTTGATCCCGTTGCACCAATACACGCACCAGAACCAATCTCCAAGCTCAATGGTTTCGATCTTCAAATCAGCCATATTCAGAAAGAGGTGGTCACCGCCTCATCAACAACAAAATCACAGAGAACTTCTCACTCTCCACATCTCTCTTCTCTTTCAATAGTTCAAAATGATCCAAATTCAAGCACAAGGCTAACTAATGGTTGAGATGGGAAGAGGAATTCTCAAGCTCTCAAGATCTAAAGATCAAAGGCAAGGCAAATGGTTGTAAATTCTAATTCAAACGAGAGAGAGAAGTGTAACTTCTCTTGTAATTCTCTCTCTTATAATATAAAACAAATCCTAATAAAAATCTAGATATTTATAATTACAACTTATCCACTTAAGTTAAAAAGATATCCGGTGTTCAAAAATTCGAAATATAATGATAGGATGGGCACGTATCTTTGCCACGATACGTGCCCTTCCCATCATTATAATGCGATGGGCGCGTATAATGAGCGGAATATTTTTGGAGTATAATGATGGGATGGGAGATGTGGGTGTGCAAGAAAATGTTTCCTCTTTGACCGATGACGGTGAACTAGTGGGAACTTTCTCTGCTTTGAATGAGACATCGCGTTACATACGGTTGGCTCATCCACCGCTCCGCCATTTAGCTGCAAATATGCATGAAAAATGGAGGATGACAATGTCCACAAGTGGGTCTACGACTTCCCTTGATGTATTCATGAGTGTGCCACTTGCACGGTGTAATGTTGCAGAAAGTATTCTACTTTCAAAACCATATTTACACTTTTTTGAACTCCATGCTGGCCACAAATACCCCCTCTCAACACCGAAGCCTTTTTTTGACAACATTTGATCCAATTGAACTTTCTGTAAGCGAACTCTCAATGGCAGTCTTCTTTATCAACATATACGTCTTATATAAGAGGCTCCTAGTAGAGATCCCAAATGTCTTTCAAATCTATCAATATTCACCCCTTGCACCGCCATTATAAACTTGCTCTCATACCACTTGATGCAGTATCAAATATAAAAAATGATTAAGGTGGGAGAATCACTCACACAGGCGGAATCGCTCACGCTAAAATTGGAGGCTTCAAGCTGATCTCAATATAAAAAAATCAAATCATCTTTTTTTTTTTTTAACATTCACCAAATGCCTAATTTATGGAAATGAGCTTCCAACCATTAACTAGATAATTAAATACTACCATATTTCCTAAGTGACTTTTCAACTCCCAATATTCACTTAGAATTTCCATATGACACGCCAACTCCCAACGCTACTACTTAGACTCGATCCACAATCACTAATGACCCAAAAAGATTAACAAAACATAAACTGTTCACCACGTAGGCATGTTGTAACACCTATCGCTCAAAACCTGTGACTGTTGACCAATTGATTAAGGCTTGACAAGACCTGACTGCACCAGGAGACAGCCCGAGGCCAAGTCCACCCAAAAATGTTGAGCACCCAATTATGGCTTGATGGGAAGATGCTATTCCTAATGGCTCCCATAAGGCACCCCTAATAAATTAAATGGGTGTGGTAGTAATTAAATCAGCCTCACACCCAACATCTTAAACCATGTGTGAGGACTCGGATTGACTGATGACTGATCCGGACTCGAAAAACTGCCCAAACTAGGACTGAACCAAGGTGATGGCATGGAGATCATCATCAATGGAGTGGATTTTAATAATCACCATCATGGTGGTCAATAAAGCAAGTCAAAGTTGGACCAATAAATTCAACAGCAGCCACATAACTAACACCTTTAGTTAAGTATATGTGCCTTGTATGGAATAATGGCATTTCAAGTAAATAAAGGAGAACGCTAAGGGCATTTATATTTAGTTTTTCTAATTTTTAAATTAGAAATTAGGAATTTCACAATTCTCCAACAAATTTTAGCCCTTGATCTATTTGACCAAGTTGGACTCCATTTAAGACCCTTGATTTCACATTAAGAAAATCTAGAATGTAAGATTGGGTTAGAAGCCATGCACCACAAGATGCTTTAAAAAGTGGTCATTCTCATAGTTTGGGGACACAAAAATGGGAAAAGGCAAGATGGAGACCAAATGGAGAGTGGAGAGTGAGCCCAGGTGGGACCCACTCCTCCATGCACATGGAGACAAAGAGAGGAGAGAGAGTGTAAGTTTGGGAAGACCAAGCTTGTCCCCCATGTTTGGGCCTAAAGCCCTTGCCCCTGGGCCTAAAGCCCTTGCCCCTTGCTAATTTCGAATTCCATAGCCTCCTCTCTCTCTCTCATTCCTCCATCTTCTTCCTCTCTTCTCCACCATTAGACCTCTAGGTTCTAAGCTTTGGTCCTCCTCACCCAACCATCAAAATTTTCATACCACCACACCATTGCACTCCCCTCTTCCTCTAGAACAACATGACGCAAACTCAACCCCATCCCAGCCCATCTCTCCACCGAATTTCATACAAATCAGCAAGAAAAGAAGAGCATAAGGTAAGGTCTTGTACTACAAAAAATAAGACTATTAGCGGCAGTTTTTTTAAGAAAAAATTATTGCTATTAGTCCTATCACTATCAAAAAATGCCGCTATTAGTCTTGCCATTACCAAAAATTGTCTTAACAATAAGTGCCGCTAAAGTACCTTATTTTTGTAGTGTTGGTTGTTGTAATTTTTGGAATACTAGTATAGTGTGGTGTAGGATTAGCTTGAAATTTTGGGAGCTTTCTTGAGTTTTCTTTGAAAGTTTTGAGAGATTATGGAAGCTGAGATATAATGTGACAGCCCAAATTTCTGCACCCAGAAATCCGTGCCATCAGGATCATACTCTGGATGATCCCCTGGACAAATCATAAGTGTCTGCCCGTAAAGCGGAAGCCAAGCAGACACAATCCAGCAGTGGTAGATCGAGTCAGTCATCTATCAATGCACTTAATCATAAAGAACAATAATTATAAAGCAATTAATTCTATATAAACCAAAAGAATACGCATTCTCAAAAAGGAACCAAGAAGAACCATTGGTGATGGACATCCCACTACGTCAAAATAGCATATAAACCACACCTGCAAATAGAAAAATAACCACTGCTCAAGCAATAGTTTAATAATCCACCGCTAAAATCCATTGTTTATTATAATAAAAGAGTGGTTTTATGCATTAAACTCCCGAAATATGCACAACGAATCCGAACCGCTATTTCTAAAACGACTTTTCTCTCGCTCTCTCTCTCTCTCCCTTCGAAACCCACTTATAAGTAACTACTCTTAAAACCAGCAGCTACTATTTTTTTTTGCTCGCTTTCCTCCCATGACAAGAACAAAACCTTAATCTTCGCCTCTTCGCTCTCGATCACTGCATCCAGATTGCGATCACCAATTGTTGAACTGATTCCAAATCACAAATCGATCAAATCTCTAAATTTTTTTGTTCAATTCATATAAATATCGGTGAGTTTGTGTTTAGATTACAATTTAGGTTTAGATTTTAGAGGTAGTGAATCAGCTCTGATCATGGATCGCAGATCGCCGACCACCGATTGTTGAACTAGTTCAAAATCACAGATCGGGCAAATCTCCAGATCTGAACGGTGAAGAACATTTGTTTAGTCCGAACCAGTTCTACCACCGATCGGCGGTTTGAACGGAAGATGACTTTGTTGTTCCGGATGGTCTTAATGGATTCGCCGCCGCCATTTTCGATGGCCGCCGGCTTCTCCACTGTCGAGTTTCTCAGGTGATTTGATTTGGGGGTTTTGAAACTGGTTTGATTGAAATTTAGAGTTTCTAAGTCTTTGTGGATTAAGGAGATGAAGTGATTGATCGTGAAGAAGTGTTTCTTAGTCAAATACGGTTATAGTAGGGATTGGAGTGATTTAATTTTTCTGAATCTAGTTTGATTGGAACATAGGGTTCTAAATCGAATCGATTAAGAAATAAACTGAAATTGATTGAAATTTAGAGTTTGGAAGTCTTAATGGATTAAGAAAATGAAGTGAAATTGATCTTAAAGAAGTGTTTTTTAGTAAAACGTGGTTATACTTGGGATTGAAGTGATTTAATGTTTTAATTCTACTTTGGTTGAAGTATATGGCTCTTAAGTCTTAATAGATTAAGAAAATGAAGCCAAATTGATCTATGGAAGTGTTTCTTAGTAAAACATGGTTATAACAGGATATTGGAGTGATTTAATGTTTACGAATCTAGTTTGATTGGAATCTCGGGATCTAAATCTCGACTTATTAAGAAATAAATCTGAAATTTATTGTAGCAAAACTTCTTAGTAAAACATGGTTATGATAGTTATTGGAGACTGATGCAAAGTTTGTGAATTTAGGACCTTTTTGTGTTCTTTGTGGAGGTTGTTTTTTGAATTGATTGATGAGGAAGGAAGGCAGGTTTTCAAAATTTGACTTTCTGTTACCTAAATAAGAGTTGATTTTTTGGACTAAGGGATGCCTAAAAATGCGAGATAGAACTGATAAACTCTAAAGATGATAACTGATTTTAGGACAATATAGTTATCCTTGGTTCCAAGTAATAAATGAAGAAATAAATAAAATTCACTTTAAAGTACTCCTCGTCATTTGGTTAATCTCACTATGACTTACACTAAAGGGATTCACCATTGAGCGATTATCTAAGTTTATTCTCAGATCTTCTTTTTTAATGTTTTTGAAAGGCAAGGTGGAAGCAAATCCATAACCCGAGTATTACGAGAATAAATCTTGTCCAATTGAGCTATGGGATCAATACCACGAGTTTTAGGTCATAATGATTAGGAATGGATTATGGAAATTTTAGTTACAACAAGAGACAATTGTTATTGAAGGGACCTAATCCCGGATGAATAACAAAGATCTTGAGACGAGCTCCGCTAAGGAATACGCCATGGAGTTAATTTCTCTCACAGGCAAGCAGCAACTCTTCATCACTCAGACTTTGTGTTGACACCCACATTTATTGCAAAAAAATAGTCATAAAATCAAACTTTGACAACGTTGTTTAAGTTAAGTTATTATGTGCTTGGTTGACTCTATTAATTTTATACTTTACTAAAATAAGTAACATTTACAGACATTTGCAATGAATGCCAAACCATATTGAAATTAATATTATTGTAAAGTTTTTGTGATTGTGCATCCAAACGACAACTTTGTTTAGTTCAACTTTTGAATTCATGCCTTTGAGTTTTAAACGACTAACTAAAGTCATAATTTAACAAGGTTTCACTTGAGTAGGCAATGGATCAATAATTGGTTATTGAAAATGCACATTCTTTTATAAAAACTATGTTTCTAGTTTAGCATTAGTTCTATGCAGTTTGACATGAAATATGATAAAAAATGCCTCATAGTTTAGTACTTAAATAAAATGCTATATAAAATTAGTCCAAGTTGATAATGCCAGATATATATATATAAGAAAGTGGAGTTAACTCTACCTTTACAATCTTATATTTCCTAATACTATTTCTGAAAATAATATTATAGCACCAATGATTATATGATAAGTTATATTTACGACATGGTAATTCTCATTTGTATCTTGATGCTTTTAGAATCAAAGCAGTTTGAAGTATTAGATATGAACTTATCCCTAATAAGGCATCGTACACAATTTCCTTGAAATTGATTAGATATTTGTTGATCTTAATCCGTTTACTAACCTCCATTGGTGGAGCATCTCTGCAGATGAGATGTTGCTTCTTCATATGGTAAGGTTCATAAGTTAGAGTTTCCTTTATCTTATCTACAAGCAAGTTTGGAGACCTTCATGCTTATTAAATAAACCCAAGCAAGCTCAGGGCATTCTAAGAAAGCAAAGGTTATATGTTTTTAAAAAAAATCACTTTCTTTTCTAGACTAAAATGGGTTGGCCATCCACTATGGACATCTTGAATCGCACCCTTGTGATGCATTCGAGATATGGAAGTCTGCCGTACAGGTCCTGCGGACATAGTTCACTTTCCAGATGACGGGCGCCCATCATAGAAGAGCGGTTATTTTTATGGGTGATCATTTTCATGAGTAAATGAAAGCTTGATTTGGTTCAGTATGCTTCGAGGATGAGTTGTACAAAGAGTGCAGCTTTACAAGGAGGTTGTTGTTAAGTGGCGTAGATTTTAATGCTATAAAGAAGCAATCTGAAGGCTTTTGTGAAACCATGGTATCCTAAGAACTAGCCAAAGAACTAGCCAAAGAACCAGTCACGTGATTCCCTTTCTGAAACCATGGGTGATTTGAAGACGTTTCTTAACAACTGATGGTGCCCAAAAATTTATGCTTCAATTTTTATTTTATTTTATTTATTTATTAATTATTATTATTATTATTTATATTCTCTCCCCCTCTCTCTCTCTAATAAAATTCACTGTTTGGGAAAAACAATGTCTTCAGTTCAACCTCTCTCTCTCTAATCAAATTCATTGCTTAGGAGAAAAGGGTCTTCAATTCTATTTTTTACTTTATTCTTTTTCCAAAATATTAAGGGTTCTCTTGCTTTCCTTTTCTTTTAATTAAAACCGAAGTATCGAATCGCACCAAGTTTATCGGGATGTTACTTCTAGAGGGAAGACACTACAGGATTCTATTTCTACCAAAGTAGAAAAGGAAGATTTTAAGGCTTTCGAAATCACAAATTGATGCGAACTAGTGAAGATAAGAAATATGAGTTTCCAAAGCGATGTGCCGAAATTAGGCCATGGCGGAAAGAAGAAGCTTTAAGGAGTACGAGGAAGCGGTGATCTTGTAGTTGCCCAAGCTTTCAAGGAGGCAACAAAGATGACTTTGGAAAACAGAAATGCAAAGATGACTTTGGAAAGCGACATCAAAGATGGTAATAATCGATTTTGATATTTTGGATTCTTTTTGCTTCTTTACAAGAAGTGGTTCAACTATAACAATTCGTTATAAGATAGTGACATGGGCATCATTGCGGACATGACATCTTGTGAATCTAAAGTTGCAATGCCAATGGCCATATATAAATATCACTATATTATAGTGATTTAGTGATATTGATATGAGAACCATTCCTCTCTTTTACTTTTTGAAGAATGTATCCCTTCTGAAATCAATCTGTGATCCCAATTAAGCGCTTAGAGGCATGATTGACCTCCTTGTGCCAAGTGGCATCGGTATTTGATTAGTCCGAGTGTCCATCTGTCGGTCCATCATTGGCACACATCTCACCAAAAATCATGGTCATCGGAGAAACAAAACGGTGATCGGTGCACTTTACTATTGGTATTAAAAGAATCAGCACAACTGTCCATATTAGAGTGCACGGATCAGACGGTTCAATTTCCCAATCAGTGTGATTTGATGACTTGGATTTCCCAACACATCTGCCATGTGGCATAGAGGTGGGATTTCCCAACACATCAATATCTTCAAATCAAGCCCATAACCCTGTCCATAACAGCCTGTCTACATAAATAAACAGACCTACAATAATTAAGAAGGCTGATGGTGTGTCCTAGCTGTGATTTCACAGTCCATTATAATGTTGAGATTTTGGAGGCTCTCTGTGATTTAGACTTTCATGAGTTTTTTCTGAAATCTCAATCCCCCAAAACAGGGGGTCTCGGGAATTCTAAGCTGACATTGTCACGACCCACAGTCCTTGACTCATACACCAGATTATCTGTCATGTCCTAGCATATCGATTCACGGACAGACCCACAGTCCTTGACCAATACACCAGATCATCTGTCATGTCCTAGCATATCGAATCACGGACAGGGTAAGTGACAAGGCAATTTACAACTCGATCTAACTTTTGTCTTATCTTGCTCTATAATTTACCTTTTAGTAGAGTCTAAATTCAAAATATTTGCGGAAGTGTATGTCATTATTAAAGATGTTTTCTAAGATCCACAATCAACAGGATGAAGTACATACAATTGGAGTCAAATCTAGGTACTGATTCACACACGCACACACACACACACACACACACACACACACACATATATATATATATATATATATATATATATATATCTTCTTATATATTCTCTTCTGATTTTTTTTGGGGATAGATGCAAAAGGGTGTTCTGCCAGAAGTTCCAATGATGCTGACTAAAGCTGTAACAAGTAAATTGCAGTTATTTTACACGTACAATTGGAGTCAAAGGGCCAAATTTAAAGTCAGCTGTTGTAGTTTACTTAGTGTTGAGGCCAAAAAAAAAAAAAAAAAGCTGCAGCTCCTGGAGCTCATGCGTTGTTATGCCTTCAAAATTTCCTAGAAGAGTTTGGCTTTCCTATGATCCGAGCTATACCACTATGTTGTGATAACAATACTGCCATCCATATTGACTCGTCTTTAGTACATAGAATTTGGACATTCATTTTATCAGAGAAAAGATTACTTTCGACCTCATCTCCACTCCTTATACTCACACCTCTTGTCAGCTAACATGTCTCTTCATGAAAGCTCTTGGGCGTCACGATTTTAAGAGCAAGTTGATCAAGATGGACATGACTGATTAGTATGATCCCACTTGAGCAGTGTTGGTGTGTGTTTAGTATCAACACACACCAACACTAAAATGCTTTTCAATTTTTGACGTCATACAAATACGCATGAGCATACACATACAGTTATAGTCACATCACACATTATACAGTGTGATATAGATTATAGAGCATAAAGTCTAGTTACTTGGCCATTCATGCAGGTCATTTTTTTGAAGTAGAAGGGTTTTCGTTTTGTGAGGATGATGTGACCATAAAATAAAACTCTCAAATGAAAACAAGGAGATTTACTCAAATGTGAACAAGTACATGTATGTATGACATTTTATGATCAGAAGAAAACAAGAGGATAAAAGTCCAATCGTGCTAAAAATTTCAAGATATGGATTTTACATTAAGCATCGGCCTTGCCGTTGCTCCAGTACCTAAGGTGTGTTCCTTTCTATGTAGCATTTCTCGATGTATCTTTTTGCTTATCTCTGTACTGATGATAATATAATTTATAGCTCACTTCTTTGTTATCATTTATAAATTATCGTAAAATTTTATTCTAATGTTAGCAACTGGCACTATTTTTAGCTTCTCTTTCTTTGTGAAGTGACTCATGGTCCCCACTTGCTAATGCAATTTGTTTATTTTCATGTTATGCCTAGGTGTGGTTCATGGGTGAGTACTCCCACATCTCAATGGACTTTGATGATGTAAGTGTTCTTTTCAATTATATTGATATTTGTGTTTTAGCACTAGATATCAGAACAGGAACAACCATGCCATTTTTCGTATAGTTTCGTACAGAACAGGAACAACCATGCTTTTGCATGTAATGTGTTCTCTGAGTTGGATTCAATATGTGTAAGGTAACTAAAGGAAATGTTACAATAAAGTTGTGGGATCTTGGAGGTCAACCCGAATTGGAGCATGTGAGAGCGTTATTGTCGTAAGTCATCAAATAGCTTTATAAAATAAACTCTTTTTAAGCAGTTGCGAGCATGTGGCATAGGTCCCTTTTTTTGTAGTGAGAAGTCATCAATATCTCAATTTAATTGCTTAATATCATAAATATTTAATTACGTTCTCCTTTTGATTTCAGGCAAAACTTTTCGATTTGAAGCCCACCTCAAACGGATCACTAGGGGACGGGGATATTTGGCAGGAGAGGCGAAGCATATATATATATTTTTAATTATGAAACTAGGTCATGGGGTCCTTAGATTGTTAACTCTTTTTTTTTTTTGGAATAAAAGGATTGAGCATGTAAAGTTTAAAATATTTGGTTGATTTGAAAGGTTGGATCATAGGTTGAAATGCAATATTTTGTTTGAAAAAAAGAATTTGGCATCTATTTTATTTATGGATGTGCTTGAATATGAGATTAATAGCTTTTTTTCTTTATATAATTTTTTTTAAAGTATTAAAAATTACATTAAAAAAAAGTATTACAAAAAACATAAAAAATATTGCATTAAAAAAAAGCATAAAAAAAATATTATTTTAAAAAAATTTGCATAAAAAATTGTCGACGTAATTTTTTTTTTTTTAAATTTTTGTATAAAAAAGCCACTGCCCTAAACAGTTGTAAAAAAAGGAGTGGTTTTATTTTACCACTATACAAGACAGTGGTTTATGAACTTCATAAACCACTGTCTTGTATAGTGGTAAAAAAAAACCACTCCTTTTTTTACAATTGTTTAGGGCAGTGGTTTTTTGAAAAAAAATCACTGTCAAAGACAGTAGTTTTTTGAAAAAACCACTGTTTAAGACAGTGGTTTTTTGGGCTTTTTCACGTAGTGTCCATCACCCAAACAATGGTTCCCGATAGTGGTTCCGAATAGAATGCATAAATAATACAATAAGTAATCCTACTAAAATATATACAAAAGTGGCCACCAGGCACAAAATAATCCAAAAGGATAAAAATACAGTACATCAGACACTAGTACCCAGGCTACGGATAGAACTCGTCCGCCTGAATGTCTGTCTCCTCGTCCTCGGCCTCAGCCTCTGGGTCAGGCTGGTAGTCTGGGTCACTCTCTGTGCCGGGAGCTACAGCCTCAGAACCTAAAATTGATTTAGAAAGCAGGGTGAGCTACATCATAGCTCAATAGAAGAATTCCAACTAAACGAATTGAATATGCAGATCATGTTATCTCATAACAGAAATCAAATCAGGAACGTATAATCATAATGAATCAAACTAAAAGCTGAGATTTTATGCAAGAAATCAGATGTTATGCAAGTATATTATCAGAGTACTTAAATTGTGTGTATTTAACTTAAGAAACTCCCGTGACTATATAGCACAGTAAAATGCAGGGAATGTCCGATAGGAAACCCCAACCAATCGTCGTTCACATGAACAATTTTGAAAGTGCAACAATGCCTCATCTATGGAGTGCAATTGTGCCGAGGATTGAAAGCAGGTGCACAAGTGTGCCAGGCATCGGATATACATGGGGTGGGGTGGGGATCATCTGGTTTAAATCATCAAATCACATACATATATACCTCACAGATCAGATAACAGATATCAGAAGCAGGTTTCAAAATACGAATCAGGAACAGAAATTAGAATAGCAAGAATTATGATATGCATACATGCTTGGTAAAAACAGAAATCAGGGCATAGATATGAAATAAACATGGAATCATACTCAAAAGCAGTTTAAGTTGGTTTTTTTCTCCTACCTCAGATCAATTTGTCTTCTAAGCAAGTCCAAAGCCTTTTCAATGTGTCAGGGTTTGATCCTAGACCATAAACATAGTACTTTAAGTGTCAGGGATGTCAGAAAGTTAACCGGCACAATGCCTGGTGGTGTTTAACCCATAAAACCAAAACTCAACAAAACAGGGGTGATTGATCGATCACCACTCTTATTGATCGATCACCTATCATCATTGATCGATCAATACACTCATTGATCGATCAATAACCTCTCCTCTACTCACATTTAACACAGCTTAAATTGATCGATCACCACTTGGGTTGATCGATCAATGCCTCCTGTTGATCGATCAATGCCCTCATTGATCGATCACTAACCCTTTTTCAAAAATTCCTACCTTCTGTTCTCATTAATTATTTATACAGATTGATCGATCAATGCCTTCATTGATCGATCAACACCCTACAGTGATCGATCAATACCTATGTTGATCGATCACCAAATGTCATTGATCGATCACTCTCTTGTTGATCGATCAATACCGAGGATTGATCGATCAATGCCCAAATTGATCGATCAATGCCCTTCGGGCATTGAACTTCCAGAATTTTGGGGCTTCTGTTTCCCCCCTTTCTGTCTTATACAGATTGATCGATCAATGGTCTTCATTGATCGATCACCACTGTCATTGATCGATCAATAATGACAGAAACTCTGTCATTAATGGAGTTCATCTCCAACCTTATTTTAACCCATTTTTCATTAATGGTTTTCAACAACCATTAACACAACATCAATGTACACACATGGGCTTCTCATTTGCCTCTATTTAAATATACAGACTCACCTTTGTTTGGGCTCTCTCGGGGTTTCGGCAATCATTCCGGATGAGGGTTTCAGATCTATCTCTCAGGGTTTGTCACTGATCTGAGTCCGACGAGCAACCCTTTAGCTCCGGTTCAGCATGCCGAGACTTTATACCCATACCTTAGACCATACCTAAGCTCATTTCATTGAACTCTACCTACCCTAGCTTAGAAAACTCATCCTCTCACTCTTGCTAACCCTGTTTTCTCTCCAAAACCCTCTTGAAAACCCACCTAGCTACAGGTCCTTTAGCTACTGGAGCAAATAGGGCAAGAGAAGGAGAAGAAGAAGAAGTGGATCCCTCCCTAAGTCTCCCTTCCTTCTCTTATAAGTTACTAAACAAATATTTCTGTTTTGCCCCCCCTAG
This sequence comes from Chloranthus sessilifolius, assembly GCA_021018995.1. Taxonomy (NCBI): domain Eukaryota; kingdom Viridiplantae; phylum Streptophyta; class Magnoliopsida; order Chloranthales; family Chloranthaceae; genus Chloranthus; species Chloranthus sessilifolius. The sequence goes on from CM037595.1 coordinate 88,869,144, forward strand.
TTCACGCTCCGGTATGGAGCACGAACACAGTTGCTACGGCGCAACGTGTCACCTTGCCCCTCTACACAACTCAGATTTAAACGAAAATGTACATGTGAACTCCTCTGATCACCATGAAACTTTATCTTAACTAATATTAATTCTAAAGTTTTAAGTCAGCCTCGATTTCTGTGCCGGGCACGTAGATCGAAACAGTCAGGTTCGTGTCTTAAATTTTTAGGGTCGTTACATTATTCCCCCCTTAGGAATTTTCGTCCTCGAAAATGTCTAAGAGGTGCAGTTAGGGAATGATGGGTTGTAAGACTAACAGATTGAAATGTAAAATCAGACAGTCGAGATATTATGCAGTAAGAATTAGGTCTACAAACAGAATTTATATGATAAGCAGATCAGTTTAGATATAGACAGACAAGTAACATAGGAATAATCGTATAGTAGTATAGTAATACCTGTGGGGACAACGGATGGACTGGCCTCGTCAGGTGTAGGTCTGCGGGGACGAGGTGGCGGTGTGCGGTAGTCGCGCGGGTCCACAACGTGCTGACGAGCGTGGGCGATCATCGGCGTGGACGTCGTGGCATACAAATGCTGCATGACCAGCTCATGCATCCCCTCATGGTAATCCAGACGACGATGCATCTGTCGCTGGAATGCCTCCATGCCATCCAGCCTCTCGTGTATACGGTGGTTGCCTTCCACCAGCTCCCGAAGCATCGCGGCAACGTCGTCGGAGAAAGATGGTGGGGGATGGGCTGTGGGGTGACGAATCGGTTGGTGGGGTGTAGTGGGGGCCGGTCGGGTAGACACCTCAGATGGAGGTGGTGGGTCACGTGGGGCCTCCCCCTCTCCTGATGTAGGCTCCGCAGGAATCGAACCCTCGGCGACGGTAGGCGGAATGGGCTCTGTGACGCCCTCCTCCTCCTCAGGAAGTCGGCGCACTAACAGGTTGTAACTCTTGGTCCAGTCTTTCAGTTGAAAGACCTTGGTGTTGTCGACCAAGCGTGGCTCGTGAGGAGCCAAGGTGTATGCCTCACGTAGAGTGGCATACTGCTCTACTAACTTGGTGATGAGGCGAGCATATGGGATTTGCTTCTTAACCCCGGACTTCACCTTTTCAGACATAAGGTCATTGGCATTGATGATGCCCTCAATGACTAAATCTGCCATAGAGAACCAACGGTTCTCATAGGCCGAGAATAGTGCCTGTTGCACTACTCCAGTCCGCGAGGACTTGTACAAAAAGGGGTTTAGTGCACACTTGATATACGTATCAAGCATCCACAATCGATCGGGTAATTGGGCCCTAGATATGGATTGGCCCCTCCCGTGTTGGCCTTGGGTCATCTTAGAGACCACATCGGCGTAGGAGACTTCCTTGATGTACGGGGCATCAAGGCCACATGCATTGAAGTGCCACTGCGACATGGAAGTGGTTAAATTTGTACTCGAGACCATCGATGGTCGTGACAAGTCGATGGCGACTATCACCCCATCGTAGGTTTTGGAAGAAAAGCCTCACGAGGCGTGGGCAATAATGGTCGTGGAAGGGTTCAAGCAAGGGTTTTAACCCGAGCTTTTGGATATAACCCATGGCCCAAGCCATTTCGGGTCGGTCCTCATAGAGCGAGGAAGCAAAAACGTATTCGGGTAAAAAGGTTTTAGAAGCCCACCACGTTTTGGGGACTTCACGCTCGATGGGGGAGAATGGTGGAGCGAGGGTGAAACCGGTGCCATGGGTGGCAAGGGTGGGGAAACGAAGCGGTGGGTGGTACGGTTATGCGAGCAGGGCGTGGGTACCTTACGCGAAGCGTTCTTTGTGCGAGGTCCCATGGTCGAATACTTACAAAAAATTTGGAACCGAGACTTGAAGGAACGCAAACGAGAATCTTACCGGATGAATGGAGCGATGTCCACTCGAATCAAGCCGGAGAACGGATGGAAATGGCCGGAGAAGTGTTGGGAAGGAGATTGAACGGTCGGAGTGCAAGCCCTTGATCGATCACTGCGAAAGCTTCGTGCAAATGACCGTTTGAAATCCCCAACCTTTAACTTCTTAAGTTCCCTAATGATGCATCGATCGATCACCAACCTTGTTGATCGATCACTCGATATTATTGATCGATCACTACCAATGTTGATCGATCAATGCTTACTTTCCAATGGAAGTTGATCGATCACTAACCCTTATTGATCGATCACTTGAACCACCATTGATCGATCAATACTGCTATTGATCGATCACCAACCTATCATTTGAGTGAAACCCTTCACTGTCATTGATCGATCACCTCTCTCTGTTGATCGATCACTCATGAAATTGATCGATCAATGCCCTTCGTTGATCGATCAATGATATCTGTGAGACTATATTGTAACAGTCAGCTTTTCCGACAGCGAATAGTCCGAACTTCGAAACTAATGATACATGGAAAATCATAGAAGGAGATTTATCGAGTAACTGATGCATGCTCACGCACAACGACCTAAATAATGTGACGAACCTTTAAGCGGAAATAATTTAAGAATTTACCTTTCTCATTGGGTAAACAAATGTGGATATTGTTCGCGGATTTCGATTGCGCGTTCCCAAGTAGCTTCAGCGTCCGAATGATTTCTCCACTTGACTAGTACCAGTGGAATCAACTTAGTCCGCAAGACTTGATCACGACGATCCAAAATAGCAATCGGTTCTTCAATCACCGTCATATCCTCCAGAAGCTCTATTGGTTGGAAATCCAAGACGTGAGTCGGATCGCGTACGTAATGGCGTAGCATGGACACGTGAAAGACGTTATGCATGCTTGCCAACTGTGGTGGCTAGGCAATCCGATAAGCCACTTCGCCAACCCGTCCGAGTACCTCAAATGGTCCAATGTATCAAGGACTCAACTTTCCGTGTTTCCCAAAACGCATGACACCCTTGGTTGGCGAGATCTTCACAAACACCTTGTCTCCAACCCGAAACTCCACTTGCGTCCGATGAAGATCCGTATAGTTCTTTTGACGGCTTTGGGCTATCCTCAATCTTTCGCGAATCACCCTAACCGTCTCGGTGGTACTGTCCACGATCTCTGGTCCTAAGACAAGCTTCTCGCTGACTTCTTCCCAATTCAGTGGAGATCTGCATCGACGTCCATATAAGGCTTCATAAGGTGCCATCCCAATACTTGACTGATAACTGTTATTGTAAGCGAACTCGATCAGAGGCAAGTGTTGATCCCATAAACCATGAAAGTCCAACATACATGCACGCAACATATCCTCTATGATCTGGTTCACTCTCTCGATCGCCCATCATGCGAGGATGAAATCTTGGTGAACTCAATTTAGTTCCCATGCCTTCCTGGAATCGTCGCCAAAACTGCGATATATATAGCGGATCTCTATCACACACGGTGCTGTCCGGTATGCCATGTAATCGAACTATTTCTTTAGGTATGCATTTCGGCTAGTTTATTAGTAAATGTAGATACGTCGGTAGAAAATGTGCGATTTGTCGGTCATGTCTACAATAACCCAAATGGCATTGTTCTTTCTCAATGTGCCCGGCAATCCTAGTATAAAGTCCATAGAAATGGCTTCCCATTTCCACTCTGGCACTGGTAATGGTTGCAACAAACCCGCTGGATTCCGATGGTCCACTTTCACCTGCTGGCAGACCAAACACCGAGAAACATAATCTGCCACATCCTTCTTTAATCCTCTCCACCAAAAACTTCGCTTGAGATCTTGGTACATCTTGGTACTCCCAGGATGTATAGCATATGTAGACTTATGCGCTTCCTCCAAAATTGGGTCTTTTAGGTCCTTCGTATCCGGTATGCATATCCGATCTCGAAATAGCAAGGTGCCATCATCCTTGATGGTAAAATCAGGTCTGATCCCGTTGATCACATCCCTTCTAATTGCCATAAGCTCATCGTCAATCATCTGGAGCTTACGTACATTGTCAAACAATGTGGGACGTATCACAATGGTAGCCATTAGTGTCCCTGAACCTCTAACATCAATCAGCGTATCACATAAGGCCAGGTCCTCAAGTAGATGCCACCTTTGTACTCTGGTGATAAGATGTGCCAACTGAGCTGAAGACTTTCTGCTCAAAGCATCTACCACAACATTGGCCTTCCCAGGGTGATACTGGATGGAGCAATCGTAGTCTTTCAAGAACTCCATCCATCTGCGCTGTCTCATATTCAAATCCTTCTGGGTAAACAAATATTTAAGGCTTTTGTGGTCGGTGTAGATATCAAACGTTTCGCCGTATAAATAGTGCCTCCAAATCTTCAAAGCAAAGATCACCGCCGCTAATTCCAGATCGTGAGTCGGGTAGTTTCTCTCATGTTCCTTAAGTTGTCTAGAGCCATATGCGATAACCTTCTTATGTTGGTTGAGGACACAACCCAAACCATTATACGATGCGTCACTGTAGATAGCCAAGCCTCCTCTGCCAGAAGGTATAGCTAGCACTGGTGCTGTAGTCAGACGCGTCTTCAATTCCTGAAAACTTTTCTCGCATTGTTCAGTCCAATCAAACTTAGCATTTTTCTTAGTGAGCTGAGTAAGCGGACTTGATAGCTTAGAGAAACCTTCTACGAATCGCCTGTAGTATCCTGCCAAACCAAGAAAACTACGGACCTCTGTTACTGTTTTAGGCTGTTCCCAGTTCACGACAGCTTCGATCTTTGTCGGATCTACAGTTATACCCTTAGCGGAGACAATATGGCCCAGGAAACTCACTTGGTTCAACCAAAATTCACACTTACTGAGCTTTGCGTATAATTTGTGTTCTCTGAGGGTCCGCAAGACTACATGTAGATGCTCTTCATGTTCCTCCTTTGTCTTAGAATAGACAAGGATGTCGTCTACAAAAACAACCACTGACTTGTCCAAGTGTGGTTTAAACACACGATTCATCAGGTCCATAAACGATGCGGGTGCATTCGTCAATCCAAACGGCATAACTAAGAATTCATAGTGTCCATATCTGGTTCTGAATGCCGTCTTCTCCACATCTTCGGCCTTGACTCGTAATTGATGGTAACCTGATCTCAAGTCTATCTTCGTAAAGAACCTCGCTCCTTGCAATTGTTCAAACAGATCATCGATCCTAGGAAGTGGGTAACGATTCTTAATCGTCAACTTATTCAACTGCCGATAGTCAATGCATAGACGCATCGAACCATCTTTCTTTCTGACAAACAATACTGGTGCTCCGCAAGGGGACACACTCGGTCGAATAAACCCTTTGTCGAGCAGTTCTTGTAGTTGCTCCTTCAACTCTTGCAATTCTGCTGGAGCCATCCGATACGGAGCTTTGGATACTGGTTCAGTGCCTAGAACCAAATTGATTGCAAACTCAATCTCCCGAACTGGCAGTAGTCCTGGCAATTCCTCAGGGAATACATCGGAATACTCGCATGCAACGTGAATATTGGATATCACATTTGTCTCCTCCCGTTGTTCTTGTAGAAAGGCTATATATCCACTGCATCCACTCTTCATCATCCTCTCCGCCCGAATAGCGGATATCAACGGAGCTACCTTAGACTTCACTCCGAAGAATCTAAAGGATCGCTCCTTTGGAGGGCGGAAAACTACCATCTTTCGAAGACAATCCACACTTGCGTGGTAAGCAGATAGCCAGTCCATTCCCAAAATGATGTCAAATCCCTTCATATCCAACAGAATCAAATATGCCCATGTCTCACGATCATCTCTTTACACGGTGAGTGCATTCGCACTACCTGGGAATTGACCTTTGTCGAGAATAAAATCTAGTTGTTGAGGTGGCACTCAATTCCCTTCAGAATTGAGGCCGTACGAAAGAATGCGTGGAGCCTGGGTCTATCAGAGCTCGTGCCCTATAGAAGCAAATGTCGCAACTCCTATACAGTTTCAGCTCACCTATACACCAATTTCAACATTACTTTAACGTTTTAGATGTGTAGGTTTATATGTACTATTATAATCATAATAAATCCATTAAATTCTATATTTTCAAATTTTCCAGTTCATCATATTAAACAACACCATATCTCTTGAATTCTAATCATACCTTGAATGACGTCATTTGATGTCAGAGCATCGGTTGCGGTGACGGCATAAGCTCGACCGTGAACCACTGGTCGAGATGATCTTTGTGTAGATACCGATCCTGACCGTTCCTTGCTCTCCTCAGGGCAATTCCTAACCAAGTGGCCCATCTTGCCACACCTGAAGCATGCCCCTGTCTCTCTCCTGCAGTCCTCTGTCTTGTGTGGTTTCCCACACTTTGCACATATCGCGGCCGGAGTGAAGGACGAGACTCTTGAAGGTCCCTGAGTCACTGAGGCCCCGCTACCAGAAGATCCAGCTGGTCGAACTGATCTGGAAGATGTAGGCGCTGCTGTCCTCTGATATGAACTCGGACCTGAAGAAATCGCCGGTCGAGAGTGCGTAGGGTATCTCGGAGGTCTGGAAAATCTAGCCCTCTTGTTCTGCTCTGTATCCTGAGGTTGCCCTTGGAATGGTCTCTCTCTCGCCTGCTTGTCCCTCCAAGAGAATTGTTTCTGGTTCTCCTCCTCAACTATGAGAGCCTTGGCCATGACTCCCTCGTAAGTCTCCATTTCCCACATGGCGACGTCTTTCTGCAAATTTTGTCTCAGGCCAAGTTGGAATTTCCTTGCTCTCATCAACTCCGTGGCTACATGTTGAGGTGCAAACCTAGCCAATCTATCAAACTCTGCTCCATAGTCCCTTACTGACATGGCGCCTTGCTTCAACTCTATGAATTTCACTTCCCATTGATGCCTCACAATTTTCGGGAAGTATTTGTGATAAAACACCTCCGTAAACTCCTCCCATGTCCAAGGAGTGTGAGGAAATTCTCTCTGTCTATTTTGTGACACCGACTTCCACCAAGGTCCGGCGTCACCATCCAATTTGAAAGTGGCCCAACGCACTTTCTCCACGTCACTACACTGTAATACTTCAAAGAGCTTCTCCATCTCTTCTATCCACCCTTCTGCCTCTATGGGATCCGTTTGACCCGAGAAGTTAGGAGGTCTCATTCTCCTAAACTCCGCAAATCCACTAGGCTGATGGGGTGGTCTAGCTGCCTGTTGAGCCAAAGCAGCTGTCTGTTGAGCGACGTTGGTAACTAATACTTCCAACACCTGTTCCATCCTTTCTTCATTTCTTCTTCTACCTCCTCTTGGTCCCACTGGAGCCGCATTTGCATGTGAGAGGAATTCCAAACCCCTCGACATGCCTATGACCTCGGGCACATCCCTCAGAGGAATCTCTCTCTGACCTGTTCTACCTCTGCTGTGCCCTCCTCTGAACTTAGGGCCCATACTGGTCTGTCATTGTGAAAACAACAACATTGATCAGTACATAGATTGTGAAAACAATCCAACCTGAACCCATAGTTCAACCTAACGTCTAGGCTCTGATACCAACTGTGACAGCCGAAATTTATGCACCCAGAAATCCGTGCCATCAGGATCATACTCTGGATGATCCCCTGGACAAATCATAAGTGTCTGCCCGTAAAGAGGAAGCCAAGCAGACACAATCCAGCAGTGGTAGATCGAGTCAGTCATCTATCAATGCACTTAATCATAAAGAACAATAATTATAAAGCAATTAATTCTATATAAACCAAAAGAATACGCATTCTCAAAAAGGAACCAAGAAGAACCATTGGTGATGGACATCCATCACCCAAACAATGGTTCCCGATAGTGGTTCCGAATAGAATGCATAAATAATACAATAAGTAATCCTACTAAAATATATACAAAAGTGGTCACCAGGCACACAATTATCCAAAGGACACGATTACCGATTACGGATAGAACTCGTCCGCTTTGAATGTCACATCCTCGTCTCGGCCTCGGCCTTTGGGTCGGTAATCTGGGTCACTCTACGTGCGGAGCTCTGACCTCGAACCTAAAATTGATTTAGAAAACAGGGTGAGCTACATCCTAGCTCAATAGAAGAATTCCAACTAAACGAATTGAATATGCAGATCATGCTATCTCATATGAAAATCAAATCGAGGGAACGTATAATCATGACGAATCAAACTAAAAGCTGAGATTTTATGCAAGAAATCAGATGTTATGCAAGTATATTATCAGAGTACTTAAATTGTGTGTATTTAACTTAAAAAACTCCCGTGACTATATAACACGAAGTAAACAGGAACGTCCGATAGGAAACCCCAACCAATCGTCATTCGCATGAACAATTTTGAAAGTGCAACAATGCCTCATCTATGGAGTGCAATTGTGCCGAGGATTGAAAGCAGGTGCACAAGTGTGCCAGGCATCGGATATACCGCCGGGTCGGTGGGGATCATCTGGTTTAAATCATCAAATCACATACATATATACCTCATGATCGATAATGATACATCAAGTGTTTCAAAATACGAATCAGGAACAGAAATTAGAATAGCAAGAATTATGATATGCATACATGCTTGGTAAAAATAGAAATCAGGGCATAGATATGAAATAAATGTGGAATCATACTCAAAAGCAGTTTAAGTTGGTTTTTTTCTCCTACCTCAGATCAATTTGTCTTCTAAGCAAGTCCAAAGCCTTTTCAATGTGTCAGGGTTTGATCCTAGACCATAAACATAGTACTTTAAGTGTCAGGGATGTCAGAAAGTTAACCGGCACAATGCCCGGTGGTGTTTAACCCATAAAACCAAAACTCAACAAAACAGGGGTGATTGATCGATCACCACTCTTATTGATCGATCACCTATCATCATTGATCGATCAATACACTCATTGATCGATCAATAACCTCTCCTCTACTCACATTTAACACAGCTTAAATTGATCGATCACCACTTGGGTTGATCGATCAATGCCTCCTGTTGATCGATCAATGCCCTCATTGATCGATCACTAACCCTTTTTCAAAAATTCCCACCTTCTGTTCTCATTAATTATTTATACAGATTGATCGATCAATGCCTTCATTGATCGATCAACACCCTACAGTGATCGATCAATACCTATGTTGATCGATCACCAAATGTCATTGATCGATCACTCTCTTGTTGATCGATCAATGCCCAGGATTGATCGATCAATGCCCAAATTGATCGATCAATGCCCTTCGGGCATTGAACTTCCAAAATTTTGGGGCTTCGCTTTTCGTCTTTATATCAGATTGATCGATCAATGATCTTCATTTATGATCGATTGATCGATCAATACCTTCATTGATCGATCAATAATGACAGAAACTCTGTCATTAATGGAGTTCATCTCCAACCTTATTTTAACCCATTTTTCATTAATGGTTTTCAACAACCATTAACACAACATCAATGTACACACATGGGCTTCTCATTTGCCTCTATTTAAATATACAGACTCACCTTTGTTTGGGCTCTCTCGGGGTTTCGGCAATCATTCCGGATGAGGGTTTCAGATCTATCTCTCGGGGTTTGTCACTAATCTGAGTCCGACGAGCAACCCTTTAGCTCCGGTTCAGCATGCCGAGACTTTATACCCATACCTTAGACCATACCTAAGCTCATTTTATTGAACTCTACCTACCCTAGCTTAGAAAACTCATCCTCTCACTCTTGCTAACCCTGTTTTCTCTCCAAAACCCTCTTGAAAACCCACCTAGCTACAGGTCCTTTAGCTACTGGAGCAAATAGGGCAAGAGAAGGAGAAGAAGAAGAAGTGGATCCCTCCCTAAGTCTCCCTTCCTTCTCTTATAAGTTACTAAACAGATATTTATGTTTTGCCCCTCCCTAGTTCACGCTCCGGTATGGAGCACGAACACAGTTGCTACGGCGCAACGTGTCACCTTGCCCCTCTACATAACTCAGATTTAAACGAAAATGTACATGTGAACTCCTCTGATCACCGTGAAACTTTATCTTAACTAATATTAATTCTAAAGTTTTAAGTCAGCCTCGATTTCCGTGCCGGGCACGTAGATCGAAACAGTCAGGTTCGTGTCTTAAATTTTTAGGGTCGTTACATATAAGTTAAGTTAGGATGACCTTACATGTGATCTCCATGATCATGCATGGCCATCAAATGGTTCAAATTGGCAAGGCTTGGATTATGTCCAATGCTAGCCTAGGAGTACTCTTTACAAAATGGTTAGGAATTTGATTTTTGTTAAGTTTTTCCATGAGATTTTTTATTTTGGATTTTGATGAATGGATGGGTGGTGTAAGATGAGGCATAGTTGATCATAATGATCTCACAACATCATCCTACCATCCATAATATGATGGGATGGTCACCATTCGATGGTGTTGATGCTATAGGCTTAGAGTGAATGCATGTGTCATTTGATGGCTTAGCATGACTCCTCAGCCTTGATCACCCATTAGATGATCATATGAACATGAAACTTTTGAGAAAATGTCATATTTTAGTTTTAATCATTATCAAATTTGATGGTCGTAGATTGAGTTGATTTGCCTTAGCCATTTTTCATAAATTAATCTTTTAAAAACAAATGGCTATTTTATTTGAAAATTTTGGAGCATGTGCATTAATTTGAATGGTGTTGGCTGATGATCATGAATTTCAGATTTTGAATTTATTTGATCACTTTCTTTATCATAGAAAATTGATGGTACTAGATCTAGATTCATGTGTTAGAATTTAAGAGCTTAGAATAGCATAGACCATGCCTTGCTTGTTTGATATAGCATGATAGAAAATATTGATATGTAATGGCTGTGATGAATGATTATTTATTTTAGATTTCAGAATTTTATTTTCTTTGATCACTGTTTTGATCATAGAAAATTGACGGTAATAGATGCATGTGTTAGAATTTAAGAGCTTAGAATAGCATAGACCATGCCTTGTTTGTTTGATATAGCATGATAGAAAATATTGATATTGAATGGCCGGTATGAATGATTATTTGTTTTAGATTCCAGAATTTTATTATCTTTGATCACTGATTTGATCATAGAAAATTGATGGTATTAGATGCATGTGTAGAAATGATAGCATAGGATGTCATAGACTACACTTTGCTTATTGTGAATCATTATAGAAAAGACAGATGTTTAATTGAATGGTCTTGATTGATTTGAAATTTTGATAAGTTTCCAGATGTTGAAAACTCAGGATCAGTGTTTGATCATGGTAAATCAACGGTGATTGATTAAAAATTGAATAATCCTTGAAATTGATGAATTCTAGATCATAGGGAAAAGATTGATATTTGACATGTAGTATAAGTGACCCCATGCTCACAAACAAAAATGCTTTTTGAAAATCTGATTCCCTGGAATAATGACTTTTGAAATAAAAATAAGTCAGAATTTGATTTGATCGAATGACCCCTAAAGGCTAGATCGAATTTCATCGATATAGGACTAGAAAATTGAACAACTGCGAATAGGCTAGTTGCGACAGTAATTAGTGCTGTTAGATCGATAGGATGACCCTTAAAAAGGGACTTTAACTGATCTGTGATTGATCTAGAATGTCCCCAGGTCAAGATCATAAAATTGTGTGGTGTATGATGGGCCACTAGGTGGACCCCTTCAATGGCCAAGTTTAAAGGCCTCAAGGCCCAAAATCGAACACTCTTTGAAATGAGTGTGAATTAATAGGCTCTAGATTAAGGAAAAATTTAGAAAAATTAATTTAAATAAATAAATGGGTTCCCAATTATCTAATCAAAAATTAGACCTTAATTCCTGGTACACGGAGTTTGGAGTGAAAGGCAACAGATCCGCCCTGTTTGTACTAGAAATCTGGGCCTCAAAAAGGTTGTGATTTCATATGTAAAACCTTTGCCAATAAATCCGTGAGAATTTTGGGTAAAGGTTTGATCTGTACCCCAGCCTTGGGTGAAATTTCATAAGGATTATCCACCTACCTTAATGGATAGAAAATTTGAAAAATAAGGACAGAAAATTGTGTCAAATGACTAAAATTCACCCCTGATCAAATGGACCTGATTCCATCGTGATTTGTGGAATTTTGACCTCTGAAATATCCATAGAAAATACAGATAATCGCTTAATGTTTTCAACAAGCTACTAAGTGTGTGATTTCAATATCGCCACCGAAAGAAATAGACCCGACATCAAATACCATTTAATATGGCCTGATAACTACGTGAAAAAGGCTAAAAAACCACTGCCTTAAATAGTGGTTTTTTCAAAAAATCACTGCCCTAAACAATTGTAAAAAAAGGAGTGGTTTTTTTTTACCACTATACAAAACAGTGGTTTATGTACTGGCAGTGGCTTTTTTGAAAATATTTTTTTTTTTTTTAAATTACGTCGACAATTTTTTATGCAAATTTTTTTAAAATAATATTTTTTTTATGCTTTTTTAATGCAATATTGTTTATGCTTTTTGTAATACTTTTTTTTAATGTAATTTTTCAATACTTTAAAAAAAATTATATAAAGAAAAAAAGCTATTAATCTCACATTCAAGCACATCCATAAATAAAATAGATGTCCAATTCTTTTATTCAACAAAAATATTGCATCTCAACCTATGATCTAACCTTTCAAATCAACCAAATATTTTAAACTTTACATGCTTAATCCTCTTATTCAAAAAAAAAAAAAAAAAAAAGAGTTAACAATCTAAGGACCCCATGACCTAGTTTCATAATTAAAAAAAAAAAAAATGTGTTTCGTCTCTCCTGCCAAATATCCCCGTCCCCTAGTGATCCGTTTGAGGTGTGCTTCAAATAAAAAAGCTTCGCCTGAAATCAAAAGAAGAACATAATTAAATATTTATGATATTAAGCAATTAAATTGAGATATTGATGACTTCTCACTACAAAAAAAGGGACCTATGCCACATGCTCTGAAATCTGTTTAAAAGCAATCTGTTTAAACAACAGTTTATTATATAAAGCTATTTGATGACTGCACGACAATAACGCTCCCACATGCTCCGAATTCTGGGTTGACCTCCAAGATGCCACAACTTTATTGTAACATTTCCTAGTTACCTTACGCATATTGAATCCAACCTGTAGAACACATTACATGCCAAAGCAATGCATCTTACCATTAAACATCATAATAGCTTGCAATCCTAACATTTCACAGAAAGATATAAGACATTCTACAACTAGGATGCCATCTGATTTACGGGTATACAATAAGACCAAATCTACATTCCTTTGGCATAACAAGATTACTCACAGTGAGAATCATGCCAAAAATATTAAATCACCGCTTACGGCCGAAAACCTGATATCCAAGTTAACCTATTATATAACATTTCAAAAAGCATTGTAAGCCATGGATAGGTTCGCTTTAAATATAACATTTTAAATAGAACATGGATAGGTTCGCTTTAATGGTTACAGATAAAATCAATTTCAAGCCCCGACTTTATGATTGATTTGTGGTTTATTATATAACATTAATATAAACACCCCTGTTCAGATTTATTACTATGACTACTGCAGATAAAGACAATAAGATGATACACAAAAACAAGTACAACAGAGATGAAGAAATAACAGTATTGAAACAAAAATCGCAGGAAGTGCAACCAAATTTTAAAAAAATAAAATAATAATAAATCTATCAAAGCTTATTACCAGGATTATTGTTAAGAACTCTAAGGGCCACAAGTGCATGCTCATGTTCACTAAATTCAACAAAAGCCACTCCACGAGAATGTTGTTTCATAATGACTTTTTCTTTCTTCACATCTTTCAGGATCTTTACCTGAATGGCATGTTACTGTCACTCAATCAAACAATAACATTTACTGTATAGCTGAAATTAGAAATAACCCACTGTAGAGTGTGATGAACCTGTCGAACAAAAGGCTTTTGTTTGCAAGCACGAGAAAAAACTGCATCTATACAGAGCCGCTTAACTTCTCTTTCTGTCATCGTCTTTGGCAAATTGTATATAATGAGTCTAATTCTTGATACATGAACATTTGGAGATTGAAGCTTAACCCCTCGGTTTTTTTCCAACCTGTAGAAAAGTGATGTTGATTTATATATTCATTTTACATAAGTAAAACCTTTAACAACAGGTATATTAGGATAGTTTAAAGAGAGAATTATGAAAAGCTGTAAAAGAATACATTTCTCAGAAGGAGAGTGAATAAAATTCTCATCACCTGAATAAAATGAATTAGGAGGTGACTGAATTATATTCATTTCTTGAAGCAATTGAAGATCATTCTAAGAATAATCAAGCCAAATTGCAGCATATAGATGCAAACTAATTTCTTTTACAGTAAATATAATAATAATAAATAAAATATCCGATAGCGAAACTCAATCGAGTAACTCGAGAAACTCGAAAAACCGAGTTTCCTATCGAGTCTACCCAAAACTCAGCTGGGCTGAGTCGATTCGACCGAGTTTTGGGTGACTCGATCAAGTTTTTAAACCATACTTCTAATCATACGTCACATGCACCCTAGACTATGAATAAAGCATTGTAAGCCATGATAAAATAAGCAGTCCAGAAATCCAATGCCAACTTAAGTGTTTAAAATATGATAGAAATACATACCATCAGGCATGTGATTGTAATGGCACCTGCAATTGCATTGAGTTCACGAAAAAAGAACTCCCCAGCCGCATTCATAGCCTGATCATAAAATATATTTAGGAATATAAAACACTCAAAATTATGATGGTAATTAGACAACCAATTTGAAGAAAAAAAGAATAAGGAATATGAAAGTGAAAATATTACACAATTATAAACTTAAACAGAAATTACGCTACCAACACAAACCATAAAAAGCTGAGGAATGCTATTTGTAGAACAGAACCATTTATTGCACCCAAACAACCTTCTTAGACAGGGTTTTGACAATTTTCTTTTAGAAGCCAGATTTCTTTTAATATAAAATGACAAATGGGAAGATGTGTCCCGATGAAGCCCGTGGCATGATCAACCCAAAACAACACCCGCTTTGGGTTGATCAGCCATGGGGCATGTGATTTAAAAAAAAATTATTCTTTTTTGGCCACCGTTTGATGGGTCAAAAATAAAGTGATGCCCAACCAAACTTTGCTTTGCTAGCTAGTTCAAACTGGGTTAAAACTGGGCTAGATTTTCTAGCAAAATTATTTCTCAATAGAGAGAACTTCATATGCACCTAATTTTTAGCTTTGGTTTAGGGAACTCCAATTTTGTACTAAGATAAGGTTAGCCGTAAAAAATAATAATAATAGGACCTTGTGGCTTGATAAGCCAGATTGAAGACTGTTTTTATATAGCTCATTATTTTATAAGTAACATTTTTTTTTTATCAAGAAGAGAATTTATTGTTGCAGAAATTATGGGAGCAACCTGCTGTGATCATGAAGACTGTTTTTGTAAATCGTGTGAGTTCTCTCTTTTATTTAGCTACCATAAATCCAAAAACTATAGAGAACAAGAAGCAAGAACAAGTTGGGCATGGGTGAGAAAATCAACTCCACAGTGCCAGATATCAGCTCAAATAGATCATACAAAAGAAGCTTTAAAGCCAAAAATCAGCTTGTGAAAGTAGTCTATAATCACAAAGTTGCAGTGTTTCTATTATGCATGAAAGAAGTATTACTTTGAATCAAATTTGAATCCCGCCAGGTATTAGTATACCAGTAGGATATCTTAAATGGCCATAAAAGATTTATAGAAAAGATTTGACACGAAACTAGAATACGAAACCTAACTTCGAAAGAAAATTGATGCCACCGCCCGTGTCGCATCAAGCCAAAATAAGAGGATATTTTAGTTATTTGACAACAAAGTGTATAAAATCCAATCTCAAACTTTGTATGGGTTTTCAGAAAGCCACCAGCTATCCCTTGTTATTGCCCTACGAAATTCCAAGTATAAGCAACAAAATTCGTGGTATTGAATATAATTGCTCATACATGCTCAATTTAGACAAGGGGATGATTCTATCAAACCCATCTAATAGTAGCTTATACTGATTTCCTTCTCTAAACCAAGCTTAGCTCTAATCTAAACCCATGGACATCAGATCTAATTATCTAAAACCAAATTAAGTATGGAATCTATAAAATCCAATTCAAAAATCAGAAAAAAAAAATGCTTAAAACCTCACCGATCTTCCACACAACAATAAACAAAGGAACAATCCTAAATTGGAACAAAATTTTCACAGATCTGGCAAGAATATAACAAAACTCTACCAGATCGAACAAAAAAATAGAGAAGAAAACGTGAAAATTTGAACTTTGACAATACCCTACATATGTGAATTGGAGGAATGTTGAAACTTACTACTCGGGATTCATGGCGGTCGACGCGATTCTATGTAAATTGTACAAGGATGTCTTTATAATGATCAAAAGTAGATTATCACTAAAAAAAATATGCAACATACAGGAGTCCAATTCAAAAGGCTCAAACAGTATATCTTTTCAAAGGACATAACTACAAATGATCCATTTGTGTGTGCACACATGCTGTAAGTTCATTTGCATATCCCATGTGCACAGTACTATACCTTCTGAGCAAAAATCTCTAAACAGACTATGCCTAAGGCACTCGCTGGAGCTAAAAAATTACAACAGCTAAAAAAATTAAAAGTATTGAGTATGATACCTTATTGGCAAAGTACAAATTGTTGAATCCGGGTTATTTTTGGTGATCGGCCACTCCAAATTCTCCGATTCTATGTAATCTCTGCAATTCTTCAATTAATCGAGCAAAATTAACAAATCTGAAGTATACAAACAAAAATGCCCCAAATAAGTCAGAAAAATTCAAATATGAAATATATATGGCCAAAACTTCCCATTTCTGTTCTAAAATTGACAGATCTAAAATATATTAACAAGAATCCCCAAAAAAGTCAGAAAAATTCTAATCTGAAACCTATAAACTGAATGCCTCCTTTTCTGTTCCAAAATTGACCGATCTGAAATACAGAGAAATAAAATCCCAAAAAAAATATCAGAACATTCGATTCTTACATTTTGGTGTCAATCCATAGCTCTCTATCGTTTCTCTCCACTCTCCGACATAATTAAATCGGAGCTGAAACCCTTCGTTGCCGTTCGATGCTCAGCTAGATCGTATTCAATGCCGGTGCCAGATCACCTTTCATTTGGATCTGCATCAGCTTCAAAATTATAACAAAAAAAAAAATCAAATCCAAAATCATAATCTCAAAACCAATACATATATCAGAAATCAAAATACCTAGATCAGGTTTCTCCACTTGAAACGATTCTTCTTCAGGAGACTGAACATTGCTGGTCTTCGACTATAATCGGTTGAGAAGATGAAGATGATCGGTTGAGAAGAGGAAGGCGAAGAGGTGAGGAGAGCAAGGCGAAGAGGTGAAAGAGAGAATGAAGAAGCCAGGCGAAGATGCCGGGTTTTTTAGAGCGTATAAAGAGAGGCTTTCGATTTAGAGCGTATAAAAATAGAAATAGAAAACCCTAAACGTGCTTAAACTAATTACTAAGTGACGTGCTTAAACATATAATGTGTTTTAAACTTCCTAAGTGACGTCTTTTATACTTAAAAAATTACTGATTTAAGGTGGAAAACTACTGTTTTAATGAGTGGAATAGTATACCACTTTTTAAACAGTAGTTTATTTTTATAAAGCTATAGTAGTTTTTTCCTTCTTTTGACGTAGTCTTCCCAGCCTCAACCATCTATCATCTATCACACTTCTACAGCTGATTGAACTATGAAATAATAGTCTTCCCAGCCTCTAATAAGTGTCGTTCATAATTTTGCTCGTCATTTTTGTTTTTCTAATGTAGTCATTTGAGAGGGAGAGTCCAGCATAGGAGTACAGGCAATAGTATGCGACGACAATAAACTCAATTCCACCGCCTCATTAACATCTTCAATTAGAAAATGGCTTCAACAAGAAGTCATTATGTAAAAAATTGAATTTCTTTTTGAGTGCTAAACTAAACCAATTTGGTTAAGGATCCAAACTCTAAAATGTTGACAACAGGATACTTCACTATAAAACTCAAACTCCTCACATTCGTCATCCTTCAACTTTCTCCTAGTACTCATATCAAAGATCAAAATTTCGGTCCAAATTATCGGTCTGGATCCTCACCGAAACGAAATTTTGGACCGACATTTCGGTCACATTTGTATGGAGATCAAAATTTCAGCCAAAATTTCTACCAAATTTTCGGATTTCGGTTCCGGTTTTGGTTTTGGTCATGCCCCAAACCGAAATTTTGGCCAAAATTTTGATCCTTATTGACTCATATTTCATATCACCTCATCATAATGCAATTTCGGCATCTCCCCAAATTTTGACAGCAGCAGGGCTAAAAGAAATTCTCAACACTTCCGGAAACTCCTCCTTGAGATCCCTTTCCCAAGCCATATGTCCTCCCAAAATCTAATTTTGGCCCCAGAACCCTCGGTATATTTAACACACTTATTATAATCAGAGGCAACCAATTTGCTCTCTTTCCACCACTCCAAATCATTCCTTCCATCCATATTAATCCCCTACTTGTCATCCTGCCATACTTACTAGAAACCACTTGAGATTTCCTTCTCCCTGTCATCCCCCAATCTCAAAAGTCAATTGCCGAGAAGAGCTTTATTCGCCTGCTCTAACTCCTCATCCCCAAATCTTCCTCTTCCTTCGTAAAACAACAAACCTCCTGGCTGATAAGATGGAATTTTTTGCTTTGATTAAAAATTCTGAACTTTCTCAAATTGCTTTATTAGCCTAAACATGGATGTGTATGGGGGAAGAAGCAAAGGTGGACCTGATTAGCGTAAGCCTGCCCAAGGATCAAAATTTCGGCCAAAATGACTGAAAATTTGGACCGAAATTTCGGTCACTTTTGTATGGGGATCAAAATTTGGGCCGAAATTTGGGCCAAATTTTCGGATTTCGGCCAAATTATCGGATTTTGGTCCCGAAACCGAAATTTTGATCCTTGAGCCTGCCCCATTACTAGGCATCTTTCTCTTGGGTTATGACCAGTGTATGGTTCACTGAGGATGATAGAAACTTGTTATAGAGTGTTCTTAGAAGAGTTGGATTTCACTTCCCTGACCTGCATTGTGTTAATGGATAGTGGCGACTATGATATGGTGAGATGTCCATAAGAGAAATAAAGTGACAAACGTTAACTACATTATGAGTAGCTTCTCGAACTTTTATCTTCCATTTCCTTCTAGTGAATCTTAATTGTTGAGCAGAAAATGTACACAGACTAATGCCAACCAAATCCATGATCCATTACGTTCTTGCAGACATGCTGCCCATTTATAAGATCAAAACACGAAAGTTTAATAAAAAAAATCCTTTTGTAAACAGGGAGCTGAAAAGACTTGATACAAGCAATTGATTATTTCTGTGAAAAATTGCAGCAGAAATTGCTATATAATTCATTTGCAAGCAGTGAGATCAAAACCTTAGAAGCACACAATAATTTTAAGTAGAAAGATATGTAACATTATAATTTAAAAATTGAAGAACTTGTAGAAGATATAATTATGCACCTGCCAAGCTGTTTGGGTTGTCTCGGACCACCTTTGAATAACCAAGCTCTTTTTGAAATGGAACACGAAAACAACTCAAAGCAATCTCTAGTCATAATTCTTCACTCCCAATGCAAACACATAATTCCAGCATTTTAATTGGATCAAATCTAATGCACCAAACAGTCATTCCATCCTTTGTCCACAGAGATGTGGGATTCTTGATTACATTTATTTAATTCTTAGGATATATGTTCTTTTTCATGTTCTAATGAACAGGATATTACATATGGATTGAAACATAATTATATATTACTTCGTCCACAATTGTGAGAACACGCAAAAAAACAATTCATCTGGGAAATAAATCTTCGTCCACAAGATGATGATCCTTACTAATTTAATATTTTGGCTATACAAGATGGTCCCATCAATTGATACTGCTCCAATCGATGAGCACATGCATTGATTGCCGGTGGAGTTGAGCACTGATTTTTCGAGAACCAAGGAACATTCATGACCAGCAAAAGTTTTCGGACTATATGACAGGTAAAAATAAATATATTTGATTTTGAGCAACTTACCAAAATACTGTCGTAGAACATTGGAATGTCTGGTAAAGAAAGTAACGGAAAATCAGAAGTCTTGATTTGAATATGACAATATATTTTTTTAATCAATTTAGCTTTCTTCTAAGGGGCCATTTGGATCTTTGGATTAAAATTTCCTTACAAAATGTCCATGTAATATGTTTGAGAAATTAATAGGGAGAGAGAAATTAGAGTTCCATGGATTACAACGTCTCTAGTTTAGCCCAAAATAGAGGCATGTTAATTTCCCCCCTGACAGGTGGAATTAGAAAGTCATCAATATTAGAGACTTCAAAGTTTGTCTTATATCCCCCCCCCCCCCCCCCAACCAAAAAAAAAAGAAGCCCAGCACCACCAAACAGTAGACAGATTAAACATTAACGATCGGATCTATGCCCCAGTGGTGATGCCCTCAAGCATGTATCGTTGAGGTCAGGGGTTCAGATCCCATACTTACCCATCAAATAAAAAGAAAGATTAATCATTGGGAAGTTTGGTCTTTGCCCAAAAGACATATTAGTCATTACGAAGTCCTAGATGTCCAAGCAATGAGACAAAATAATCCACAAACATATTAGTCACTAAATGGATTAAAAGGACACTAAAACAGGATCCAAATGGGCCCATGTGTAATATTCTTTTCTTAATCCAGAGTGAAAGAGGTATCTACAATTTCCTTGTTTTCCATACAGAAGAAGTCGATCTCGATTCTTATGCAAATTCAATCGGCTCAACTGTACCATAGCACTTTTCCTAGTAAAACAAAATTGAAAGTCATTTCTCTCTTGGAACTCCAACAGAAGATTGGAGCTTCTTTAGCCACATGATCAATCAGGATAATTCACTGATGACAAAGCTAAAACAGAAATAACGATATGTGCCGATGGATGCATTCATGCACGGGTAGTAAAATAATGAGCATCACATACAATAAATAATGGCTCCAATGAATGCATCACCAGCACTGGTGGTGTCAAAAAGCTCAGAAGGTGGAATCGTTTCTGTCGTTCCCAAGCGCAACCTCCCACTCACTGTGCCTAGTTCACTTGCACTCAGTCTCATTGTTGACTAAAAACCAAGTAAAATAAACCACAATTAATGAATCTTAAACAATTAAATGAAAATGTTTCCAATAAAAAACTAAGGAGTTGATTAATGATCACATCGAATTCACATCTATGGGATTCAAAAATTAACACAACTACATTAAGAGAAAAACAAAACAATGACAAGTTAAACCAACCATAAGATTTGGGGTGTATTCTACTAACTTGAGTCTGTTTAATACCATAAAACATGTCGTTATAAATGAATAAATTCAATGGAAAAAATGCAAGATGATTAGAATTACAAATGAAATTTGGTTAACTCCAAAAACAGAGAGAATTTTGGCCCCTTTTCAGGAAAATTGTGCATCTTGAATATCTTGATCATGAAAATAATAATCGAACAGTTGACGCCACATTGCAATTGAGCACTTGGTTAAAATAGGATGGTGCTAAACATTTGATCACAGCGTAAGAAAAAAATCAATTTATACATATTGAGCTAATATACCTTGGATGAAACGCAAGTTGAGATTGCAATATTTCCATCGACACTCTGCTTCTATGTCTCTAGCAAGTGGTCGATATCCATTTCTTCCAACTCGAGACCTTCTATTAGAGGTATTTCCAGTGTACTTACAAATTTTCTGTAATCATTAAAGCTATGAACCAGAACGAGATCATCGATAGGAATCTTAACCTCGTTCGCTACCATTTGGAGACTACTCTGGGACTCACCATTTACACTTCTCTCGAGCATTATGCAGCCATTCTCTCCAAGGGTCACGATAATAAATTTGATATGTGGCAATCTCAGAAGCATGGAGAGTAGTGCACTTGGAACTGAGGGGGCTGTTGTCCATGCCTGCAAAAAGACAAGGTTATATTGCGAATGTGGATAGTGGATACTTGTAAAAATTGCAGCATAAAAAATCAGTATGGACAAACTACATGGTGTTGGATCGCAGTCAATGCTTAAAAGGACATTATTAGATCTTGCCAGTTGCCGAAATCCAAGTGATTGCTCAAAGGAGCCACATTAAGGAAAAAATGCTCACAGCAGCTATGGAGTAACGTTCACTTAGAAAGAAAAAACCAGACCCTATAATAGAGTCTTGGCTCACTAAGCTCATATATGATCATTGATCATAGACATCTATAATTTCTTAAACGTGCTCCAGGTCTTTGACTGTTGTCAGACTAGGCACCAGACTTGCAAACTGAGAAAATCCCTCAGGATCTCAGAACCCAAGCAGCAATAGCTTTAAGAAAGCTAAAATAGCATTACAAAAAATAAGACTATTAGCGGCAGTTTTTGGCAGCCAAAAACTGCCGCTATTAACAAAAAAACTTATTGTTTCAGTAGTGATAGGACTAGTAGTGGCAATTTTTTTGTTAATAGCGGCAGTTTTTGGTTGCCACTGAAACAACTTATTTTTGTAGTGTAGGCAGCACTATGAGACAGCATGAGTATTAGAATGCTCTTATTAATATTGTACCAGAATAAAACATAATAAAAACAAGTCTACACTAAACCTAACATGTTCAAGTAGTGTATTAATCCTTCATAAGTGGTGGAAAATAAAGGATATTCTGTAAGACATAGAGGTACACTACTTCGGACCTAAAAATCTGAATATAAAAATTTGAATAAGAAAATCAATATGTAAGCCAAATCACTGTTAAATTAATGAAGGTCGAACCAAAATATAACATAGATAATATTTCTGAAGTAGCTAGCATGTTTCATGAAATGACTCCTCACACTCACCACACATGACACGCCTATTCAGAAGTTTCATGAAAACCAATGCTAATCTCCACAGACCACAACTTTCTTGGATACCCTACTCAATGACTTTCTCAAATAACTTTCAACCAAGTTTGAACCCTTGAAGAAGTTGATTATATCCACCCTCAACCCTCTTATTTCTAAGTTCTAAAGAGAATTCCAATGCTAAAGGTTCTGGATCATTAAAAGCAAAAAAAAAACGGATCATGAATTTATAATGCAATCCATGGTTCTCCATATTTTTGTTCCTTTTTCTTCGACTATTCTACTACTACTTTTCCAAACACTGCACAATATTGAAGAAGGGTTTATCTTTAGGAGAACCTCTATTATTGGAGGGTACAGCATAAACTCCAAAGAAGCGCCTGGCCAGCGAAGCCAGTAAGATTGGAAAAAACAGAGACCAACTCAACTGATCAAGCAAACATAGTTAGAGACATGACCGTATATAATAACACCACATGGCGTACATCTTTGGCAAGTTCCAGCAGTCCATCTAGCAGCGCATCTTTGCAAACATTCCAAAAAATTCCCATCAGATGATGGGTACCATCTGATCAATGCTTTTTAATCTAAACCGCTAAATAAATATGCACATCCATTAATATTAGAGAGCATAGATCGGATGGTTCAAATCCCTCTGACAGTGTGTTTTTTCGGGTCATGGTAGCTCTCATTCACAATATAAGCTACCACTCTGATAATTTAGATTGATAAAAAATTATGCCACATGGCCAAGATATCATGTGGTCGTGATATAGAGGATGGTTCAAATCCCTTAGACATTGTGTTATTTGGCCCATGGTAGCCCACAGTATAAGCTACCACTTTCATAATTGGGATTGATAAAAAATTATGCTGGATGACCAAGAAATCATGTGGTCACAACATATTCTACAAAGAGGGCGGCCATAACCAGTAATCAAAAAAAAAAAAATCCAACTGCTTCTTTCATCAACTTTTACATAATGCAACATTTTCAAATCAACCTTTCCTTTCATCGAAGATGATCAGTAGTGCAAATGTTTTGTTGCTACCCCATAAAATAGAAATCCTCCAAATGCGACCTCCCTCCGAATGAAAAGAAATAGTGTTTCAAATAGCCAAATTCCATTTCGAACAATTCCACTAAGATCAATCAAATCATATATCAAACTTAATTTCAGAAATCGCTCATCAAATTTATACAAAAATATTTACATGAGATCAAAGAGCAAATGTTACTACTACTACTACCAAATGAAGACTAGAAACCTCCGAGTCATCAAAAATCACAGCAAATCTCAGTTACTGGGTGATGATCACAAACAGCGAGATCAATATGATAATAACGTGTTGTTCTTCAAATAGCCAAATTTCGGTTTGAAACCGTTCGTTCCACAAAGATCAACTGAATAAGATGAATATCTATCATCGAAATTTTAAATCATATTTAAATACGATCGAAGAGCAAATATTACTAATGCAAAACTAGAAACCGTTCAAATCATAAAAAAATAATGGAAAAGTTCACTCGGTGATTACAAACTGAGCGATCAATCAAATAAAATTCCTCTATGAACGTCAAAAAATATATATATATCTACACTAGATCAAAGAGCAGAAGCTTCTACTACTGAATCAAGACAAGAAACCTCCTAATCATAAAAAATCACAGCAAATCTCATCCACTAAGTGATGATTACAAACTGCAGGATCAATCTGAGCATAACGTCTTGTGCTTCAAATAGCTAAATTTCTGTTGAAACCGCTCCACAAAATTAGATCGAACAACATATCCTACTAAAGGAGATCGAAGAATAAAGACTACTAATACTACTACTAAAACCAAACCAGAAACCCTCTGAATCATCAAACCATAGCAAATCTCATTTACTAGTCGATGATTACAGATTGAGCGATTAATCAAATAAAATTCCTATATGAATCATTTGATTCTATAATAAGATACAATCAACCATTGAAAGCCAAAAAAATTGAAATTAAAAATAAAAATGTACCTTTCCAACGTATCCATACTCGCTTTCCTTCTTAGAATCAATCAGGCAAAGAGAGAGAGAGAGAGAGAGAGAGAGAGAGAGAGAGATTTTGTAAGAAAAGAGCTTACTAGGGATTTGGCACCAAAAAAAATGAGGCATAAAACCTCCCAAATCTCGATTTCCAGCAAAAACTAGGGTTTTTCGAGAGAGAGGCTAGGGTTTCGGAGAGAGAGAGGTGAGGGTTTCGGAGAGAAAGGGAAGAAAATGTTGAGAGAGGCGTTTTGGGTTGATGATAAAAGAGAGAGGAGATGCTTGGGGGGGGGGGGGTCGGCCCGATCGATTGCACGTGATGATAGCACGTGATAAGAGGACGGTTCATTAAACTACTATTTTAACTTTAAAAACTATTATTTTAGGTAGTGAAATTTTATACCATTATCTTAAGCAGTGGCTTATTTTATATAGCTACAGTAGTTTTTTCCTCATTTTGACGTAGTGGATGGTCTATTATTGAGAAAATAGATCTCTGTAATCTGATGGCGCTTATCAGCCCTGATTAGATTTTTTAGTACCAACACCTGAGAAAGAAGAGGCTATTAGTACTCTGTCACCCAGTTTTGGAATGACTCAAAAATTCGATCGGAGTCGAAAATGGTGGTCATTTTACCGTGAAGTGTCAGGTATACTTAGGGAAAAATCTATAAATTAAGGGATATTGTCAAAACCTTGACTTTTCCCAGAAACCCATGATGATCTAAAGTAATGCTAGATCACAGTGATCACTATTGATGCATTGCGGAGCCCTAATAGAGTTGACTTGGTCAACCAAGTCAAAGAGTGGACCTGTAATATCCTGAATATTTTGGACCGAATTTCGTTTACGTTGATAAGCGTGCCTGAAAAATTTACGGGATGAACCAGGTGTATTTAGGTAGGTTAAGGTATGATGAGAACTTTGGTAAAAGGATTTTGGCTTTGGACTTGTGGAAGTCATAGTTTTGATAACACATACATTAAATTGTATGTTTGTGGTTAACACCAAGAATTAATGCATTAAATGAGGATAGAATTGCAAATAGAAATATCATGATATTTGAGGAGACATTTTAGGTTATAAGTGAGGGGATTAAGAGAGAAGTTGATCTCTTCTCCCTCACGTATGAGTTAAGCTTTGCAAACCTTATTCTTCTTGCTTAGATCTTTAGAGATTTAGAATTCCTCTCCCCATCTCAACCATTGTTAAGCTTTGTATCATGCTTCTGATTTAATTAAGATATTGGGAAGGAAGACTAGGGGAGAGTGGACGGTTTGGTGAAGGATCTGGGCTAACCTTTGCCCTGGTAGCAAGGTGAAGATGGACTGATTTTGGGGTCCAAATTGGAACTTGAGGCTTGATCCGGTGCTTGTAATTGGATCAACGAAAGCTAGGAGTAAACCTTGAAAGGTAGGCTCTTTAAACACCTTTGATTAAAATTATTTATGCTTAGAATAGTTTAGATAAAGGGTACGTCTGAAAAAGATAGATGCATTGGTGTTTTGGAATGAAAAATCAAGTCAGAAGAACAAATCTGGAACACACAGATCTGGAGAAATTCGAGGGTCGAATTTAGATTTTTAAGCCTGATGCATTTTTGGGAAATTCGAGGGTCGAATTTGAATTCGAGGGTTGAATTTGGTCCGACACTGTTTTGGTATTTTGGTCATAACGTTTTATCTCGAACTCGGATTGATGTAATTTTTGAGGCATTGGAAAGAAGACATCGAGCCCTATAACTTTTATGAATTGACAAATTCATGAATCGAATGTTATAAAGGTGAAAATTTAGGGTGAAGTAGGGACAATTTTTCACATGAGTCAAGTTACCTTAAACTTGCCTGTTTCGCCTAGTTGTGAGAAAAGTTTAGGAACTTTGGCTTATATGATAATTAGTTGGTAACATGTGTATACATGAATGTTTGTAATGTAGATTAAAGATTGGAGATCGTTGAGTGGGCATTTGCTTTGCCTCTGATACGCTCGACTTTAAACTAAGGTAGGGGAACCCTACACATTATTTGCATTCTATTATAAGTAGGGACTGTTTTGACTATTTGATAAGAAGCATAAATTTTGAGATCAATTGTTTGAAAACAGCATGAATAAGAATCTAAAAATATGATACAAATAAGAAATTTGGAAACTTTATTATGACTAAGAACTTTGAAATTTGAACCTCAGAACCTCAGTTAATTTTGGAATCAGAATTTTGAATCAGAACTTTGAAAAATCAGTATATGTTATGGATAATAAGCCTTGATATGTGTTAGCATTTGTATTTGATTTAGGGTTCATACGTACGATGCCCTAGATTCTACCAACCGTGTTGACGGTATTACTTTGGCTCAAGTTTCCCTCATAGCGTAGGGGCTTGTTGCACTTTAGAAATGGGTTCATGAACGACGATGGTCAGTAAGGTTTTCTCATCGGTCACGTAGTCCGCTTTCATGCTATAGGAAATTCGAGAGATAAAATTAAGTTATAAATTTAAGACAAGAAGCATGCTAATTCAGAAGATTTTCGAACACATCAGATTTATGTACTCAGTTTTGACTCAGGATTAGAACTGGAGATTTAGTTTATAAAGTATCATTTGAAAACCATATTTGATCCGATTTCTGTCTTTTGAAAACCTTACTTATAATGAAATGCAAATATATCTGTTTCCTCTATCGGGGTTGGTTGTTAGCTCACCCTCGACTATACGTCACAGGTGCTGAGACTGACCTTGGGTCAGAGGATCTGGAGGACTCTGATTATATTCCCGAAAAGGATTTGGACATACTAGCTGAGGAGTTTTTCCCTTGATCTTAGATCCCTTATTTTTTTTGTACTTTTGTTAGAATATTATTTTGAATATTGGGCCCTAGGCCATTATTATTTTGGTTCTTTTGATATCACTCGAGGAACCATTATTGTGAACCACTATTTTAGGTGTTGAATTGGCCATCACCGGTGGTTCTTCTTGGTTCCTCATAGTGACATTCTTTTTATTGTTAAAAAGCTTTTGTTTTTGGTTTATTATATGCTTTGCCTCTGTCTTTAGATCTTTGTTATGTTGTCGGCTTCTGTTTGTTACGGCTTATTGAAAAATCAATAAGTTGATGAACCGGCCTTTCCTATACCTTAGGGATTGGAAAAGTCGGGTCGTCACAGGACCTTTTGAAGGCCTAAGAGTCTGAATATTAGAACTTACTAAGTGAAACAAAAGGACCCGATGCCCGGCCCATGGCCCGGTACACTATAAGTATGACGACCCAATTTTCTCACATGGAATTTTGGGAACATCGAGTCGGCAAATCACTTGGTACATGATTTCATATACACCAAATGTCAAATGAAAATAGAGTTGCATTAAAAGATTCAAATATCTTGACAATAGCATAAATAAAAAATAAAACCATCGGAGACGGCCGTACGTCACACAAACAACAGTGTACAATGTATCAATGAAATAATCAATGTCTTCGAAATCCATAAATGTACCAACTCCCGAAATTCCGAGATTCTATTGAGGGAAGAAGTCTTCCAGCAAAAGATTGTCCTCTCCTCCTGGCACAAAGTCCGGATCTGCTTCTAGTTTAGGATCCGGAACCACTTCTGTATATGTGATACATAGTGTCGGGGTGAGCTAACAGCCTAAGCTCAATAGGGCGGTGCAATACACAATTATATTCTATGTGATCAAAGCATAGTATCATTGATGGATTTGGAATAGTTTCTTAATGACAAAAATGTAACTTCTAAGGTGCAAAGAGTAAAATCATAAGTTCATAAATGAATTTCATAACAAATTTACTGAGGCCATTCTTTAGGATTCACATGGGTGTCTTTTTATTCCTATTCATTATCAGTTCACATGTTGGTCCTTATTCAATGTATGCCTTAAATCTATAATTTAAATACTCTCTAGATCGCAAATATAACGCTATAGCCAAAGTCAAAATCTATGAGAATCCTTACCATCGTTGTTCTAAGAATCATTTTCCAAAGCGCCCAAATCCCTGTGTTGTGAGGGATACTTATGCGGTCCAAAAGTGTCGAAGCAGAAGATTCGATCCATATAAATCTCTATAAATCACATGCAAAATTCTAACATATAATTCAATGTTCATATTTCATAAGGTGATTCTACACCCGTTTCATCTACCAAGTCCAAAGAGTCCAAAGGGTTCCAAAGTTTGAAATTGATTCAAGGGGTTTCCAAAGTTCGAATTCAATTCAAAAGTACCTCATTTAGATTTACTTCAATATTCATATTCAATGCGGAAATAATATCAAAAGTTAATATGCAAGAGATTCAAAGATTCAAACAAATTTCTAATGTTTAATAGTGAAGGGGTTCCACAATATGATAAGTTCAATTCTAACAATTTTCACAGATTTAATTCGAGAGCATCACTAAAGCCATGGTTAGAAATCAAAAAATGTATTTATGCATTGAATTTCCCATACCTTGGGTTCGATGTCGCAAAGGATCGAAGGGGGGTCTTTATGGATGACCTCTGGGTTATCGAACCCTACAATACGTTCATAACAACATGTCAAAGACTAACAGAGCTAAACGAGTCGAAGTCCTTCAAGTTTCACCAAAATAATTTTAAGGATAGCCAAAGCTGCCCAATTTGCTAGAGCGAGTTCCAAATTCGCTCGAGCAATTCCTTGGGGCACACACAGATCTCGCTCGAGCGGGTTTCACCAGAAAGTTTTTGCCTAAAAAATTCGCTCGAGCAAGTTCTCCAGGTTCATTTTAGGCAATTTATGAAGCTATTTTGCTCGAGTGATAAGCAAAGTTTACTCGAGCGAACTCCTCCAAGAACGTCTTTTTTTAGTCTTAACGTGATCTCGCTCGAGCGAATCTCATTCAAGAATTCCCTGTGACGACCCGACTTTTCCAATCCTCGAGGTATAGGAAAGGCCAGCTCACCAACCTATAAATTAAAGGATAGCCGGACGAAATACAAACAATCATCAGAGTAAATACACAAGCTCCATTTCTATAGAGAAAGCAACAAACTAACGGTTCTAACCCCAGAGAAAATCATGGGTAGAAGAACCGAAAAGAACCACCAATGATGGCCGACCATCACCAAAACATGGTTCGGAAAAGAATAAGTATAATACAAGAATTCAAAACATAAACAAAATGGGCCGGTCATACCAAGGCTAAGTCTGATCTCCCAAAAAGTACACAAAAGAAAAGGCAAGCCCTCAAACAGGGAAAAATTCCCCAGGAGGAATCTCAGACTCTTCCTCAGGGACGTAGTCCGGATCGCTCTCATAGCTCCAAACCGCTACGTCTGAATCAGTCCCTATGACATATAGTCAGAGTGAGCTAATCATCAAAGCTCAGTAGAAGAAAATCATCAAAAGTATTGTATCTCAATTAACATGATTTTCAAAGCATATGTTATAGTATATTGTGTCCAAAACAGGTATGCAAAAATAACTGAATTTCAAGTACAAGAAGCATATGCAAAATCACGTTCTAAGTTTCCCAAAACAGATTCAAAACAGGTGTCAGAATTCAGATGCTCATTGTTTCTTGATTCATGTATGCAAAGCTTATCAAATTCATGACTTAAAGTCTAAACTTAATCTATCTCTCAAATTAATATATCATGAGAGCCAGAATAATACCGATGGGAACACCTACCTAACCATCGTTGTTTATAAACCCTTTTTCAGGAGTGCAACAAGCCCTTGCGTTATGAGGGTAACTTACGCTAGGAAATTGTTCAGGAATTGAGGGGTCGTTTAGTCATAAATCAGATGCAGATTCTAATACATAAGTCAAATGTAAATTCTAATACATAATTCAGATTTCAGATTCAAGGCAGATTCAGATTTCTGAGTTCTTAGTTCATATTCAAATTCTTAATCATAATCAAGTTTACAGATACGAGTTCTAGATGTCATATGCAAGTTCAAAAGATCATAATACAAAATATCTAGGTGAATTAAAATAGAATGCAAGTGATGATGAGTTTCTCTTACCTCAATACGCTTTCACGCAAACTGATGCAAAATACCCTTAGCGAACGGTGTCGATGTGTGACAGCCCAAATTTCATCACTCTGAAATCCGTGCCATCAGCACGACCCTCGAGGTCATGCACCTTAAATCTATGCGGAACATCAAGTAACAAGTAAAAGCCAACAATTTAAAATACCAAAGCTTTAAACTAACTAAGTCTCCATGTTTCAACAAAGTCTAGCAACCAACAGACAGTTCCGGTCTCATGCCAATTCATGAGCAGAGGAACTGTCTCGAACCATTGATGACAATCATATCACCCTCGATGGCTCGCCAAAAGGAAAGTATAGTGTTTAATTACATTTAAAAGAAAGGACTTGACATGCCAAGCCACGAGTACTCTCTACTCACCACTCAAAACGTAAAGAACTTCTAAAAGAATTCCTCAGGAGGAGGTTCTAACTCTTCTCCGGCCACATAATCCGAACCTTTTGGATCAACGTCTCTCGAAGCCTGTGTTGCCGCGAGTGTTGGACCTGCGACGTATAGTCTAAGGGGGTGAGCTACATCCTAGCTCAGTAGAGAAACGTAAAGAACATATAGATTAATTCTGACATATATGTTGTGCAGTAAAAGAAAAAAAAAATACAATTTATCTGATGTTACTATCTGGAAGGACAATCGAAATAACTGAAGAAAATGATGAATACAACTACTTACTTTGCATGGTTTTGTTCTTTCTCATCTTACTCGTTTAGTTGTGAATTCGGCCTAATAACTTAACTCTTTAACTTAAATAGTCCCCGAGCAATATAGCATCGAGCCCCGATGGAATACCCACCATCGTCGTCTAACTAGACAGTTATCAATTTTGCATTCCCTGGGAATACTGCCCAAGCCCCTTTCTTATAGGTGGCGGGGTCTACTCTTAAATCTACATCCCTGGATGTGCTCAGATCTGGATTAATCGCCGTGCATCGGTCACGGATATCCCCGATATCCGTAGTCGGTCAGGGTATCCCGCCACGTCGGTAGGGTATTCTAAACAAACCTTAAATAATAAAAATATCAAGTGTGCTTTACATATAGTTATTCGCCGTGATTATGCTAATTTTTAATATATTAGGCCTTATCACCTTACTTTCTTTTCCCCACTAATTCTCATCTACACCCCTGGGATGCCACTGATATATCGTATCATACAGGTATTTATCTTGTAGTTTTTGTGTCCCCTTGGGACCTCTGGCTTCATTTTCTGAAGTCTACACACGCACGCTCTATTTATGTGACATGATGAGATACTTAGTTTAGCAATTAGATTTGTACTACACATATGAGAAATTGAACAATGTACATGTTTTGATAAGGTTCCCTACCTCAAGGCAAAACCCAGTGGTCCTTTCTCGTAGTGATGACACGTACTGCTCTCACGTCAACCTACATTTCATGCGAAAGGACATGCCTTAGAATGGTCACCAGTGGTCACTAGCACTCCTGGAGCGCATAGTTCACATGAGGTATATTTGTATACATAAAAAAAATTTAATTTAGTTTTGGTACCTCGCTCGAGCGGTTGCCAAGCCTGGCTCGAGTGGCCTCTTATCCTCGCTCGAGCGGTTAAAGCGAGGTGTCTGAAGCCTAAAGTGATACCTCGCTCGGGCGAGCTCATTCCTTCAATATGGGTCTCGCTCGAGCGAGCCCAGAACGTACTTATTCTCAGGTATATATATTCTGTCCTCGCTCGAGCGAGACATTTAGATCGCTTGAGCGAGGAGCGGAAACCTTCACTCCGTGATTCTTCAAGAAATCTATCCTATTTCCTTAAATCTTAAATATAATTAATCGGCCATTGCCCAATACATTGTAGGTTATCATTAAAACATACCTAAGCACTTATCAAGCATTATCTCTTACCTAAATCAGCGGATCTCGTGATCGGTTCGATCTAATGTTTGAATCCCTATTACTTCGAAGAGATATCTACGTTTCTGGTCCGTCCTTCTCTCCAGGTCTTCCACCGATTTACACTCCAACAAGGCCTTAGCCTTTCTTCTCTACAAGACTCTCCTTTCTCTCTCTCTATTTTCCTCCTCTCTATTTAGGTTAAAATTATGTTACGTAGGGGAGAGACTTCTCTCCACTTTCACTTATATAGTGAAAGGAAGGAAAAAATAATATGTTACACACATATACACACCGTGTGTATATGTTGACCCAGGTTTCCTTGTGAACCACACATACACGTGCGTGGCATATGGCTTGTACGGTTCCGAAAATCTGGGGTGGTTACATTCACCCCACCTTATAAGATTTTCGTCCTCGAAAATCGATCATGACCTAAAGTAATGTTACTACATATTTTACGGCTGTGTCCTTGATTAACTCATTACTCATTTAATAGTTAGTCGTATGGTCCAGTGACCCGAAATGACCTATTTCAAGATTACAAGTGTTTGGACCAAACAATAATACAATCACCAGAACGGCCGAAAGAGTTTTAGAACCTGATAAACGATTATCATCAGAGTTTGAAATGATGTTCTTACCACATCACGCATGAAAACTTTTGTCATGTTCTACAGTTATTTTATCAGACTCATCTAATCAAAACATATATATATATATAACAAATATTTAGTGCCCACTAAATTATAATTTGTGACAATCATGTCACAGCAGTATCAACCATTCACCATACCAACAAAAATTTTAGCTTCTCAATATTTCAAAAAAAAAATATATATATATATATATATCTATAGCGACCTAGTCGTCACCCTCCTCGTACTCATCGTCGTCATCGCCTGTGTCCCAGTCCTCATCACTCTCCACATCGCCTCCCTCGCCATCACCAACGGTCTCTCCGACGTGGGTGGCACCCTCTGTAGTGGTCCTAGCAGCCTGGCCCGAACTAGATGTCCCAAAAATGGCATCTCTCATCACGCCGCAACCCATTGATGCTTATGGATATGCCTGACCCATGAGGTCAATGAGAAGCGCCTCCTGGAACCGTTGATGTAGTCGGGTCTCCCGTACCTGTTGGAGGATCTCCCCTAACATACTGGTGTCGGTGGTATGCAGATTTGGTGGAGGCACAGTGGAGGGAATAGCTAATCCCGTCGATGGTGGCTGTGGTGCCTGCCTTGCAGCCTGACGATCTCTTTTCTTGTTTACACTATTTTGAAGCCCCTGTAGGTTTCGGCTGAGGTCTTGGGCTATGTAGGGTACAATGTTATCGGTAAGCGATAACTCATTGGTGTTGATCTTGAATCCATCCTTCCCATTACGCGCATCGAGGAGTCGGGATATAAGACGTGCGTATGGGAAGCGATTGATCGGCGGAGGGATAACGCCCCTAACATTTCTTTTATAGGCATGCACCATGCCTTTAATGACAACCATTGGGGCGCTAAACCACCTATTGTGGAAGGCGGAGTGCAAGGCTCGTAAAAAGGTGTCACGACGCTCTTGGTCATGACCGGTAGGGTGTAAATTCTTCTTGAAAATGATGTCTAAAAACCACATGTGTGGTGGTAACTGCGATCAGGTGATGGATTGACCCGATGCTGACGCGCCGCCAGTAATATCATCAATGATCGTCGGAAACCCGACGTTCCCAACAAGTGGAGGCTGAGTGTTTGGGCTTGGGGTGTAGGTGAGAGGGCAGTTCATGACGGCGGATACATCGCCGCCTCCAAAAGACAGATCCTTCCCGTCAATTGTGACGAGGATGGTGTCTTCATTTACATTGGTTTTGAGGATCTGATAAAATAATCGGACTAATCTCGGATAGTACTGAGGTCCAAATGGTGAAAGTAAGGGTCGGAGTTGGTGGTTTGTCAGGAAATCTGATGTCCATTTCGTGGATGTCGGATCAATAAAGCACGAGGGATGAATTTCCCACTCGGGTTCCATTTCTTTCGTGCCCCACCAATCATCTAGTTGGATCAGGATGGGTGTCGGTGGTGGTGGGGGTTGTTGTTGTGGTGCCTTGTTTCACGATGATGGCGATCGAGTCGCCATTCGCTTCCTCGGTTGGGGATTAGGGCTTGAAGAAGCCATTAGAGTTATAGAGTTTTAAAAAAAAAATGTAAAAGAGTGTGGAGAAGGTAGATTTTACCTAGGAAAATGGTTTGGACGGTTCGAATTTTTCGAATCCGGCTTGAATCGGACAGAAAATGCTTGAAAGTGAAAACCCTAGACCCTCGCTCGGCAGCAAACTCCTCGCGTGAAGAAGAAATGGGTGTTTAACAATCTGTCCACTATATATAGTCTGTCCTCGCTCGAGCAGTCGTTAGTTATCACTCAAGCAAGCACATAATGGTAACTGGCATAATAATTTGGCCTCGCTCGAGCGGCTTGGAAACCTCGCTCGAGCGACTAATACACCTCGCTCGAGCCGTCACTATTCTTCGCTCGAGCGAGCCCAGAACACGTCACGTTTGTTATTTTATGTAGCTCGCGCTCGAGCGAGTGTGAAGTCTCGCTCGAGCGAGCCCATCACATGATTCAGTCATCCGTAAGCTCGTATCTTGTCTTCCTCCGTTCTTACGTTCGGGAACACTGTGATCCAAATCACCCCTTAACATCACTTAAGGACACGGTGATCGGAAACGCATGAGGAGTCCGCCGTAACAAACAGTTTAAGCTAGAAAAATATAGAAATTTATACTTGAAATCAAAGTGTTATGTGACGTCACTATTTACAAACAATTCTAATTCAAACAACTTGGGATATTATTCTTTGACATCAGCCTCCCATTCTCATGTTGCTTCTTCGGTCGGATGATTCTTCCATCGAACAAGTACTAAGGGAATGATTTTGGTGCGTAGTACTTGTTCCTTTCTATCCAGTACCTCTGCCGGCTTTTCTATCATGCTCATGTCTTCACACATCTCTAGTGATTGACCTTCCAAAATGTGGGAAGGGTCATTCACATAATTCCTGAGCATAGAAACGTGGAAAACATTATGTACTCGATCGAACACCGGAGGTAAGCCAATGCGATATGCAACTTCGCCAACTCGGCCTAAAACTTCAAATGGTCCAAGATATCGTGGACTCAATTTCCCCCTCTTTTTCAATTCTCATCACGCCCTTCATAGGTGACACCTTGACAAACACATGTTCACCCACCTTATAATCGACGCTGGTCCGCTTGACATCCAGTAGCTTTTTTAAGTTTCTCTCTAATGATTCGGATGACTGTGGCATTTTCTTTTAGCAACTCGGGCCCTAAAACAAATTTTTCACCAGTTTCCTCCCAATTGATGGGCGATTTACACCGTCTTCCGTATAATGCTTCATATGGTGCCATTCCGATGCTTGTCTGGAAACTGTTATTATATGCAAATTCGATTAACGGTAAATATTGATCCCACGATTCTTGCATTTCCAACATACAAGCTCTGAGCATATCTTCTATTACTTGATTTACCCGTTCTGTTTGTCCGTCTGATTGCGGATGGAAAGCTGAACTAAAATCTAATCGTGTCCCCATCCCTTCTTGAAACTTCTTCCAGAATTTTGATGTATATAACGAATCTCGATCGGAGACAATGCTACTTGGGATCCCGTGTAGGCGTACTATTTCCTTCATATAGAGTTCTGCTAGCTTTCCTGCTGTATACATCGTGTTGTAAGGTAGGAAGTGTGCTGACTTGGTCAGTCGGTCCACGATTACCCAGATGGCATTATATCTCTTTGTCGTACGTGGTAGTCCAACGATGAAATCCATAGATATTGATTCCCATTTCCATTCTGGTATTGGTAGAGGTTGCAACAATCCTGCAGGGTGTCTATGATCAATCTTCACTTGTTGACACGTTAAACATCGTGAAACATATTCTGCTACATCTTGTTTTAAACCTCTCCACCAGTAATTCCTTTTCAGATCTTGGTACATTTTCGTGCTGCCTGGGTGTATCGCGTAACTTGATTTGTGCGACTCGTCAAGGATAGTTCGCTTTAGCTCAACATTGTTCGGAATACAGAGTCGACCCTTGAACAACAAGGAACCATCCTCCTTGATTGAGAAATCTGATCTAATGCCCTCAATTACATCTTGACGACTCTTCATTAATGCTGGGTCCCTCATCTGTAGCTCATGGATATGCTCGAATATTACTGGTCTCACTGATATGTTAGCCAAAAAGGCCCCTGTAGCGCGTGGCTCAATATTTGCATCATACATCGAAAGATCTTCAAACAACTTCCATCTATGCATACCCAAAACCAAACTGGCCAACAGAGCTAGACCATTCCGACTTAGGGCATCGGCTACTACGTTAGCCTTACCTAGATGATACTGTATGGAACAGTCATAGTCCTTAAGAAACTCCATCCATCTACGTTGTCTCATATTTAGTTCCTTCTGTGTGAACAAGTATCTGAGGCTTTTATGATCGGTGAAAATCTCGAAGGTCTCACCGTATAAATAGTGCCGCCAAATCTTCAACGCAAATATGACTGCTGCTAGCTCTAGGTCATGTGTCGGATAGTTCTTTTCATGTTCTTTCAACTGTCTTGACCCGTAAGCTATCACCTTTTTGTGTTGGTTGAGCACGCAACCCAAACCATTGTACGAAGCATCACTGTACACTGCAAATCCCCCACTGCCTGAAGGAATCGCTAATACTGGAGCTGAAGTGAGTCTCATTTTGAGTTCTTGAAAACTCTTCTCGCACACCTCACTCCATTCGAATCTCGCATCCTTCCTTGTAAGTCTTGTGAGAGGTCCCGATATTTTTGAAAACCCCTTAACAAAACGTCAATAGTAACCTGCCAATCCAAGGAAACTACGGATATCGGTCACTGTCTTAGGCTGTTCCCAATTCACTACTGCTTCGATTTTGGACGGTTCCACTGTGACACCATGCTTGGAGATGACATGTCCCAAAAAGCTAACCTCTTCTAACCAAAATTCGCATTTGCTGAGTTTGGCGTAAAGTTGGTGTTCACGCAAAGTTTGTAGAGCGAGTCTTAGATGCTTCTCATGCTCCTCTTCTGACTTGGAATATATCAGAATGTCGTCGACAAACACTACGACGCAAGAATCCAGATGTGGTTTAAACACCCAGTTCATTAAGTCCATAAACGACGCCGATGCGTTTGTCAACCCAAACGGCATCACTAAGAATTCGTAGTTTCCATACCGTGTTTTGAATGCAGTTTTTTGAATATCTTCGGCCTTAACTCTCAACTGATGGTATCCCGACCTGAGGTTGATCTTAGAGAAATACCTTGCTCCTTGCAGTTGATCGAACAAATCATCAATTCTCGGCAACGGGTATCGGTTCTTCATAGTTAGTTTGTTTAACTGTCGATAGTCAATGCATAAATGCATTGACCCATCTTTCTTCTTTACAAATAAGACAGGTTCTCCCCAAGGAGACACACTCGGTCTCACAAACCCTTTATCCATGAGTTCTTGTAACTGTTCCTTCAATTCCTTCAACTCAGTAGGAGCCATTCGATATGGTGCCTTTGAGACAGGTTCCGTTCCTGGCGCTAAGTCGATAGCGAATTCCACTTCCCTCTCTGGAGGTAACCCTGGCAATTCTTCTAGGAACACATCCTCAAACTCTCGTACCACTGCGATTTCCGAAATGACATTCTTCTCTTCCTTATCCGTCTTCAAGAATGCCAAGTAACCGCTGCAGCCCTTTCTGATCATTTTCTCAGCCCTTACTGCTGAGATCAGTGGCATAGATGACGACTCACTCCTTGAAACCGAAATGATCTTCTTGTGTTGGGTCTAAAAATGACGACCTTGTTCTTGCAGTCGATTGTTGCACTGTGCTGCGCCAGTCCATGCCAAGGATCACATCAAAACCCTGCATGTCCAGCAGTATCAATTTTGCTTTCAATTCATGCACCTCTAGGTCTCAAACTGCTACAATGACGGATTTGCAAGCTAACTCCGTGTCTATTAATTCTCCAGTCGGAATAGACACAGATAGGATGAAGTCCAACACCTTTGGAACAATCTTCATCCTCTTGGCAAAACGTGGAGTGACGAATGAGTGGGTAGACCCTGGGTCTATCAACACTCTAGCGTCATATCCAACGAAGCATCCTTTCTCATACACGGTTAAAGTACCTATAGTATACATACATACATACAATAAATTATACATCCATCCACACCCATAGTTCACGTACAAATTTAGTGTTTAGCAAAAGAAACTACACTATTTCTATTGAATGCACCTTCTCTATCTAAATTTTTAATGAAATAGAATTTCTTAAATTTAAAAAGAGTCTCACCTTGGATGACGTCATGCACGTTTCCTACTTCCTAAGCAGTGACTGCATAGGCTCTCCCTTGCACGACCATTTTCCTTGCTTGAATTGGTCGTGACATCGAAGCTGAAGTTGTCTTCTCCTTGTTTGCCTCAGGACAGTCCTTAATCACGTGGCCCATCTTGCAACATTTAAAACAACCTCGCATCCCTTGTCTGCAATCAGCTGTTTTGTGGGACTTGCCACACTTGGCACAAGTATCCCTTGGTGTTGCAGATGCAGCTCGTGAGAAGCCTTGTGTTATCGTAGCTCCAGTAGAAATGGCAGGACTCTCATATCTCATCGGTCTCCCTAATGCCAGAAATGGAAACCTTTGATATGTGCTCTGTTGTGTCGGTCTCCCATATCCTGCTTGAAACGGTTGTCTCTGATTTTGTATTACGAACCTCGGCTTTTTGTTTATTGGCTCGTAGTTCCCAGTTCTGTTCTGATCCATGTTTGTTCTTCCCTGTTGTTCCCTTTGACGGTAGCGGTTGTTGTTCTCTTCTTCCACCACTAGCGCCTTACTCATAACCTCTCCGTAGGTTCTTAGCTGAAATGGAGCAACTCCTCGAATATCTGGCCTCAAACCATGTTGAAACCTCTTTGTTTTCATTGCTTCTGTAACCACGTAGTCGGAAGCGAAACGAGCAAGTCTCATGAACTCCACTCGCATCCCTTTTGTCATGTTTCTCTGTTGGAGTTGTAAAAACTGTACTTCCATATGATTTCTCACCACTTCGGGGAAATACTGTTTATTGAATTCTTCCACGAATTCATTCCACGTCCATGGTACATTTGGGGTCTCCTGAGCCCTAGTTCGCGACACAGACTTCCACCAAGGTCCAGCCTCCCCATCTAACATGTACGCTGCCCAACGGACGCTCTCATCTTCCGTGCAAGTGAGTACGTTGAAAAGCTTTTCCACTTCACTTAGCCAATTTTCAGCAGCCATAGTGTCTGGTTGCCCTGAAAAGTTAGGAGGTGGGGGTGTTGGCACCACGGAGATGTGGGTGGTGATCGATTACCGACATTTTGAGCAAGGATCTTTGCTGCCATGGCAGCAGCCATGGTTTCCATAATGTGCATCATCCTCTAACGCTCCTCTCTCTCTTCATTTCTCTCCCTGATCCTATCTTGTTCTCTCTGATCTTGACCCTGACGGTCTTGATCGTGATTTTTGGCCTGGTCTTTATTCCCTTGACTACTACTCTCAGGAATTTCTCTTTCTCCCAACGGTACTCTGTTTGTTGGCGAGATGAACTCACCTTTACTGCGTAAGTTCCTATCATGACCACCCCTTGGTCGACCTCTCCTTCCCGAAGACATCACGATCTGCATATGAAATTAACTTTCGTTAGCAGAAGTCCCTATGCTCTGACAAAAGAATGATTGTCAGAATTTCTAGAAGAAACGGCTTTGATACCAACTGTGACAGCCCAAATTTTGTCACTCCGAAATCTGTACCATCAGCACGACCCTCAAGGTTATGCACCTTAAATCTATGCGGAACATCAAGTAACAAGTAAAAGCCAACAATTTAAAATACCAAAGCTTTAAACTAACTAAGTCTCCGTGTTTCAACAAAGTCTAGCAACCAACAGACAGTTTCGGTCTCTGCTAATTCATGAGCAGAGGAACTGTCCCGAACCATTGATGACAATCATATCACCCTCGATGGTTCGCCAAAAGGAAAGTATAGTGTTTAATTATATTTAAAAGAAAGGACTTGACATGCCAAGCCACGAGTACTCTCTACTCACCACTCAAAATGTAAAGAACTTCTAAAAGAATTCCTCAGGAGGAGGTTCTAACTCTTCTCCGGCCACGTAATCCGAACCTTTTGGATCAACGTCTCTCGAAGCCTGTGTTGCCGTGAGTGTTGGACCTGCGACGTATAGTCTAAGGGGGTGAGCTACATCCTAGCTCAGTAGAGAAACGTAAAGAACATATAGATTAATTCTGACATATATGTTGTGCAATAAAAGAAAAAAAAAATACAGTTTATCTGATGTTACTATCTAGAAGGACAATCGAAATAACTGAAGAAAATGATGAATACAACTACTTACTTTGCATAGTTTTGTTCTTTCTCATCTTACTCGTTTAGTTGTGAATTCGGCCTAATAAGTTAACTCTTTAATTAAATAGTCCCCGAGCAATATAGCATCGAGCCCCGATGGAATACCCACCATCGTCGTCTAACTAGACAGTTATCAATTTTGTATTCCCTGGGAATACTGCCCAAGCCCCTTTCTCATAGGTGGCGGGGTCTACTCTTAAATCTACATCCCTGGGATGTGCTACTGTATATGGATTGATAGCCGTACCGGTCACGGATATCCTGCCAAGTCAGTCGTGGGTATCCCGCCATGTCGGTGGCGTATTCTAAACAAACCTTAAATAACAAAAATATCAAGTGTGCTTTACATATAGTTATTTACTGTGATTGTGCTAATTTTTAATATATTAGGCCTTATCACCTTACTTTCTTTTCCCCACTAATTCTCATCTGCACCCCTGGGATGCCACTGATATATCGTATCATACAGGTATTTATCTTGTAGTTTTTGTGTCCCCTTGGGACCTCTGGCTTCATTTTCTGAAGTCTACACACGCACGCTCTATTTATGTGACATGATGAGATACTTAGTTTAGCAATTAGATTTGTACTACACATATGAGAAATTGAACAAATGTACATGTTTTGATAAGGTTCCCTACCTCAAGGCAAAACCCAGTGGTCCTTTCTCGTAGTGATGACACGTACTGCTCTCACGTCAACCTACATTTCATGCGAAAGGACATGCCTTAGAATGGTCACCAGTGGTCACTAGCACTCTTAGAGCCCATAGTTCACATGAGGTATATTTGTATACATAAAAGAAATTTAATTTAGTTTTGGTACCTCGCTCGAGCGGTTGCTTAGCCTCGCTCGAGCGACCTCTTAACCTCGCTCGAGCGGTTGCCAAGCCTCGCTCGAGTGGTTAAAGCGAGGTGTCTGAAGCCTAAAGTGATACCTCGCTCGAGCGAGCTCATTCCTTCAATATGGGTCTCGCTCAAGCGAGCCCAGAATGTACTTATTCTTAGGTATATATATTTTGTCCTCACTCGAGCGAGACATTTAGATCGCTCGAGCGAGGAGCGGAAACCTTCACTCCGTGATTCTTCAAGAAATCTATCCTATTTCCTTAAATCTTAAATATAATTAATCGGCCATTGCCTAATACATTGTAGGTTATCATTAAAACATACCTAAGCACTTATCAAGCATTATCTCTTACCTAAATCGGCGGATCTCGTGATCGGTTCGATCTAACGTTTGAATCCCTATTACTTCAAAGAGATCTCTACGTTTCTGGTCCGACCTTCTCTCCAGGTCTTCCACCGATTTACACTCCAACAAGGCCTTAGCCTTTCTTCTCTACAAGACTCTCCTTTCTCTCTCTCTATTTTCCTCCTCTCTATTTAGGTTTAAATTATGTTACGTAGG
Source organism: Chloranthus sessilifolius (assembly GCA_021018995.1). Taxonomy (NCBI): domain Eukaryota; kingdom Viridiplantae; phylum Streptophyta; class Magnoliopsida; order Chloranthales; family Chloranthaceae; genus Chloranthus; species Chloranthus sessilifolius. The sequence goes on from CM037595.1 coordinate 88,911,788, forward strand.
GGAGAGACTTCTCTCCACTTTCACTTATATAGTGAAAGGAAGGGAAAAATAATATGTTACACACATATACACATCGTGTGTATATGTTGACCCAGGTTTCCTTGTGAACCACACATACACGTGCGTGGCATATGGCTTGTACGGTTCCGAAAATCTGGGATTGTTACACAATGCTCACAACATAACCTAAGATCATTAATGATCATATATCAAAGGTCTAGTAACATACAAACCGAAGAGTCAAACAGAAAAAAAAAAATAGACCAAACAGACTTAACTATGTTTCTCGCGTGAGCGAGGCACAGACCTCGGGCGCGCGAGCTCACAACACACTAAACCTCGAGCGATCGATTGGATTCTAGGCCTACTGGAGATAGGCACGCGAGGCCTTGCGCGAGTGAGAAATATACATCGTGCGAGCTCGCTCAGGGTCACTTAAGTTCTCGCGCAAACAATTATCAGAGACTCACTCGAGTCCTCGCGCGAGTGAGCTTAAGCTCGGGAGCGCGAGTTACAGAACTCTGTGATTTCTGGGTTTTTGAAATCCATTTCTCATCGCGAATTCTCCCCATTTTTCATCCAAATCTTCTACACATCATTCATACAGATAAACTAAACATTTATTCTACTAATTTAGATCATTAATCTCAACAAGAATATACCTTTCACTGATCGATTTCACGGTTTGAGGAGTGATGCCCTAAAAGTGGTTTTAGAACGAAACCTTCGAATTTCTCCAACGATTTCCACTACATTTGATCTTGCGAGTTCAAGATGACTTCATCTATTCACACACGTCAATCCTAACCTTTCCAAATCGTTGAAGATGAGCACACGAGATCGGTTCACAGTCGTTCTAACTCAAGGGTTTCAAATAACAAAAGGGGTTTCTAATGATCGAGGTTCACAAATGGCGGAGTTTACGGCGATCTCGCGATACCATTCTCACAAGAGCTCGGGAAGGAGACGGATTCAACGGTTGGGTCATTCTCTCTCAAACTCTCACTCTCTCTTTCTCTTTCTCAAGGCACAAACAGGGAATGGCTTCTCAAAGAAGCCTTCCCCTTTCTTATACTTGGGTTTCATTCTGTGTTGGGCACACACACAACTTGTGTGTTTAGAACTTAACTTCTAAGGTTCAAGTTCGGCGTTGAGCGGCACACCGCAAGTCAGTGCACGACGTTCACACATAAGGTCTAATCAAACTCTAAACTTAAATTCGATCCGTACAATTTCATCCAAATAATAATTAAATGCCTATGCAACATTGGTCACTGTACTGGACATGCACACGGGTCAGTCTAGTTCGAGTTCAAAATTACATGTCATTATATTCTCCCCTCCTTAGGAATTATCGTCCTAAAAAATGCTAGACGTACATAGACAGGTATATAGTAAGCCCTCATCCTAAACAAAAGTCTGAAACAAAGTGTAATCAAAATAGTTTGAAATCTAAAGAGAATGGGTCATAGTGCGACAGGTTTTTCCAACCACGCTTTTCAAGGGACGGGATCCGTAGTAACCTGGATGTACTGCGTGTGACATCACATACTGCCATAGAGGGGTTGCATCTGTACATAGATGCTTACATTCAAAGTGTCACCTGCTTGGGAAAAGAAACCTCATCATGACTCAAACTTACCACACATATCTCACGTTTCTTATTAGACAAACAGACATATCCTAACAGGCTTTAATCAGAGTTTGGAAACAAGTTAACTGCCTGATAACTTGCAGAATCACAACCTACTAAATGGTTTATACAAATCGGAGTTCACATGCAGATGCAATTTGATAAACTCTCATTGAGAATGACTAACAGGTACACATACACGTAACTTCACATAGTCAACCATCCACATGAGTATAAACAAAGTAGTTATAATTATGGTCATAATTTATGATATAGAAGTAGAAGATTAAAAATAGAACTACTAGGCTCAAGAAATTTTCCAACCAAATGAAAGATTTTAAAAGGAAAAGATTTTTTTTGAATAAGAAAGCTAGAAACAAAAAAAAGTGTGTATATATTTCATATACCACAAATGTTTACAAAATTTAACATTCACTCAAAAAGATGTGGAAACTACTCGCAGATTTCCGCTTTACATTCCCAAGTGGCTTCCTCCGAAGAGTGGTTCTGCCACTTTACAAGCACTAAGAGAACCCTCTTGGTCCGTAAGATCTATTCTTTACGATCTAGGATCTGTACCGGCTCCTCGACCAATGTTAGACTGTCCTATAGCTTGATGGGCTGCTAGTCTAACACGTGAGTTGGGTCTCTAACATACCTCTGTAATATGGACACGTGGAATATGTTGGTCATGCTAGATAGTTGCGGCGGTAAGGTTACTCAGTAAGCAACCTCGCCGACTCGGCCCAATATCTCAAAAGGCCCCACATAGCGCGGATTCAGCTTCCGACACTTGTCGAAACGCATCACACCTTTCGTAGGCGAGATTTTGACAAACACATTTTCTCCCACCTAAAACGCAGGTATTAGTTACTAGAACACAATTCACAAATTGCCCATTTACAATAGAATGAAGATGATCAATGTTATAAAGCTCACCTGAAACTCAACGTGATTTCGTTTGAGGTCGGCATAGCTCTTCTGACGACTCTGAGCAACGTGTAGCATCTCGCGGATTAACCAAACTATCTTGATCATACTCCCCACGATCTCTAAGCCTAAAATGAGGTTCTCGCCCACTTCTTCCCAGTTGAGCGGAGACCTGCACCGCCGCCCATACAATGCCTCAAATGGTGCCATGCCGATGATAGCCTGGTAGCTATTGTTATAGGCGAACTTGATCAAAGGTAAGTGTTGGTCCTATGACCCTTGAAAATCCAACATGCAAGCACGTAGAATGACCTCAATGATCTAATTCACCTGCTCAGTTTGCCCATCTGTCTGAGGGTGAAATGTCGAGCTGTAATCAAGCCTAGAACCCATCCCTTCCTAAAAATCGCTGCCAAAACTGAGACGTGTACAGCGGGTCTCTATCGGAAATGATACTGACTGGTATACCACGTAGCCTGACTATTTCCTTGAGGTACAACTTTGCAAGTTTGCTGGCAGTATATGTCGTATTATATGACAAGAAGAATGCAGACTTAGTCAACCGATCCACGATGACTCAGATGGCATTGTGCTTTCTCAGTGTCCTTGACAACCCCAGAATGAAATCCATAGAATGGCCTCCCATTTCCACTCAGGTATAGGTAAAGATTGCAATAATCCCGTCGGATTTCGATGATCAACCTTGACCTGCTGACATACCAAACATCGCGATATGTACTCAGCTACATCTCTCTTTAAACCTCTCCCTCAAAAGCTTTTCTTCAAATCCTGATACATCTTGGTACTCTCAGGATGAATAGCGTACATAGATTTGTGAGCCTCTTCCAAAATAGTGTCCCGATGCTCAATACTAGTTGGTATGCATACTCAACCTTCGAACAACAGGGTCCCTTCTTCTCTGATAGAGAAATTTGCTTTACTGCCCCCAATCACATCCCATCTGATAGCCATAAGCTCATCATCAGTCATCTGTAGCTTGCGGATATTCTCGAAGAGAGTAGAACATATCACAAGCGTAGCCATCAAAGCGCCTGAACTTTTGACGCTAAACCTCGTGTTGCATAATGCCATATCTTCCAGTAAGTGCCATCGGTGCACTCTCGTAATAAGATGTGATAATTGAGCAGAGAACTTTCGACTTAATGCATCCGCTACCACGTTTGCTTTTCCGAGGTGATACTGAATGGCACAATCATAGTCTTTCAAGAACTCCGTCCATCTTCACTGCCTTATGTTCAATTCTTTCTACATGAAGAGATACTTGAGGCTCTTGTCATCTGTAAAGATATTGAATGTCTTCCCATAAAGGTAATGCCTCCAGATCTTCGGAGCAACGATCACTGCACCCAATTCAAGATCATGAGTCGGGTAATTCTTCTTATGGTCCTTTAGCTGTTTAGACCCATAAGTATGACCCTCTCATTCTGATTAAGCATGCAGCCTAATCCCCCATATGAAGCATCACTGTATACTGTAAAACCTCCACTGCCTGAAGGTATGACAAGTACTGGCACAGTAGTCAATCATTTCTTAAGCTCTTGAAAACTCTGCTCACACCGCTCCATCCAATCAAACTTAGCGTTCTTTTTTGTAAGCTGTGTAAGCAGACCTAAAATCTTGGAGAAACCCTCAACAAATCTCCTGCAGTATCCGGCCAAACAAAGGAAACTATGGACACCAGTAATCATCTTCAGCTACTCCTAATTCACCACTGACTCAATCTTTGTTGGGTCAATAGTGATGTCAGTCTCAGAGACAACATGGCCTAAGAAACTGACCTGATCAAGCTAAAACTCACACTTACTGAGTTTTGCATACAACTTGTGATCCCTGAGGGTTTGGAGAGCCACTCGTAGGTGTTGCATATGTTCCTCTCTTATTCTCGAATAGATGATGATGTCATCTACGAAAATTACTATAGATTTATTGAGGTTTGGCTTGAATACCCAATTATCAAGTCCATAAATGTCGTTGGAGCATTCGTCAACCCAAAAGACATGACCAGGAACTCATAGTGACCATACCTCGTGCGGAACACAGTCTTAGAAATGCCTTCCTCCTTAATCTTTAGTTGATGATAGCCTAACCTCAAATCGATCTTTGTAAAGAACTTTGCGCCCTGTAACTGATCAAAGAGGTCATCTATCCATGGAAGTGGGTAATGATTCTTAATCATCAACTTGTTTATCTGGCGGTAATCGATGCAAAGCCGCATCGATCCGTCCTTCTTCACAAAAAACACTGGTGCTCCCCAAGGAGACACACTCGATCTGATAAAGCCTTTATCCAATAGCTCCTGAAGTTGTTCCTTTAATTCCTTCAACTCGGTAAGCGCCATTCAATATGGAGCCTTTGACAATGATTCAGTACCCGACGCTAACTCGATTGCGAACTCAGTCTCTCGATTAGGTGGCAATTCAGGAAAATCCTCAAGAAAGACATCTAGATATTCACATGCAACCGTGATGAGAGCAATGTCCTTCTCTGTATGATCTTGCAAGTAAGCAAGATATCTGCAGCACCTGTTCCTCATCATACGATCTGCTCGAATAGCGGAGATAAATGGTACCACACAGGATTTGACTCCACAAAATTAGAAGGATTTTCTCTTTCGAGGACAGAAAGTCACAACTTTTCGAAGGCAATCCATGCTGGCATGATAAGCGGATAACCAAACCATTCCTAGGATTACATTGAACCCTTCCATACTTAATGTGATGAGATCGGCTATCGTCTCGTGATCTTCAATCATCACGATCACTGATTGACACACCGTACCTATGCTCACTGAGCCACCTGTAGGAACTGATACTGCCAATATAAAGTCAAGGGACTAGGAAAGATGCCCAACTTCTCAGCGAATAGTGGTGTGAAAAATGAGTGAGTAGACCCAGGGTTAATCAGTACTCGTGCTTCAGTTTTACTTACGTCACCATCACGACGCATGATAAGGGTTAATAACTTAATTAATACAATAGGCTTAGTTAATTTTGTGTAATGAATGTGGTGTTCATGCATATCATACCAAAAGGTTTTATAACTTAAATCAATGGAAACTAATAATGAGATTAACATCTGAACTTTAATGATACCTTGGATCACGTCATTCGACGTTCTGGCATCCTGAGCAGTCACGGCATAAGCTCGACCTTGAATGATAGGCCGGACTGATATCTGTGTAGATGTCAAAGTGGTCTTTCCCTTATCCCCCTCAGGATAATCCCTGACCATATATCCGATCTTCCCACACTGGAAGCACGCTCCAGTGTTCCTCCTGCAATCTTTGATCTTGTGTGGTTTCCCACACCATATACATAAAGTGACTGGAGTAAAAGATGGGGCACGTGAGGATCCTTGTGCTACTGAGGCCCCACTCGTAGTAGAACCTGTTGATCTAAAGGATCGCACAAGTGAAGACACCAACGGTCTCTGATAGGAGGTTGGTTCAGAAGAAGCTGCAGGTCTCGAGTATGCCGGTTGGGTAGGGTACATCGACGGTCTCGTAAACTTTGGTCTCTTATTTGCCTGATCATAAGCACTTGTCTGACCCTACTCTTTGTACTGGTGGTCTCTCCTTTTGGTGGTCTCTATCCTTGTTCTGGTGGTCTCTCCTTTTGGTGGTCTCTATCCTTGTTCTGGTGGTCTCTCCTTTTGTACATCCGATTAATATCTTCCTCAACAATGAAGGCGTTACTAATTACTCCCACATACGTCTCAAGCTCAAAAGCCAAGATCCTCTTAAGAATATTTGGCCTCAAGCCCATCTAAAATTTTTTGGCCCTAATCTACTCGGTGGCCACATGATGAGGTGCAAATCGAGACAGTCTATCGAACTCAGCCTCGTACTCTCGTACCGTCATCTTGCCCTGCTCCAGTTTTATGAACTGGACCTCCCATTGATGTCGGACGATCTTAGGAAAATACTTGTCATTGAAAACTTCCACAAACTCTGCCCAAGTCCATGGTGTGTTGGGCAATTTCAGCTCCCTAATCCTTGATACTGACTTCCACCAAGGGTTAGCTTCCCCATCCAACCTAAAGGTTTCCCAGCGCACCTTCTCGACTTCGGTGCATTGTAGCACCTCAAGAATCTTCTCCATCTCATTTAACCAACCTTCTGCCTCAATTGGATTAATCTGACCCAAAAAATTAGGAGGACGCATCCTTCTAAACACTTAAACCCAGAGGGTTGATGTCTTGCTGCTAACAACTCTGCCTGTTGAGCTATCACATCAGTCTGCTGAGCCACGGCTGTTGTCTGTTGTGCCATATTGGTGGCCAAAGCCTTCAACACTTGCTCAAATCGGTCGTTACTACCTCTTCCTCTTTCTATTCCTACAGGAACGACATTCGAATCGGAAATGAATCCAATTCCCCTAGACATACCGATGCCCATGGGAACATCCTGTAACGGAACCGTCCTCGGTCCTTCTCTTCCTCGGCCTCGGCCTCTGAACCTCAGGCCATGTTGATCTGTCATTGTTAAATAACAATAATAATTAATCAGTATACAGATTGTAAAAACAATCACGCCTATAGTCCTATGGAGCTCCGGATCTAGAGCCATAGCTCTAATACCAACTGTGACGACCCGACTTTTCCAATCCTCGAGGTATAGGAAAGGCCGACTCGCCAACCTATCGATTAAACGATAAGTCGACAAAACACAAACAATCATCAGAGTAAATACGCAAGAAGCTCCATTTCTATAGAGAAAGTAACAAAATAACGGTTCTAATCCTAGGCAAAACCATGGACAAAAGAACCAAAAAGAACCACCGGTGATGGCCGACCATCACTGAAACATGGTTCGCAAAAGAATAAGTATAATACAAGAAATCAAAACATAAACAAAACGAGCCGGTCATACCAAGCCTAAGTCTGATCTCCCAAAAAGTACACAAAAGACAAGGCAAGCCCTCAAACAGGGAAAAATTCCTCAGGAGGAATCTCATACTCTTCCTCAAGGACATAGTCCGAATCGCTCTCATAGCCCCGAGCCGCTACGTCCGAATCAGTACCTGTGACATATAGTCGGAGTTAGCTAATCATCTATGCTCAGTAGAAGAAAATCATCAAATGCATTGTATCTCAATTAACATGGTTTTCAAAGCATATTTCATAGTATATTGTGTCCAAAACAAGTATGCAAAAATGATTGAATTTCAAGTACAAGAAGCATAGGCAAAATCACATTCAAAGTTTTCCAAAACAGATTCAAACCAGGTGTCGGAATTCAGATGCTCATTGTTTCTTGATTCATGTATGCAAAGCTTATCAAATTCATTACTTAAAGTCTAAACTTAATCTCTCTCAAATTAATATATCATGAGAGCAGAAATAATACCGATGGAAACTCCTACCTAACCATCATCGTTCATGAACCCTTTTTCAGGAGTGCAACAAGCCCCTGCGTTATGAGTGTAACTTGCGCCAGGAAATTGTTCAGGAATTAAGGGGTCGTTCAAGTGAATCATAAATTAGATGCAGATTCTAATACATAAGTCAAATACAAATTCTAATACATAATTCAGAGTTTAGATTCAGATTTCAGATTCAGGGCAGATTCAGATTTCTGAGTTCTTAGTTCATATTCAAATTCTTAATCATAATCAAGTTTACAAATACGAGTTCTAGATATCATATGTAAATTCAAAAGATCATAATACAAAATTTCCAGGTGAATTAAAATAGAATGCAAGTGATGATGAGATTCTCCTATCTCAGTACGCTTTCACGCAAATCGATGTAAAATACCCTTAGCAGATGGTGTCAAAGCTCACAGCATAACCTAAGACCATTAATGATCATATATCAAAGGTTTGGTAACATACAAACCGAAGAGTCAAACAGAAAAATAGAAACAGACCAAACAGACTTAACTCTGTTTCTCACGCGAGCGAGGCACAGACCTCAGGCGCACGAGCTCATAATACACTAAACCTCACGCGCCCGATTGGATTCTATGCCTACTGGAGATAGGCCCGCAAGGCCTCGTGCGAGCGAGAAATATACATCACTCGAGCTCGCTCTGGGTCACTTAAGTTCTGGCGCTAGTGATTATCAGAGACTCACTGGAGTCTCCTTCAAAAGGTACCTCGCACGACCGAGCTTCGAAGCTCGGGCGCGCGAGTGACGAAACTCTGTGATTTCTGGGTTTTTAAAATCCATTTCTCATCGCGATTTCTCGCCATTTTCACCCAAATCTTCTACACAACATTCACACACATAAACTAAATATTTATTCTACTAATTTATATCATTAATCTCAACAAGAACATACCTTTCACTGATCGATTTGATGGTTTGAGGAATGATGCCCTAAAAGAGGTTTCAGAATGAAATTTTTAGATTTCTCCAACGATTTCCACCATGTTTGATCTCGCGAGTTCAAGATGACTTCATCTATTCACACACGTCGATCTTAACCTTTTCAAATCGTTGAAGACGAGCACACGAGATCGGTTCACACTCGTTCTAACTCAAGGGTTTCAAATAACAAAAAGGGTTTCTAAAGAAAGGGGTTTCTAATGATCGGGGTTCACAAATGGCGGAGCTTATGGTGATCACGCGATACCATTCTCACAAGAACTCGGGAAGGAGACGGATTCAACAGTTCGGTCGTTCTCTCTGAAACTCTCACTCTCTCCCTCTTTCTCAAGGCACAAACCGGGAATGGCTTCTCAAAGAAGCCTTCCCCTTTCTTATACTTGGGTTTCATTTGGTGTTGGGCACACACACAACTTGTGTGTTTAGAACTAAACTTCTAAGGTTCAAGTTCGGCGTTGAGCAGCACACCGCAATTCGGTGCATGACATTCACACATAAGGTCTAATCAAAATCTAAGCTTAAATCCGATCCATACAATTTCATCCAAATAATAATTAAAAGCCTATGGTAACATCGGTCATCATACCGGACACACACACAAGATCGGTTTAGTTCGAGTTCAAAATTTGGGTCATTACATTCACCCTCATTCTTAGTTCTTTAGTTAGAGTTCGATTGTTGAAACTTCACAAATACACCTTGGATTTAACAATTGAGATCTCGAATAAGAGAAATGAAATTCAATGAGATTGTGACGTTCACTCACCTCTTGTAGCATAATTGTGGTTTCTCTTCACGGCAATCTAGATTGAGGAGATCGGTTTTTGAGATTTTCGTTCGTCTGATAACTCGATCTTCTCCTCTCATGATGGTAGACGAAATAAAGGGCTTCTCATAGAAGAAAAGGTTGATGAAGATCAAGGTGATGGCTAGGGTTCTCTCTAGGAAGAAGAGAACAAGGTTAGGGTTCTCTTCTTAATAAGAGAGAGAGAGAGAGGTGGCTAGGTTTTCTAAGGCTCTAATCTTAAGAAGAATTCTCGAATTGTGTGTTGTGGTTCCCATAAATTACTTATTTATAACTTGTTAGGGATGATACGGTGTTAGGCTGATACATCCAGCATAGGTGTATAGGCTTTTGCTTCAAAGCCCAAAAATAGATTTTTAGTTTACTCACAAGGTTTGATCCCTAGACCTCTTGTTTAGAACTTAAGTCTCTTACCATTGGTGCTCTCACAGAGATTGCATAATTATTTACACAATTATATACGTGAGTCCTTTTTAGACCAAGGTGTATATCTTAGTCCTTTTGAAAATTTTGGGTCGTTACAATAAGTCTAAGATAAAATGATAAAGTTATGGCCCAAAACTTCTTTTGAAAAATTGGTAGTAGCACCCTCGAAAATTATTGATACCCGTTCGTAGGTCCGTACCTTGAAAAGGACCGTATACTTAGATTTGGATCTAGTGAAGGCCCAAGTGACCTAGGAAATGACCCATGGACTCCTATGTTTGTGAGTTTAGAACAGATTAGGCCCAATTACCTGGCCTGAAACCCTGTATGGATAATGTTACTAGCATCCTTATGCTTAGCTACAAGAAGAAATAAGTGAACCATAATGAAGATTGTAACCTGTTGGGCCCAAAGCTCGAGATAAATAATTAAAATGCCTTTAATTAATGGGAATGGAGCCGATGTCCTCAACTAATGGTTGAATAAATGTGACTTACGATCCTCATTTGAACTTTGATATGCTCTATGAGCAGCTAACCGAAATCTTAGGAAAATAACCTGATATCGGACCGATGACTTGGAAATTAAATGAAATCGAAAATAAGGTAGTATAATCGATAGGAGAGGATACACACGATGAATATCATGGCTATTTCCCCCAATGGTTAAAGTTAATTGGAGATATCCAATTAACATATCGATAAGAGTCCTAGTCAAAGTTTGACTTGGATCAGGTGTTAGCTAAGTTTAGCTAAAGTTGCTCAGAAGTGTTCGAAAAATAAGAATCCACTTTAGAATAACTGAGAATAGGCACCCTGATGCCCTTGAAAATAATTCCTAAAATGATTAGATGCTCTCTTCTTACGTATAGCAATAAAAAACAAGTCCAATAGGGACTCTAAACTAAAGCTTCACTAGACATAGTATGCATTGAACTTATGTCGATCCTCCCTAAGGGTTGAGTTTGTTCGAAGATTTGTTGATATGGTTAGTGAGTGAATAATTGATTGATTAACATCAAAATTGATTGATTGATATAGATGAATGATGATCGATCGATAAAGATGATAGAAAATTTGAATGATATGAGACATTTGATAATGATGTTGAACCTTGAAAATTATTGAAAAATGATTGGCGAACCTAAAGAGATAAAGCCTCCAAGTCGATATCGAATATGATCTAAACTGAATATTGAAATTATTGAACGAAATTAAGGTAACAGAAACCTGCTTGAGAGTAAGGGATAAATTGAATTATATTGAATTGAAAATTGAAAGTGAAAAGATGATACTGTATTGAATGTTGAGCCTCGTATAGCTGACCGTTGTTCTTATGAACAGGCTCGTTTGAGTGGCTCATATTCAGACGAGTTTGAAATATCAGCTGATGATTGGGTCTCGCTAGACCAACAGGGTCATCGATCCTTGTCTTAATTGACTAAATAGCAAAGAAAGCCAACTTCTGTTTGTGCGACATGGACAATTGATATTGATTATTGGACCATGGTTGGTGTTTAGTATCACACCAAATTAATTAAAAGACACTTGCTAAGTCATTATAATGATAAACAAATAAATCGATAAATAATTGAATGAAAAAGTACTTAATGAACCAATAAACTCTTAACCATTGAACTAAGAATTTATTTAATAAACCTTATAAATTTCTTAACTTGTTAATCCCATAATTATTAATGAAAAGGAAAATTTGAAGTATGTTGCGTGTTCATAATAGTAGTAGTGATTGAATTTTAATATTTCCTATTTAGATAGCATTTTGTTTACTATGAATTGTATTCCATCCTTAGAATCTCTTATGCTTAAAATTGATCTGTGAATTTTCTTTATTAACCTATTAATATCACGACATGTTATAACCTCGCACACATCACAATGTGAACCATATTTTATATGAATTGTAAGCTTAGCTATATTAGACTGTACTAAGACTTTATTAAGCTTTGCCGCTTACTATCGTTTCATGACCCATAAATTCCAGAAGCCAGCCAGCAGCCACCCAGTCAGAGCTAGGGGAGCAGGACAAGGAGAGATCTAGGAGCAATCATTGAGCTGATAAGTTTGAACTCATTTTGCCTATAGAGATACTAGCACCTACACACATGTGACCAGTTCACGTGTTTTGGATCTTTTCTTTCGTTTGTTTTTGTTAAGTCTAGTACTTTTGAAATCACAGATGTATTTTGTTAATTGGACTTATTGTAAATATTTGTTTTTAAAGTTCAAACTTTGGATTACATTTCAATTGTCTTACTTATAATTTCGTGATAAGTAGGATTTCTACGTTTTGAATTTTGAAAACTGAATTAACCCTATCAGTTTAACAAAAATGAGTAAAGAAAAGAAAATATTTTGCAAAATACTTTCACAAATTTTGTAAATTCTTTTAATGGAAAAAAGAATGATTTAATCAAAATTGAAATATTGAGGTATGTCACGCCAAACTGGCTTGTGGAACAAAAAGAGCGGGCGCGAGAGCCGCCCGAACGAACGAGACTAGGCGCTAGGGGCGTAACACATGTCATATGGAAGGATTGAATTGCACCAAATGGATGATCTAACGTATGCAATTTCATCCTGCATCATAAACTTTCTGAAAAACTCATATAAAAAAACTAGTTTTTTTAAAACAAAAAATTGGAAAAAAAGAGCCTAAAAACTCATATTGAACTTAATTTTTCTTACAATAAATGAACAAGAAATGCCCCCAAAAAATAACTATAAACTTATCGAAAATCCCATATTAAAACCCATTTTTCATACAAAAAACTAAAAAGAAAAAACCCCAATGACCCTATTAAACCCAATTTTTAATTGAAAAAAATAGACAAAAAAACCCGAGAAAAATTAATTACTTATCATTTATAAAACCTAGATTCAGACACTGACCTCTCAATGTGTTTTGAAGTGGGAGCGACGCCATCCAAAACCCTAAAATTTATAGAAATCGTATCCAAAATGCTTTTTTCAGAGCTTTTTTTCATTTCAATATCGATGAATGCATCTTCTCCTCTTCATCTTCATCCTAATCAATTACATATCATGGCGGAGAAGATCCATGAATTTTTCCAATCTCTATTTCGTAGTCTTTTTATCTTCCAAGTTTTCTCCCTTTTCATTTTAGGTTTTTGTGCAATCACAGGAAGTATGTGTAAGGACAAATTTTGGTTAATGCGATGCAACCACTTAAAAAGCCTGTGCACATATGTTTTAAGAGAAATAATTTATGATATTGAAGTCATAGAAATTTAAAAAAACAGGAAAGAAATTTAAGTTAGTTTTAATTTAAGGTTTTCACTAAAATGAGCCAACGACTCATTGTCCAATTGGAGTTTTAAATAGGGTACATCTGTCTACGCCCACGCATTCTCTGAAAGCACCCATGCCCCAGACCCCTTGAAAACCATTGATTGCCTCAGATGTCACCCTAATATTCTAGACAATAGATCTGAGATTGTGATGCACTTATCTGACAACCAATTTTTTATTTCATGTGTCACATATCCCCAAAAAATGACCCTAAATTCACGTTTGAGCGTGATGTATGCCATATGATTCAAGGGCCATTGTTGGGGATCTTTTGACACATGGAAAAAAAAACTAGCCGTTTGATAGGTGGTTCATGATCGCAAGATCTATCCAATATCTGGTTGAAACACAATCTCCATTGCCTAATCTGAAGCAATCAATAGTTTTCAAGGGGTCTAGGACGTGGGCGCGAACAAAGGTACTCTTTTAAACAGGGTACCTCTATGAGCTCCCACTGAATCTCCAAGGGTGCCAGCGTTTGAGACCCACTTAAATCTGTTGATTACTTCAAATCAGACGATCTAGATCATTTTTCATCCCAATCTTTGACAAGATAGATTTGGAGACCATGATTCTACAATCAGACTGTCTGTTTGTTATTTCACGTGGTACAGATCCCCAAAAATAGAGAGCCCCTATTTGCGCACGAGACGAGATTCCACATGGCACACATCACGGTCAAACAAGACTTTTTGGGCCGGGGTCTGTATCACGCGGAATAAAAAATAGGCCATGCGATGGTACATTCATTGTCTCAAGATCCATCAGCCTCCTGCACTTTGTCTGCATCAAATCTGTCCTCCGTTTATAATTTTCCATCTTTTTTTTTTAAATGACTAAGCTACCTCGGTTATTGCAACTTGGGTATAGAAGACTTTCTATACTAAGGAACCTTAAAGGAAAATTACAAAAGGTGGAAAATTTTGCAAACAGCTCATGTGGCGCGATATGACTGACTATAGTGCTTGGGCCCCACTATGTGTGCAGCCAGTGACGTCACGCCACATAAGTTGCCTGCAAAATTGTCTCTAAAATGGACGCCATAATTGAAGCATGAGACAGAACTTTTGCAAAGTGTTCCTATTTGAGTCAGATTTGATAAATTTGTGCATCCAACTCAAAACCGATTGGCAATGAGTGGAGGGGCCCAAGATATTATAAGGAGAGAGACAAGGCTATAATTTACCCAATGTGGGACTAAACTTCAACATGCCCCCCTACATGTTGGCGGGACTGAGCCAAATCACTTGGACAATTGAACTGAGTGATGTGGAGTGAAGAAGGGGATGCTCTGATACTATGATAAATTTGGGTATCCATCTCAAACCAATTGGCAATAAGTGGAAGGGCCCAGGATACTATAAGGAGAGAGAGAAGGCTATAGTTCTGGTCCCCCTCCATCCTTGGAAGAATAGCTAGTTGGCTTGGTACTCCAATCCATGCTGATGGCCCAACAACGGTGAGATCTCGACTTGCTTATGCAAGATTTTGTATGGAAATCACTTCGGAGTTTGAATTTCCCTCTGTTGTTCAATTAACAAGAGAACACTACTTGAAAAAGCTAAAAAAAAATGACTGCCCTAACAAGTCGTCTTTTCAAAAAAAAGACTATCTTTGACAGTCGAGGAGACAGTTGTAAAAAAAACAGTAGTTTTTTTTACTACTGTATATGACTGTCGTTTATGAATTTCAATAACGACAGCTCTTAATAGTCATAAAAGAGACACAAATTAGGGCAGTCTTTTTTTATACATTTTTTTAAAAAAAATATTCAACATGTAGATTAATCCCCAACCCAAACTAAGATGGATCACAATACAGCTGCCCAGCTTCCTTTAGATCAAACACCACCCGCCTAGCCTGTAAATCAGTCCTTAAGGACATTGCCCACCTCTGAACCTAATGCCCTGGACCTCAATATACTCCCAGACCATTGATTTCTAGATTACAACCCATTAAAATATTTGGTACAAGCTTATATGAATCTCTTGCTTAAACACTGTGCACTCGGAATAAATAATTTTCAATTTTGAACACAGAACACAATAAAATGTGTCATGTTTTTTTTTATTTAACGAGGCCCACACTTCGGAAATGTGACCTTAACATCATGTGTAACTCATCACATTCAAATCTGATTTTAAAGTCACTATTTTGGGATGTGTGCCATGTGAAATAAAAAAATTGATCGTCTAATGGTACGCTCATGATCCCAAGATCCATCGTGTGAATGATTGGGACAAAAATGATCTCCATCGCCTGATTCAAAGCAGTCAACGGATTTCAGCATGGGTGAACTCAAAGATTTGGTGGGTGAACTTACACGTACTATACTACAAATGGCACTACGATTGATGATTTTGTTCCCTTACTATGAAGCATTATCAGTAACTAGGACTGATCACCCAGTTACCCTCTCTTTACTCCCTTCTTGATGGTTCAAACTTTTTTCGGTCCCCGAACTTGCATTTTATGTACCAACTAAAGAAAGAGATAAACATAAGAAAATTAGAAGCAGATAGAAAGATAGAATAGAGAAATTTTCATAAATGATTACATTGTTTACCGTACATTAATTCTCTGATAAGAAAGTGTATAAATAATATATTAATTCTCTAATAAGAAAGTGTATAAATAAGATTACAAATATAACCGTCAGCGGTTATCTAGAAGTGGGAATGAACATGGGTAAGTGGATAGTTATCTAGGAGTGGGAATGATACGGTGTTGAGCGTTATTATCTAATACCAACTGCACATCCACACCGTGCCTGAAACAAAAGAACAGCTCTCCCCTTAACCGGTGCTATCTTCCTAAGCTCAACTTTCAATTCTCTGTGATGCCCTTCACCCAACACAAACATCCCTCTTTCTCCATCATTGTTACTTCAGACACTTCAGATACTCCTCAGTCTCAAGCTGGATATCGAATTCCCTATTTAGTCTCACATGAATATGCGTCATTAGAATCTAATTAATAGATCAACACAAACACACAGACACAAAAATTAATTATCCCCGTACTTAGATTGTCTATTCTTTAGAAATCTTCTGAGGGATAACATATTTTTACTCTCATTCATAACACCCTCGCTATGGAAGCATTCACCTGACTGTTTGAAGACAAGTTTAATGATAATAAAATCATTCCAGTGATATTTCTTGGATGTCTGTTTATCTCGCATCTTATATTTGTAGATGATTTAGGTTGTGTATGGCATATCTCTCTGCTAGCCCCTGCCATAGCAAAGTTCACCTGCTTTAGTAGGTTCCCATCCTCTTTGCTAACATCCTGCTTCCTGCTTTAGCAGGTACCCCTTCTACTTGATAACTCCTTGCATAGCAAGATTTTATGCATGATTTACCTATTCAGCAGTTCTACCCTCCTCTCTACTCTATTTGCTCTGGTAGGGAGTTAGTAGAGAGAAGGGAGGTTGCTGCTAAAGCAAATAAATGTTCCTTTACAGGGAGTTAGAAAAGATAATGAGAACCAGCTAAAGGAGGTAACCTTTGTTGTGGCAGGGACTAGCAGAGAGCTATGCCATACGCAGCCTTATTCATTCTCTTAGATGAAGATACCAACTCTACTAAGGAACTCGGGCTTTTACTCGATAAATTCCATCTCATATCTGGCATGAAGGTCTAAAAGCACCATTCTATTATGTTGTGTAAAAACCCCTCTAGATGGCCTTTGCACGTCTAATCTCGTTGATGGCTTTCACGTGCGAAAAAGACAATCAATAAACTAAATAACAAATCAAATACGAGATAGAGAAAGAGATCACACCACATACAAGAACAAGATTTACGTGGTTCGGCCTAAGCCTACGTCCACGGGCAGTCAAACAAAGTATTTCCACTATCAAGATGAAGATGCACAAAGGCTACAAAACAATGGAGATCGTATTCTCCAATCTTACCCAAACCAAAGGAACCACAAAGATTTAAGCCCAAAATACAAAACCCCAAAGATCAAAACAAACACCAAGGTTCTCCCAAACAAATACCCAAGTGTACTCTCACCAAAACCTAACAAGAGAGCCACACAACCAAAACGAATCCCAAGTTCTCTCCATAAGAGAGACCCAAAAAACCCTAGATGGGTTTTCCCAAAGGGTTTACAAAACCAATACCATAAGCCCTTTCTCCAAAGCCCTCATTTTCAAATCCAAGATTCAAACTCTCTCTTACCAAAAACAAAACCCAAATATCCCTCCATTATTCCCTATCTTTCAGATCCTATATTAGAGAATAATACAACTTTCCAAAACAAGTGACTTTCCTCAAACAAAAGAAAACTAATATGGGATCCTTTGACAATCTACCAAACCAAGTTCCAATAGGTAATTTTAGTTGCAACCAAAGATCGAGCAACACCCTAACATATTCTGTGACGACCCGACATTTCCAATCCCTAAGGTATAGGAAAGGCCGGTTCATCAACTTATTGATTTCTCAATAAGCCGTAACAAACAAAAGCCGGCAGCATAAACAAAGGTCTAAAGAACAGAGGCATCATATCAATATTTCAAAAAGAACCAAAAGACTACAGATAGCAAAAGAATATATCACTGTGAGGAACCAAAAGGAACCACCGGTGATGGCCAATCCAATCACCTAAAATAGAGGTTCACGATAATGGTTCCTCTAGTGATATCAAAAGGACAAAAAAAAAAAAAAATAGCCTAGGGCTCAATATTCCAAACTTAATATCCAGACAAAATACCAAAAGTATAAGGATCCAAAGATCAAGGGAAGAACTCCTCCGCTGGTATATCCAAATCCTCCTCTGGAATATAATCGGAGTCCTCCGGATCCTCTGACCCAATGTCGGTCTCAGCACCTGTGACGTATAGTCGAGGGTGAGCTAACAGCCAAGCTCAATAGAAGAAGCCAGATCTATTTGCAGTTTATTATAAGTACTGGTTTTCAAAAGACGGAATCGGATCAAATATGATTTTTCAAAAGATGCTTTCAAATTTAAATCTCCAGTTCTAATCCTGAGTCAAAACTGATAGTAAGTTCAAAGTGTTCAAAATGTTCTGATTTAGCATGCTTCTTGTCTTAAATTTATAACTTAATTTTATCTCTCAAATTTCCTATAGCATGAGAGCGGACTAAGTGACCGATGGGAAGACCCTACTGACCATCGTCGTTCATGAACCCATTTCGAAAATGCAACAAGCCCCTACGCTATGAGGGAAACTTGCGCCAAAGTTTTACCGTCAACACGGTTGGTGGAATCTAGGGCATCGTACTTATGAACCCTAAATCAAATGCAAATGCTAATACATATCAAAGCTTATTAATTATAACATATACTGAATTGTCAAAGTTCTGATTCGAAATTCTGATTCGAAAATTCACTGAGATTCTGATTCAAAAAGGTTTAGCTGAGGTTCTGATTCACACAGATTCTTGTCCCTAACAATGTTTACAAATTTCTGATGTTGTCTTATATTCAAGCTTTGTTTATACTATGTGCACAGATTACTATCAAATTTATGCATTTCAAATAGATTGTCTATCATGACTTGTGCTTATAATTTATGCAAAGAGAATTTGGGTTCCCCTACCTTAACCAAGCGGTTTCAAAAGCATGCAAAAACGGTCCTCTCCAAGGACCTCCGACAGACAAAACCTAGATATATTAACACGCTTAGTGATAATATAAAGCTATAAGATTTAACGAAAGCTTGCAAGAAGAAAATCCAACAAATTTTCGATTAATGGTGAATTTCCAATTCGATGGTCGAATTTGAAATTCGATGGTCGAATCCAAAATCGACCATCGAATTTCCAAATCTATCGTGTAAAATCAGCAATTGACAATGATTTTGAAATCGACAAATCAATTCTGCTTTCCGTGGTATGCACTTTGACATTCTCGGTTCTCTTTCCGATTTTTTCACGCCTAATCCTCTTCTTTATTTCACATATATATGTTCTAATTTCTAACAATAATCTCTCTGATTTTCATACAAAGATTTTCAAGACATACCTCCTTTTTGGCTCCAAATGGTAGGTGCCTTCGTACCAATTTGTGCTCCAAAATCAGTTTCTAACCCAGGGGTTCAATGGCATCAGCTTTGTTCATTGCAACCCTTCCTCTTTGGCACAGATTTACAGGCACAGGGATGTCTTCTCCTCTATCTTTCCCTTCTCATAGCTTAAACAGATCTAAAGACCATCACCAACACGTTCAATGGTCAAGATGGGAGGAGGATCTCTCTTTCTTCTTAGATCTAGGATTTAAAATAACCTTGCATGGTTATTTTCCTTAACTTTTCCAACGAGAGAGATAGAGATAGAGAGATGCAAGCTTCACTTGCAATCTCTTTTATAACCAAACCAATCTAGCAAATATCTAGATATTCAACTCTTTAACTTATCCTCTAACTTAGGGATTTATTTCATGCTAACCACTAACACCTCCTTATTGTGTATGCCAATGCGTGCATGACTTGCACACCTCTCGAGACCAAATCCTTTGGCCATCAGTCTTACCATAGTCTTAGCTTACCAAAAGTCCAAAAATATTCTTCAGTATTTTCCGGGCACGCTTACCGAGGTAAACGAAAATATGCCGAAAATATCAGGGATATTACATTCACCCCTCCTTAGGAATTTTCGTCCGCGAAAATTGGATGCAAAACAGGGCACATGGGCCACCGTGTTTCGATCCCACAGGGCACGCAAGCCAAGGGATGGGATCCGTAGTAACATGGATGTACTGCATGTGGCATCGAAGGCCATAGTGGATTGCATCCGTACATGGATGCCCACACCCCAAGGGTCACGTGCCGGGAGACCGATGCACAGTGATGCATGAAGCCATAAGGATCTCAAAATTTAGCAAAACCAACATGTAGAATCAGAGTGACAGAAGCAAACCCACACAAGTAAACTCATACTGAGAATCATTTACCAAAATATATCTAAAAGAGACCAAAATATATGCAAAAGTAAACTCATGCTGAGAGCCAAAACATAGATAGAAAACTAACCACCAGTGCTAAGTGCTCCATATATACAACCAGGGCTAACCAAGGTGTCTAAAAACCGAGCAGAGACATAAAAATAAAGGATAACAAAAGAAGGACCGCCAGGTCCTAATAATCAATCATGTAAAGATAAAAGAAGGACCACCAGGTCAAAATAATCCATAGTGTAAAATCAGTACAGACCAATAGCATCAAAAAGTAAATGAGTAACCCTCTCACAAACATACATATCGCACCCGTGATCGGTCCATCGTGGCCAGAGGCATGACGATTACATACGCCGATGTCGAAGGGCGGTATCAAGCTCGGATCTCGACCATATACGATCGTAGTCTCGAAATGCATGTCGCATGAGGTAAGAGAGCGCCAGTGGACATCGAGCTCGACGATCGAGCTAGTATGGTGTGTGAGCTCGTGGATCCGGTGGCTCATGGCGGTCATCCGCCGAGTAAACTCGATAACGTGAGGACATCGGGGGGTAGGTGCGTGGAGTATCGGGGCTGCATGAGTAGGGTCCTCATCGCCCTCGCTATCGGTCTCCGTGTGCCGCATCCTTAGGAGCCTTTACCAATCGACTATACGTCGACCCCAATTTACTGTGGTGTATAGTTTCCAAGGTGGATTTGGGCTCGTAGGAAGAAGGTCATAAGGGGCCTGCTCTATAATTCTCAATCATGATGTAAATCACACGTGCATAGGGCATGTTTTTCATGGGCTTCTTTCTATGTTCCCCATTTTCATGGCTTTAAGGATCCCCTTAAAAGAGAATGTCCGGTGCCTTTGAACCATCTCTCTTTGTAGGCATAAATAAAATTTGTTGAAGGGGTCGATTCGCTCGATTGGTGACCAAAAGGATACAAAGTGGTCTTTAAAATTTTATCTAAAATCCAATTTGAACTATAGATTTACGGATCCATGCGGCCTGCGTCATTTGTGTAGTGACGCCTCAAACGAGCCGGGTTTTGGGAAAGGGGACCTAAACCCACGCTTTGGGGAGTGATTTAAGGAGCACGCGATTACACGGCCATATCGTCTAGGTCAAATGTGTAATCCCGACCATCTATTTCCGATATAAATTCTTTACCATCTACGGCTCATGTCTTTGATAAAATAGGCGGACGAGTCGCGGGTAGAAGTGGTCGCTAAAGGAAGTACACAACGAGGTTAATTTGGCTTTTTCCAAATACTCTGCCGCCCATTGCGTGGTCGTTTGTTGATCAAGCAGCCTGGGTGGAAGACGTGTCGAAGCCTTTTTAATGCTCCAAAAATCTCGTGGGTTGTTCGGGCAAAGGGGGACAGGTAATGGAGCCGAATTTGAATGTCCCACGGGCTGTTTGGATCGTGAAGTTGACGCTAATGAGTGGCTGGTCGCTAGAGGTAGGGTTTGAATTGGTGTTTGTTTCTTAGGGCCCATTGCAAAAGACAACAAAATGCAAGAAAAACCTCAAAACAGATGCAAAACCCACGAAATCTTGAGATGAGGGAGGAT
This sequence comes from Chloranthus sessilifolius, assembly GCA_021018995.1. Classification (NCBI taxonomy): domain Eukaryota; kingdom Viridiplantae; phylum Streptophyta; class Magnoliopsida; order Chloranthales; family Chloranthaceae; genus Chloranthus; species Chloranthus sessilifolius. Next base: position 88,933,754 of record CM037595.1, read on the forward strand.
TTACGAGGAAAAGCCCCAAATCGGGTTTGCAATGAAGGAATTGAATCCCTTGACAATGTAGTGCACTCCTCCTTAGATTTGCACCAAAATACAAAGAGAGCCCCAAATCGGCAAATCGCCCAAACCCTAGCTCAAAAATCCCCAAAATGTTAAAACCGAATGGCAGAGAGGTTTCAACCCTCACTTAAATCGATAAATTCGACCATCGAATTTCAAATCGATGGTCGATTTTGCAATTCGATGGTCGATTTAAACATCCACTCTTGATTTTTTTCAGGCAGTTTGCTGTCCTGTTTTGGGCTTTAAAGTGCACTTATACTTATATTTTTTTCGATGGTCGATTTTCAAAATCGACAGTCGAAATTTCTGGCAACAGGATTTGTTTAAAAACTTCCAAAATTTTGGAATTTAAACCTTACCATTAGCTCTACATTGACTGTTATCGAAGCACCCTTTATCCGCTTGACTTATTCGACCTCGATCCAAATTATCGCAAGAAAGAAAGGTGCAAAATTGTAAATGGAAACTTATAGCGAATTAGCCCACATTTTTAATTGAAAAAAAATGTAGTCCGCATTCGGTCGGGCTCGCAAAATTTATCAAGGTCTCCTCAGCAGTACATAATTTATTTGCGGTCAAATGTGGACAAAATAGGTTTAAGCATTGGATCATGGTAACCACATTTGTCAGAATTTGACCATTTAAGTTGATATTCGTCAGTCGAATTTTAATACATCTGAGGCCTTCAAAATTTTCAAAAATTTTGAAATTCCTAACCTTTCGATCACCAATATTGATCACGAAAGCAATATCTAGTCCAGTGTGCTTATGAATTGAGAAGCATATTTACTGTTTATAGGACCGCCAAAAATTCTCGCCCAAAAGTATATATATACAATCAAGAATTACATAAAATTTCCAGTATATTACAATCAACACATAAAACCTCGAAAATTTTTAAACGAAAAGGCTTGGAAACTGGTCTCGGATCTCAGCTTCACGTTCCCAAGTGGCTTCCTCTGGTGTATGATTCCGCCATTGCACGAGAACCAAGGGAATGCTTTTTGTGCGTAGGATCTGCTCTTTACGATCCAAAATACGAATCGGGTCCTCGACCACTTTCAAACCATCCTGAAGTTCGATGGGTTGGTAATCAAGTACATGAGTCGGGTCACGTATGTATCGACGAAGCATCGACACATGGAAGACGTTGTGCATGCTAGATAATTGCGGCGGTAACGCCACACGATATGCAACCTCTCCGACTCGGCCTAGTATCTCAAAAGGCCCAACGTACCGAGGGACTCGCTTCTCGCTTCCAAACCGCATAACGCCCTTAGTAGGCGAAATCCGAACAAAGACATTCTCACCGACCTGAAAAATCGAGTATTAATGCTAATTTTCACATGGAATTTGTACCAAGAAGGAAAAATTTACTTATTGACATGATAATTCTACCTGAAAGTCCACGTGTCTCCGTTTGAGATCGACGAGTTTCTTCCGACGACTCGAAGCTACTCAGAGTCGCACAGACAACCGAACTGCCCTTTAGTGCGCCAACTATCTCAGTCCAATAATGAGCTTCACCCACTTCTTCCCAGTTCAACGGTGATCGCACTGTCGTCCATATAACGCCTCGAATGGAGCCATACCAATACTAGCCTGAAAGCTATTGTTGTAGGCGAACTCAATCAGAGGCAAGTGTTGGTCCCATGACCCGTGAAAATCCAACATACATGCTCTCAACATGTCCTCAATGATCTGATTCACTCGCTCAGTCTGGCCGTCCGTCTGTGGGTGAAATGCAGAACTAAAGTCAAGACGAGAACCCATTCCTTCCTGAAATTTCTGCCAAAAGTGTGAAGTAAACAACGGGTCTCGATCAGACACAATACTAGCCGGTATCCCATGCAGTCTAACAATCTCCTTTAAGTATAACTCTGCAAGTCTACTGGCTGTATAGGTGGTATTATATGGCAAGAAATGAGCAGACTTGGTTAGTCGATCTATAATGACCCAGATGGCATTGTTCTTCCTCAGTGTCTTCGGCAATCCGAGTATAAAATCCATCGAAATGGCTTCCCATTTCCACTCAGGCACAGGTAAAGGCTGCAATAGACCTGCAGGATTCTGATGATCAACCTTAACCTGTTGACAAACCAAACACCGCGATACGTACTGAGCGACGTCGCGTAACAAACCTCGCCACCAGAAACTGTTCAACAAGACCTGATACATCTTGGTGCTACCAGGATGTATGGCATACATGGATTTGTGAGCCTCTTCGTTTCGGTGACGACGGTACGCATACCCGGTCGTGAAATAGCAAGGTCCCATCTGCTCAAATGGAGAAATCCTTCTTACTGCCATTCTCGACATCTCGTCTGATTGCCATGAGCTCATCATCGGTCATCTGAAGCTTGCGAATGTTCTCGAAGAGCGTAGGACGTAACACAAGTGTAGCCATCAATGCTCCCGAGCCTTTCACATCAAACCGTGAGCTACCCAAAGCCATATCCTCCAAAAGTTTCCATCTCTGAATCCGGCTAACAAGATGTGACAACTGTGCCGAAGACCTCCTACTAAGAGCATCAGCAACGACATTTGCCTTTCCCGGATGGTACTGAATCGAGCAATCGTAGTCCTTCAAGAACTCCATCCATCGTCGCTGCCGCATATTCAAGTCCTTTTGAGTGAAGAGGTACTTGAGACTCTTGTGATCGGTGAATATATCAAAAACTTCACCGTAGAGGTAATGTCGCCAGATCTTCAAGGCGAATATAACTGCTGCTAGCTCTAAGTCATGCGTCGGATAGTTTCTTTCATGGTCCTTCAACTGCCTAGAACCATACGCAATGACTCTCTCGTGTTGATTAAGCACACAGCCTAATCCGCCATAGGAAGCATCACTATATACTGCGAAACCTCCACTGCCAGAAGGTATCGCAAGCACTGGTGCTGTAGTCAAGCGATGCTTTAACTCCTGAAAGCTCTGCTCACACTGATCTGTCCAGTCGAACTTAGCACTCTTTCTTCATCATACGCTCGGCTTTAATGGCTGAAACCAACGGCGCAACCTTGGATCTGACTCCACAAAATCGGAAGGACTTTCGCTTTGGCGGTCGGAAGGTCACTATCTTCCGCAGACAGTCTACACTCGCGTGATAAGCTGCCAACCAATCCATTCCGAGAATAACGTCGAACCCTTCCATGCTCAACGTAATCATGTCGGTCGATGTCTCGTGCTCATCAATCATCACGATGACTGACTGACATGCTGTATCAGTACACACTGAACTCCCCGTAGGAATCTTGACATCCAGAATAAAAGCAAGGGGTTCAGGAGTAATACCCAACTTCTCTGAGAAGGATAAGGACCCGACACATGTATTAGACCCAGGGTCTATAAGCACTCGTGCTTCAATTTTATCCATGTCATCTCGACTACTCATCATAAGGGTACCTTTAGTTAAAAAGTTTTGTTAATTATATGCAATGATTTCTATGTGGTTCAACATAATTGGCTTGAATTCAAATTTAAACAATAATAATTGAATCAATGCATAAATGACATCTCAACTTTAATGATACCTTGAATGACGTCATTCGACGTTTGGGCATCTGCAGGCCACCGCATAAGCCCGACCTTGAATCGTAGGGGTCGCCGACTCAAGAGAGCGTCAGAGTCCTCTCTCTCAACAACAGGACAATCCTTGATCATGTGACCAACCCGTCCACACCAAGCATCCCCAGGTTCCGTCTACAATCTTCGTCTCTATGTGGTTTCCACACCTTGCACACTGTGGTAGAAACAGGAGTAACAGCTGATCCTTTCGTCGAACCCTCGAGCCATGAAGCTCCACTTGCGTGAGTGCTCCCGGCTCAAAGGTCGCCCGGTGATGAACTCGGCGGTCTCGATAGGAGGACGCCATCGGGTCCTGATGCAACAAATGGGTCTAGAATATGATGGTGACTAGGTAGGGAGGAGGTTTAGAGAACCTCGGCTTTTGTTCACCGCTCAAGCACTCACGCCCCTCGCCAAACCTACTTCTATTACCTCGCTCTCGCCTCAATTGTCGCTCAATATCTTCTTCGCAATGAGGGCCTTGGACATAACGCCAAGATATCGTCTCCATTTCCCACATCGACACCCTCTCACAGATGTTGCCTCAACCCTCTTCAAAATTTCGAGCTCTCATCATGGCCACATGTAGTGCAAATCGGAAAGTCTATCAAATTCTGCGCCATACTGAAGACCGACATTTCATTCATTTCAACTCGATGAATTGGACCTCCCGATTACGCACGATCCTCGGAAATCGATCGTTGAACGTCTCACAAACTCGCCTAAGTCCATGGAGTGTTGGGGTAGTCTGCTCTCATCCCGAAAGACTTCCACCACGGGCCTCGCCTAAAAGTTTGAAAGATGCAGTACTTTCTCAACATCGGTACATGCAACACTTCAAATATCTTCTCTATCTCATCCCCATGCCTCGGCTTCCATAGGATCCGTGCCTTTCGAGAATGTAGGAGGTCTCATCCTCCTAAACTCGCGAATCCTCCCGGCTGATGTCTAGCCGCCAAAGATCTCCGTCTGCTTCATCAATGGTCTGCCATTGGCCATGTTAGTAGCCAAGGCCGCCAATACCTCGCTCTACATTCCTCTATCTCGCAGCTCCCAAAGGATCTGCATTAGCTGTATAACCGCCTCTGCCATAAGAGGTGCCTATGCCCTCATCTATCCCATCGATGCGAGCTGTACGAGGTCCCTCTATACCTCGGCCTCTGCCTCTAAACCGTGGAGGCATGCTGATCTGTCATTGTTAACAACAACAACAATTGATCAGTAATAATTGTTAGAGATAATCTAACCCCTAGTCCTAAGACTCTGAACCTAGAGCCTTGCTCTGATACCAACTGTGACGACCCGACATTTCCAATCCCTAAGGTATAGGAAAGGCCGGTTCATCAACTTATTGATTTCTCAATAAGCCGTAACAAACAAAAGCCGGCAACATAAACAAAGGTCTAAAGAACAGAGGCATCATATCAATATTTCAAAAAGAACCAAAAGACTACAGATAGCAAAAGAATATATCACTGTGAGGAACCAAAAGGAACCACCGGTGATGGCCAATCCAATCACCTAAAATAGAGGTTCACGATAATGGTTCCTCTAGTGATATCAAAAGGACAAAAAAAAAATAGCCTAGGGCTCAATATTCCAAACTTAATATCCAGACAAAATACCAAAAGTATAAGGATCCAAAGATCAAGGGAAGAACTCCTCCGCTGGTATATCCAAATCCTCCTCTGGAATATAATCGGAGTCCTCCGGATCCTCTGACCCAATGTCGGTCTCAAAGACCGTGACGATAGTCGAGGGTGAGCTAAGCTCAATAGAAGAAGCCAGATCTATTTGCGCTTATTATAAGTCGGTTTTCAAAAGACTAATCGGATCAAATATGATTTTTCAAAAGATGCTTTCAAATTTAAATCTTTCTAATCCTGAGTCAAAACTGATAGTAAGTTCAAAGTGTTCAAAATGTTCTGATTTAGCATGCTTCTTGTCTTAAATTTATAACTTAATTTTATCTCTCAAATTTCCTATAGCATGAGAGCGGACTAAGTGACCGATGGGAAGACCCTATCGACCATCGTCTCATGAACCCATTTCAAAATGCAACAAGCCCTGGCTATGAGGGAAACTTGTGCCAAAGTTTTACTCAACACGGTTGTGGAATCTAGGGCATCGTACTTATGAACCCTAAATCAAATGCAAATGCTAATACATATCAAAGCTTATTAATTATAACATATCTTTGAATTGTCAAAGTTCGATTCGAAATTCGATTCAAAATTCATGAGATTCGATTCAAAAGGTTTAGTGAGGTTCGATTCACACTGATTCTTGTCCCTAACAATGTTTACAAATTTACGATGTTGTCTTATATTCAAGCTTTGTTTATATTGTGCAGATTACTATCAAATTTATGCATTTCAAATAGATTGTCTATCATGACTTGTGCTTATAATTTATGCAAAGAGAATTTGGGTTCCCTACCTTAACCAAGCGGTTTCAAAAGCATGCAAAACGGTCCTCTCCAAGGACTTAACAAAACCTACATATATTAACACCCTTAGTGTTAATATAAAGCTATAAGATTTAACAAAAGCTTGCAAGAAGAAAATCCAACAAATTTTCGAACCAAAAGTCGTAGTAGAATTCGATGGTCGAATTTACAATTCGATGGTCGAATTTGAAATTCGATGGTCGAATCAAAATCGACCATCGAATTTCCAAATCACATCAGCCTAAAATCAACAATTGACAATGATTTTGAAATCGACAATCAATTCTGCTTTCGTGGTATGCACTTTGACATTCTCGGTTCTCTTCCGATTTTTTCACTTAATCCTCTTCTTTATTTCACATATATATGTTCTAATTTCTAACAATAATCTCTACTGATTTTCATACAAAGATTTTCAAGACATACCTCCTTTTGGCTCCAAATGGTAGGTCCCTTCAGTACCAATTTGTGCTCCAAAATCGTTTCTAACCAGGGGTTCAATGGCATCGACTTTGTTCATTGCAACCCTTCCTCTTTGGCACAGATTTACAGGCACAGGGATGTCTTCTCCTCTATCTTTCCCTTCTCATAGCTTAAACAGATCTAAAGACCATCACCAACACGTTCAATGGTCAAGATGAGAGGAGGATCTCTCTTTCTTCTTAGATCTAGGATTTAAAATAACCTTGCATGGTTATTTTCCTTAACTTTTCCAACGAGAGAGAGATAGAGAGATAGAGAGATGCAAGCTTCACTTGCAATCTCTTTTATAACCAAACCAATCTAGCAAATATCTAGATATTCAACTCTTTAACTTATCCTCTAACTTAGGGATTTATTTCATGCTAACCACTAACACCTCCTTATTGTGTATGCCAATGCGATGACTTGCACACCTCGAGACCAAATCCTTTGGCCATCGGTCTTACCATAGTCTTAGCTTACCAAAAGTCCAAAATATTCTTCAAGATTTTCCGCACGCAGGTAAACTAAAATATGTCAAAATATCAGGGATATTACATTCACCCCTCCTTAGGAATTTTCGTCCGCGAAAATTGGATGCAAAACAGGGCACATGGGCCACCGTGTTTCGATCCCACAGGGCACGCAAGCCAAGGGATGGGATCCGTAGTAACATGGATGTACTGCATGTGGCATCGAAGGCCATAGTGGATTGCATCCGACATGGATGCCCACACCCAAGGGTCACGTGTCGGAGACCGATGCGTGATGCATGAAGCCATAAGGATCTCAAAATTTAGCAAAACCAACATGTAGAATCAGAGTGACAGAAGTAAACCCACACAAGTAAACTCATACTGAGAATCATTTACCAAAATATATCTAAAAGAGACCAAAATATATGCAAAAGTAAACTCATCGAGAGCCAAAACATAGATAGAAAACTAACCACCGATGCTAAGTGCTCCATATATACAACGGGGCTAACCAAGGTGTCTAAAACCGGCGAGACATAAAAATAAAGGATAACAAAAGAAGGACCGCCAGGTCCTAATAATCAATCATGTAAAGATAAAAGAAGGACCACCAGGTCAAAATAATCCATAGTGTAAAATCAGTACAGACCAATAGCATCAAAAAGTAAATGAGTAACCCTCTCTCACAAACATACTAATTATCCCCGAAGGATCTTTGATCAACGCCATCTCCGTCGGCCAGCAGAAAGATTCTGCATCGTGTCGATCGTGGTCAAGGAGGCATACGATTACCGGCGCCCGATGTCGAAGGCGGTATATCGGCTTCGGATCTCGACCATATCGATCGTAGTCCTCGGAAATGCATCTTTGCATGAGGTAAGAGAGAGCGCCGTGGACATCGAGCTCGACGATCGAGCTAGTATGGTGTGTGAGCTCGTGGATCTGGTGGCTCATGGCGGTCATCTGCCGAGTAAACTCTGATAACGTGAGGACATCACTCGGCGGGGGCTGGGTAGGTGCAGGAGTATCAGGGGCTGCACGAGTAGGGTCCTCATCATCCTCGCTATCGGTCTCCGGTGCCACTGCGTCCTTAGGAGCCTTTACCAATCGACTATACGTTTGACCCCAATTAACCAGGGTGTATAGTTTCCGACCGGCGGTGGATTTAGGCTCAGTAGGGAGAAGGTCATAAGCAGGGCCTGCTCTATAATTCTCTATCATGACAGAAATCACACGTGCATAGGGCATGTTTTTCATGGGCTTCTTTCTATGTTCCCCCATTTTCTCGCGGGCTTTAAGGATCCCCTTAAAAAGAATGTCCGGTGCACTGAACCACCTCTCCTTATAGGCCGCAAATAAAATTTGTTGAAGGGGTCGATTCGCTATTGGTGACCAAAAGGATACAAAGTGGTCTTTAAAATTTTATCTAAAATCCACATGGACTCGCATCCGGATGTAACTATAGATTTGTCGGATCCATGACGACCTGCGTCATTTGTGTAGTGACGTCCTCAAACGAGCCGGTTTTGGGAAAGGGGACCTAAACCCACGGTTTGGGGAGTGATTTAAGGAGCACGCGATTACGGCCATATCGTCTAGGTCAAATGTGTAATCCCGACCATCTATTTCCGTATAAATTCTTTTACCATCTACGCGGCTCATGTGCTGATAAAATAGGCGCACGAGTCGCGGGTAGAAGTGGTCGCTAAAGGAAGTACACAACGAGGTTAATTTGGCTTTTTCCAAATACTCTCCCGCCCATTGCGTGGTCGTTTGTTGATCAAACAGTTCTGGGTGGAAGACGTAATCGGTAGCGAAGCCTTTAATGCTCCAAAAATCTCGTGGTTGTTCGGGCAAAAGGGGACGATGGGCTGTGGGCCAATTTGAATGTCCCACGGGCTGTTTGGATCGTGAAGTTGACGCAGCGCGAGTGGCTGGTCGCTTAGAGGTAGGGTTTCGAATTGGTGTTTGTTTCTTAGGGCCCATTGCAAAAAGACAACAAAAATGCAAGAAAAACCCTCAAAACAGATGCAAAAACCCACGAAATCTTGAGATGAGGGAGGATTTACCTGAGGAAAAGCCCCTAATCGGGTTTGCAATGAAGGAATTCGAACCCCCTAGACAATGTAGTGCACTCCTCCTTAGATTTGCAGCCAAAAATACAAAGGGAGCCCCAAATCGGCAAATCGCTCCAAACCCTAGCTCAAAAATCCCCAAAATGTTAAAACCGAATGGCAGAGGGTTTCAACCTCACTTAAATCGATAAATTGACCATCGAATTTCAAATCGATGGTCGATTTTGCAATTCGATGGTCGATTTAAAAATCGACTATCGATTTTTTTTCGTGCGCTTCTTCATGTCTGTTTTGGGCTTTAAAGTGCACTTATACTTATATTTTTTCGATGGTCGATTTTCAAAATCGACAATGAAATTCAACAACGATTTGTTTAAAACTTCCAAAATTTTGGAATTTAAACCTTACCATTAGCTCTACATTGACTGTTATCGAAGCCCTTTTTATCCGCTTGACTTATTCGACCTCGATCCAAATTATCGCAATTTTAGAAAGGTGCAAAATTGTAAAATGGGCTTAAACTTATAGCTTAATTAGCCCACATTTTTAATTGAAAAATGTAGTCCGTGATTCGGTCGCTCGCAAAATTTATCAAGGTCTCCTCAGCAGTACATAATTTATTTGCGGTCAAATGTGGACAAAATAGGTTTAAGCATTGGATCATGGTAACCACATTTGTCAGAATTTGACCATTTAAGTTGATATTCGTCAGTCGAATTTTAATACATCTGAGGCCTTCAAAATTTTCAAAAATTTTGAAATTCCTAACCTTTCGATCACCAATATTGATCACGAAAGCAATATGTAGTCCAGTGTGCTTATGAATTGAGAAGCATATTTACTGTTTATAGGACCGCCAAAAATTCTCGCCCAAAAGTATATATATACAATCAAGAATTACATAAAATTTCCAGTATATTACAATCAACTCATAAAACCTCGAAAATTTTTAAACGAAAAGGCTTGGAAACTGGTCTCGGATCTCAGCTTCACGTTCCCAAGTGGCTTCCTCTGGTGTATGATTCCGCCATTGCACGAGAACCAAGGGAATGCTTTTTGTGCGTAGGATCTGCTCTTTACGATCCAAAATACGAATCGGGTCCTCGACCACTTTCAAACCATCCTGAAGTTCGATGGGTTGGTAATCAAGTACATGAGTCGGGTCACGTATGTATCGACGAAGCATCGACACATGGAAGACGTTGTGCATGCTAGATAATTGCGGCGGTAACGCCACACGATATGCAACCTCTCCGACTCGGCCTAGTATCTCAAAAGGCCCAACGTACCGAGGACTCAGTTTCCCTCGTTTCCCAAACCGCATAACGCCCTTAGTAGGCGAAATCCGAACAAAGACATTCTCACCGACCTGAAAAATCGAGTATTAATGCTAATTTTCACATGGAATTTGTACCAAGAAGGAAAAATTTACTTATTGACATGATAATTCTACCTGAAAGTCCACGTGTCTCCGTTTGAGATCGACGTAGCTCTTCTGACGACTCTGAGCTACTCGTAGTCGCTCGCGTATCAACCGAACTGTCTCGGTAGTGCGCTCAACTATCTCAGGTCCAATAATGAGCTTCTCACCCACTTCTTCCCAGTTCAACGGTGATCGGCACCGTCGTCCATATAACGCCTCGAATGGAGCCATACCAATACTAGCCTGAAAGCTATTGTTGTAGGCGAACTCAATCAGAGGCAAGTGTTGGTCCCATGACCCGTGAAAATCCAACATACATGCTCTCAACATGTCCTCAATGATCTGATTCACTCGCTCAGTCTGGCCGTCCGTCTGTGGGTGAAATGCAGAACTAAAGTCAAGACGAGAACCCATTCCTTCCTGAAATTTCTGCCAAAAGTGTGAAGTAAACAACGGGTCTCGATCAGACACAATACTAGCCGGTATCCCATGCAGTCTAACAATCTCCTTTAAGTATAACTCTGCAAGTCTACTGGCTGTATAGGTGGTATTATATGGCAAGAAATGAGCAGACTTGGTTAGTCGATCTATAATGACCCAGATGGCATTGTTCTTCCTCAGTGTCTTCGGCAATCCGAGTATAAAATCCATCGAAATGGCTTCCCATTTCCACTCAGGCACAGGTAAAGGCTGCAATAGACCTGCAGGATTCTGATGATCAACCTTAACCTGTTGACAAACCAAACACCGCGATACGTACTCAGCGACGTCGCGTTTCAAACCTCGCCACCAGAAACTCTTCATCAAGTCCTGATACATCTTGGTGCTACCAGGATGTATGGCATACATGGATTTGTGAGCCTCTTCCAGAATGGTGTCCCGAAGCTCGGTACTCGACGGTACGCATACCCGGTCGTGAAATAGCAAGGTCCCATCTGCTCAAATGGAGAAATCCTTCTTACTGCCATTCTCGACATCTCGTCTGATTGCCATGAGCTCATCATCGGTCATCTGAAGCTTGCGAATGTTCTCGAAGAGCGTAGGACGTAACACAAGTGTAGCCATCAATGCTCCCGAGCCTTTCACATCAAACCGTGAGCTACCCAAAGCCATATCCTCCAAAAGTTTCCATCTCTGAATCCGGCTAACAAGATGTGACAACTGTGCCGAAGACCTCCTACTAAGAGCATCAGCAACGACATTTGCCTTTCCCGGATGGTACTGAATCGAGCAATCGTAGTCCTTCAAGAACTCCATCCATCGTCGCTGTCGCATATTCAAGTCCTTTTGAGTGAAGAGGTACTTGAGACTCTTGTGATCGGTGAATATATCAAAAACTTCACCGTAGAGGTAATGTCGCCAGATCTTCAAGGCGAATATAATCGCCGCTAGCTCTAAGTCATGCGTCGGATAGTTTCTTTCATGGTCCTTCAACTGCCTAGAACCATACGCAATGACTCTCGTGTTGATTAAGCACACAGCCTAATCCGCCATAGGAAGCATCACTATATACTGCGAAACCTCCACTGCCAGAAGGTATCGCAAGCACTGGTGCTGTAGTCAAGCGATGCTTTAACTCCTGAAAGCTCTGCTCACACTGATCTGTCCAGTCGAACTTAGCACTCTTTCTTCATCATACGCTCGGCTTTAATGGCTGAAACCAACGGCGCAACCTTGGATCTGACTCCACAAAATCGGAAGGACTTTCGCTTTGGCGGTCGGAAGGTCACTATCTTCCGCAGACAGTCTACACTCGCGTGATAAGCTGCCAACCAATCCATTCCGAGAATAACGTCGAACCCTTCCATGCTCAACGTAATCATGTCGGTCGATGTCTCGTGCTCATCAATCATCACGATGACTGACTGACATGCTGTATCAGTACACACTGAACTCCCCGTAGGAATCTTGACATCCAGAATAAAAGCAAGGGGTTCAGGAGTAATACCCAACTTCTCTGAGAAGGAAGGAGTAATAAATGAGTGTGTAGACCCAGGGTCTATAAGCACTCGTGCTTCAATTTTATCCATGTCATCTCGACTACTCATCATAAGGGTACCTTTAGTTAAAAAGTTTTGTTAATTATATGCAATGATTTCTATGTGGTTCAACATAATTGGCTTGAATTCAAATTTAAACAATAATAATTGAATCAATGCATAAATGACATCTCAACTTTAATGATACCTTGAATGACGTCATTCGACGTTTGGGCATCCTGTGCAGTCACCGCATAAGCCCGACCTTGAACTGTAGGCCGCGTCGACTTCTGCGTAGAGACTGTCGTAGTCCGTCCTCTCTCAACAACAGGACAATCCTTGATCATGTGACCAACCTGTCCACACCTGAAGCATCCCCCAGTGTTCCGTCTACAATCTTCTGTCCTATGTGGTTTCCCACACCTTGCACACACTGTGGTAGAAACAGGAGTAACAGGTGATCCTTTCGTCGAACCTCGAGCCACGTAAGCTCCACTTGCGAGTGCTCCGGCTCGAAAGGTCGCCCCGTGATGAACTCGGCGGTCTCGATAGGAGGACGCCATCGTCGGCAACACAATGGGCCTAGATTATGATGGCTGACTAGGGTAGGGAGGAGGTTTAGAGAACCTCGGCTTTTTGTTCACCTGCTCTGAAGCACTCTGCTGTCCCTGGCCAAACCTACTTCTATTACCCTGCTCTCGCCTCAATTGCTGCTTCTGAATATCTTCTTCTGCAATGAGGGCCTTGGACATAACGCCAGTATACGTCTCCATTTCCCACATCGACACCCTCTCCTGAATGTTCGGCCTCAACCCTCTCTGAAATTTCTGAGCTCTCATCATTTCGGTGGCTACATGTAGGTGCAAATCGGAAAGTCTATCAAATTCTGCCATACTGCAATCGACATTTCATTCTGCTTTCAACTCGATGAATTGGACCTCCCTTGACACGCGATCCTCGGAAAGTCTTGATCGTTGAACGCCTCCACAAACTCGCCCAAGTCCATGGAGTGTTGGGGTAGTCCCGCTCTCTCATCCCGAAATGAGACTTCCACCACGGCCGGGCTCGCCCAAAAGTTTGAAAGATGCCCAAACTTTCTCAACATCACAATCGCAACACTTCAAATATCTTCTCTATCTCATCCACCATGCCTCGGCTTCCATAGGATCCGTCGCTTACGAGAATGTAGGAGGTCTCATCCTCCTAAACTCGCGAATCCTCTGGTGATGTCTAGCCGCCAAAGATCTCCGTCTGTCTATCAATGGCTGCCGTCTTGGGCCATGTTAGTAGCCAAGCCAATACCTGCTACATTCCTCTATTCGCCTCGCAGACTCCCAAAGGATCTGCATTAGGGCGAAGCAACTCGCCTTCGCCATAAGAGGTGCCTATGCCTCATCTATCCCATCGATGCGAAATGCAGAGGTCCCTCTATACCTCGGCCTCTGCCTCTAAACCGGAGGCATGCCGATCATCATTGTTAACAACAACAATTGATCAAGAATAATTGTTAGAGATAATCTAACCCTAGTCCTAAGACTCTGAACCTAGAGCCTTTGCTCTGATACCAACTGTGACGACCCGACTTTTCCAATCCCTAAGGTATAGGAAAGGCCGGTTCATCAACTTATTGATTTCTCAATAAGCCGTAACAAACAAAAGCGTGACATAAACAAAGGTCTAAAGAACAGAGGCATCATATCAATATTTCAAAAAGAACCAAAAGACTACAGATAGCAAAAGAATATATCACTGTGAGGAACCAAAAGGAACCACCGGTGATGGCCAATCCAATCACCTAAAATAGAGGTTCACGATAATGGTTCCTCTAGTGATATCAAAAGGACAAAAAAAAAATAGCCTAGGGCTCAATATTCCAAACTTAATATCCAGACAAAATACCAAAAGTATAAGGATCCAAAGATCAAGGAAGAACTCCTCATTGGTATATCCAAATCCTCCTCGAATATAATCGAGTCCTCCGGATCCTCGACCCAATGTCGGTCTCAAAGACTGTGGACGTATAGTCGAGGGTGAGCTAACAGCCAAGCTCAATAGAAGAAGCCAGATCTATTTGCAGTTTATTATAAGTACTGGTTTTCAAAAGACGGAATCGGATCAAATATGATTTTTCAAAAGATGCTTTCAAATTTAAATCTCCAGTTCTAATCCTGAGTCAAAACTGATAGTAAGTTCAAAGTGTTCAAAATGTTCTAATTTAGCATGCTTCTTGTCTTAAATTTATAACTTAATTTTATCTCCCAAATTTCCTATAGCATGAGAGCGGACTAAGTGACCGATGGGAAGACCCTCACGACCATCGCTGCGTTCATGAACCCATTTCAAAATGCAACAAGCCCTGCGCTATATGAGGGAAACTTGTGCCAAAGTTTTACCGTCAACACGGTTGGTGGAATCTAGGGCATCGCATTATGAACCCTAAATCAAATGCAAATGCTAATACATATCAAAGCTTATTAATTATAACATATACCTAATTGTCAAAGTTCGATTCAAATTCGATTGAAAATTCACCGAGATTCGATTCAAAAGGTTTAGCCGAGGTTCGATTCACACGATTCTTGTCCCTAACAATGTTTACAAATTTCGATGTTGTCTTATATTCAAGCTTTGTTTATCTGTGTGCCTGATTACTATCAAATTTATGCATTTCAAATAGATTGTCTATCATGACTTGTGCTTATAATTTATGCAAAGAGAATTTGGGTTCCCTACCTTAACCAAGCGGTTTCAAAAGCATGCAAAACGGTCCTCTCCAAGGACTTCCGAGACAAAACCTACATATATTAACACCCTTAGTGTTAATATAAAGCTATAAGATTTAACCAAAGCTTGCAAGAAGAAAATCCAACAAATTTTCGAACCAAAAAGTCAGGGCAGAATTCGATGGTCGAATTTACAATTCGATGGTCGAATTTGAAATTCGATGGTCGAATCCAAAATCGACCATCGAATTTCCAAATCCTGCATCAGGCCTAAAATCAGCAATTGACAATGATTTTGAAATCGATAAATAATTTCTGTCGTGGTCGTGCACTTTGACATTCTCGGTTCTCTTCCGATTTTTTCACATAATCCTCTTCTTTATTTCACATATATATGTTCTAATTTCTAACAATAGTCTCTAGAGATTTTCATACATAGATATTCAGACATACCTCCTTTTTGGCTCCAAATGGTAGGTCCTTCAGATAATTTGTGCTCCAAAATCAGTTTCTAACCAGGGGTTCAATGGCATCACTTTGTTCATTGCAACCCTTCCTCTTTGGCACTGATTTACAGCCTGTGGATGTCTTCTCCTCTATCTTTCCCTTCTCATAGCTTAAACAGATCTAAAGACCATCACCAACACGTTCAATGGTCAAGATGAGAGGAGGATCTCTCTTTCTTCTTAGATCTAGGATTTAAAATAACCTTGCATGGTTATTTTCCTTAACTTTTCCAACGAGAGAGAGATAGAGAGATGCAAGCTTCACTTGCAATCTCTTTTATAACCAAACCAATCTAGCAAATATCTAGATATTCAACTCTTTAACTTATCCTCTAACTTAGGGATTTATTTCATGCTAACCACTAACACCTCCTTATTGTGTATGCCAATGCGTGCATGACTTGCACACCTCTCGAGACCAAATCCTTTGGCCATCAGTCTTACCATAGTCTTAGCTTACCAAAAGTCCAAAAATATTCTTCAGTATTTTCCGGGCACGCTTACCGAGGTAAACGAAAATATGCCGAAAATATCAGGGATATTACATATTCAGTGTAGATTGCTCTTCAAATAATCACATTACTTCGGAATTACACTTCACTAAAGGATCTCTTCTAATCAAGTACTTGAGGCTTCCACTAGTCTCTAGTCGACTTACTTTTGCTCTTTGCAACTCACTTTTGGAAAAGATTTAGAACAGGCTTGAAGGCTGGAAAGGCAACCTTCTTTCTGATGCTGGGAGAGTTGAACTTATTAAAATAGTTTTCTGATCCACTGGTCTGGGGTGGTCTACATCCCAAGAAAGGTTATTAAGAAGGTTGAATCCATGTTTGTCACATTTCTTTGGCAAGGTCCATCTTTAGCTTAATCGGTCCATCCTATCACTGGGAAGAAAATCTAACTTATCGATGAAGGAGGGCTTGGGATTCGACGACCAGTTGATTGGAACAATGTTGGGCTTCCTATGTTATTTTGGGACTTGATATCCAATCTATCTATTTTGACTAACTGGGGTGCTACTCACGCAATGTTATCCCTTCTGATATTTGGAGCTATCAACTTCCTATCAAATTCTCTTAGGCTTGGAGGGTATAATGAGGTTGAGAGATACCATCAAATCAAAAATTCGGCTCATTATAGATGATGGATCCTCAACGAGATTCTATAACGATCCTTAGCTTGGTGAGGGAATTTTGATTCATGAATTTGGTAAGCACACTATGCTTCAGTCAAGAATCCAGGAAGACATCAAGGTGTCTGAGCTTTGTTGTTTTTTGCTCTAACTTCTTTGATTAGAAATAGGGTTTAGATCTTCTATATAAGGCTAGTTTCTCTTATATTAGAAGTAGGATTTAGATATTCTATATAAGGGAAAAAACTCTTTGACAAATTAAGGAGTTGAGATATTATTGTTAAGCTTTGGTAAATCTAACTAGGATTTTTTGGAGAGTTATGGTGAGGCTTGAGTGTTCTTGTATTCTTGTGGAATCATCAATATAGTGAATCATCGTTGCCTATGGACCTTGGAAAATTGTCGAACTATGTAAATATTGTCTCTTGTATAATTATATTTGATTTCCTTTATTTTTCATTCTTATTTGATCATTCATCGTGAGATCATTGGTTAATTTGAGAGCTTCCACGCAACAAACTTATAGCTGGTGGGGAGTCTCCCTCCCGCATCCACAAGAAGAATGGAAGAAGCTTGGAACAAGGTTAGGTGGCATCTCATTCCTACTACGCTAATAAAGATATTTTCGTTTGGAAGCCAGCAAGCAATGGAAAATACTCAATCATGTTTGCATGGAATTGCTACATGTTTGCATGGAATTGCTTGTGAAATGTTCTTGAGAAAGCCTCTTGGCATCACTTCTTTGGCACTCGCATCATATTCCTCGGCACTCATTTTGTGCTTTGGCTTGCTCTTCAGAAGAAATTACTAACTATGGATAACCTTACGAAGCGAGGAATCATCATTCTCTCAAGATGCGTTCTCTGTTGGTCGATCATGATCATCTCTTCTTCCATTGCTCATGCCATAGTTGGATCAGGAAATCTCTCATAAGTCGCCTTTGCTTAAGAAGTTTATCCAATGACTCCTTAGAAGATGTGCTTAATTTTTGCATGAATAACAACTAAGGGAAATACTCAAACAATCCTACCTCATTGAAGTCTCCTTTGCTACTGCCATCTGGCACATATGGAGGGAACACAATTCGCTAATTTTTTGGAAGATGTCGTTAGTCATAAGAAAATTATTTTGAAGCTTATTGTTGAAGATGTCTCCTTAGGGCATGTTTGGATAAAAACACAGAAATGTGAGAAAGTAAAATAATATTCATGCATTTTCTCATGGATACCTAAGTTATAGGAAACCATGGGATACCCTTGTTTCCTTTTGTTTTTTGTTGTATGGATAACCATATTGCTAGCTGAGAAAATGGGGGATTAATCAAATCAAGTGTTTGGATACATATGCAAGAAATTGTAGGAAAATTGTGTTTCGATACATATCTCAGAAAATGCAGGATTAATCAAATCCTATGTGTTTGATCAAAATCTGACCGTTTGATGGTAAGCCCACAATCTAGAGATCTAGTGTGTCGATGATTGGGGGAAAAAGAATCTCTATCGTTTGATTCAAAGAAGTCAATAGTTTAGCAACAAAAAATTCGTGTTTCAAAGAAAAAATCTTGAGTTGTAATTATAGGTACCCCTATTTCTAAGAGAAGAAGTGAGATGCGATATAGTAGAATATATAAAAAGATATATAAATGGGTATCTTCATTTACAACCTAAGACTCTTCCTTCCCAACTCGGATTTCAGGTGCTTAAATCGTTGCCTAGTTTAAATTAGACGATGGATATCATTTTTTGCTCCAATCTTCCTCACGATAAATCTTAAGATCATGGTGCGCATATCAGACGGTCACATGTTGATTCCAATGGTGGACGTCCCTAAAAGCGAAGGTCAACTCCTTTTCCCATGATCTAGGTTACTTTTGGTATGGGAGGAGCCAAGATTTTTTCATAAGATGTCATCTAATCCCTTAATGTTGGAAAATTGTATAATTTTTTTTCTAAGCAAATGCTAATATATATATATATATATATATATATAAAGTATACCATTTTGATCAACGGCTCTAGGTAATTAGGGTGGTAGTATAGGGTTCCCAAATATTTTTTAAAAAATTAGATGGGTTGAGAGAATGAGGGTTCAGATTTATTAGTGATTAGACTTTTAACTAAAATTAAAAAATATACATATGCATTATTTCAATTAAAAAATTATATATGTATTTGGTGTTTTTTGCTTTTTACATAGGGAGCCATTACTTGCACTCGCTTTTTAAGTGATTGCACCAAAGTTAAAAAAAGACTTTGTATTTTAGGGACATGTGACATGTGAAAATGCAATCTAGGTCATCTGATTTAAAGTTCATGATCTACAGATCCTGAGTTGATAAGATTGGCATGAAATATAATATTCATCATGTGATTAAATATAGTCAAAGGCTATTATTTGATTCAACGGTTGACAACAATAGATCATATGATAAATATCATGTTTTGCTCCAATCTTATCCACTAAGGATCTATAGATCATGAACTATAAATCAAACGGCCTAGATTGCATTTTCACATGTCACATGTCCCTAAAATACAAAGTCTTTCTTTAACCTCGGTGCAATCACTTAAAAAGAGAGTGCAAGTAATGGCTCCCTTTTAAATATCTTAGTAAATTGCTCTAGTGGTTGACTTAGTGCTTTGTAAAAGTTAGGTTTTAGGTTCAAATATTATTGTGCAATAAATTGTTTATTTCTTTAAATTAATTATACTAAAGCCTATACACCATATATGTGAGTGTGTAGCTCTACAACATAGTGGAGCACATTGTGAGAGAAATCTAAGAGAGCCTAAAAATTGGCCAAAATTGTGAGATTTCCTTAAAAAAAATCGAAGAAGAAATATCTATTATGAAACTAAATACTATAAAAAAGTTTGTTTGAAGATTTTAAACAATTTTAGGTGGTCAATATAATTTTGGATGGATGAGATCCACTAATATAAATTAGGACCCCTGAAGTTTAGTAACAAATTTTTAGAAAGTTTGGGTTGTCAATTGGCCACCCAAGTCATAACGTGGCTCCGCCTCTGAATTTTGGGGATGTGTACGATATAGAATCAACATTTACATATGATAGGGGCGCCATGATCTTAAGATCTATCATGAGGAAGATTGGAACAAAATATAATCTCCACTGTCATGGAAATATAATCATGAGGAAGATCTATCCATGGAAAAATTTTGTAGTAACTAATAAGCGGGTGAGAAAAGCCATACCTTATCTTTTTCTTCTCCACTCACTACGTGAAAATCAGCAAAAAATAACGGCCCAAAACCGTTGTAAATTTCATAAACAACAGTTATAGGCCGTGGTAACGACTGTCCTATGTCCATTGCAAAATAACAACGGTTTCTAGTCGTTGTTTCTAACAGAAAAAGAGTTGTTATTTTTCTTCAGAAACCATGGCCTAAGTCAGTGGTATATGTAAGCAACGCCAATGAACCGTTGTTAATTTACTCCAAAAATAACAGTTATGGACCGTTGTTTTTTCTAAATTTTTTTTTTTTTAAATGCCCATCTACTGGTACTGCTATTGGAGCCAATCTACCTGTTACAAATATTATATCAACCACTGATCACCCTACGAGGGGAAAAAAGCATAATTCATTCAACTAAATAAAAATAATAATAAGCCAAAAACAAAATTAATTTAAAATCAGAAAAATCAGTGAAAGCAACAGTTTCTGAAAAAAGGTATTTGATAATGCACAGCTTATCCCCATCATATATCTAAACATATTCCAAAACTCAAGATGATTAGAAGTTTCCAATCATTGGATGAACACAATTTTAAACAATGGCATTAAACATAAAAATTCCAACCATACATTTTGTGATTTAATGAAAGGAGCAAATCCACATGTCAAAATCATACATTTTGTACATAGATATAGGATAAAAGAACTCTTGCACAATTATTGTAACATCCCAAAAAATTTACAAAACCATAGGTCATGACCAGGTGTGTGTCCGTTAGAAAATGCGGCATTATTTCAGATTTTTCAATCGGGTTCGTTTTGGGTTCGTTTGAGCCTCATGTAAGACTTTTGGACCGAAGCTCATACACCGTGGTGGTGTATCGGCTTAACACCATGTCCAATTGATAAGTGGTTTGGGTGTGCAAGCCCCACACCGAACCAAAAGATTAATTTTGTAATAACTAACATCTCGGTTAGGTGTATGGGTTCCACGATGGAACAAAGTCAAATAGATAAGGCTAACACTCAAATGGGTGTATGTGCTTCATAAGGGGAAAAGTCCATTTTTCTATGAAAAGGCAAGCTTCCATTGGAAGCTTAAACCGTTTGCAAAGTTTAGAGGGTTTTAGGTTTCTTGAGAGAGAAAGGAGGAAACCCTCTTGCATTTTGGTAGATCGCACCCTCAAAACTTCTTCTTCGGTTGATTTCACAAGAGAAACGTCGACCATCAACGTAGGGATGAATTGAAAGCAAGGGACCCATTTCTCCCAAACCCTCTTTCATTTTGAAACCCAAAACCCCGTGGATCTCGCTCTAGATCATCCTATGTCGCTCAAGGGAGCAGTTGAATGTTGGGGGGCATCGTGGAGATTGAAGAGGTTTGACCTACCCTCGCTACAATCAAAGGAATCGAAGGGTTTCAAGAAATTGGGCGAACATGGAGTGTAGAAGTCAATTTTTCGATTTCGATTTCAATAGGCGTTGATAGCACGAGTTAGAAAGTAAGATTTGGTTCAAATTGGTTGAAAGTATATAGCTAAGATGTGTGCAAAAGATTAGAATAAAAAATTATGAATTTTGATGTAAAAATGAGTTTTAAAAAACCCAAAATGCACAAAATCGTGCAGTCGCTTGCCTGAGCTGGGCGTGTCGTTGAGATTCGCTCGCGCGACCTTGGAGCTCGCTATGCAAATTCGCACGCGTGACTGATACTCTCTCGATATTTTAGCCGTAAATTTTTATCCCGAACTCAGAATCATATAATTCTTACGGAGTTGGAAAAAGGAAAACAATATCTAAAACTTTTGTGATTTAACCATTTCATGAATCCAAATTTTTAAAGGTCAAAATTTGGTGGGAAGTTGTGTCAAGTTCCAAGTGTTCGATTTTGACTGAACTTGCCGACACTGCTTCGGTATTTTAGCCCAAACTTTTTACTTCAAGCTCTGATTGATGCAATTCTTGAGACGTTGGAAAGAAGAGAACGAGACCTATAACTTATAAAAATTAATAATTATATGAATCGAAAGTTTTAAAGATCAAAATTAAGGGGGAAGTTGGGTCAAATTCTATGTTAGCACGAACTTGTCCATCTCCGCTTCAGTTTTTGAGAAGATACTTAAGTCAAAATCCTTAGTAATTAAGGTCAATCCTTAATACATCTTATACTTGTGATATAGATTGAGGACGGGAAGCTATCGATAAGACCTTGTTTTGTTTCGTGCAACTTCGAGGTTAAGATAGGGAAAACTGAGTGTATAATTACATTTTGTGAATTTGATTCATAGTTCATTGATATGATTTTGGTATGATTGAATGAAAAATTATAAGTTTGACCGTATTTGAGCTAGTATTTGACTTCTTTGAAACTAGAGTTGGAATTTTATGAATTTGAGAATTTGATATTTGATTGTATTTGAAAATGGAATAATTTTGCATCATTGAATAACACTTGAACTTTATGTATTTGGAACTTTGCAAAATGAACTTAAAATGTGAAAAGGAACATGAAATTGGAACTTGAATCCGACCTCTAAGTTCGAACCGTGAATCCGTTGATTTCGAACTCTGAGCTTGAATCTGAATCCCTCTTTGAATCAGAAACCTCGATCTGTTCTTGAATTTGAACTTGAAACTTGAATTCAAACTTGAACTTGAGACAGAGAGGAGTAGAGGCTCCAGAGAGAGGTAGAGTCCCCGGGGTTTTAACCTTGTTCCTTCCACGTAGGATGCTCTATTCTCACGACATGGGATGCTTTGGTCTTAGATTGGTTATTTGTTGTAAATTCGAAATTGTTTGTAAATCTAAACTTGAACCTTGATTCGAACTTGAACCTTGGCTGTAAATTCATCTGAATCCTAGAAAATAAGAAATAAGAAATTTTGTTTTACTTTCCGTTTTGACACGAAAATACATGAACCTTGATCATTGCTAGAAGTTTTGTTTTGTAATTGATGACTGAAAAGACTTTTCGAATACTGTTTAGATATGAACATCCTTTCCGCTTAGATGTGAAAATGCTTTGAAGATTATCATTGAATCTATCCATTTATCTAATAAGATGTAACTGCTATTGAGTTTTTTCTACTGAGCTTAGATGTTAGCTCACCCCGACTATATGTCACAGGTGTAGGTTTGTGGAAGGCTTAGACTACGTACTAGAGGAAAAGGAGCTTCCATGTAAAGATCTGTACTTTGTTCTAGGATCGTAGAATTAGTACTTTGTGGATTTTGTGAGTTAAGGCTTGCTACATTGGTACTGTTGTACACCACTGCTGGTGATGATTGGCCATCACTAGTGTTTGTTTAGTTCTACACATATTAGATATTAGAATTAGAGATTTCTATTCATGACATATGTAACTTTGCTTTGATTTCCTTATATATATGGATGTGCCAAGTATTCTGTATCAGATTGTGTTCTACGATCTGGCGGTCCGAGTTTTTTCATTTGGTATAAGTTGAAAAAAAAATATATTCCTCAAAAATTTAGGTTGGAAAAATTCGGGCTGTCACAATTATAGCTCTCAACAAGCCATTGATTGAATATCTCATCAGTTCTTCCTTATTTTAACAAGGTGCAGGTGCAATGATTGCTGATAGAATAAGAGTGTCTCTTGATCACTTCCTTTTGATGGAACCTACGATAGCGTAAAAGCAATGTTGAACATCAGTATTTTGAGCAATCACTGTCAAAGATCTAATAAACTGCTAAAACAAAAATCACAAGCTCCAGGAGAATGTTGTCAAATTCCGATGGCAACGAAAGAACAACCGAACCTGTCCTCCATCCACGCAACGCTAAACAAGTCCCCTAACCAAGTATCGAATTTCAGTGGTGGAGGGGGATCCATTCCAGGACAGTAAGTTCCCCAGCTGCTCTCTTCTGCATTTGATGCTATTGTGACATATATGTTAAGGTCTTTGGGCAATATACCTTCAAAAATACTCCCACTTTCGCATGCTTCTACGTAAATTACCTACACAAGTACCATGCACCTACTTATGTTATGGTAATAGTAGTCTTCTAAAGGAAATATTCTAAAAAGAGTAGATCATTTCTCACCATCTCTTTGTAGCTACCAGATGCGTGTTTCTTCTTCAAAACCTCGATGAAATAAACTGCGTAGACGTGTAGACGTAATTCGTTGTGTCAGGCATAACTGAAATTAAACTGAAAATTAGTAACTATGTTTATCCGAGCTACAAAGGATAGTAACAAGTATAGCACCACGATTAAGAGAGAGAGAGGGGGGGGGGGGGAAGGAGTAGGAAAACAATTTAGTCCTACCATGATAGATTTGGACAAAAGTACTAAGAAAGGATATGAAAGATTAAAAAAGATAAAGCACAAGGACAAGAGGAAGACCGATAAAGACTTAGAGAGAAGTATTGAGAAAAGATAAGAAAGATTGTGGAGTTACGAAGTTTAGCCTTAAATATAAATGAAGGGAGAAATAAGGCTCATAAAGAAACTACGATCACAAGCACACATGCACACCTAAGTAAAAATGTTGTATTCATAATTTTATTTTATTTTAAAATCTAGCACTAACCAAAGATAATAAACCGTTGACTACCCACATTGATGTGTATTACCAATAGTACCTGACTTCACTAGTCTATAATCAAAGAGTCTTTGGATGCTGACAGATCCAAGAAAATAGCAAAAGTTTTACTCCTAAGTATACAATGTTTTGGCTGTTGGATACTTACCAAGCATTCCTGGGCCACCATTGTCTGTATAATAGACAAATATACGATCATCAACTTTGCTATCAATGGCCTTCCCACTTCCACCTTGAAGGGCGCTCTTATCACCAAGTAGAACAACAAACAGGGACGGAGCCAGAAACTTTCATGGGAGGGGGCCAAAGTATGAACAAAAAAATATCGAGATAGAAGAGCCATAGAATGAATGAGAAATATATTATGATTATAAAGAAAAATCACAAAACAATTATTTTTAATATATTTAAATTTCAACTCAAACACTTAATATATTTTAGGGCATAAGCCACCCTTTTATTTTCAAAACTATCTTATAAAGGCTATGTAAAAAAAAAAAAAAATCAAAAGACTTTGCCTGCCCTTTCATGACTAGGATCATATTAATTTTGCTAGGCCCAATCTTTAACATTTAGGATGAGTTTTGATAAAATAGTAGGAAAATGACGGATTTGAATTTATTGATCTAATGAATTCCTATGTTTCATGAGGTTGTAGGAATTTTGGGGATTATTTTATTTTCTAATATTTCGATGGGCTAATCAAGTGTCTCAAGAATGATTTGCAAAATTACATTTGAGAAAAATGACGGGAGAGAGAGAGAGAGAGAGAGAGTTTTCTTAGGTACGCTTTGAGAAGAAAAGTTATAGTAGGGTGGTTTAACTATTAGTGCTAAATAATAGGAGAGAATAAAATAGGGTGTTTGGTTGACGCGCCTAAAAGATAGGAGAGAAGGAGAGAGAGTTGGGATATAGTTTGAGACTACTTCTATTCTTTTCATCAAAGATTCTTCCATATCAACCGAGGTTCTAAGTTCTTAAATGGTTGACTGATTTGACTTATATGCTAGAGATTGTTTTTAGTTTCAGTCTTTGACGCAATAGATCTTGAGATCCTGTTTCAAAAATCAAAGGGTAAGATTTTGATTTCATGTAAGTAATACGAGAATAACGTTTATCTACACCAACGATTATATTCATACTTTGGGATGTGTGTTGCATGGAATAAAATTTGACTCGTCTGATGATAAGAGCATGATCGCAAGATCTATTAAAACAAGCATTGGGATGAACAATATCTTCATCGTCTGATTCAAAGTAGTCAAACTATTTCAGCACTTGAAACTCAAGTTGAGAAAGAAGAATCTTGGGTTGTATAGAAAGGGACCTTTGAGTAAAAAGGTGGATGGGGCAAATTAGTTTGGCACCTTAAAAATAGGTGAAATAAAATAGAGAAGGAGAAAAAAAATTAAGTGGTGGGGCCCCCACCAAGGCCCCTGGTAGCCCTCCCTTGGCTCCGTCCCTACCAGCAAATAAGTTCTCTGTATTGACTTCCTTCCCAGTGAGATTGTGACCGCCAAGTGCATACCTACTCAAGTTATAAGCTCGCCTATGTAATCACTTTAAAGAGAAGAATGCAAGGTCAGTTCACGTTTATACTTACTCAAAAGCACTACTATATATAATTTAACTTTCTCATCTGCCATGTTTGGTGATATTAGTTTCATCAGGACAAAATATATAACTCAACACAGAAGACACTAGAAAAAAAGTATACGAAGCAACATAGATTAACTCATGTTGGCCTTACCTTGTACGACAATAGCCTAATTAAGTTCGCAGCAACATCAATGGCGGGCGGCTGGCTGGCCAAGTTGTATCCTACAATTACACAAATGCCAGATCAGTAATATCGAAGATTGTGAAGTGCATGAAAACATAGATTAACTCACGTGTTGAAGAAAATGGTAATCAGAAACAATTTGAGAATCTGCAGCCTATAAGAAAATCCCAAGTAAATTGCATGTTAACAGTAAAGCATTAGAAAACATAATAGGTTAATAACAATCACTATCAATTCTTATCTGCCAATGCTTATAAATGTTAAATACTTGATGAACCACTCATATAAATCTCATCAATTAGTTTTTGTTCCTCATTACAGCAAGAATGCATATTACCCTATGCCATTTACCATACCAATGTAGCACAACCTTTTCCTGAAATCGAAAATAACATTATTAACTGATGTGCAACATAGCTTTTTAAAAAAATAAACGGAGCCAAATTCAGTTTGAAAATTTTTATAAGTTGAACCATTAACCATCATGCACAAGGAACAATCCACCCACAGAAAACTGAGATCTAATGGGCCTAAGTTTAATTTTTAATAGGCATTTGAGCAACCAAAATGCCCTTGAAAATGAAATGTCTTCAATTCACCTTTATATAGGATCTATCATTTCAGATCTCACTCTCTAGATTATTTTTCCAACATTATACTTCGATGAACATCGTTCCCAATCTTAATGGTGCTACAATATGATGTTTCATCATGTTACTATCATTAAACATCACTATCATGTTCCCCAACTCCTCCAACATTCCACTTGATATGATCGAGTGAATCCACAGTAGGGCCTCTTATGTGGACTGTTGGATTGACCAAACTTATGTGTCATTGCCTCGATCAAATTCAAAATTGGTTAAAGTTGCTCTTACAAGTTACCTGAAATAATTACCAGATGGAGCATCGATTACCTCATAGGGTACCAACCTAGGTAACCAAGCGAGTAAAATTGCCTTAGTTGGTACCTTATGAGGTAACCAAAATTGCCTAGGTTGGTATCATACGAAATAGCGAATTCCCCATCTACTAATTATTTTAAATCCATGCCTTGCTCAATCAATAGCTGAAAATATGGGCTCTGTTTGACAAAATTTGACAAAAGAATAATGCTAAAATCATGAGACAATCTACTCAAGAGAATTAGTAGGGCATCAAAGGCTGTATATGGCCTAATGTTGCTCCTCCCCTCATAATTTTTATGCATTATATATTACAAAAGTGAACTCTTCCAATGCATTTAAAGGTGACATGATCACTTATCTTATGGAAACATATAATAAAATAAGAATCAGTCCAATACTTAGGACACATGATCCCTCTCGACCACCTAATTCATTTGAATTAGTGGGGCATCAAAAGATGCATCACATGATGATCTATTAGCCATTGGAACAAGTCAAAAGCTGATAGTTGATGTGTCCTTAAATTTGTATTCGCAAGTGCACGAATCGTGATGTAGTCAGTGGATGCAAAGTACGAGATCGTTCCCACGAGGATTGGTTAGAAAATGTAAAAACAGAAATATCAATTAACTAAAAGAATTTTCACAGATCTTTTACAGTAACTAACAACCTAGAATTCTGGTAACTTTTAATAAAACAGATAAATACTAACGAAATCTAAGAGATTTAAACAATTAATGAAAGATAAGGATTGGGATGCTAAATCCTCCCATCGCAGGTTTATCATTTACAGAATACCAATCTGTGGATTGAGATATGAGATCTTTAACAGATTTCTCAAAAGAATCACTACCCTATACACACGTGAGTTCTAAAATATTGATCTGAGATCACGGAGATGTATGATTAACATCCCATGAGTGTATGATTAACACTCACACCTCGGATAACATTTAGAACTCAATCTCTAGGGTAATTTCCAAAGTACGATCTAAGATCAAGGAGATGTGTGATTAACACCCCATGGGTGTGTGATTAACACCCATACCTCAGATCGTGATTGGAACTCACCACTGGGATAAAGTCACACTATTAATCCGAGATCAATGAGATGTATGATTAACACCCCATGAGTGTGTGATTAACACTCACACCTCAGATAATAGTAAAACTTCACCCCGAGACGGGTAATAATTAGGATAAAATCATTATTGCAGATCTGAAATCATAGGGCATGATTAGCTCCTAGATCTCGGACTGAAATGATGATTTCACCATTTTCAATAAATATTAGGGTCTTTAACAGCATCTGACATCTCAATCACAGATTTATATTAATATAAATGTATACCTCGGATGGGGTTCATTAGATCCTCATCCTTAATGAAACTAGCCACACATAGTAAAAGTAAATAATATGGTTAAAATGTAAATATACATTAACATCAATATTTAAAATACTGTAAAGAGCTTTAATATTGTCCACAAAAAGCTTTAATCTAAGTACGTACACCTCCTTCTTGAAAGTGGATCCAAATCAGAAAACTAAGACTTATCTTCCTTCTCAAAATGAATATTAAAAAGGTATTTCAAGAAAATGGGACTCAATGCCCTTACACTTTGAAACGCAGAAAACTAAAAATAAAAGAATGCAGAAAAATGAAAACTCTCAAAAACAGAACTCTTTCAAAAGAAGAATACAGAAAAATAATAAGAATAAATCTCCGAAGGACTCCCCGAATGAATATATCTCCAAGAATATCTTTTTCCTTAATTGCCAAAACAGAAGCCGCTTTTTCCTCCAAGATTTTATTAAAAGTGAAAGAGTACCAGATTCTCCAAACAAAATTCCGAACTCAAATTCAAATTTGGTCGATCGATCGACTAAATAGGGTCTATCGATCGACCATATCAGATTCTGTTTTGAAATTGCAAATCTTCCGGATTAGGTCGATCGATCGACCAAAAAGGGTCGATCAATCGACCTCCCAGATTTTCGTGAACTCCTGCTACACTTTGCATTCAGATACTACCTCGGTATTTCGGCCATAACTTTCTATCCCGAAGTCAGATTGAGGCGATTCGTATGGCGTTGGAAAGCTGACGACGAGTTCTACAACTTTTGTGTTTTGATAATTTTCTGAATCTAACGTCTTGAAGGTTAAAAGTGAGCTCCAAGTAGGGATAAGTTCCAAATGATCCAAGGTAGCACGAATTTGACGTTATATTCTGAACTTTTGGGTTATTTCATGCTCAACACATCTCCAGGCCTGTAAATCACTAAAACTATATAAAACATGTTAAATGGCTTTCATCGGATAGCTAAATATAGGTCTTTAGGGGTGAAATATCATCATATTTCACTGCACATCAATAGCCATTTTGATCCTGACCATTTATGCTCTGAATTCACTCATAAGGTTATTTGTTCTTGAAAATTTTATACCCTGAATTTTGCTAGCATTGAATCGTTGACTTTCAATGATGATGCAATCTGCTTTGACCGATTTGACCTTGGTCAAACTTCTCACGTATGTAAAGCATAATTTGACCCACATATCTCAATTGAGCGAGAACACCCAAACGCAAGCCTAAGACCAATTCCTAATGCGAATTGATCTTTGAAAACTCGGGCCTCGAGATTGGGCCAAGTTCAATCTCTATGACCCAAGCCAATGCTAGTTTATGCATATAAACATACAACATAGATAGCCTAACACTAACACCCCAATGACATCTGACCTTTGTTGGTCTCTTTTTTTGTTCCCTAGATTAGTTAGACCAGTACACTGAAAGCAGTGTATTGACAGTACACGGTGTCGAGATAAAATATAGCACCCCGATATAGGTTAATGTGGATAGCAGACCTAGAATCAAAACCCATTAAATAATATGGACCGGGGATTCAGACCAATAGTTGAGGCCCTATACTAGACCTGTACACTAAGCTGGGTGTACCAGTTACACACTGAAATTGGGCACCCCACGTTATAAAACCAACGATATCGGGTACGGACGCAGGTAAGGTCAGGTGTGTGCCTAACATGGGATGCAAACAACTGATATAGATTAAGTGATAAGAATTTGATGAGTTTTAGGAGCCCTTAGTGGCCTAGTAAAATTAGACATTTATCGGATCTAAATGATCCATGCACAAAATAAGTGTATCAAATGTACACTTGGATTTTTTGCATCAACCCATACACCTAAAACAGTGTATTAGATAATACACTCGATATTTGTACTATCACATATACCTATAACGGTGTATTATATAATACACTTGATTTTTATACTATTCCATATATATATATATATATATGTATATATATATATATATATATATATATATATATATATATATATATATATATATATATATATATATGTGGTATAATAGAGTTACACTCAAGCTAACTTATATATAGAATATAAGTGTAGCATAAATACACTTGAGTTTTACCCCCACCCATACACCTACTATTGTGTAGCAGAAACACAATAAAGACAAACCTAAAATGACTTATAATGCTTCTCTCGCCTCTTGACTCCACGTAGGTGTGAGTCATCTTCGGCTCCCATGCACGTTAAGTGCAGACAAGAGATAAAAATTTCCACAACCCTTCTTTGTATTCTTCACAATTCGAACTTCATAACCCAGCAGATCCAATGATCTTCAAAACCAAGTAAAATTAGAAAAGGAAACTCTTCTTCTAGTTCTCAAACCCACATCTTTCTTCTATCTCTTCAAACCTTTGAATTCAAACCCTTGAATTCAAACCCGTGAATCACAAAGTGACCCTACAATTCAGTCGAGAGAATTGCGGAAGGCGACGAGTTGATCTCGGAGAGTTCCTTGCGACCCTAGCTCTTCAATTACTTCACGAACTCAACACCGACACCATTTCGGCGTCGTCGTAACCAATAAGCCACCAAAAGGTATGCCATAAAACGAACCATGTAAGAAATTAGTTCCTTTTCATTAGTGTGTTTAAAATAAAATTTAGGTCTATGGTGCCGATTCCATACGATTGGATCGACAGCTCAGAGAAATGGGATTGTGTGATGGTGGAGTCAAAATCTTCAATTATCGCACTCCGAAACCTTGTCCCAATACCAATGGGTTCTCTGTACAATGTATAAAAGACAAGTACAAAAAAATTTGTATGTAGAGTGTAGAAACCCCAAAGGGCTGAAGACCAAAAATCAAAGAAAGAAAAATGTAGCAAGCCAAGCCTGTCGGGCTTGCCGTGGCAAGACTTAGGTTGTCACAGCAAGGTGCCAACTGAGAGGCTTGCCGCGGCAACCCTAGGCAACCCTGTGCTTTAACCCTGTTCATTATTTCAATCATAACTTTTGACCCCGAATTCTGATTGGTGCGATTCTTGATGCGTTGGAAAGGGGACAATGAGTCCTATAACTTTTATGAATTAAAAAATTTATAAATATAATATTTAAAAGGTCAAAATTTAGTGACATGTAGGGACAAATTACACATGATCCAAAGTTAACGTAAACTCATCATTTTCGCCCTAGTTTGGAGAAAACTTTAGGAACTTCGACATGTGTGATATTGAGTCACTAACATATGAGTATACGAATGCCTTGTAATGTAGGTTAAGGTTTGGGAAATGTCCGTGAGGATTCTCACCTTTTTGCCGCACTTTGCGTAATTTCGCAACCGAGGCAGGGAAAGTTCACTACTAAATTACATTTGATCTTCGATACTTAGATTCTGTGATATAATTAAATTCGAAACCTAAGTTTTGGATATTTAAATTGAGTTTTGAATATTTAATTTGATATGTTTGATATTAGTTTTAAAATAAGTATAGAGAAGAACTTTGTGCCTGACTACTAGTTTTCTCGAATTCTCATCATTGATGCACATAGTATACACCTGATATTTTTCTAGAATTGATGTAAGAAATTCTTGGCATATTTTGAAGTATTAAGAACTGGTTTTTATATACGTTTTGTATGCTTTTGATACATAGCATCTTGTTATGATTTCTCTATGTGATTCCATAAATTGCAAGTTTCAATATCTTGATTGTGTCATTGTCTTTTGTCTCGTATGTGTGTTTGACCTTGTAACCCCGTTGCGTCTCGGATCGAGTGACCATGTTAACTTAGCTCAAGGTCTTGACATTTCGGTTCAAGTGACCCTGTTAACTTATCTCAAGGGCTTAATTTCTTGGTTCAAGTGACCCTGTTAATATAGCTCAGGGGCTTGACATTTCACACCACTTGATTGAACTTGAAAACAAGCTGCGAATATGAACTTCGATTTTAAACATGACTTCCGAATCTGAATTTAAATGAGGCATCCAAACTTGAATCTGAACTTCAAAAATAAGAAGCTGTGGATTTACCCGACACGACAGTAAACTCGTGTATTTGAACCAACATCTCGAACACTTATCATCCGTGTATTTGAACCGGCACGGCAATTAATCTGTCCATTTAAACTAACACAAAGGCTAATTCATGTATTTGAACCAACACAGCGGTGGATCAGTATTTGAACCGACACGACGGTTAATTCATGTATTTGAATCTGAATATGAACATGAATATGAAATCATGAATCTGTGTATTTGACCCGACACGGCGATGAATCCGTGTATTTGAACTTTGAATTTGAACATCGTGAACAATGATATGAACTTTGAAACTCTAAATAAGAATCCTGAACATGATCTTTAAATTTTGAATAAGGACTATAAATCCGAATCCGAATCTTGACCCTGAATAAGAATACTGTATATGGATTCCGAATTCAATAATAAGTGGGAAACAAATCAGTGAATGAATAATTGAATCCAAAATTATGAAATTAAATTATGAATCTGAATATGTATTTGAACTTGAATTGAGGATTGTGATTTTAGCTAAGATTTCGCAAAGCTCGATTTTGAATAGAATATATCTTTGAAAACAAGTTGTGCTTTCGATATGCCTTTGAAATAAGTTTTGTTCCAATATGTTTTTGAAATCAGCTTTGGTTCAATATGTCTTTGAAAACAGTTGTTTCTGATACGAAAGAATGTGTTCGTTTCGATTTTAAAATGCCTTTGAATTATGATCATTAGATTTGTGTTTTGAAAATATGAGATGCGGTTAGTATAGATCTTTTCCCTACTAGGCTTAGATGAAGCTCATTCCTCGACTATACGTCATAGGTACAGGTACTGTTCAAGAAGCTTGAAGTGGCTCCGGTAGACTGCCTCTTTGATCTTAGTGTGGAGATACTTGGGCTCCGTTTTGGACCTTTAGATTTGGTATATTATCGAACCTTGTTAGCAATTGAACCTGTACTACTCTTTTTGTACACCACTGTGTAGGTGATGGTCGACCATCACTGGTGGTTTTAGATTGTAGATGGTGTCTTGTAATAAATGAAATATAATCATCTTGCTATCATGTATGTTTTATGCTTTGAAGTCCATTTTTTTGTGGTCATTCCAGATACACTGTATTTTGGATCATGATCTGCGACCCGATGGTCTGGATTTTCCCATATTGTTCATGTCATTTTAAAAAAAATGTGTTGGGAAAATTTGGGCTATCACAGAAATATTATTTTCTACATGATATATTTACTAATAAGTATGGTATCTTATCCATATTATTCAACCTTGTTCAAATCTCTGGTAAGAAACAAATCATGTTTATGTTTTCTAGGAACCAGTGATACTGAGTTGATCCAGAAAGGCACATCCGAGACATGCTATGACCTGCTTCATGAACTGATGCTATATTGAAATAAAGAGCTTAAATTAAGAACTTTATTATTGAAAGATCAAGTTTCTGCAGCCATTCCATTGCTGCTCTTAAAATAACTCTTAACTATTGAATTTGGCTCTTTGAATCAATTCAACCAACATTTATCATGCACATGTAAACAACTTGAT
This sequence comes from Chloranthus sessilifolius, assembly GCA_021018995.1. Taxonomy (NCBI): domain Eukaryota; kingdom Viridiplantae; phylum Streptophyta; class Magnoliopsida; order Chloranthales; family Chloranthaceae; genus Chloranthus; species Chloranthus sessilifolius. The sequence continues at coordinate 88,967,979 of CM037595.1, forward strand.
CTTCATAGAGTGCCAAACATAAAACCTAAACAAGACTACAAATATCCAAAAATATAATTGCACTTTATGGTTTGAATGAAGAACCTGAATTTTTTTTAAAACCCCAAAAGATAGTGTCTTTTTTCAAGTTATCAGGGCAGTTGGATCATGGCCACCAAATCAACAAACAAAGAAACAACATATAATATCAGACTCTGTTACATAATAATAGTACAAAGTCCATGGATATTTTTACACATACATTAATTTGGAGGAAAATCTTAACCGTGGAGAGAAGTTTTCAACAAAAAATACCATAGAGAATCCTTTTGTACATTTCAAATGTTGGGGAAAGGAGCAAATCTAGATGCAACCTGCAAAACGCAATTAAACGACATGTCATAAGCTTTATGAGAAGCATTCTTTATGCATTCTAAAATTTACAAAGAGATGTGCTTCAAAGATGAGCTTACATAGATACCTTATATGAAAATCTGTGCTATTAGACTGATACTTAGAATGCAAAAAAAAAAAAATTAAATGGAACCTGCTAATATTGAAGAAGAGAACTTGAAATTCTTGGCAGGGCTCGCTTCTCAGCTCTGGTGGACAGGTAACGGGGCGAAGTCGATTGATCGAAGACAAGGAAAAAGCTAAGTGTAACAACTGCCACATTCTGATCCCGACAATATCGAGTACGAACTCGAGTAGGGTCAGGTTTGTGCCAAAAACGTGACACAAAGAACTGGTTTAGAATGTCAATAATGACTATTAAATAGTGGAACCTTAGTGGGCCATTATTAATAATTAGAACAACGAATGATCAAAGATTAGGTAGAAATTAAAATATTCGAAGCCCTCTTAAAGATGAAAATTTGCTTAACACAATTTTAAATAATGCATAGGACTGCTAGGCACTGAGGGGCAGTCAACCATTTTAACCTAAAACCCGGTAAACAAAAAGGTTGCCTCAGCACCTGAGGCAAGCATAACGGGTTGCCTCGACAGTTGAGGTAAGATTTATGTAGGGCCCATAATGGCCTAGTATGATTTAATTAGTGAATTAGATATCACATATACTAAATCTAATGTTATATACTGAATAAAGGTGCAGCCAAATTATACCTGAGTCATACACCAGCCAAACATTTTGAATGAGTGTATTGGCTTTACACTAAAGCCAAACCAATTAAGGCTTATACACTTAAATGGTGTATTAGCCTTATAAGAAAGCCAAACTAAGATGGCTTATGCATAGATATAAGTGTAATGGTTTTACACTTAAGCCCAATCTGGGTTGACTTATATGTGTATATACTAATATTAAATGGTAGGAGCTGTATGGGATTCCATCCCATATAAGCTTATAAGCTGATTTAAATCGCCAATAGAAGCCACGAGTGCATGAGTCATTGTTAGACTCCACGCACGCAAGAGCAGCCTACACCATTACAAAACTCTCAGCCATCTTCATTCTCCTCCTTCCTTCTTCCATCCTTGCACAAACAAACCTTGCGTATGAACTAACAGCACTTCTCTGCTACAAAATTTAAAACTCATAGCTTCTTTTAAGTTTAAATCAGTTCTCCTCTAAGGGCTGCAACCACAGTCCTCTTCTCGTATATAATTTGAATCCCAAACCGTGGATCACACCAAGACTCTACACGAGTGTCGCAAGAAGTGTCGTAGACAACCATTACTCTTAAGGAGTTCTTGTAGACAGAGTTCTTACGAGCTCCGTCGCCAACACACGCTCGACGACATAGTATCGGCACCACGAGTCCTCCGAAAGATATGCCGTAAACACACAGAATTTCCTAAACTAGGATAGTTCAGTAGTTAATTTAGATAGAGTATCCATCTGTGATGTGGTGTCGATTCTTTGAGACCGAATTGGCAGCACGAATCATTGTTTGCAATGGGTTTCGGGTATTGTTAATAAAAAGACACTGAAATGTCCGCATAAAAATGAATAAGAAAATCTAATGTTTTGTACAATTTTTTTATCTTTATAAATATACAAAAGACCCAGTCAAATGCCTGAGAAAAAGAAGCCAAAGTGGAGCAGATAACACTCCGGCAAGCCAAGCTTGATAGGCTTGCCGCAGCAACCTTACAGGCTTGATGCGGCAAGGTGCTCAGGCTTGTCGCAGCAAGCATTGTGCTCAAACTATTAGTCAGTATTTTGATTATAACTTTTGATCCCAAACTCCAAATGGCACAATTCTCAATGCGTTGGAAAGGCGACAATGCGTTCTACAACTTTAATGATTTAATAAATTCTTGAATCCAACGTTTAAAGGGTCAAAAATTTGTGACAAGCCGCGGCAACCCTGCATCTGACGCACTTGGTAACAACTCTGTCAGGGGTTTGTGCTGAAATGACTTGCTGAGTTTGACCATGAGACTTGAGACCATAAATGGTCCATATTTGGGGTCTATGTTGACCCATAAACCATTAAAAATACTAAAATTATAACCATAAATCCTAGGAATTTGGTGCACATTACGAGTGTGCTTGAAGACATGCGTACACAGGTAACTAGTTACACGTAAGCCTGGTATAAGGTAGGGAGTTTACCTTACTAATCTATATGTTGTTTTTTCATTCTCGTCTGATAGCAAGTTATTGAGGATGCCCATATATGATCATGAATGCTTATATAACTTTATACCCATGCCAATTTTATATAGTGTACTACGAGTTCATGTCAGTTTTAGTCAGTCTTGATGAATCGTTAAGGATAATAGATATCAATTTTGATATATATTTTGCATGACTACTCAAGTCGATTTTGAGTTATGATCATGATAGGTCCAAATTCAACGTCTAATTTTGTATGGATATGCTATAGTTAGTTTCTTCTTCGCATCTTGGATAGTACATGATATATATATACTTATTTTCGTTAAAGAAAATGTTAAATTTGACATATTGATATACATGTGAGGCTATACATCTGATGTTCTATTGTAAGGATGCTAGTAACATATGCGTCTGCCATGATGCATGCTTATGATCATCAGATCAGCTTGATGTATGAACGTATGTTAATTCAGTTTTAAAGATGATATATGATTATGAGCATATCAATTTCATAAGATCAGCTTAAAATATATTATTATGTTAGAAATATTGTCAAACCAATTTAGATGACTTGATATAGATCAGCAGATGAATGTGTATGTATGATGATACTAGATGAGTATAGATGAAGTATAATATATGCACATGCTAGTTTTCAATGTATGACTATGACTGATGGTGTTAGATCAATTTAGAGAGCTTCACACTTGATATATGCTTTGCATGATTATGATGCTCGTTCAGCTTGGATACATGAATATCAATGATTATGATAGTTGCAGTCATATATGATCATGTGAGTTCAGTTATTCAAATCAGTTTTGCTATATGATATATGTTCACGATGTGCTCGCATATATGTTACCATGTATTGTTCATGTCCTGTTATCCTTGATGTCATGTACACGTCTTTGTTTCATTTTGAATCAAGTGATCCCGCTAACTCGGGAGCTTGATATCTCATCCAAGTGATCCCGCTAACTCGGGAGCTTGATATCTCGTCCAAGTGATCCCGCTAACTCTGGAGCTTGATTTTCTCGGTCCAAGTGATCCTGCCAACTCAAGAGCTTGACAAGTGATCCTGCTAACTCGGGAGCTTGATTTTCTTGTTTCTTGAATATGTCTTATTTCAATATGATTTCTGTAATTGTCCAGCATGATTCCTTGTCAGTATGCCTCGTATTTGTTCAGTATGCCTCGTATTTGTTCAGTATGAATCTGTCAGCATGATACAATATTTGCATGATTTATTACTTGTTATACTATATGCTGCTAGAATAAATGCTAAATGTTACTAGAATAGATACAAGGTAAGATATAATGTGTTTAGTCTTGTAATTTATGCATCTAGAAGTGAATTAGAAATCTAACATATAAAGTAACACTTTAAATTTCTCTGCTGAGCTTCGATGATAGCTCGTCCTACGACTTCATATCTTAACTGCAGATATTGACCATGACCCTCAGCACGAGGCTGATCCTACCTACCAGTCTCAGGAGGAGGACGAGGGAGACAAGGAGGAAGATTATGCAGAGAACTTCTTTCCTTGAAAAGTTTGAGAGAGAGAGAGTAGTGATTTTAAACATGTATAACAGCAGTATGGATTAAGATAGTTTACTACTTTTGGTATATTTTCTGTTTATATTTCCTGTTCAATTTACTGCTTTAGATAAAGGAATGGATATCAGTTGTTGCCATATTTCTTCATATCAGAGTTAATTCAATTCGCTTTCGTAAATGTAACACTTTGTACACGATGCCCTTGTATGATAGGATCATGTTAGGTGATCCGACGGCACGGCCTTTCCCATTTACGAGAAGGGGAAAAGTCGGGCTGTCACACTATCGCTCGTCAATTTCGAGTTGCCGATCACGATCTCTAGCACTCGTTTGTTAGATGAGAGATCTATTGATGGAGGAACTATGGTTTTTTTTTTGGGGGGGGGGGGGCGGGGGGTCTCAGACAAACTAGGGTTTCGTTATAGAGAAAACAAAGAGAAAATAGATAAATTAGGGTTTCAATTTGTGCAAAATGATGATGACCGACGAAGCTAGGGTTTCGTTGGCGCCAGAGTTACAGTGAGGGAGGGAAAGAAAAAATGAAAGCAGGGAAAACATGAAAAGAGATGAAAGAGAAATGAAAGAAGGTCATGGGTTCGAACTCGCTGACCTACAATAATGGCATTTAAGTGGCCTGTTGTCTTTGATAACCCACTGATTTGGGCCGTTGTAATGATTGATTTCTAAACAATGGCCAAAGTCTGTAGTTTTTCTAAGCAAGTGATGTTGCTTATTCTTCATTTTCACGTAGTGACTCCTTCTCTTATCTTTCCGAAGTATCGGCAAATTGAAATGTCGAGTGGTGTTGGAATAGGCTACACAAAAAATGATAGAAATAGATCGAAAAATAGCTTGAAGGCACGATTAGATCGCTGTCTTTAAGATAATATTTTCCCCCTATATGCAACGATATAGCGGCAAATTCGCCTCCAGGATACAATGAAGCCTCAATGAAGACCGGTCTGTCACACACTACGTTGCACTATAGTGTGCGACCCAACGAAATGAAGACACGGAGTTATAGGATTCGAGACTTGCAAGTGAATAAAATCCCTCCACTAGCCTCTTTTTATTACTTTCGAAGCACCTTTTCATCCTAGATCAAATAGGAAAGGCTCCTCAAGATTTTGCACACGTGCAAAGTGTGAAGTGTGCCATAAAAGCACCAATTTACGCTATTCGCACATCGCACACGCGCATGCAGGTGTGCGGCGACGAACCGCCGCTATGAGCAATGTTTCTATTTTCAAGTCAAACAATATAGAAGGTAGGTTTCCATACATGTGGCAAGGAACTTTCTTGTAAAATAGTGTGGTAGGACAAAACTTTTATAATACTTTTAACTTATGGTGGGAGTAGTTTCCCTCCAATATAATTCAAAATTTAAATAACTTTGACTTGAAGGTTGAAGGTTCAAGTATTGGCAAAAGCATCTTTACCACATGGAACCAAAAAATTTAAAGAATTATTTAAAGATTAACAAAACTTAATAAATAAATATTATTAAATTAATAATAAGTATTTATATTGTTAAATATCCAACATTCCTCCCTTATTTATAAAATAAATTTCAGTCCTCTCCTATTTTGTTAAATATCCAAAATAAAGGTACTGAGAGTTAATCTTAAATCTGATAACCAATGATAGTATATATATGTACCAAATATTTTTTAGCACTTCTTGACTATTGTATGCATAAACGAAGGCGTCTTAAGGAATTGAACCTTCACTTAGTGATAATACATCAAAGTTGATAAAGAACTTTTGTGATCTAAATTCTTGAACTAATTTTCTTGTATAATCAATCAGATATATCACACACATAAGTAATATAAGTTTCATTTCATTCTAACAGCCAGTACATTTTATGGCCTTGTGCTTATACCCCAATATTCATGAGTTTTATTCTTGAAAAGTCTTTCTCTATCTTTGAAGCAGCCACACTTCTTAACTCATATAGGTTAGTTCTATCATAAATGCTCTTATAACTTACACATTTCAATAATTTATGTTATAGACTAATTAAGAGAATTATCTCAACCTCTTCCTTACGTTATAAGTACCACATTATTACTTGAGATGGTTTGAGTTGTATACTCACACTTTTTAATAATATGTAATCACTTCTTATGATTTAATTTTCTCATTGAACCTTTACTTTCTAGACTACAGAAAATAGGTTGGGTTACCATCAACACGATCATCTTGATCGTGCCCCTTAACTATGCATGGAACATTGGCATATCAAGCAGTGAATTGAATTGAAATAGTAATTGAAGCTGCAGAATTAATTTACTATATAAGCATTTCTCAAAATACAGTTCTACCCTCATGCCTCTACATGAACGGAGAACCGATCCGAACCATCGATGATCGCTAATCATCCCATATGGTTCGCCCAGAAGAACTATCCCAAATCTATTTATATATATTGTTTAATCAAAACAAGGCGTGACACACCAAGTCGTACCAAAAATCTCTCAAAAACCCTCAAAGCTGCACAACGGAATCCTCTAGAAGAAATCCTCAGGAGGTGGCTCCAACTCGTCACCAGGTGCTAGGTCCGAGTCACCGGGGTCAGCGTCTCCTGAAGCCTCGGAGCTGCTAGTAGTGGACCTGCGACGTATAGTCTATAGGGTGAGCTACATCCTAGATTAATAGGGAACAGAACACAGTTGAACATATAAATTATCACTCACATATATTCCATGATATGCCATGCATGATGTGTCTATGCAGTTACTGATGAAAAATAGTTGAAAAGCATCACGTTTTACTGGTAATTTACTCATGTCTTTTACTTATTCATGAATGATGTTGAAAAAGCCTAAAGCAAAACTTAAACTTTCAACTTAAGTAATCCCCGAGCAATATAGCATCGAGCCCCGATGAGATACCCATCATCGTCATCTATATAGACAGTTTTAAACGTATTCCCTGGGAATACAAATAGTACCCAAGCCCCTTTCCCCTGGGGATTGGTGGCGGGGTTTCACTTGTCTCAATCAGCACCCCTGGGGTGTGCTTACTGTGTACGGATAAGCCTCCGCACTGGCCTACGGTTTCGCCGCCGTATCGGTCACGGATATCCTGCCGTATTAGTCGTGGATATCCCGCCACGTCGGTGGGGTACCCTATCAAACCTCAAATAACAAAAGTATCAGGTGCTTTACATATAGTTATTCACCGTGTAATTGTATTATCTTATATCAGTTAGGCCCTATCAAACATGATTCAATCTTGGATACATCCCTGGGATGTATCCATTCACTTGCATCACACCTGATGCTCTTATCTCTTTACTTCCTCATCTCCTGGGGATGGCTCATTATAATTACTCTTATTGATGTTACGCACACACACTTTTCACAAACTCTTAAGCAATAAAAACATTTTGAATTGAATTCTATATCACTATATACATGCTCTTACAAAATAAAGTACATGTTCAAGGTGTTCCCTACCTCAAGTCTCTGTCGGATCATGCATCAAGGTCCCACATGGCTCCTTGTGCCCAAGCTCACATGTACCACCTATGGTACCACATAATGTGTGAAACACATCACCAAAGATGTAATAAAGAAGGTCCAAGACCCTCCAAGAATCTTAAAGTCAAACTCAAAAGTCAACAAAAACTGGCACAGTCGATTAATCAAACTCCAAAATCGATTAATCGAGTCTCCACATAATGTGTCAAATCGATTAATCAAGATTCCCATTCGATTAATCGAATTCCTATTCGATTAATCGAATTCTTATTCGATTAATCGAAATTCTCCATCCTATTCAATTGATTCTCAATTCGAGTAATCGAGTTCCAAAATCGATTAATCGATTAATCGAACTCCACATAATGTGTCAAATCGATTAATCGAGATTCCCATTCGATTAATCGAATTCCTATTCGATTAATCGAAATTCTCCATCCTATTCAGTCAATTCTCAATTCGAGTAATCGAGTTCCAAAATCGATTAATCGATCCCAAATCGATTAATCAAAATTCTAAATCGATTAATCGAACTCTCATTTCGATTAGTCGATTTCTCCATGCTCTTTTCTTTCCTCCACTGGGGTTCATCAGAGAGTTTCAAATGATTAATCGATACCCAAATCGATTAATCGAAATTCAAAGTCGATTAATCGAAACTCAATTCGATTAATCGAGATCGGGGTCCTCTGACTTTTCAACTTCTTGGCCAAAATCGATTAATCGAAACTCAATTTCGATTAATCGAAATGGCCAGATTCAGCCCCCTTTTGGGCTGTTCTTCCAAATCTTTCTCCATTTATTTTCTTTCTTTTTCTAAGCCTTTAGTCTATGATTTTAACCATTCCTAACTACGATTAAACTCCCTTAACTTATGCATTTAATTTACAAGAAATTTATCTCAATCAAATTTCAATTTGATTAGATCTAGTGGTTGGAAAGGCTAGGGTTCCAGCTTTGGCTCTAACGGATCCAAACCGTGTCGAATCCGGCTTTTATTGCTTGAATTCCCCCTTCCAATCAGCTGCAATAACTCCTCTCTCTCTCTCTTCTTTACTCTCCTTCAACAACCAAAATAATTGATTTTAGGGTTATTAAACCCTTTTGTCTCTCCTCTCACTTGTGTGTTGAGCACATGCACCGCGATAGGTGTATGTGACTTCGCATTTATATCGTAAACCACACAGTCAGTCAAACTATCACATCTCATCCGTTCATCACACTCTATGCTAACTATTGAACTCCTAATTGGTCAAACCTGTGACCAATCGGGCACGAATCCCGAGTTCACTGTTTAACGTGATTTTTCGGGCTATTACATGTAACCTATAAGGCTTTAAATGTATCCCTTCCAATGTTTTAATTACCACATCTCTTGCAAGACCTTTTGTAAAAGAATCCGCTAAATTTGCAAAGGTCTTTATTGAATCTATAGTAATTACCCCTTCACGAAGTAATTGACTAACATAACTATGTCTTAAACTTATATATTTAGACTTTCCATTATAAATTTTTCTATAAGCTTTAGAAAGTGCAGCTTTACTATCACAGAATAAAGATATTGGTGGTATAAGCTTAGACTAAATAGAAATTTCTAATAATAAGTTTCTTAATCACGCTGCTCCCTTATTCCCTGTCGTAAGATTCTAATAATAAATTCGGATTCCTAGTTGCATGTGTAATTGTGATAGCGCGATTTTCCCGTTTCCACAGTCCTTTACAATATTTATCTTTCTTCTTTAAACTAAATCCAACAGGAAAATCGAGCCGTCAGATCACACTTCACAATCTGAATACAGAAATTTATTTGGTACATCCACATTTAAATGCAAAAATCAAAGCAGATATCATATGTATGCAGAAATAAAATTTAGATATCACAAGGCAGATCTACCCTTTTCTACTGTATACATAACATCCAACCCAAATGACTAAAAGAAACCACTCGTGATGGCCGACCATCACCTAAACAGTGGCCTACAAACATATTTCCAAATTAATCTTTTTAACATCAAATTTAGTCATAGGACATACCAAGTCCAAATATCCAAAAGTCCATAAAATCCACCATACAAACCCAAAACACGCCCAATCCAAGTCTTCACCTAGGGTAGAATTTCCCAAATGAGAGATCCTATACCTTTCTCCTGCTCCAGATCCAGATCAACACCTGTGCCTGTGACATATAGTCAGGGTAACCTAATATCCAAGCTCAATAGGGTCATGTCAAAAGCATTTATATTATTATAAAAACATAGATTCCAATACTAAGTTTCACAATTTAACACATTTCACATAAATCATCTTTTGAAAGAAACATGAACTTACTCAAAACAGAATTTAACACACTTTCACAAACGTCATTTGATTTTCTAAATTCTTATTTGTAACTTTACATTTTGCTGCACATTCTTTCCTCACATCTTATTATACTTAAAGCAATAACTTAAATTATCGCCCCAAGCAAATATAGCATTGGGAGCCACGTTACTATTATACCGATGAGAATCCTAACATCGTTGTTCAATGAACCTTATCATGAAATTACTGTTGGCCGGTATTAAATGAACGGATATCCCCCCGTACCAGAGTACAATGAACGGATATCCCGCCATACCAGAGCACAATGAATGAATATCCCGTCGTACCAGAGCACAATGGATTCGTTATACTAAACCTTAAATAAATGTGCAGATTCTAACTTATAATTTCACACCATGTAAAGTGATTTAATTTATAATTAGATTTAGAATTTTATATACTTGCTTGACACATTCACATTTACACTTATCACATTCACGTTCACATTTGCATGAATTACTTATCACGTTAACACATATTTCTCGTTTTACCGTTGGTCGGTAAGAAATGAACGGATATCCCGCCGTATCGGAGCACAATGTACGATGAATTACTTATCACGTTTACACATATTTATCACGCACACTTATCGTGTCCACAAATACTTATCATGTTAATACACACACATATTTATCATTTTTCACATTTTTAAATCGCATGCTTTAGATCCGAGTACAAAGCTCAAACAAGACAAAAATCACATCCTTACTTATCATATCATAATTTCTATGCATTCGTATTAATATAAATGATATAGAATATTTCTCTACCTCAAGTCACACTTAGCATATTTCACTTGTAATCCTCTTGTGAACTCTCACATAAGCTCAATACTTTAATCCTACATTCAAAGTGTTCAAATACCCCTTAAGAAATGCTTAAGAAAACCTAAAGATATATATTTCTAAAGAATTCACACAAAAAGAGTCCAAATAAACTTGACTCTGTTTCTCGCGCAAGCGAGCTCTGGAGCTCGGGCGCAAGCTCTAAAGCCAGTTACACAAGGCCTAGACCTCGGGTGACTGATTGGATTGTTAGCTAGCTGTACCCAGGTATGCGAGGCCTCATGCGAGCGAGCCTTTTGTTCACTTAAGTCCTCGCGCGAGCGAGTCTCAGAGTTTTAAAAGCATTTATGCCTTCTAAAGCCCTCTCGCATGAGCGACTCGGGCACGTGAGAACCAAAGTTCTTCATATTTGATTTTTTTTTCTCAACTCGATCTTCTCACTTTTGTTCTCAATTCTCTCCTACACTTCTTACACATCCTATAAAACATCTTATGATCAAAATTTACATACTTTGATTATCAATTTCTTACCTTTAATCCAATGATTCGCTCGAAGATCGGATCATCTTCTTTCCTTGCAAGTAAATGGGTTTCAAAACCCCATTTGGTCTTCTCTAAGCTCCACAATCACTACGACACCGATACGATCGTATGGTGATCTTTCACACACGAGTTTGCGTAAATCATACGATGATCCTATGGCTCGAAACATATGGATTCAAGCAAGCAAAAATCTTATTTCTTCAAACCCTTCTTCTCTTTCTCTCCTCTTCGTTTACAACAAATGAAACTTCCAAAGGAAGTTTCACTTAAACACATGGGTTGGGTTCTATGCTAGGCACATACACCCATTTGGGTGATAGTTGTTATCTACTTATCCACAAGGCTTGGTTCCGGTGTGAAGCTCATACACTTAAGTTAATCCTTAGCTCCCTTATCCAAAGGTCCATAGTATGCTCAAATAGTTAGCCCACCAATTCAAATAAGTTTTAATCATTAATAAACTTTCTTTTTTTTTTCACAAGTCTTGCCTCTAGGCTGCAATCACGCACAATGTGTCGTCTCAGGCGTGCACACTTAGTCAGTGCGTGCGGGTTCAAAATTTAGGGATGTTATAGTAATATATATTTGTTTCTTTGATCTCCAAGAAACTGTGGTACCTCCAAGAGTAAATACTCATCCACTCGTAGACATTAATTCATCTGAATCATTGTTCCAACTAGCGTCTATATATCCTTCAAGTACTGAAAGATGACCAACATAATGTAATGCATAATCCTTAGTTTTATTAAGATAACTTAATACTCTACCAATTGCTTTTCAATGTTCATGACTAGAATTACTAGTATATCTAAGTAATTTTCCTACTGCATAAGCAATATTGGGTCTAGTGCAATGAGTAGCATACATCAAACTACCAATTGTCCTAGAATATTCTAATTGTGATACACTTCTGCTATTATTGGGTTTTAATTTTATACTTGGATCAAAAAGTGTTGTTGCTAATTTTCCATTTCGTTTAAATCTCTTTAGCACTTTTTCTATATAGTGTGACTGAGATAAAATAATATTATTATCTTGTTTAAATAATTTAATTTCAAGAAATATATCGGCTTCACCCATATCTTTCATATCAAATTTTAAAGCCAACAATCTTTTTATATTTTTAATACTTTCTAAATTTGTATAAAAAATTAAGAGGTCATCCACATACAGGCAAACTATCACACCCTTATTATTGGATATCTTACTATACATACATTTATCTGGTTTATTAATCTTGAATCTATATGATAAAATAATATTATCAATTTTTTCATGCCACTATTTAGGAGCCTGTTTTAGATTGTAATGACCCAGAAATTTTGAACCCGAACCGTGCGTGTGTCTGGCACGGAAACCGATGTCGCCTTGGGCCTTTGAATAGATGATTAAATATTATAAGAATAAGTAGTGTGCAAGGACTTAAGATTAAAGCATGTTTTGGGACTTTAGTGAGAAGTTGTGCACCGACCGTGGTGTGCCGCTTAGCACTGAAACTGAACCCTAGGTAAGTGGATAGAAATTTAGGGGTAAATATCTAAGATATTTACCTTTGATTGTGTGGGTTATAAGAAGGGAAAGGCTTCTCGGGTAAGCCATTCACTTTGCAAATTTGAGAAAGAAGGAGAGTGAGAGCTTGAGTGAGAGAACTGAACGCCATTGGAAACCCGTCACCTTCGAACCCTTGTGAGTCTTCAACCGTGTGATCGCCGCAAACTCTGCACTCTTCGCAAAGCACTTGACGTCAATTCTCGTTTGTTTTCCACCATTGTAGATCCCAACCATTTAGAACCCCTTTTTGGATTTGAAACCCAGATCGATCCGTGATCGTAGACAACTTTATCTTGAACTTCGCTTTGATCGATTGTGGTGGATTTGTCGTAGAAGTTTGAAAGTTAGCTCTGAAACCCTCTTTGGACGACTCTCCGCCCAGACCGAGAAATCAATCGGTGAAAGGTACGATCGTATTGATTTTAATGGTCTAGATTCGTAGATTAAAAGCTTTATTTAGTTACTTGATGTGTGTGTGGAATGTTTTGTGTAAAAAATGGCGAAAAGCCAAGTGAAAGATGGGTTTCCTCTGGAAAGCGCAGAGTTCTGTAACTCGCCCACCCGAGCTTAGAACTCGCTCACTCAAAGAGCCTTCAAAAAGGTAGCTCTGAGCCTCGCTCGATAGAGAAACAGAGACTCTAGTGAGCCTCTGATACTCGCTCGCGTGAGAACTTAAGTGAACTCAAAGCTCACTCATGCAAGGCCTCATGTGCCTATCTTCAGTAAACTAAAATCCAATCACTCGTGCGAGATTTGAGGTGTCTGTGAGCTCGCATGCCCGAGCTTCAAAGCTCGCTCACGCGAGAAACAGAGTCTGACTTGTTTAGATTATGTTTGTGTGAATTCTTTGAAAATATGCATCCTAAGCTTTCTTAAGCTTTTCCTAAGGATTTTTTTAGACACTTTCAATGTAGGATTAAAGTGTTAAGCTTTCGTGTGGGTCCTCAAGAGGTTTATTGTAGATTGTGTGAGACGTGACTTAAGGTAGGAGAATCTCAAGATCACTTACATTCTATTTTAATTCACATGTGTATTTTGCAATCAATTTGAACATTGTAAATCTGAGTTTTAAGTTAAATATAATATCTAAAACTTGCATCTAAAATAAGAACTCTGATTACTTGAATCTGCCCCGAATATGGAACTTGAATCCTAAATCCTGAATCCTGAACTCTGCATTTGAATTATGTATTATAATCTGCATTTAAAATATGTATTAGAATCTATATTTGATTTATAATTCACTCGAACGACCCCTCAAATCCTGAACACTATTCCAGACGCAAGTTACCCTCATAACGCACGGGCTTATTGCACTCCTGAAAAAGGGTTCATGAACGACGATGGTTAGGTAGGGGATCCCATCAGTATTATTCTTGCTCTCAAGATATATTAATTTGAGCGGTATATTAAGTTGAGACTTAAGTCATGAATTTGATAAGCTTTGCATATCTGAATTAAAAAACAATGAGCATTTGAACTCCTTACCTATTTTTGAATCTGAGTTGAAGCATAGAATATGAAATTGCATCTGATCCTTGTATTTGAAATTCAGTCATTTAGCCTACTTCGAACACCTATCTTGGAACTAATATGCTACCAATTATATTTTAAAAATCATGTTAATTAAGATATGATGTGAATGAGTTTTGTCTCTTCTACTGAGCTTAGTTGTTAGCTCACTCCGACTATACGTCACAGGTACTATTTCAGACACAGCAGCTCGGGGCTACGAGAGTGACCCTGATTATGTTTCGGAGGACGAATCTAAGATTCCTCCTGAGGAATTCTTCCTTGTTTAGGAGCTTGCCTTGTCTTTTGTGTATTTTTTGAGAGATTATACTTAGGTTTGGTATGCCCATCCTGTTTTGTTTATGTTTTAGAATTATGTAATTATATACTTATTTCCTTTTGTGAACCATATTTCATGATGGAATGTCATCACCGATAGTTCTTTTCAATTCTTTGTTCATGTGTTTCCACATAGAATTAAAACTGTTATTTTAACTTGCTTCTATTTAGAATTAGAGCTTCCTTTTGTTATACTCTGATATATGTCTAGTTTCTGCCCGATTTATCGATAGGTTGGCGAACCGGTATTTCGGACACAGAAAAGTCAAGTCGTCACATAGACCATATAGGGACCTAATAAGTATACAAACTTTATTTTCATGTCCCTGCATTACAAACTCTTCTGATTGTTCTATGTGTCCTTCCTCTTCAATTTTACCATTTAAAAAGGTTGTCTTAACATCCATTTGATAAACCATGATTTTATATAAGAAAGAAATATCAAACAATATCCTGATTAAAGAAATCCTAGCTACTAGAGCATAAGTATCAAAATAATCAATACCATGTTTTTGTAGTCTAGCCTTAAAATTATTTATAGTGCCATTAGAATTAAGTTTTCTTTTGAATATCCACTTACAACCAATAGGTTTAGATCATTGTGGTAAGTTTACTAATTCCCATGTATGATTAGACATAATAGAATCTATTTCATCATGTATAGCTTCATTCCAAAATGTGAAAATTAATAGACTTAATAACTTCATCAAAAGTTTTAAGATCTTCGATATTCAAGATAAACTTCATTTTATTAGTTTTCTCATTTCTAGTTCCTTCTACATGATAAACATGGAAATCTAAGCCAAAATTAGTGACTTTTATAGGTCTCTTACTCCTTCTAGGTTTTATTTCCTCATCTTCGCTACCAGAGAGATGAAGAGAATTAGAAGATATATCTAAGTCAGAGGATGCAAGAGGTTTAAGAATAATAGAGAAGTTATTCTCATAAATACTGCATCTCTTGAATCAAAATCTGTATGTAGGACTATTAATTGAATATCTCATAAAAATATATTATATGGCTTTAAGACCCAATTTTGTACATTTATAATCAGGTACCCTAACAAGCGCTCTATAGCCTCATACTTTCAAATAATGTAATCTGGGAGGTTTATTCTTCCAAACATCATGTGACGACCCGACTTTTCCAATCCCTAAGGTATAGGAAAGGCCGGTTCATCAACTTATTGATTTTTCAATAAGCCGTAACAAACAAAAGCCGGCAACAAAAACAAAGATCTAAAGACAGAGGCAAGATATAGTAATCCAAAAATAAAAGCTTCATATAACAAAATTAAATATATCACTGTGAGGAATCAAAAAGAACCACCGATGATGGCCAATCTGATCACCTAAAATAGTGGTTCACAATAATGGTTCCTCGAGTGATATCAAAAGAACCAAAATAATGGCCTACGGCCCAATATTCAAAATAATATCCAGACAAAAATACCAAAAATACAGGATCTAAGATCACGGAAAGAACTCCTCAGCTGGTAAGTCTGATTCCTCCTCGGGAATATAATCGGAGTCCTCCAGATCCTCTGACCCAAGGTCAGTCTCAACACCTGTGACGTATAGTCGAGGGTGAGCTAACAACCAAGCCCAATAGAGGAAACAGATCTATTTGCATTTCTTTATAAGTAAAGGTTTTCAAAAGACAGAATCGGATCAAATATGGTTTTTCAAATGATGCTTTCCAAAGTAAATTTCCAGTTCTAATCCTGAGTCAAAACTGATAATATAATCCAATGTGTTCGAAAATGTTCTGATTTAGTATGCTTCTTGTCTTAAATTTATAACGTAATTTTATCTCCCAAATTTTCTATAGCATGAGAGCGGACTAAATGACCGATGGGAAAACCCTACTGACCATCGTCGTTCATGAATCCATTTCGAAAGTGCAACAAGCCCCTACGCTATGAGGGAAACTTGCGCCAAAGTAATACCGTCAACATGGTTGGTAAAATCTAGGGCATCGTCCGTATGAACCCTAAATCAAATGCAAATGCTAACACATATCAAGCTTGTTATTCATAATATAATTCTGATTTTTCAAAGTTCTGATTCAAAATTCTGATTCAAAGATTAACTGAGGTTCTGAGGTTCGAATTACAAAGTTCTTAATTATAACAAAGTTTCCAAATTTTCAGATTGGTGTCATATATTCAGAATTTTATTCATGCTGTGTGCAACAGAATTTCCAAAATTTATCCTTCTTAATTGAAATAGTCAAACAAGCTATACTTATAATTTAATGCAAATTAAATACAAGGTTCCCCTACCTCAACAAAGAATATTCAAAACCATGCACTAGCAGTCCTCACCAAGGACTCTCATCAGTCAAAACCTACATATATTAACACTCTCAGTGTTAATATATAACAAAATTTCAACCCAAAAGCTTGCTGAGAAATAATTTGAAAAATTTCAAATGCCAAAAATAGGACAGAATTCGATGGTCGAATTCAATTTCGACCCTCGAATTTCAAAACTGCATCAGTCACAAAGCCCTGAAAATCGATGGTCGATTTGAAATTTGATGGTCGATTTCCAAATTCGACCATCGAATTGGAAATCGGCCCTCGATTTGCAAAATTTGCATCAGGCTCAAAAACTGGAAAATCGACACTCGATTTTCAAATCGATGGTCGAATTCCAAATTCGACCATCGAATTGGAATTCGACCCTCGAATTGCCTCAGGTCTGTGGCTGTCAAAATTTTCAAGTCCGGACACTTTTCTTCATTTTCAACCATAGCCATCAGATTTATAATTAACACAATTGATTCAAATCTAATCAAAACACAATTTAAAAGGACACAAGGAGGTTTCAATGACCTACCTCTTGTAGTTTAAATCGTTGCTTCCCTTGTACCAAAGCACGCACCGGAACCAATCTTCAAAGTTCAACGGCTTAAATCTTCAAAATAGTTCATCATTCTAATGAGGTTGTCACTGCCTCAGCCATAACAAAAATTATATAGAACTGCTCACTCTCCACATCTCTCTTCACTTTCAATAGTTCAAACTGATCTGAATTCAAATACAAGGCTAACTATTGGTTGAGATGGGGAGAGGAATTCCCAAGCTTCCTAGATCTGGGATCAAATGAGGCAAGTCCTTAGAGGCTTAATTTCTAATGAGAGAGAGAGAAGTGAAACTTCTCTTTCACTCTCTCTTATAACCCAAAAGCCAAGTAAAATAATATCTAGATTTTTATAAATGCAACTTATCCACTTAAGTTGAAAACCTATCTGGTGCTAAACACAAACACCAACCTTATTGTGTAAGTCATTGCTTACATGACTTACACATATCTTCCGATAATTTCCTTTTTGCCATTATTCTTGTCATAACCTTAGCTCACCAAAAATCTAAAAATATTTCATAATATTTCCCGAACACGCTTACCGAGGTAAACGAAAATATGTCAAAAATATCAGGGATATTACACATCATTTAGAGTTTTAAAGGACTTTTAAAAAATATCCGATTTAAAATATAACATGCAGTTAGTATAGCTTCTCCCCATAAATTTGAATTCAAACAATAATTTGTTAACGTAGAATTTACCATTTCTACTAGAGTCCGATTTTTTCTTTCGGCAATTCTATTAGATTTAGGAGAATATAGAGCGGTGACTTCATGAATAATTTCATACTTGTCACAAAAATTTTAAAATTCATGTGACATGGATTCACCTCTCCTATCCGATCGTAATGCTTTAATTTTAAAATCTAATTGATTTTTCATTAAGGCCTTATAAGAGATAAATTTACTAAATCTAGAATAAAGAAAATATATGTAAATCTAGAACAATCATCAATGAAAGTGATGAAATATTTTTTTCCACCTCTAGTAGAAATATTATTCAAACTACACAAATCAATATGAATTAAATCTAATAGTTTAGATTGTCTTTCAACGCTCTTAAATGACTTCTTAGTCATTTTAGAATCTACATAAAAACTACATCTGTCTTTATTATAATCTATATGTATTTTAGGAATAAGTTTTAATTTAACCATACTATCCATAGAACATAAATTTAAATGCCCATATCTATTATGTCATAAAAAAATTGAATCACACATATAAATCGAAGAAGCAGCTTTTTCATCAATGTTGAACTTAAATATTCTGTCAGAGGCATCCCTCTCCTATAAACAATCTTTTTCTTAGAAAGTACAATGGAATCGAATTCGATTACGATCTTGAATCCATGTTTGTTAAGAATTCGAATTTTAGGGATATGGAGTACATCATTAAGGGTGACAAATTTTCTAGAAATAAAGTTTAGAACAACTTTGCCTTGTCCTGCAACTTTGGCAGTAGTGAAATTTCCCATGAACAATTCATGTCCATTCTGTGACTTCTCATATGATATAAAATTATTCCTACCAAAGGTCACATGTCTAGTAGCCCCAGAATCGAGCCACCATACCATGTTAACCTCGGAGACCACTACAACGAGGCTTTCTTCACCCACAACATTGGTCTAATTTTTATTCTTCAAGAATTCTCGGCATTCACGTTTAAAATGGTCAGGTTTTTTACAATAAAAATAAGTACCCTTCTTTGTCTTTTCCTTTCTTGACATCCTTCTTATTTGGCTTTAGTTTGAAGTTCTTCCCTTTATTCTTCTTCTTCTTTGATGTGGATGCATCTTTAATAATGTGAGCATTGGAGACGAGTTCAATTTTCTCCTCCTCTTTGTCACGTAGACGAGCCTCTTTTTTTATGCAAAGATGAGTCAAGAGTTCCTCCATAGTACGATCTTTTTTAGTATGTTTTAAACTCTTACGGTAATATTTTCATCCCCACATTAATTTTGCAATAACGCAGAGACTTGAAAATATTCATCTATCGTGTTTCCTTTCGCCACAAGATTGTTGAAGATAATATGCATCTACTGCACTTGCTCTAAAATAGGTTTAGAATCATATATCTTAAAATTAAATAACTTAATAAATATGTGCACACACCAGCTTCCTCAACTTTGTATTTCCGTTAAAGAGCCTCTCATATCTCCTTTGCAGTCTTATAAGATTGATAGTTATCAAAAAGAGAATCGGCAAGTGCATTGAGAATATAGTCTTTGCATGTGTAATTGTCGCTTTCCCATTTTGTACAGATTCTACCTTCTTCAAGTGTTTCATCTTCATGCTTAGATGGTGGTAAGTTTATAGTGAGAACATATGCAACTTTCAAGTTTGTGATTAAGAAATGTACTTTTGATTGTCATCGTTTAAAATTTATGTCATTAAAGCATTTGAGTTTTGTGATCTTCGTGTTGGAGAGATCCATCACTTTTTGTGTCATGGAACCATTGTCTTAAAATTGTTAGAATACGCTACATAAAAAATAATAGAAATAGACTGAAAAATAGCTTCAAGGCATGATTAAATCGTTGTCTTTAAAATAATATTTACCCCATATATGCAATAGGATAACGGCAAATTTGCCTTCAAAATATAATGAAGCCTTGGTGAAGCACCGATTTGTCACACACTACATTGCACTATAGTGTGCGACGCAAAGTGCAAGGTGCACCATTCGCACATCGCACACGCGTTTACGCGTGTGCGACGGTGAACCACCGCTATAAGCAATATTTCTATTTTCAAGCCAAACAATAGAAAAGGTAAGTTTTCATATATATAATAAGGAACTTTCTTATAAAATAGTGAGGTAGGACAACTTTTACAATACTTTTAGCTTGTGGTGGGAATAGTTTCCCTCCAATATAATTCAAAATTCAAATCACTTTGACTTGAAAGTTGAAGGTTCAAGTATTGGCAAAAGTATCTCTTCCACATGAACCAAAAAAATTTTAAGGAACCATTTAAAGATAAACAAAACTTAATAAATAAATATTATTAAATTAATAATAAGTATTTGTTTTATTAAATATCCAACAAGGGGTACCCTCGAACTCTTTCCTCGAAAATGAGCGGAAAAATTGAATTTTATATTCTGACCCTTAAGTTGCTTTCAAACAGCAAAAAACTACAAAAAAATATAATCTGCATCTAAATATTCCTCTGTTTTCCTTATATCTAAACAGGCTCTTAAAGTTATTCTATGAAATATGTCTTGAACATAAGACTTTGGCAAAAGCATCTTCTCCACATTAACCAAAAAATTTAAGGAATCATTTAAAGATAAACATAACTTCATAAATAAATATTACTAAATTAATAATAAGTATTTAATTTGTTAAATATCCAACAAGGGGTACCGTCGAACTCTTCACTCGGAAATGAGCGAAAAAATTGAATTTTATATTCCGACCCTTAAGTCACTTCCAACTAGCGAAAAACGGAAAATATAATATGAATCTAAATATTCCTTTGTTTTCTGTTTTCCCTCTATCCAAACAGGCCCTTAAAGTTATTCTATGAAATATGTCTCGAATCTAAGACTTTGCCAGCGAAGCCCTCCTTGGCAAAGGTTCATTAATTTCAAAACAGATGCCTCGCATGTTGATCGCAAATACAGAGTTGAGTGCGTATCTTTTGGGACGAAGATTGGAACTTATTTGGCTAGTTTTCAGGGGCCAGTTGAAGCATGTGGCACTTCCCACGCTGAAACTGTTTCCATTCTCCAAGGTGTCCAACTAGCTTTATACAGAATTACCAACTCCTTTATGCCTTGTTTCATAACATGGAAATGTAATTTACATAGGTGAAAATAAAATTTAGTTTCCAATCATTGTTGTTTGATAGCTATGTAAGAAGATGGAAATGAAATTAAGTGGGTCCCGCTTGGAAATTGAATTTCCATATACACTAAGTCGTTTTAGAAGGAAACCATTTCAACCTTTTAAGTGGCTAAAATTGAGTTTCTCACTAACAAAATATTAATTTTTGTCATTTCAAATATAAAGTTACTTGTAAAAAACCTAAAAGTAAAAAAAATTATCTTTTAACTTTTAAAAAGTACCTTCAAGTTTTATAACCATCATACCAGCATGATCACTATGACTATTATATGATCTACATCATACCCTTTTTAGATAATATTTTTGACTTTGGTTAAGTTTGAATTTTAATCAAACTTTAATAAGATTTATAAGCTATTTAAAGTTGACTTTTGATTAGACTTTGACTACTAAAACATGATAATAAGTTGTAAGTTAGTAATATATTACTAAATTTTTAGGGGTCAGAGGTTGACTTTAAGGTCAAACTTAGACTTTAAATTAAAATTTTACTGTTATTAAACTTTTACTCTTATAATTTGATGGTGAAAAAAGTATAATGTCGTGTTGATCTAAAGTGATATTAGATTCTCAATTTTATTAGTTAATAGTTTGACCTTTAGTCAAACATTGATTTTTGGTCAAACTTTAAGGTCAAACTTTGATTTTTGGTCAAACTAGATTCTCAATTTTATTAGTCAATAATTTGACTTTTACAAAATTTATTTTTAGTCAAACTTGAAACCTGGTTATAGATAGAGTCTACTACTACATAAATTTATACCGTATCAGTGCAATTTTCTTTGGTCAAAGTTTGATTTTCTATAAAAAGTTATAAATTTTAATTAGTGAAATATTATATTAAAAAATATCTATCATTGTTTTAATTTGTCACTCTAAAATATATTGTCTCATTTTTATTAGTCAAAGTTTGACTTTTAGCCAAAAAGAAGTGTATCTTGACAGTAAATAGTGATTATTACTGTGTTATTTGCATTTTGGTAATGTTAATTTTTATCTATCAAAGTTTGATCTTTGGTCAAACTTTGACTTTACAATACATTTTATTTTTTTGAATTTTTGTAGTCCCAATGAGGTTATGATTTTGTTAATTTATTATTTTGTAGTACATTATCAAATTTTATTTTATTTTATTGGACATTTGATAAAAGTTTGACTTTTAAAAAAGTTGATATTTGGTCAAATTTTTTACTAGTGTAACCTAGCGATGGATATGCATACTGTTATGTTAATTTATAACTTTGTGGTACATTGCCAAATTTTCTATTGGTCAAAGTTTGAATTTTTTTTTAAATTTAATTTTCTTTCAACATGTAACCTTACCGTACATACTAGTATTTACTATGTAACTTTGTATATTAGTCTTAAAAAAAATTATTGATCAAAGTTTTACTTTTGGTCAAAATTTGACTAGTATAACCTAACGATGTATATGAATGTTGTTATGTTAATTTGCAATTGGACTTTTATAACTTGTTGGTACATTGTAAAATTTTCTCTTTGTCAAAGCTGAAATTTAGTCAAAGTTTGACTTTTATAAAAATTTAATTTTCTAATCTTACAGCAGATACTATCATTTACAACTTTGTTATTTAGCTTTACACATTTTTATTGATCAAAATTTAAGTTTGCTTGACCTTTTATTTGAGTTTGATTTTTCAAACTGTGACTTATTTAACTTGATAATAAATAGTGATTACAGTGGTGTTAATTTCTAACGTAATAGAATATCCTTAAATAAATTATTGGTTAATATTTGACTTTGATCATGATTTTGATAAAAAAAATAAAAAAAAAAAGTCAATCTATGACTAGTGCAACACAAAGTGATATGCTAGGTATTTTTCAAAATAATTTTTTCTTCTTTTCTCATTAAGTAGTTAATTTCTCACTAACTTTTACTTTTATAAAAGTAGAAAATATATGATCCAAACTTAAAAATTCATTTTCAAACATAGTAATCAAACAGGAGAAATCAATTTCCAATTAAAGTCATTTCTCAAACACACTAATCAAACAGTGGAAAATTCATTTATAGAGGAAATCATTTCCCAAAAAATCAATTAGGAAATTGATTTTATTTCCTCTTTGGAGTTTCCTTGCTATGTTTAGTATCGTACTGATTGCAAAGATTGATCAAGACGAAGCTTCGGTAATCCGATGGATTGATCCGCTTCTCATTCCGTCTGCTTTTCACTCTCGCATAAGAGAATATCTGCTACTTAATTTTGTTCGGTTGTAATCTTCCCTTCTTCGAAGGAAAAGGGTGGGATCTCATTAACCCTGATCACTTATCAATAAATAAATAAATAAATAAATTTAGGGAAACAATGAAACTGATTTGGTTGGTGTTTTCACCAACCAAGGATATTTTTGCCATTGCATAAGTTGGGTGGAGTTTGGTGACAGGTAAATCAGTTACAAAAGAGATCTAACAAATTTTAAAATTTCCTACGAATTTTAATAATTTCCCAACTTGAAATAAGGAATTTAGACATATGTTTTTAATGGTTAAGGTCCTTGTTATAATAATTCTGCAACTTTGGTACGAGAATTGCTAATTTTTTAATTTAGCATAAAGGGATCTTGCAAAAACAAAATCCATTAAAGTGGATTTCGATTGTGGCAAGCAAGCACCCGCACATCATGGAGAGGTAATAGCACCCATGAGTGCTCTTTTGGATCCACCAAGCCGCCAGCCGCCAGCCGCCATACATCAGAACCAATGTCCCCCATTCTTAAATCCACGCACGTATGTGATTCCAGACTCTGCATTGCCAGGTGTACCCAATATGATATTACAAAATATATTACACACGCCAAATTTATGCACCTAATATGATATTATCAAATAAAGAAGGGTACCGGTATTTGCAACCAACATTGATTGCCTTAAATTAGACCATGGAAATCATTTTTCGGCCTAATCTGCCACACAAGTAGGGTTTTCAAATGTGAAAATTATTAATTGCCTTGAATTAGATCATAAAAATCAATTTTCGGCTCAATCTACCACACAACTGGAACTTTAGATCATGACTCACCTATCATATAGTATGATGTATAGTATGATGTAGATTGTCGTGGCACACATCTTTGCAAGTGACTATGATTATGGGCATACTAGGAGAAGGGTTCTTGAGTCACTTTTAAAGATATTCTACATGAAATCTGCATTTGACCACTTGATAGTGAACCATAATCTCAAAATCCATTATATGAAAGATTAAGACGGAAAATAATCTGAATCAAGGCAATCAACGATTTTAACACTGTAAAACCCGTAGCTATGAATCTTTGGTTGTAAATACACGTACGATAAAGAACACATAAGCCCAAGACATTCGATTTCTGTGATTGGGCATGCAAAACTCTAAGTCAAACTTCTTCACATTGATGATTCTGGAAGCTCATTGACCGTGCATAGTGGAGCGAGCCATCCTTAAAGTCTTCTCGACAAGAAATCCCCATGACGTCATCACCCATTTGCCCTCTCCGCAGCCGGCTATTCTCCATTTGGGAATGTCTCCCCTTAGAGTCTAGATCTTCCATCCTTTTCTAAAGGCAGTGTAAAAGTGGTTTCCCATTGGATTCCATGAAAATTCGACAACATGGATCTCAATGATTACACCAATATCATATACATGTCCTATTCATCTCGCAACTTTATCGACTAATAGTGTTTCATCCATCTCATATCTATCTTGAAACAATGATCGTATTTATTGTGTGCTTAAAACGCATCTTCTATATTTTTTTGGTACCTATAATATATCTATTTTGTTATTATGTGATGTTAGATTTTACGGATTTTTGTGGCTCTTAAGTCATACATTATGGTTAAGGTTAAACAATCCAAATTATTAACTTAGATAGATGGTGGAATATTAGTTGTGGTCAAATAAGAAGTTTTCAATTATATCAAGGGTTGTAATTTTACCCTAACATAAGTGTGGTAGTCCTAACCGTTAGATTCCTTGATGCACATATTTTTAACCTGATTGGCTAACATAATTAAAGGGATGTAGAGTCTCTCTTTTTACACACAATATACGTATCAATTGAATTAGAAGAATTCAAGGGAAACTTATCTTCTCTATGGCGTGCAAAGAAAGAGAAGCATCTCCATCAAATCATCGATTGTCGGATTATTGCTCGGATCGCTCAAGGCTAAATCATCGCGCGAAAAACCTTACAAAGTAAGGTATGCTAAAATTTTATTTAATTCTACTTTTGATTGTGGGAAAATCTTAATAGTTTCCAACAAATGGTATCAGAGCCAAACCCGTAATTGACTTTACCATACCGACTCTCACCGTTAAAGGTTTTGCTAAATCTTAGATTATTTTCGCCAGATTTTTAATTTATCGGTGTAAGATTTTAAGGATAAATTTATATTAAATTTTCTAATAATATTCAATTTTTCTTGAGGGTTCATCGAGTGATCGGGTCATCACCGGTGGTCGTTGGAGTCATCGACTGTCGTCAGATTGATCGACTGTTTTCGAGTGGCAGAAAGTTGTTTGGGGGCTGCAAATATAAGAGGCCTAAAGCTCTCTAGTATGCAGGAAGGTCTCTTTTTAAAAGAAGACGACTAAACTGCAACCCTTTTTCACTGGCTTTAGTTGCATGTGTAGTTAGAGCACCAAACTTGGTGCTTCCCCAACTTTATATTAATTGACCACTTGACCCAGTTTGACCCAAACCGACCCGTTCTCATACCCGACCCGGCCCATAGACCTATATAAGCTCATAACCCAACCCGGTCTGTAACCCGCCTCGATCTGTGACCCGGCCCGGTCGATAAACGGACTCGGGTCATGATCCGGTCCAGTCCATTCCCGACCCATGATTCATGACCCAATCAGGCCCATAGTCCGGTCTGATCCATTCCCGACCCATAGTTCGGTCCAATCCATTGTCGGCCCATGGTACATGACCCGGATTCAGCCCATTCGATTAAGGTCTATTTTGACCCATATTATTCCTTATTCTTTTTGGGCTATCTCTGGGCTATCTACATGCCCAGTTTTGAGACATTATATATTAATTTTAACTTTCTCGAATGATTCGGATCTGTTTTTACACAGGAGCTCTTTGTTATGACGTTTTCATGATTTGATGTCTTTTTGACATTTTTTTAATCGGATAATTACTTTATATTTGAGTGCTTTAAATAAAAGTTGCAATTAAATTTAAATTTATGATTTATTTGCATTTAATTGCCCAATGATAGATGCCTCGTGTGCACTCATAAAACTTTATCATTTATGAAATATTCACTTAAGGTTTTGATATATATGTTTATTTCACTTAAAGTTATGTGTTCAGATTATTTTAATGTTAAAGAATTCAACTTAAAGTTAAATATATGAACATATTTAAGTTGAATTGAACTTTATTCCTATCATTTTCTAATCTGAACCATGTATAAATTGGATCCCTAATTCTAAGAACTGAAATACGACATTTATGAATCATAAAGGTTATATTATTTCCTATGGGATTTATGGAGAACCAACTGATCGTTTGGGTATGCTTGGCAAGTGAGTTAGTTCTTGTCCAAAGGTAGACAATTCACAAATCTCGTAACTTTCGAATCTAAGATATTTTCTCTATTAAGATCACTAGGCGTACTATTGCATTGAGTGTTTGTGTACGACCCAAAGGTGTCATAGGTATTTGACGTAGTATGTGCGAATAGAATGGTCTTGTATGAGATGGTTAGATAGGATAACCTATTTGCCCAAATGTATAGGAAGTGTCTGATTCTAATCAAACCATAAAGACTAGGTCTATGACGTATTTTACAACGTTGGAAGCAAGGAAAAGTCATAGTGTCTTCCCAAAGGTGAGTCGTGATGTTGTCAAGTGCTTTCCTTGAAGTTGGCATGTGCACATAGTGCCACTTCATACGCTTGAACCATAACCTCTGATTTAAGCGAAAGGGATTAAATCTAAAGAATTGATTAAGTTTTGATTTTTGTG
The DNA here is from genome assembly GCA_021018995.1 of Chloranthus sessilifolius. Classification (NCBI taxonomy): domain Eukaryota; kingdom Viridiplantae; phylum Streptophyta; class Magnoliopsida; order Chloranthales; family Chloranthaceae; genus Chloranthus; species Chloranthus sessilifolius. The sequence continues at coordinate 88,995,399 of CM037595.1, forward strand.
TTGACTTTTAAAAGGTGATCCTAAATTAAAAATTTTGCAGTGATGGATCTCTTGTCAATTACCAAACACATAGCAGGAGTTGAGCCACTTTTTGGGTCTAATTTCAATACTTGAAAAATGACTATCGATATTTGTTTTGAGATTTTAGACATGTCCTTTGTATTTATAACACCTAAACCTACGGCGGTTATCCAGGATTCTCCAGCCAAGAATACGGTGAGCCGTGATGTTGTCAAGTGCTTTTCTTGAAGTTGGCATGTGCACATAGTGCCACTTCATACGCTTGAACCATAACCTTTGGTTTAAGCAAAAGGGATTAAATCTAAAGAATTGATTAAGTTTTGATTTTTGTGTTGATTTTTAAAAGGTGATTCTAAATTAAAATTTTTGCAGTGATGGATCTCTTGTCAATTACCAAACACATAGCAGGAGTTGAGCCACTTTTTGGGTCTAATTTCAATACTTGAAAAATGACTCTCGACGTTTGTTTTGAGATTTTAGACATGTCATTTGTATTTACAACACCTAAACCTACGACAGTTATCCAGGATTCTCCAACCAAGAATAAGGAATCTTCTGAAAATGGAATAAGGCTAACTCGTTAGCATGTTAATGATCAAAGCCACCATTAATGCTTCTTTCAAGGGTGGCATTTATGCTATCGAGACTGCTTCTGAATTAATAACTCGTATATGATTATATGCATGATCTCATGCACCTTCGGTATGATGGCAGTGGGAATATGAGTGGCCATTTATTAAAGTTGTCTCAAATCTATTTGGGTATTAAAGAATACGGGCTTAGCATAAATAAAGAGTTGATAGTCTATATTGGGGTTGCTTCTCTCTCTAAGACATTCGATATTTTTAAGGTGAATTATAATTCGCAAGAGCAGAACTGAGACTTGAATAAGTTAACTCATATGTGCGTCATTAAAAAAAATAAGCTTAAAGGCGAGCGACATGAGTCTGCTCATTTAAGGTCTTTTAGCTTCAATAAAAAGAATTTTAAGAAAAATGGACCTAAAAGAATCAAAAAGTAAATCAGCAACAACTAAAATTTCAAAATAAGGGTAAAGGCAAGAGCCAAAATTTTGGAAAGGCAGCACGTCCTCAGGGTCAGTCTGAAAGCATAAGTGGTTGTTGGTTTTGCAGCAAGGAATGCCACTTCAAGAGCAAATGTGTAAATTATGAGAAGTGGCTAGCGAAGCAGCTTGAAGGTATTCCTAAAGTTTTAGTACTTTCTCATACATTTTCAGTTGATAGTCCTTCTTATTCCTGATTGGTTGACTCTGGTGCTTCTATGCATATTATGCACTCTTTTCAGGTGCTCAGAAGCAGGAGAAGACCCAAACAAGAGGATAGGTTGTTCCTTGGAACGACCAGGCGATGCATGTGGAAAGGGTCGACACCTGCAATTTAATTTTGGACTCTGGACATACTTTGATTTTATATAGGACATATTTTATTCTCTCCTTTAGGAGGAACATTATTTCGTTATCTAAACTTGCACACTGTGGTTATATTTTTACTTTCAGCAGTATGGGTTTAGATATTTCTTTTAATGGTTTTGTGATTGGTCATAATATTTAGTTGATGGTTTATATTTACTATATGTTGATTCTTCTCGCACCATTATTTTGATTGTTGAGGCCTCAAATTCAACACCTTTCGAGTCAAAGCACTCTGTACTTAGGAATGATTCTACGACCTTATGGCATAGAAGGTTAAGTCACATATCAAAGAAAAGACTAAAATTGTTAGTTAGATATGGTATTATTAGACCATTGGATTTCACCGATTTTGAAAATTGTGTGGATTGTATGAAGGTTAAAACTTTCAAACAGAGGAAGTTCTCTGCCTCTCGGGCCACCGAGGTTCTACAGTTGATGCATACTGATATTTGTGGGCCACCGAGGTTCTCATGACGGCAAAAGGTATTTTATTACTTTTATTTATGATTACTCCAGATGCACATATGTCTTCTAATTAGAGATGAAAGATTAAGCTTTAGAGGTCTTCAAGACCTATTAGTTAGAAGTAGAAAATCAACTTGGGAAAAAGATAAATATTATGCGTTCAGATAGCGGTGGAGAATATTTTGGTAGGATGGGTCCTGATGGTGTCAATCATGAATCATTCGTGGAGTCCTTACAGACTCAAGACATTGTTCCACAATATACTTCTCCTGACTCTACACAGCAGAATGGTATTTCAGAAAGGAGAAATTGCACTTATCAGGAGGTTGTCTGTAGCATATTAAGTCACTCTACACTTAAAGAAGAGTTTTGGGCTAAAACCTTGAAGACAGCAGTTTATATTTTCAATAGGGTTCCTTGCAAGGTTGTACCCGAGACTTCTTACAAGAGATGGACAATTAGGGATCCAAAGCTCGGACATTTACATATATAGGGTTATGAAGCTGAAGCTAAATTTTATAATCTCAACATTAAGAAGTTGGATCCTCGAACATTCAGGTGCTATTTTATCGGCTAAGGACTTCCTTCTAGGACTTGGAGATTTTATTATCCCGGAAGAGTCATTGATATTGTTGAAACCCATATAGCTAATTTTCTAGATAATAACGAATCCAGTGGGAGTTCATGTCAGAAAAATATTACTTTTATTGATAACTCTGAAATTGACTTTGTGTCTTTATCTGGTGGTAATGTTTTTCTTCCTACACCACCTGATCCCATATATGTTGATGCTTTAAGTCAGACAAATCCAGTGACGGCTCCAATTGAACAAGAATATCCTATTCCACTTCTTGTTCCACCAGTACCACCGGCTCAGCCTAGACGATCTGAGCGCCAGTGTAAACTAGTTATTCCATAATTCTACGAGGTGTATGCACAAGAGGCTCAGTTTGAGGGTGTTGATCTTAACGATCCATCGACCTTTTAGTAGGCTATTAGTTGCAATGAATCCTCACACTGGCAGGAGGCCATGAGAGAGGAGTTATTGTCCATAGAAAAGAATAAGGTTTGGGACATTGTGGAATTGCCACCAGATCGCAAGGCAGTTGAATGCAAATGGATTTATAAGACTAAAAGAGACTCTAGTGGCATGATTGAAAGATTCAAGGCGGGACTTGTCGCGAAGGGTTTCAGACAAAAGGAATGCATTGACTATGATGAAACTTACTCTCCAGTCTCTTCTAAGGATTCATTGATGGCTTTAATTGCACATTACGATCTCGAATTACATCAAATGGATGTGAAGATTACTTTTCTAAATGGAGACCTTATAGAGGACATATATATCAAAGTTAGTGGGTTTTATGATCAAAGGAAAAGAACAGCTAGTTTGAAAATTGAATAAATCCATTTATGTACTTAAGCAAGCTTCTAGGCAGTGGTATTTGAAATTCGATGAGGTTGTCACTAGTTATGAGTTTAAGAAAAATATTATTGATTGTTGTATATATCTCAAAAATAGTGGGAGCAAATTTGTCATTCTGGTTCTCTACGTGGATGATATATTACTTACAAGTAATAACATTCATCTTCTCTATGATATCAAGAGTTTTCTCTCCAATTTATTTGATATAAAGGATTTGGGCATTGCTGAATATGTGTTTGGCATCAAAATTTATCGTGATAAAACTGTCGGTTGTTTAGGTCTTTCGCAAAAGGCCTACATAGTGAAAGTACTTAACCAATATGGCATGGATAGATGCGCTTCAGGTGAAGCACCTGTTTTAAATGGTGACGTTATTTTCTAGGATCTACAGCCCATAACTGAGGCAAAAAGGCAACAAATAGATCAAAAGGAGTATGCTTCAGTTCTGGGTAATCTTATCTACGCAATGGTTTATTTACGTCCCAATATCAGCTTCGTTGTCACCCTATTTAGCCGATATCAGTCTAATTCAGGATTAGTGCATTGAAAAGTTGCGATGAAGGTACTTCGTTACTTACAAAGAACCAAAGATTTTATATTGACCTATCGTAGGTTTGATGAGCTTAAGGTTGTCAAATACTCAGATTTCAATTTTGCTAGTTGTAAGGATAGTGTCAAATCAATAGCAGATTATTTGTAAACTTACGGAGGCGTTCTTTCCTGGAGAAGCGTCAAATGGACTTTGACGGCTGATTCGACTATATACGCAGAGATTATTGGTTGTTATGAGGCTACTCATCATGCATTACGGTTAAAGAATTTCATCAGAGATCTAAAGATTGTTGATTCCATTCATCATCCACTTATCATCTATTGTGACAATGAGGTTGTGACCAAGTTTGTAAAACACTGAAAGGTTACCCGAACGAATAAACATTTCGATGTCAAGTATTTCGTTATATATGAGAACGTTCGAGATAGTGTTATAGAGATTCCTCACATTAGTACAGAGCTTATGATTGCAGATCCCTTTACTAAGGGTTTACCATCAAAAGTTTTCAATGAGCACATGACCCGGATGGGACTTGTGGAGTTGTTGACTTAGTTCTAGATTTGCTTTTATTTGGGCATGTTATTATTGTTTCTTTTCGGCTATAGATTATGGATTTTTTCGCTACATTTATATCTATACTTTTATTTTGAGCTCAAATTATTATATTGTCGCATGTTATCATTTAAAGGTTATGGGATCATTACCCATAACAAGGTGGTAATTGTCACAAGGTATGGTGGTGGTTGTCACAAGGTATGGTAGAGATTATCACAAAATAGTCAGGAGTGTTTGACATTTAAGTTTGTTTGGGATAAACGTGAGTTAGCTCCACGTTGGTAATGCCTTCACTATGTTGAAAAAGTAACTGGTTTGTCACAAAGCGGGATGCAAAGTTACATAAGAATTAATGACATGCAGTAGCATGAAGCATGACTCCACGAGAATGAGTACAAGACCAAGTTTTAAGAATATTATATCTCTCGTGTCATATTGTTTAAAATAATCACGTAAAAGTTAAGGGTGTTGAAATTTCAAATAGTGTTAGTTTTGTGACTATGGAACTATCCTAGTGTCAATATTGAGTACACTAGTACATTCATGATCCTCACTAATGGTGCTTGAAATAGAGATGAAATGATATATCTCTCTAAGATTTTCAAAATCGGTGCACCGTGTCAAATTTTCTTAAAGGAACAATTTAGACTTGATTTTTTTAAATATTTAAAAAAAAAAAAAAACTCAATTGGTCTTAAGGTCCAAGTGAGAGACTGTTGGATTTCACAAATTTCTGTGGCACTTAAGTCAGACATCATGGTCAAGGTCAAACAATCCAAGTTGCTAACTTAGAAAGATGGTGGAATACTAGTTGTCAAATTAGAAGTTTTCAATTATATCCAGGGTTGTAATTTTACCCTAATATAAGTGTGCTAATTCTAATCGTTAGATTCTTTTATGGGCAAGTTTCAAACCTAATTGGCTAACTTATTTAAAGGGATGTAGAGTCCTTCTTTCTAGACACAATATACATATCAATTGAATTAGAAGAATTCAAGGGAAACTCATCTTCTCTACGGTGTGCAAAGAAAGAAAAGGTTCTCTATCAAATCATCGATTATCGGATTATTGCTCGGATCACTTAAGGTTAAATCATTGCACGAAAACTCTACGGTGTAAGGTATGCTAAAGTTTTATTTAATTCCACTTTTGATTGCGGGAAGATCCTAATAGTTTCCAACATTATATACTAATATCCTATCCAAGACATCAATAAAAAATAATAGAATGTTATAGAGTGTGACATTTTGATTTCTCTTTGCTCTCTCTAAATGAAAACGCAGCCCAGAAAGTGCTAGTAACTGTTGAGCCTTGTCTTGCCTTGTCGCTTAACAACCCCAACTTTATATAAATGTGGGTGAAGAGCCTACTCCTCGCTTCTAAGCAAACCAATTCAGTGATCTGACTGATCCTGCTCCACTTTGTCTCAATGATGCCTGCCGATCTTTTTTTATTTGAAGACCCTGTCTTCTCCTTCTCAAATCTGGCCCCCAATATTCTCCTCGAAGCCATCTATGATGACGCGAACAAGATGCTACAACCATCTGATTCATCTCCATCTGATACTTTAAGCGATGCTCATCACTTCCATTCTCCTAGAACCCAAAAGCGGAGCTTATTATTAGACCCAACAATTTTATCTCAATCTCCACCTACTGCGGTGTCATCAACGGATTGGCCTGTAGACAAGTACCCTTTGGAAATGACGGATCTCGATGATTTTAGTACAGGTTTCAGTTCTTATCGTCATTCTCTTCATACTGAGGAGGCAAGGCTGGTGCAAGGAATCTTCACTAGCCAGTCTACTGATCATGGTCCCAGTTTTCTCTTCCAACCACAATTTTCTTCGCTCTTAAACTCTACGAAACTCGAAACCTGCGTTCCCAATTCGGGTATAAATAGTAGATTTGGCGGATCCTTGGTGAGAGAACGCGGCACAAGAGATTTACAAGTAACAACAATGTCTTTTAGCTTTATTAATTTTTATTTGAAAGGGCCTTCTTAGTCTAATCCATCGTTATGTACATGTCATTCAGACAATCCGTAGAAACCAATCGTTGAATCCATCTGCTTCGGGAAATTTTTCCATTGAAGAAGCTAGTTTCCCGGTAGCACGTTACAGTCCAGAAGAAAAGAAGCGGAAGATTGATAGGTACAAGTGCAAGAGAACCCAGAGAAATTTCAACAAGACCATCAAGGTAAGAAACTCATACTCACAGGGACTGCTTGGATGGATACCAATTCCCGAAGTAATAAGGGCACCAAACCGACATTAAAAAACTAAAATGGTGCTTAAATGATCTTATACCATAGACTTTTTGTCACAAAGCATTAAAGTGTGATTTCTCATTATGTCATATGGGGTACATATGTGAATAGTCTAAATTTTCTAAGTGTCAATCTATCAATCAAACATATCTCAGACTAGAGAAACATGCCTATAAGTGGATGTGAACCATTCAATTGATGAAATTTAATATCAGCCATGAAGAATAAAAGCAACAGTTGATATTATATTCTACAGTTCAGACGGTTTAAATCTCCCTAAAACACCATTTTAGGCATGTTGCACTTCAATCGAAGGTATATCACTTTGACAATATAGATGGCCGACATCTTAAACCATTGATAGTGTAAGATCATTTACACTCCATTTTGGTGTTTAATTAAATGGCGGTTGAGTGGGGTCCATTTGTGAAAGGGAAAATTATACCAACGGTTGAGCTCTTAATGGGGTTCATAATGGGGTTCAACTGATATTAAAATCATTGGATGCAAGGGATTCAAAAGTAGATGTCCACTTGTGAGCATTAAAGTCAAGATTCTCTTGCATCTAATGGTTTTTAAATTAATTAAATCCCATATAGAGCTCAACCAGTTGCACCGGACTAAAACAGTAATTATAAATTGCCTCGTTTACAAACTGGGGCACGGCGAGGCTGTTTGTATGTCTGCAGAAATACATAATAAATAGTCATCTGACTTGTTTACTTCTCAAAAACGTGAATTGAAAGGTTTTCCCAGACACACATTTTATTATGTGTGAATCCAAACATCCCCTTATTTTATCAGACAAATTCTAAAATGGGGGTTTAAATTTGAATCAATCTTCATATCTCCTTCTATCAGTATGCCTGCAGAAAGAGAGTTGCAGACAACAGACCGAGGGTACGTGGTAGATTCATCCGGAATGAAGAAAACAGAGAGATTCCTAATGCTCCTAGTTGCGATGTTGATGAAGAAAACAGAGGAGATTTGGGTCTGATTGTTGACGATTGTCTGAGGTGTAGTGAAAAATGGAGTTGTAAATAACAGTTGAATTAATAAAATTAATGATTTTGTGATTGATTGTCGTGGTATTTACGGTATTAGCTTGTGGTCATGATGGCTTCATGCATGATAAATCTGTGCATCCAACTCAAAATCAATTGGCAATGAGTGGAGGGGCCCATGATATTGTAAGGGCAGAGATAAGGCTATAATTACTCAATCTGGGACTAAACTTCAAAAATGCAAAAGTTTTTTTTTTAGTATTATTAACTTGTTTAATTAGATTATGACCAGTACTTACAAAGGAGATTAAAGGGGCACTTAATGGAGTAATCATCCATGTAGAAAATCTAAAAACCCTTATGGTAGAAGACTTATTAAAACCAAATACGAGAATAAGAAGTTGAAGAGGGATGGAGAAAGAATAGAGATCACGAGAGACTACATTGTGGAAGATCTTGATATAATTTTAATTTGAGTGTCTACAAATAAACTTTTACAAGTGGTATAATGTGATTTTCCCACGTTTACAAGCATGATAAAGGTCACTACTAAGCGTCATCTTAATAGATATCTTAAATCTTAAGATCATAATCTTGACCATTCTCTGATATCCTCTCCAATCTCATTTGTGATTGGTTACAAAAAAATCCTTGATATTTGTAAGATATTGTTGAAAAATTTTGACATATCCGATCATACTTGATGGTGGTCATCGTCTGTCTGTAAAATCCATCGTTATCGCATCTCGCTTATCTTCGATTCTATTGAAGCCAGTGGTCCACTACATTTGATCACCTATCATGATCTCTCCCATAAGCCATTGAAGAAGAATTGTGTGCACAAGCACTCGTTAGAGAGGTCTTTAGTGAAGATAATGAGATAGTGGCTTCAATGATGAGGATGAAGGAGGGATTAAAGAAGTGGCAGCAGTTGTAACGTGAAGGCAATGAAGGTAGGAGTAAGGACTATGGCCGGCCTTATCGCAGGATCAAAGTCGATCATGGCTCTAATACCATGATGAAATTGATAAAATAAAGAAAAAATAAGAAGTAGATGGAGAGAAAAGTAAACCTACATATTCTCTAATAATTTGCTCTAATGGGACATTGTTTTAAGAAATATAAAGAGTTCTCCACTAGAGCAAATAAAACCTGCTCTGGTGGAGAACTAGGGTCTGCTATAATATCGTGGACCCAAACACAACCTTAAGTGTACATGTTGCTTCTCTCTCTTAAAGTGTGTTTGGGTTTACTCTCCGCATGCTCTCCACCGGAACACATTTTATTTGCTCTAGAGGAGAGCTCATTTGTTCACTTAAAACAGCTCTCTATCAGTGCAAATGAAGTGGGGAATTGATATGTCAAATGGGCTTCACTTGAAACTACTCCTCGCCAAAGTCAAAAGCCGCTCTTTAGCTGGAGAGAGCTAAATCAAATGCAACCCTAGTCACTCTCTCGAATGAGGGTAAGAAAGTCATAGCCCACATAGGTGTTTGTGCATGATACAAATTGGATTGGATTAGGGTTTGATAACATAGTGATAAAATTAGCCTAATTGTGTTAGTGTTTTATCTACTAAAATTTTCAATTCCAAATATGTTTTGATTGTCAAATGAATCGGACCATAGAAAATGTTGAAAGCCTATCAATAATGAGCACCATCTTCTGTGCAGAGGCTTTCCAATGAGTGGAGGGACTTGGGATATAAATAAAGTGTTAAAATGATTATTTTTTAAAGAAACATAAATTAAATCTACTAAAGGGTACCTTGTCTAGCCAATTACACATCATTGCTAGACATTTTTTATTTTTCATTTTTCTATTCTATCTCCTCGTATGGGTTGAAGATGATAAACTTTGATCGACATTCATGGAATATCAATTAAAGGGTATTATCCAATGATGGTCCCTTTATAAGGAGTGCTGGGAGCACTGAACGGAATATAGACCTAATATATGGCTTTATATGTACAAAGTGCTTGCTTTTCAAATTTGAACTCGTGTTACCATTGTTATTATAGGTTTAACCCCAATTGACTTGTTCAAGCAGGAACCAAATCCGCTTGAGCGAGGTAAGCACGAAATTAGAGTATTTTTCACGGATAGAAGTTGCTTGAGTGATTTTGGTTCTCGCTGGAGCGATCGGGACACGATTCAAAGGTAAAAGTTTCGGGTGTAAGTCGCTCAAGCGACTTTGGTTCTTGCTCATGCAACCCGTCATGATCCGCAGACATCGTGTTACGTGCAGAGTTTGATTTTTTAGCAGTTTCTCTTGGGTTAGAAGTAGGATTCGGGTATCCTATATAAAGGGAAAGTTCATGGTCGAATTAGAGAGCTTTTGAGAGAGTTTTTCAAGAAAGAAACTTGGGTGAATCTTTGGAGAGGCAAGGTATTGAAGAATTTCTTGGGGATTGAAGATCCGATTGAAGCCGTTCTTGTGTCGGAATCGTTGCTATATTCCGGCAAATCTCTTCTCTGTTCTTTGAAGGACAACGTCCTTGGATTTTACAGCAGTTTGGCTGTGAAAGATCGTGTTTGATCTTGCTTGAGAGTGCACTATGAAATTTTGTATATCAACGAAATTGATCGGGCTATTCGATTAATTCTAATTAATCTATAGATTACACAATAACATCAACAATCACCAAAACATAAGAATATACGTGAAAACCCAATTACTGAGAAAAACTACAGGACCGAAGTCCACACTCCAAATCCGTTATGAAAAAATAATTATAAAGAGTTTCGAACGATATACCAACAAATGCAACTGCCCTATCAAACCCCCATGCAACACTTCTCATCGCGGGTCGCCTCCATAGTTTTCCTATTTGAATGTACTCCTCCACCGTTGATGATCGCACAACAATCCACCTTGAGATCCACAAGGCTATCAATCACGCACCCTAATCTCTAGGAATAACCACACTCAACTCACTTGAGCTAATAGTAGAAAAGGATGAAGAAGAAAAGAACCCTTTTGAATCAAACTATTTTTACAAATCTAAAATATCAAAAGGTTGAAGAAGATGGAGTTTAGGATTTTTGATCAAGGAGGAAGAAGCTCTCTCTAGCTTTCTTACTTTTACTCATTTTCAAAACAGGTTTTAATCAAAACCCTAAAACCCCCAAAAGACCAAAAAACCAGCAATGTCCAAAAATCCATTTTTCTCAAAAAGTGAAGATCTGTCCGAGGAACCACAACTCGTTGTGATTCAAGTGACAGCGAGTTGTGGTCACAGTGCGTAGTGAGTGTAACCACAACAAGCTGTTGACACCACAGCCCACTATGATAAGTATCACAGCAAGTTGTGAGCACTGAGAACATTCAGCAAGGACAACTCGTTGTAGACATATCTTCAGGTTATTTAAAAGCATTTTTAAAGGTCTTTTGAATGATAAACACCACAGATGAAGAGTGTATGACTGATAAACTTGATCGATCAAGGTAGAACCCATCCATCTTGGCACACACATATCCTAAGGGAGATCTACATGGATTTTGGAGTAAAACATGACAAACAAGTTCTACCACACTAGAAAGAAGAGTGTGTGTATTATAAACGTTCATAAATAGTGTATATACTCCCATGGACGTAGCCCTCGAGTGGGTGAATCACGTAAATCTTGTGTTGTGTGTATGATTATTTCTTTGTGTCTCATCGCGATTGAGAGTTCGTTAGTGTGGGTTGAATTCTTAACAAGTGGTATCAGAGTCAGGTTTCAGGTTCTACGCTACAATGGCAATGAAGGTCGCGAATGCGCGATTCGAAGTAGAAAAGTTTTCATGAAAGAATAACTTCGTTTTATGACAAGTCAAGGTCAAAGATCTCCTTGCCCAATAAGGTATTGATGATGATCTACTTAGGAATGAGATAGGGAAGAAGGCAGAGATGTCTGATGAAGAGTGAAACTCTATTAATAAAAGAGTCATAAGCACTATCTGATTATGCTTGTCCGATGAAGTTCTGTATAATATTTTTCACCATAAGATGACCGTGGATCTGTAGAAGAAAATAGAATCTCTCTACATGACAAAGTCGTTGTCCAATAGACCCTTTATTAAGAAGTAACTTTACACCCTTCATATGAAGTCTGGTACGTGTATTCATAATCATTTAAATTCGTTTAATAAAATAGTGAATTATTGAGCATTGAGGTGAAACGTGAAGAATAAGATCTTGCACTTCTCTTGCTTATCACACTGTCACCATCTTATGAGCATCTTATTATCACATTAATTTATGATAAAGATACTATTACCGTCAAAAAAGTGACTGTTGCACTTCTTTTCGACGAATTGAGAAAACAACTTGAATCTAACTTTGAAGGGATTAGTCTCTTGAGCGAAATGGGTCAGAATCATGATCGCAAAAGAGACAAGTCTAGAGAGGATAATAAATCAACGAGAGAAAACAAAAGGTCCAAATCTAGGAGTGACAGAAATGATATTATCTGTTACTTCGGTAAGTAATCTGAAAATATTCGTAAATATTGTAAGCAGCGATATTATAAAGATAAGGGTGATGAAAGGGCTTCACAACAAGCTAGTGTTGCTAAGTCAGATTTTGGTGAAGACCTATTATATGCATTGTTAAGCCCCAGTCAGTTTGATAGTAGATTGACCCTAAATTCAGGGACATCGTATCACATATATCCGTACAGGGATTGGTTTGACAAATATAAGGAAGCCAATGGTGGGACGTTAATGATAGGAAATGACAGTGTATATGAAGCAGTGGGTATCGGCTTTATCAGAATCAAGATGTTTGATGATTGTGTTTGTACTCTTATTGAGGTTAGGCATGTGCCTGATCTAAAAAAAATCTAATCTCGTTAGAGGCATTGAATGAAAATCTAATCTCGTTAGAGGCATTGAATGAGATAGAATGTCGAGTCATCCTAGAATCTGATAAATTAAAGGTCGTATGTGGTACTATGACCTTGATGAAAGGTGAAAAAATGAAAATTTTATATACTTTAGTAGGCAATACAATCAGCGGCAATAGTGTTGCGGCTACGACAGATTCTAAGGATCTCTCTGACTTGTGGCACAAAATGTTTGGTCAGTGAATTTGGTGAAGTTGATGAGAGCACTATATCTTCAGCAGTAGTCAGAGTGTCATTCACCTAGCAAAGAACCAAATCTTTCATGCTGGAACAAAACATATAAATATTTGGCATCATTTTATCAGAGATATGATAAAAGACACTACAAAAAATAGACCATACGCCAACGGCTGGGAAATCCTACGCCAACGGCTTGAAATCGTCGGTGATACTTCGGTCGACTAATACATATACCGATGGCTACGGCCATCAGCATAGGTTGGAGACCCAATGCCGACGGTTGTAGCCGTTAGGGTAGGATTTTATTTTTTATTTTTAATATTTCCCAACCTACGCCTACGGCTTCAAATGTATCCATCGGCATAGGTGTTTTTAAATTAAAATTTTTTAATAAATAATAACAATTATTATTTTAATTATTATTTTTTTTTTATTAAAAATAATTAATAAATAACAATAAATTTTTATTTTTGTTTAATTTATTTCTTTCTCCACCTCAGTTTTAGAGTCATGGACTTGCCTATGATCTAACCCCACACTCCACTACCGGCATGTTTCTTTTCGGCTGCAACAAAAATTTTGCCATTTGTATGAAATAGGATATAACATACAGCCCTGTATGAAATCTTCAATATGCAATCTCCACCTTGTATGTACTTGGAAGCAAATAAAGATCTGTGCATTTGGGAAACAAGTTGTGACAGCCCAGATTTCTGTACCCAGAAATCCGTGCCATCAGGATCATACTCTGGATGACCCTCGGGACAATCACGAGTGTCTGCTCGTATAGCGAAAGCCAAGCAGACACTATCCAGCAGTGGTAGATCGAGTCAGTCATCTATGAACGCATTTCCCATAAAGAACAACAATGATAGAACAGTTAATTCTATATAAAACCAAAAGAATACACATTCTCAAAAAGAAAACCAAGAAGAACCATTGGTGATGGACATCCATCACCCAAACAATGGTTCCCGATAGTGGTTCCGAATAGAATGCATAAATAATACAATAAGTAATCCTACTAAAATATATACAAAAGTGGCCACCAGGCACACAATAATCCAAAAGGATAAAAATACAGTACATCGGACACCAGTACCCAGGCTACGGATAGAACTCGTCCGCCTGAATGTCTGTCTCCTCGTCCTCGGCCTCAGCCTCTGGGTCAGGCTGGTAGTCTAGGTCACTCTCATTGATTTAGAAAACAGGGTGAGCTACATCATAGCTCAATAGAAGAATTCCAACTAAACGAATTGAATATGCAGATTATGCTCTCTCATAACAGAAATCAAATCAGGAACGTATAATCATGATGAATCAAACTAAAAGATGAGATTTTATGCAAGAAATCAGATGTTATGCAAGTATATTATCAGAGTACTTAAATTGTGTGTATTTAACTTAAGAAACTCCCGTGACTATATAGCACGGAGTAAACAGGAATGTCCGATAGGAAACCCCAACCAATCGTCGTTCACATGAACAATTTTGAAAGTGCAACAATGCCTCATCTATGGAGTGCAATTGTGTCGATGATTGAAAGCAGGTGCACAAGTGTGCCAGGCATCGGATATATCGCCGAGTCGGTGGGGATCATCTGGTTTAAATCATCAAATCACATATATATATACCTCACAGATCGACAATGTACATGAGCGGTATCATTTAATCTGAATCGTAAATCAGAATAGCAAGAATCATGATATGCATACATGCTTGGTAAAAACAGAAATCAGGGCATAGATATGAAATAAACATGGAATCATACTCAAAAGCAGTTTAAGTTAGTTTTTCTCCTACCTCAGGTCACTTTATCTTCTAAGCAAATCCAAAGCCTTTCAAGGTATCAGGGTTTTATCTTAGATCATAAACATAGTACTTTAAGTGTTAGGGATGTCAGAAAGTTAACCGGCACAATGTCCGGTGGTGTTAAACCTATAAAACCAAAACAGAACAAAACAAGGGTGATTGATCGACCACCACTCTTATTGATCGATCAATACCTCTTGTTGATCGATCAATACCTCTCATTGATGGATCACCGCCCTCATTGCTCTCCTTCTGCAACAAGCCATTTGATCGATCAATACACCTTATTGATCGATCACCTCTTATCATTGATCGATCAATACACTCATTGATCGATCAATAACCTCTCTTCTACTCACATTTAACACAGCTTAAATTGATCGATCACCACTTGGGTTGATCGATCAAATGCATCCTGTTGATCGATCAATGTCCTCATTGATCGATCACTAACCCTTTTTCAAAAATTCCCACCTTCTGTTCTCATTAACTATTTATACAGATTGATCGATCAATGCCTTCATTGATCGATCAATCTCGATGATCGATCAATACCTATGTTGATCGATCACCAATCGATTGATCGATCACTCTCTTGTTGATCGATCAATACCCAGGATTGATCGATCAATGCCCAAATTGATCGATCAATGCCCTTCGGGCATTGAACTTCCAGGATTTAGGGGCTTCTGTTCCCCCTTTTTGTGTTATACAGATTGATCGATCAATGATCTTCATTGATCGATCACCACTTGTCATTGATCGATCAATGCCTTCATTGATCGATCAATAATGACAGAACCTCTGTCATTAATGGAGTTCATCTCCAACCCTATTTTAACCCATTTTTTTCATTCATGGTTCCCAACAACCATTAACACAATCATCAATGCACCTACTTGGGCTTCTCATTTGCCCCTATTTAAACACACAGACTCACCTTTGTTTGAGCCCTCTCGGGTTTCGGCAAATCGATTCGAATGAGGGTTTCGGATCTAGCTCTCGGAGTTCATCACCAATCCGAGTCCGACGACCAACCCTTTAGCTCCGGTTCAGCATGCAGAGACTTCACACATATACCTTAGACCATACCTAAGCTCATTTCATTGAACTCTACCTACCCTAGCTTAGGAAACTCATCATCTCACTCTTGCTAACCCTATTTTTCTCCAAGAACCCTCTTGAAAACCCACCTAGTTACAGGTTCTCTCTAAGTCTCCCTTGCTTCTCTTATAAGTTACTAAACAGATATTTCTGTTTGCCCCTAGTTTATGTTCCGGTGTGGGGCACGAACACGTTGCTTACACATTGACCCTTTACACAACTCGGACTTAAACGAAAACGCAAGTGTGAACTCATCTAATCACAGTGCAACTTTATCTTAACTAATATTAATTCTAAGGTTTTAAGTTAGCCTCGATTTCTGTGCCGGACACGTAGATCGAAACAGTCAGGTTCGTGTTCTGGATTTCAGGGTCGTTACATTATCCCCCCCTTAGGAATTTTCGTCCTCGAAAATGTCTAAGAGGTGCAGTTAGGCAATGATGGGTTGTAAGACTAACAGATTGAAATGTAAAATTAGACAGTCGAGATATTATGCAGTAAGAATTAGGTCTACAAACAGAATTTATATGCTAAGCAGATCAGTTTAGATATAGACAGATAAGTAACATAGGAATAACGTATAGTAGTATAGTAATACCTGTGGGGACATCGGATGGACCGGCCTCGTCAGTGTAGAGTGCTTTGAGGCGAGTGGCGGTGTCTGCGGTAGTCACGGAGTCCTAACGTCTTGTGGCGTGGGCGATCATCGGCGTGGGCGATCGTCGTGGCATACGGAATCTTTGCGCATGACCAGCTCATGCCATCCCCTCATAGTAATCGAAGGCGATGCATCATCCTTTGGAATGCCTCCATGCCATCGACCTCTCGTGTATCTGGCGGTTGCCTTCCACCGGCTCCGGAAGCATCAGCGGCGTCGTCGGAGGAAGATGGTGGGGATGGCGTGGGGTGACGAATCGGTCGGATTGGGGTGTAGTGGGGGCGGTCGGGTGAGACACCTCGGATGGAGGTGGTGGGTCACGTGGGGCCTCCCCTCTCTGATGTAGGCTCGGCGAGATCGAACCCTCGGCGGCGATGGCGGAATGGGCTCGTGGCGCCCTCCTCCTCCTCTCGGGAAGTGTCCGCACTAACAGGTTGTAACTCTTGGTCCAGTCTTTCAGTTGAAAGACCTTGGTGTTGTCGACCAAGCGTGGCTCGTGAGGAGCCAAGGTGTATGCCTCACGTAGAGCGACATACTGCTCTACTAACTTGGTGATGAGGCGAGCATATGGAATTTGCTTCTTAACCCCGGACTGCACCTTTTCAGACATAAGGTCATTGGCATTGATGATGCCCTCAATGACCAAATCTGCCATAGAGAACCAACGGTTCTCATAGGCCGAGAATAGTGCCTGTTGCACTACTCCAGTCCGCGAGGACTTGTGTAAAAAGGGGTTTAGTGCACACTTGATATACGTATCAAGCATCCACAATCGATCAGGTAATTGGGCCCTAGATATGGATTGGCCCTTGGCCTTGGGTCATCTTAGTGACCACATCGGCGTATGAGACTTCCTTGATGTACGGGGCCTCAAGGCCACATGTCTCGATATAAGCGAACGGGCATTGAAGTGCCGCCGCAACATGGAAGTGGTTAAATTTGTACTCGAAACCATCGATGGTCATGACAAGTCGATGGCGACTATCACCCCATCGTAGGTTTTGGAAGAAAAGCCTCACGAGGCGTGGGCAATAATGGTCGTGGAAGGGTTCAAGCAAGGGTTTTAACCCGAGCTTTTGGATATAACCCTTGGCCCAAGCCATTTCGGGTCGGTCCTCATAGAGCGAGGGAGTAAGCATTATTGGTAAAAGGTTTTGGAAGCCCACCACGATTTGGGGACTTCACGCTCGATGGGGAGCGGAACGGGTGCGGGAATGGGTGGAACAAGGGTCGAAACCGGCGCCATGGGTGGCAAGGGTGGCGGGGGAACTGAAACAGTGAGGCGTGCGGTGTATGCGAGCCGAGGCGTGGGTACCTTCTGAAGCGTTCTTCGTCTGAGCCCATGGTCTAAACTTGGCCAAAAATCACGAAAAGAGATCAAAATGAATGGAACGAGAGATTTACCGAATGAATGGAGCAAAGTCCACTCGAATCAAGCCGGAGAACGGACGGAATGGCCAGAGAAGTGTTGGGAAGGAGATTGAATGGTCGGAGTGCAAGCCCTTGATCGATCACTGCGAAAGCTTCGTGCAAATGACCGTTCGAAATCCCCAAACTTTAACTTAAACCCCAGGATTGATCGATCAATGCTTTTGTTGATCGATCAATGAAGCATCTTTAAGCCCTAAATCGATGCATTGATCGATCACCAACCTTTGTTGATCGATCACTAATACCCTTATTGATCGATCACTACCAATGTTGATCGATCAATGCTTACTTTCCAATGCAAAGTTGATCGATCACTAACCCTTGTTGATCAATCACTTGAACCACCATTGATCGATCAATACTGCTATTGATTGATCACCAGCCTATCATTTGAGTGAAATCCTTCACTGTCATTGATCGATCACCTCTCTCTGTTGATCGATCACTCATGAAATTGATCGATCAATACCTCTGTTGATCGATCAATGCTATCTGTGAGACTATATTGTAACACAGTCAGCTTTTCCGACAGCGAATAGTCCGAACTTCGAAACTAATGATACATGCACATCATACAGAGTACCCATAGAAGGAGATTTATAGAGTAAATGATGCATGCTCACGCACAACAACATAATTAATGTGACGAACCTTTAAGCGAAAATAATTAAGAATTTACCTTTCTCATTAGGTAAACAAATGTGGATATTGTTTGCGGATTTCGGTTGCGCGTTCCCAAGTAGCTTCAGCGTCCGAATGATTTCTCCACTTGACTAGTACCAGTGGAATCAACTTAGTCCGCAAGACTTGATCACGACGATCCAAAATAGCAATCAGTTCTTCAATCACCGTCATATCCTCCAGAAGCTTTATTGGTTGGAAATCCAAGACGTGAGTCGGATCGCGTACATAATGGCGTAGCATGGACACGTGAAAGACGGTATGCATGCTTGCCAACTGTGGTGGCAAGGCAATCCGATAAGCCACTTCACCAACCCGTCCTAGTACCTCAAATGGTCCAATGTATTGAGGGCTCAGCTTTCCGCATTTCCCAAAATGCATGACACCCTTGGTTGGCGAGATCTTCACAAACACCTTGTCTCCAACCCGAAACTCCACTTGCGTCCGATGAAGATCCGTATAGCTCTTTTGACGGCTTTGGGCCATCCTCAATCTTTCGCGAATCACCCTAACCGTCTCGGTGGTACTGTCCACGATCTCTGGTCCTAAGACAAGCTTCTCGCCGACTTCTTCCCAATTCAGTGGAAATCTGCATCGACGTCCATATAAGGCTTCATAAGGCGCCATCCCAATACTTGACTGATAACTGTTATTGTAAGCGACTCGATCAGAGGCAAGTGTTGATCCCATAAACCATGAAAGTCCAACATACATGCACGCAACATATCCTCTATGATCTAGTTCACTCTCTCAGTCTACCCATCTATCTGAGGATGAAATGCTGAGCTGAACTCTAATTTAGTACCCATGCCTTCCTGGAATCGTCGCCAAAACTGCGATGTATATAGCGGATCTCTATCACACACGATCTTGTGGTATGCCATGTAATCGAACTATTTCTTTCATGTACAGCTCGGCTAGTTTATTGGCTGTGAATGTAGTCCGATACGGTAGAAAATGTGCAGATTTCGTCAGTCTGCCTACAATAACCCAAATGGCATTGTTCTTTCTCAATGTGCTCGGCAATCCTAGTATAAAGTCCATAGAAATGGCTTCCCATTTCCACTCTGGCACTGGTAATGGTTGCAACAAACCCGCTGGATTCCGATGGTCCACTTTCACTTGCTGGCAGACCAAACACCGAGAAACATAATCCGCCACATCCTTCTTTAATCCTCTCCACCAAAAACTTCGCTTGAGATCTTGATACATCTTGGTACTCCCAGAATGTATAGCATATGTAGACTTATGCGCTTCCTCCAAAATTGTGTCTTTTAGGTCCTTTGTATCCGGTATGTATATCCGATCTCGAAATAGCAAAGTGCCATCATCCTTGATGGTAAAACCAGGTCTGATCCCGTTGATCACATCCCTTCTAATTGCCATAAGCTCATCGTCAATCATCTGGAGCTTACGTACATTGTCAAACAATGTGGGACGTATCACAATGGTAGCCATCAGTGTCCCTGAACCTCTGACATCAATCAGCGTATCACATAAGGCCAGTCCTCAAGTAGATGCCACCTTTGTACTCGGTGATAAGATGTGTCAATCGAAAGTCAAGACTTTCTGCTCAAAGCATCTGCCACAACATTGGCCTTCCCAGGGTGATACTGGATGGAACAATCGTAGTCTTTCAAGAACTCCATCCATCTGCGCTGTCGCATATTCAAATCCTTCTGGGTAAACAAATATTTAAGGCTTTTGTGGTCGGTGTAGATATCAAACGTTTCGCCGTATAAGTAGTGCCTCCAAATCTTCAAAGCAAAGATCACCGCCGCTAATTCCAGATTATGAGTCGGGTAGTTTCTCTCATGTTCCTTAAGTTGTCTAGAGCCATATGCGATAACCTTCTTATGTTGGTTGAGGACACAACCCAAACCATTATCTGACGTCACATCAGAGATAGCCAAGCCTCTCTCGCAAGGTATAGCTAGCAGTGTCAGTAGTCGACGCTGCCTTCAATTCCCGAAAACTTTTCTCGCATTGTTCAGTCTAATCAAACTGAGCATTTTTCTTAGTGAGTTGAGTAAGCGGACTTGATAGCTTAGAGAAACCTTCTACGAATCGCCTGTAGTATCCTGCCAAACCAAGATAACTACGGACCTCTGTCATTGTTTTCGCTCCTACCACGGCCGATATTTGCCGGATCTCTGATTTATACCCTTGGCGGAGACAATATGGCCCAGGAAACTCACTTGGTTCAATCAAAATTCACACTTACTGAGCTTTGCATATAATTTGTGTTCTCTGAGGGTCCGCAAGACTATATGTAGATGCTCTTCATGGTCCTCCTTTGTCTTAGAATAGACAAGGATGTCGTCTATAAAAACAACCACTGACTTGTCCAAGTGTGGTTTAAACACACGATTCATCAGGTCCATAAACGATGCGGGTGCATTCGTCAATCCAAACGGCATAACTAAGAATTCATAGTGCCCATATCTGGTTCTGAACACCGTCTTCTCCACATCTTCGGCCTTGACTCGTAATTGATGGTAACCTGATCTCAAGTCGATCTTCGTAAAGAACCTCACTCCTTGCAATTGATCAAACAGATCATCGATCCTAGGAAGCGGGTAACGATTCTTAATCGTCAACTTATTCAACTGCCGATAGTCAATGCATAGACGCATCGAACCATCTTTCTTTCAGACAAACAATACTGGTGCTCCCCAAGGGGACACACTCGGTCGAATAAACCCTTTGTCAAGCAGTTCTTGTAGTTGCTCCTTCAACTCTTGCAATTCTGCTGGAGCCATCCGATAAGGAGCTTTAGATACTGGCTCAGTGCCTGGAACCAAATTGATTGCAAACTCAATCTCCCGAACTGGCGGTAGTCCTGGCAATTCCTCAGGGAATACATCGGGATACTCGCATGCAACGTGAATATCGGATATCACATTTATCTCCTCCCGTTGTTCTTGTAGAAAGGCTATATATCCACTGCATCCACTCTTCATCATCCTCTCCGCCCGAATAGCGGATATCAACGGAGCTACCTTAGACTTCACTCCGAAGAATCTAAAGGATCGCTCCTTTGGAGGGTGAAAAACTACCAACTTCCGAAGACAATCCACACTCGCGTGGTAAGCAGATAGCCAGTCCATTCCCAAAATGATGTCGAATCCCTTCATATCCAACAAAATCAAATCTGCTCGTGTCTCGTGACCATCTACTGCCACTACCACTGATTTACACACAGTGAGTGCATTCACTGCACTACCCGTGGGAATTGACACTGTCAGAATAAAATCTAGTTGTTCTGGAGTGGCACTCAATTCCTTTGTAAATTGAGGTCGTACGAAAGAATGCATGGAGCCTGGGTCTATCAGGGCTCGTGCCCTATGGAAGCAAATGTCGCAACTCCTATACAGTTTCAGCTCACCTATACACCAATTTCAACATTACTTTAACGTTTTAGATGTGTAGGTTTATGTGTACTATTATAATAAAAATAAATCAATTACATTCTATATTTTCAAATTTTCCAGTTCATCATATTAAACAACACCATATCTCTTGAATTCTAATCATACCTTGAATGACATCATTTGATGTCAGAGCATCGGTCGCGGTGACGGCATAAGCTCGACCGTGAACCACTGGTCGAGATGATCTTTGTGTAGATACCGATCCTGACCGCTCCTTGCTCTCCTCAGGGCAGTTCCTAACCAAGTGACCCATCTTGCCACACCTGAAGCATGCCCCTGTCTCTCTTCTGCAGTCCTCTGTCTTGTGTGGTTTCCCACACTTTGCACATATCACGGCCGGAGTGAAGGACGAGACTCTTGAAGGTCCCTGAGTCACTGAGGCCCCGCTACCAAAAGATCCAGCTGGTCGAAATAATCTGGAAGATGTAGGCATTGCTGCTCTCTGATATGAACTCGGACCTGAAGAAATCGCCGGTCGAGAGTGCGTAGGGTATCTTGGAGGTCTGGAAAATCTAGCCCTCTTGTTCTGCTCTGTATCCTGAGGTTGCCCTTGGAATGGTCTCTCTCTCGCCTGCTTGTCCCTCCAAGAGAATTGTTTCTGATTCTCCTCCTCAGCTATGAGAGCCTTGGCCATGACTCCCTCATAAGTCTCCATTTCCCACATGGCGACGTCTTTCTGCAAATTTTGTCTCAGGCCAAGTTGGAATTTCCTTGCTCTCATCAACTCCGTGGCTACATGTTGAGGTGCAAACCTAGCCAATCTATCAAACTCCGCTCCATAGTCCCTTACTGACATGGCGCCTTGCTTCAACTCTATGAATTTCACTTCCCATTGATGCCTCACAATTTTCGGGAAGTATTTGTGATAAAACACCTCCGTAAACTCCTCCCATGTCCAAGGAGTGTGAGGAAACTCTCTCTGTCTATTTTGTGACACCGACTTCCACCAAGGTCCGGCGTCACCATCCAATTTGAAAGTGGCCCAACGCACTTTCTCCACGTCACTACACTGTAATACTTCAAAGAGCTTCTCCATCTCTTCTATCCACCCTTCTGCCTCTATGGGATCCGTTTGACCTGAGAAGTTAGGAGGTCTCATTCTCCTAAACTCCGCAAATCCACTAGGCTGATGGGGTGGTCTAGCTGCCTGTTGAGCCAAAGCAGCTGTCTGTTGAGCGACGTTGGTAGCTAATGCTTCCAACACCTGCTCCATCCTTTCTTCATTTCTTCTTCTACCTCCTCTTGGCCCCACTGGAACCTCATTTGCATGTGAGAGGAATTCCAAACCCCTCGACGTGCCTATGACCTCGGGCACATCCCTCAGAGGAATCTCTCTCTGACCTGTTCTACCTCCACTGTGCCCTCCTCTGAACTTAGGGCCCATATCTCTTCATTGTGAAAACAACAACATTGATCGACATAGATTGTAAAAACAATCCAACTTTGAACCCGTAGTTCAACCTAACGCCTAGGCTCGATACCAATCTGTGATCCAAATTTACTCCAGAAATCCGTGCCATCGAGGATCATACTCGGATGATCTCCAGAATCACGAGTGTCTCGTCAGATAGCGAAAAGCCAAGCGACACTATCCAAAGAAAGGTAGATCGAGTCAGTCATCTATGAACGCATTTCCCATAAAGAACAACAATGATAGAACAGTTAATTCTATATAAAACCAAAAGAATACACATTCTCAAAAAGGAACCAAGAAGAACCATTGGTGATGGACATCCATCACCCAAACAATGGTTCCCGATAGTGGTTCCGAATAGAATGCATAAATAATACAATAAGTAATCCTACTAAAATATATACAAAAGTGGCCACCAGGCACACAATAATCCAAAAGGACAAAAATACAGTACATCGGACACCAGTACCCAGGCTACGGATAGAACTCGTCCGCCTGAATGTCTGTCTCCTCGTCCTCGGCCTCAGCCTCTGGGTCAGGCTGGTAGTCTGGGTCACTCTCTGTGCCGGGAGCTACAGCCTCAGAACCTAAAATTGATTTAGAAAACAGGGTGAGCTACATCATAGCTCAATAGAAGAATTCCAACTAAACGAATTGAATATGCAGATCATGCTATCTCATAACAGAAATCAAATCAGGAACGTATAATCATGACGAATCAAACTAAAAGCTGAGATTTTATGCAAGAAATCAGATGTTATGCAAGTATATTATCAGAGTACTTAAATTGTGTGTATTTAACTTAAGAAACTCCCGTGACTATATAGCACGGAGTAAACAGGAATGTCCGATAGGAAACCCCAACCAATCGTCGTTCACATGAACAATTTTGAAAGTGCAACAATGCCTCATCTATGGAGTGCAATTGTGCCGAGGATTGAAAGCAGGTGCACAAGTGTGCCAGGCATCGGATATACCGCCGGGTCGGTGGGGATCATCTGGTTTAAATCATCAAATCACATATATATATACCTCACAGATCAGATAACAGACATCGAGCGGGTTTGAGAATCGAATAGCAAGAATCATGATATGCATACATGCTTGGTAAAAACAGAAATCAGGGCATAGATATGAAATAAACATGGAATCATACTCAAAAGCAGTTTAAGTTGATTTTTCTCCTACCTCAGGTCACTTTATCTTCTAAGCAAATCCAAAGCCTTTCAAGGTATCAGGGTTTTATCCTAGATCATAAACATAGTACTTTAAGTGTTAGGGATGTCAGAAAGTTAACCGGCACAATGTCCGGTGGTGTTAAACCTATAAAACCAAAACAGAACAAAACAAGGGTGATTGATCGATCACCACTCTTATTGATCGATCAATACCTCTTGTTGATCGATCAATACCTCTCATTGATCGATCACCACCCTCATTGCTCTCCTTCTGCAACAAGCCATTTGATCGATCAATACACCTTATTGATCGATCACCTCTTATCATTGATCGATCAATACACTCATTGATCGATCAATAACCTCTTCTGCTCACATTTAATTGACGGCTTAAATTGCCTTCATTGATCGATCAACACCCTACAGTGATCGATCAATACCTATGTTGATCGATCACCAACTGTCATTGATCGATCACTCTCTTGTTGATCGATCAATACCCAGGATTGATCGATCAATGCCCAAATTGATCGATCAATGCCCTTCGGGCATTGAACTTCCAGGATTTAGGGGCTTCTGTTCCCCCTTTTTGTGTTATACAGATTGATCGATCAATGATCTTCATTGATCGATCACCACTTGTTATTGATCGATCAATGCCTTCATTGATCGATCAATAATGACAGAACCTTTGTCATTAATGGAGTTCATCTCCAACCCTATTTTAACCCATTTTTTTCATTCATGGTTCCCAACAACCATTAACACAATCATCAATGCACCTACTTGGGCTTCTCATTTGCCCCTATTTAAACACACAGACTCACATTTGTTTACGCCCTCTCAGGTTTCGGCAAATCGATTCGAATGAGGGTTTCGGATCTAGCTCTCGGAGTTCATCACCAATCCGAGTCCGACGAGCAACCCTTTAGCTCCGGTTCAGCATGCAGAGACTTTACACACATACCTTAGACCATACCTAAGCTCATTTCATTGAACTCTACCTACCCTAGCTTAGGAAACTCATCATCTCACTCTTGCTAACCCTGTTTTTCTCCAAAAACCCTCTTGAAAACCCACCTAGTTACAGGTTCTTTATCTACTAGAGCTACTAGGGCAAGGGGAAGAAGAAGAAGAAGGGGATCTCTCTCTAAGTCTCCCTTTCTTCTCTTATAAGTTACTAAACAGATATTTCCGTTTGCCCCTAGTTTATGTTCCGGTGTGGGGCACGAACACGGTTGCTACGGCGCGACGTGTCACATTGACCCTTTGCACAACTCAGACTTAAACGAAAATACAAGTGTGAACTCATCTAATCACAGTGCAACTTTATCTTAACTAATATTAATTCTAAAGTTTTAAGTTAGCCTCGATTTTCGTGCCGGGCACGTAGATCGTAACAGTCAGGTTCGTGTTCTGGATTTCAGGGTCGTTACACAAGTTGTTAGTACGACCCATATTAGATTAAAGAAATTCACAACAATAAAAATGATGGGTCCCTAATGCATATCAGCTAATGTTTTATGTGTGCACGATCCAATGTCAGAGAACCTAAATAAGAACCATTACAAACAATTATGTGAGTAGGCTAGATGAAAATATAAAAATACTTATAAAAATAAAATCGAATTTACTCAAGTTATGAAAATAAAAAGGTGAAATTCAAAAGAGTTACAAAGGACCCCGAGAATCCCAAAACATAGAACCATGTATTACTTAGAAAAAGACTATACAAAGCACCTAACCATACATGACTGCATTGTCAGGTGAAAAATATCAGAGATTCCAGTGTCGTAATTTCTTCTTTGGTGTCACCATACCTCAAAGGTTCAGTATTCAAGTACTACTTATATTATCCATCGATATAGTACATACAATTTAGGTTGTTTGTGCTAGCTCTACTAATTTAGTTTAAGGAACTCAAAACTAGTATATAGAATTGAGCAGTTCTTGTGGAGAGTGATCATTCAGAGATCGAGTTCTCTTGTAGGAATTGTTGTGTGGTAATACATCAAATATTATTTTAGATTCCTAATACTGAGTGGGCAATCATCAAACTACTCAAAAGTATATCATATATATAGAAACAAGGTTTTAGAACTTGACCAAGTCAGTATAAGTTGGCTGCGTAAAGTCAATGTTGGTAGCAGCAAACGAGACATTTGTATATACAAAGACTCGCCAAGCCCTTCATTTATTGGCCAACATGACTCGATAACGGTTTCAATGCGGGATTCAACCACAATGTGCACCAATACATGTTCAACTTGATCATTTCAATGCTCCACTCAATTGACTCAACTCAGCACATGACATGACTTAGTTTTGCTGGTAGTTGTCCCAAACCTACACTGAGGTATGAAAACTTGCATAGGGCAGTTTAAGAATCATGTGACCAGTTAAAGGAGGCCAATCTAACATGATATGTGCAAGGAATTGATAGTGAACCCAAGTTGAATGTAAATCACATATTGTAAATTTGAGTACCGTTCATCACCTAATCCATCACACATATTGTTATGCTAAATTGGGAAGAATGGCACCTTGGATTCCATGATAAAAATAAAATTTTAAAAACAAACAAAATGGAAATGCTGATGGGTGGTCTATGAGGCACCCGTGCAGGGAAATTATAAGGTGCACCACTCAAATAAGCCACAGGGAAATTATATGTAGTATGGATAACAATAAGGATTTGCCCACAGAATTTAGGATGGAGTAGCAAGCATCAGCAAGTCTGAATAGACCGTAGAAAATCAGCAGCCATCTTAGCCTAATAAGACACATGGAAGAAATATAGGAAGGTTCGAGCACAGAAAAACAGGCTCCTGGACCCTTTCTTTACCTCGCAGTATTCTTTCTCATAAAAAAACTCATTCCATTAATTCTCATAGAGTTTCACAATATAAGCAAACTTCTATCTTAGCTTAGAATTTCTCTAAATAAAAGAAAAGGAAATAAAGATTTTGCAGCCTCCTCACATATCATCGAGATTCCCCTATTTCTTGGACTCAGATGTAAAAAATATTAACTCTAATCACCGCCACCCCCATACTTCTTAAGACGCTTTAAGATATCACTTATAACAACAAATAGACAAACAGATTTCGACCCAATAAAAAATCAACGAGTTCACCTTGCATCCAGGTATCATGTGTATCACTTAAGGGACCACGTGATCCCATTGATACACCTATGGACCAGAACTATAGAATTAGTACTAAACAAGGTGAGCCACTCAATGATTTTAGAAAATATCAAAGATTGGTGGGTAAAACTTATATCCTAACCATGACTAGACCAAAGCCCTTAGTAAGATCGATTAGACATGCACACATACCTTCTCGGAGACAACACTACCATTGACACCAGCATTTTTAGCAATCAGCTTCAACAGATAGCTAAAAGTCCTTTTAACGACATTTGCTCCAACCTACCAACCATTAAGGGCAAGAAGACCCACAGATCACAAAAAAATAGATAAATCAAGGCCATAAACTGCAACACGATTACGATTAATTTGTAGCACATTCTCACCTTTTGTTCCTCACTATCAAGAGTGTCCTTTATGGTGTCGACCTGTGCCGCCAGTCTTAATAGAGTACAACCCCCACCGACAACAATTCCTTCCTCAACAGCTGCCTGAGATCATTGCAATCAGCAAGCAAATCAACTTTTTGATCGGTAAAAGTGCTATATTAATAGTAATGTAATAAAAAATACAGCGGATCAAGGGAGCCGAGCAAGGAGCTCGGTCCAAGAAAACATAACAAGTTATTTTCATCTCTTACTAAATAATTGAAAAAACAATTGAATCATATTTGCAGAAAAAATGTGATTCGCTTGATAGAATACTTTCAATGAGTCGCAAGCCAACTTGGAACTACATTCTCATTAAATTGACACATTTAAAGTTTAACTTCATAGTAAATGTAACTAGCTCGAAATTGATTTATCTTTCTTGTATGATTAAAAAAAATACCTTTGTTGCATTAAGAGATCTACTCTCAATTTTTTCTCTTTCAGCTCTGTTTTTGTTTCAGCTCCAACCTGTCAAAGGCAATTAAGATTGTCAGAGAACAGATCGACATTTCCCGCATAAAGGTAATTGGCCCATATCCTAGCATTCAGTAGAGAAAATAATCCAAGAAATTACCTGAATGGCAGCAACTCCACCAGAGAGTTTTGCTTTTCTTTCATTAAGCTTCTCCCTTTCATAATCCTGCTCAGTAGCCTACAAAACCATATATCCGCTATTTAGATTTTGGATGATAGCCAGTCATGCACAACAAAAACTAAACAAGGGATTAAGTCACACCTCAATAAGGTTTCTGATCTGTGCAACTCGCTTGCTTAGTTCTTCCTAAGTGCTTCCATCACCAACAATGGTTGTTGCATCCTTAGTAAGCACTACCTTTGCAGCATTGCCAAGGAATTCTTTCTCAGCCTTATCTAGAGATAGCCCAACCTCATCTCTACTTGCAGTTGCTGCAAACAAATTTAAGCCCCTCAGCAATTCAAACGCACGATCGTGGCGTTGCTGCAAACATTGTTTGAATTTGAACCCATTTATCGTGTTTTCCACGATTAGTTAATTTTAAGAGAACTCCACAGCAGAGATAACGAAACCACTGCTGTGCCTTTCAGTATCCCAACAACAGTTGCACTCGAAATAAAATCACATGTTCAAAATACATACCATAGCTCGCTCAAGAGTAGATACATGTGTTGGGAGCCTGAGATCTGTAACAAGCCCTGGCAAAGCACGAGAAATGCAACCAGCCAGTGTGTTCTTGATCTCGGAAGATCTACCATCACTTAGGACAATCTTGTGCGGGTATTCCCTCCCATTTACCAATAAATAGTCATCCCGAGAGCTTTCGTCTCATCCATATATATAAGCCAGAGAAGAAATGGTCACCCACCCAAAAAAGTGCCATCCACATTGTTGCAAATGATGATAACTGAAAAAATGTTAGCAGTACATAAATTAAGTTGAACTGAAGGATTCTGAAGAGACAGACTATTAACTTCTCATCAAGAACAAATAGTTATGTAAATGGCCTGCAACATTAACTTGGTTTCCAGTTTTCAGAAGACCCATAGGATAGCAATAAATCAAGACCGAGTTGATATTAACAAGATCACTTACAGTTACAGGAATCTGTAACTTCCCCACCTTCTCCAAGTTGAGTCTTATCAATTGCCATGGTTAACCTGCAACCAGCCATGCCAGGGATCACTATAAATTGGTCCAGTTTGAAGCAACGAGCATAATCATAGTGGCAGAAAATCATGTTGCTTGCGACTCTCTGAACGCAGTGAATAAATTTTTCAGTTTCTGTTCATCATCATCATAATAATAATAATAATAATAACAATAATAGCCATAAGAAATTTACTAGGCAAGATTTAAAGAAAACTCATGAAAATTTTTTATTTTTATTCTTACTTTGGTGAGGATAAAATATATAAAATAAGTGAAGTTTTATTTACCCAAAATCTTTGAACAAACCTCAGTCCTCCAATCTTAATTCATCACACTGGATCATAACGAAAACTGGTGAACCCAATTTTTTACAATTTAATAGGTTTCTAATGGTTTTTTTTTACGTAGGGATCATCCATTCAGCTGCTCCTTGTATCTCTCTTTCTACTGAGCATATAATCAGAAACATAAAAAAATAAATAAATAAATAAATCAATCCTTCTGACTGAATTTGCAAAACTCAAACCCATGACTCCCAAAAATCAAAGGCAACATATAAAATTCAACCCAAACCACTAAAAAGAAAAGATTATTAGGACGAGTGGAACAGTCTTTCTCAAAAAGACCTAAAACAGAGTAAATAGGAAACACCAAGAGTGGCTTTTGCACAAACCATGACTAGCTGCACAGGCCTGGGTTGAAGGTTCTAGTCCTGAGGAAGACTCTCAGCTTAGATTTTGTGTTTGATTAATAATCAAGCTAGACATGAACCCACATATGTTATCATTTCAAGCCCACCAAGCTACATATGATTAAAACCAAGCCATTTCAAGCCCATACCAAACCCAGCCTGGCCCATTGGCAGTCCTAAACAAACTATAGCTACCCACAATTAGCATGCATGCCTACAAGTAATGGTATGACATGTAAAGATCCCCTTTAACATTCAGAATTTTGCTTGGATTCTCTTTTGGAGAAAAACCTTAATCAGTGATGCACTCAATCGTAGGAATTTGGTGTTAGATAATCGTTGCTCACTCTGTTTATGAGATACGGTGTGTGTAAAGGAATCAAGTTAAAAGGTTTAATTTGGGCCTTTAGTAGATGAGCCGTGCACCGACTCATCAGGTGCCGCTTAACACCGAAACCAAACTCTATTTCAAGTGGATAAGCCTAACACACTTTTGCAGTGTTATCGCTTCGCACCGAAACCAAGCCCTTTAGCTAATTAAAAGACGAAGTTTCTCAAAGAAGCTTCACCGGTTGCAAGCTTTGGAGTTTGGATTTCTAGTGAGAGAAAGAAGAGAAAACTTCCGCCCTTCTTGAGATTTTGACGACGAGATCGTGATCACGTTGCAATATTTACATTATTCACAAAGAACTCGACGCCGGTCAACGCTTGAATCCCGCCTTTGGTGAATTTCGACCGTTCAAACCCCATTTTCAAGAAACGCTTTATCTCACGATCATTTTCGTGCTTGAAAGAGGTTAAGATCGACGCGTAAGGATGAGCAACGTCATCTTGAGTTCATTGTGATCAATCTCTGTGGATTCGCCGTAGAAATTCGGAAGTTTCGTTTCGAAACCCCCTTCGGCAACGATCCTTAAAGCCACGAAGTCGATCAAAGGAAGGTTAATTTTCTTTAATTTTAATGGTTTAGATGGTAGAATAAATCATTGTTTTAGTTTAGTGTGAATGTGTGTGTGATTCGATGAAGATCGTAGAAGATTTAGATGAAAATAGATCAAAAAATGATAAAACCTTATGGTTGTGCATTTCTGAAGGTTTTGATCGATCAATGTAGGTGATTGATCGATCAAATTGGGTGTTGATCGATCAATATAGGTGATTGATCGATCAAATTTAGTATTGATCGATCAATTTGAGTGATTGATCGATCAAATTATATATACAATTAGAAAAACAGCAAGTTTGGTTGTTGGAAGTTCATTTCCTACAGCATTGATCGATCAATGGTGAGATTGATCGATCAATATGATGGGTTGATCGATAAATGGTGAAATTGATCGATCAATGTGATGGTTGATCGATCAAGGGTGAAATTGATCGATCAATGTGGTATTGATCGATCAACATGATGTATTGATCGATCAATTTGACTGTGCTTACACTACTTCAATAGTTTGGCCATAACTTTTTACTCTGAACTCCGATTGACACGATTCTTGCTGAATTGGAAAGAGGACAACTAAATCTACAACTTTTATGAATTAAATAACTGATTAATAAATTATTTGGATGATCAAAATTGAGCTGGAAGTTAGGCTAAGTTTTAAGTTAGCATGTTTTGATCGAAGTATCGATATATCTTCGGTATTTTGACCATAACTCTTTGTCCCGAACTCCTATTGATGCGATTCTTGAGGCGTTGGAAAGAAGACAACGATATCTACAACTTTTATGAATTAAATAAATTATGAACCAACTGTTTTAAGGGTAAAAATGAAGTAGGAAGTAAGGTCATGTTTCGAGTCAACACGAAATTACCCATTTCTACCTCGATTTTGAGAAAATAATTAAATACGTCAACATTATTAATAATTAGGATTAATTTTTAATACATCATCACGTGTGTGATGTAGACTAAGAGTGGAGGCCATGGATAAGAACTTTTGGATCACTTTGGAACGGTGTTGGATTTGCTTAGAATGATCTGTTAAGGTAGGGGAAACTCAACGAAATTTATATTTTATAAATTGATTTATGGTTTCATTGATTTTCGATCTTATGCTTTGTTTCCTTTGACATGTTTTATTTCCATCATGTTCCTACATATGTTCTGATATGTTTTGTTTTTGTCCTGTTTCCGCGTACATTCTGATATGTTCTATTTCCGTCCTGTTTTCGTATATGACATGATTATTCCGTGTTTCCGCTTGTGATCTGATTCGTTTTGTTTTGCTTATGATGCGATTTGTTCTGCTTCCGCATGAGATATGATTAGTTGAACTTGCCTATGAGCTTTGAATTAGAATGAATATGGGACTCTGTTTCGACAAATTGAATAGAAACTATAGGATGTTGAATCTCTGGATTTTTGGGAAATGCTATTTGACTGTAACTGAGAAATTTATAATATGGATGATTGGACTTTGAACCTTGGAAACCAGCTAGACTTAGTGTTGAATTGTTAAGTATGAACCTTGAACCCTGTATCTGAGAGTGAATGTGAATAGTGAAAACATATCCAAACTTTGACTGTGAGTGGACACTGACAAGTGGACCGGAACGGCGGTTATCCGTACATAGTGTACAGTGCATAGCATACATAGTGGGCCTGTACGGGAGCGATTCGTACACATTTCATAGCATACATAAGTGAACACAATGAGTGAAATGAGCATAGTGAGTGATATGAATGCAATGAGTGAAAAGAATACGAAAATCTGGAATTTGAGCATAGTGAATAAGAATTACAAGCTTGTATCTCTGTTATCGAATATCTGCCTTGTTATTACTTTTATTCTGCTATCAAACGTCTGATCTGTTAAATCTGTTAAATTCATCTTTTAATATCTGACCTGCGTCTGCTTTGAACTCTGTCATTAATAAGATGTAATTGCTATTGATGTTCTTCTACTGAGCTTAGATGTAGCTCACCCCAGACTATACGTCATAGGTATAGCCTTTCATCGAGACCTTGGACTTGAGGAGAATCGGAGTTGCCTACTGGAGGGAGAAGCTCACTTGGTTTGGCACAGTGACTTCTGAAACTTGAGTTTTGTACGTATTTGTACACCACTGTTTAGGTGATGGTTAGTCATCATCGATGGTTTAGCTTGTTTCCTTTGAATTACGTGTTCTCGATATAGAATGGAGTTTTATATTTTTGTTCTGTCATGTGTACCTATTTTGATTCCGCTCATGTGTGTTTATACCAAGTATATTCTGTATCAGATTGTGTTCTGCGATCTGGCGGTCCGGGTTTTCCCATATTTGATTGGTTTAAAAACAAAAAAAAAAAAATCTCTATGGAAAGATAAGTTGGGAAAATTCGGGTTGTTACACCAATTCCTCTATAGATATATGAAACTTGATTTTGAGGGTGTTCGGTGTGTGCCGAATTCCAAATGAGTACCCTCATCGGGTAATTACGGGATGTGACAACTTTGTTTTTGTGGGAAATGTTGATTTGGTGTGTAAGATTATCCATTTTAGCATTTCTTGGTGTGTATGGCCCGAAATGAAGGCATGACTATTTTCAAATAAACCAACGTGACTAAGAAGAGCATCATCCTTTTATTATCCTAGGCAGCTGCATATGAAAATTTTGATGGTCACTCTACCTCAGTTAGGAGATTCTTTTGTGGAGAGTTAGTAGACACTATATGTAATGTGTTTGTTGGGCATCCTTCTTCGCAGGCTACAACATGTAGTTGGAGAACCCTTGTCTCAGTTATACTTTTTCTTCACTTTATGATCTATCACTTTGATAGTTCGGATCACCCACTTCCTAATCAATGGTGTAAGATCATTTAAACACTATTTTGGTTTTTAAATGATGGTCAAGAGATTGGAGTCCTATATGTATATATAGCTATCTTGATCACAATAATAAGGAAAAGCAAATTACCTTTCTTGTTCTTATATGCTTCAAAGCAGTATCAAGCTGACTTTCCAGTGGTTGCAGCTCTTTGAGGCTTAAGTTTTCAAGGTCTTCTCCCATATAATGCCTGTAAACATTGAGAAAAAAGCTACCTAAAATGACATTCAGTCAATAAAAAGAAATAATACTAGTACTAAAAGGTATGCAGTCAATACATTGAGAAAAAAGCTACCTAAAAGACTACACAGATTTGATGAAATTTTTTTGTATACGCAACCTTCAACTAGCTATAACCTTCTCCAACTAGCCTTCAAGGCATCAATATTTCAGCAAGCATAAATACATTTGTTATCAGCCCCACATGTTTGTGCCAAAGCTTCAAAAGGCAGAGTGAGCATAAATACATTCGTCACAACAACTGTTGTTGGGAAGTTGAACAGCGTCATTCTCTGTAGCAGTCATAATTTCAATTATATAGCATAAACTTTACAACCTTGAAATAAAACTAGATAGTGAAAAATTCGAGTATAAAAATAATTTACTCCCAAGTTATAATGCAATCCAAATTTGCAAAAAAACAAAAGAGAACAGCAATAAACAACATAAACCTAGTTTTCCTATTGACTTCAATGGCTTAGATATTTATGGTTTCATTTTAGATGGAAGCATATAGTTGAATATGCCAATGGCCTTGTTTCATGTTCAGGTTCAGGTTCATGTTTGGGCAGCAATATATCTGGGTTCATGTGGGCAGAAATTTCATCTATGGCTGAGCTGAAATGAATACATCAATTACAGTATGTGTACAAATATATGTAAGTGCATAAATGAGTACACCAATTATATGTAGCTGAGCTCATATAAGATCAGGTTTTTCACTAGGTTCGGCTGCTAGATCAAGCAGCATACATGAGCTCATTATTGTACTTGGATTAAAACCCACAAGCGCATATTGGGTAAAAATAAGTAATATGTGTGTGTGTGTGTGTGTGTGTGTGTGTGTGAGCGCATGTGTGTTGAGTTCAGATTGAGTTTAGATACACCACTGTGTAAGCGGAGCCTTTTAAATGAAAAATTCTTGAAGTTCAGGCTTGGGTTCATGAAAATTTCTTGAAGATTATGAAAACTGTACTATAAGTATAAAATTAGCTGACTTGAATATAATGATATTGTTAGATAATTCTTCTGTTCAAATGGAATATTGCATTGTTTCCTAGAAATATGATTTCAGGTTGATATTGCATATATTAAGTTATCCTTTCATTAAAATTTATCAAAATATTATTTTTTTTTTAACAATAAAGGAGATGACTATATTAAGAAACCTCAAAAATAAGTTGCAATTCTACTAACCAAAGATGAGCACGAAAACGCTAGAAGTGATGTAAGCATTAAAAGAGCGTGTATCTTTGTTTCTAGATCTAAAACTAGAACATGTAATGAGGGTATATCCTAATAATTACTGCATTTAACTTGAAAACAAATAAGTTCCTGATATTCCTACCTCACTTCCAAGTGTTGTGTAGACGTCACTGAATTCAAGCCCAATATAACCACTTCTTACAATAGCTCTCCAATCTGGAAAAAATTCCAGCTTGAGTGCATGATCACTAGTAATTACAGTTTTACCTGCAAAAAAAATATATATATATAAAAACATAAAAAATTAACATACTTTTTTTCTGTTTAAAACAATTTTTATACCAGAAACAATGTACAAAGCACTTTTAAATGAAAAGAGTGCTTTAGATATTTTTACATACGGGCACGTCAATCTGTTCTTGCATTTGTGGCTTGACCATCAATTCTAGACGTCCTATGTGTAAAATTAGATCTATCAACTATTATTACACCACACCTTGCATTATGTTGTATAATCAACACTAGACAAAATTTTCTCATAAAAAACACTGATCAACAATATTTCAAACTTAGATATCAAGTGTTCAGATCCATTCCCAAAGTTCAGTATCTAATATTTATAGAGTTAGAAACACCTTTTCACAAAGGGAAGCACCTTTTGATTCACAAGAACCAATGGTTAATAAAGATGGATCACATCACATTCTTTTAGTCACAATCTTCAGGGTATTAGCACAAAGCAATGGTCATATTTTTCAAATCAATCAACATTCAATTTTTGAAACTAGTGTGTCTTTTGGTAGAAGAAACAATATTTGGAAGGGACCGAGTCTCCTGACCATCATTGAAGCACCAAATGGTGTTCAAATGATCATACACTATTTCTTGGCTTATGATCTTGGAAATCCATACTGTCAAAGTGATATATCATCACTCGAAAAGCTATGGGTAAAAAAATTATACTTTTTGGGAGATTCGAACCATCCGATCGGTGCACTCTAATATCAACGGTTGTTCTTAATTTCAATGGCTGATATTAAAATTCACTGATCGGAAGGTTTACATCCACTTATAAGCATGATCCTTTGGTTGGGACATGTTCCAATGATGGATTGCTAGTTGGAAAACTGAGATTGATCATAGATGTGTGCCACATGGCACAATGATAAATCACACTTCAATGGTGTGAGATGAAAAGTGATATTAATGATGGAAGATCATTTAAACAACAACTGCTGTTGAAATGTCGGTCAGGAGCCATTATTCCTATTTGAAAATATACAATATAATCATTCAAAAATGGTCATAACAAAAACGCGCTTCGTTGATTAGTACTCGTCTACCACTCTTTCAGATCATGTGGCACATCTTTTAGAAAATTTATTTGTTTAGGACTCTTATTATTAAGAAGGTAGTTGTTTATATAAAAAATTAACCATTCATAAAGGAAGAGAAGAGATTTATTATTTAAATTGTGTCTCGTGCACAAAGAGGGTTCCCTTACCCTCTTCAATTGTGGGATAGATAAGGTAAGAACCCTATGAGGCACCTCCATAATATATATGGAAAACAAAAAAAAACCTCAATGGAAATAAAATCATAGTTCCTGTTTATATTTAAGTAGTAAAAATTTGAGAAATCTGGTATGAAAAAGGAAAGAAACTGTTTACATATTGTAGACACTCCCATTTTGCCCTCTCGGAATATACAAATCTATTCAGTCAGCCTTTGACCTCACCCCGTGACTTTTCGAAAAAGACTTACCTTCTCTAGAAGTTTCACCTCCCTAATGTGGGACAATATGCTGGAACAGTAGTATATGGTTGGACACAAGCTGAAACAACAGCTCTGTGGCTCAAGCCCCTTAACCCTAACATATGATCATATATTGAAACAATAATATATGGTTGGACACAGGCTAAAATAATAGCTCTGTAGCTCAGGCCCCATGACCCTAAATTGGGAACCATACACTGAAAAAATAATACCTGGTTGAACACAGGCTAAAACAATAGCTCTGTGGCTCAGATCCTGATGTAGGGAGGCTATATACTGAAACAATAGTATATAGTCGAAATACAGACTGAAATAATAGTCTAGCATTTCAGACCCCCTAACCATAAATTAGAGACCATGCACTGAAATAATTGTACATGACTAAACACAGGCTGAAACAATAGCTTTGTGGCTCAGGTTTCAAAGTAGGGAGACTATATACTGAAACAATAGTATATAATGGAAATGCAGGTTGAAACAATAGTCTGGCATTTCAAGACACGGACAACCCCGAATTAACGTGCCTAAAATCATGCACGCAATTCGATCGTACGCTAAACCACAAACGTGCAATCAGTCCCCTCTCAGACCAGACTTCATTTCCCAAACCACCTCGAGACTCGATTACGCTTGCCATATGGTACACGCGATCGGATTGAGCGTCCGACCACTAGCGTGCAATTGGTTTACGCCCGATATAGTTTTACAGTCCTTGACCCCGAAGCTTCTTCGATCAAGCGCTTTAAATGAAATACTTAATCGGATTGCGTTCCCCAAATCAGGCATGCAATTAGTCCTAACATGGTTAGAACTAGGAAACTCGCTGAGCAAGTCAGCCGGTCGCTCACTGAGTCGGTGACCGACTCAAAGCGATTAAGCACCGGGAAACCGATGTGCAATTCAGTTAAACGCCTGAAACATGGCATTTAATTAGGAAAAAACCTATAAAGACCGTTTTTAATTTGCCCCAAAGGGGGACTGAAAATTTCGGAGAGCTTAGGGATTTTGAGGCTGGAGAATTTCGAGAAGGAACATAGAGAGAAACAGAGCCATGATTTCGACATTCAAGCTTCGAATTTTGAGATTCCTCGCCACAGCCTCGGCCTTAGGTATGAATTTAGTCTTTAGTTCCCGACCTTAGTTTTTAGTTCTTAGATTTAGGTTTTCCCTTAGTTTTAATTATGGGAGCCATTACTTGCACATGTTATTCAAGTGATTGCACCAGATTGCACCGAATTAAAAAGAAATACTTGCAAGTTTGGCAACATCTACTATGTGAAAACACCATCAAAGGCATTTGATTTGAAGGTCATGATTTAAAGATATCAATTGCAAAATATAATTTTCATCATTTGATTAAATAGAGTCAAAGGTTATTATATAATTCAACAGTTGACTACAATAGATCATATAACAAGTATCGTTTTTTGCTCCAATTTTATGTATCAGAGATCTATTGATCATGAACTTCAAATCAGACGGCCAATATTACATTTTTACGTCTCGCATGTCTCTAAAATACCAAGTCTTTCTTTAAATTCGGTGCAATCACTTGAAAAATGTGTGCAAGTAATGGCTCCCTTTAATTATTAATATTGAATT
This sequence comes from Chloranthus sessilifolius, assembly GCA_021018995.1. Lineage (NCBI taxonomy): Eukaryota > Viridiplantae > Streptophyta > Magnoliopsida > Chloranthales > Chloranthaceae > Chloranthus > Chloranthus sessilifolius. The sequence continues at coordinate 89,034,422 of CM037595.1, forward strand.
TTCAGTCTTAGACCATAGCATCCTTTTTAGACCGTAATTTTTAATACATGGCTCTAGTTCACCGTTTTTAGAACCAGTCCTTAATCTGACGGCCTAATTCACCGACCTTAGACTTTAATTTTATTCTGAAATCTTAACCTCCAGTCCTATCATTAATCTCTAATTCTAGTTCTTAGTTTCTAGAACTAGTCCTTAATCATACGACTTGATTTTCTTGTTTCAGACCCGAATTCAGTCCTTAAATATTAAATTCTAGTTTTAATTCCTTAATTTAATAGTTTTAAAAATCCCAAGTTATAATTTAGTTTTCTAAAATTCTAGTCTCATAATTTAATTCATAATTATAATTCAAAAACAACTTTAAAAATCTAAAAAAAATATTTTCTTATAATTCAAAATCCAATTTGTGGTAATCCTAGCCATCCAATTTGCCTAAGGGAGCTTACGGAGGGTACTCAGAAACGAGGCCAATCCTCCTTAGCATAGCGTTCCAAAACCCTTTTTTTTAGAATTTTAGTAGAATTAATTCATCGCTTTAATTAGAATTAGTAAGTTAGTTCCATTATTTTCCCTTAATTTTGGTATAATCAATCTATTGCTTTGATCATAATTCTAGTGAAATTAGTTCCGTTATTTTACTTAAATTTTCAGTATAAATAATTCATTGCTTTAATTAGAATTTTAGTATAGTTAATTCATTGCTTTAATTAGAATTTTAGTAAAATTAGTTTATTTGTTGTAATTGGAATTTTAATAAAATTTGTTCATCGCTTTAAGTAGAGTTTTAGTAAAATTAGTCCTTTATTCCAATTTGAATTTTAGTAGGACTAGTTCCTTTGCTTTAATTAGAATTTTAGTCAAATCAGTATACTTGCTTTAATTCGAACTGCAATAAAATTAGTATATTTACTCTGCTTAGAATTTTAGTACAATTAGCATACTTGATTTAATTAGAGTTTTACTAGAATTAATATATTTGCATTCCTAGTGCGATTAGAAGACTAATATTAATTAGTCTTCTAATAGCATTAGGAAACTAAATTAATTAGACTTTTAACAAGAGTAAAATATTAAATTAATTAGACTCCTAATAGGATTAGGAGACTAAATTAATTAGACCTTCAATAGGATTAAAAATATTAAACTAATCAGACTCATAGTAAAATTAAGAAATTTAAGTCAAGTAAAATTATCACAATCACAAGGAAAAAAAAGGAAAAGTAAACTATCTAAAGTATAAGGAAGAATCATAGTTGTTAACGTTCGCAGGCGGACGATTCAGTAAAGAAGTAACCCACGCACGATCTAAAGCGTGATCACTGACGTGTTGCAGCATCGATAAATATCTGCAGCTAGCAATCGCAACAAACTAGAAATCCCCCTTTATTTTCAGCATTCTAAATACCGCATTGCCAGAGTCCACTTGAACAAAATTGGGCCACTGATTCAACAGGGACCGAGAGGAACCCAAAAAAAGCGCGCACCAACACATATGAACATATTAGGCATGATTTTTTTAGGCAAAAAATAAAAAACTCAACCCCAAACGACTCTCAATGCCCTCAAAACCCCAAAATTTTAAAATTGATGGCAAAGCTAAACATAAGAAATTGACAGAGATGTGTGGTTTACCTTCCTAAGAAAATCAAGTTGTTCAATAGAAAACACTTCCCGGTTTGGATCAACAGCATCCTCGACCTATAATAAAGAAAGAAAGAAAAAGCTCAGAAATCAAATTTAAAGTAATAGATAATTAGATGGATAGGGAAAATTTTCAAAATAAAAAAGTAGTAGTAGTAGTAGTAGAAGAAGAAGACCTGCGACAGAAGATGAAAACCCTATGGAGAGAGCAAGCCTCTCTGAAACCGGCAAACCGCAGATCTAACCTGGTGTGAGGAGGTAGAATTGAAATTAAGCTCAAATGGCGGACCTTGTTGCTGTTCACTTTGGTTTATATGTCGCAGATGATCGAAATCCGAGCTAAGATGAAGCGAGATCGACAGAAAACCCTAAATTAGGGTTGACGGAGAAAGTTAGGGTTTGAGAGGGTGGGTTGAGAAGGGCAGACGAATTTGAGTGAAAAATATTTGGTCGTAAAAAAACACAACTTATATACTTTTAATCTACGCTGATGGCGTCCTATAGAAGCCGCTGGCAGCTTCCCATAATAGTTGTTGGCGTAAGACTCATTTTTTGTAGTGAGATGAAGAAATATCAGTTGAGAAGATTGATACGAAAGAAAATACAGCGGACATGTTGACCAAGTCGGTTACACAAAATAAGTTTAGGCACTGCCTAAACCTGATTAATACTCGTCGAAGATGTTGAGGCCCATTGGGGCGGTGATGTGATTGGGGATGAAACCTAGGTGGAGATTGTTATTATAAGTTTAATCCCAACTGGCTCGCTCGAGCGAGGTGAGCACAAAACTAGAGTACTTTTCACGGGTAGAAGTCGCTAGAGTGAGTTTGGTTCTCGCTCGAGCAACTGGAGCACGATTCACGGGTAAAAGTTTTGGGTGTAAGTCGCTCGAGCGACTTTGGTTCTCGCTCAAGCAACCCGCAACAACCCGAGGACGTCTAGTTACGTGCAGAGTTCGAATTTTTAGCAATTTCTCTTGGGTTAGAAGTAGGATTCGGATATCCTATATAAAGGGAAAGTTCATTGACGAATTAGAGAGCTTTTGAGAGAGTTTTTCAAGAGAGAAACTTGAGTGAATACTTTGGAGAGGCAAAGTATTGAAGAATTGTTTGGAGATTGAAGATCCGATTGAAGTTGGAATCGTTGTTATATTCCAACATATCTCTTCTTTGTTCTTTGAAGGATAACGTCCTTGGGTTATACAACGGTTTGGCTGTGTAAGATCGTGTTTGATCTTGTTTGAGAGTGCAGTAGAGAGAAAAGAGTGTGCGCGTTGTAAACGTTCATAAATAGTGCATATACTCTTGTGGACGTAGCTCTCGATTGGGTGAATCACATAAATCTTGTATTGTGTGTGTGATTGTTTCTTTGCGTCTTTCTTATTTTTCCGCATTCACCACGATCGAGAGTTAATTAGTGTGGTTTGAATTCCTAACAACCATCACGCCAAACAATAGCCCTTCATTGATAAGGAATTGACCCTCCACACTCTCTTTTTAAGATAACACTTCAACAATACTGCTAAGTCACATTGTACCACTTAGGACAAATTTCTTACCAATCTACGTTAGCAAATTGTAGGCCATCATTCGAATTTAACTCAGCCCAAAAAATAAAAGTCCATCAAAAGATCTCTATCATCCAATCGTAACACACCAATATAGGCCCTACATTCAATATGATGGGCATTCATAAGATGTCCAACTACTTCAACGGTTTGAATTGGTCAAAGAGTTTGTCATGGCCTAAAATGTGGAACTATGAACAACATTTAGTTCCCATAACCCTTATTTTAATCTGCCTTGTCTCCGCCAGCAGGGGCTGAGCCACATTCAGGCTTGGGGAGGGAGGGCAATTTCTAGTGGCGGAGCCACATTGTTCAATGGGGGTCCCAGGATCCCCCATCGCAAGTTTTTTTCTTTAAAATTTTTTAAGTTCCATCTTTTTAGGGGCAATATCTTTTTTTAAGGATCCCCCAAATCCCAAAACTTCTTAAGATATTTTAAAAACTTAATTTTTTATCGACAAATTTTTTAATAGAAATAAACTCCCAAAATTCTCTTTCTCTCTCTCTCTCCCTCCCCAAATCTCGTCCCAAAATTCTGTCTCGGTTCCCCAAGCCTTTTTTAGGGATAATGACTCCCGACAGACATTCATACACCAAATAGTGTTTCAATAATCTTCTATCATTAAATTAGAAATTTTGATCTCACACCATTAAAGTGTTCTTTACTATTATTACTATCTTATGACTATAAGGGATCCCCGATCAGAAAAATCCTGACTCCACCACTGAAAATTCCCCCCACCTCCCCCATACGTTACCTGCAATTGATCCTCCTTTGAAATCTGAGTTAGGATTAGGTAACCCAAACATTTTGGTACTTCGGTCTCATTTTAGGATGTGTGCTCTCTGTAATTATCTTGTGTTCCAAATACTTCGACAGTTATAATCTTAATATTTATTTCCCAAACAATTGGAGCGGAAAACCATCTTCTTTATTTGATTCCACCCAATTCTAACCCCATCCAAAATTAAAGATATGTTAATTTTATATGATAGCCATTAATTTTAGATGGCACTTGACGGTGTTGAATCGGTTGGTAGTGATATTTTTTGTCTCAATCCTTTATACTAAAGATCTTTAATTCATGTCCCACAGTCACACCTATCAAACTGTACACATAGCCATTAATTTTAGATGGCACTTGACGGTGTTGAATCGGTTGGTAGTGATCATTTTTTGTCCCAATCCTTTACACTAAAGATCTTTAATTCATGTCCCACAGTCACACCTATCAGACCACCTATCAGACCATACATATGTTTGTTAGTTAAATATGTAAAGGCATTGCCAAAAAAAAGTGACTTGAATATCAAGTTACGTGGCGCCAATTAGCTCATTTTCTATATCACCCTTCTTAACCCCTCGGAAGGAAATCTTGGCTCCACCACTGTCCACCAGCTAAGTGTACGTCCTTGTCAAGATAGTAGTATTATAGTTTGCTTCCTAATCTCTTTTTCATCTCTCTTCTCTCCAAGAAAAGAAAGAACTCAGTACAGATGCAATGTTCATTCCTTTTCTTTCTAATTCCGTTAATGTTGGAATTGGCGTTGACAAGCATTTTAAATTTGAAGGTGGGTTGGTAAGTGGAGTGTGCTTCCTATTCCAACAACACTTTAAAAAGGGAGCATTATAAATCATAGGTTGTTCCAAAGCAATTACCTTAATCTACATTTATTATCTTTTAATACTTTGGTAGGTACCATTTGAATCAGACGATGAAGATTGTTTTTAGTCTCAATATTCTTCGACACTATACATCTCGAGAACATAAGCGTACCATTAGAGGGTCAAATTTTGTTTTCATATGACACAAATCCCAAATGTCGTGTGATCTTAGGGTCAGTTTTGGGGTTGTGTGTTGTGTCCGATCAAAATCTAATCGTCTAATGGTATGCTCATGATCTCAAGATTCATTGTTTGAAAGATTATAATGACAAATGATCTCTATCATTTGATTCAAAGCGGTCATGCATTCCGAGTGTAGGAGATGGGATGACGTTACAGTTTTACAGGATGTAAATAGTGGTACCCTATTTTGCCCTATTTTGTTTGTCAACACCTATTTCCTATATTTTCAAGAGTAGGTCTATTAGCATCACCATATTCTTGAGGGCACCTATGCTGAAAAATCAATTGACTGTTTTGAATCAGACGATGGAGATCGGTTTTCATCTCAATATTCAATATATTAGATTTAGACCATGGGTGTACCATCAAATGGTATATTTTTGTTTCCACTTGGCATAGATCCCAAAAAGTGACCCTAAAATCGCATGTCAACATAATGTGCGTCTTGTGTTTGTTGAGTTACTTTTTAGAGATCTGTGTTATGTGAAATAAAAATTGACCGTTTGATGGTACACCCATGGTCTAACAATCTATCATGTGAAATATTGGAATGAAAACTTGATCTTCAACGTCTGATTCAAATCAGTCAATGTTGTGTGAATAGAGCTACCCATTTTTCAATGAGAGCAACTACTTGTTACACACGAGAGTTGTGCCATTGCACTAGCTTAAATAAAATAATGCACACGACTATTCAATTGGGTACCTCTGTTCGCTTCCACTCGTTCTCAGAAAGAGCCACATCTTAGACTCCTTGAAAATCATTAATTGTTTTAGAATCAAATTATGGAGATCATGTTTCACTCTGATCTTCAACACAATTGATCTTAAGATCATATCGTACTTATCAGACGGTCCCTCTCTTATTCCACCAAAAAATGGCCCTAATTCAAGTTCGAGCCTGATTTGTGTCATATGATTCAATGGCACATAGAATAAAAAATTGATCGCCTGATAGATGCGACATGATCTCAAGATCTATTGTGTGAAAGATTGGGGTGAAAAACAGTCTCTATCATCTGATATGGAGCAATCAATAATTTTGAAGGGGTCTAAAATGTGAGCGCAAACGAAGGTACCCCTGTTCAATTTTTAGTCGCTCAGATAGTTTCACCATCCTCCAGCTCTATAAAAAAAGTTGACGTGTGGCACCGAAAATTCTCTATTGACGAAGAGCACAATGTATTGAACAACTCCAAAAGGAAGCAAATAAAATTTAAATTTAATCTCCACATTATGATTAGTACTACTTGAAAATTGATAATCCACCCTTGTTGGCCGCTCCCTGCTAACGCACCCGCACATGCCGGAGACTTAGTCCGGTGCTCTAAGAGGTAGTATGTGTGATATGTGGGTGTTGCACATGTCGGAGGGACTTAGTCGGGCGCTCTAAGAGGTCCAGTGCGCTGCGAGGTCCGGATACCCTATCATCGAAAATTGAAATTTATAATCCAAGTTTACTCGGGGACTATTTGAAAATTAGATCCAAGAAATATTCACTCCAAGAAATACAACGATCACGATAAAGGATCAAAATATCCTTTAAAATAATGGTTTTGGTTGATATTTTGACCAAAAACTTTGACTTTTTGGCCAAAATTTTGGCTCATAATTTAAAATTTTCGATCCTTTAAATTTTATTTTTTTAAAAATTGAAAACAAAAATTGGGCATAAAAAGTATTCATTCCGTGAAAGTGACTTCACCCGATCTCCAATATGAACTGTGACTTCACCTTATCTCTTCTAATTACAATATTAAACACTTGGAATTAAATGATTGAGATTACTTTTTATATTTCAATCGTTCATATAATAGATCTTGAGATCATGAAAGTAACATTATAAGGTCATTTTTTTTAATGCCAAGTGGCATTAGTTCAAAATATAACCTTAAAATCTCATTTAAGTGTGATGTGCGCCACAAACGTTAGGGTAAAGTGAGATGCTCATGATCTCAATATCTAAATTAAAAATAATCTCTAAGATTAGAATTTAAAAAAAAAAAAAAAAAAAAACGATCAACCCTTTTTTGGCTAGAGGATACGTTTTTTTTAAAAAAAAAAACAAAGCAAACAAGAAACGACCGTTAACTCAGTATTCCCTTTTGAATATTAGTAGCTTTTGGTAGATAAAAAAGAACCCAAAATCCTCTCCGTGAAAACGCAGAAAAAGATATCTCTGTCATCTCAAGAACTCATATCTCTGATCTCTCCCTTTCTCTCCCTAAGACGCTTGTTTCTCTCCATCTCGAATCTCCTACGACATTGGATCCGTGCATTCCAAAAAAACGCGTTCTCAGATTGCTCTTTTCTTTTATTTCTGTTTCAATCATCATTCTTTTTGTTCTTTCTTTTTTTCCATCTTCTATTAAACTAGGGTTCTTATTTATTTGTTCGAATTTGTTTACGTCGTGCTTCTTGCAGGAACAGGAATCCTCTTCTGCCATGGCATTTCAATCTTCAAGCCCTAGAAGCAAGAGATCCAGATTGGGCGAGGGAGATTTCATTTTCCAAGGAAATTTCAGAAGTACAACTACACGTATTATGGTAATTAAAACAAACCTTAATTTTTTTTATGAAAAACTTACCTGGATTTTGATTTATTTGTTTGTTTTTGGCAGAAAAAATCCTTTTTTTTTTTCCTCAACGACTGAACTCTGTGAATTTTTTGTTTCTTGCTGTTGTATGGTAGGGAGATCGATTTATTCCTATGAGGAGTGCGATGGATTTTGATGTTGCACGGGTTTTGCTAATGTCCGACAATAAGAAGAAGCCTGAGGCGACCCTCGTTTCCCCTAGCAAGGTTAGTACATGGATTTCAATAAAATTCATCTTTAAATAGCAGAGGTTATTAATTTAATTTGTGTTGTTGTCGTTACATATCATATGGGATGTTTTTCAGCATTCCGCAGTTATTTATTTATTTATTTTTATCATGTTCTCTATTAATAAAGAAGAAAGCATATCATATTCTTGGAGACATTTGAATTTAGCAGTTGATTACTTACTGGAGTCTGATATCCATCATATTCTTTAATATATCTATCATATTCTTGACAGGGGTTTAGGAGGGTTCTCTAAGAGGCCCGGATACCCAGGTTATAAAAAAAAATGAAAGGGCATCTTTTTGGTGAACAATCCTTCAAAATGCACCATTTCTAAATCACTTCCTGAGTACTTTATATATATATATATATATATATATATATATATATATATATATATATATATATATATATATATATATATATATATATATATATATATATAACTCTGTTCCTTCTTCATTATGTTTTTTCTGACGTCATTAAAAAAGCACCCTTAAAACTTACACGGGAACACTAGGAATGCTGGTTGTGTTATGGAGTGATAGTGTCTGATGCCATAAAGGCGTGCACACACAACACAAAAACACACTTGAAAATTTAAGTAATAGGGTCACCTAATAGTATTTAGGGCTTTCTCAAAAATTTCTACCTTAACACGAAGTCACAAACAATGAAGGCTTTCTTAAAAAATTTCCACCTATGATGCAAACAAATAAGAGTCAGCCCCCTAGATGCACTTGAGTAATTTAGTGAATTATCTAAAATGTCATAGATCAGCATCATTACTTTGTCCCATCTATTTGGGTCAAATTTGCGAGTCCTATTTCTCCACTTATATCAGTTTAGAGCTGAACTCTGTCACATCAAAAATCCTTCATGTCACTTCTCACTACTCCGATTGTCTCCACTTGTTGATCACACATTACTCCGTTCGATTATTTTCATTTCACCCTTCGACATTGACCCTATTTGAGATGTCCTTAAACCAACCATCTAGTTGTATAGTCAAGCCCAAATACTCTAATTTATCAGTTGTGATTCTAAATGATTTTTTTTTTTTTTTTTTTTTTTTTTTTTTATCGGTAAATGATTTTCTTATCGGTATATGATGTTCTGTTAATTTTCAAAAACTATAACTCTAATACCTTTCTCTGTAATTCAGTTTATAATTTACTTGTTTTATTCTCTGACCAAATAGCAACACATCATCAAGAAAAACATCCTACAATATCTAACCTCATCGTGTACTTTTTTTTGTCCATTCATCCATAACCAATGCAACCAAGGTTTCAAAGGAGAACCTTGATGCAGCCTTACAAAGTCATTACCCCTTCATACATATCTTCTACAATTTTAATTTATTCATTCGGAATATGTTCTCTCCTTAACGTACTACAAATTATCTACCTCAGATCAACACCCTTCTCCACATTGACGAAAACCACATGTAAATTTTCCCTCATTTCTCTAGATTTTTCCATAAGTTGCCTCAACCAGTTGTTGATCTTTGTTGCATAAATTGTAACTGATTCTCAAAAAAAATTTAGTCATAGAAATTACTCTACTCAGTGTTCTAAAAGTCGCCCGGGGCAGCTGCCCGGGCGGTTCTAGGCGCTCCTGGGGCGGACCGGATTTGGGGGGACCACCCCACCCCAATCCCCAATTTTAATATTATTTTTTTCTTGGGAGTCATTGCTTGGCAGATTTTAAAAGGGCCCTTGCACTCTAAAAGTTGATCCTTGCACCGACTTTAAAGAGAGACTTGGTATTTTAGGGACATGTGACATGTGAAGACCATTGATGGCGTCATATCAGATGACGGAGGTCGTGTTTCACCCTGATGAGATCATGGTACATCTATCAGATGGTCAGTTTTTTATTCCATGTGTCACAGATTTCCAGAAAACGGCGCTAAATTTACGTAATCACGTTTGAGCGTGATGTGTGTCATATGAATCAAGGGCTATTTTTTGGGGATCTTTGACAGATGGAATCAAGCACTGACCATATGATTGGTGCACAATGATCTCAAGATCTAGTGTGTGGGAGATTGGGCTCAAACAAGATCACCATCATCTAATTTGAAGCAATCAATGGTTTTCAAGGTGTCTCTAACGTGGTCGCAAACAGAGGTACCCAAGAAAACCGTGGGTATTCTTAGGTGATTAACGCTACTCTAAGTTAGAAATTGGGGGCAAATAAGCAAATAACCCTTCTTAGGTACAATCAACACGACCCTTAGTTATAAATTCGGTGCAAATAACGCAAATAACCCACCCTAAGTTGTACAGTGCAAATAACTTCACAAGAAAAATGGGTGCAAATAATATATATATATATATATATATATATATATAACTACCGCTTGGATCTTGGGGCACCCACACGGGCGCTGCCCAGCGGTTTCCGCCCGAACATCCCCCCGACGGCCCGGCGATTTTAAAAACATTGGCTCTACCACTCTCCCAGAGTTCTATTTTATGAAATATAAGTTAATACCTTGAAAGTTGACCAATTTGGACAAGAATATTCTTTCTTCATTCTTTGGATTTTTTCCCTATCTTGTTGAGCAATTTGGTCAATAGAACAAGCCACTTCTTTTTTTTATTTTCTTCATCTTTGTCAAGGCTATTTTTACTTACGCTTGAGGTACTTTGTTAATCATCATTGATTTACCTCCCTTCTCTGTCTACTTCTCTTGCATATTTAGCACGTAACATATTAAGTACTCAAATCAATATTTATCTTGATGTGGAAGGGCAATACTACTTCAAAAGGTGAAAGCCTAGAACTAGAAATCTAAGAAATTCGCAACTCACAGGCTGACTTCTCTATCAAGATGCTACTACATAATAAGTTGTTTAGGGTATAGTTCGAGCTTTCCCTCCACTCAAAATTTCAGCCAAGCATTTTCTGCGGTTCAACTAACAACCTCAATTCTTTTTTCTGTCTATAGGTTGAATTTCATTGATTTGACCATGTTTCTCACCAAATAAGAAAATCAGGTTCACCCGGAAGTTTTAAAAAGTAGGAATTAGTAGGCTTTTAAACTAAAGCGACTTCCTTATTTCATAAACTACCTGTCATAATTTAGGAAATTTGTATAATTGTCTTGTACATCCCCCTCTTAGTAGAGCAGAGTAGAACAAGTCTCATCATTAGGAATAGAATTAGGATTTAGGACAGATTTATCCTCTTCACACTTTCCACAATTTTCCACGGTTTTTTCCTATTAGGATCTGTTTGGATAAAAACCTGGAAAATGCACAGATTCGGATTTATGAATCCTATTGATTCCCAAGGATTTATGCTAGAATCCGTCTCAAAATTTAAAAATCCAGGGTTTGGATATCTAAATACCGCATGGGAAATTGGGTGGGGGGCACCATCTTTGGTGCTCCCACCCAACACTCAATAAAAGCTTAGTTGTCTCCTACCTCTTGTAGGAGATAATAATGAGAAACCATCGTCAATGAGATTCAAAATCTCTTTTTCTGAGGAACCCTTTTATCATGCGCATGTAAAAATCCCTAACTTTTGGTTTTCTTAGAGCTCAGTTTATCCAAATCTGACGATACCCCTTGGAATTTGAGGCTCAGAAAAAGTTCTCTTTTCTGACCTTGGAATTGAACCCAAACAGTGGAAAGGCTCAGATGTCCAAAAGATTGTAGTATTTTCTTGTATATCCAAACAAAGCCTTAGTGAAATTGTTAATCAATAGCTTAATCTAAAAATCATGCCTCAGTGTGCACAATGATTTTTTACTAAAAAAATTGAGTCTTGGACATCCAATTAAGAATTTATTTTGTCTAGATTTAATATTTTAGTTTGTATTTTAGCTTCTCACAGCATGACATCAGTCATAAGTTTAATCATTATTTATGTAGTTCTCAACATGCCATGGATGAATCAACACCATTGGTCCAATCTAACCCTGTAGTGTTTCAACAATCATTTTTATTTAAACTTACAGGTTAATTAATCCTCAGAAAATTCACTAGACATAAAATTGTTAGAAATCAAATATGTTGTATATCAATATATGATATACATGATCTCAATAATTACTACACTCCGAGCCCCATAATTTTCATGAATAAAACTAAAACAAATAACTTCAAGGTTAGATGTAAAATAAATAACCAAGAATGAATTTTTTCTGGTTGAACTTATCTTGAGTCCTTTGCATCATCATTAAACTGAGGAGAAAAATAACTAAAGATGGTCAAGCAAAGAAAATGTGTTTCCCCTTGCAATTTCCCATGGTCCTATAGTTGCATCCTGGAGCTGCATAAAACTTCTAGCAACCGAAATTTAAGAGCCGCCTCCATAGTTTTGGAGTTTTTGTCATTAGTTCATTATTTAGGAAAAATGACTTCCAGGGACACAAACAATAACTTAATTTCGATCAGAAATGGGTCAGAAAAGGGTACTCAAGTTTAGCCATCATATAAAAGACTTCTTAAGAATATTGGATGAAAAATCTGCCTGTTACTAATAGTTACTTTTGAGATGAAATAAATAAATTGATATTCTTAGCTGTAAGTATTATTACAGAAGAGGGTACATTGGAATACGTGGTCTCTATTTTGGCAGCGAATAGACCTCATGAACTCATTAGGTAATTGAGGCTAGCATGTGATGTAACCAACTGCGAACCATGGTGAACAAATTGACCGCAAACAGGCAACTATGCTCACGGTCACGAATTATGCAAAATCCTTATATTTAACATTCACATTTTCAACTTTCGGATCCAGATCACTTATGGTGTCTTGCATTATGCCTCCATTCTAACTTTAATTTTGACCATTTTAGGAGGAGTACAGAAAGAAACTTGCCAGCCTTGTGGTAAAAGATCACAACAGTTCGGAAAAGGATTACAGCATTTTAAAATTTCATGCAAAGCCTGGAAAATGTGACTCGGATTTCATTTTGCCATTAATTGATGATTTGTTCTCAGTTTCTAAGAAACAACAAAGATTTCCTCGCCATATTCCTCAGGTTTCTTGTTACTTCCATGGACATTGTTGTAATTGACCATTATCGTTTTTATGTTTAGTGTTGCATTTTTCAAACTGAAATTGTTAAAATTGGCAGACAGCTGAGCGCGTCCTCGATGCTCCGGATATGGTTGATGATTATTATCTGAATTTGCTTGATTGGAGTTCTACAAATGTTGTGGCAATCGCCCTTGGTAATATTGTATATTTATGGAATGCCTCCAATTCTGCGATAGAAGAGCTGACTGAAGTTAAGGAAGATGATGGGCCTATTACAAGTGTTTCTTGGTCTTCTGATGGTACACATATTGCAGTCGGTTTGAATAATTCCGAAGTTCAATATTGGGACTCTTTGGCAATGAAGAAGGTACACATACCAATTTTATGCTTCTATCATTTTTACGTAATAAATTTTGGCCGGTGTTACTACCACACCACTTTATGTTACAACCACCTCACTTTGTAAGGGAAAAATTCGTGGACTATTATAAATCAGATGATGGAGATCGGTTTTTTTTTTTTGGATTGGGAAAGAAAAATATATTAAAAAAACTAGCGAGTAGCTGGAAAGCTACAAGTAGAAGAAACAAAAAAAGGACAAAAAGATGCAAAGGACAGGAACAGAAATTTGTCTAAGTGAAACCCAATGACACATCGTATCTTTAACATGGTTTATTAAAGATCCAATCGGGTCTTTTACGGTTGAAGACCCAGGCATTACTTTCCAGCCAAATGTTCCATATGACCCTCCAGAACGCCCCTTGAGAGCCTTCCCAGTTTAGACCGTTCCATGGAGATTGTTTTTCATGCGAATCTTCAACACAATAAATGTCGGAATCATAGGCCTACCATCAGAGAGTCAAATGTTGATTCGCACAGCACACATCCCAAAAAGTGAACGTGACCCACGTTTGATGGTATTCTATGGGCACGCTGTGATGCGGGACAATGACCCTAAAATGAATATGAGATGATAATTGCCAAAATTATACTAATTAATTGAGCAACTAATCACAAATTAAAGCGATACCTTAGGGTTTCATGGATTTTCGTTTAAGTGACCATGCTTGGTTTGGCTACGGTCCAATCTGGCACGCGAGATCCTTTTTTTTTTTTTTTTGATCGGTAATAGGAAATTATATTAGAAACCAGCGAGGCGCTGAAATTCGTACACCGTCAAAAAGGGACGAAACATTAGGACTAAAAGCAAGCTAAGAAAGGAAAAAAAAAAAAAAAAAACATAAAGCAAACATGGTATGGTCAATCCCTCCACATCCGACAATCCCAAGATCCCAGGATCCCAGGATAAGTAGCAGCATTAGCCGGGATCCCATGGCGTAGCCAGCTCCCCGTTTGGGACCCCCACAACAATGAGCCCATCCCACTATGCAGTCCCTAACCTCCTTGATGATCATACCCACTGGACACGATTTGTTAGAAAAAATTCTCTCATTCCGTGCAAGCCATAAATTCCAACAAACAGCAAAAAACGCCATCTCCCAATGGACCCGAACCTGAACCTCCATGCATGTCGAAAACCAGGTGAGGATATGTTGGTGAAAGGTCTGTGGAATAACCCAGCTAAGCCCAAAAAAACTGAGAACCGTACTCCAGACCTTAGAGGCGATTTGCTAGTGCATGAACAGATGCCCGATAGACTCTTCATCCTGCTGACACATCACTCAAACATTATCCAGCTCCATGCCCCGTCGGATGAGGTGATCAACCGTAGGGACTTTTCCTTTGCACAAAAGCCAGGCGAAAAATTGAACTTTAGGGGGGATCCTCATCTTCCAAAGAAATGCACTCTCAAATTTGATAAGAGGGCGGCGCGTGAGCATATGGAAATAGGACCGAACACTGAACCTCCCATCCTTGCTGCCTGCCCAAATCCGCTGGTCCTGTTGAAGAGTATCAGGCCGAGAGGCGTAAATTGTAGACATGAGGCTGGTGAAAGAAGCGATCTCTTCACTCCTAAGGGACCGGCGGCTGGATACCTCCCAAATCCGACCTCCACTGGTATCGGACATAAATTGACTTATTGTCCCCACCTAGTTGGTAGCTATAGCATGGATATCAGGAAAGAGAGTTTTAAGGTTGACCTCACCAGCCCAACTATCCTCCCAAAAACTGATCTGAGAACCACTTCCCCACTTATATCTGACCCCTTTGCTGTAATTAGCCCATGTACCACTAACCCCCTTCCACGAAGCCGACATCCCTCGATGTATGGTGTATTGATCCCCCACCCCCCCCTAGAGACCCCGTACCTTTCAGCCAACACATTCCGCCACGCGAGATCCATTTAGATTTGCGGAAGGTGAGATTCTAGAGATAGAACTCTCGCATCCTCTAGGTTGGGGTGCTCACTCGTTGATCGATGTGGATTCTTGTAGCTCCTCGCTAGGGCTTTAAAGAGAACGATCAATCAACACAATTGGAGCAATCTCGAGCCCAACAACAATTGTGGATCGATGGGTATCGAAGAGAATCAATCCATAAGGATGGACATCAAGATTTCTCTAAACTTAAGATTTTGGGGGTTTTAGATATTCAAATAGATGGGAATAAAAACAAGAAAATAGCAAGCAAAATAGGAAAAAAAAGTAAGGAGAAGATCAAGAACTTAAATGGGCATCTCACCCTTGGCTTCTCACCAAACCCACATGGAGAAAGAAGAATCACTCTTCACAAGCTCATCTCAAGCTCAAGTAAGGCATTTTCATTCATTTATAAGCGATCATTCTTTTAAAATGGATTACAAAGAGACCTTATATAGTGGGTTCCTAAAAGGGAAAGCCCTAAAATGGTAAAGTAATAAAATACCCAAAATAGAAAATTATATTTGTAAGACAAAAGAAAACAAAAGAAAGAAAAGGACGGAATATTGGACGAAAAGCGTCATTTGGAGTCCCCTTTTGGGAACTCGCTTGGATGAGAATTGGACTCGCCTGGGCAAGAACTTAAGTGTTCTCGCCTGGGCGAGTTTCATTCTCGCCCGGGCAAGAACACTGAAGTTCTCACTTGGGCGAGACTCCTAACTCGATGTAAAACACCATCTTGGACGCCTGGGCGACCTGCTCCTCTTGAAGTTATTGGTTCTGGTAGCTTGGGCGACCCCTTCTTCATATGTGCGACCATAATAGATTTTATACCCATCCTTTCAAGCACCTCGGCTGGCTTCTTTCACTTTTTTTTCTTGTGCCGGTAGATTCGACGCGGCCCAAATTCAATGACTATGATATTGACGTCCCCGCCAATTCCCTCAAACCAAAAGCTTCATCACCAATGAAACTAGCTTGAAGTCAACATCCCTACCACGTTGACTTTTGGGATGTGTTTCACATGGAATCAAGTAATCAACATCTGACCATCTGATGGTAGGCCTATGATCTCGAGATCTATTGTCTGGAAGATTGGGACGAAAAACAATCTCCATCATCTGATTTAAAGTAGTCAACAAATTTTTTCTTTGTTTAAGTGAAGTGGCTGTAACATAAAGTGGTGTGGTAGTAACACCAGCCTAAATTTTTTGTAGCCGTATTTTTATTTTTTTAGTGATAACATTTAATTGAAATTATCCAGGTCAGATCCTTAAGAGGTCATTCTGCCCGTGTTGGAAGTTTATCATGGAATGATTCGATGTTAAGCTCTGGTGGTCAAGATAGCAAAATAATTAATCACGATGGTTAGTGTTTGATTTATTTCTTTCTATTTTCTAGGGTTTGAAAATCATTTATTTTATTGACGTGCCAGTGATGAATCGTGTCGCAGTGAGAATAAACGACCACATTTTATCTAGATTGGCTGCACATGAACAAGAAGTATGTGGTTTGAAGTGGTCGTTATCTGGAAAGCAACTTGCTAGTGGGGGTAACGATAACCTGTTATATATATGGGATGTCGGTAATTATCGCTCGAGTCAACATCTCCATCGCTTGGACGGACATAAAGCAGCAGTCAAAGCCCTTGCATGGTGTCCATATCAAAGTAACTTGTTAGTATCGGGTGGGGGGACACTGGATAAATGTATAAAGGTCTGGAGTACGGGAACCGGTGCGCTTTTGAATAGTATAGATACGAATTCCCAAGTATGTTCCCTACAGTGGAACTACCATGAGAGAGAACTTCTAAGCTCCCATGGGTTTAGTGAGAATCAACTCACTTTGTGGAAGTTTCCTTCTATGAAAAAGATAACTGAAATTACAGGGCATACTTCTCGGGTTTTACATCTGGCACAGGTTTGTTCAGTTGACTGAGTTACCATTTGAAACTTGCTCTCTTTTCCTCATGATGGAAATTGTCTAAAGGATTTCCTTCTTTTTGTAGAGTCCTGATGGTTTTACTGTAGCTTCGGCTGCAGCGGATGAGACACTGAGATTTTGGCAGGTCTTTGGGTCTTCAAGATCTACTTCTGGTGCTGGAAAAGGCATTAGAAACGAGAACGGATTTCCACTTAGTAGTTACATGGTTATAAGATAAGCTGCTTCAAAGGTGTGCTTAAATGTCTTCATTTTTAATAATTGCTACAGATTAAGAATAAAAGAAAATTATTATTATGTAGGTTTAATTGTCAAAAAAACTAAATACCATAAAGAATGCGATGTTAAATCCATAGTCACAAAAGTTTCGGACTTTTTCAAAAAATCAGAAAAGTCGGCCACTTGCAGTTGTCCTGACTTTACCGCCAATTAATCAGCGATGTTTGTGATGTAGTCCGATTCTTTTTCTTTTTCTTTTTTTTACTTATTCTTCAAGGGGAAAAAACATTTAGGTATTGTACTATTTTGTTCATAAAAAACCTTTACATTTTGCTTATTTTGTACTTTTTTGTTCATTAAAACCATTATTTTTTAACTTGAAATATATTGTAGTATATTTTTCATATTTTTTTTAATTTTTTTTATTTTCCCTGATTTTTCCCACTTTGACCGACTTTGACAAATTGTTTCCGACTTAAATCCTTGCCGGATGTTGCCCACTCCCGCCTTTGTGACTATGGTTAAATCAAAGGATAATGGCTCCTGACCGACATATAAACACCATTGGTGTTTAAATGATCTTCCACCATTAAAATGTTACTTTTCATCTCACAGCATTTAAGTGTGATTTATCATTGTGCCATGTGGCACACATCTATGATCAATCTAAATTTCCCAAGTGGCAATCCATCGTTGGAACATGTCCCAGCCATAGGATCATGCTTATAAGTGGATGTAAACCATCCGATCGGTGAACTTTAATATCAACCATCAAAATTAAGAACAACCATTGATATTAGAGTGCACTGATCGGATGGTTAGAATCTCCCAAAAAGTGTGATTTTTTTACCCATAGCCTTCAATTGATGATATATCACTTCGACGGTATGGATTTCCAATATCATAAGACAATAAATGGTGTAAGATCATTTAAGCAACATTTGGTGCTTAAATGACAGTTAGGAGATTCGGTCCCTTAAACCAAACAGTTAGCTAGATTTTTACTGATATTCTCTGTTTATATTTCGAGTGGGACTTCTACTCCATCCATGAAGTTACTACCTAATCAGCATTTGGGCTCGGTTGCATTTGAAATGAAACTTATTATCTAATCTGCATATCAACTTGGCTGCATTTGATGATGTGAAAATTGCTATTAGGGAATATTTTGCATAATTAGGACTAGATAATTAAATTGTCTAGGTACAGCAAGGACTGGGATAAAAATCAAATTAACTGAACTATTTCTTTCTAGGTTATTCTTCGGGGATTTCCTGGAGTCTTTCTCCGCATACACAAACACCCTACATTTCTTACTTCGTATAATCATTACTAATCTCATTCATTGGGTTTGCATACTATCATAAATGTTGTAAAATGAGACATTTCTCGCATCCATGGTTTCGACTCTTGGTATTTATTGCTGACTTGGCCAAGATCGATAACATCGATTTGGGTATAACTTGGATTAGTCTGGTATGACTCTTCCAAGTAATGCTTCAAAAGCATCTGGTGTGGATGACTTGCACGCTTGTACACCTAGTATTGGGCGATAGCAAAACTGAGTCAAGCTTGGATTAGTTGCAAAACCTCTGTTGAGATTGAAATCTTGCTTGCATGTATTTCTAGCATCATTTTGCACGTTTATGAAATTATTATATAACTGTGTCAAGAAGCAAATTGTTTTATATTAATGATCACATATTTCAGTTCATTGAAAAATCTCAAACTACCAATAGGCGGATTGACTGTTTGGCTGCGAGTTGTGCACTGTAGAAATCATATGGGCAGATTGAGCCAGGTTTTTACAGGCCCGTTTAATAAATGGGCCAAGCTAGCCCAACTGACTAAACTGGCTGGGCGCCACTCTCGACATTAAGACTATCAGAACCTTCTATTATATGCATAAATAGGCCTAGATTGGCCCGGCTATGCCGTGCCCGAATTTATTATAATATATTATTACTAGAGTATCTTATTAATATTTATTACAATAATATATATTAGTATGTAATATATATCCAATGTAACAACCTGCATTTTTAAGAGAAGCCTTGCTGTAGTTACCAAAAATACGTTTTATACAACTTTGAGAATATATGTATGAAACACTGGAATATTTCCCTAAATGGGTTAAGGGGGTATGTCTAGAAATTTTTATTATATAGCAGGGGTAAAATTATAATTTTAACTCTATTGGCTGCTTGGGAATTTCCCAGTTTGCTAAGGGGTAAATGGGTAAATTCAACTTGAGGGCTGAATTGGAAACCAGATTTTTAGTGGTAAAATGAAATTTCAAGCCCTAGGGGCAGTTTCAGAATTTTGGAGGACAAAATGATCATATGACACCCTATGGGCAGTTTCAGAATTCTGAAGGGCATATCTTTCAATTGGAGCCTAAGGGCATTGTCGGTATTTGTGGATTAATGAAGGGTGATTTAGTAATTTTACCAAAAGACAACAAAATATAACATAATTTTTGTGGTCCATCAGAGTTAATTAGCCCTAACTAGGGTCAAACTTTGATTATGCTTAATCAGGTTAAACTAATGTAAAGGACTTGCCTAGTTAACCGAAGCCGAATCGGGCTGCGCTTGACCTAGCTAAGCCAAGACCCAAAGGGCAGAACCCTTCTTCTTCCTCTTCATTCTCCGTCTCCCTCTCTCCAAGCTCTCTTGATGGGGCGGGGGGATGAATGCATTCCCTCCCATCGTTTTTTGTGGATTAATGAAGGGTGTGAGTAAGTAATTTTACCAAAAGACAACAAAATATAACATAATTTTGTGGTCAATATGGAGCCACGTGTCGACATGCATGTGTGTTTGTGTGTGATTGGCTCAGAGGGGAGGTCCCCCCCCCCCCTCTTTGGAGCTCTTTATAAAGGGGAAGGGACGAAATGCACTCATCCCCCGCCCCCTCAAGAGAGCTTGGAGTGAGAATGAAGAGGAAGAAGGGTTGCCCTTCGGGTCTCAGCTTAGCCAGGTCAAGCGCGGTCCGATTCGGCTTCGGTTAATTAAGCAAGTCCTTCTTTACACCAGTGTAATCCGATTAATCATAGTTAGGGTAGTTGACCCTAGTTAGGGCTAATTAACTCCAAGTAACCAAGTTAATCTTGATTAGAGATAATTAATCCTGGTTAGGGCTAATTAACTCTGATTAGCCCAGATAAACCTGTTTAGGATTAATTAAACTCGATTAGTCCAGTTAATCCTGATTAGGACTACTTAGCCCCGATTAGTTCAGTTAATCCTTATTTTGAGATAATTAACCCGATTAGCATAATTAAGCATGTTTAAGGTAATGAAGTGTGATTAGCTAATAAATCCTGTTTTTCCTAAAATGACATTTGCCGAATTTTATGTATAAATTTATCATTTATATTGGATTTTATGATAGTATATGTTTAATACCTGAATTAAATTCTGGGATTTTTATACTTAGGTCTTTAACTCCTTGAGTAGGGACAATGGATTAAATGATGACTAGAAGTTTTACTTTGGTTTAACACCTGAATAACTTGTTTTCCTGCTAACTTTATATCAATCTAAAAATTGTGAAGGTTATTATCTGAAGTACCTGGACACCTGATTTAATACCTGGTTTTAAAACCCAATATTATATGGTTTCCGATTTAATGACTGAAATACCTATGACATGTCAAGACCACGAATGGGCGAAAAGGCTGACCAGCAAAAGAATGAACACCTGGGTTAATACCTGATTTAACACCCTGAATTGAGCATCTGGTATTCGTGCTCTTCCTTACATTATACCAAAAGTTATATTTGATATCCAACCGCTACAAGTCAGTTTCGTAAATTAAATCACATATATTAAGACTAGATTTCAAGATTGGGCAATACTGGTTTTCGATAACCGAATTACTTGAATATCCTGAACTATCGGAAATTCCTGAATTACCTGAATCAACACCTGGATTGAGGATTTGGTAAATTATCGGAAATTCCTGAAATTCCTCCATTCCTTTCTATTTTGGTAAATTAGTAAAGCTTGAGTTCATTAAATTTTTTTTATCTTCTTTAAAATAATAATCTGATGCTTCCCTCTCCTTTTTTCACCATTTCAGGATTTTTATACTTGTATGTTGCCATATGTGGATTCATCATCGTTGCTCTGATGGAAGGTAGTAATGAACAGGACATGATAGTTTACCCTAAGGTAGCTTTGGACAAACCTAGTTGCAGCGTATGAGACGCTGCTTCCATCTATTGAAGGGGGTTGACTATAGACAGATATGTGAGTTAACTTTCCCGTGGTTATGGTTATAATTTATGATTATCCACTCTTGTCATTATAATTTGATTTTTCCATCAATGGTAGTGTCTGCATTGCAGCACCATTGGATTTTATCCAACATTGATACAATGGAGGCACCACCAGCATCATGATGTCATGCCTCTCTTTAGCTATAATTTTTGCAGATTTTTACCAAATAATGTCCAAAACCAAAATTATTTCCACAATATCCAGTTTTCAGAATATTTACCAAAACATGCTTACACAGGTCGAATAAGAGACTGATCATTGATCAATTTAAGAGACCGATCTTTCTTATTCAACCTGTATAGTCATGTCTCGTAAATATTTTAAAACTGGATATTTTGGTAAAATCATTGGTTGTGGGACATGTTTTGGTTAATCCAAAGTTTTTATGGCCTGATACAAGGGATTCATCAGGGTCTTACTATGGAGTATCTCTGTGGATGTCTTCAACTTGTGAGGTCCAATGCCAACACTGATTATTTGTCATTTGGTCTTTAGTAGACCTATGTCCCGTGTAGGCATGTTTTGGATAATATCTTGAACCTAGATTATTTTGTAATATGTTTGGGGCCATGTTTTGGTAGAAATCCATATTTTTTTGTGGCCTAATACAAGGGTTTTATTAGGGTCTTTTCTATGTAGAATCTGTCATGTCTTCAACTTGTGATGCCCAACACCAGCACTATGATTATTTTTCATTTTTGAGTCATTTTGATTTCAGGTATGATTATGAGGTGGTGATGACTAAAGTTGGCTATATCGGCCATGGTTCAAAATTTCGACCGAAACTTATCGGTTTCAATGGTCCCCGAAACGAAAATATCAAATTTTTGGTATCGTTTTGGTTTCGGGCATATTATCGGCTGATAATTTGATGATTAGCAAAATATCGGCCGATAATTTGGAATTATTGGCCGATAGTTTGCTTCTTTAGTATTTTTTATTTTTTAAAAAAATTGACCGAAATTTCGGTTTCGGGCAGGACCAAATCTGAAACGAAAACCGAAATTTTGATCCTTAATATCGGCGGTAAAAAATGGTGCTGGTTCTTAGGGCAGGAGATTAGGTTTGCGCGGCCTGCCACAATGTCAATTTTCGAAGGCGTAGTGTCTGCCATCGCTTCGATTGCATTTCCACTAGATCAAAGGGTATCGTCGTGAAGCAAGCGGAGGAGCAAATAGCAAATGTCTACCCCAAGGGACAGGTCGTCTTTAATGGTAAACAAATGAAAGACTTGCAGAAAGGGTGGTCTATTGTGGGTAGAAAATTCCAAAAGGCGTCGGGATTGACATCCGACAAGGTGGGGCTGGCTCGTTTCCCCCTTCAAGGCACTCACCGTGGGGTATCCTTCGCTGATATCATTAATGGTGGTCCCAAGAGGCCTTTGTCTTCCTACGACGATAGCTTCGAGGAGACGAGAGCCCACGGTAAGAGTTATCCCATGGGAAAAGACAAGAATGTTCTCTCTTCAAACCCTGAGCCCTCCTTGGTGTTTTCTGGCACAAAATATTCGTCTTTATTAGCTAACCTACACGATTTCTGGGTTATACTACAAACTTTTAAAGATTGCATTCATCCGGTTAATACTTACAAATGGATAAACCTTAAGTGGGGATTGTTGGATCGACCATCCCTCTCGGCCTTTACAAAATCCAAATTCCTACTAAGATTTCCCTCTAAGGCGGGGGCGATGGAAATCAGTGGTGCAAAATTGATCTCCATTGATGGAAAGTCTGTTCAATGTAGGGCTTGGAAGGCCGACGAAGGGGACCTCCACATTCACAGATGGGATGGCGGGGTGTGGCTGCACCTGCATGGGCTCCCGCTTCATGCCTGGACCACTGGAGTCTTCAAAGGAGTAGGGGACCGATGTGGTGGCCTCCTCTTGGTGGATCGGAGTACAGAGGATTTGTGGGAGACCAGCTACACCCTGATTTTGGTGGCTGCTGAGAGGTGAGAGGAGATCCCTAGAACCTGTGTAGCTTGCATCAACGGCCATAAATTCCTGATCTTCGTAGAAGTGGAGCTGGTGGAGAGGATGCTCCTCCCTAGCCAGCCGGACGATGAAGCCCTATGGTCCAGGAACCCCGACGAAGACGTGTTCCGTGGTCCCAATGAAGAAGTTGCGACGGAGATCTACACAGAATCAGAGTACAGAGGATTTGTGGGAGACCAGCTACGCTCAGATTTTGGTGGCTGCTAAGAGGTGGGAGGAGATCCCTAGAACCTATGTAGTTTGCATCAACGGCTAGAAATTCCTGATCTTTGTAAAAGTGGAGCTGGTGGAGAGGATGCTCCTCCCTAGCCAACCAGACGATGAAGCCCTGTGGTCCGGGAACCCCGACCAAGACGTGTTCTGTGGTCCCAATGAAGAAGTCGCGACGGAGATCTACCCACTCCGGCACCAGATAAGTCCGGAAAATGGTCCGCCGAGGTAGGGCCCGAAGGGGAGCTCGTCCGCAGATCCGGCGTTCCATTGGCAGGCGGCCGCGACACCTCGGGGTGCCTCTCTCTCGTGTGGCCATGGCTCCAGAGTCTCTAGAGATGAGTATCTCGAGGAGGGGCAGATCGATGAGTGGGAAGAAAGGACGTCGTTTCCTGGGGTTGCGGTGGTGAGATCTCTAGATTTGCAACCGACGACGGCGGATAGTGGGGGAGATCCGATGGTTGTGCTTGGGTCACTCCCTTTCCAACAACATCCGGTGGCTGTGCTTGGGTCGCTCCCTTCTTTCCAACAACATCTACCACCGACAATCCATTGGAGGGCTACGATTGATCCTCCTGGCGATCGTCCTTCCCCAACGGGAGGGATTTCAAATTTTGAACCTCTCTTTCCGTCGAGCTGGTACTCAGTTTCTTTGGGCAACGAAAGGGTCTCGAGATTGGATCTAATGGCGAACGAGTTGGCACGTGGCGTTTTGAGGACAAGTGGTAGAACTCAGTCTGGCACGTCTTGTCGGCTTAGAGAAGCTTCCAGCTACTTTCTGTGAAGGGGTAAGGACGGTATGGGCCTCTGTTCTTCTCACGTGGTGCTGCTTCTAACACTTGGCAAAGCGTCACGTGCTCACATGACAGGGGAGAGTGGTTTTCGTAACCAGCCATCAGAGTTCTCTAGGGACAGTTTTGGCGCACATCCTGTTTATAAGGCAGTTATGTCAGGGACATGTGGTGGTCTGATGGGGTTTGGCCCGAGCGATTTAGGGTCGCTTTTGTTGGGCTTCGGAACTGGGTCTGAGGGTGGGCCCAACTGTGATTTTGTCTCGCCGGTTCGGCTGACTCTGAATCTTGGGACTTTCAGACTGTGGAAGGCCAGTGTGGACCTCCTCTCTCTTCTGGATCCGAGACTCTACGGGGCTAGATCTTCGCGTCTCTCTTTTGCCCTAGATTCTATTCTTCTCGCTTCTGGCTCCCACGACTGTCGTCTGTTTGTGGGCTCTTTCTCTACCAGAGGGTCAGAGGTTGCCCTATTCCCTTTGGAGAGATTTCTTCTTCGCTCTTCGGGTCGGTTTCTAAGGACTCTTCGTCGATTGATTCTTTGGATGATGCCAAGCTGCTTTCACCCCTCCCTGTTTCGTCAGAGGAGTCTTCCACTTCTTCCTCTTGTTGTAGAGCTCTTCTGCTCAGAACTCTCAGACGTAATGAAGTCGGTCGTTGGGAAGAATGTTTCCCCCCCCCCTTCGGCAAGGATTCGACATCGGTAAAGGGCGATGATGCTGCGAGGACCATGGACTTTTTCAACGAGATTTTTCGGATCAATTTCGATCTTGGGATGTCTTTCACAGGGTCTGATGATGAACTCAGAGACATTTTCAAGGCGACCTCTGCTTTTCGCGATTCCTCGGTGTCCTCGTTGAAAAAAAAATTGTTGCTGAGAGAATTGGCCAGATTGGAGTGGGGCATGTCCGATGGTAGGGGAATTGGAGCCTAGTAAGGTTCTAGTTGCTTGGGCGGGCTGTCTGTTGTTGTTTTTATGAAGATCATATCTTGGAGCGTTAGGGGAGCTTGTCATCCCAAAAAGCGTGCGGGTGTTAAGCAAAACATAGCATCCCATAATCCTGCGGTGGTTACCCTCCAGGAGACCAAGTGGGGGGCTTGTGACCAGATCAAAGTGGCTTCGATTCTAGGGGCAACAGATGGGAGTGAATCGATGTTGATTTCGTTAGGGCCGCAGGGAGCATTCTGTTTGCGTGGAACTTGGACGCGGGACAACAACCCTAAGGTCCGTGAATGCCCATGATATGCAATTTGCCGAAATTAAATTAATTAATTAAGCAATTAATCACAAATTAAAGCGATACCTTAGGGTTTTCGCGGGATTCTGCTTAAGTGATCATGCTCAGTTCACATAGGGTCTAATCCAACGCGCGGGATCAATTAGGAAATGCGGAAGTGGCGATTCGAGAGATAGGACTCTCGCTCCTTCTAGGTTGGGGCGTTCGATCGTCGTTCGCAGTGTAATTGTGAGATCCTTGCTAGGGCTTTGAATTGAAATGGCTATAGGTGCAAATCGAGCAAGCTCGAGTCCAACAACGGTTATAGATCGAAGGGTTAGGATTGGATTCGATCCATAAGATGGACATCAAAGTTACTCTAGATTTAGGGTTTGGGAGTTTGAGCAATCAAAGAATAGAGAGAAGATTGGACGCAAAAAGTTAAAGAGAGATAGAAGATCAAACAAGAATAAGAGATCAAGAGAAAATCAAAGGTAGCATGGGCATCTCACCCTTGGCCTCACACCAAACCCACATGGGGAAGGAGACTCACTCTCCAAGTTCATCTCAAGCCAAATGCAAAGCATATTTTCATTAAATTAACAAGTTCCAAAAATGGCTTATAAAAGTATGTCTTATAGTAGTTACAAAGGGAATAACCCTAAAATGGAAAAGTACTAAGTTACCCTAAAAGGGTGATTTACAAAAGAAACAAGAAAAGGGACCAAAAGGTTAATTTTTGCATAATATAGCAAAATCCCCGTCGCTGGCACGGATTTCACGGAGGTCCATCCTGGGCACCACGGACGTCCATCGCACATTAGCAGTGCGACCCTCTAATTCCAGACGTCCGTCCAAAGCCTTCGGACATCCGTCGCCTGATGACTTTTTGTGCCTCATGGGCTAATCTCTAGGGCCTTTCCTTTATGGATCTTAAGGCTCCATGGTTCCTCTGCCGCTTCTTCTTCTGTCGATACACCTAGTACGACTTGAAACCTAGGTCCTCTAGGCGGCGTCCCCATCAATTCTCCCATACCCAAAATGTTTCATCACCGATGAAATTGGCTCATGGCATCGGTCGGTGTCGGCGTCCCCATCAATTCCCTCGGATCCAAAAGGTTTTATCTCTAATGAAACACGCATGTAGTACTGGTCAAGTGTATCGGGAGTCAAACGGTGGAACTCCTCGCAACTAGCCCAAGCAATCGGTGTCGTATGATCCTCACCTCAGGTTGATTGTGTCGGGGCGCACGCAGTAAACCTCTTCTCGACGAACCCAACAACCGGCTTGCCAATTCACTCTACTAAATATTTCTGAAGCTTCCCATTGATTCTCCCAGACCTGAGAGTCTTCACTACCAATGAAGTGTGATCATGATATCGGTCATAAATACATGAACTCAAGCGGTGAACTCTTTCATGATTGACCCATGCACTCTTGGAGGTCGACTCCCTCTTTATCTCATAAACCAGAAACTCTCTGCCTTGGGGAAGGCCACCAGATCACTCGAAATCTTCTCGATGACCTCGCTACTCATCTTGCTCGAAGAAGGAAAAAATAGGGTTTGTGGGATCAGGATTGGTGCACAAAGAAATGACGTTTGAAAAGGGGTTCTAGGAAGTGGAGTTGAGCCTAGATGAGGAACTAGGTCTTCCACATTGAGTGTTGAACTAACTCTCATACCTTGAGGTAGCTCAAGTACATAAACCTTAGGTCCACTCCTTACTACCATCCTAAAAGATCCGGCGACATGGGTTTGGGACTTATTTGCGATTCCCGATGGGAATAATTCAGGCCTAACCCGAACCAATTCATGGCAACTTATTTGGATTTCCTTGAAGCTCACAGGAAAATCCTACCCATAATTTGTAATCTCCATTGCACAAATTAATTTTAAGTGTAATTTCGGCATGCAATGCGGAATGAGACTCAAAATTTGACTCACAACAACACTCGAAATGTGAAGCGGTATGCAACTCGAGACTATGATGTATATGTGTGTCTATGGACTCGATACTCTCATGTGCATGCAATGCTAACGACTCACATATAGTGGACTCTATCACCACTAGTGACTTATGTGTAGTAGACTCTACCAACACTAGTGATTCATGTGTGATCGAATCAAGTGACACTAATGGCTTATATGGACTCAACTCAACGGTCTCCAATGATAAGTGACTTGATCGGCTCTTGTGTACTCAGTTCAACCAGCACCAAAGACTCAAGTGCACTCGACTCTACAAACAACAAGGACTCATGTACAACTAACTCCATGGACACTAACAAATCATGTGTAAATGACTCAATTGAATCGTGCGTGGGTAACTTAGTTGGCTCATGTGTGGGCGACTCCACATCACTACTCACAAGGGAAATAAAAGTTTCCTCAATGCAATCTAGACTTTCTTCGATTTCCTTTATTTCCTCTTCACTCACCACGGTACTAGGGTCATACATATCCTCTCCCAAATTCACACTTTCCGGCTCCTTAGAACGCTCTCTTTTCATCAATAAATTTTGAGCGGGAAATTTTGTGGGGCATTGATATGCAAAGTGTCCAACTTGTAACATTTGTTGTGACCACTAGTTTTGGGGATGTCATTGATCGCTCCTTTCCTGTTATCAATTTGGGAATTCATAGGAGTACTCATGGGTTTCAATGGTTGAACCCTGGAATTAAAGCTCTCTTTAGTGTAGATGCTCCTAGACTCAAACTTGCGAAAACCACGACGCTTATCCATTTTAGCGTCCAAACACCGTAGGAGGTGTGGTACGTGAAAGTAACATATTTCTCGGTAAGTCGCTCCTTCATGTCCTCCCATCGTGTGACGAGCTTACATTGAGCTATCTTGCGTCGAAACTCTCCATCATTCCAATCGGTTTTAGCACGGCCCACCAACCTCGTTTTGGCGAATTCGACCTTACACCCATCCAACGCATCATAAGAGTCAAAGTACTCTTCTATGCTAGACAACCATTCCCTTGAAATTCGAGACTTCTACTTGACTAAACCTTAGAGATTTTCTATCAAGATCATGGTCGGGTTCACAATGATAGGAGTGTCCCCTAAGTCTAATCTCATCACGACTTTTGGGACTTCGCCTAGGATTTGGAGTGTAACGGTTTCCTTGTTTGGCTAGTTCCCACTCATTCATCGCGTTCATCATGTCTTAGATGCTCCTAAGAACATCGGTAATCTCACTCGTACCCATGGTGATCACGACACACTAAACACGAGTTCTATAACAAACAAACAACTATGACCCACAAGTGAATGAGTAATTTTATCAAACACGAGATGTACATACAAATGAACACATAAATGTGACCACACAACAAGTGAGTAATTTTAACAAACACAAGATGTGCATATAAATGAACACACAAATGTGACTACACAAACGACATCAAAATGACATACACATGTGAACCAGTATGAATAACGACTTTTGTCAAATACTAGACGTGCACACTACGAACACACAGATGAAATAAAGTGTAAAATTCAAAATGTCATACAAATATGAGCCAACAATGAAAGAGGAGTTTTAACAAACACATGACGTGCACACAAACAAGGGCACAAATGACAAAATCAAATGACATGCAAGTATGCCCTAACCTATAACCTAAGCTCTAATACCAAAACTAGCGCGGGACAACGACCTTAAGATCCATGAATGCCCATGATATGCAATTTGCCGAAATTAAACTAATTAATTAAGAAATTAATCACAAATTAAAGCGATACCTTAGGGTTTCGCAGGATTCCGCTTAAGTGATCATGCTCGGTTCATGTAGGGTCCAATCCGACGCGTGGGATCGATTAGGAAATGCGGAAGTGGGGATCCGAGAGATAGGACTCTTGCTCCTTCTAGGTTGGGGCGTTCCAACGGTGTTCGCTGTGGAATCGCGAGATCCTTTTAGGGCTTTGAATTGAAATAGCTATAGGCGCAAATCAAGCAAGCTCGAGTCCAACAACGGTTATAGATCGAAGGGCTAGGATTATATTTGATCCATAAGGATGGACATCAAGGTTACTCTAGATCTAGGGTTTGGGAGTTTGAGCAATCAAAGAATAGAGGGAAGATTGGATGCAAAAGGTTAAAGAGAAAGATAGAAGATCAAACAAGAATAAGAGATCATGAGAAAATCAATGGTAGCATGGGCATCTCACCCTTGGCCTCACACCAAATCCACATGGAGAAGGAGACTCACTCTTTAAGCTCATCTCAGGCCAAATACAAAGCATATTTTTATTAAATCAACAAGTGCCAAAAATGGCTTATAAAGGTATATCTTCTAGTAGCTACAAAGGGAATAACCCTAAAATGAAAAAGTACTAAGTTACCCTAAAAGGGTGATTTACAAAAGAAACAAGAAAAGGGACCAAAAGGTCAATTTTCGCGAAATATAGCAAAATCCCTGTTGCTAGCACGGATTTCACGGGCGTCCGTCCTGGGAACCACGGACGTCCGTCCTGGGAACCACGGACGTCCGTGATGCCCACAGATGTTCGTCGCGCATTAACAGTGCAACCCTCTAATTCCGAACGTCCGTCCAAAGCCTTCGAACTGTTAGACATTTGTCGCCTAATGACTTTTTGTGCCTCATGGGCTGATCTCTAGGGCCTTTCCTCGGTGGATCTTGAGGCTTCATGGTTCCTCCGCCGCTTCTTCCTTTCGTACACCTAGTAGGCTAGTACGACTTGAAACCTAGGTCCTCTAGGCGGCGTCCCCATCAAACTCTTACCTCTTTCGCAAAATTGATGAGGAAGTTGGCCTCTTCTCGGTCGCGGTTGTATTGGAAAACAGGGACAATGGGAAGATTTGGGCCTTCACTAGTGTTTATGGCCCTTCTAATGCTCATTCTAAGGTCGAGTTTTGGTATGAGCTGGCCGCGGTGGCGGGGCGCTAGGACGTCCCGGGGTATGTGGGAGGCTATTTCAATGCTATTCGGTGCTCTAATGAAAAATATGGTGGCCCACCGGATCGGCCAAACATGATCGCTTTGAACTCCTTTATTCAAGACTGGGCTCTTGTCGATCTGCCTTTAAAGGGGAGGCGCTTTACCTAGTCCAACCTTCAAGACTCGACTTCGTTGAGCAGGCTGGACAGAATCTTGGTTGACCCCAATTGGCTAGATTTATTCCCCAACGCTATGCTTCACGGCCTTTCCAGGGCTGTTTTTGACCATCGTCCTCTATTGCTTCACTATGACTCTATGGGTAGGGGGTGTTCGTCCCCGTTCCAATTCGAAAATCTTTGGCTCTCCAACATGGACTTCAGGGAAAGTGTGCCCATTTGGTGGCATCAAACGAACCCTCGAGGTTCGGCCGCATATAGACTTTTATCCAAATTGGCCTTTCTAAAGGTCGTATCAAAATTTGAAACAGGGAGGTGTTTGGTTTGGTCCATGTTTGGAAAGAGAATATGATGTTCGTCTCTCAGAGCTCGATTTGCTGGGAGAATCCAAGGGATTATCCGATACCAAGAAAGAGGAAAGATTCAACCTTAAAATGGAGATTAGCGACAAACGTCTTTAGGAAGAGATTTGTTGGAAGCAAAAGTCCATGGTCCATTGGCTGAAAGAAGGGAGCAATAATATGGTCCATTGGCTGAAAGAAGGGGACAATAGCACCAAATTATTTCACTCGGTGGCTAACACAAAGAATAAGAAGAAGCATCTGTCCAGAATTGAAGTGGATAGGGTGGTAGTCACAGATCCTTATCTGATTAGATCAAATATGGTCAACTTCTATGAGAAACTGTATAGTGAAGAATGTGCTCTCAAGCCGCAACTAGACGGTATTCCCTTCCCTCCTGGTGGTGAATCGAGACATTTTGGAGGCCTCTTTCGACGAGCAGGAGGTGTGGGCTGCGATTAAATTCAGTGGTAGCAATAAATCCCCCAGTCCTTATGGGTTCACAATGGAGTTCTATAGGAGTTTTTGGTCGCTGCTAAAAGAGGATATCTTAGCGTTCTTCAATGAGTTTCATTCTTCTGCTTCAGTTGGTAGAAGCCTCAACTCGGCCTTCGTCGATCTCATCCCTAAGAAAGATGGTGCAGAGGATCTTTGAGACTTCTGGCCTATTAGACTTATCAATTGCTTGTTTAAAATCCTGTCCAAAGTCCTCGCTAACCGATTAAAACCCGTATTAGAGAAGATCATCTCGCCCAACCATGGGGCATTTGTTCCTCACAGGCAGTTGATTGACATGGTGCGGTGGTGTAGGAGGTTATCCACTCCGCCCACTTTGATCGAGTTCCAGCCGCCGTTTGGAAGGTCGACATGGAGAAGGCCTATGATCGAGTGAACTGCGACTGCCTTGACTACATGCTTGGCAGATTTGGCTTTGACGATAGGTGGAGAAGATGGATGAAAGTGTGTTACTCTTCAGCTTGGTTCTTGGTTTTAGTTAATGGGACCCCGTCAGGTTCATGGATCAAAATATCGTCTGATACCGATACATATCGGTTTTGGGCCTGGACGATACGGTAAAATGGGTTTTTCTCGGGGCCCCTAAAAAACTGTCCAATGTATCGTTCATTTCGTCCAAATTATGGGTCAATTATCGTCCGTCCCAAAATTTTATGGTTTTTCTCTGGCCCCTTAGAAACAATCAAATTATCGTCTATATCGTCCGTATCGTCCAAATTATCGGTCAATTTATCGTTCGTCCCTGATTTTTAATGTATTTTTTGGGATTTAAAAAGAAATTGTACGAGGATGATACATTCAATGTATCTCCAATACATTCAATGTATCTCCGATACATTGAATGTATCAGATGATACGCGATACGTATCGTTCTGGAGGTTTGGACGATACGTATCGAAAATCCGATTTTTTGATCCATGGTCAGGTTACTTTAAGAGTTCCAAAGGCCTTTGACAGGGAGATCCGTTGTCCCTTTTTCTGTTCAATATTGTTGGTGAAGCGTTGTGTGGCCTGCTCGAGCGCGCTCGTCTTATCAGATGAGTTTCGAGAATCACGGTTGGTCGTTTTGGTCGGGTAGTTTCTCATTTCCAATACGCTGACGACACAATCCTGTTTTGTAGGGCTCAACTTGTTGAGATATGAACATTTGCTGATGTGCTCACAATTTATGAAGCGGTGTCGGGCCAGTAGGTTAACTGAGCTAAATCTAAGGTTACCAGTATAGGCATCGAATGTCACTCGGTTCAGTTACTGGCGCATGAGGTGTGTTGTGAGACCGATGCGCTTTCTATCTCTTATTCGGGGTAGGTAAGCCTAAGGCCTGTGCTTAGGACTCGGTCGTCCGAAGATTCGAAGGGAGACTCTCTTCTTGGAAAGGTTAAACTTTTAAGCAGTGGGGGTCGCCTGTGCTTGGTTAAATCTGTCCTCTCGAGCCTTCCTATCTTCTTTATGTCCTTGTTTAGGTGCCCTATGGAGGTTATCCGAAAGTTAGAAAAATTGAAAGAGACTTCTTGTGGGAGGGCTCCGGTCTAGACAAGAAATTCCACTTGTTCAGTGGGAGATTCCTAAGTGCTTTGCGGGTTTGGATATTCGGAACCTGCAGTTGGTTAACACGGCCCTCCTTGGAAAGTGGTTATGGCAGGCAGATTGCAATTCCGAAAGGAGTAACCTCTGGTTAGCTGTTCTGGCTGAGACGTATGGTCGGTTGCAAGGCCTCTGGGGCATCAACACTCAATTTCTAGGATGGTATCTGCGTGGTGGAAAGGAATATGCGGAGTTTGGAAGGACTTTTCTCGGTGGACCTCTCAGTTGAGGGGACGGTTCTCGTGGTGGAAAGGAATATGCGGAGTTTGGAAAGATTTTTCTCGTGGTGGAACGGAATCTGCGTGGTGGAAAGGAATATGTGGAGTTTGGAAGAACTTTTCTCGGTGGACCTCTCAGCTGAGGGGACGGTTCTCGTATTCAGTTTTGGGAGGATCCGTGGCTCGAGCTTTACCTTCTGAGTTCTTTATTCCCCGAGTATCTTTAATGTTGCGGTATATCCCCGAGCCTCGCTGGCTGAGATGTATACCGACATCGGAGGCGCTCCTGTTTGGAACATAGTCACTAGGAGGTCGTTCTCCGATGAAGAGATGGAGCAGTTCCAGCGCCCTTTGCTCCTTCTCCATGGCACTAAGTGGAACCAGCATCTTAGGGATGTTCGCATTTGGCTGGCATCAAAGAACGGAGTCTTCTCTGTCAAATCTTTCTATCGGACTCTATCTTGTCGTCCGATGATTGTGGTTAAGTGGAACTTCATTTGGATAGCCCCGGCCCAGCCGAAGGTCAAGTTCTTCTGCTGGACGGCGGATCTTGGGTGCATCTTGATGATGGACCAACTTCGGGTCAGAGGTAAAGACATCCATAATCGCTGTCCTATGTGCCTAAGAGCTGAAGAATCTATTTCCCATCTTCTTATCTTATCCATTGTCGGGTGGCGTCCGAAATTTGGAATTCTATTTTGAAATCTTTTGAGATGAGTTGGGTTCTCCCGGAATCGGCTCCTCAGTTGCTGGTCTCTAGGTACGGCCACAGGTTTTTCGACACCCTTGGAGCTTTTTGGAGAGTGGCTGCTTTAGCTGTTCTATGGGGTATAAGGCTTGAAAGGAACAACCGGGTGCTCAATCAAAAGTGTCGTCCGTTAGGATTTATTCTGAAGAGTATTAGAGACCTCATGTTTTTGTGGGTCCCTTGCGATTTGGGAAGGAATAGGGGAACTGAAGGCGGTATCGCCTAGTTCTTCTGGGGCCCCAGTGGGAGGGGGCATGTTTCCACCTCCGGTGGCCGGCCGTTTTTCTTTCCAGCGCTTTTGTTTCTCGTTGTTTTTATTTTTTTCCCTTTGTATCCTTTCCCAGCTTCTTGCCGGTGTTTGTTGTTGCAATGGAATTGAGTTTTTTACCGATTATGCTTGGTAATTCTCTAAAGCCTTAAGAAGTTTAGATCTAGAACACCAACTATGCTTGCTAATTCTCTAAAGCCTTAAGAAGTTCAAAATTTGTTAAGAAATTTTGTCAGCAACCACCACTTTCTTAATTTAGGGAATCATAAAATTTTATTTTTTTCCGAATGCTGCTGCCTCTATAAAAACGAAATTTAAGCAGGTGTTGTTTTTCCTACAGGGACATAAGAATCCAACATATGATCTTCATGTTGCAACACAATACTACTGAGGGGTGATCAGGGTTCCAATCCTTCAAACATATAGCATTCAGTTTGCAACTCAGAGCTTTGCCGATAGGATACATGGGTTGCCAAACATAAGTTAATTACATATGCTTCCTCCTTTACACAAATGAAATTAAGCAGTTTTTATTTTTCCTACAGGAAATTAAGAATTCAACAGATGGTCTTCTGGTTGCAATGTTGCATCACACTACTGCTGAGAGAAGATACAGGTTATAATCCTTCGGACATATAAGATTCAGTTTGCAATTCATATGCATGTTGGATATGAACAAAATGGGTTTAATTTATTATTTTTAATTTTTTTTAGCAAAATGAAATTTTTTTCATATATTCTTCTATGATGAGATGCCTTTTAGGGGGTTATAATTGCTAGAAATTAAACCAGTGTGTGTGCACGAAATTTGTCATTCTATGTTTGGGATTTCATTTTAGATTTTCTGAAACGAATTTGTTATCATGTCAATTTCTTACTGTAGTTACTGGAGAATCTTAAATATCATGAATAAAATTAAAGATCTCAGTGAAATTGGGACATTTTGATGATTTTTTTGTTAACACTATATATTTGAGATATCTTATAGGGAGCCCAATACTTGCACCCCCAAATATGTCATTGCACTATTTAAAAAGAAAAACAGATAAAAAAGTTGCAAGTTAGAGAAACGGTGCAACGTGCTAGTAGTTGCACTCCACTTTAAAATCATTCTAATAGATTAAAAGGCAGTACAAGTTTTGAGTCGTTCCCTTTCCCCGCCCTGTTTTTGGGTCGTTCTCTCTTAAAAACATGTGAAACAAAGAGACAAGCGTAGAAAGAGAAAACGGTCTAGAAGAAAGGCTTCGCTTAGTTTGTGATCGGGAAGAAAATAAGCGATGAACATATTATGATTGCATCATTATTTTTTAATAAAGTGGGGATAATGCTTATATTTGGAGTACAAGTATCGGCTCCCTATTTTATTATATATAAATTCAGAATGTCCCTTGTCTGGTTTTTTCTTCTCATTTCTGTTTAGGCTAAACTCTGTCACTCTAAAATCCAACTCGTCGGTTCTCCTGATTTCATTCGAAGTGTTTAATGCTCTGCCCCCTTCTCCTTGTACTTCCACAGTGTTAGGACTTGATTGCATGAAGCATTTGGTATTAGCTATTAGGTTATAAGTAGGGCTGTTCAGGGTCGGGTCGACCTAATAGCCAACCTGCATGGCCCCATTATTCAACTAGGTTGGGCACATAAACTTGACCTATAGGGGCGGTTTGGGTCAGGTCGGGGTCGGCCATGAAGCAATTGACCCATAGTAACTAAGGTGCACCACCATCTTCCGGTCATCACTGCTGGTCTCTTCGTCTTCTTGTTCTTCTTCACTCTTGAGTCTTGAGGACGATGAAAAGGGAATCTTGGCTTTAATGAATCTCGAGAAAATATGTTGTTTCATTAAAGATACAGGAGTTTATTATCTTGTTTTTAAAACAATTTAAAAAATGAATTTTTCTCTTGTGGGGTTATGTTTGAGCACCTCGCTCACTAAGGCTGTGTTTGAGCACCTCAAGGGGTTAGGCGAGCTGGCTAGGTACCTGCTTCCAAAAGCAGGAGATCTGAGTTCGAATCCCCTCTCCCCCTGAGGCCACCCTAGGGATTAATATCTTGTGCTGACCCGACATGTGTTGAACTTGGGGTGCGCATGTGCTCTTGGGATTAGGCGGGTGCTCTAAGAGGCTCGGATACTCAGGTTATCAAAAGAAAAAAAAAAAACGGCTGTGTTTGGTTTAGTTCTCTTATAAGAGCAGAAGCAGCTCTTTGTCAGAGCAAATAAAATTTGTTATGACATAGAGCAGACATAGAGCAATTTTATCACTTCAAACAGCTCCCCGCCAGAGCAAATGGGGCGAGGTGCAATGTTACCAAACATGAAAGTTGTTTTCTGCCCGAGCAAAAGAACAAAAGAGTTGCTCTTTGCCCTAAAAGAGCCAACCCAATCGCAACCTCAATCTCTCTAGTAGTTCTTTTAATGAATTTATGGGATTTATTATAAAAAGATAAGGTTTAAAATCTCAGCTGATACCGACATACCGCCGATATCAGTATCACTCTGGATCTTATATAATGAACATCTCAGTATAATACAAGCTAAGATGTTCAATGCCTTATTTATACCAAGCGATATAAATATATATATATCAAATTTTCAGTATTTATTTTGCAGATTTTTTTTAAAAGCTATAGGATTTTAATTTTTATTGGAATTGTAATTATAACGATTTTCTACTAAATTTAGTCTTTTTAGAATAATTTTATCAAACTAAAATTGCTCGGAAAATCTTTTCTTTAAATTCAATTAACCTTTTATACACACACACACATATATATATATATATATATATATATATATATATATATATATATATATATATATATATATATATACAGAGCGGTATAAATGATAGTAAGGATCAAAATTTTGGGTTAAATTTCGGCTTTGAGCATGACCGAAACTGAAATCCAAAATTTTGGATTTCAGTATACCGGTATTGTTAGGTTGCCGTGTGCTTTTCTTTTCTTTTTATTGGCCCCAAAATCTGTGCCAGTCACCTTTCAACAGACTGATTGCTGAAAGTGCTTCCCAAGGGATGATGCCTCTAAAGACCCATCAGTTGTAAATCATACCAGTGGAAAGAATGTTGGATGGAGTTGTGGTGAATTGGTGATAGGGAAGAGAACATGTTCCGTTAGAAACACAAGATTTTTGTCAATTAATACTAACATTATTTTCATCCTCTCTCTCTCTATCTCACCCACTTTTTCGAGCGCTGTCTTTTCAGTGTGTCCGACCAAGTAATCGTTGGAAATTTTTCACTTTTTACCCTTTAATTTTCATTTTTGGTGACTGCGCGACCCTTTAGATTCACTTTTTATAACGTAGGGGAGGCATCGCTGTTATAATTCAAAGAAAAGCCTTTTAGCGTTCACTTAATGAAAACACATGCCAGGTGTACCCATCACATTCCCATCAGCGATCTGATATTGCGTGACATTAATGAGATATTATCACGACCCGAAATTTTATCTTTTTTTAAGGGCTTAGAATTTTGAATAATGACCCTTACGCATCACACAGATATACTAAGTAGACATGTACATAATCATAATTCTCACGCTTGCATGATTTCATAAAATTTGTGAATCAAATAATGAAAGAATGAAACATTAGGACAATCATAAGCAATAAATAAATATAATAAAATCCATAAAACAACTCAATGAAAAATAAATATCAAAAATAAATTCAATGACCAAGGTTATAAATAACCAATGAATGTACGAAGTCACAAAATAATCGGACCAAACTGAAAATCCTACTTTTAGTACCAAAACTAGTACTATTAATAATCGACACTTGGATCGTAATCAGCACCAAAGTCTTCCAGGTGTCCTGCAGTGTCACCCTTTCAAGGCTCCTGATACTCCGCGTTTACAGGGTCAACAAAATCCGTATCAATAGGATAAGAATAGTCAGCATCCACTCTCTCGATATAATCACCTGAAATAATAAATGTAACGAGGGCTAAGTTGTTAGAGAACGCGCAACTCAATGAATACACTAATAATCCGTCCTACACTATTCAAATGCATTGTGAGTGCATCTCGTGAATAATAATAATAGTATAATAATATAATTGAAAAAAAAAAAAAAAAAAGACAGTCATATATATCATAATATCATATATATCATATATGTAAGACTACAAATTTAGACAATACTTCAATCTTAACGTACCTCATCATATCTCATAAATGTAACAAATTATATTACGTCACATACGTTTGTATATCGAATGAGCTTACATACATATTTTTATTCCTAATATAATATGTGTCAGAGTCACTGCCCGAGCCTACCATGTGAGGGTCATCGTAATAGTTTACCATCATAACATAACGTCCTCAATAACATATCATACACTTTATCCAGTCTATGGGGCGACTAGCCATAAGCGTACGGTCTCTAAAGGCGAGAACATGTACTTCATAACATAACTCATATTGTCTTCTTATGAGTTATGTTATGAAGTACGTGTTCTCGCCTTTAGAGACCATACGCTTATGGCTAATCGCCCCATAGACTGGATAAGGTGTATGATATGATCGTACGCTTATGGCTAGTCTAAAGACCCGTCTTGACTGTAGACGTTGAAATCCTTACAGTGACTACGTAAGGTATGACGTGTACAGACTTAAGTTGTTAATCTTATATTGACCTACACAGCGATGTCTTATTATCATACTCATATCTAGGGTCGCAACAGAGTCGAGCTGACTCGACAGCTCGGCTCGAAAATGAGAGCTTTTACTCTCTTAAGCTCGAGTCAAAAGCCAGAGCAGAGTTTTTTATTTAAAGCTCGATTGAAGTAGAGTCGAGCTAGAGCTGAGCTAGTAAAGCTCGATTCGGCCCGGCTTGGCTTCATTAATAGTAGATAATACTTTTATAGGATAAAATATATCATATATAACTTGAAAGTTTTTTTTTTTCCTTTTTTCCTCTTATAATAAGATTCATCTCATGGTTATTTTATAATGGATAGATATTTAATTAACATATAATCCTTATGATCCTCTATTGAAGTTTGCGCTTTCTTTCTTCTACTCTCTATCTCTCTCTGTGCAACTATTAAAGTTCTTTCTCACTCGTCTCAATGAACAACCACTAGCATGGCAATTGATCAATCAATCAACACCTATGCTTTTAATCAATATTTAGCACATTAAATTTAAATACCTTTTACTTTTCAAATTTTAGGCACATTTTTCTCCAATCGATTCATTAAATCCAAAAGGACTAAGAGATTAAAAGATATTGGGACTTTCATTTATAAATTTTATTAAATCTTTCATCTATTAAAAAAAAAGATGCTATTTAAAACAACATTAGGAAAAAAAATATAATAAAACTTATTTAGCTCGAAGTTTGGCTCGGCTTGACTCAAGCTTGATAGAGCCGAGTTAGGGCTTAGGCTTTTTAAGCTCGAAGGGCCTAGAACCAAGTTCCAGCTTGGCTCGTATAAGGTAGAGCCGAGCTAGAGTTGACCCAAGCTCCGACTCGACCCGACTTGATTGTAGCCCTACTCATATCTTAACACTTAACTTAATCTGAGTTTAACCTTAGACAATCCTCACACTTAATTTGTTATATTTTAAAACTCATGAGTAATAGGATCACCGTACATGACACCGTGTACGAGGTTACACTGAATCCATACTCACAACTTATCATGATGTTTCATAACACCATGAGTTGTGAGACATGCGCATACAGTGTGATCTCCTCTTTGACATCATCTTAGCGAATCATTACGCCCAAGCTTAGGCATGATCTTACACACTCGTGTACATGACCTAACCTATCCATAAAATGTACAACATACTGGTAATAGAAATTATTCTCTTATTTTACTTAGTAAATGAATGTGAAATTCAAGTGATGTTATATATATATATATACAATTATAAAATAGGTGCAGTTCTTAGTGTGCGTGAAATTGGAAAGATGAAAGGTAGGGTTCAACTTCACATATAGCATCGAAATCCTAAAGTTTTCATGCCTTCGTGGAGATCATGCCGAGGTGATAAAAATAGATATATAATATATTATAATTGGATAAATACATAAAAAAGATATGAAAATTTAAAATTTAGATCTATCATGACCATCAATCAAAAGACTTTATTTTAAAATTAACCTGCTTAGAAATTTTGGTCATGATACATCAGAGGTAGAGTATTCGATACTCCTCCAACAGACACCGATATGCCAGAACCCTAAACCTCGGATCGGGTATAAAATTCGGGTCCAAAACATTGCGGTCGATTTCTAAGTACTTAAAGTTTTGTCTTTAAGAAACATCTCCGATGTCTTTGGGAAACGTGAATGGTCAAAGTTTAACTTTGTAGATGACATCGAAGTCTTAATGTATCAATGTCTTTGCGAAGATCACATCGAAGCCATGAATTTTGACTACTCATATAACGCGTTTCGATAAGAAACGAGCTCGATGTGAGCGGTCAAAGATTCCACTCGAATTGCGTGAATGAACACACTTTGATGATGCAAGAACAACATACGTCCTTCCTACGCAGAACAATGGGGTATGCAAATCATGGACGTCCATCCAAAATGCGGGCATCCGTCCTAAAGCTTTACGGAAGCCACGGACGTCCGTTCAGATTCCAAAATGGTACGGAACCAGTCCGTCCAAACCAGTTAGAGACATATCTAACGGATTTTGAGTCGGTTTCTCTACAAAAGTTGGGGCTCGGGTAGGGTTGGACCTCTCTGCCAATTTTCGATACAGTCCGGTTAGTGGTTCACCGACGGCGGCCAAACAAAGGGATAGATTCAAGAGAAAATTATAAAAATTTATAGATTTATAAATTTAATAGAAAATAAAATATTAAATGTGCAAATCTATCAAATTTACAAGATAATTAGTTTTAATTAATTTTAAATATGTCGATGTGCTATCAAATGCACCCTACGCGACGGGATCTAAGAAGAACAGAGAGAATTAATGAGCACCCACTTCTCGTTCAAGCTTTCTTCTTTTTCCTTCTTCGATTTTGTCGCTAGAAAGAGGTCGCAGTAGTAGTTAAGCAGAAAAACACACAAGCGTCTTCAAGAGAAAAGAGATTAGAGAGTTGGAAGAGATAAGTTGACAAAGATAAAGTTGTAATAGCTAGGACTTATTAAAAAAAAGAGTAAGAGTTAGGATTCTTAAAAGAATAAGTTGGGTTCCAAGCGTTAACACAGTATATAATGTAAAATATTATTTAATACTGTTAAAAAAATCAAATTGGACCGATTTATTACAGATATTGCATCAACGTGTCAACGTTGTATTATATTTCAATGATCTTTT
The DNA here is from genome assembly GCA_021018995.1 of Chloranthus sessilifolius. Taxonomy (NCBI): domain Eukaryota; kingdom Viridiplantae; phylum Streptophyta; class Magnoliopsida; order Chloranthales; family Chloranthaceae; genus Chloranthus; species Chloranthus sessilifolius. The sequence continues at coordinate 89,076,365 of CM037595.1, forward strand.
AACTTCGTCTGCGGTGTTTTGTGGGAAGTTTGATCATTTGGTGATGGCTCGACCCTGACGTGACTTCTCTTACAAAAAAAGTGAAATTATGATGCTATTATTATAAAAGGTAAAAGTTAATGGGCCAAAGTAGAAATCTCCCTTATTTGTTGGTATTTGAGTGAGAGCAAGCTGAGTCTAATCCAAATGATGGCGACATGTGCCAATATAAGAGTAACGATAAAGACAGTATTCTAATGAAAAGGAAACTTATATATGGTGAAAATTTTTTGTGAACAATTTTGCAGCAGCTTTGAGGCACAATGGGACCGGTTGCACTGCTGGGCCCAACTATGTCTCCAACGAGTCACATCGCGCCATATATATGTTTGCTTGCAAACGTTTTTTATAGAGAATTATCTACTATATAACACTGTCTGATATAAAATGGTAATTGTACAAATGATTGGTATATAGGGGTTAGACCAATCCATATTAACTCTCTAGATGCCACGTGGTGTTTAATACCTTTTAACTGGGGAGAGTTATACTGTAGACAATTTCGTGACTGACTGTACAAATAGTGGAGCTCAAGCAATGCTGTCAATCACAGCACACAACTTAAGCTGTCTGCAGGATTATCTATCAAAACTTGTCCACATTTATAATTTTCCTTCAACTTGGTTTTTTTTTTTTGTTTTTTTTTTCCTAATCTAAGTATCCGGGCCTCTGAGAATACCCGTCTAATCTCATTCCAAATTCAACATATGTCGGATCAGCCCTAGGGTGGCCTGTGGGGGGAGAAGAGATTTGAACTCAAGTCTCCTACTTTTGAAAATTGTCACTTCAAATTAAAAAGAGTGGAGAGAACAGGGCTGTCAATGAGGGCCTAGCTTGAGCCCAGCCCAATGCAAATTTGGCCAGATTCGGGTCTAAACTGGTTCACAAGCTGGAAAACACTTGGGCTGACTCAGGCCCGATTACAAACTACATTGGGCCTATAAACTTAAGTTTAAAAATATTGGGCCTATAAAAAGCTTGGCCTAAGTTTTTAAGGCCCATGTTCAGCCCTAAGTTTTTAGGTTTAAAAATATTGGGGATATAAAACCCCAGCCTAAACTGGCTAAGCCGGGCTTAGTCTGAGCCCTAGAATTGGGCGTAAAAAACATAGCGGAGCCGGAAATCACTCGAGGGGAGCCAAATAGAGACGCTTTTAGATTGCCATACCCATGTCAGGTACTTTCCTAATTAATAACGAGGCCGGGGAGTATGCGCCTGTTGTAGAGAAATCTCTACACCCACCATCAGGTGGCCATCATGTGTAGCATCTATCACGAGGATCGGGTGCAAGACAACTTAGGCAAGGTCGATCAGATCTCATTCAAGAAAATAAAAATGTTTTTATGACTTTTCCATCATTAAAAATGTGATTAATGTTAGAAAAAACCAATGCACTAAAGTTTTGGGGTGTTACCTTATCATTGACCCATCAAATAGAGAGCAACAAAGTCAAAAAAATATTTTCTTTTTTTAAATCAAATGTCCCATAACTAATCAATCAAAAATGGGATTTATTTTGGGTTGATTATACCACATGGCATGTGATCTGGCCACTAGGGGAACAGAATGTCATGTGCGCCCGGCGTATTATCGCCAATGCCATCAATAAAATAAGTTTAAAGAACAAGGAAGAAAAGAAAGGAAGAACACCAAAAGAACTTGTTTGTTACCGATTGAGCAATAGCTCAAATCGTATACTCTTTCTTTGTTGAAGAAATAAGTCGTGGGTTATAAACCTTATTCCTGTTTGCACCCTGTGTGGAGATCTCCTCTGGAGTATTGCGCCAAAAATAGGTTCTCTCTGCATGCAAGTTTGCAAAGGCACTATAATAGGCTCCCCATGACATGCGGCTTCCTCGAAAAAGAAAATTTGTTTATTTGGTGGCTAAAGCAACGACACTACAATAATAAATATAAATTGGGAAAAATTACAGGATCAACCTTGACAGATTTCCCTTTTCCAACAGTGACCCTGTAGTTTTACCTTTTACACAACCGACCAGCTTTTAGCTGATCCAATTCCAACCAACGTAAAAAAATCTGAAATATCCCTCCTATATCATTTACCATTGCACATTGTTTAAGAATTAAGAATATGCTATTTTTGATATTTCTGCAACGAAAAATACCATTTATGCAGTCTGATTTGAAGTCCACGATGTAAAATTATAGGTGCCAAAGATAGGCACAAAACATGTTCTCTATCGTCACAGTCAACCATCAGATTTGATGATAGGATCAAGTAATGAATCAATGCCAATCAATAATGAATCAACGCCGATAAAATAGTGACTAGTCAGTGCTCAGATAGTGAATCAATGTCCATTATGTGAGCCTATCATCAAATCTGATAGTTGGCTATAATGAGTCAGATGATAGAGAGCATGTTTTTTGATAATCTTTGGCACCTATGATTTGTACATGGTAGCCTACAACTCAGACAGCATAGATGGTGTTTCACGTCGCACAAATCTCCCAAACAGCATATTCTTAATTTTTAAACTCTTTAAGCTCGCTGGAACTAGCTCGGCTAAAAGCTGATTGATTTTGTAAAAGGTAAAACTATAAGGTCATTATTGGAAAAATGGAATGTGATAGGATCGATCCAGTAAACTTTCCAATAAACTACTACTTTTGTGTGAGATTAGAGAGGCCCCACAAGCTCCATTAGCACCAAAAAAGATTACTTTACTTTCTTGTTGATAAGTAGGTGAGCCGAATGCATTCATGCCAGAGTTGGTCTTAAGTAAGTGGCCAGAGTGGCAGGTAACAGGTAACTTGCTTCAGGAGTATTTTTGAGACACGTGTCATCTGTTTATCATATATGTTTTGTAATTTGAAAACTATGATCGTAAGATCTGTAGAGTTTAATATTGGGATGAAAAAAATATCTAAATAATGTGATTCGAAGAACTTTTTAAAAACTAATTGTATTATAGATACACTTTGTTGAGGCCACTGTGCTTTTAAAAGGTGTCGCCTACTCTGAACCACATAGGTCACTTTTTTGTTTGTCTCATATGCCACGGATCTCTATGACGGCTTACCTAATTCCAACTCACCAACTCTCGAGAAGGAGCAGTCATTAAGAGCGCCTACTGGTTGACATTAGGGGCAATGGTCCTACTAAGTATAATCAGATTTTCTCCTATCTCATCTGCTAACTCTTAGAAATAAGAGAACTTTGGCTGCACACCATGCTATTAAAAATGAAAACCAACAAAGTCAAGATTCTCCAATTTCCAAAGGCAACAAATGAAATAGGACTGGAAATCTGATTCTGCCAAGTAAGACCTGACCATTTCCCTTAGGTAAGTATGCTTGACGATGGTTAGGGACCCACTGTATGCTATTTAGAGATTGACTCTTCCCATTGTCATTTAATGTGACACAATTAAAGGTGTAAGATGTGAGCAATTCAAGAAGTCAAAGTGCTAGCTGCCCAAACTTGTACTGTTTGAAAGTTTTGAATGATCCAATATGTGCACTCTCATATGATCAACTGTTGTTTTTTATTGTTAATAGTAGAAATTAGAGTTTACCAATCGGATGGTTAGCATCTATTGTTTATGTTTTATGCGTGTGATTCTTTGACTAAGACATGTTCCAATAATGAATACTTTCATATTAATCATTATTCTTAATTTTTAATGGTAGAAATTAGAGTTTATTGATCGGATGGTTTTGATCTATTATTTCTATTTTATGGGCATGATTCTTGTGCTGAGGCATATTCCGATGATAGATTGCTACTTGGACTACTTAGATTGATCAATGGTATGTCATTTTGTGTAACAGTTGAGCATACTTTAATGTTGTAAGTCATAAAACCAAATAACAGTGTTTAATTATTGGTCGCGCCATTTTTCCTATAATTTATGTAAAAAGATGTTATATGATGGCTCTCCTTTTTAATGTTCTCGGACTATTATTTAAACCCGCCAAAACAGTGATTAAATGGCTCCATGCTAAGGGTGCAGAGTCGATTAACTGAACTGAATTGAAAATCGAAATTTTAGTTTTCGGGCCGGTTTCTATAAAACCAAGCCCTAATCGAAACATTTTAGTTTCGGTTAACTGAACTTTTCACCTCCCAAACCAATTAGATTTCGCTTTTGGTCTGTTCAGTTCAGTTTTTTATTTTTTGTCATTTTTTAAAAAAAAAATTCGACTTTTCCGATTTTTTGTTATTCTCATCCTACTTGGCAGTTTTCGGTTTTTAGGGTCCAAAACCAAAACTGAACTGAGCCGAATCGGTTCATTGGTTTTCAGTCAGCTTCGATCCGATTCAGGCTGGTTTGGAAGGCTCGGTTTTCGGTTTCGCTTTTTTTTTGCACCACTACTCTACACCATTAATGGTGTAAGATCATTTAATCATCAAAATGGTTTTTAAATGACGGTGAGGAGAGTCAGTTCAACATAATAAAAGAGTTCCTCTTAGGTTCACTTCTGTCCACCATGGAGTGCCATGTACACTTTAGGCCTATGACACTTAATTCGCTCATTCACTTGGAAAACCGCAAATGGATTTAGCAAACAAATTTATAGTTCAATTCGGTCTGATTCAGCGTGACAAGCAAACTGACTTGTAAATGCTAACCATTTAATTTTGAAACAAAATATATAAGAGTTTTGAACCTACTATAAAAAAGAGTGCAAATTTGTATTATCTAATTAATACATAATTTTAGTTGATAGGAGCAAATTGCGAATCATCGATATCCCGAACCACTGTACCTGATGCAAGTTGTATGCAAAATAATTAGCCTCTATTTTAAAATTTTAAAATGACAAAAATGCCCTCCATTTCTATTGGCCCATTGACCCGATCAATTATTGAACTGATGGGTCTTTTATGGATTAAAGCCCATGAAAGTTGAGTTTTAACCAGATTCAATTGCTAAGTTTATTCATAAGCTCGATAATCGTATACTGCTGGTGACATGCCTTTGATCCAGTTGAAAACCTATGACAGTCGGATTTTGATCCGACGGTGATCCATAAGTGATGATGACTCTAACATGCCGCTACTATTAAAAGTAATAAGAGCTTTTCTGATCAAGGCAGTGAGAAAATTCGAACATCGTATTCCTGTGTGCCTGTGTGCCCTCCTTGAAGTGATGAGACAGAAGAAGAAATGGATGAAGTAGAGGTGACATTTCGTGCCGGAGAAACCGGGCCGCTGGCGTAATATGTAGAGGACCAATTGTGGGCCAAAATGTCTCAACCACGACCTGGCACCTAAAGAGGGTCCGTGGAAGCCGACTCGTGCCCGCTGAGACCACTACAACTAGACCAGTACGTAATTCGAGCATTCTAGATGGGATTTTGGTGACACAAGACCACAAAGACCCCACTGTTTGCATTGGTTGCATAACTTTCATTTTGGAAGTGACTCTCCTTGGAGTTGTCCATTTTCAAAATGCGGATGCCTCTTAACCACAAGATCTAATCAAAATTGGATTTTCACAAATCTCAAGAGTGTTCGATCAAGTTCCAGTCTTGAGATGAGTAGAAGTCCATTTTTATATGAAGCCTCGGGATATGGGCTGGAATGCATGGTGGATCTATGCATTAGAATAAGGTGGGATCCACATGGCACCCATACAAGGCAATTAACTTGTCCAAAGTCGAACAGATGTTAATTGTTACCCAAAAAATTTGGACATGATCAGTTGTATATCTACCATTCAAAGGAGAAAATATTCAATGCACCAAAATGGGTGGGGCCGTACGTAAACGTGAACTACAATTTTGACTACTAAATTTAATTTTTAAAATTTTTAACAAAATGCATGCTATATAACACATGATTCCAAGAGGAGTGTTATTTTGGGCTCATATGCTATGTGACATGTGATCTAGGATTCAATTACATAACGTTAATTTTCAAAACTTCTTTTACCTAAACTATCGCCTCTAAAGCTAAACTTCCACAGATGTGTCCCTAAAATCAATAAAAGTAAGCTTTGAAATAATTGGGGCATTACAAAGCAATTTATTAACTTGATGATCTATTGGTGTCAGTGATGAGGATCATGGCGTCCCTTATTAAAATTTTCCATTCTTATAATATGAAATTTCTCCTTGTATAACTTACATTTTATTACTAATTTGTTATATTGCATTGTTAAATCTTCCTTTACTATTATTATTTTTATGTCCAATTATGCTACTACAATCAAATTGGAAATCTTACCACTTGTATGCATAGTGACAAATTTCTCCGAAATTTATTTACTGGTCCGGCGAAACTTTCGATGATTTCTTCGAAATCGCTGAAATTTTATTAATTTCGGTAAAATTTATAAAATTTCACCGAAATTAATAAATCTTTTCTAATTTTTGTCTTTTTTAAATAAAAAATAAAATTTTTATGAAGGTTAAATATAATTTATATTTAATATTTTTTGTACTCCCCAAAATTTTTCCGAAACTTTTCGAATTTTTTTCAAAATTTATCCGAAATGACCTCCTACCAAAATGTTACCGAAAACGAAATTTGTCACTATGCTTGTGTATCTAAAATTAACCCATCAGTCTAAATTAATGCTAAATTAAATAAAAATTTGAGTTAGAAAAGGATATTTTGGTAATTATGAGCTAGAAAAGAAGTGAACCAAAAACCCACTCTTTCTACGGCCAAGGAACAAAAAACCCACTGTTTCATTCTTAAATGTGAGTCATGTGACATACCATTAGTCTGGGACACTAGCTACAATTTTGGTTTTAAGCAATTAATAATTTATGGGGACCAAATTTATTAAATGTGACTTCAAATGTAATTATTATTATTATTATTTTCCTATTCCCAAGGATTACCGTTGGCCTTACCGCCTTACTCTAGCCCCTAGAAAAGGTGTCATGTAACACTCAAACATTTATTTTGTGCTACATGGATTAGGAGAGACATTTTATATATTAATTTATTAAAATAGTTTTAATATAATTGAATTTTTGTGGTGGAGATGAGTTTCTAATAATTTTTTTTCATTGATCAATTTAATATACTAATATTCCCTTGGTCCATGTGGCACTCAAACTATATATTGAATGTTACCTAACTGTTGATGCTGTATTGTTCTCAGTCACAAATTTCAGTGAATTTTATCGAATATTCAGTAAAAATTTATTGAATCAACCCCTGACTGAATAAATTAACGAATATTTTCCGATTCGGCGAATCATTGAATAATCCATGAATTTTCGAAAATTTGTCAGTCAGTGAACTCCTTTGAAAAAGATATCGCTGAAGCTACATGCGTAAAGTTGGCTCTAATTTCTGTGTTCCTGAATTTTTTTCAATAAAATAACCTTTTCTCTTTCCAAATTTTACTCTTTGTTAATGTCACAAAACACTATATAAAAATACTCAATCACTTTAAAGTAATAACTACATATAAATATTAAATTAATATAACCATTTCATATTAATTAAATAACAAAATTTACAAAAAATATGTATATATTAGCCGATTTTTTTTCAAATCAGTTCACAAACATATCCGCACTGAACCGAATAATTGCCGAATCCAAACTTTGTTGCTATGTTGAGACAATGTCAGATTCAACTAGTTGAGTTTTATATAGTATTCAAGCCAATTTAGTGCTCTCCGAAGGGATTGTGAGACGAAAAGAAGTTTAAGAAAACGGAACTCAAGGAAGTGTAGATTCACTTGTATCCAAGGACTTTAAGGTTGTGCTTAGGATTGCTCTTTAGAGGCAAAGAGCAACAACTTAAAAGAGCTGGTTTGAATTGCTCTTTTAAATATATCCAAATTCCGTTTTTTCATTCCACGAAAGAATTATGAATACTTCCAACCAAACATACTCTCAGATTAAAGTGCTCTCCATCAGAGTATAGAGCGGCTCTTTGCCACCAAAGAGCAATCCCAAACACAGCCTAAAATCGGTTGGACTTGAAATTCAATTTAATGTAGTTAATTTTGGTAAGTAATATAATCATTCTAGTATTTAAAACAGAACTTTGACGCTAATTGATAGCATATCTTAGTATTCAAACTTACAATGATTAAGATGAGGCCCACCAATTGCATTTCTTTGGAAGCTTTGATTTAAAGCATGGATCAAATGTTGGAAAATCGATACGTATCGTCTGAAGTCAAAATCGATATGTATTGGACGATATGTATCGGTATTGGGCAGTACCGGATGATACATTGAATGTATCGTTCGGGCAAGTGCATACATATAGACGATATGGTGCATTCAATGTACCGTATCGTTAGGGTCTGATACCGATACGTATCGTCCGATATGTATCAGTATTAGACGAAATTTTGATCCATGATTTAAAGAGAGAAATTTCCAATAAGATATATGGGGACGTCATGATAAGATACCTTAAATAATCAAGCATGTAACGTAATAATTATGACATCCCTCTCCTGTCCTCGAAAAGGTGGCTCTTGCAACGAATTTAATGGAATGAGTTGCAAGTTTGGTGAGCTCTGCTATGTGAAAAGACTATCTAAGCCATTTGATTTGAAGCTCGTGATTTAAATATATTAAGTGCCAAAGATTAGCACGAAAAGGAATCTTTATCATGTGATTAAATATGGTCTAAAGCTATTATCTGATTCAATAATTGACAATAATAAATTATATGATAAATATCGTTTTTACTCTAATAATTTTATGCACTTGACATCTATAGATCACAAAGTTGAAATCAGACGGTCCAGATTGTATTTTTATGTCGCGTTCTTAAAATATCAAGTTTTTCTTTACATTCAGTGCAAGGGTTAACTTTCTGGGTGCAACTAATGGCTTGCAAACATTATAGGTTAGCTAGTACATTCATAATCATAAATATATATATGGATGTAATAATAAAATCTTATTGTCCATAAGATAATTGTCAAATCGTAGCCATCATTACCCTTGTACTGATAAGGTGTTGGAATTTTTATTCTTATCTCGATGGGTCCAGGGTCTAGACCACTATCGTTTATAAACATTTTCTTAGGGCGTTGTAACTTTTGCCTCTCTGAGGTAGCTCGACTGGTTCTTACAAGTCTCTCTCCGCACAATTCTTTTAGTGTCTGTTTGGCATGTTTGGCATAGCTCTCTGATGGTCCTACTATAAAAAATAAGACTATTAAATTTGCCGCCATTATTTTTGTAACTGCAATTTTTTTACAGCGATAGGACTAATAGCGGCAATTTTTTATTAAAAAAAACTGCCACTAATAGTCTTATTTTTTGTAGTGTCCTTGTGACAGCAGGGTTCACTTATTTTAGTTGGTTCATCTCTTTTCTAATTCTCTATAAATGAAGATTTATCTATTCTAACAGCAACCTACCCACTCTACTAACTCTTTACTAGAGCAAATAAAATATGCTCTGACAAAGAGTGAATAGAGAGGAAGATAAAATTGATGAATAGATAAATCTTGCATAAAATCTTGCTATGTAAGAAGTTATCTAGGAGAATGGGAACATGCTAAAGCAAGCAGCAAGATGGTAGCATAGACGATGGGAATCGATTAAAATAAGTGAGCTATGCTATGACAGGAGCTAACATAGAGTTATGCCATACTGGGCCTTAATTTATTTGGATACCTCAGTTTGCACCCACACAAGGCAAAAACTATCGACTCTTTTGAATTAGATGAGGCAAATTAGTTTTGGTCCCAATCTTCCGTACAACGGTTTCTGAGATTTTGATTCCCCGTGGCACACATCTCAAAAAGTGTGTGCGATCATGGGCATATATCAAACGAGCAATTTTGATATCACTTTTGTAAATGTCAACCATGTGAAATCAAAATCTGACTCCGCTAATGATTCGCCTATGATCTCACTATCCATTTTATGGAAGATTGGGATAAAAATGATTTTCAGCTTTTGATTCAAAGCAAACAATGGTTTTCCGCATAGGTGCCTGTTAGAGTTTTGGTGGGTGCAAATAGGGGTGACCAAATAAATAAGAGTGGAAAAATGAAACTTCTTAAACCATGATTTTTATTAGGGTTTTTTGCATATACCCCGTCGTATTATGCTAATATTATAAAAAACCCCTTGAGTTATGGATATTTATTCTGCAGCCCCTACTTTTGTGTTTCTGTTTCATATAACCTCCTGTCGTTAACTAGCCGTGAGTTTATGGAAGGAAAGCCTATTTTGTCTTTAATGAAACCAATATTTTAAAAATACCACCATTCTAAAAGGTCTTTCATTCATCTATATTTACAAGTCATGCCATTAAAGTTTATCACCATTCTAAAAAGCACTTCATTCACATTTATTTACAAGTCATGCCATTATAATTTACCACTATTCTAATGGGAGTACCTTTAAATCCACCCACAAAATCTTTGAGTTCACCTACGTTGAAACACATCAACTACATTGAATCAAACGATGGAGATTTTTTATTGTCCCAATCTTTCATGAGATCGATCTTTAGATCATGGGTGTATCATCAGGCGGTCGACTTTTTATTTCATATAGTACACACCCCTAAAAGTGACGTCAATTTTAAGCATGCACATGATGTTAAGGTCACTTTTCTGAGATGTGTGCCACGTGAAATAAAACACTGACCATCTGATGGTACGATCATGATCTCAAGATCCATCATGTGAAAGATTGAGAGGATAAATGATCTCCATCGTTCGATTCAATTCAATTCAATCAACATGTTTCAGCGTGGGTGAACTTAAAGATTAAGTGGGTGGATTTAAAGGTACTCTTCTAAAAGGCTCTTCATCCATCCATCAGATTCAAGACTCATCATATGGGTGATTCCCCCATTAAAGCATGCCAACGTTTGAACGAATACTCAACCAATGGAGGATTTGTGGCAAACAATGCAATTATTCTTCAAAAGAAAACCTTCAATCTACGTGTTCCACTCAAAATACTCATCCCTCCAATTTCCTATATGATTCAAGACCCATTTTTATGAATTGGATTGTCTAATCACGTCTGCTTCCATCCACCGAATCTTTGAGTTCACCCACGCTAAAACACATTGATTGCATTGGATAAGACGATGGAGATCGTTTAGGCATACCATTAGACGATCAATATTTTATTTCGTGGCACACATCTCAGAAAAGTGACCTTAATATCACATATACGGTTAAAATTAATTTTAAGGTTATTTTTTTGGGTGTGTACCACATGAAATAAAAAATCAACTATCTGATGGTGCCACCATGATCTCAAGATCCATCGTGTGAAAGGTTGGGACGATAAATAATCTCCATCGTCCGATTCAATTCAATCAACCGTCTGATGGTGCCACCATGATCTCAAGATCCATCGTGTGAATGGTTGGGACGATAAACGACCTCTATCGTCCAATTCAATGCAGTCAACTGTCTGATGGTGCCACCATGATCTCAAGATACATCGTGTGAAAGGTTGGGACGATAAATGATCTCCATCGTCCGATTCAATACAGTCAACCATCAAATAGTGCCACCGTGATCTCAAGATCCATCGTGTAAAAGGTTGGGACAATAAACAATCTCCATCATCCGATTCAATGCAGTTAATATTTTTCAACGTGGGTGAACTCAAATATTTGGTGGGTGGATTTAAAACTATTCTTTTTTGTAAGTGGAGGGGTGGATTTAAAATTACTACGTGTAGAGGGTGATTAAAGAGGGTGTTTTGTAAACACCAAAATGCTAACTCGGGAGTTAAAAGCAAATAGCTATAACTAGGGGTGTATTTGTAATATCGATATAACTCAGGTGGGTATTTGCAAAAAACCCTTTTTATTATATGTGTAATCGAAAGTCTATTTATAGAATCACAATGATTAATGAAATTAAGTTGAGATTTCCACAATGTGGTCTATCATGAAGTCTCTCTTCTTTTTCTATTCTTATTACTTCTTTTCTTTTTTTTTTTTCAGAATTTTCAGATTTTCTACAGTACCCTGAGATTCGTCATGGCGCGTTCACTTGAAGGGAAACTCCACTATCAGAACCTCAAGAAATTTGCAGTAGTTTAGGCATGCACCACAATGAAATAATAAAAGATTAACAATATATAAAATAGAAAAAGTAAAATTTACTATAATAATTGCATCCATCCAAGTGATGGAGATAATATTACAAGTATTAGGATCTTGGATGGATTGGGTGATGGTGAAAGAAAATTGAATAGGAACCTTGACTGATTGATTGACTGTGAAAGAGAAAAGAGCATGTTTCATAAGTAACACAAGGAGATTCGAAGGAGTAACTATGCATCCCACATGATACATTTTAAGGGATATAAATGGTGTATCTGATCATATTCAATGAATCAAGCCAAGAAACAAACAAACTAGATTTCTGTCAGCAAAGACATCATCTTCGTCCTCTCTCTCTCTCTTATCGTGCCCGGGCCAATTATTTGTCTGTATTTGAATGATGAGATTGCCCTTTAAAGACCAAAAACACGTGGCCTTTTTGTACATTTTTGCAAGACACTTGGATTGCGAGCAACCACCATTACCTGCGTTTGGGAACGTGGGTTTAGATTTGGAGATTTGAGATTTGGAGATTTGGATGTCTTAAATTTAAATCCATATTCTCGTTTCACCATTTTATATTTAGATTTGGATTCGATAAATCTATCAAAATTTAGAAATTTATATCTGCATTGTAAAAAAAGTGGATTTATAAATATCATTTCGTAGGTGTTATTTGAAAAGTTAAATTTTATACCATCATACAATTATGTATGTTTTTTTTTTTTTCTATTTTATTTTTTATGATCAATAAAGAAAATTTTATAGAGAACGATGCAAAAATTACAAACCTATGACCACAAAGACAGCAAGAAGTTGAATCAGAACCTAAGAAAATACCACCCCACTCTACACATACAAGACCTCACCCCCGAGTCATCAAATGCCGAAGACCATGAAGCTCCCTCCCTAAAACGAGAGGAAAAAAAATTAATTGAACAGGTTGTCCCAATCCACACTACCCCCAACTTTCATACTGACCTTTATCCAATCAATAGCCAAATCCCTTATAGATTTGATAATCATAAAGACTGATTTTCTTCTTTTGTTAAACACCCAGTTGTTCATTTCTGACCATAAAGACCACATCACCGCCAAGTCCATAAATTTCCAATATTCACCCTTTAGATCCTTCAACATAAAATCATCCCATTCTGCTAACAGGTCGGCACAATGCTTAGGAAACACCCTAGAAATCCAAACGTTTATAGAACCACACTCTAAAGTTGTCTAACTACCCAACAATGAAGCATTAAAAGATTAGCAGATTCCTCCTCTTGAAAGCACATCACACATCTATTTCTTAGTCTCATCCCTCGTCTATTCAACTGATCAAATGTGAGAATTCTTTCCCATCCAACACTCTATCCGAAAAATTTAATTTTCGATAGAATCGTAAGATTTCAAATCTTGACCTAATTGTGACGACTATCAGGACTTTGATAAAGACCGGAGTAAAAGGATTTCATTGAAAATCTCCCCTTCGAATGATATCGCCAAAAGCGAAGGTCCCTATTGGCTTGATTTCTAGTACATGAATTAAGTTTTTGCAATAAGTCTATCATAGAAATCACCTCATCCTCCTGCAAATTGGCTATGTTTAGTGCATAAAAAGTTGTTACTCAGTGTTATAATAGGTACGATTCAACCTGATACTTGACTCGCTTGAGCCTGAGTATTTTCAAGCTTGACCGATCTGTTTGGATTGGGCATGATGCATCCAGCTTGACCTGCGGATTCGGTTGGGTTAGGTTGGATCGACCTGACGGTCTTGACCCAATATTTTCTATGATATGCCTTCCCATCAGCATTCCACATTAAAGCTCTCGGACCCAATTGGATCAGAAAACAGAGGTTATTGCCTCGCCAAACCTATGCCAGGTACTTTTTGAATCAATAAAATAAGCATTGTGTTTGATAGGCAGGTTTTGTATAGGCAAAGTGTAGGCAGCTGATATAACAGACAATTGGCTGTATTACTTGGGCTATACTTCACTTTCAGCCAATTGAATTACGCCATATCAGCTGCCTGCACTTTGCTTATACAAAATCTGACTGTGATTTTTAATTTTCAATAAAATAGGTAGAAGTAAAGAAAAGAGACGCCAAGAATTTGTTTGTTTGTGGCTAACCCACGACACCATAATAATAAATATCAATCACTACTTGTCCTCGGGAATAATTTGGAGAGCCCCACAAAGCTCCATTAGCAAAAGAGGGAACTTTACTTTGGTGCAGACAAGCAGGTGGGCCGAATTTATTCAAGTGTTTTAGTACCTTATGGACAAGTGTTTTGAGGGCCAAGTGGCTGGGTTCACGGGTCAGATTTTTAGAAAATGCGGCACATGTTATTAGGCATCCATGGGTCACTTTTCGATCACGTGGCATCTGACTTCATCATGTTCGATCTAAAATCTATGGTGTCAAAGATTAGAAGTAATAAATATTTAAAAGGCAATGGATGCCTTGAACAATCACATAGATCTTTTTTCGTCTCAATCTTGAACAACCAGATGGATCTTACAAAAATTGACTCATGAACCAAGTTGCGTGGGGTCGGATGCCTAATACCAACTCTCAAGTGTGAGTAGAAGCACAAAGCGGTGCACTTTGAGTTAGTGTGTGTCACCATCATCATAAGGATACCAAGTTGGCTTTTTTATGAACCTTTTACACTATAAACCTTGCAAAAGCTACTATGCACAGATGTCAGTGCCTCTAAAAGTTTGTGAAAGTTTAGTTTTGACAGATTCTCTTTTTAAAATTTATTCATAAGCTCCGTAATATTTGAATTATCTATCTCTTCACTCGTTTCTGATTAGCGTTAAGCTCTCATTAATTTAATAATCACTCATGTACTACAAATTATCAGTGACAGTCAAAAATTAGCGCTATTAATGAAAAAATTGTTGCTATCAATTAGCCATGTTACTATTAACACCAAGTGGCACTGAAACACCTTATTTTTATAGTAATGTTTTGATAATAAAATTCATCAAAATAGAGGTAATTAAATCAGGGAGAATTGGAGAAAATCTGGAAAAAGAGCGTTTTATTCATGTGTGCCCTCTCCAAAGCAAAAAAGACAAAAGAAGCAATGGACAAAATAGAAGTGACAACACAGGCCATAGAGGTCCCCTCGGGTTCTAGTGATTCCTGGACGACCAGTTGTGGGCCAAAAATGTATCACCATGCCCGGCACCCAGAGAAGGGTGGTGGAAATCCGGCTCGAGCCCGGTGAACCCACTGCCGGCCACCCAGAGAGGGGTGGTGGAAGTCCAGCTCGAGCCCGGTGAACCCACTGCCGGCCACTAGCTAGGCCGGTGGTTCATGCATCACAGCCCTTTGGCGAGGGTTCCACTCAGTGACTCTCCTTAGAGCTGTACACCATTTTCAAAATGTATGTGTCTTTTAACCACAAGATCTCATGAAAAATGGACTTTCACAAATCTTAAGACAATCAAATTGTCCAGTCCTGGGATCCCTGGATGTCAATTTTTTTATGTAATCCTAGGGCTAAAATATAGACTTTTACGAATCTCTAGGATAATTAAGCTGTGTGTTCAACCTTGAGATAGGTTAAAGTCCATATTTCACGAGATCCTCCAGCAAAGGGACTCTTGATTCATTTTTAACACGGAGTCCGATCCCCAATTATGTTCACTTTTTAATAATATTAGTAAAAAGGCACGTACAAATGTACGTGGATATTAAAACCTTAAATGATCAAATTTTATTTTTAGACATCTATCGGGGGGTATTTGAACATAAAAAGATATAGTATTTCAACCGTTCGTTACTATGTTTTATAATTTAGTAAAGACAAAAAAAAAGTATTTATTATTATGTTTCTTATGTCTTTATTATTTATAATTTAAAATTAAAAATAATAATAATAATAAATAAATAAAATATAACTTATATTGTCAATTATAGAATATAAAGAAAAAAAATAAAAACTAACAAATAAGTATAATCTAGAAATTTCAATTAAATCGAAAATGGGTATTTATTCCCTCTCAACTTTAACTTTCTTGACGATTTTATCGTCTTCATCATCCGTAGTCTCATATTTAATATTTTGGGATATCTACGACCTTGTAAGATAATTTTGATAAATTGTATCTTGCACTTTGACTTGAAAGAAATACTCATTTTCGAGATATTTGTTCATTTTCGAGGTATTGACACCAAATTTGATTTTAAGGTCACTTTTTTTGAGATCTATGTCACGTCAAATCAATACCTGATCTTTTGATGGTACTCCCATTATCTCAAGATCAAGTGTGTGAAAAGTTGGAACAAAAAAAATCTCCATCATTTAGTTCAAAATTGTCAATTGGTTTTAACATGGTGCCCTAATAGATTCGGTGGGCATAGTTAATTAAAGGTAAAATCACATTTTGATAAAATCACCTGTGATTCGTCTCGTTTAAATTTGATTTTTAGGTCACTTTGAAATTTGTGCACGTCAAATCAATATCTGACCGTTTGATGGTACGCCCATAATCTCAAGATCAAGTGTGTGAAAGATTGGAACGAAAAACACTGTTATCATCCATTTCAAAGCAGTCAATGAGTTTTAACATGGGCGCTCTCAAAGATTCAGTTGGAATATTTAAAGGTATGTTTGGAGGTGGGATCTTAATTGGCATACCGAATTGCTATGGTTTGATCAGGTCTAACTAACTGAACTTTAAATGCGGTTCAAACATATTTGAGAAGTGCACGTGCGTTGCACGCACACACCATAAAATGAAATATTTTGATCAAAGATGATTTTAATTATGAGTTAAAATTGACTGATTGTATAAAATCATAATCGTATATTATCAGTTAATCACTAAAAAACAAATAATATATTATCAGTTAATCACTAAAAAATAAATAACAATTATTGTTAAATATTATATTGATTCGAGTATTTTGTAGAACTTTCTATAGATACATGTTTCTATCCTATCACGTTCGATTAATTCGATGATATACTAATTATATATGTTTAATAAAATTTTCTTAATTATTAATTTCTACTTTAATTTTATAATAACTAATGTAACTAAGGCTTCAAATTTTCATATCTTACGTATTTATTAATTATTATTAAAAATATGAATAGTAATGTCCACCCATACATAGCGGTCCAAGTTTTGACTCAAAACTCAAACCTGACCTGAAAATCGGCGAATCGAACTAGTCCAAACAGACCCAAAAATCGATAATGGTGATTGCACCCCATTCAAATCCATAATTGCTTGGAATTAGGCAATGGAGATCGTTTTTCACCCTAATCTTTCGTAGAATAGTTCTTGAGACTATGATCTTACCCTCGTATAGGTGTAAGTTTTGAACCGAAATCCGAACCCGTCCAAAAAACCTAACTAATTGAACCAACCCCAATCGATCCAAAAATCGGTTCAGACCGAATCTGATTTCGATTTTAGGTGGGAAAAGTCGAGAACCGATTAGGTAAGATGAGAAAATTTGATAAAGGGTACATTAATCGTGGCTCAAATGATTTCAACATGCTAATAAATTATTATTTGGATAACTTAACACCCATGAAATCTTAGAGGGCATCTATGCAAAAAACTATCGACTCTTTGTATTAGTTGATGGAGATCGTTTTTCTGCCCAATCTTTCACATAAGGGAATTTGATATCAAAGCAAGTCAAATATTATATGGCAAAATTGTTAATTCTCTTAACTTTGGTGTTCCTTTAAAGGTGATCGAACTGGTCCAAACAGACCCGAAAATCGATAATGAACCTATTCAGGACTCGTTTCGATTTTGGGGGGAAAATTCGAAAATTTATTAGGTAGTACGAGAAAGCTGAGAAAGTAGCTTAAAATGATAAAATGGTGATTGCACCCCATTCAAATCCATGATTGTTTGGAATTAGACAATGGAGATCATTTTTCACCCTAATCTTTCGTAGAATAGTTCTTGAGACTATGATTTTATCCTCGTATGGGTGTAAGTTTTGAACCAAAATTTGAACCCGCCCAAAAAACCAAACTAATTGAACCAACCCCAATCGATCCAAAAATCGGTTCAGACCGAATCTGATTTCGATTTTAGGTGGGAAAAGTTAAAAATCGATTAGGTAAGATGAGAAAATTTGATTAGGAGTACATTAATCATGACTCAAAGGGTTTCAACATACCAATAAATTATTATTTGGGTAACTTAACACCCATGAAATCCTAGAGGGCATCTATGCAAAAAACCATCAACTCTTTGTATTAGTTGATGGAGATCGTTTTTCTGCCCAATCTCCCACATAAGGGAATTTGATATCAAAGCAAGTCAAATATTATATAGCAAAATTGTTAATTCTCTTAACTTTGTGGGTTCCTTTAAAGGTGTTAGAAAAGATAATTTTTATGGCAAAATTGTTAATTTTCTTAACTTTGTAGGTTTCTTTGAAGGTGTTAGGAAAGAGAACTTTTATGGCAAAATTGTTAATTCTCTTAAATTTATGGGTTTCTTTAAAGGAGTTAAAAATAAGGAAGGAAAGAGAATTTATTTAGACACCATTATTTACGTATTCTCATTAGAAAAGGGATTCTGATGGTATTTTTGACATTACAAAATATGACAGAAACTATATTTACTTTTATATAGTAGTAAGGATATTAATAATTAACTCTTCACGTTACCTGTGGATGAAGATCCAATGCTCTTGCATTTCATCCCAATGATCGTGTCAAAAGCTAACTTCCACGGATATTAAGGTCTCTGGAATCTATGAAAGTCTGCTCTTGATAAAATTAGATAGCAACAAGGTGATTCATTAGTTTATAGTTTATTTTATATCTGTTCGATTATTATAATATTATTTCTAATGAGACTGTTAATCAAAACAAAAACATTGGCACTTGCATTCCTAAAATTGTCGACTTGTCCTTAATTTGTCTTATTCTAAATTAATGATAAATTAATTGATGGAAATTAACGACCCATAATTTCCATCAATTATATGTTTTCATATTTTTAGGTACAAAATATCCTTATTCAGAACAAAATATCCCTATTTAAGATAAGGATAAAATTAGCAAGAAAACCCCTATTTAAAATAAGGATAATAATAGCAAGAAAAATTAACATAAAATTAGAGAAATCTATTAATGAGAAATCTGCTATAGAAAACTAGAGATAATCAAGATTAGCCCCTAATCTTCTAAATTTGTGCTTAATCTCCTAAATTTTCTAATTTAACAAGTATTTATAAAAATAAATCCTTAAATTCACTTTAGGAACAAAATACCTCTATTTAAGATAAGGATAAGATTAGCAATAAAATACATATTTAAAATAAGGATAAGATTGGCAAGAAAATCCTTATTTAAAATAAGGATAAAATTAGCATAAAAATTGGAGAAATCTGATGAACGAGAAATCAGTTGTAGAAAACTAGAGATAATCATGATTAGCCCTTAATCTTCTAAATTTGTGCTTAATCCCCTAAATTTTTTAATTTAACAATTATTTACAAAAATAAATCCTTAAATTCACTTTAGGAACAAAATATCCTTATTTAGAATAAAATACCCCTATTTAAGATAAGGATAAGATTAGCAATAAAATCCCTATTTAAAATAAGGATAAGATTAGCAAGAAAATCCCTATTTAAAATAAGGATAAAACTAGTATAAAAATTGAAGAAATTTGATTAATGAGAAATCAACTTATAGCTTACTACTATATAAAAGCACGAAAGACCCATAATTTTTGTCAATTATATGTTTTCATACTTTTAGGTACAAAATACCCTTATTTAATATAAGGATAAGATTAGCAAGAAAACCCCCATTTAAAATAAGGATAAGAATAGCAAGAAAAATTCGCATAAAATTGGAGAAATCTGATTAATGAAAAATTTGCGATAGAAAATTAGAGATAATCATGTTTGCCCCTAATCTTCTAAATTTGTGCTTAATCCCCTAAATTTTCTAATTTAACAATTATTTACAAAAATAAACCCTTAAATTCACTTTAGGAACAAAATATCCCTATTTATTTAGTATAAACTACCTCTATTTAAGATAAAGATAAGATTAGAAATAAAATCCCTATTTAAAATAAGGATAAGATTAGCAAGAAAAATTAGCATAAAAATTGGAGAAATTTGATTAACAAGAAATCAACTTATAGCTTACTACTATATAAAAGCATGAACAACCCATAATTTCTGTCAATTATATGTTTTCATACTTTTAGGTACAAAATACCCCTATTTAAGATAAGGATAAAATTAGCAAGAAACTATTTAAAATAAGGATAAGAATAGTAAGAAAAATTAGCATAAAATTGGAGAAATCTGATTAATGAGAAATCTGCTATAGAAAACTAGAGATAATCATGATTAGCCCCTAATCTTCTAAATTTGTGCTTAATCCCTTAAATTTTCTAATTTAACAATTATTTACAAAAATAAATCCTTAAACTCACTTTAGGAATAAAAAACCCCTATTTATTTAGAATAAACTACCCCTATTTAAGATAATGATAAAATTAGCAATAAAATCCCTATTTAAAATAAGGATAAGATTGGCAAGAAAATCCCTATTTAATATAAGGATAAAATTAGCAAGAAAAATTAGCATAAAAATTGGAGAAATCTGATTAGCGAGATATCAACTTATAGAAAATTAGAGATAATCATGATTAGCCTTTAATCTCCTAAATTTGTGCTTAATCCCCAAAATTTTCTAATTTAACAATTCTTTACAAAAATAAATCCCTAAATTCAACAATGACTATTATGGTAAACAGAGACTCAAACTGGAAAGGCTTGGGCCTGTACAACAATTGAAGGTTGACAATATTGCAACCTCAAGATCGTAAAAAAAAAAAAGTTGGCCCATATCATTAGGAAGTTTTTGATTGGGCCCCTGGGTCTCCAAATTGTTATAATTTAGTCCGCATAAGTAGGACTCTCAATGGGTCGGATTAGGGTCGGGCTGGTGTTCAACCCGGCCCTAACTTCCCTGTGCCAGGTTCCCAAAATTTTTAGCCCGGCCCTAACCCGAGTTGCGAGGCACTCAGCCCAAGCCTGAGACCTACCGGGCTAGGCCGGGCTTTGACATTTTTTCGATTTTTTTTTCGGCTTTTTTTTTTTCTAATAAAATTTTGTTAAACTATTTTTTCTAATATATTTTAGTTGGGCTTGGGCTGTTTTTTTTTAATAAAAGTTTGAAGAAGGTTAAAATTTTAATTAAATAATTATATTAATATTACAGAGGCTTAGGTACATGCTTTTATTCAAATATTTCATTTTAGTTTGTTGTAAAATGGTTATAATGGACAACGGTTGCTTGAAAGGACAACAGTTGCACAATGGTTATAATAGACAATGATTAATCTCAGGGCATTTAAGTAAATTAAATTTAATTAAAATGAACTTTTTTTTTATAACTTTAAAAGGATAAGTATAAAATAATATTTTATATATATATCCGGGCCAAGTGCGAGCTGGGTGTTGGAACACTCAATCCAAGCTTGGCCCAGATTAATCTAGGTTGCAAAATGTTTTGCCCGATTTGGATACCGGGCCAGGTTTGCTTGATAGAATGTACCACTTTTTCTGAGCCGAGTGCAGGCCAAAATCTGGCCCGGCCCATTGAAAGCCCTACACATAAGTTCGAAAATGGTAGACTAACTTGGACAAGGCCACTAACACTTGTAGAAGTGTAATATCTGATGCTAACTTTAGAGAAGTGTAATATCGGATTCTAAATTACATTTTTGGAATAAGGCAGTGTTATACTTAGGACAGATGTTTGTGCTATTGAATTAAGTAGGGAGGCTCTAAATTTAGAGAAGATAGAGATAAACTTTCAAATATAGTGCAACTATAACGATTAACAACGATTAAGAGGGAGATAATAATTTTCTTTGAAAAAGATGCCAATCTGACCCAACCAACCTAGCGAGCACCCCGATCGGGGCGAACAGGTCAATAAGTATATGCTCAATCAACCTAAAAAATTGACCCGACTCGACCTACCTTAGTTCAAATCCTCTAATCCCCCTTATCTCTTTACATTTTACATACAAAAATTAGTCAACATGACTTTCAAATGATTCATGCTCGACCTAATCCGAGGGGTCAAGTTCATGTGCTCGACCTGGTTAAAAAATTGAGTCAAGCGAAAAAATCAAATCAACCTAATAATGTTTTGACTGGTGTACCTGGCACACCACTTTATGTTACATCTACCTCATTCAATCAGTAAAAAATGTTGAAAATGAGTCGACATCCAT
Source organism: Chloranthus sessilifolius (assembly GCA_021018995.1). Lineage (NCBI taxonomy): Eukaryota > Viridiplantae > Streptophyta > Magnoliopsida > Chloranthales > Chloranthaceae > Chloranthus > Chloranthus sessilifolius. The sequence goes on from CM037595.1 coordinate 89,098,670, forward strand.
AGTCCAAAATGTGCTCAAATGAGGAAAAAAAATCAAAACCCAGATACATGAGTCAGTACCCAAACTTTGACTAAAGTTTTGACCACAAAAAGGAAATTTAATAGTTTTTAATAGATCCCATGACACAGGATATGATCCCACTCACACATGATCTAGGTTGGAATGCATAGATTCATCTATACATTAGAACCCATATGACATTTTATTTTTCTAAATTTATTGGTTTTATGATTTTATAGAGCATATAGAGTATCATGTGCAAAGCACATGCATGTTTACTAGTTAGATTAAAAGCAAGGACTCTATGGTATTTTTTGAGTAATTAGTAAGGATGTTTTTGGTAATTATGAGCTAAAGAGGAAGTAAATAAAGCATCTCAATATCCCATCTACCTTGGCCCAAGAAGATTTTCTTTGGTAGCTCTATTAGCGCCTACTCAATCTCTGAAAGCGACCACGTGAGCAATCCTTTTAAAACCATTGATTGCTTAGGATTAGAAGATGGAGATTGTATTTCACCCCGATCTTTCACAAAATGGATTTTGAGATCGTGTCGCACTTATCAGACGGTTAATTTTTTATTTCATATGTCACAGCACCCCAAAAAATGCCCCTTGAATTATGTGGTACACATCACGCTCAAACGTGATTTTAGGGGCATTTTTTGGGGATTTGTGGCATGTGTAATAAAAAATTGACCATGTGATAGGTGTCTGATAGGTGTGACATGATCTCAAGATCTATTGTGTATAGGCTTTAGTATAATTAATTAAAAAAATTAAGAAATTTATTACACATAACAAGGTTTTAACCTAAAACCTAACCCTAACCTTCACAAAGCACTAAGTTTACCACTAAAGCAATTCACTAAGATATGTAAAGAGCAAAAAAAATTTATATATATATATATATATATATATATATATATATATATATATATATTTACAAAGGCATCAAAATTATTAAATAAAAATATGTCGGGTCTTCCCATTTATCTTCGAGATATGTTCAACAGCTTCAATTGTCTCACGGACTCCGTGCAACGTACTGTCAAATCATTCTACTCTTTGAAAGATGACGACTAGGATGATGTTACCTCATAGTCATTCTTCGAGAGAATTTTGAATTAGGCTAATTTTGTTGGAATAAGCAATATGTATAGAATTTTCTTTTATTTTATATCTAGTTTCGTTTGTAGATATTTTAAATAAAGCCAATTTATTTTTTATACTTGCTTAATCGATGTGTATTTTTTCCTTTTCTGAGAGGAACTTAAGAACGAAGGATTATGACCTTTTATGGGAAAGGCCAGGAATCTGAGTAACTTAATAACGCATTTGGGAAAAGCCAGGAATTTGAGTCTACTAAGAATCTGCAGGATTCTAAGTTTTCAAGAATCTGAGCTTTTCTAAAATCAGTAAACACCTAAACGAAGTCTTAGGGTTTTAAATTGATTAAGGTTTTAATATTAGGTTATACTAAAACTTTAATCAATTTATAATTCTAATACTAAAACTTTATTACCCTAATGTTAAAACTCTAATTATATCTAATTTTATATTTTTATGAATATTTTTTTATTTTAGTTAAAACTCTAATCACTAATAAATTCGAACCCTCATTCCCTCAACCAATCTAATTTTTTTATAAATATTTGGGAACTCTATACTAAAAATCTAATTACCTAGAACCATGGATCAAAATGATATACTATATATATATTTTTTTAGTGTTTGCTTAGAAAAAAAATTATACAATTTTCTAACATTAATTGATTAGATGACCACCCTATGAAAAAATCATGGCTCTGCCCTTAAATAGAGGTACCTTTCTCCTTTGGATGAGACATATCATGAGTTTTGGAACTTGCTATATTTTTTGGTAATAGGAGATTAATAGTTTTTGTGATTTAATTTATTGAATATGGCATTTAATGTAATTGTTATTACCTTTTAAATCTATTATTATTTTTATTATAACTATTAGAAAAAAATTATAGTCCCAAAGACTACCATCATCTTAAGGTCAACCTTTATAAAAGGTGACACATGGCAACCAAAAAATAGTTTGGGTGCCACTTGAAAATGTAGACATTGCATAAAAAATAATAATTAAAATTTGATATGTATTATAGTTTATATCGTTTAGAAATTAGACCGTTGACGGTAATCAATTTTTGTAGGTCATTTAAATAAAAGTAATCAATATTTTACTTTTATCATGAAGCTAAGTTTTCATATTTTTCTAGTTAAATGGTCTATGCAATGTCCTCCTCTTAGTGTGGAAACGTTTTGAAGGTTAGGACTAGTGAATGTAGTCTTTGATACTACTTAATTTATATTATTGTTATTACTGCATCAAAATAATTGTCAGGCCCAACCAGTTGAAGATTACATAGTATAGTAATTGACTATAACTGCCTTTGGCCAGGCCTAGTATTCATGTTAAAGCATGCGGCTAATTTTTACAATGATCTTTTGACAAACATCCAACTACATAACTGTTAGGGATTCTACCCACTCTATCGAATTCCTTATCGCGAGGAATGCGAAAAAATAAGAAGATCCAGGTAAAAAATAATCACACGCAATACAAAGATTTACGTGATTCACTCAATCGAGGGTTATGTCCACGAGAGTATATGCACTATTTTGAACGTTTACAATGCATACACTCTCTTCTCTCTAGTGCGCTCTCAATCAAGATCAAACACAATCTTACATAGCCAACACGTAAAGACAAGGACGTGGTCCTTCAAACAACAGAGAAGAGATCTGCTGGAATGTAATAACGATTCCGACACAAGAACGGCCTCGATCGAATCTTCAATCCTCAAGCTTTTCTTCAATACTTTTTTCTCACTAAGTATTCTCCCAAGTTTTCTCTCTAGAAAACTTTTTCAAACCATTCCTGGAACCCCTAGAGAAACTTTCTGCAAATAAGCTCCAAACTCTTTTGAAAATATGACTCACAAATCTTCTAAACTTTGCAAGTATTCAAAACACTTCCAAAAAAGCCAAAAATTCAAACCGGCGGATATGAATCCGCCCAAAAGTCAATCGATTGATTTCTCAGACTCAATTGATTGATTTCTCAAACTCAATCGATTAACACTTGTGGTTGGGATTAAACCTTATTCAACAATCTCCACCAAGGTTTCATCTCCAACCACGTCACCACCCCAATGGGCATCAATATCTTCGACAAATGTTAATCAAGTTTAGGCAATGTCTAAACTTATTCTGCGTAACCGGCTTGGTCAACATGTCCGCTGTGTTTTCTTTCATATCAATCTTCTCAATCGATATTTTTCCATCTTCTATCATATCCCTGATGAAATGATATCGGACATCTATATGATTTGTTCTAGCATGAAAGACCTGATTCTTTACTAGGTGAATGACACTCTGAATGTCACAGAAGATATCAGTGCTTTCATCAACCTAACCAAATTCATTAACCAAACTTTTAAGCCACGAGGCTTCCTTAGCCGCTTCTGTAGCCGCTATATGCTCGGCCCTCTGTAGTTGACAATGCAACTATCCCTTGGAGCATAGACTTCCAACTAATCACTCTACCTGCCAAGACGAATACGTACTCCATGGTAGACCTTCTTCGATCAAGATCACTAGCATAGTTGGAATCGGCATACCCGTAGAGATCCAACTTGCTTGTATCTCCACCTTCAAACATCAAACCATGTTCAGTTGTATCTTTCAGATATCTCAATATCCATTTCACTGTAAGCCAATGTTCTTTACTCGAATTTGACATATACTTGTAAACCACACTCAAGGCCTGTGCTAAATCTGGACGTGGACACACCATGGCATACATCAAACTCCCAACGACATTTACATACGAAATATTTTTCATGTATTCCCTTTCTTCATTTGTGAATGAACTCATCTTCTTTGTGAGTTTAAAATGCTCTGCTAGAGGAGTTGATACAGGCTTGGCATTACTCATATTATACTTCTCAAGGAGCTTTTGGATAAAGGTCCTTTGAGTAAGTCAAAGCCTCTTCTTATCACGATCCCTCGTGATTTTCATACCTAAAATCTTATTTGCGGAACCAAGATCCTTCATCTCAAACTTTTGGCTCAATGATTGCTTTAGCTTGTTGATTTCAACCTTGCTTCTTGCTGCTATCAGCATATCATCTGCATAGAGAATTAAGAAGATTCTCTCTCCTTTACCATACTCTTTCCAGTAGACACAATAATCATACTATCCCCTGTGATACCCTATGCCCAACATATATGAATCAAACTTCATGTACCATTACCTGGGTGCCTGCTTAAGACTATACAAGGATTTCTTCAATCTGCAAACGAGTGATTCTGACTCTTCTACTTCAAATCCTTCTGGTTGTCTCATATAAATTTCTTTCTGAAGATCTCCATGGAGGAAAGTTATTTTCACATCTATATGTTCTAGTTCGAGATCTTTTTGAGCAACAACCGCCAACAACATGTGAATCAAAGTGTGCTTTGTAACTAGAGAAAATATCTCATTATAATCGATACCCTCTTTCTGAGAAAACCCCTTTACAACTAGCCTTACTTTAAACTTCGGAGCTTCACTCTTATCATCTTCTTTCTTTCGAAAGACCCATTTTCAACCAATGGCTCTCTTCCCTTTAGGAAGTTTCATGAGATCTCAAGTCTTATTCTTCAAAAGTGACTGTCATTTTTTTTCCATAGCTAACTGCCACCTGACTGCATCTGTATCCACCCGAGCTTCTGGAACTGTGTTTGGTTCCTCATTCTTTGTGATAAATACAAGTGTTAAGGGAACCATATCCTTAAACTTTTTTAGGACGTTTCTTCATCCTCTCTAACCTTCTCAAGGTAGTCTGAATCGGTACCTGGGACTGTAAGTCTTGAGAAATTATGCCACCATACTCTATCTCAGTCTTTATTATTTTTCTCATCTTGCTCATGTCTTTCAACATCAACTTGTACCTGAGGTTCATTAGATGACTGAGATTTGTCTTTCGTCTGTTTCATCGGAAACTCATCTTCGTTGAAAGTAACGTCTCTTTCAACTATCACTTTGTGAGATTGTGTATCTCACAAATGATAAGCCTTGACTCCTTCGCCATAGTTAATCAAGACACATTTTTTTTATTTCGGATTCAACTTGGATCGTTCACTTTCCTGAAGTAATGCATAAGTCACACATCCAAACACCCTCAATTGAGTGTATCTCCCATGTCTTTCATACCAAACCTTATTTGTAGTTTTTGAGTTCAATATCGCTGAAGGCGATCAGTTGACCAAGTAACATGTCGTGTTCACTGCTTCTGTCCAGAACCCATGGCTCAAGCCAGAATGGTTCAACATACACCGCACTTTTTTTAATAATATTCTGTTCATCCTCTCTGGTACACCATTTTGCTGAAGATTTTTAGAAACTGTTAAGTGCCTAACAATCATTTGATTTTTACAGTAAGCTTTGAACTCTGATAACAAGTATTCCCCACTATTATCTGATTTGAGAGTATTCACTTTTTGTCTGTTTGCTTTTCAATCATACTCTGCCACTGCCTAAATTTTTGAAACATATGCGATTTATTTTTAATCGGAAACACCCAAACTTTTCTAAAGTAGTCATCTATAAATGACACAAAGTAGTTGACTCCACCTTTAGCCGGTCCCCATACATCTGAATGTATATAATCAATCAGCCCCTTCGAAGTATGTTTTCTAGTGGAGAAGTTGACTTTCTTCTGCTTCCCGAAGATACAATCTTCACAAAAATTTACTTTACAAGTTTGAATTTCAGAAATTGCATTATTCTTTATGAGCTCTGTCAGCTCACATTCACTCATGTGGTCAAGCCTCTTATGGCACAAATGTGAGAGATCCTTGAAATATTTTGTAGCTGCAAGACCACTACCACTGATTGTGTTGCCTACTAAAATATACAAATTCTCCATCTTTTCACCTTTCATCAAGGTCATAGCATCGCGTATAACCTTTAATTTTCTAGATTCTAGGATGACTTGACATCTTATCTCATCTAATGCCCCCAACGAGATTAGATTTTTCTTCAGATCAGGTATATGCCTAACCTCAGTAAGAGTGCGAACACAACCATCAAATATCTTTATTCTGATCAAACCGATACTCACTGCTTCACATATACTGCCATTCCCTATCAAAATCGTCCCATCATTGGCTACCTTATACTGGTCAAACTAATCCCTGTACAGACACATGTGATACGATGCCCCTGAATCTAGGATCTATCTACCATCAAACTGACTGGAGCTTAACAATTCACACAATAGGTCTCACCAGAATTTGACATAGCAACACTAGCCTGTTGCGAAGTCCCTTCATCACCTTTATTATTATTCAATCTCTGCTGACAATATTTATGAATATGTCCAGATCGCTTACAGAAGTAACAGATAATATCCTTTCTGTCACCCTAGACTTGGACCTGTTATTTCCTCTTGTTGATTTATTGTCTCCTCTGGACTTGTCTCTTTTGCAATCATGATTTGAACCCCTTTCGCTGCAAAGATTAATCCATTCGAAGTTAGATTTGAGTTATTTTCTCAATTCATCGAAAAGAAGTGCAGCAATCACTTCTTCGACGGTAATAGTATCTTTACCATAAATTAATGTGGTAATAAGGTGCTCATAAGATGGTGGTAATGAGGTGAGCAAGAGAAGTGTGAGATCTTCACCTCAATGTTCAATAGTGACTAATTATTTTATTAAACGAATTCAAATGGTCATGAATACGCATACCAGCTTTCATTCAAAGGGTGTAGAGTTTCTTCTTCATGAAGAGTCTGTTAGACAATGACTTTTTTATGTAGAGATATTTCATCTTCTTTCACAAATCTACGGTTATCTTCTCGTGAAGAATATTGTACAGAACTTTATCGGACAAGCACAATCGGATAGTACTTACGGCTCTCTTATCAATAAAGTTTCACTCTTCATCGGACATCTATGCTTTCTTCCCCATCTCCTTTTCAAGTAGAGCATCATTAATATCTTGTTGGATAAGGAGATCTGTGACCTTGACTTGTCACACAGCGAAGTTATTCTTCCCAGAAAACTACTCTACCTCAAATCGTGCATTAGAGACCGTCACCGCCATTATAGTGTAAACCTTACTTTGATACCACTTATTAGGAATTCTACCCACTCTATCGAACTCCTTATCACGATGAATGCAAAAAAATAAGAAGATATAGGCAAAAAAATACACACAACACAATGATTTACGTAGTTCACCCAATCGAGGGCTACGCCCACGGGAGTATATGCACTATTTTGAACGTTTACAACGCACACACTCTCTTTTCTCTAGTGCACTCTCAATCAAGATCAAACACGATCTTACACAGCCAACATGCTTTAAAGACAAGGACGTAGTCCTTCAAATAACAGAGAAGAGATCTGTCGGAATATAATAACGATTCCGACACAAGAACGGCTTTGATCGAATATTCAATCTCCAAGCTTTTCTTCAATACTTTTTCTCACCAAGTTTTCTCTTTAGAAAACTTTTTCAAACCATTCCTGGAACCCCTAAAAAAACTTTCTACAAATAAGTTTCAAACTCTTTTGGAAACATGACTCACAAATCTTCTAAACTTTGCAAGTATTCAAAACACTTCCAAAAAAGCCAAAAATTCAAACCTGCGGATCTGAATCCAACCAGAAGTTAATCGATTGATTTCTCATACTCAATTGATTGATTTCTCAAATTCAATAGATTGATTTTCCCAAACTCAATCGATTGACACCTGTGGTTGGGATTAAACCTTATTCAACAATAACTACTTAAGATATTGATGATTAAGTAACTCTTACATGAACGTGAAAGTTAAGAGAGGAACCAAATATAAAATGAGATTTGTCGATAATAACATAGATACAAAAAAAAGTATAAATTGGGAGGATAAAAAGCAATCATAAGAACAAGCAAGGAGAATTCGAAAAGGTCATCTAAATGACAGATCTAAAAAACAATATTAAAGATGTGTTGCATTCCAAGGTTGATATCTCAATATATTCCTCTTATCACCTTCCAGTGGCGAATGCAAGATTTTCATGAAAGAGAGCATATGATGCTCCACAAATGTTAATAGCTGTTTCAATGTACAATCTTTTACCAACGACAATCACAAAATAGATAAAAAATTACAGTTCTAACAAAGACGACAATCAATTCTCACTAAAAAGTTATCTCAAAATTCTAATTAAGAAACTTCTTATACAATTGTCGTCGACGGGTTTCATTTTCTCAAACTGTTAGATAATTTTCTCAATATCGATACTATCCAAAATGTCTTTCTCAATGTATGTGATAAAGCACTAATTTATCCACTCATTTCCTATTTGATTTCATAGTATAAGATGACGAAGGTATATTTAATCATTTTTTAAGAAATGTCATAAAAGTAGGGTGGTAGTTCCTTACAAGTTAAAGAAACTACTTAAAATAAGCAACTGGTTAATATAACTAACAGTAACTTGTCAGAAAAAAAAATCCGTGCATTCCGAATGAAATGAGTAGTAAGAAGTATAGAAAGCAAAATTATGTGTCTATTCCATCACAACACAACCTTAGGAGGATGAGTTATAACTTGAACATGTAAATAATATAGACTAGTCAAATTATTACAGTTAGGTCTCTCTCCATCATTCGGCCTTAGTTTGGAAAACTTGAAGCACATTAGTGGTTTTTCTTTCAAAACCTAAACATACACAATCTGAGGTCAAATTGGATCAAATCACATGACAACAAATTGTTTTTGAACAAATCTCAAGGCAAATAACATAAAATTTCATAGCCAGCCTCAAGTTTGACTTAACATCCAACAAATTTTTAATAAGATTGGAGGAGATGAAGCTCGGAATAAAGGAGAGTGCACAAGGAGATCTAGGAACTGAGTTACAACAAGTTGATGGTATGAGAGGTGCAAATATACCTCTTGGGCAAAGTCATATATAGGTGATTTGTGAGGAATTGTCACCTCCAATGCATGCATGTGATGAAAATGTCATCTCTAATGTTGTTGAAAAAATTCATCATTAGTAAAATGGTGGATGTCCCGTGGGTATTAGCAGCAGAACGAGCCTTCGAATATTAGCCCTCTTGATGGTGAGTCAATCGACAATATAAAAGAAAACTGCTCATCCTCTTAAGGAAGATGTCATCACTCTCTTTAATAATGAGGATGGTATTGATTTCCTAAAAAACACATGATGCTATTATCCTCTTTATAATTTACAATGACGGGCATCTATATTACATTTTTAATTAGAGATATTTCATAAGGACGTATTATGAGTATCATTGTCGAGAAGCAAAATATAGAGTTCCCAAAGATTAAACCCACGATTATGGTTTATCTGTGTTTAAATTTACTTACCAACACAAATTTGTTATAATAATTGTCTATTCTAGAAATTCTATTTAATGTAACTAGGTTTAGTTTAGCAAAATATACCATAATGAGAACTAACAAATGCTTCTGGATGCAGCCGTAGAGTGTTGCACCCTAATACCAAATCACATTCCACGTGACCTGATCAACACAAAATAAGACCCGTTTTGGGTTGATCAGCTATGTTGGATGTTGTGACAGCCCGAATTTTGGTACCCCGAAACCCGTGTCATCAGCACGGCCCTCTAGGCCGTGACCCCTAAGTCCATATGGAACATTGGTATACAGAAGCAATCCTTACTAAAAATGAAACATGTAAACTGAACAACATGAGATAAAATATACTAATCTAACAAAAGCTCAAAAGACAGTTATTCTTCCATGCCAACGCATGAACAGAAGAACCGACCCGAACCATTGGTGATAAACAGATCACCCCAGATGGTTCACCAAAAGGAATATATCATTTAATTACATTGTTTCAAAAAAAATAGGCCTGACATACCAAGCCGTACAGAAAAGCTCTCAAAAATAACCCTCAGTACGCAGGGGGTCCCTTAGAAGAAGTCCTCAGGAGGAGGCTCCAACTCTTCCGCGAGCACGTAATCCGAATCCCCCGGATCAACGTCTCCCGAAGCCTTGGCGACCGCAAGCAATGGACCTGCGACGTATAGTCTAAAGGGGTAAGCTACATCCTAGCTCAATAGGGAAACAACGAGTGAACATATAAGTTAAGCTCTCACATATATTCTAAAACACTTTAAAACAATGGTTTATCTGATAGAGTTACTGAGAAACAATTTATATGAATAGAAAAGATATGATAGATGCAACTGTTATTTTACATGACTTTGTTTATTCTCATCTTACTGGTATTAGTTATTAATTCGGCCTAATCACTTAAATCTTAACTTAAATAATCTCCGAGCAATATAGCATCGAGCCCCGATGGAATACCAACCATCGCAGTCTAAATAGACACTTGTTATATCTGTTTCTTACTTGCATACTACCCAGGTCCCTTGCTCATAAGCGACAGGGTTTCTAGACTCATACTCACATCCCTGGGATGTCAAACTGGTGTACAGATTGGCCGTCGTACCGGTCACGGATATCCTACCGAGTCAGTTGTGGGTATTCCGCCATGTCGGTGGGGAATTCTATTTAAACCTTAAATAATAAAAATATTATGTGCGTTACATATAGTTGTTCACCGTGTGATCGTACTAATTCTAGTATATTAGGCCTTATCAACTTTTTTTTTACTTCACCGATAGATTTCATCTGCATCCCTGGGATGCCACCGGCTCAACACATCACTTAGATACACATTATCACATTTTCACGTCCCTTGGAGACCTTATGAGTTCATTTAGCGTTCACACACGCACACACTCTTAGTAATCACATTTTGGATGCATAAATATTCATTTGAATCACTCTACATATATGCTTTTGAAAATTAAAATACATGTTCAAGGTATTCCCTACCTCACGCGTTAGAATCACTATGTGTCAAACTCCATACGACTCTACATTCTCACTCTTTGCTCGTACCACCTATGATACATCATAACACAAGTAAGGCATCAATAAATATGCATTAAATAAGGTACAAGGCCTTCCAAGAACCCTCAAGATCCAATACAAAAGTCAACATGAACTGTCAAAATCGATTAATCGAAATTCCAAAATCGATTAATCGATCCCAAATTAATTAATCGAAAATCCAAAATCGAGTAATCGATCCAAAATCGAGTAATCGATCCCAAATCGATTAGTCGAAAATCCATACTTCGATTAATCGATTCCAATTCGATTAATCGAAAATCCAAACTCGATTAATCGATTCTAAAATCGATTAATCAATTTTTCCCAGTCTCTATTTTTCAGCCACTGGAAGTGCTCAGACGATTAATCAATTTTAAAATCGATTAATCGATTTAAAGATGATTAATCGGTTTCAGGTAATTCTGCCCAGCTTACTTCTGAACCAAAATCGATTAATCGATTTTCCAAATTTATTAATCGATTTGGTCAGAACTCAGCCCTTTCTCGGGCATTCTTCCAACCTTCATTCTCCTTCCATTTTCATTCATTTTTACCTCTCTAATCCCTCATTTTAACTACACTTGAATGCACAAACAAACTTTAAGGAGATTAAATAAAACTTACCTCAATCAATCTCTTGATTGAATCAATGTCTAGGTTTAATTACTAGGGCTCCAACTCCGGCTTCCACACGTCGAATCTGGCATTAATGTTCAAGCCCTCTCTTAAATTTGAAACCTAATCACTCACTTTAGCATTTACTCTTCCTCCACTCTCTCTCTCTCTCTCTCTCTCTTCTTAACTTCTCAACAACCTAAGCCAAGGAGTAATGACGACTCCTAGCATTTAATCCTCATTTTCTAACTCTTCTTGTCTCTGTGTTAAACACATACACTAGAGATAGGTGTACGTGACTCTTAACTAATATCTAATCCCCTACTTGGGATACGTTCACACTACATTTAATAGTTTCTTTCTAAGTCCACTGTTTGACCATCACTTGGTCAAGTCGGGCACGCATTCCGATGTCACTGTTCATTGTTCAAATTTTGGGGACGTTACAGATGTATTTTCTCAATTGAAAAAAAAATACTCTTTTGACCTCCATTTGATTGCCAAAGATAAGGTGACGCCCGACATATTTGGTGCATTGATTTTAGCAAATTTTGACTATATTTTTAACGGTGGATATGCATTGGACAGAGCACAAATTTTTTGTGTGATACTTGATTGATGTTATTCAAGCTGTCATAGCACCCGATCCTTATGATTGGTGCCACATGGTGCCTAGATGATTTGGGTGCAACCCTCAAGGCTACATCCGGTTGCACAATCTCATACCTCTATTATTATAATATTTGTAACAATACTTTAAGACTTTTTTTTTTCTCTCTCTCCATATAAAAACATGTGTGCATGTGCACATGTATTTTAATAAATTTTTATTTTAAATAATATATAAATTAGTATTTATGTCATTCTAGACTAAATATAAGTTGACCAAAAAATAAAGGTTGCATCATTTCATTTAACAAGGTTATCAACAAACCTAAAATTATTTGGATCGATTTCCCTATAAAATAATTACAATCCTTATGACAATAACCTTAATTATATTTAGTATATGTTTTTCATATATCACAACCCTTGAATTCCTAGTCTCAGGCATAACAAGAATCCTTGAAAATGCCCTCATCCGATTGATTAGGCAGCAACTGTGATGTAGAGGAAATAAGGTATTACCATGTGAAATTGAAAGGCAAGGTATAAAAGTGAAGAAAGAAAACAAGATATTAACTTTGTAAACAATAATATTTATTTAAGAATAATTATATTATAAATTTTAAAAATTATTTATAATTTCTTATGTAATTTATTATCAACAAAATAAAAGATAGATCCTAACACCTCATTATCAATATGTCACTGATATTTATCTAATGCACATCTATAAATTATAATTCAAATTTTAAAACTCTTAATATTAGCTAAAATTATTAAAATACCTTAAGAAACTCAAATTTCTCACTATTCATGTTTTAAGCTTTGGGCCATATTTAGAAGTTAATTTGAAATGACATTGTGTCATAATTTTTTATTAAATAATTATTATTTTATAAATTTATAAAAATAATTGTTGAAGGATACAAAGAGATCTTCTAAGGAAGTTTTAAACGCTCAAATGATTAATTGTAGGAAAGTTATAGCTCTTGAAAAGTTTCACGTCAATCCCCCTAAATTGTAAAGAACTTTGACTTTAATCTTTTATTTTTCTTTTATTATTATTCTTTGATAATTGTTAGTGTAGTCTCACCACTCACGTTTTTCAACCTACTTGCTTTCATATGTTAAACTTTATGGCTCCAAATAATAACTTCTTTGAAAATAGTCTTTATATATCATTAAAAAAAAAAATAACATCACCTTTTTCATTGTGAGGTTAGTATTGTCTCTGAACTAAAATACTCCGATGCGATAACATATGATAAATATATAAAAGGTCAAACCACTCTTTTACTTTTTCGACAGCAAACATAATTTTTTTTTTTTAATTTTACAAGTTTGTTATCGCAAATGAGTAATTATAAGTTTGCCACTAAAAAATTAAAAAAAAAGGACATTTTTGTCCTTCATTTATTTACCATAATGTCATCATATGAGATCATTTTAGTCTGGGGATGATACTAACCTCACTGTAAATGTGAGAGGTTAGCATTCCTTTTTATTAAATGATAGTAATTATAAATTTTTATATTCATGCAAAAAATATTGTATAAAAGAGTAATCGTCTAAACTTTTATTTTCTCGAATGGATGACAAGCATAAAGTCAATAGCCTTCATCATAATTGGGGCTAACTCATTATCACGTTAACCTTTCTTTCATTTTTCTTAAAAATATGATCACCCTTGAGTACTTCCCCCATCTCTACTTCATATTAAATAAGTAATTTTTCCGTCAACAAACATATCAATTGTGGATGTCACACAATGCACTTTTTCAACTTAACATGTTAACTTTTAATGTATATTCGTCAATTTACTATCACTTTACCTCCCTAAGAGAATGATCGTTGTCAACTACCACATAATGCAACGCTCAAGATAAAGAAAAGGACATAAAAGACGACAAGAAAGTAATTCACAAAATAAAAATTTATGACTCTACTGAGCTTAAATCTTAAAATGTGCTCCTCATAAACTAAGTTTTATTCAATAAAAAATATATATCATAAAATATTTTCATATCGGCTATTTGTCACCTCATACATGAAAGAGAGGAGAGAAATATTAAATTCTTTGTCATCTCTCCATTGATCTAACAATTTTACTCTTTTTATAATGCTCAAAACATTCTTAACTGACCTAAGAGGTGTTAGCCCAGTTGGTATCCCCCCTCCTCACCACTCCTTCGAACTATACGCCGAGTGTAGAGATTTCTCTACACCTATTGATATGAGTGTAGCACGTAACACTTTTATGTGAAGCGACGAGTGTTACTTTGTAATTATTTAACCATGTTTCAACTAAAGTTATCTTTATTTTCAAAAAAGTAGATAATCTTTTTTAAATACCCTGCGCCTAACCACTTGGGTGTCAGAACCCCACCAACCCACCTCTTTTTCACCAAAGGAGTGTCAGCGCTTCACTACCAGGGTGTCAACGCTTTGCTACCGACGTGTCAGCGCTTTTCTCTTAGGGTGTCAACGCTTCGCTACAAGAGTGTCAGCGTGTCGCTATCCAGGTGTCAGTGCTTCTCTTCCAGAATGCTAGCATTTCACTATCAGGAGTCAACACTTTGCTATTGGGGTGCCAGCGCTTTACTATCGGGGGCTACATTTTCGAGTAAAATAAACCTGAAAAAGTAAATTAGAAAAAATGAGAGAAGAGAGAGGCAAGAAAGAGATCACCTCTTAAAAAGTCAAGTATGGCTATTGAAACAGAATATAACTTTTATTATATTTTAAAAAATTTAACGCTAGTTAGTAAAGTGAGGCTCATGCCACATGTCGTGAAAGAATGAAGCACCAAAATAAATTGCCTCATCCGATGTGAGCCGGATCAATACGAGATATGTTGCGAGACTGGAGATCGCCGATAATGTGAGTGTTTTCCCGGGAACGGATGTCCACCTTACAACCTTAATGATATCTTTATTTTGAGATATCTTTTATAGGCGGCAGCAAGCCCCCTTTTATACGTGCGTAAGAGATCTTCTAACGTTTGGATTATTTGACGTTATGGAGAAACCACTTTTTCCTATGAATCTGGCGCATATCGAAAGTGTCCTGAGTAAACAAGACTCTGTTTCCCATTAAGATAACGCATAACGGCTATATGGGTAGGATTCTGTTTCCCACTACATTAGTGCACAACAGTTACATGGCCACACGTGCCAACATCTCCCACTTGACCATGAAAGCAGTTAATATATATATATATATATATATATATATATATATATAATATTTTCTCCCACTATTTTTAATACACATTTTATGAGGTTTTTCATGCTCCTGACGGATATGCCCTTCAAAACTAAAATTTAGATAATGAGATTTTTCACGCTTAAAAAAAAAAAGGATTTGTTCTTCATGATAAAATAGTAAGTGCTTGACAGTTTCATGACTCAGGCGTCCGTAAGTCTCATTAAGCTAATATGTTTTAAAAAAATGTCCGCACTAAAACTTTTAGTCAAAGGGTCAGTGATCATATCGCTTGAAGGTAAATGACTTACAGTCACTTCACCTTTCTCAACTATATCTTGAATGTAGTAATAATGCACTTCAATGTGTTTACCTTTTGAGCTATTTGACCCACTTTTAATTAATCTAATTACAGCTTTATTATCACAAAATATGTGTACGGGCTCATCGGCTATATCTAGCTTCATATCAGCTATGAAGCTTTTTATCCGGATGACATAAGTACAAACAGTATTATAAGCTACATACTCAGTTTCCTGAGTATGATGGGTAACACAACCCTGTTTCTTACTAGACTAAGAAACAACAACACCTCTCAAGAGAAATATATGAGCTGAGGTAGATTTTTCGTCATCCTTATCCCCAACATGATTAACATCCGAATAGCCTTGAACCTTAAATTCATTAGCTTGAAAACATAGTTTAAGATGTTTTGTTCATTTTAAATATTTCAGTATAAGTTTTACTGCTTGTCAGTGCTTAAGACCCAGATTACTTTGGTATCTATTAACCACACTTATTGCAAAACTAAGATCAGGTCTAGTACACATCATATCATATATCAAGTTCCCAACAACTTGAGTATAAGGAATATTCAATTTATTTTGTCCATCTGATGGACTATGATTTTTACTTAATTTTAATCATTTTTCTATGGGAGTTGACACAAGATATGAGTTGTCCATATTAAATCGTTTTAAAATTATTTCTCTGTATCTTTCTTTGCTTAGGTATAATATTTTAGCTTCTCTATTTCTAATTATTTTTATACCTAGAATAAATGATGTCTCTCCCATGTCTTTCATCTCAAATTGAGAACTCAGCCAAGATTTAGTTTTCTCAATCATTTCCAAATCAGCTATAAGAATGTCATCTACGTATAAAGACATTATTGTAAACGTACTCCCACTTTTCAATACATATACACAATGATCAAATTTATTAACCACATATCTTATTTTAAGAATTGCATTATGAAAAGTCAGGTACCACACGTGAGGATTGTTTTAACTCGTATATGGATCTTTTCAACTTATACACCTTATCCTCATGCCCTTCAATCTCGAAACCTTCAGGTTGTCTCATATAAATAGTTTCTTTTAATTCTCCATTGAGGAATGTTGTTTTAACGTCCATTTGGAACAGTTCGAGATCAAAATGGGAAACTAGTCCCAATATGATCCTTATAGACATAAATTTTGCTACAGGAATATATGTGCCAACATAATCTATTCAATTTTACGTTTTCACGTGTAATAATTTAAGCCGTTTAATTTTTCAATTTTAGCAAGTTCGTGAATGACTATATTATATGTCATGTTGTGTCAAAAGCAAATCTAAACCGTTTATGCTGATCTTTGAATAAATTAAAATATGAGGATTAGAGAAGGATAACCAGCGTGCACTCCAAATAGCCTTTGAATATTGAATCAGTGATGTGGGCAGATACGCCTCGGTTACAGAAGTCCACAGGTTCAAACATATCGAAAATTTGTATTGTATAACCAAAGATATCGCCAAAAACAGATCACTAATACCACAATTTGGTATTTGTGATTTATAAAAAATCTGACGATGGGTTAATGATATGATTGTGTTTGTTTAAATGAACTGATATAACTGAGCTTGCTCAAATAAAAAACTTTCTTTCGTGGGTCTTCTTTGGTGTATCCAGCACCCACACCAAAGACAAAATAAAGTACAGAGAGATGTACCTTCCAAAAAAAAAAGAATTGGATTTAATAATCTATTTGGAGTCCACCTTTATTTGTCTTCTCAAGAAACTGATTTTGCGTTTTTATTTTAGCATAAAGTTTTATAGCAACCAGAGATCCGGTACCCAGAAATCCGATATGCAGAAAATTTTAGCAAATAGAAGAAGATGGAAATTCGACGCCCAAAGATCCGACGTCAAAAAAATTAACAAATCCGACACTCAGAAATCCAACGTTAAAGATCGACGCCCAACAATATGATGACAATGGATCAACGGTGGAGAAACCAGCGATCCAATGTAAGATCATATGGTAAAAAAATTCGATGATACGCCTAAGATCTTTCGGACCAGATCCTTAATCTGGCACTTTAAACCAACCAGGCCAGAGTGTTAATCTGGCGCCTTAAACTAACTCGTCCAAATAAATCACCTCGTCCGATGTGAGCCTGCCCCTTTTATAAGTGCGCAAGAGTTTTTTTAACGTTCTGATTACTCGACGTTAAGGAGAAATCATTTTCTCCTATGAATCTGACACACATCGAAAGTGTCTCGAAGAAACAGGACTCTGTTTCCCATTAAGATGACGGTTACATGAATAGATTCTGTTTCCCATTACGTTAGTACGCAAGGGCTACATGACGTGCCAACGTGTCGTTCATAAAGCATTCTGGGCATAAAGAAATCTATACGCCAGAGCGCATTCTCCCCTCAGCCTATATATATATATATATATATATATATATATATATATATATATATATATATATATATATATATATATATATATATATATATACACTTATCCTCTAAGCTCTCTAAAAACAGGTGTCATGTGACCCAAAATTTTGTTAGTCACATTGATTAAGGGGGCAATTTACTAATTGATTTTAAAAATAAATTAAAATTAATCTAATGTCCCTACAAAAAAAAATTATTAGCAGCAATTTTTTTGTTAATAGTTGAAGTTTTTAGCTGCTGCTAATAATCTTATCTTTTAGTATACCTCCCTTGCCATTAATATCATGTAAAATTTGGTCATTGGGATAGGTTTTCAATTTTTATATTTTCTAAAAGACCTTCGCAATGAAATGCCCTCATGCTCCTTATGGAACCTAAAATATGATTTAGGTGGCATATGGAACTCCTGTGGACCTTGGAGGACTATCGTCGTCAGTTGTTGAAGGACCTAATTGTCGCTGGCAATCCTTCAATGCGACATACCTTTTTCTTTGTTCGAAAGCCACGGAGCGTACTATTACCACTACAGACTGCAACACCAGACGGCTCAGCTGAATGCTTAGTCTTCCTCCGCCTCTAACTCGACTTCGCCGTAATCAAGCCTAACCAAGCCGTCATGGTCACAAGTTTTGTTTTTTATATTAATTGAGTTGGAGGGAGCTTTAACATTAATGAGTTTAGGTCTACTAAGATGTACACCCAAAACATGTAAGCGTACCTTTATTATTAACTCAACATTTTTCCTTCTCAACCCAAGATTCGTGTGTGTAACAAATTAATTGCTTTGAATCAATGATAGAAATTATTTTTCTTCTCAATTTTTAACACAATAAACTTTTAAATCATAGTCCTACAATCAGATAGTCAGATTTTGATTTCACATGACACACATTCCAAAAAATGTTTCAAGAATGATATTTAATACTTGTCATGATCATATTAATTTTTTGGATGTGTATTATATGAAATTAAAATCTAATCGTCTGATGTCATGATCATGATCTCAAATTCTACTATATGGAAGATTTCGACAAAACCGATCTCCATCATCTAATTTAAAACAATCAATAAGCATATGAAATATGGGTTGAGAAGGAAGGACCACGGTTGAAAATAAAGGCACTCGTGGCATTCATGCTTCATGTAACTATCACTTCCAGACTTCCAGTGCTCTAAATTATTCCCAAAATACCCTCACCTATTTCGAACTAAACTATCAACCACCTCAGTGACCTCACCCCCCCAGCCCTCTCTCCACGTGCCTCACGTGTACGAAACAACACAGGAAATTTTACACAAGCCAAACATCAGATCTATTATAAAAGGTTTACATCTTCACTGAAACAAAGCGGCACCAAAGAGCAGAAGCTCTTCGACGTATCACCATTCTTTCTCTCTCTAACACGCCAAAGAGCCTCTCTCTCTCTCTCTCTACCTGCAATTAGAACCCATTTAAGAGCCCAGAAAGAGACGATAAAGAAAACGAAACTCCCTGCAACTCTTCATCTCCCCCATGGGCTTCCCTCTCTGCTACCCAGAAGAGATCTTCGTCCCCAAGCTCCTCTTACACGCCCTCTCCCTTCTGGGTCTCATCAGAAACCTCATCTGCTCCCTCCTCCAAGCAATGGGACTCGGAGATATCATCGAATCCGATTCCCTTTCGCAAGACCGTCTTTACTACTACTCCATGCCCGATTTCCGTTCCGTTTCGGGCTTATCGGTGGCACGGATACGGGACGCCCTCCCGATCGTCGCCTTCAACGACTTGCGTCCAGGCGCCGATGACGTCCAAGTGCCAGAGAGCTGCGTCGTTTGCCTCTACGACTTCGAGGGCCGTGATGAAATCCGATGGTTGAAGAACTGCCGACACATTTTTCATCGGAGGTGTTTGGACCGTTGGATAGATCACGATCAGAAGACGTGTCCCCTTTGTAGAACGCCACTTGTGCACGAGGAGCTTGCAGAGGGGTTGAAGGAGCGGTATTGGGGAGATGACGGGTTGGGGTTTGGAGAGGTTTATGGAGAGTATTCGTATTTTTTGCAGTGAGAATTTTATTTTTTAAATTAATCTTAAATTTCTTCAAAGGATGAATGTATATATATTTATATGTGAATTAAGAGTATTTTCCATTTTTCATAATCTAGTTGGCTTTTTTATGTTTTATGATTTGGTTTTTTGGCAGCTTTTGATTGGATGGTTGGAATTGCGAAATCAGATTGAAGAGATTTGTTAGAATAAAAAAAAAAGTTGATTGGTGCTTAAGCTCTGTTTTGAATTGGGCGACCAATTTGGAAATTTTGGCGAATTGGGTCTTTTAGGCTCTATTGGCAGCCGCCACCCCAATTGGCGAATGAGGATTTGGCTGTTGCCTGGTGTCTGAATTTGCAGACATTTGGGAATTAGCAATTTCCATAAATTCTGGGAACGGATGGACGGGATCTTTTCAAAGATTTGGGTTTCAATTTTGAAGATTAGACTTGATGTTTTTTTATTCTTTTCTGGGTGTTCAAATTCTTGTGAAATTACTTTTTATTTTTAGTTTCCTTTATTTTTTTCGTTGGTTATTTGATGTGGGTTTTGGCGAATGGTGGTTATTTAATGTGGGTTTTGGCAAATGAGGTCAACTGGTGCCTTGATTTATAGTTTATGGCCGAGGTTACAATACCAGAAACATCAGTTAATCTTTCCAATTCATCATAGCATCAAAGAGGTCCTCATTTCTGTTATCCATTAACAAAAATAAAAAAAGAATAAAAAATTTAAAAAAAAAAGAAGAGGAGATTACCCATTAAAGATGGAGATTGAATACCGAATTTTCCTCTGAAAGATGATGAGATTAGCCATTAACATGGTGACAAATTTCTCTGAAACAGGGGTAACACAAAACTATCGGTGAGTTCTCCAAATTAGCTGAAATGTAATTAATTTTGATGAAATTTCATTAATTTTGATGAACTTTATGAAATTTCCTCAAAACTAATGAATTTTTTTTACTTCTTAGCCGATTTTAAATAATAAATAAATTTTTATGAATATTAATATAATTTTTACTATATTTTTACTCGGTAAAAATTATCGGAAATGATCATCTACTGAAATATTGCCGAAAAGAAAATCTGTTAGTATGCCCATTAATGATGGAGATTGAATACCAATCACACGTTGCTCTATATAGGAAGGTAATTGAGCAACGACTAATTTAGGCCCATGGCTAAGAGTTTTGTCCTCATTCAAAGTTTAGCCCCTATTGGCTGATATTTAAAGACCTTTTCTTTTATTTTTAAAATATTAAAAATATATCAAAATTTATAACTCATATATATCAGTCGATATTTGATTTGTTTGATCTGATATTTGATTTCTTACAAAATCAAGGTTATAAGTCATATCGGATGGGGCCTAACCTAATAAATATTGTCTATATATAACAGCTATGGCTGATATTTACAATCATATGTCATATATATATATCGAACAAATAGGCTAACCCCATTAACAATATTTTTGAGATAAAAATTATTTAAAAATATGAACTACAAAATTTTAAATGACTATAAAAATTACCATTGAAGGTACTTTTGAGATTTTGTCTCATTCATGCCGGATAATGGACCGATATTTGACCTACCTCCATTTGGAGTAAGTATACCATCGGATTAGCATAGGGTCTTTAGGGAACAAACACCCTTTGGAGAGCTATAGGAGTCATTAAGATAGATGTTCATCCAATTTGAAACAAAGTTATATACAGCAAACCTGATCACCAGCACATGGTAATCAGGTATCACGACTCAAAATTTTTTTTTCATTTTAAGGGTCTAGAATTTCGAGTTATGACTCACACATATCCCGAATATGCTAAATGGATATATACATAATCAGAGTTCTTGCGCAAGTCTGATTCCACAAAATCCGTAAAAGTTAATATATAAATATGAAATTAAAAGCAGTCATAGATATTAAATAAATGTGATAAAATTCATAAATCCACTAATAAAACGTAAATCGAAGTCAGGACAAATCCGATGAAAGAAAATGTAGAGTTAATAATGATAAGTCAAACGAACTAAGTATCGAGTCTAAAATATCAATAATCGGTGCTCGGATCAAAATCAACACTAAGGTCCTCCTGATACTCAGCAGTGTCGCCCACCCAAGGCTCCTAATACTCAACACTTGCGGGATCAATAAAATCGGAATCGGCAGGATCCGAATAGCAGGCGTCTACTCCACCAACGTAATCACCTGCAGTTGTTAGATTATCGTAGGATGAGTTTACTCAATTACGTAAACTCAGTGGATACACCGGTAATCCATCACATTCTACTCATGTGCATTGTGGGTACATCAAGTGGGTGATAAACATAATATATCAATGAAATCAGAAAGAGTATGACAAAATTAAGTGTATAACGTAGAACTCATATCATAACATAAATGCAGGATCATGATCTAAACATTCATATCCTAATGTACCTCACCATAACTCGTAGTATATCATATTTTATTATTCTCGTACATACATCTGTACATCGCATGAGCGTAACTAACATACTCATAAAATCCTATACGACCCGTGTCAGAGTCGCTGCTCGAGCTACCATGTGAGAGTCACTGATGAGTAGTAAAATATGATGATATTTCACCCCTAAATACTTACATTTAATTGTCCGATGAAGGCTATGTTATGAGAATTACTAAATTTGAAGTGTTTTAGGTAAATACAATCCAAATGCATAAAACAACCCAAGAATTCTGAAAATAATGTCAAACAGTGCAACTTTGGGTCATCAATAACTCAATGCGACTTACAGCTCAATTTGAACCTTCAAGACGTCAGATTCGTGAAATTGCTAAAACACAAAAGTTGTAGAGCTTTTCTTCATCTTTCTAATGCCGCAAGAATCATATCAATTTGAGTTTAGAGTAGAAAGTATGGCCGAAATATCGAGGCAATGTCTGATGCAAAGTTGGGCTGGAGTTCACAGAAATCTGGGAAGGTCGATGCATCGACCTTACACTCGATTAATCGAGGAAAGTGACTGAGTTTGACACAAAAAATATCTTTTTGGTTGTAAAATTATAGGAGGTCGATGCATCGACCTTGCACTCGATTAATCGAGGTAACTAATGGAGTTTGAGACGATAGTGACTCCGTAGTGCAGATTTTTAAGAGGGTCGATGCATCGACCCTATAAGGTCGATTAATCGACCCTGACTTTTCGAGCCAGGAAAGCTGCAAGACTTGGAGAGTATTTAAAGCCAAAACAACAACTCGAGAGGGGGATTATTCTTTTTCAGAGTAGACGTAGAGATAGAGATTTATTATTATTCTTTTTGAGAGCTTTGTTCCTTTAACATTTTTAGCATTCTTTTCTTCAAGAATATTATTTTTGTTCAATTGATTCCTACTTTAAATTTAAATATTAGTAGAGAGCATTTTTAATTTCATTTCTAAAGATCATTACACTTGTAGATCAAGCTTGGATCACAGAATTATTATTGAAAGTTGAGGTATTTTTAATGTTATTTTCCATTTATTATTTTTTTATATCATTTAATTACAACATGTATTGCTAATTTCTTAGGGATGGGGATCTAATGATTCCCATCCAAGGGATGTACTTCTAATAGTATAAATATAGGATTAAAATATGAGATTTTATTTTATAGTTGTTATGTTATCACAAACGGATGAAATCCCTGCCATTAACTGGGATCGAGTGTACTGAGTCATACCCTGGATCTCAGATCTGTGACGGTAATTTTATCCCAATCATTGTTAGATTGCCTTTTTATTTTTATCGTGTGGATCTACTTACGATTACGATCTGGGATCGAGTGTGCCGAGTCATGCTCTGGATCTTGGATCTATAATGGTAATTTTACCTTAATTACTCCCTAATCTGAAATCAAGTGTGCCGAGTCATGCCCTTGATCTCAGATCTATGGTGGTATTCTTGTTTGAATTTTTACCTACTTTGGGGATGATTTTTATTTGTAATCTGAGATCGAGTGTGCCAAGTCATGCCTTTGATCTAAGATCTATATATGGAAATCATCTCTGAAATTAAGTTCTGATTACAAGGATGCAATGTGGAACCTATCCGAGTTTTGACCATTTATCTTCCATAAAAGATGCTCTTCAATAGTATATCTCATAGTTTAATCCTTAGATTTGTATTATGAGAAGAACAAATCAAAGATGGGAGGATTTAGTATCTTCATCTTTACCTTTATTTTTGAATCATCAATTAAACTTTATTTTGTAGTCAGTAATTATCATCTCACAAAACTGTCTAAATTATAATATTGGTAGGATACTGTTAAATCTTGATAGAATTCTTGAGTTATTGTTTCATCTTTTTAGATCTTCTAAAATAGTCCTTGTGGGAACGATCTCGTACTCCACACCCACTATCTACAATCTGATTCGTGCGCTTGTGAGTAAAACATCACAATTTAAAAATCACACCAAGTTTTTAGCGCTGTTGTCAGAGATTAAATTAAGAAAATCTGAATTTTTAGGAAATAGACAGTAAATTATAGGAATTTTTGGGGTTTAAAACAGTATTTCTGCCAAAAAAATTTTTTTCTGTCCTGTGTCGATTAATCGAGCCTACCACTCGATTAATCGAGCCTACTACTCGATTAATCGAATCCTATCTCGATTAATCGAGCTCCTTACTCGATCAATCAAGACTAAAAAATTTTCAAAAAAAATAAAATAAAATAAAATTTTCTCTCTTGAGGTTTCCTTTCCTGAAACCTCCACTTTGTATGTCATTTGCATACATACTAGGTCTTCTAGAGAAAGAACTTTAGAGCCTTTAAATTCTGAGATCGAACGTGCTTGCCGGTCAAATCGTAAGGATACTAGATTAAGGCGATAATTTTCAAGTGAATCATCCACTAAAATCAATATAACTGACAACATGAATGGACAAATCGAAAAAGGACAAGAGGAGGAACCAACATTGAGAGAACTGTTTTCTCCAATCACTATAAATACCCCTTCATGCATTGTATACCCCGCCACACCTGGCAGCCGATTTGAAATCTGTACAACTGTCATCCAAATCCTTTCAATCTTTCATGGCATGGAGAGAGAAGATTTATACCAGCACGTTAAAGACTTCGTCGAAGTCTGTTCATCCATATACCAAAACTTCAGCGAAGAATCTGTTAGGCTACGCTTGTTTCCTTTCTCTATAAAGGATAAAGCAAAAGCTTGGTTAGATTCTTTACCATCGGGATCCATAACCACTTGGGATCAGATGGTCAAAAAGTTTCTGTCAAAGTTCTTTCCCATGGCGAAGATGAATGCCCTCAGACGTGAAATCACGGATTTCACGCAAGAGGAAGATGAGAGATTATATGAAACTTGGGATAGATTCATGAATCTCCTACTCAAATGTCCACACCATGGATACTCACAGTGGAGATTGGTCCAGTATTTCTACAACGGACTAAGTCAACCAAATAGACATCTGGTGGAGTCAATGAATGGCGGAGGATTTTTGAGCCTCAAGGAAAATGAATCTTATTCTTTCCTAGAAAAGCTGGCCAAGGATTCCCAGCACTGGGATTTCACAAAGACTCGGGAACAACCAGTCAAATCTCGTGATCAAGCCGAAAGTTCAACCAAGAAGGTAGGACTATACATTGTAAAGGATTCTCCAGATCTGATGGCTAAAATTTATTTCCTCACTCAATAAGTCGAGGAATTGAAAGTAAAAAAGAATTTACATATGATACATACACAACCCGAGCCATGTTCAATTTGTGCAAGTCTAATGCATATAGCAGATGACTGTCCTTCAATGCAGAACTACCATGAAGACACATCTGAACTGCTAAATGTTGTGAATAACTATGGGCGGAATCAAGGAAACATTTTCAACGAGAATAACCCAAATAGTTGGAGAACCCACCCAAATTTCTCGGGAAAATAAGATAATCAAAGAGCATAGCCCAGGAAACAGGGGACGGATTTCTATCCCCAACAAAATTTCAACCAAGGACTGCAGCAACACTATGGTCAAGGACAATTTCAACAGCAAGGGTTCAATAATCCAAATCAATTTCAATACAATCAAAGGGGTCAATTGGGTTAGGAACTGGTTGTGCAAACTGAAAATTCTGGTTTAATTGTCATGTTTGGACAATTGGCAACTTTTCTCTATGAAAGAGAAAAATGATCGTTTCCTAGCCAACCAGTTCTTAACCCAAGGGGTCAGATGGTTGTTGAACAAACACCAACTTCAACACAAGATGATAATCAACAACAAATTCGGGCAATCACAACGTTGAGATCTAGAAAGCAGGTCGATAATAAAGTAGTGTTGCCCGAGAAGGAGGAAAAATGTGATGGAGAGAAGAAAGTTGAGGAAAAAGAAGAAATTGAAGAAAAAGTACAAGCAAATGAAACAATAGAAGAAAATAGTGAACAGAAGAAAAGTTTTATTCCTAAAGTACCATACCCGCAAAGATTGATGGCACCACAAAAAAATTGCGATGTAGAAGGAATAAATGAGATTTTCAAGCAATTAAAATTTAATATTTCATTCCTGGATGCCTCCGACAAGTGCCTGCTTATGCAAAATTTTTAAAGGAATTGGTCACAATCAAAAGAAAGAACAATTTTCTGAAAAAGGCTTTCTTAGCTGAGCAGGTTAGTTCAGTGTTGCAAGCAAAACTCCTAATTAAATACAAGGACCCAGGTTGTCCTACAATCTCAATCGTCATCGGTGATAACCGTATTGATCAGGCCCTTTTGGATTTAGGAGCAAGTGGCAACTTGTTGCCTTACTCTATTTACAAGGAGCTTGAATTGGGAGAGCTTAAGACCACTGCGATGACCTTTCAGTTAGCTGATCGGTCCGTAAAGATCCCTCGAGGAATTGTGGAAGATGTCCTCATCAAGGTGGATTCCTTTTACTTTCTTGTAGGTTTTGTTATTTTAGACACTGAACCGGTACCAAATTTGAAGAATAGCATTCCGGTGATTCTAGGAAGACCATTCCTAGCCACCTCCAATGCGCTAATCAATTGTCGAAACGGAATCATGAATCTGTCATTTGGAAATATGACAGTAGAACTCAACATCTTTAATATTATCAAGCAACCTATGGAGGATGACGAATATGCACAAGCCTGCATAATCGATGAAATCATGGAAGAAATATTTCATGCATCCGAAATTGAAGATCCTTTAGCACCTTGTCTTGCGCATTTTGGAGAAAATTTTAATGTGAATCAACTGATCAAAGAAGTGAATCACATGTTGGACTCCACACCGCTTCTGGGAGAAGAAAAGAAAATAGATTTTGGAGATCAAATTAAATTAATCAAGGAAAAGCCGAAAGAGGAGGAGAAACTAGCATTAGAACTTAAACCTCTTCCGGAAAATCTAAAGTATGCCTACCTAGGGGAGAATGAAACTCAACCCGTCATAATCTCATCAAAATTGGATGCTGATCAGGAAAGCCAACTCATGAATGTGCTCAAAGATCACAAAAGTGCCCTCAGACGGTCGATAAAAGATATCAAAGGCATCAGTCTGATGGTATGTATGCACCGGATCCATTTGGAAGACAATGCTAAGCCTTCTAGGGAACCACAGAGGAGACTGAACCCTATAATATAAGACGTGATCCGCAATGAGATAATAAAATATTTAGATGCTGAAATCATATACCCCATCTCTGACAGTAAATGAGTTAGCCCCACACAAGTGGTCCCCAAGAAGTCGGGAGTCATAGTGGTGAAGAATGAGGACAACGAACTAATTCTTACAAAAATTCAAACAGGTTGGAGAGTGTGTATCGATTATCGAAAGTTAAATTTGATGACAAGGAAAGATCACTTTCCACTTCTGTTTATCGATCAGATGTTGGAAAGACTGGACGAGCATGATTACTATTGCTTCCTCGATGGCTATTCTGGTTATAATCAAATAGTCATCGCGCCTAAGGATCAAGAGAAAACTACGTTCACATGCCCTTTTGGTACTTTCTCCTACCGATGAATGTCGTTTGGGCTTTATAATGTACCAACTACATTCCAAATATGTATGCTGAGTATTTTTTCTGATATGGTCGAACGATTCCTCAAAGTTTTCATGGACGACTTCTCGATCCATGGAAACAATTTCGCCGATTGCTTGAATCATTTGTCGCTAGTGCTTGCACGATGGCATTATTTTGGGACACATTATATTGTCCCAGGGTATCGAGGTTGATAAGGCTAAAGTTGATTTAATTACCAATCTACCACCACCGAGGACAGTTAAAAAAATAATATCTTTTATAGGACACGCCGATTTTTATCGGCATTTTATTAAAGATTTCAGCAAGATAGCGCGACCGCTATGCAACTTACTTTCAAAGGATGTCTCATTCCTCTTTGATAATAAATGTTTGCAAGCCTTTGAAACCATTAAGGCTGAATTGATAAAAGCCCCGATAATTCAATCTCCAAATTGGGACTTCCCATTCGAAATCATGTGCGACACCTCTAATTATGCAATTGGAGCTGTTCTGGGACAAAGGATAGAAAAATTATCGCATGTAATCTACTATGCGAGTCGCACCCTCAACGATGCCCAGTTGAACTACTCGACCATCGAAAATAAACTTTTGGCAGTAGTTTTCACGTTGGATAAATTTTAATCTTATTTATTAGGGTCTAAAGTCGTGGTATTTACAAATCACGCTGCTCTACGTTATCTATTCGTTAAGAAAGAGGCTAAAGCGCACTTAATCAGATGAATCTTGTTGTTACAAAAGTTCGATTTGGAAATCAAAGACAAGAAAGGCTCCGAAAATGTGGTGACAGATCACTTGTCACGAATAATTATTAAGAAATCTGATGATCCTGTTCAGATCTTGGAGCACTTCCCGGATGAACAGTTGTTAGGGATTGACTGCCCACCTTGGTATGCAGATCTTGTAAATTACCTAGTCACCGAGCAATTACCTCACCATTGGTCTAAGAATGAGAAATCTATTTTCTTAGCTCGGGTGAAACACTACTTTTTTGAAGATCCGTTTTTATTCAAATACTGTCCCGATCAAATCATACGACGGTGTATTCCTGAAGCTGAGCAACTACGGATCATCTCATTTTGTCATAAGTTAGCTTGTAGAGGTCACTTTAGTTTCAAGAAGACTGCAGCAAAGATCCTCCAAAGTAGTTTTTACTGGCCGAAGATCTTTAAAGATTGCCATCAGCATTGCAAATCTTGTCACAACTGTCAACTACTGGGCCGAATCTCAAAGCGCAACATGATGCCGCTCAATCCAATTTTAGAAGCTGAAATGTTTGATGTTTGGGGGATAAATTTTATGAGTCCTTTCCCGAATTCATTTGGAAATACATTCATCCTTGTCGGGGTTGATTATGTCTCGGAATGGATTGAGGCGGTGGTGTGTAAAATGAATGATCACAAAGTAGTAATCAAATTCTTGAAGGATCAAGTGTTTTCATGTTTTGGTATTCCAAAGGCGATAATCAGCGATGGTGGAAAATACTTTTGCAATAAAGTGTTCACCCAATTAATGAAGAAATATGGTGTCGCACACAAAGTTGCGACACCATACCATCCCCAGACAAGCGGCCAAGTTGAAGTTTCTAATCGGGAACTTAAGCAAATTTTAGAGAAGACAATCCATCCGAACCGTAAAGACTGGTCGCTAAAACTGAATGACGCTTTGTGGGCGTATCAAACTGCGTTTAAAACTCCGATTGGCATGTCGCCTTATTGGTTGGTTTTTGGTAAAGGTTGTCACCTCCCGGTTGAACTGGAACATCGAGCATTTTGAGCCATTAAGTCATTGAATTTTGATCTCCTGATATCTGGTAACCAGAGAGGTTTGTAAATAAATGAATTGGAAAAAATCCGTGCTGATGCATATGACTATGCTAAATCTTACAAGGATCGTATGAAACAGGTTCATGATTAATCTATTTTACGTAAATATTTCGTCATTGGTCAACAGGTTCTACTATACAATTCCTGACTTCACCTATTTCCAGGGAAACTAAAATCCGTTGGAGTGGTCCATTCAAAATCTCTCGAATACTCTCCAATGGGGCAGTTGATGTCATCAACCCGAGACACGGGAATATTTTTCGAGTTAATGGTCAAATATTAAAACCTTTCCTCGAGGATGCAATGGCAGTCTCTGACACTTTTTCCTTGAATGATCCAATGGATCATTGTGAGTGAGCAATTTATATGGTCGAGCTATCGACATTAAACTAGCGCTCATTGGGAGGCAACCCAATTAGGTTTGATTTCTTTTTATATTTCGTCTTTAAAACAAAAAAAAAAAATTAAAAAAATTTACTTTTTCTCGATTAATCGACAATGGAGGTCGATTAATCGACCATTCACCCTCGATTAATCGACCTCTTCAAGTCGATTAATCGACAGTAATAATGAGTGGCCCTTTTTCGAGGCAATCTGCATTTATTGTTGGCTGACTTTTATGTTAGTCGATTAATCAACTCCAAGAGTCGATGCATCGACTAATCAGTGTTGAAGACCATGCAGCCTTTTCAGATTATGTCAGGTTGTTTTTAATTGGAGTCACTTAATCGAATCCCAGAGTCGATTAATCGACTTAAATCCTATGCATGCATTTTTTGTTTTTTTCATTGCCTCTATTATAGTCGATGCATCAACCTCAAGTGTCGATTAATCGACTTTTCCACTTCCGAACGTTGTGTCTCTTCATTCGAAGCCGTTGCGTGTTTCCATGCGATGCAGTTCAAGGCGCATCTTTGCACACTGAAGTCGATTAATCGACCCTATAAGGTTGATTAATCGACTACATGCGGTGCGACCGTCCAGAAAAGACGCCTTTGCGTCTACTTAAGGGAAGCACTCTCTCTTCCCTTTCATTCGATCTTAATCCTGTCCTTTTTCCTGACAGTCTCCGACATTCCGGCAGTGCTTTCATGGCTTCGTCATCTGCCACGGCGCAAAGGCTTTCCCAACGTCCTGCAGGTCATCCACGTGAGCAGCCACGTGGTTGCTTCGCGTCTCGAGATCTTTCTTATGAATATCTTTTCGATCTCGCGGCATTTCAGACCATGACAGTCTGCGTCGTCTCCATCGCGTATGCAACGGCTCTTAACGTCCATTTCCTTCTCAAACCGCCTGTGATCAAAGTGTCCGAACGGATCGTTCGATTATTCTATCAAAATATGGCATGGGTGGATGCCTCCGCTGAAAATCATGTCGACGCCCATTTTACTGTTTCAATCGATGGGTGGTCGCGTCGCATTTATCCGCACACCATCGCGGAGGTTTTTAACATTTCGTGCGAGTGCCCTCTCAATCACACTCTAGGTGAAGAGCTCGACAATTCTCAGGAAGATATAATCAACGATATGTCTTGCGGCATATTTTCTTCGGGGATCGCCACTAGGCGATCGGCGTTACCGCACCCGATCTTGTTTTGGGATTGTGTGGTCAGTAGTAACCTCTGCCCTCGTGGCCACGTCTCTGAGCGCATCGGTGACCGGGTTCAGGTACTCTATGGTGCCTACCGAAATACGTGGATCAACGTACCTGGGATTCTTCATGATGGCATGTGGCGATGCCATGAAGATGTCGCCAAACCTGCGACTGGTGATGTCGTGATGATCTACTTTCCTCATTTGGTCATGAAGCTCCTTAATTTTTTTCGTTTCCCATTCTACCGAGATGATGATCTTAGGGACCTTGCATTCTATCACTATGGTGCGACCCAATGGAACCGCAGTATGCGTCTCCTGGGTAATGTCCCTGATGTCCCCGCTGATGCACCGGCCCAACCTGCTCCACCACGCCAGCGCCGCCGCATACTGATCGGTGCCAAAATGTGACTATATTTCATACCCTAATTCCTACATTTATCTATCCAATGAAAGCATCTGATGGTTGTTGTGAGGTTTTAATGATTATAGGTGTTTTTGACCGTTGGATCGTTAAAGAGCATAAAAGATGGTAATTAAAGGCTATACAAGGGCTATGGATAAAAAGGTCAAATAAAGCATCGAAGTCCGTGAAGTAGCTCGAACCCATCAAGAGAGAGAAGACTTTACCCTTAGAAGTCAATCGATTGAGGACTAAGTGTCAATCGATTGACACATGAAGACAAGTTTTGCGAATCAAAAGTCAATCGATTGAGAACTTATCCTCAATCGATTGAGGCTATTAGGTATAGGGTTTGCTCGACCTTATAAAATGAAAGCTACGGCTTTGTGAAAAAGGATTATTTTCATTACTCATTTTTGGTTTTAGGTTTTCACTTTGGAATTTCGAAATTTTCTCTTTTCATTCTTCAAGGGTTCTTCCTTTCTCCTTCTTCTAGGGTTTTATCTGGGTAGATTGTACTTAGGATTTGCACTGTCTTTCTTTTACATTCATAGATTGTATTTAGGAAAAGGCATTATAAACAAAAGACTTTTTAGAGAGAAATGAAAAGTGGAATGGTTTTGAACATGCAAAGAGATCATACACCAAGGATGAGCGGCTAAATCAGTTGATCAAGGGAGATGCGATCCCCAGATAAGTAGCATAATACCGCAGTCTATTTATGTCATCATGGGATCATTTTGCTTAAGTATGTTTGATTGAAAATATATTGAATGCTTGTTATGACCGTTGATTGCGTGTATCAACGACTATAATCGCTAGATCTAAACCTGCAGGCTGATCTAGGCTGCAGAGCGATTATGTATTTACTGTCGTGATCTAAACATCATGAGATACGCTATGCTTTTTTACATGACTCATATCGCAATGATAGGTTGAGTCATTATTTTTAGATAGGGTATGCCGGATTGATGATCACGTTTTATTACGAATCATTTTTCTAGACGAATGATGGTGTGAATGATGCTTTAATGAAACTGTGGGTTAATGGTAGAAAAGGGGTACAAATCTGGGGTAGCATATTCCTAGATCATTGCAAATATTTGTTCTTTTATTCTCCAAAGAATTATCTCTGCTCAGATTTGTTAATTTTATTGCATTTAGGGATCTCTGTTAAGTTTTTGATAAAGTGAATCTGCCCCTTGGTACTTCCTTGGGGATGTCTTTAAGTCTCTACAAGAATTAATTAAAATTTACGTTTCCCTATGGGTTCGACACCCTTGTTCTTGCCGTGCTGCAATAGATCTTGTGCACTTGCAATGGTACACTTTAAAACCGATCAAGTTTTTTTACCGCTGCCGAGAAATTCGGCGAAATTTTGATTAATTTGGAAAGAGATTTGTGCTTTAAGTTGACAGTCAATCGATTGAGATCTGTTCCTCAATCGATTGAGTGTGTTATGTGTGGTCTCAGTATTGAATCGTCAATCGATTGAGACAAAAGGATCAATCGATTGACTATTTTGCGTGAGACCCGAATTGCTAATTTCAGATTTTTAAAAAATCAAAGATTTATTTTAGGAAGTAGAGATTGTTAGGACTTCTTATTTTAGATTTTGTAGGAGTTTCTTTTTCCTTATCTTCCTCTTTTAGAAAATATTTTGTAGGATTTTCTAAATTCTAGTTATTAATTTTTGTGAGACTATTTACTTTAGGCTTTGTAGGAATCTTTTTATTCTCTCCCTTCTTTTTCTCTTTTAAGTAAGATTTTATAGGATTTTGTAGGATTGCCTTTAGGTTTTAAAATTTGAATTTTTAATTTTTAATTATGAATTTTGAAATTTAAATTTTAAATTTTAATTTCTAAATTTAATTTTTATTTTTGAAATTCGAATTATAAAAATAAAAATAATAAAAAAATAAAAAAAACCTTATTTCAATCGATTGACATATCTCTGTCAATCGATTGACCCGAACACAGCTACTTGTGTTCTAGCTGTAAATTTATTTGCTGACTGATTTTGACTTTTGATTCTCAATCAATTGAGCCCACTCTTTCAATCGATTGACGGATTAAGTCCCTGTTTGAATATTTGTGTGTGCTTTGTGTTAATCGATTGAAACCTTTGCTTCAATCGATTGAAGCTGATACTTGTGGTTTGTTGAGGAATCATCAACCTTGTTTGTGAGCGTGGTGTATGAGCTTTACTCGTTCTCATCACCCACATCTGCAACCGTTTAATCTTGAGATTGAACGATCTTGTAGAGAGAATCGCAGAATCCAAAGGAATCAGTATCATCATACTGAGACTATGACAGATTAAAGAAATGAAAATAATCAGAACAATAATAATGAAAATAATGGGAACAATAATCATGATGAGGGCCCAAGAACATTGGAATATTATAATGATCCTGGTTTTTACGAGGATCAAGATAGTATCATGCATGCCCCCATCCCAGGGAACCATTACGAATTCAAATCCACAATGATTCAAATGTTACCAATTTATTATGGATTGTCAAAGGAAAATCCACATGTTCATTTGAATGAGTTCATTGCAGTGTGTAAAATGTTCCGTGTGCATAATGTGACCGACGAAATAGCTAAGCTGCGACTCTTTCCTTTCTCTTTAAGAGATAAGGCAAAAACTTGGTTCTACTTCTTAGAACCACAATCTATTCAGAGTTGGGTAGAGCTACACCGTCAGTTTCTTAAAAAATATTTTTCCATGACCAAAACCATTGAGTTGCGTCATAAGATCCAGTTCTTTTCCCGACAACCTACAGAAACATTTCATGAATGTTGGGAACGCTTTAAGAAATTGATTAAGAGTTGTCCAAATCATCAACTGCCAAAGTGGCAGCAAGTCCAGAGTTTTTACAATGGACTAATTCTCGAAGAGAAACGCATGGTTGATGCATCTTACGGAAGATCGTGTGCCACGAAAGAGGCTGATGAGCTGTGGGCATTGTTTGAGAAGTTATATTAGACTTCAATCCAAAATACGACAATGGAGCGAACTAATTTGGGTGTGGCAACAAAATCACGTGTTGACCAGAAATGGACTATTTGATGTCAATAACAACACTTCAGATCTTTCAACAAAGGTTAATATGTTGTCCAAGCAAATGAACATGCTGTTAGCGGCAACTAATCAAGCTAAAAGTACTAGCAACCCCACCGCTTGTTCAATCTGTGACCACCCAGGTCACATGGCTAACGAGTGCCCTACTACCTTGTCATTTCTTTCGGATGAACCTACTCCTCAAGAGTAGGTGAATCTGACTCAATCATATCAGCGACAAGGTAGGAACATGTACTCAAACACATATAATTCGGAATGGAAAAATCACCCCAACCTAGGATGGGGAGGATTAAACCAAACTGGACAGGTGAATCAGCAGTTCGGATCCAACGTAATGAATGGACAGCAGAATTTTCGCCCACAGCAGAATTCTAATTTCCAGCATAATTCTAATTTTCAACATAACCCTCCTTATTATCATCCGAATTCTGATTACCGAAAAAATCAGAATTTTAATCAATCTCAGGCCACCGTTTCAAAAGATTCTAATTTAGAGGAAAAGATTATGCAAAATATGTAAGTTTTTCAGCAGATGATGATAGATCAATTTAGTCAACTGATAAATCAGTTGAGTCAACGAGAGGAAGGTAGGCTCCCTAGCCAACCTATCAATAATCCTCAAGGCCAAGCATCATCCGATGACGGACCATAAAATAGTCAACAGTTGAAAGCTGTTACGGTGCTGAGAAGTGGACGAGAAATTAATAATCAAGTGAAAATCCCTGTGGAAGCTGATGAAGAAAGAGAAGCAGCAAAAGAGAAAGAGTCAGAGAAAAAAAAAGAAAAAGGAAAAGAGAAAGAGAAAGAGCAAGAGAGAAGGGAAAAGAAAAAGAAGTAGAGGAAGTGTCTCCCTCAACTGTCCAATAAGGACGTGAAAAAGAACCAGAACTTAAAGCTCCACCTTATGTCCCTAAGGCATCATTCCCTGAGTGCCTAACTCCTCCATCTAGAATGGGGAAGGGACCTACAAAAATGAAAGAAATCTTTGAAACATTCAAACAGGTAAAGATAAATCTTCCATTACTTGAGACAATCAAACAAGTTCTTGAGTACGCCAAATTCTCAAAGATTTGTGCACTCGTAAGAGAAAGGCACACACTCATGTTTCAAGGAAAGTGTTCATGACTAATCAAGTCAGTTCGATATTGCAATTAGAAGCCCCAGAGAAACTCAAGGACCCTGGAGTCCCAACTATTCCATGTGTCATTGGTGGACAACCAATTGGAAAAGCGTTATTGGATTTGGGAGTAAGCGTTAATCTGATTCCATACTCAGTGTATGAGAAATTAGGATTGGGTGAATTGAAACCCACAACGGTTACACTTCAACTTGCCGATAGGTCAGAAAAAAGGCCTAGGGGTATCATCGAGGATGTTTTGGTTGGAATAGAGAAGTTTGTCTTTCCAGTGGACTTCGTTGTTTTAGACATGGAACCACCTATTAAATCCATTAATCTAGTCCCCATCATCCTTGGACGTCCGTTTCTCGCCACTGCAAATGCTTGTATTAATTGTCGAAATTTCTTTTAGAAACATGAAGGTTAGATTGAATATATTTCATGTGATGAATCATTTCCCCAACGAGGATGAGGTTGACTATTTTTACATCGACCAGATGGATGAAGTAGTGGATGAAGCGTTACCATCAATGCTTACCAAAGAAGAATTTAAAACTGCTTTGTTGGCCATCTATGAGGAAAAAGGATCTGAAAGGAAATAATAAGAAGAAATGAGGTCGAGTCTATCATGTCCAGATGATAACTTATGTGCAAATGTGACTAAGGTAGAACCATCACCTATTGAGGTAAAGGATGTGCTGACTCCATCAATTGAGCAGCCACCAACTGTCGAATTAAAACAGTTGCCTAAGTCGCTCAAGTACGCATTTCTGGGACCTCGAGAAACATTGCCAATAATAATATCATCGACATTGTCGGAAGAATAAGAGTATGAGTTGCTGAAAGTGCTGAAAGAAAATAAAGACCCCATTGGATGGACTTTAGCCAATCTAAAAGGGATTGACCCATCGGTATGTATGCACAAAATATATTTGGAAGATGATAGTAAACCATCGAGGGAACCGCAAAGGCGACTTAATACAAACATGCAAGAAGTCGTTTTAAAGGAAATCATAAAACTACTCGACGCTGGAATCAATTATCCAATCTCTGATAGTCCATGGGTCAGTCCAGTTCAAATTATTCCGAAAAAGTTTGGCATCACTGTGAAAGAAACTACTGAAAGAGAATTGGTGCCCACTCACGAAACCACAGGGTGGCGCTTGTGCATCAATTATCGGAAATTGAACACGGCTATGATAAAAGATCATTTTCCCCTACCATTCATTAACCAAATTCTCGAAAAGTTAGCAGGAAAAGAGTTTTATTATTTTCTTTATGGATATTTGGGCTACAATCAAGTACCAATGTTTCCTGCAGATCAAGAGAAGACAACGTTCACGTGTCCCTACGGAACGTTTGCATATCAAAGAATGCCTTTTGACTTGTGCAATGCACCTGCCACTTTTCAAAGATGCATGTTGGCCATATTCTCGGGCATGATTGATAAATTCATCGAAGTCTTCATGGATGACTTTTCTATTTTCGAAAAGACCTTTGAACTGTGTTTGCAACACCTTAACCAGGTATTGCAACGATGTGTCGAATCAAAACTTGCTCTTAGCTGGGAGAAAAGCTATTTCATGGTGCAAAAAGGAATTGTGTTGGGACACGTTGTTTCAAAGAAAGGAATCGAAGTTGATAGGGCAAAAGTTGATTTAATCGCTAATTTGCCACCACCAAAGAGTGTTCGACAAATTCAATCATTTTTAGGTCATGCAGGATTTTATCGAAGATTCATCAAGGATTTTAGCAAGGTTGCCAAGTCATTGTGCAACCTGCTTGGAAAAGATGTTCCTTTTAACTTTGATGAGAATTCCATGACAACATTCTTGAAATTGCGTGAGCTGCTATCAAATGCACCGATAATCCAACCCCTGGATTATTCTATACCGTTTGAACTCATGTGTGATGCATAAGATTATGCTATTGGAGCAGTCTTAGGCCAGAGGTGAATAAAGTACCTCATGTGATCTACTATGCCAGTAAGACATTGATTGATTCCCAGTTAAATTACACCACCACTGAGAAGGAGTTATTAGCCGTGGTGTATGCTCTGGATAAATTCCGCTCTTATCTGCTTGGCTAAAAAATAGTGGTCTTTTCAAACCACTCTACATTAAAATATCTGCTAGGGAAGAAGGACACCAAACCAAGGTTGATCCGATGGATCTTACTCCTACAAGAGTTCAATTTTGAGATCAAAGATAAAAAGGGTGTCGAAAATGTAGTGGCCTATCATTTGTCAAGAATTCTGCCTGAAGAATCATCGGTCTCTGAGACTATCCGGGACACCTTTCGGAATGAACAGTTGATGGAAATAGGTGCTGCCGCTACAAAAGTTCCTTGGTTCTCTAATATTGTGAATTATCTGGTAACTGGCAAAATTCCTACCCAATGGAGCAAAAATAATAAAAATCTATTCTTCTCGCAAATAAAATACTATTTTTGGGATGAGCCACAACTGTTTAAATTCTGTTCAGACCAGGTTCTCAGGAGATGTATGCCTGAAGAAGAATAATTGAGTGTTATTAACTTTTGCCATGCTGGGGCCTGTGGAGGCCATTTTAGAGGACAAAAGACCGCACACAAGATTCTTCAAAGCATATTTTATTGGCCCTCCATCTTTCAGGACGCTGCCAAATTTTGTAAAGAATGCCAAAGATGTCAGCAGCTTGAAAATATTTCACGACGAAATATGATGCCTCTGAACCCAATTCTGATAGTTGAAATTTTCGATGTATGGGGGATCGACTTCATGGGTCCTTTCCCCCCGTCGTTCAGATATTCATATATTCTTATAGCTGTTGACTACGTTTCCAAATGGATTGAAGCTGTGGTAACCCGTTCGAATGACCACAAAGTTGTGGTCAAATTTCTGAAAGAAAATGTCTTTAACAGATTCGAGTTTCCACGGGTGATCATTAGTGATGGCGGTTCGCACTTCTGTAACCGTCATTTTGCTACTTTAATGAAGAAATACGGTGTTACCCACAAGGTGGCAACGCCATATCACCTGTAAACTAGTGGTCAAGTGGAAGTGTCGAACCGAGAGATTAAACAAATTTTAGAAAAGATGGTGCGACCGGATAGAAGAGATTGGTCGAACGGACTATCTGATGCTCTTTGGGCATATCGTACCGCCTTCAAGACACCAATTGGAA
This sequence comes from Chloranthus sessilifolius, assembly GCA_021018995.1. Taxonomy (NCBI): domain Eukaryota; kingdom Viridiplantae; phylum Streptophyta; class Magnoliopsida; order Chloranthales; family Chloranthaceae; genus Chloranthus; species Chloranthus sessilifolius. The sequence continues at coordinate 89,138,043 of CM037595.1, forward strand.
TATCTCCGTTCAGAATTGTCTACGGGAAAGCATGCCTTCTTCTTGTTGAATTAGAGCATAAGGCATTTTGGGCTATCAAAAGATTTAACTTTGATATGCAAGCAGGATGATTAAATCGAAGGCTACAGCTGAGTGAATTAGAAAAGCTATGCTATGATGCAAATGAAAACTCCAAGATGTACAAAGAAAGGTACAAAAAGCTGCATGATGAGTCAATTTCTCGGAAAGAGTTCCACATTGGACAAAAGGTTTAATGCTTAATTCGGACTAAAAGCTTCACCCTAAACCAAATCTAGATGGGAAGGCTCGTTTCAGGTTGTTTCTATTAGTGCGCATGGTGCGATTGAGATCCGCAGTCTCAAGGACAATCGAGTTTTCAAAGTCAATGGGCAACGTCTTAAACCAATGTTTGAGTCGATGACCCAGTGCAGAATTGAGGCGATGCACCTCAGTGACCCAGATATTTGATCAATGAAAAGGTCGAGCTGTCGACACTTAAACTCAGCGCTTCCTGGGAGGCAACCCAATATGTTTATTTATTTTTTATTTTTGTTTTTGTTTTTGTTAGAATTGAGTCTCTGCTCAATCGATTGACTGTCAAGCAGTCAATCGATTGACATTTGCCCCTCAATCGACTGACAGTTCCCTGTCAATGGATTGATAATTCAATCATCATCATCATCATATCCCTTCTTCTTTGTCAATCGATTGGGAGAGTAATGTCAATCGATTGACAGCACCTCGGATTTTTGGCAGTTTTTTGGAATTTGTAGCGCCACTCGACACATCTTGTCGTGGCAGCTTACTTTCAGGGCACATTTGTATCAATCGATTGAGACTAACCCCTCAATCGATTGACTTAATTGAGTATTTACTACACCCATTTCCGATGCACCTAACCGGTGCGACTTTTCGCAAAAGAGTATCCTCAATCGATTGACATCACAGTGTCAATCGATTGACATTAAAAGAGGAGTGGATTGTCCCACGTCGCATCTGCATGTCCGTTGACCTTCCAACTTCGCGCGACGTGTGCAAACCAACAGTTCTCAATCGATTGAGGATCCATCCTCAATCGATTGACATCTATACTATATAGTGGGGACACAACCCGTGGCCCCCCTCATTTCAAATCCTCTCCAATCCAATCCGAGCCTCCATACTTAATTCTCCTCGTACGCGATCGAATGGTAGCACCTGGCCCACCGATGTTCCGTCCACCTCGTCCTGCCAACAATTCGATGCGCATCCCTAATAAGGAGTATATCGATCGTCAGTTCCAAATGGAAAACTTCTTCGACCTAGCCAAATACCGTCGTATCGCGGAATGCGCCCTCTAGATCGAATTCATTGAGGCCTTGCGATTGGAAATGCTGCTCGCTCCTCCACCTATTTACGTCTCTCCTTGTATCCTTCGCATGTTCTACCAAAAGATGGAGTGGGTGTCCGCTCCACTTTCGCCAATTGGGATGCCTTACATCACGATCGAGATCGACAATTAGAGTTATAACCTACACGCCGCCGATCTCGCCCGAGCATTCAACTTTTACGTGGTTCACCCTTTGAACCATCACATTGATCCCGCCATCGATCGTAGTTAGGACGATATGATCAATCACATGTGTGGAGGGCGCCGCGGTTCTGGGTTTTCCACTAAACGAGCGGTCCTACCAATGGACATTTTGTTTTGGGACATCGTTATGTCCAACACCTTGTTACCGCATGACAGAAAGAGTGAACGGACGAAGAATAGGGTGATGGCTTTATACGCCACGCACACGAATACCTGGTTCGATGCGCCCGATCTTATGCTAGAAGAATTGTACCGGTGTCACACTGATATCGCCATCACCACCGTACCTGCAAAGCGTGCAGCGATTCTCCTCCATTTCCTGCACTACGTGATGCACCTCTTTGACCACCTTGGCTACCCGATTTACGATTATGAAGAGCTAGGCGATATGCAATTTATCAATATGGCACCAATGTTTGGGACAAGAGCATCAAGGCTATTCTTCGTGCGCAACCACCTCCGATTGACGTCGATGATGTACCTCAACCCCCACATCAAAACCCCGCACAACGCCAACGTGGCAGTGTAAGACGGCCTTGTCCTAAAGAGGTCCCGGATTTTAACGCCGAGTCAGCCGTAGCTTGCCTCGAGGCGTGGATGGACGGGTTGAGTGCAAGGCTTGGAGGTGTTGATCGACGGTCGAGGTTTCAGACCTCTCTTCTCATGCGGATGGCCCGAGAATCGTTCCCTGGGTGTGCCAACGAATTCATCGTAGGAGCGCGAGCGACGATGAAGTAGGAGAGGGATCCGGAATATGATGATGATGATGATGATGTTTAGTGTGTTTTTTTAGAGTTTGTGTTCTTTAGTATTTAGTGTTTAAATTTGTTGTGTGTTTTTCATTTTTTTTAATTAATCATAGTTTGTGTGTCGTGATAGGGGACCAATGCTGTGTAATCAATCATGAAAAATCAATGAAATCGGAGTGTTTTGGCATGATTTCTGTTCTGTGTATTCTCGGTTTAGAGCGAAAGTGCATCAGTCAATCGATTGAGAGTCCTCTCTCAATCGATTGAGCACTTTAAGTTCCTAATTTTTTTTATTTTTTTTGGAAATAAAACTTCCATTAATCAATCGATTGAGGGCCAATTCTCAATCGATTGACTCCTGCGTGGGCAACCTGTCTACATCAGTCAGGAACAGAAAGTTCCTAAAAAGTACTGTTTTGAGAACCAACTTTGGGCCATACACTGGAAAGCTTCCTTGGTATCTTATGTCAATCGATTGACTGAGGTATATTTTTAGCAGACTACCTTTGTGACAGCCCGGATTTCGGCACCCCGAAACCCGTGCCATCAGCACGATCATCTTGACCGTGCCCTTTAGCTAAGCACGGAACACTGGTATATCAAGCATCCAAAAAGTATAATAAACGAAATTACGGAATTTAAATCTATATTAATTAACTCCCCAAAAGACAGTTCTACCCTCATGCCTCTGCATGAATGGAGAACCGATCCGAACCATCGATGATAGAAATCATCAAGGATGGTTCGTCCCAAAAGAATAATCCCAACTCCTTATATACATGGTTTTAAACAAAATCAAGGCTTGACATACCAAGCCGTACAAAATCTCTAAAAGCCCTCAAAGCGCAGAGTCCTCTAGAAGAAGTCCTCGGAGGTGGCTCCAATTCTTCACCGGCGAAGGTCCCACTCGGGATCTGCCTCCCAAGCCTCCTGCAATGCTAGTAGAGGACCTGCGACGTATAGTCTATAGGGTGAGCTACATCCTAGCTCAATATGGAACAAACACGGTTGAACATATAAATTATAACTCACATATATTCCATGATATGCCATGCATGATGTGTCTATGCAGTTATTGATGAAAACAGTTAAAAGCCTTTCATTTTACTGTTCATTACTTATGTTTTCATTTATTCATGAATGATGCTGAAAAGGCCTAAAGCAAAACTTAAACTTTCAACTTAAGGAATCCCCGAGCAATATAGCATCGAGCCCCGATGAGATACCCTTCATCGTCATCTATATAAACAGTTTTAACGTATTCCCTGGGAATACAAATATAGTACCCAAGCCCCTTTCCCCTGGGGATTGGTGGCGGGGTTTCACTTATCTCAAATCAACACCCCTGGGGTGTACTTACTATGTACGGATAAGCCTTCGCACTGACCTACGGTTTCGCCGCCGTATCGGTCACGGATATCCTGCCGTGTCAGTCGTGGATATCCCGCCACGTTGGTGGGGTAACCTATCAAACCTCAAATAACAAAAATATCGGTGCCTTACATATAGTTATTCACCGTGTAAGTGTGCTATCTTATATCAGTTAGGCCCTATCAACATGATTCAATCTTGGATACATCCCTGGGATGTATCCATTTACTTGCATCACACTTGATGCTCTTATCTCTTTACTTCTTCATCCCCTGGGGATGGCTCATTCTCATTACTCTTATGGGTGTCACACGCACACACACTTTTCACAATCTTTAAGCAAATAAACATTTGAATTGAACTCTATATCATTACATACATGCTCTTGTAAAATAAAGTACATGTTCAAGGTGTTCCCTACCTCAAGTCTTTGTTTGCTCAACGCATCAAGGTCCCACGTGGCTCCTTGTGCATTAGTTCACACGTACCACCTATGGTACCACATAACAGGTGAAACACATCACTAAGGATGCAATAAAGAAGGTCCAAGACTCTCCAAGAATCTTAAAGTCAAACCCAAAAGTCAACATAATTTATCTCAGTCGATTAATCGAATTCCAAAATCGATTAATCGAAAGTCAATATCGATTAATCGATTCTCAAATCGATTAATTGAGATTTTCATTCGATTAATCGAATTCTAATTCGATTAATCGAAATTCTCTGTTTCGCAAAGTCGATTCTCAATTTGAGTAGTCGAGTTCCTAAAATCGATTAATCGATCCCAAATCGATTAATCGAAAACTGAAATCGATTAATCGAAATCCCATTTCGATTAGTCGATTTTCCTCAAGCCATTTCCTCCAACCCCTGGGGTCCACTGGAGGTTCCCAGTCGATTAATCGATACCCAAATCGATTAATCGAAATCCAAAGTCGATTAATCGAATTCCAATTCGATTAATCGAAATCGGGGTCCTCTGACTTTTCAACTTCCTGGCCAATTTCGATTAATCGAAACCCAATTTCGATTAATCGAAATTGTCAGATTCAGCCCTTTTCGAGCTGTTCTTCCCCATCTTTTTCCACACTTTTTCCTCTATTTTTCTAAACCATTATTCTATGATTTAAACCATTTTCAACTACAATTTAGACTCTACGATCTATGCATTTTATTCACAAAAATTTACCTTGAATCAATCGCAAGTTGATTTCAATCCAGTGGTTGAAAGGCTAGGGTTTCCAGCTTTGGCTCTAACAGATCCAAACCGTGTTCTCATTCTTGATGAGAGTTGAAAATATATTCGGAGTATCTTTGAATTCCTGCTTAAATTGTTAAAATCTCATGCATTCCATTTTGATTTGTTGACTTTACGTGTGTTATACCACTATACTAGAAATCACTGTGTAAAAACTCAAGGCAATTAGGCAGTAGTACCATCATGAAAGGAAATGATCTAAGGTCATTATTGGCTCGTTTGTGCCCAAAGTATCCCACCATATACTGATTTATCTTGTCGCACCCCCTTTGAGCCTCAACTGAAAAATTTTGCCTTATTTATTCTTTGTAAGCTATATTAGCTATACCCCACACCAGTTTGAGAAGCCTTGCCCTTTTTGCTCTGAGAAATTAGGGATGAGATCAAGAAAGGAAATAAAAAGTTATGGCAATAATATCTGTAAGGAATAAATGGCAGAGAAACGTAAAAGGGGAGAGAAAAAGAAAATTCAGTTTACTGCAAGAAGTAGAAAAGCATATGGAAGTGATGTTAAAAAGAAAAAGAAAAAAAAAAGGAGACAAGAAAGAGAAAAAGTGTATTGAAGAGAAAAGGTTCTAGAGAATTCGAAAGATATCAGAAAATCAAGTATGTTTCTTGTTCCGATTTCTCAGAGAAATTTGAATCTAATTTCCCTTTCTTTCTTAACCATTTACTCGAGCCCCATTACAACCTTAGAAAAGACATTTTTTTATCCAATCATGAGTGGTAAATGCCTTGTGGAGAGTGATTATATAATGTCTATGGTGCTTGGTATATGCATGTTTAAAATACAAATATCTTTCTTAATGAGATTTCTCTTAAAATTCTTTGATACACCGTCTTTCTTATAATCTGTGACATTTTTCTAAATTGCATTGTAATTCCATCTCACATTTGAGTAAAAAAAAAAAAAAACCATTCATCAAGAGTGAATCTATTTTGAGTGAATACCCATGGTGAGGATTGAGTCTAGACTTGTGATCTAAAGGTTCCTAGTTTAAGCTCCTTCTCAGATAAAAAAACTTTAGCAGTGATAATTGCATAATACTCTAAGGCATATATCATGAGCATTGAAAAACAATGGATTGAATTGAATAAGCATTAATAAAATGAACATGGTCAAATCAGTTTAAAAGATTTTCCAGGGTCATCTAATTACTTGAAGGGCATGACTAAAAATTCCGAAATTCATAAGCTTTGAAGTTTGTAGGTACCTTCACTGAAAACCTTCAGGAGACAAAACTCCTCCACTAGGGATCACCTAGGGGTTTAAAGGCTTGTTGCATACGCTAAATGCAATCGTGTTCCCTACGAAAGTGGCATTTAACTTTTTAGGATGTTAGTTTTATTTGCTTTACATATTTTTCATTCTCTTTGCTTGAGGACTAGCAAAGTGTAGGTTTGGGGGTGTGATCGGTGCCGAAATGTGACTATATTTCGCACCCTAATTCCTATATTTAGCTATCCAATGAAAGCATCTGATGGTTGTTGTGAGATTTTAATGATTACAGGTGTTTCTGACCGTTGGATCGTTAAAGAACATAAAAGAAGGTAATTAAAGGCTACATAAGGGCTATGGATAAAAAGGTCAAATAAAGTATTGAAATCCGTGAAGTAGCTCGACACCCATCAAGAGAGAGAAGACTTTACCCTTAGAAGTCAATCGATTGACACATGAAGACAAGTTTTGCGAATCAAAAGTCAATCGATTGAGAACTTATCCTCAATCGATTGAGGCTATTAGGTATAGGGTTTGCTCGACCCTATAAAATGAAAGCTACGGCTTTATGAAAAAGGATTATTTTCATTACTCATTTTTGGTTTTAGGTTTTCACTTTGGAATTTCGAAATTTTCTCTTTTCATTCTTCAAGGGTTCTTCCTTTCTCCTTCTTCTAGGGTTTTATCTGGGTAGATTGTACTTAGGATTTGCACTGTCTTTCTTTTACATTCATAGATTGTATTTAGGAAAAGACATTATAAACAAAAGACTTTTTAGGGAGAAATAAAAAGTGGAATGGTTTTGAACATACAAAGAGATCATACCCCAAGGATGAGCGGCTAATCAGTTGATCAAGGGAGATGCGATCCCCAGATAAGTAGCAATTTTGTGTGATTAATACCGCAGTCTATTTATGTCATCATGGGATCGTTTTGCTTAAGTATGTTTGATTGAAAATATGTTGAATGCTTGTTATGACCGTTGATTGCGCGTATCAACGACTGTAATCGTTAGATTTGGACCTGTAGGCTGATCTAGGCTGCAGAGCGATTATGTCTTTACTATCGTGATCTAAACATCATGAGATACACTATGCTTTTTTACATGACTCATACCGCAATAATAGGTTGAGTCATTATTTTTAGATAGGGTATGTCGGGTTGAGTCATTATTTTTAGATAGGGTATGTCGGGTTGAGTCATTATTTTTAGATAGGGTATGCCGGATTGATGATCACGTTTTATTACGAATCATTTTTCTAGACGAATGATGGGGTGAATGATGCTTTAATAAAACTGTGAGTTAATGATAGAAAATAGGTACAAATTTGGGGTAGCATATTCCTAGAGCATTGAAAATATTTGTTCTTTTATTCTCTAAAGAATCATCTCTGCTCAGATTAGTTAATTTTATTGCATTTAGGGATAGTTTGTTAAGTTTTTGATAAAGTGAATTTGCCTCTTGGTACTTCCATGGGGACGTCTTTATGTCTCTACAAGAATTAATTAAAATTCACGTTTCCCTATGGGTTCGACACCCTTGTTCTTGTCGTGCTGCAGTAGATCTTGTGCACTTGCAAGGGTACACTTTAAAATCGATCACGTACGCCAGGACAACCTGCCTGCACCTGATCAGGGCCCCGATGAGCGTGTGTCTCTTGGTACGCTCCAAGCTCAAATTAATTCTTTACAAGAGGAGCAACAGTGGAAACATAGTGCGATTTTGCGTTGCAACTACTATGATCGTTCCTTCCTCCATCAGATCGGGCAGCGCATATGGCCTGATAGTTATGATGAAATGCGCGCAGGGCCCGCCAAGCCGAAGAGGAGGGGGATGATTAGTTTGTTTAGTTTAGGTTTCAGATTGGTTTATTTTTCTTTGTTCAGTTAGGTTGTTTAGGAGTTTAATCGGAAGTGTCATTGTAATCACTGTGTTTATCAATGAAAAAGTGTGCTTTGAATCTGCTTGGGATTGCTTACAGTTGTTTTGGGTGGATTTCCTATTATATTTAGAGAGTAGAGGTGAATGATATTACGAAAAAAAAAATTAAAAAAATAATAAAAAATTAAAAAGATGGAAAACGATGCAAATTTCACCTCTTTGCCCACATAATCGTCGATTAATCGAGGTTTATACTCGATTAATCGACCACCACCTTTTCGAAGAATGCATAATTTAGGGAGTCGATGCATCAACCCCCAGAGTCAATTAATCGAGCCCCACTTTTCGTTTTTTTTTTTCTCGGAACCGACTCCTATTGGGACTCTACTTTTCAACTTTCCTTTATTCTTTGAAACCCTTAAAGCGTACTGCACACACGTTTCAAGTATTTCTTTTTGCGGGACACCTCCTTTCACTCCTTATCCTACTACAACTCTATTAATCTTCTCCTTATATTCACCCCTGGGCTCACTTTCAATCACATCTTGCACAACCTTCTTATGACCCAAAGATTCTATCTCACCAGAGCACGGTTATCGAAGATGGAGGAGACTGCCAAAAAGCGGGAGCGCCGCACTAATCTGACGGTCCCTTTTGAGCCTAGCACTGTTGAAATCATCGACCTCGATCCGATGATCATTCCTTCCTGGGGGGAGTCATCTAGAAAGAAGGTAAATCGTTCTGAATCTCCTACACCGTGCATCACTACTGATATCGGAATGATTGATGTGATTCCTCCACCACTACCCCCATCTTCATCTCCTACTGACGCCTCCACGCCTCCACCCATACCATTGGAGGAGACTCATCAATTTCCACTTGAACTCTGAGAGAAATTGTTTTCTGTGCCTAAGAACATCGATTTAAGTGAACCAAGGTGGATGCACCCATCTAACGATGGTTAACGGAGTTGGATTCATGTTTTTCTTTAGGATTTAGGATTTAATATTTATTTATTTCGTATGTTTAGTTCTAGAATATTAGTTTTTCGTTTAGTTTAGGTTGTTTTTAATTCCTTAATTAGTGTAGCCACATTACTTTCAATAAATTTTTGGTTATGTTTTAATTTGATGCACATATTTTCTGCTCCTGATCTTTGTGTTGAGGTACTTTTCAACAGGTTTGAGGGTGCAATACCTATTTCAATTAATGAGGACATTACTATTTTTCGATTTTGGGGTATGTTATCTCTCTTGCGTCACTTATTTTTTATATGAAAAAAAAAAAATTAAACTTTTTCTCGATCAATCGACAGTGAAGGTTGATTAATCGACCATCCACTCTCGATCAATTGACTTCTTCGAGTCGATTAATCGACAATAGTAAAAAAAAAAAAAAAAAATCGATTTGGAACCATCATACATGAATTATTTTGCGATTATTTTCAAACTTTAGTTGATGAAGCATGTGAATTTAATTTTGAGAATATCGATGTCATATTTTGATTACTTGTATCTAGGATAATGAAGCTTATTGTGATATTTTGTGGATGACTCTGAAATTTATGCTTAGATATTAATTTTTTTTTGCACTTATACCAAGCTAAGACTTAGAAATCGATGAACTGTTTTGAACGTTGAATCTTAGGTTCTTAGTGGAGACTAAACTCGATGAGCGTTAGAGCTAATTTCCCGTCATTGATGAGTGAATACATAAACTTGGAGTTTTCTTTGGAACACGAATTATTTTGCATGATCTCATATACTTCACTTTAGCTTGTGACTTTGCATGCAATCAAATTCATATTATTGTGTTAGAATGTACTGTATATCTACTCAAGACAAATAGGCAAGGTTACCATCTTTTAAGGACATGATTGAAGGCCATCTTTGGCTCATTTGTGCTTAAAATACACCACCTTATATAAATTTATCCTTCTAATACCCCTTTGAGCCTATTGAAAAGTTTACCTTTATACATTCTTTGATGAGTCACGTTAACCTTTACCCCTTTACCATTTCTAAAAATTCAGCTTTACCCTTCTTATTTATGAGAAATTAGGAACGGGGGATGAGAATGAACGAAAAGAGAGTAAGTGGAGAGATACCAAGTTGTGGTGTTTACTGAGAGTGCATGGCAAAAATATAAAAAAAAAAGGGGGGAGAAAAAGAAAAAGAAAAAGAATGAAAAATATGAGGTGCTTTAAGAAGATGAAATTCAAAAGAAGAAAAATGAGTGAGAAAAGAAAAGAAAGTTGAGAAAAATATGAAAATATTGAGAAAAAACTAGTGAGAGATTAGAAAAGAAAAAGAAGAGAAATAGAAAAATCAAAAGTTAGTTTCTTTTCTAATTTCTCAGAAAATTTAAATCCTAACTTCCAATTCTTTCTTACCCTTTCCTGATCCCCATTACAACCCTAAAAAGACCTTTATGATCTAATCTTACATTGGTAACTGCCTTGTGGAGAGTAAATATGTGATACTTATGACACTTGATATGACATGCTTAGGATATACAAGTATCTGTTGTTATGAGATTTATTTTTGTCCATTGATTGCATCGTGCTTCATTTATCATGTGAGACCTTTTTGCTTGCTTTGTATTGATTTCTCACATGTGTGTGAAAACTTACCCATCATCGGAGTGATTCTATTTCGAGAGTATACCTAAAGTGAAGATTGAGTCGAGACAACAGATCCGATGGGCTCCCGTTTAAACTAGTTCTGAGATGGATGAATCTTGGTTTGGGTATGCACACACTTCACGATTAGGCATGAATGGATGAATTATCTAACAATTTGAGCATTAGACTAATTTGAATAGATACTAGTATAATTAGTATAACATTGTTATGTAAAATTAAGAATTCGCATGTTGAATTGATTAATGATTTTGAGTTTTGAAGTTAAAGATATTATAAATCATGTTTCGGAAACTCAATTTCATCGATGGTTTCAAAAATGTATTAAAGTTTGTGGGTAATTTCACTGTAAACCCTAAGGAGACACGACTCCTCTACTAGGGATCACCTAGGGGTTCAAAGGCTTGTTGTACACGCTAAGTACAATCGTACTCCCTACGAAAGTGACATTTATTTTCTTTAGTTTGCTTTGCTCGAGGACTAACAAAGTGTAGGTTTGGGGGTGTGATGAGTAGTAAAATATGATAATATTTTACCCGTAAATACTTATATTTAGCTATCCGATGAAGGCTATATAATGAGAATTACTAGATTTAAAGTATTTCAGGTAAATACAATCCAAGTGCATAAAACAGCCCAAGAATTTCGAAAATAATGTCAAACACTGCAACTTTGGGTCATCGATAACTTAGGGCGACTTGCAGCTCAATTTGAACCTTCAAGATGTCTGATTCATAAAATTGCTAAAACATAAAAGTTGTAGAGCTTTCTGTCATCTTTCCAATGCCACAAGAATCATATCAATCCGAGTTCGGAGTAGAACGTTATAGCCGAAATATCAAGGTCATGTCTAATGCAAAGTTAGGCTGGAGTTTACGAAAATTTGGGAAGGTCGATGCATCGACCTTACACTCGATTAATCGAGAAAAGTGACTAAGTCTAACACAAAAAATACCTTTTTGGTTGCGAAATTATAGGAGGTCGATGCATTGACCTTGCACTCGATTAATTGAGGTAACCAATGGAGTTTGAGACGGAAGTGACTCCGTAATGCAGATTTTTAGGAGGGTCGATGCATCGACCCTATAAGGTCGATTAATCGACCCTGACTTTTCGAGCTGCGAGACTTGGAGAGCATTTAAAGCCAAAACAACAACTCGAGAGGGGGATTACTCTTTTTCAGAGTAGACGTAGAGATTTATTATTATTCTTTTTGAGAGCTTTGTTCTTTTAACCTTTTTAGCATTCCTTTTTTCAAGAATATTATTTTTGTTCAATTGATTCCTAGTTTAAATTTAAAGATTAGTAGAGAGCATTTTTAATTTTGTTTCTAAAGATCATTACACTTGTGGATCAAGCTTGAATCAAGGAATTGCTATTGAAAGTTGAGGTATTTTTAATGTTATTTTTCATTTATTACTTTTTTATGTCATTTAATTACAACATGTGTGGCTAATTTCTTAGGGATAAGGATCTAATGATTCCCATCCAAGGGATGTACTTCTAATAGTATAAATCTAGGATTAAAATATGATATTTTATTTTATGATTGTTATGTTATCACGAATGGATGAAATTCCCGCCACTAACTGGGATCGAATGTGCCGAGTCATGCCCTGGATCTGAGATCTGTGACGGTAATTTTATCCCAATCATTGTTATATGGCTTTTTTATTTTTATCGTGTGGATCTGCTTACGATTATGATCTGGGATCGAGTGTGCCGAGTCATGCCCTGGATCTTGGATCTGTAATGGTAATTTTACCTTAATTACTCTCTAATCTGAAATCAAGTGTGCCGAGTCATGCCCTTGATCTCAGGTCTATGGTGATATTCTTGTTAGAATTTTTACCCACTTTGGGTATGATTTTGATTTATAATCTAAGATCGAGTGTGCCGTGTCATGCCCTTAATGCCAGATCTATATATGGAAATCATCTCTGAAATTAAGTTCTGATTGCAGGGATGCAATGTGGAACCTATCCGGGTTTTGACCATTTATCTTCCATAAAATATGCTCTTCAATGGTATATATCATAGTTTAATCCTCAGATTTGTATTATGGGAAGAACAAACCAAAGATGGGAGGATTTAGTATCTTCATCTTTACCTTTATTTTTGAATCATCAATTAAACTTTATTTTGTCGTCAGTAATTCTCATCTCACAAAACTGTCTAAATCATAATATTGGTAGGATACTGTTAAATCTTGATAGAATTCTTGAGTTACTGTTTCATCTTTTTAGATCTTCTAAAATAGTCTTCGTGGGAACGATCTCGCACTCCGCACCCACTATCTACAATCTGATTTGTGCGCTTGCGAGTAAAATATCATAATTTAAAAATCACACCAGTCACTATAGTATCATATCACTATATCATAATCTATCTAATTTCCCTCCCTATCCTCCTTATACTCCTCACCCAACCTAATGGGAAGACATAATGGCCAAACATAACTCATAAATAGACTCAGACTCATACTCATAATCTCTCTCAGAGATCCGTCTTGGCTGAAAGACGTTGTTGCCCTTGCGGTGGCTACGCAGGGAACGACACGTACAGAGACTTAAGTTCTTAATATTTTGCTGGCCTACACAGCGGTATCTTATTATCGTACTTATAATATATTTTATCTCGTACTCATACTCATATCATACTCTTACAATTTAATTCTAAGACGAGCTATAGTGAGATAATCTTACCACTGCTAAGGCCCAAGGCCCGAATCTTATATCATAACTCATATCTTATTCTCTCCTCTCACATTAAAACTCAGGATAATAGGGTCACCATATATGCCACCATATACAAGGTTATGCTGAATTTGCACTCACCCGACTCGTCATGATGTCTCATACCATCATGAGTTGTAAAGCATGTGAATACGATTTATTCCTCGCTTCGATACTATCTCGACGAATCACCACGTCTAAGCATATGCATGATCTCATACACTCACGTACATATAGCCTAATATGTCTATATCTCGTATAATATAATCAATATGGAAGCATAAAATTATTATATACACAATATAGATTTACATTTAGATTTAGTTATGTTTATACATATATTTATTTATATTAATATTAATATTAATATTAATATAAAATAAGGTAGTTATTATTATGATTTCGAATACGTGAAGGTTAGAGTTCGATTTTCACGAGGCATCGAATTTCTAACCTTTCGTGTTATCGAAGAGGTCGCGTTGAAGCAATTAAAATTATATATATATGTATATATTACTATAATTGGATAATTAAATTAAAGTGTATTTATAATTACTAAGTTGTGATTTATCATGACCATTGATCGAAAGACCTTAAGATATAATATACACAAAAATTTTGGTCATAAAAATCAGAGAAACACACTAAATTCGTGTAGCCTTAGGTCATTCAAAATTGAACCCGACTTGCTACTTTATTTTGACCTTTATAACATCATATTCGTAAAATGTCTATTTCACACAAAGTTGTAAAGCTCATTGTCTTATTTCTAATGTCATAGGAATCGTATCAATCCGAGGTCGGAGTAAAAAGTTATGACTAAAATATCAGGACCAGTATATCGATGGTCGCGAGCTTAGATTCGTGGCTGCAAATTTGGGTTCGTAGCCGCGAGTTCAGACCCGTAACTTCAAGATGGTGCAGCATATCATTCTTTTAAATAAAATAAGAACATAGTTTAGCTTTATATATATCATTATAGTTTCAGTAGAAAAGTAAATTTCTAACTATATAAATTTAGAAATAAACAATATCAATATGGTATTCTTTCAATTAAGTCTATCAGATTTATAAATATTATAGTTTAATTAATATTATAAATTTAAAAGAGGGTAAAATATTAAATATAAAAATCTAATAAAAAAATAAAATATTAAATAGCCAAACAAAGAGATTATTTGAAAAGAGAAACAAAATATAAATTCGACTTACAAATCATTCAACTTTAATAGAAAAAATATCAAATATACAGATTTATCATATTTAATAATATTCATATTTAATTAGTATGTAAATTTAAGAAGAAGTAGACATATTAAATATGCAGACCTAATAGGAGGTAAAATGTTAATAGCCCAAACAAAGGGATTGTTTAAAAAGAGAAATAAAATATAAATTTGACTTACAACCTATACAACTTTTAAGGGAAAGCCTAATATTAAACATGCAAATCTATTAATTTATGATATTAGGGTTTAAATAAGATTTTTAAACCCGTCGATGCACGATCGAACGCATCCTACGCGACGGAATTTGAGAAGAACAAGATGGATTGATGGGTACCCACTTCTTGAAGCATGAATGGTAGATCTACGACGATTCGGGTTGAAAAGGTCAATGCCCAAGTCGTCGATTCATCTAAGTCCTTGGAGAGAATGATTTTTTATTTTAGAGAACAGAGAGCTTTTAAAGTTTTATTTATAATGGTAGAAAGTTTTAGGTTAATTCTAATTAAGAAAGTTTCGTTCCAACGCTTTGTGTAAGCACCGAAGTAAATGGTGTTTCTCTCCCGAAATTACATTTATACCCTTTAACTTCTTTCATCATTTAAAATGGGCGTAACTTTTTATATTCTTGTCGAAAATTAATAAATTATACATTGTTAGAATTGTATTGACGAGCACTTCGCAATGAGTCTAATTTTGATATAAAAAAATCATAACTTTCCTAAAAGATGGTAAGTTCCGGTGTCGGAAAAATCATAACTTTCCTAAAATCATAACTTGGTCAAAGAGTTAATGAGTTCATGAAGATCATATTTATATAACTTTTTTATTATGATATTAAATTTAATTAATATTTAATAGATAAAAATGAATAAATATTTGAATTTATTATTACTTTTAATATTAATTATTATATATATATATATATATATATATATATATATATATATATATTTGATAACCTGGGTATCCGGGCCTCTTAGAGCACCCGCCTAATCCCAGGGGTATATGCGCATCCCAAATTCAGCACATGCCGGGTCAGCACAGGATATAAATCCCTAGGGTGGCCTCAAGGGGGGGAGGAGATTCGAACTCAGGTTTCCTGCTTTTGGAAGCAGGTACCTGGCCAGCTCACCTAACCCCTTGAGGTTTTTTTTAAATATTATATAAAAAAATATATATACAATTGTTGAACCGATCTGGTCCAACCCGATCTGACCCAATCATACAGAACTGATGCCTATGCTAGTTAGTGTCCGGTCCGATTTTTAAAACATTGCTAGAAGTATTGAGATCTTGGATGCTTATGAATTTTTCTTTTTTTGAAGTCTTGGTTAATGCATGGGTGTTTTAGATGTAGAAATTAAGATGAGATTTAATGAAAATTTCATCAGCATCATCATTATTGCCTAGCTTGTCCCAACTGACATTGCAAGAAATTATTCCGTTCATTGATATTCAATCCTAAACTCTTTATTTGTTTTTATTTTTTTTTTGAAAAAATCCTAAACTCTTTGTTAGTTCACTCCTTCATGTTGTAAGTCTTTATTACTTCTTCATACCCTAATGCTGGACCTCATACAGTAACACATGCTTTACCATCTAAATTTTTTTCTTCAATTGGTGTGCCACATGTTGTTGATTACACAATACACGGCAAGCACTCAATCTTCCCCCCCTTGGCCCTCTTTATAGAGCTCGGGCTTGCAATTACCGGCCATGAGAATTATGTGTCGCAGGTTCGAGCCCAAATTACCTATAAAAAATCCCCATGTGAAGGTAGGTGAGAACTAGGTCGGCGCAATGTTAGGGTAGGTGAGATGGTGATAGTTTGGTGTTTACCCTCCTGTCAGACCTGTCAGAAAAGTAGGAATATTTGATATGGCTCATCACTAATTACTCGCCCGCCGTTGCGAATAATTACCTCAAAATTAGATCGATATTACCGGGTTATTAGATGAGTAGGTAATCACCTTTCAATTGGGAAAAACATCAATTACTTTCTAAGGAAGCCAAGGATGTAGCATTAGTGGGCATTTAGGTAGGAGTGCCTTTGTGATGATCCCTAGACCCTACTTGCTTATGCTCTCTTAAATTAACTTACTCTCAAGATCTCTTGAAGCAATCGTTTATTTAGGAGTAACTCTGTCTGAAATGTTGATGAAGCCTTAAGAATCAACCAGCAGATACCATGTGGAAGAAGACCATAATCTACAACGATGAGGTGATCGACCAACGGATCTACAACCTTAGCAATATTATGGATGACAATTACACTCTTATTCTCAATTGTTGAGCATGCGAGACGAGTATGGTTGATTTTAGAGCACTTGCAAACCGTGCGCTAACAACTCTATTTTAACTAAAACATTCTCCAAGATTTCGAGTTTACTAAATAGATGCTCCATGTATTTTGCCTTTATTGACCTAAGTCTTAAACACTTCTAAGGACTTTCTCCCAAGTTCCAACTTACAATTTACCTGCTTTTTTCTGTCCAATTACTAATATCAACATCACCAACTTGTCACATCTATCTGGGGTTGGTTTGTGTGTCTTATATCTCCACTCAGATTTATTCAAAGCAAAATTCTATGTTAGTCTACAAGTTTTCGAATTATTTCTCAATACTTCTCTCTAAGGTTGATGGGTCCTCCTCTAACCTCCTTCCTTGTGCTTTTATCGTTTCAATCATTTGTACAAAGACTATTTCATGTCTCCATTGGACATGCCAAATCATCTCAAGCAACATTATTTAATTTTTCTTTTATTAGATAATTTCTAAACTTCTCTTATACTTTCATACTTCTTCATGCATCCACCTTAGCATATGCATATCAATCAATACCGACTTTATCTTCCAATCGCTTTTTTATAGTCCAACACCTCAATCATATATTAATAAAGGTTTTATCTTCGTTTTGTAGAAATGCACCTTTAATCGAAGTGCCACTCATTGATCACACAATGCAACAATGTCTCCACTTCGTCGACCCTATGTTGATCCTATTTGAGATGTTATCCTCAAGCCCACCATCAGTTTGTATTGTAGAACCTATATATATCAAAGCTTACAACATTAAATAATTTTCTATTTTGACCAAACTGTCCTTTCAAGTTCTTGTGCTAGCTAATTTTGTATTTTATTCTATTTTTTGTATTAATTTTTAAACTTCTTAATTCTATGACATTTTTGTAGAGTCTCAACTTATCATTTACTGATTCTTTTATTCGCCAATTATAACGACATCATCTGTAAACATCATACACCATGGTACCTCATCTTATATCTTTTGTCAATTCATCTATAATTAATACAAATAAATAAGATTTGAAGCATACCCCTTATATGGATCAATTCTGATTGACGCAATTGTCTCTCTATATGTAATTTTTATGCTAGTTATTTTCCCTTTATCCATAGCTTGAATAATCTTAATATATTTATGTAAAAAGCATTTTCTCTTTAACATCCATTGGATTATTTGGCTCTGCATTCAATCATAGCTTTCTCCAAATCGATAAAAATTATATGTGAACTTTTCCTCCTCTCTTTAAACTTTTTTTAAAAGTTATCTTACAAAGAAAATAATATTTATTGCACAAGATCATACCGGTTCTAAAAAATATATTTGATTCTTGTCAAAACATTGCTCTGCTCCCAGAGTTTCATACTAAGATTAATAAATTTCATTTTGTGATAGTTAGCACAATTTTGGATATGCCATTTAAAAAAAAAAAATGGACAATGGTTCTCTTTTCTATTCTTCAGTCATTTTTCTCACGTTAATTTCTTATTGAACAAATTAGTCAACAAAAAAAAATAAAAAATCATCTCCCCCCATCTCAATACAAACCTATATAATGCTTTCATTTTCTTTAGATTTATGAAAGTTATTTTTACTACTGTTTTGGATACTTTATTAATTATCTTCCGACTGATTTCTTACTTGTCTTTCTTTTCATCTTCTATAATAAAAAAGTCTATAAATATATTCTCATCTATTTTTAATTTAAATTCTTTTACTAAAACTCTTTGATTTTTATTTATAACGCATCCTACCTAGTCAAGGTCCTTAGTCTTCCCTTCTCTTGTCTTATCAAACTTTTAGATATTTTTTTCATCCTCTGTTCTCAACATAGTGTACAAATTGTTATATGCTTCATAGTTAACCTTACCCCTGGTTTTCATAGCCTTACTTTTTGTCAACTTATATCTTGCAAAATCTAATATGCTTCTATTCTCTTGTCATTCCTTAAGGTCTATAGTTCTTTCAGCTAGTTAAATTTGAATCTCTATACTCAATCATTACATCCTTAAATGTATAAATCGCTTAATCTTCTGGTTTCTCTAAGTATCTTGGTAGTAGCTCCTTTAGTATGAGGTCTACTACTTGAATTTTGTCAACTAGTGCAAATTGAGAGCCATGTAAAAGACCCAAACAAGGCCATGTTATAGTGAAGGCCGCCTACGACTAGATTGAATGAGATGTGAGAATAGGGTGGGACTGACTATCAGAATTGTTATAACGTGACAACCAATTGCATGACAACATAAGTGTGAAAATTTATATTGTAATTCTCAAAAAAAAAAAAAAATTATATTGTAATGTCCACAATGAGCCGATGACTCATTGTAGATTCATCTTAGATAATGAGATCCATATTGTCTTGTTAGTTGTGCATGCATTTGGATTTTGTGACATTCACATATATTTATGCTCTTTAAAATTTGTGTCTCAGTTCCACTCACGTATATCTAGCAACAAGACTCAACTCATTGTCGGCAATGAGCAGTTGGTTCATTATAGACAAATTCTTCATATTATCAAGCAACAACAAGAATGCTTTGATTGAGTTGTATGCCGCCTAACATGGGAATTGTTGAGTTGTAGATGAAGCTGACCAATCACTTCAAATAAGAGGATAGGAGGGTTGGGCTAGTGATTCTACTTATGGTCAATGAGACCCTCTACTCTATCTATTTTGTGTTCAAATAACTAGTGTGAAGTTGGGGTGGAATAGGGTAGGGGCTTGGGAGCTTATTATTGAAGAGGAGGTTGATTTAACCAACCACACTAATAGTCATTAATTTTTGGCTATGGATGTCAAGTTTTTACATTTTTGAGATAATTATTGTTTGTTGTTACTTTGTCACTCATTTAAAAGCATAGGAAGAATGCACTCTGCCTTAATAAAGTAATTCGACACAATAGAAGGTTTTCAGTAGTTTGTTCAAACTTAAAATCACCATTATTGTGGGCACCCATTTTCCAAAATACAATAGATGTAATGTACCCCTAACAATAGGTATCAAACTAATTGTTCAAGAAAATTATAAATGCAACCACCATAAACCAATAAAACCCAATGAAGTACTCAAACCACCATTGCAAGCTAATAAAAATTTTAAACAATAGAAGATCTCTCACTAAAGTAAAATGAGTTTGATTGAAATATACTTTAATTTTTTACCGAGCTCAACAAGGAGCAAAATAATTATAACGGCTTTATATCAAGAGAGGGAAAGCAAAAGTACTATTCAGCACCAACATCCTATACACACAAGAAAAAAGAATATATATATATATATATATATATATATATATATATATATCCAAGTATATATTTTCCACCTACCAACTAGTTACTTTAATACGAAGGTTCTGTTTGATAGGAAGAAAATTTCAAAGAGGAAATGAAATTAATTTCCTAATTGATTTCTTGTGAAATGATTTCCATTAGAAATTGATTTCTCTTGTTTGATTATTGCGTTGAAAAAGAATTTGAAATGATTTTTTTATCCAAATATAAGGGTGATCAGTTTGGATCAAAAGTATTTTAAAAAAATACCTTTAAATTTACATTACTTTTTGCCTTTTCTACTTTTAGTACAGTAGAAGTTAGTTTAAATAAATATTAATGATAAAAAATATATATATTTAGAAAAACACCCCGTAATCACTTCGTGTTACACTAGTTAAAGTTTGATTAAAATATTTTTTATCAAAATTCAAGCTTTGAATCAAAGTGAAATATTGACCAATTTTTTTCTAATGATATTTTATTAAGTTATAAATTAACATAATAGAAATTACTACTCATTATCAAGTTACACTAGTCAAAGTTCAAAAAGTCAAATTCTAATAAAAAGTTGAACTTTAATCAAAAGTAAAACTTTGACCAAAAAAAATTTACAAAACTAAATTACAAGATTACATAATTACGTAGTCATGCTAGTTTCTACTTTAAGGGTACACTTTCAAAGAAAATTAATTTTTTATTAAAAGTTAAACTTTGATTAATAGAAAATTTGACAATGTATAACCAATTTACAAATGCCAAACTACAAATTTATTTAAGAATATTCATTATCCATCAGTAGTTACACTAGTCAAAGTTTGACCAAAGATCAACTTTTAATAAAAGTCAAACGTTGACAAAATATTAAAAATAATTAATAAAAAACTTGATAATATACTAAGTTTTACATTAATAAAATTGTAATCTCTATCAGGCTATACTAGTCAAAGTTTGAAAAAATTAAATTGATTGATAAAGTTAAATTTTCACCAAAAGGCGGATTTTGACTAATAAAAATTTACATTACCAACTTACAAATTAACACAACAATAATCACTATAATATTATCAAGTTACTGTAGTCAAATTTTAACTAAAGTCGAACTTTGAACAATAAAAATGAAGCAATGTACTATAATGTTACAAATTAAAATAACGTCAACCATTATTTATTGTAATGTTCCACTAATCAAAACTTGATAGAAAATCAAATTTTCATAAAAACTGAACTCCGAACAATAAAAATTTTCATTGACAAGTTACAAATCAATGCAGTAGTAGACTCTATCCATTACTAAGTAAATGACAAAGTTTGATTAAAAGTAAAATTTCATCAAAGTCAAACCTTTGGCCAATAAAAATTGACACTCTAATATCATATTAGAGATTAACACAGTAGTATCCTATTTTCACCATACAATTATTGGAGTCAAAGTTTAATAAAAATTATAATTTTGATTAAAGTCAATCTTTGACCAATACAAAATTGTTAATATATTACTAACTTATAAATTACTATTGGGTTTCACTAATAAAATTTAAATAAAAGTCAAACTTTAAAGAGTATATGAATCTTATTAAAGTTTGATGAAAATTTAAACTGTGGTCACAGTAAAATATTAGCTAAAATGAGTAAAATGTAGATATTATGGTGGTCATAATGGTATGATGGTCATAGAAATAGAAGTTATTTTTTAAAAAGCCAAGAAATAAAAACTGTTACTTTTAATTAAATTGATTTTTTACTTTTTTACAAGTAACTCTAAAGTTGAAATAACAAAAAATTATTATTATTTGTGGGAAACTCATTTCAGCTACTTGAGAGTTGAAATGGTTTCCTCCTTAAAGGTTTGGTGCATGAAAATTGAATTTCCATGTGGGGCCTACTTAATTTTATTTCACTTATAATGTTATCACACAAAAACAAAGGGAAACTGGATTTCAATTCCACCCATGTTTCGATATTTCCAAGTTATCAAGCATGGCCTAAGATGAAACTTACTCTAATGTGAAGAGATGAAAGTAACCTTTTCATAGTGAGAACGAAAAAAATGGCATTAGTTAATAGCTCACTAACCCAACAAAAGGAAAGCAAATTCTATTTTTCTAACTAGCCTCTAATAAATGACTTTGCATATAATTTTTTAACATTGATCTAGAAATAGTTAGGGTTTTAGAGGAAGTATAGGTAATCGTTTGAATGCTTTAACATGGCCAATTGACTCGCCTTCAAAATATCCACTAATGGGTATCTACATGAATCCTACAACCATTAAATTCTACTAAAAAATCTATAACAAAGGAAATGTGTGGAGCATATTAAGTTTCAGCGGAGCCTAAATAAATTTTTTTCTAAAAAAGGAGTTGATAAATAATCCAAGACCATCGGATTCTTGTCAAAAAATCCAAGTATAACTTTATAAATTAGAGGCTAATAGAGAATAAAAAAGATAAGGGCCTGTTTGGACCCCTCCATTTATATGATAATTATTATGTAAATGAGATTCCTCAATCCACAATTAGATTAAGTCATGCTTATAGGACGTTTGGACTACCAAAATTACATGAGATTGGACCAACATTTTAACCATAAAACGTAATGAGATTCCTTTCTATTCGGAATAAAAAGGAATCGCATTGCAAAGCCAACTCATCAACTCTCTACGAAAATTCTCCAAGCTCCACAAACTATACCTTCTAAACACTCTCCACGATAAGCATAGAAAACAAAATACTCTCCACGAAATAAATAAAAAGGGTACAAGTTTTTGCAATTGAAGATTTGGTCGATCTGTATGTTTTTATACCAGAATTCTTGCAAGTGCACAAGTGTTGTTAGCATGGGTGAGTAAGCAAGGGATTGTCTAATCCAAGGGACTAGTTGTAGAGCCTATTGGAATTATAAGTCTTAAAAGAAAAGTTGGATTAAAAACTAAATTTAAAATAGAATTAAAAAGCAAATAAAATTTAAATCGAGCAATTATAAAGCAAGTAAAAGATTAAGTTTTAAAAAATAAAAGAAAAGTAGTTCGGGGGCTCCTTTCATTGCAGATTCGTATTATGGCCCAGAATTATCTCAATTATCTTAAATTTGTGATTATCCTACTGCTACTAGCTAAAATAGGTATAAGAAAAGATCTTATTCATAGTCATAGGCTAGTTGGGACGATATAACTCATCTCATCTCTAGAAATCTAGCATGAAAACATTGTTCAAATCCACACAAACTAAACTACATGTATTAGCTTGTAGGCTAGATGATGATAATTACAATAATCCTAACCCTTACCAAGTGAACAAGATTATAATAAATACGAAAGTATTGAAAACTATTGTTTCTCATAGACAATAATCAATACCATATTTAAACAATCAATCACATGTGAATTCAATACAAAGAAATAATTTATTCCATAAAACTTATTTTTGATTACAAGGGTCCTGAACTTGGGTTGTTTAGCCACTCATCTTCTCATAGAACAAATTCGAAGACAAAACCTAGAACTTGAAACTCTAAAATCGTTCTAAAAATAATAATCTGAACAACTCTCTAAAAACTAGTACTATGAATCCCCTTAAACCTATGCTAGGATCTCTTATATATAGTTCCATAAGAGTCCTATTACATGCTAATTTTGAAGAGAAAGATCAAGGAATTAGAATCCCAATTGAATTCGAAAAGAGGAATGCAAGAAAATCAAAATTAGAAATCTGCAGCAAGGTGATTCTGCAACAACTACTAATCTCAAACGTTCGAACTGGAATCTCGAACGTTCAGGGATGTCTTTTTCAGAGAAATGTTGATTTTGCATTCTCGAAACTATACAAATTCAGCTATTCTCGAATGTTCGGAATGGCATCTCGAACGTGTGGGATGGTGATTCCTGCAACCCTTTCATAGTTCGACTTCATGGTTCGAACTATCTTCTCTACTTCTTCATCATTCGAACTCATGATTCGAGTTCTTCCCAATCCTTTGCAGCTTTTACTGTTTTTTGCTTCTCTTTTCTTCTCTTTTATACTCCTTTTCTCTTCATCGATGTAATTAGCCTGTGGACTAAAACACATACTACAAAAAGGTTTATACGCATTATTCAAGATCTAACAAAGTTATGATTTGGGACAATTATATGCGCTTTTAGTGATAGATTAACCGTCTTGTATCAGAGGATGCCGATTGTTTTTCGTCCTAATCTTTCACAAGTAGATCTTGAAATCATGGCCCACCTATCAGACGATCAGATGTTGATTCCATATGGATAACATCCCCAAAATTGACCCAAGAACCGATAAAAAATTGACCCAAGAACCCTTCTCATGGTACGCCATGATGACAATAACTTTTGGGAATGTGTGCCACGTGGAATCAACACCTGATTGTCTCATAGATGGGCAAGAATTTCAAGATCTATTGTATGGAAGATTGGGACAAAGACGTATCCATCGTTTGATTCAAGGTAGTCAACAATGTTAATGGTGATAACGATAAGTTGCGGAGACATGCTCTTCGGTTGGTTGCAAATACCCGTACCATAGATTTACCTCTTTGGATTTGGCTCTTCTCTGAGATTTTCTAAAGGGTAGTTGTATTCACAATTGAAGATTCAGTTAGCGCAGTGAATTGTTCCACTGTTAATAACATTGACTACCTTGAATCAAATTATGGAAATCATTTTTAGACCCAATCGGTAACACAATAGATCTTGAGACAATGGGTCACCTATTAGAGAGTCAAGTGTTGATTCCACATGGCACACATCCATGATCATGGTCTACCATGAGAAGGTTCTTGCATCACTTTTGGAGAGTTGTTCCACATGAAATCAACATTTGAGAATCTGATGATTGAGCCATGATTTTAAGATGTATTTTCTGGAAGATTGGGACGAAAAATGATCTCCATCATCTAATTCAAGGTAGTTAATAATGTGAATGATGGAACCCTTGGGTGCGTCAAATAAATTTTCAGTTGTCAATGCAATTACCATTTTCTAAATTGTTTTGAATTATTATTTTTGTTTAACTTACTAATCCTTTGACAATCAAACACAATCACATCAGGATAAAAATGTAATGACAATAAGTTAATTTTTTCGCCACCTATATATTGCAATGTGAATGCATTACAAATCAATAGCCTTCTCCTATCCAAACAGAGCCTAAAGAAAGGGAAGCCATACTAGTTTATAAATTACGACTCCTTTAACCTATGTGTACCTGAGATTCAACCAGTTAAACACAACACAGAACGAGTTTTAGCTCCTATAGTTATTAGTAGGAGAATGTTATTACTACACCTTTCTTTTTAAAATCATTATCACTTTAACATAAGAAAAAATTATTGACTGCTTTAAAAAAGATAGATGATAATTTTGTCCCAATCTTGCATAAGATAGATGATGAGATCATGGCCTTACCATAAAGCGGTTAGACATTAATACCGCGTGACGCTCAAAAAGTGAACATGAATAATGTTTGATGGTGCAGTGATCACATTTACTTGTTGGGATATGCCATGTGGAATTTTTATCTGACCGCATGGTAGGCCATGATCTTAAGATCAACTGTGTGGAAGATTGGGATGGAAAACAATCTCCATCGTCTGATTAAAAGCCATCAATGGCACTTTCTTTGCTTAAGTGACGGCAGTAACAAAAAGGGGTGTGGCAGTAACACCTCTTAATTCTCATTCACAATTCAATAACCTAACCGTAAAACACTCCCCCCCCCCCCCCCCCCCCCCTCCCTCTCTCTCTCTCTCTCTCTCTCCTGCGCCTTAACCCTAATTCTGTAACCCCCTCTCTCTCTTCCTTCACCGGGCTCCGGGCCTCCAGCGGCCGACATAAAGGCTTCCGAAATCTATTCTGGCGTACCTTCGGCAGTTCGGAGACCGGTAAAACAACGGTAAGCGTTTGTGTTTATATTAGATATCTTCTTCTTCTTCCTTTGAATTCGAGGTCAGTAATTTTGAGGACTAGAATGTAATCAATATACCAATATTTAACTTCTTGTAACAAGATCAATTTGTTTTAGATCAGCAGTTGGTGTAGGAACAAAGTAGAGCGATTCAATTTAAGAAGGTACAAGAGTCTGAAAATTAATGCCTAAAACAGATACGAACAATTTTAATTTTCTTTTAATCACATGATGATGCATAAAGTCAGATTTTTTAGGGCACATTTTGGTTGCCAAAACCTCTTACGAAGAGGAAGGGCGCCAACCGGCTCTATTGTAATTTCACTAATTTGTAAGGGAAAAGGGACGGCCCCTATCATTGTAGCGTTTTCACGGTACCTTTGGGTGCTAGATCACGTGCCATGTGATGGCGATTTACATCACATCCTGTAAGAGTTCCCCTAGGGTTCACATTTTTTTTTCTTCTAAATTAGAATTTTTTTGCCCCTTCAAATCATAGCTCAAATATTGTGGTTCGCAGAGCAAACATGGTGCATTGATTTTTTTTTTTTCAACTTTGACCGATATTCGAATGTGGAAAGAGCACCTTTATTTATTTATTTTTAGATAGTACCTGATTGACATTAGGCAAATTGTCATGACTCCTGATTCTTAGATTGGGTATGACGTGGTGCCCAGCTGGGTCGAAGGTAGCGCCAAGACGCTACCCTCGTGGGTAGCGTCCTGGGCTTCAACCCTAAGATAGCTCTCACTGGCTATATGGCATACTCTTTTGCTCTGTTGTCAAAAGCCCCGCCTAGCCCCTCTCAGGCGCATAGGTATGTATAGCGCCTAGTGCCGACCGCTTTAGACACTAATGTAAAAAGTAACTGTTTTTTGTTTCAAAGTGGGCATTTCGCGCTTAAAAGCGGTCAAAGCGGTGCTTTTGGGCAACTTATAACTATGATTTTTTAAAGATAAATAGGAGCTTATATAACTTATAAAGTTATTAAATTATATAAGCTATACAAGCTATAACTTATTACTTTATAGGTATATATGCTTTTTTATAAGAAATTTAACATTTAAAATGAGTATAAATTTGCTTCCTGATAACCAAAATGATTAGTTAGATCTATTTTTGCATCTTCTCTCGGGTTTTCATCTCTACTAGAGTCCTTAAATCTCGTCTGCAATGTTGCTATCCATCGGAAGAAAAAAGAAGACAACACTCGGTCTCTCTCTCTCTCTCTCTCTCTCTTATATTGTTGCTCAGGGGTTATACCAAAAGAAAAGACAAGAGTGATCTGTAAATAAGATACATTGTTTAGAAAAATATATTGCAAGTATATTCTTTCAACTTGCAAATATAATAGAGAATATTTCGGACAAGTAGCATGCATTTTCATCAACTCGTGCGACTCTAGTCACTTTACCCAACCATTGATTGGCGCACTTTTGTTCACCTAACTTGGTCAAGTACTATGCACTGAAATCGTTCGTTTGTAAATTGTACGATATTGGTCAAAATTGCGTCCCACTATGACTGTATGGACAATTGACCAATTGGGGTACATGTGTTATCAACTTATGAACGAGTGTTCAATTGGCATGCCCCCAAAGTTTAATTCCTAACCATTTAATATTTTGATCAGACAATAAAAATTGTTTGAATCGTCTAATCTAAATATGGACAAGAGTACCATATATCAATTCATTATATTAGCTTATTGACAGTAAATGTTATTTTCCTTTTTCATAATTCATATTAATCATTTGTATGGTAGTCTGTATGGTACAACAGATCATGTTCTACACAATTGTTAATAAAATAAAACATTACTTTTTCTTGACTCCTAGGCTCCACCGAGGCCCTGCTTATGACCAAGGGGCTCACCGCCCGCTTAACACTTTTGACAACATTGCTCTTTTGGTTAATCCAATTTGGGTAAGTCCTAAACATCATAAGAAAATCATCCAATCGAAAAAAAGAAAGAAAATATGCTCATTCGAGGGTTCAAATTATTCATTGTAGACCGTTGGTCATATTTAACATAGGGTTTATATTGAAGTGCTTGGATTCGATGGTATGGATCCTCCAATCTAATCAGTCTTATTGATAATAGGAAAGCGGTAGAACAAATATTAACATATGTTAACCAGAGCTAGTTCCCACCATAAGAAAATCCTGGCTCCGCCCCTGGGCGTCTATGAGAACAATAAATAGTTAATGCTTAGAAGAGCTTTTGGAGGCAAAATTAAGTCAAAAGTTGCATTTACAGATATTGAGGCCCTGAAAATATATGAAGACCTAAAAGTGTTCATTGACTTGACTATTCGTCGATGTCACTAACGAGAGTCATTCATATTAGATTGACTCTCCCTACTAAGATTAGACGATAGCCAAGCATGTCAACATCTATCAATGCAAGCTTTCTATGAGACGTTGACTTTCACATTTGTCTAGGGGGCCCTAGCATCTGTAATTGTTGGCTTATGATAAGATTATTCCTCTAAAAGGCAAACAATGGAGCTTTTCTATCTTATAGTGCCGGTAATGCCCCATTATTCTCTATTACCATTAAGGCAAGACTCATGTCATTGGAATTATGTGGTTGAAAGAGAATGCTATAACCTTTTTTAGAGGTTATTACCGACTTCAAAAGATTGTATCAATCAAAGTCGGTTTCTTGATATTAGAAATTTCCATGTATCGATGTTTGAGACATTGACATTTGTAAATGTTAGCTTCTTAAATTTAATAGCCTTTAAAAAGGCCATTACATTCTCTTTTTAATAAGGTAAAGTTGGTGACGGGAGTCACTCTCTAGTATGAGAGTGACTCTGACACCTACGTCAATAGATAAAACCTTCACTGGCATATTTTTAAGTCACGTGATATATTAATGACCGGTCATTTTGTCCAAGTGGGTGGACATCATGCAAAGTTCGCTTTAGTCTTTATTATATAGATATATTACTCGACTTATATTAATGTAATGGGGTGTCACCTACATACATTGATAAAACAATCACAACTCACAAGCAAACTTTTTATGCCACATGCCCCACATCATTGACTAATCCAAGTCATTTGATGTTAAACTAAAAAGGATTCCCATAGAGGAATCAAACCATCCGATCCTAGAATTTACGATATATTTGTTGTTTGTATCTAATGTAGCGTGCATATTGAAATGCTCGGATTGGATGTACAGATGTATTTTTGGGCTAAGTGAAGTTCACATAATGTCCAATCTCTTGAACGAAGTATAATGGTAAAAAATAGGGATTTACTCTTCTCACCATCTAGCTAGGATAAAATTTTCACCATCCTATTCCTGTGCCACATGATGCATATTTTTTTACCAATCCAACTCGTCCAAATGGCAGACCGTCACCTGGCCTAAAAATCATGACCATCAGAGGAATCATGCCATCTGAATTCTATTACTTCAATATGGACCTCGTGGTAGATGTGAACGATAGTCTATATTAAAATTACATATAAAAAAAAACAGTCTATATTAAAATGCTATGATACGATGGTTCGATTCCTTATGGTCCTAACTTTTGGGCTGAGTTCAGTTAAAAAAATGCACCATGTGGCGTAAAAAGTCGGACGGTTTTATCTAAGCCTATGGAGAACTCCAATTACCCAAATAGATGTTCACTCTGTGGCACCATGTAGCCCAAAAGGTATGTCGGCAAGGGTGACATAATTTAGTGTTAATGGGTGCTCCTCGTGGCATTTAGATAGAGCCATCACTACCACTTTTTAGGCTGTAGGGTGCAAATTTTTTCACCAATTGTCAAAACAACATCCATAATTTGAGCTGAATACAGTCCAAAAGTCACTACCATCAAATGATTCAAACTATCCAATTGCAATACTTCAATATGTGAACCATTGTTGGGGTCCATTTTGAAGTTATGATGGTATGACTCCTTTTATTATTGTGCTTTTATGGCTAAGTTTAATCCAAATGATGGTGACAGTCATGGCTCAAATTTCAAAATGTTGTTGGATACTTATCAGTTTTTTGGGCTACCGAGTCAATACATTCTAATGTATCGAATGTATCAACCCATGTATATAGGAATGTATCTATTGATACTTACCAATGTATCATCCAATACTGATACGTATCAGTTTTAGAGCTGGCTGCCGAGACGTACCAGGAAATCGAGATTTTGAACCTTGGCGTGATGAGGACATCACGATCAAGAGCATCGGACTTGGACCACAAAAGATTCTTAAGCGTCAAAGAAGCCAAAAGGGAGCCGGAACGGAAGAACCGAAAAGAAATTGACGAATGGTTCAAAATTCAAGGACTAAAGAGTCACTTAGTCGATCGATCGACCCCCATGCTTCGATCGATCGACCTCGTGCTTTGATCGATCAATTGTGTCCAGCGAGAGTTTTAAATTTTGGCAACGTTCTGTTTTGAGTTATATATATACTCGATCGATAGAGTACCATTGTCGATCGATCGATTTTTCGCTTGAATAAGTTCCGCCAGGATACAGAATTTGTTTTTTTTTTAGGGTCAAACTTGTCTTTTTATTTATTTATTTGTTTTAGGGTTTTCTTTTGAGTGGCCTATTAGATAAGGCCTTTATAATTTTGTAAGTGACAGTCTTTGATTAATGACAATTTGAGAGTTGTTTTTGTGCAAACCCTAGAGAACTTGTGAAGAGTTTTCGATCGTAGGAGCGAATCTTTCAAAACCTGAGGAGTGTTTGCGCATTTCTCATGTGACTTGGTGTGAAGCCGACGTACAGCCTTGGTGCGAAGCCTCAAAAATCTATGGTGTAAAGCCTTGGACCTCTATCATCTTATTCTATCTTTTCTCTATTTTATTATATGATAATATTTTCCCTTGCTTTGATACCCCCCCAAGAAAAAAAAAGAAAAAAAGAAAAAATAAAAAAATTAGGTTCAATCTTTTGATCTACCCTTTTATTTGTTTTAATCCTTCAAGCCTTATTTATTCACTCGAGAGGAATCAAGAGACGATACCCGTGACTATCGCTTGGTACCCTAAACTAGAGCGAAACTCGAATCTTTCATCGGATCCATTTTTCTAAATCGGGAAATGTTAATGCATGTGAACGCTAAAGTTTATTTGGCCTAATTGTTTTAATTAAATTTTGTAAATTATTTTTGTGGATGGGTGATTTGCCGTTGTTCGATCTGATATGAAAGTTAACCCTAAATCGCATTAATTAGAGTTTTAGCGTTTGTCCCGTGTCAGTTTGGTATTAAAGCACAATTTTAGTTTAGGGTTATCGGTGTTCGGAGTCATATAGGTTTTAGGGTTATTTATGTTTTGCATCATTTAGGGTCATTTCGTCATGGATTTCAGTAAACGAGAAGCCTTAATTAAAGACCTTACATCTAAGATGACCGCGAATCATACTGCGCTTCAAACCCGAATGGATGAACGCCTTGATCAGGTGCAGCAACAATTGCGTGATCAACAGGCCCAGCATGAGGCTTTAGAAACTCGTGTTGAAGAAGTCAATGAGCTCATCACTGAAAATTATAACAGAGTCAACACCAATGACCGTAGGAGGGATCCTCCTAGGCTTGAAAATCCTCCCGACCCGAATGAGAGAGTTACAAAGTCGGTTAAGGTTGATGCTCCTACTTTCGAAGGAAAGATAGATCCCAAAATCTACATAGATTGGGCAACCACCATGGACCATTATTTTGAATGGTATGAAATGTCGGATGAGTGCAAAGTACGGTTTGCCAAGATGAAACTTGTAGGACAAGCCAAACTTTATTGAACAAGTGTGGAATGACGTCGAGAAGCCCTTGATCGTGAACTCATCGCCACATGGGCGGACATGAAGGAAAAGCTTCATGATAAATATGTTCCCTTGCCCTACAATTAACGACTCATGGATCAATGACATGGTTTGAAATAGGGAAGCATGTCAGTTGATGAGTATATCAGTAAGTTTGAGGAATACTTATATCGGGCCAACGCTTGTGAGAGTCTACAAGCCACCTTATCTAGGTTTCGCACTGGCCTATGCCCGGAGTTACGAAAATAACTCATCCCTCACACTTTGGAGGATCTAGAAGTGTGTTACGCTAGAGTGCAAGAGCTAGAGAGGTATCTCGATGCTCCAGTTAGTGATCGATATAAATCCTCCAATCCCGAGTCTCGATCTAATCACACTGAAAAGGTGAACAACGCCTATAGTCAATCCTCGAAACTCGTGAACTCTCAGATTGACAAGGATAAAGGGCAATTGATCGAGAGTCCTAGGCGTGCACCACAACAGTGTTACAAGTGCTAAGGTTTTGGTCACTTCCCGTCTCAGTGTCTCAGTAAATCACAAACCTTGATTATTCAGCAGGATAATGAGAAAGAAGGCGAAGAGTTAGGGGTAGAAGTTGACGAACCTACTGGAATGCCAAGTGATGAGGAGGATGAGACTCCAATGAGAACCGTAGGTTTTGTTAAAAGGGTTCCTATTACCGAAGAAAGGGTTGGTATTGTGTCTGTACGACATTAGTCATTAGAGTCGGTAGGAACATATCATCATTCTAACTTGCGTGAGATTAACAATCAGATTTTATCGAATAGTGAAAATACGCATAATTGCACTGACACATTGAATATGTCTACTGAATTTAATAATGACAATATTGTGTTGATTCACGATAGTTCTAAGCATGTGGAACCTTTTCCAATCTTGAAAAGAGGAAGTGATGAGGCCTAGGTCTTCCTCTAGACAAGGACAACCATCCGATAGTTGCAGTAGCGGATCTTACACCTATACCAAGCCTTGGGACTATACCTTTGGATCCCTTCCTTGTTACCCGACCAAATGAGCCCAATCCATTTAACCAATTCATAACCTGTATCCCACCCGAGCCTATGAGAAAAAGGTTGAAGGAGAAGGGTCTTGAGCATCCAAGTTTCATCATCAACGCGGGTAAAATTCAGGAATACCTCACCACTTGGAAGGGCAATCCGAGAGTTGAGCATCCAAAGGGTACCACATGTGGGTTCTGCAACTCATCGGAGATGAGTTTTTCTCACTCGGGGAGAATTGATGGGGACATCACGATCAAGAGCATCGGACTTGAACCGCGAAAGATTCTTAAGCGTCGAAAGAAGCCAAAAGGGAACCAGAACGGACAAACCGAAAAGAAACTGACGAACGGTTCAAAATTCAAGGATTGAAGAGTCACTCAGTCGATCGATCAACCCCATGCATCGATCGATCAATTGTGTCCAGCGAGAGTTTTAAATTTTGGCAACCTGTTTCGAGTTATATATATACTTGATCGATCGAGTATCATTGTCGATCGATCGATTTTTCGTGTGAATAAGTTCCGTCAGGATAAGAAATTTATTTTTTTTAGGGTCAAACTTGTCTTTTTATTTATTTATTTATTTTAAGGTTTTCTTTTGAGTGGCCTACTATATAAGGTCTTTATAATTTTGTAAGATACAATTTTTTATTAATGAAAATTTGAGAGTTGTTTTTGTGCAAACCCTATGATGCGGGACAAGACCCTAAACTACGCGAATGCTTATGAAGTGATGGTTTACCGAAATTACACTAGATTAATTAAACAATAAACTTGAAAATAATGCGGATACCTGAGGGTTTCGTAGTTTTTCATTGGAGAATCGCGCTTGATTCGGGTAGGGTCCAGTCTGTGCACTAGATCCGTTAGCCTTGCGGTGCAGATCGATCCTAGAAGTAGAACTCTAGCTTTTCCAGATTAGGGCACCGCTCGGGATTCAATGATGGAATCACGAGTCCTGTATGGGGTTCTGATTCGGGTTGGTTAACGGCTTGTATGAGATCTAGGGTTCGAATCAGATCGATTTGATGGTTTTGATGGATCTGTGGGTTTTGAATTTCGGGGTATTTATGATTGGATGGTTGGGTTTTGGATTTATGAGATAGGTTCAAATCAATGGCTCTGATGGGTGCTAGGGTTTATGGTTTTAGGGATTTTGGAGAAGGTAATGGCTGCATTTAAGGTTTATGGGATCAAACAAAGCAGAGAAAGAAAAAAATAAAAATAAAGAGATAGATAGAAGATAGATTTTGGGCTTCACACCAAACCCTTATCTGGAAATAGATCGTGGGCTTTGCACCCTTGGCTTCACACCAAACCCTTCTCGGGAAGCGAAGATTCACTCTTCGTGGAGGTTCATCTCAAGCACACAAGCAAAAGCTTTTTTCATGAATAAAAAACTAATTACATTGTTTTTTTAAAAGACCTTATATAGGAGGCCTCTAAAACATAAGAAAACCCTAAAACAAATACTAAAAAAAGAGACAAATATGCCTTTTAAACTTAAATTCCTTCAAAATTCACACTGTAGCTCGATCAATCGAGGTATTGTAGCACTGTAGCTCGATCAACGAGTTACTGTAGCACTGTATTTAAAAAAAAAAAAACTGACTACAATCGTTCGATCGATTGAATGGTCGATCAATCGACTGGGCATTGCTCCAGCACACTAATTCTGCTCCTTTATGCTTTCTTGAAGTTGAAAATTCGATTGTGACCCAACTTCAATGCTCTCGATCTTGGTGTCTCCTGTCATTCTCCCTGACTCAAAATGTTTCATCACTGATGAAACACGTATGTAACACTGATCAAGTGTATTGGGACTCGAAGGGTGGAACTCCTTGCAACTAACCCAACAATCTTAGCATCTGGTGATGTATGATCATCATCTCTATCGATTATAGCGGGACACACACGGTACACCTCTCCTTGACGAACCCAATTACCCGGCTCGCCAACCCACTCTACCAAGTACTTTTGAAGCTTCCCATCAACTCTCTCGGACCTGAAGGAGTTCATCCCCGATGAAAGTGTGGTCGCGATATCAGTTAGGAATACGAGAACGCAAGCGATGAGCCCTCTCATGATCGGCCCATGCACTCAGTAGTCGACTTATCAACCCTCTGCATCTCATAAATTAGAAACTCTCTGCCGCAGGTGAAGGCCACAAGATAATCCCAAATTTTCTCAATTACTTATTTCCTCTGCTTGCTTGGGTAGGGAAGGGGTATCTGCTACAAAGTTGGGATGGGATCGTGAATAGGGAGTGTTTGGAAAGGATTGCAAGATCGTGGGGTTGAGCATATAGAAGGAACTAGGTCCTCCACATTGAATGTTGAGCTAATCCCTATATCTGGAGGAAGCTCAAGAACGTACGCATTAGGACCACTTTTTGCCACAATTCCAAAAGGTCTAGCGCCGTGGGCCTGGAGCTCCTTTACGACTCCCGATGGGAATCGTTCAGGTCCAATCCGAATCATTGCGTGATCATTCAATTGAAATTCTATAAAAGCCTTAGGTAACTGCAGTGTTACTTTGAAAGTTTCATTACATAAATTAATTTTAAGCTTAATTTCGGCATGCAATGCGAAATGGAACTCAAAATTTGACTCATAATAAGACTCAGAATGTGAAGCGCTATGTAACTCGAGACCATGATGTGTATGTGTATCTAAGGACTTGATACTCTCATGTGCATGCGACGCTAATGAATCATATGTAACCGACTCTAGTGCTCGTCTCTGCTAACACTAACGGCTTAGGCATAACTTACTCTGTGGGCACTATTAGCTCATGTGTGATCGAATCAAGGGATACTAAAGGCTCATGTTACACTCGGCTCAATTAACTCATGTGTACTTGCGTTAATCAAAACCAAAGACTCTGGGGTACTCGATTCAATTGACACTAATGGTTCTTGCGTGCCTAGTTCGATGGACTCAAGTGTACTTGGTTCGACCAACTTCAAAGATTCAAGTGCACTCGACTCTACCACCAACAAGGACTCGTGCACAACTGGCTCTACGAGCACTAACAAATCGTGCGTAGGTGACTTGGTCGAATCGTGCGTGGGTGACTCAGTTGACTCACGTGTGGGCAACTCAACATTACTTCTCACAAGGGAAATAGAAGCCTTTTTGACACAAACTAGACTCTTATCAGCTTCTTCCATCTCCTCTTCACTCGTCACGGTACGAGGGTCATACACTTCCTCTTCTACTTTTAAACTTTCATGCTCCTAAGAACTCTCTCTTTTAATCACTAAATTCGGAGTGAAAAATTATGTACTGCATTGATAAGCAAAGTGTCCAAATCTGTGACACTTGGAACAATCAAGACATTTGTCTGTCTTGGTTTTCAAAAACCGTAGAAGGTGACGGTGTGTTACAGGAACATACTTTTTGATAAAGTTCACCTTCATGTCCTCCCATGTGGAGATGGGTTTACTCCGAAGAGATTCAGTACGGTGCTCTATGAGAGTCCAAAGAGTTTTGGCATTACCTTCCAACTTGGTTTTTGCTATCCTAATTTTGTACTCATTCGGTATGCCATACCAATCAAAATAATCCTCTACACTAGACAACCACTCTACGAAGGTTTTAGGACTCCTCCATCCCTCAAAGTTTGGAACCTCTTTCCGAATAGATTTTAGAAACCTATTGGCAGGGTCCACTGTTGTCATAAGCGATCGCTTAAGCGATTTTAAGGTACCAAATCGCATAAGCCATGATAGCTTATGCGATTTGGACATTATGCGATCGCATAATGCTTGGAGCACTTCAATATTTTTCTTCTTTTTTTTTGTTTTTTGAGGTCCCATTGCCTCTATAAAAGGGTGGGTTGGGTCTTCTACTCCTCACACAACTATTTTGGCTTAAACTTCCTCTCTAATCTCTATTCTTTACTCTCAATCTCCTCCCACCTTTCCTATCTAGTTTTTAATTTTATTTTATGCTTTGTAATTTTTTTTTTAGTGAATTAAATTGTTGCAAACTTAGTAATATTAGTGTTAGTGTGTTGCAAAGCCTCAAAGGGAAATATCAAGGAACTTTAAATTTAAAAAAAAGAAAAAAAAAAGGGTATGCCATGGCTTAAGCGATTAAGAGATTCGCTTAAGCGAAAAGGAGCCAAATCGCTTAGCATCGCTTAAGCCATTTGACAACAATGGCAGGGTCGTACTCGGGTTCACGATAGTGAAGATATCCTCTAACACACAAGTTAGCTTTGATGTCCCTAAGGGCATCGACAAGCTTGCTCATGTTCATGGTGATCACGGCTTACTAACATCAGTCCTAAATGACATGCAACTATGAACCAACAATGAATGAGGACTTTTATCAAACACTAGACGTGCACACTAATGAACACAAATGAAATAAAATTCTATTAAATTAAAATGACATGCACATGTGAACCAACAATGAATGAGGAATTTTATCGAAATTTAGA
This sequence comes from Chloranthus sessilifolius, assembly GCA_021018995.1. Classification (NCBI taxonomy): domain Eukaryota; kingdom Viridiplantae; phylum Streptophyta; class Magnoliopsida; order Chloranthales; family Chloranthaceae; genus Chloranthus; species Chloranthus sessilifolius. The sequence goes on from CM037595.1 coordinate 89,175,459, forward strand.
TGTGCACACTTTGACAAGAATTGAAATAAGATGCAATAAAAATTAAAATGCAATGGAATTAAATGTCACACAAATATGCCCTAACCTAGAAACTTGGCTTTGATACCAAAGCTGATGTGGGACAAGACCCTAAACTACGTGAATACTTATGAAGTGATGGTTTCCCAAAATTAAACTAGATTAATTAAATAATAAACTTGAAAATAATGTGGATACCTGAGGGTTTCATAGTTTTTCATTGGAGAATCGTGCTTGATTCGGGTAGGGTCCAGTCTATGCACTAGATCCGTTAGCCTTGCGGTGCAGATCGATCCTATAGGTGAAACTCTAGCTTTTCCAAATTAGGGCGCCGCTCGGGATTTAATGATGGAATCACGAGTCCTCTATGGGGTTCTGATTCGGGTTGGTTAACGGCTTGTATGAGATCTAGGGTTCGAATCAGATCGATTCGATGGTTTTGATGGATCTGTGGGTTTTGAATTTCGGGGTATTTCTGGTTGGATGACTAGGTTTTGGATTTATGAGATAGGTTCAAATCAATTGCTCTGATGGGTGCTAGGGTTTATGGTTTTGGGGATTTTGGAGAAGGTAATGGCTACATTTAAGGTTTATGGAATCAAACAAAGCAGAGAAAGAAAAAAAATAAAAATAAAGAGATAGATAGAAGATAGACTTTGGGCTTCACACCCTTGGCTTCACACCAAACCTTTCTCGGGAAGTGAAGATTCACTCTTAGTGGAGGCTCATCTCAAGCACACAAGCAAAAACTCTTTTCATTAATCAAAAACTAATTACATTGTTTTTTAAAAGACCTTATATAGGAAGCCTCTAAAACATAAGAAAACCCTAAAACAAATATTAAAAAAAAAGACAAGTATGTCTTCAAAACTTAAATTCCTTCAAAATTCGCACTGTAGCTCGATCAATCGAGGTACTGTAGCACTATAGCTCGATCAATCGAGTTATTGTAGCACTGTAGTTTTTTTTTTTTAACTGACTACAATCAATCGATCGATTGAATGGTCGATCAGTCGACTGGGCATTGCTCCAGTACACTAATTCTGCTCCTTTCTGCTTTCTTGAAGCTGAAAATTTGGTTGCGACCCAACTTCAATGCTCTCGATCTTGGTGTCCCCCATCACCTTAGAGAACTTGTGAAGAGTTTTCAATCGAATGAACGAATCTTTCGAAACTTGAGGAGTGTTTACGCGTTTCTCGTGGAACTTGGTATGAAGCCGACGTACAGCCTTAGTGCGAAGCCTCGAAATTCCTTGGTGTGAAGCCTTAGACCTCTATTCCTCTTATTCCATCTTTTTTCTATTTATCATATGATAATATCCTCCCTTGCTTTGATAAATCTCCAAACCCTCCTCTCCCCCCAACCGAAAAAAAAAAATAAAAAAATTATTAGTTTCAATCTTTTGATCTACCCTTTTATTTTTTTAATCCTTCCAGCCTTATTAATTCACCCGAGAGGAATCAAGAGACAATACCATGACTATCGCTTGGTACCCTAAGCTAGAGCGAAACTCGAATCCTTCATCAGATCCGTTTTTCTAGATCGGGAAATGTTAATGCACGCGAATGCTAATATTTATTTAGCTTAATTTTTTTAATTAAATTTAGTAAATTATTTTTGTGGATGGGTGATTTGAATATTTCCGTTGTACGATCTGATCTAAAAGTTAATCCCAAATCGCATTAATTAGAGTTTTAGTGTTTGTCCCTCATCATGGCGACTATAGTGATGGCATCAATAAAAGTAGTGACGCTAATGATGACAATGGACACATGTAGTAAAAAGACAAACGTGTGACCATTTGATACATTATATATATTCAAAGAATCTGCAGTTGGAACTGCTGTCTTTTCTTTTATTTTCTGGATTCGATCTGCTTGTCCATTATTTAGTGTGGGTCTGTTCATGTTTTCCTTTCAGTTGATAGCTAAAGTCGCAAGGAGAAGATATGACGACGGCAGCTCGACCCACTTGGGCACCTGCAAAAGGTGGTCAAGAACAAGGTGGTACTCGAATATTTGGCCCCTCCCAAAAATACTCTTCAAGAGATCTGGCCTCTCATACAACTCTGAAGCCCAGGCACGTTTTTAGAATGTCTTTTTTTACTTTTTAATTGGTGTATAGAGTATAATTAGGCCCTCTCGGACGTATGCCCTATCTCAGAACACTGTATTGCATATTTTTAAATTTCTTTGCATTAGTTAGCATGCCAATCCTGATTCCTCTGTTGATCATATATATTTCCAAGCGAACTTTTAGTATTTAATGGCTATCCTATCTCTGGCTGGAGCATCATCCAAGATGCCAGTTCATGTACACTATGCATGAGAACATGCTTGGAATTGTCCATGTGGCTGGCCATCATATATATGTGACAAAATCCAAGACACCAATTTAGCAAATGCTGACCATCTTACCTAAAGCTTGCAAATGGTCGGTGAAAGGTTCTTTGGGGATATTTTGTATCCACTGTGCAAAATTCCATTGATTGGATAATTAAAAGCCTGATATTGGATTGATCGTGGGGCTTATAACAATAACAAGATATCCAGCCATTTGAATGGTTTAGATCTATGATTGCCAATATTGAAAATCCTAGCGCACAATTGATGTTGCTCTGGGGTCTGGCTCAATCATGATATTTGCCTTACTTTATCACATTTAATGAAAATTTAAGATGCACCTCTCATTGTGGTTTCCCTTCATGATATACCGGATCAATCCCCTTGCAATGGAGATGTCGTGGATTAATCAGCTGACTTGTTTGTAAGTTGTACGGTGATTTTATAGACTTCCCACCGTAACAGGATAAAAAGTAGACTCCTACTAGTAACCAAAAAAAAAAAGGTTTAGGAAGTAAGAACCAAAATAATGATTATGAAGTCTCAATAGTGCCAATTCCTCCCTCTCCAACAGTGTTACCTAGACAATTGGCTCGGGTGCCCAGTGTCATGGCGTCATAGATGTTTGGCATGCCAATTTCTAAAGATTCCAATACAACGGCACGACCTTAAGAAAATAATTGATCATATATAAAAAAAATTGAAGGGAAATCTTAAAGTGCCAATTGAGATACGTATTGAAAAGATTCATAATGTATGTCATTAGTCTAAATAAAAGTATATTATATTATACAAATAATTTTCAAGGACCCAAGCTTTTTATTGTATAAGTTACTAAACTCTACATATTTTTTTAAATATAAAATAACCGTTCATTTTATCGTGTTAAAACGAGGACCATTTTGATGGTATTATATGGAATTTTCTTACATATCTAGAAGTATCGTGTTGTGTTGACGAGTGGGCAAGTGCTACCGAGTGTCGGCACGTATCCTAGTGCTACCACGTGTCGCAACGGAAAAAATCTCAAAAGTAGAAGCGCCTAGGTAAAACTGTCCAGCCAAAACACTAAAATGATATCAAGATTGAAAAATAAAAACATTGGATTTCATTTCTTCCGAGGAAATTGGTGTCTCATAGGTGTCCTGATAAGCGTGCATATCATTCATGGCCGGTGAGGTTGCATTTTCTTTAACAAATACATGCACACATGATTTAAGTATAGATGGGTACATCTTCTAGATATATGATGCCACATCCTCAGGAATGATTGTTGTCTGCTATCCTTGTTCAGAAAAGAAGGGCAAGATACCCAAGAGGAGTTGCAGAAGAGGAATATCAGAGAGGAGCTGGAAGAGCGTGAGCGGAGGCATTTCTCTTCGAAAGGTACTGAATAAATTGAACCATCCCTTTTATTTCTGGTTGTCGTTGACATCAAGTGGTTCATCTCCTTTTCCTTATTTGGATGAATTGGTTTCCTTGTTAGTTTTAATCTTTCTTTAAAAAGTTTTCCCCATATTACGCATATTCAAAGCTGATTTAAAATTTCTCTCTGTGGTTACAGAAGACAGAGATCGAAGAAAAGGCATAAGTGTAGGACACTTCTTGGAAGGTAAAAATTTAGTTTCTAATGCTACATAATCTCTTTATTGGCATGTCCAATAAGCCTTTTCCTGGTATATAAACGTAGTCATAATGTATTAAAATGTAGGACCAAAAAGAGATGGTGAAGACCGGCTTGTTCCACGCAATGTAGATGCTGATGATTCCGATGTTGATGTCAAAAGTGATGATGAAAGGTTGCCATCTACTCATTTTTATATGCTATCAAAGAACTCACTTGCAAACATGCATTCTTCTGTTGGCATGCTTTACTATTAAGTTATGATTGCCAGTGGACACTCTGTTTAAAATTAAAAAGACACAAAGATACACTCTGAAATTGTGTCGAGTCTGAGCAGAGTTCGAGTTTGAGTCCAAACATGAGAGACCTAGCTAGACTGGGTCAGTTCAAGTTGGGTCCAACTTCATGTAATCCAGATCTGTCCTATGCCTTCCAGTTGTGTTGCCTTTCTGATCCAAAGGGCCAGATCGTGAGCTGGGACCCATTTGCTTCCATAGTCCATCGAGTGATTCTTTTATTTAATTTCCTCCTCCTAAACTAATGGTTCTATTATTTCCGTAAGAATTCATGTCATTATCATCGCCGTAGCCTGTTCCCATTTATTTAAGGTCGGCTGTGCTAGTCCTGTTTGTTCACTCATTTCGGATTAGCGCTAAGCTCTCTGTAACTTCGCAATCCTTCATTTCCCTTCTCACAGCTTCCATCTAGGTCTTCACTAGTATTCCTCTTCTTCTATGTCCTTGTGCTTGTAGAGTCTCAACCCTTCATACCAGGTCTACTTTTGGCCTCCGATGAACATGTCCAAACCACCTCAAGCGGCACTCAGTAATTTTTCCCTTTATAGTTGCCATTCTAAAATTTTCTTGTATGTACTCATTTTGTATTCTGCCCTTTCTTGTTACTCCACACATCCATCTCAGCATATGCATCTCGGCCACATGTACTCGTAGCTTCTAGTCGCTTTTTTGGAGCCCAACATTCTGCACCATATAATATGGCAAGTCTAACCGCCGTCTTATAAAAACGTCCCTTCAATCTAAGTGGAGCTCTTGGGTCGCACAATACCCTTAAGAATTGATGTAGATGCTTCAATCTCCTTAGATATGATAGTATGAAATATTCTTGCATCTTTACTAATTTAAATTGTGATTTGATGAAGAGTGTAGAAGAACTACCTACATTTCACTTGGCTGCAACTCTTCTTGTCACCTTAAAAAGATGTCAAGTATTGTTCTTGTTGTCTTGTAAGAAGGTATAAGTGATCTTATCTCCATAAAGTGTATCATCTGATTATATTTTTGAGGTCCATGCATTCATTGTTTTTTTTTTCTTTTGGGAAGCATATGGCATACATTCATTGCCATAAATCAACACCAAACTGAAACTTGGGACAAGGACTTCAACTATTTCTATCCATTTGAGCTTGGCCACTATCTCTGTGGCTAACATGTTATTGATGCTGTTGGTAAAGATGGTACCTGTGCCTATCTTTCCTCAGAAAGGAAAATCATACAAAATGTTTGGGATCATAGCTATCGGTCCTCTTTCTTTATTTTCTCACACGATAGCTCTATGAATAACAAAGCATCATTACATTTAACCCAGTGGTAACTCGAACTCTTGGATAACTTCAACATGTTCTTCAATGTTTTCAACTTTTACATGGGTCAATTAAAGCAAAGCAATTAGGGTCGGGATGGAAACAATTCATTGCATTGATATTTTTCAAATATAAATATTTGTAGACTTCCTAGGTAAAATTGTTTTCATGTTACTATGCTCATGATCATCTTCAACTATATCATGCTTATACTGGCGGTTGCAGTTTGTTTGACCAAGGTGTTGTTGTTTATGAACTAATGTAAGACAATCGACTATAAGGGTTCACTACTTTCAAAACACTTAAGCTTGACCCCCTCATTTTTGACCTAAGTGTTATCCTCTGATCTCTTCTAACTTCACCTTGATTAGTGTTTGGGGGTAAAGTTTGATTCAAAAAATAACAGACACTTCTTAGTTCCTTCCATCTTCTATTTGAACACTCCTTGATCATTCCGAGGCCATCTCAACATGTTCCTTTTTTGTTGTTCCTCAGTCATCAAGGCAAGTTGATAAGCATCGTCTACTTCACTGATTTTTTTGGGGGCCCATTTTCCGATCCTTCATGCCAGTTCTTTGCTTGGTCCTTCATGTCTACTAATAAATGCTGTCTATGCAACATGGCAGAAGAATCAGTTGAACATATACTTATACACTGAAGCTGCACTATTCAGATTTGACACACATTCCTAAACTTATTTGGCATGTCCTATGCTCTTCCATCCTTGTGGGTAACTTTTGACTGCTTGGGGTTTGGGGCCCTTTCAACCAGGTGATCCGAGTACTTGAAGTTTGAATCTCTGTGCTTGTGTGAGGGATATGGCTAGCATGCAACTATAGGTTCGTCAACAATAAAGCTAAATCTAGAAACAGACAATTCATGGATATCAGAGAAAATAATTGGAGAGACATCGACTCATGAGGAATGTATCGGACTGGGCTGACATGATAAGGAGCAATAAGAGAAAATCTTGTGGGGTTCTAAGGGAGACCTTACTAGGGATAGATGTGGTTACCTCCTAGGAATTTCTTAAAGTTGAACATAGATAGCTGGTCCTTGGGTAACCTAATGAGAGCCGCAGTCCTCTATCCTTTAAATGGGGGATAAGTAGATAAGAACCTACTTAAAACTACCGTTTCACGTGTCACAAACACAATGAAACCAGACCCGATTTATAATATTTAATCTCATATATCAGTCCAAAAATTTCTGTAGAAACTACTATAATCTGCCCAATATTTATATGAAGTCACTATTAGTCTCTATTATGGTATACGAATCTGAATATCTCTGCTCTTGAAATTAGTGTAGAGTAAAAAAACGTAGATAATAAAAAAAAAATGTAGATATCTCGCTGTTTTTTAATAGATTGCGCCTTTACCGATAAAAAAAGAGAGTAGATAATCAGCACACCTGTTATGAGAAATAGTATGTCTTAATTCTGATTTACAACCTTCTAATAAGATGATTTCATTAGCAGACTCAAAGGAGAATACGATAAGGTCACACAAATTAATTCCATGGTTCAACAGAAGCAGAAACATAGCATTCAGCAGATCATATATATTCAGATTCCAGCAATAGATGTTTGGGAAATCAGTGATATATCAGACTATCGTGGCAGAAATTTGAAGAAGATGGGGTGGTCTCAAAATACCTGTGAATTAGTGATCTTCCAGTTTTAAAAGACGGAGAATATCAGCAATGTTAGAGGATAAAAACCCTTGTAATACCATACTAGCAGTGGACTCGAACCAATAACAAAATAGAGTCAAAACTCTCGTATGTTTTCTCCAAAGAAATTGCATAAAAAAATTAATCTTCAATCTCTGTGAAGTTTCAGTTCTTTTCATATATAAAGAAGAAAAGTGAAAGTCTATTTTAACTATGTTTCCTATTTTACTTGGATTCTAAGTAGCAACAAATAAAAGATATCCTCTTATATTATTGGTCCCTAAACTTCTCGGAAAAAAACACAATTCTTGGTGCTCTCTTCAATATCTTGCCAATTCTTCAATATCTTCCTCCACATCATCGTCACTTATACATGGTAGAGGTAGAAGATTCTCAGTGCTCTCTTCACTACTTGAACTGAGGAGCATAGAATTAAGTGGACTCAAAGAAGGTGATGTTCAATTGCTCATAGTGACAAAAAATTTCCCAGAAGAAGGGTCTTAACACTTGTACCCTTTTGTGTAGGAGGGTACCTAACAAACATACACCTCACGGCTTTTAAGGTAAGTTTATCACTGTCACTAGATGGAAAGTGAGCAAAACAGGCACACCCAATCTCGTTCAGCTGGGTCATGTGGATGTTCATAGCGACTTTTAGATGGAGAATGCTCTCATGAATCTGTCTAGAGATCACGTGACCCCATGCTAACATTACCAATCTCGTTCAGCTGGGCTAAGTGGGCATCTGGCCTATTCCATTGGCCACCCTTGAGGCCCATTTAACCCTCTTATTTATGGCCAGTGGCTCTTTACTTATTCCCTCCTCTCTATTTCTTTGGAGTCTCTTGAATTCTGAAATTCCTGAATGAATTCCTGCCCTTTGACGTCACTCTTTAGCCACCGAGAACTGTCCGTAACCTGCCCCCATTTATGCTCCGCCTCACAACCCAAGCGCAACCTGGTTTGGGGGTATAGTGAGAGATTATGAAGGCTGTTCTGCTGGAATTTGTGAACCTCTTGAATAAGCTGTCTCCACAAAAGTGGAAGCAAAAAGGACAATTTGAAGGGATCAACCTGCTGGCCACTGTGTTGATAAGCCTGCCTGCTATAATTGAAGTTGACTAGCAATGCCATGTGCTCGGATGAAAACTGAAAATTCTGCCTCTGAAGATTTGGTGAAAAGTTAAAGCAAATTTTAGAATTACAACATATGATTAGTTAGTCCTCTCTCACCCCCTCAAGGCTGATGCTTTAGCTAAGAAAGGGGTGGAGCTGGCTAAACTTACTGTTAATCTATCTGATACCCCTATCCGATAAGTTTTTTTTTTTACAACTGTCGTTTTAGTTTCCTTACTCTAGGTTTGGTGTTTCTTTTTCTCTCCAATCGCTTATTGGATGTGTTGCTGTTTTTACGTTCTCCTTCCTCGTAGTAAATTTTGTTCATTAATGATATATAAGTCTTTTTTTAATTGGTTCTTGAATAACTTACCAAGGTTGGCCCTTCCAGCTACTTTTTTGCCAGGCATAACGTAATTGAGCCAAGATTAATGAGATCATGCAGAATTATTCTAAGAAAATGTCTTAACGAGCGCTCAACCTGAAGTGCTTAGAACATGGTTCAAAATCTCGTCCGAAACTGGTACGTACTGAACTGGTGTTGGAAGTCACCGGTCTGTACTTTGAATGCATCATACCGGTGCATTACATTTATATTGGTAATGTATCAAACGATACATACCAATGTGTCCTCTGGAACCGGTGCATACTGAATGTTATGTACTGATTTTGGAGCTGGACGATACATACGGGAAAATCTGTATTTTAAACCATGGTTTTGAAGGCCAGCAATGAAGCTGGTTAAAAATGGGGTAAAGAAAAGGTGTCCATTTTGGATTTGGTACATCATGGACCTGATTATCTTTGGGAAGGAGACATGAACTCTGGAAAGCTATTTGTTTGTGAGGCTACTGACGAATTCGCTGAAGTAAATCTTGAATTAGGAGCTGGCCTATGGTCAGTTACGAAGTGTGTATCTTGTAGCCAAGCAAGCAATTGAATTGATGTCGGTTCCACTTAGTAAACCGGCACACTTCATACGATTCCTTGCCATTATGTTAATCGGTCATAGTTATATGCTAAAATAACTGCACTATTTGTATATATGCACTTAAAGAGAGGTTGATGTTAGAGCTCAGTGTGAACTTAGCTCTGTGACATGGAGCTGTGAAGGAGAGGTGCTGTCGCGAGTGCGGGGAGTTTGCCCAAACCTCTGGTCATTCACGCCGGTGACTGGGTGTGTAGGGCCTGCAACAACCATAATTTTTGAAGACGCATGGTTTGTTACAAAGAGAGGTGTGATGCTCATTGGAAGTCGGGGACCACTATTACAAACTATGTTAACGTTCCCTATCCCACTTGGGGATCACCTTCCCAACCCCTCCTGTCCAAACAGCAAGCTACCGACGTTAAGAAGGGTTGGTCTATCGCAGGTAAGAAATATAAAGGGGTTTCTCAGGCTAGTTTCCATCCAAAGGTCGGAGTTCCTTATCTGCAACAGGAGCATAAGAGAGTAAGAAATCAGCGACAGCCCAAACCGTTTGATATGAGCCATCGCCAACCTTTACCCCTTCTGCGTAAGGCACCTTTCAACCCTAACCATCACCGAAGTGGGACCTTTCTTGAGGTAGCTACCAAGGGTCCTGAGATAGAGAAGCGTTTCTCAGACATTGATGCCCCCCCTTTCTCTTCTGAGTTTATGTCCGACTCTACTCTTGAGCTTCCTACTAATAGATGGGTAGTTGCAGAGATCCTTAAAGGCTAACCTTCTCATTTGGAAATCCTTATGTTTTACAGGAGACGTGTGGACCTCGCCTCCACAACATACCACAAAAGAAAAGCGAACAAACGACAAAAAGTTACAGTTTTTTACCCGACCAGCTATTTCCAAGCTTAACAAAAAACACTTGCTGATACGTTTCGGTGAGGGTGAAGAAAGAAGAATGGAGGAGATTTTAGCAGTGGGCCTCTACAGCTGGACGAGCCACACTCTTCGTTTCATCAACTGGGAGGCTATCGACATTCGACACCAAAATAAACCTTCACAGTGACAACCACGACACTTGGATCAACGTCTACGGCCTCCCCTCTCATCTCTGGACCTCACTGATCCTCTGGATGATCGGCGGCGCCTGCGGGGGGGCTGCTGGAGGTTGACAGAAGGTCTGCTGACCCCTTGGATGCTAGATGCACCAGAATCAGAGTAAAGGAGGACACGAGGAGTATATACCAAGGTGGGGAGATATCGTGATTGGCCGGAGTCGGTACTGGTGCAGCATGGAAGTTGATTGGACGGAAAGGATCATCAGCAGAGATCACAGCAAAGTACAAACTGGTGTAGTCAGCCCGGCATGTATAGAATACAACGATGAGTGGGGAAATACTGCTTGGTGACGAGGGGAACTTTGATCGGATACCACAGACAGCGGATTCGACGAAGCTCCCAATACACAACAAGGGGAGCCATCACTTCGTTAGCATAAGGACGCCAACCTGGCTCACGAACGGATTGTTGATGGTAGGGGCGCGGATGATGGTTCATTCTTAGGGAGTTTCGGCAGGAAAGTCATACACGATGGGAGACTTGCAGCAGTTGGGAGACAACGGTAACAATTTCGAATTTCAAACGAAGGGGAAGGACGTAATTTATATGGAGGCTTCTCCTTTTTGAACGGCTGAGATGATGCATGTGGAAATGAGTGGAGCAGATTTGGCGGTCGGCACGTTTACTCAAGCTGACAGGGAAGCATCACCTACGCACGTGATGACCACTCTGGTTAATGATGACCTTGTGGGCAATATGACCCCTACTAACTCTAATCTTCCACCACGTGGTTTCAAGCTGTCGCTCGACTAGCTATCTTTCCCCTCTGTGACAAGAAAAATCTTTTCAGATCCTGGTTACGTCCCTAAGGGAGGCATGTGTCGGTCCGGTGTGAATCCTAAGTTACGACGCAGAGTGTTTGTGTCGAGTTTTTATCCACGCGGGGGCTTAACGTGCTAAGTGAACTTTGTGAGCCACGCCACCCCTCCTTGAGAAGGCTTGGGAAGCATGACTTGTTTCCGCCGTTCCATCTACAAGACTATGTCAAACCAGGGCAGGAACTCGACCGGAACTTTAACCCGAACGCCCATGTTGTAAACGAAAGGGAGTGTGATTCGACAGTTAGCTTCAAGGGAAACGACTCTACATTGACACGCTCTCTGGACACGTGGGCGAAAACTTGGGACTACGGGTCACACCAGCCGTTTTGGACCCTTCAATGTTTCAAGTCGAAGACCATACTCTTGACCCTTATAACTTGGCTCCACCCAGCGCATTTGTTTTCTCTAATCCTGACTTTTTATCTTCAGCTACACCTATGGGGGTGTTGTCGAAAGATGATCTATTGGCTGTAGAGGATTTTGAGATTGGGCGATACCTGGGGATGACTTTTTTAGGTTTGGATGATAAAATAATCGATATCTTCAGACATATACAAACCAAACACAAATTAACTAAGGAGGATTTCAAAACTAAAGGAAAAAGGGATAATGAGAAATTCAAATGGGTTCTCAAATATGTTCGGTTCGCTCTGCGGAAACAAACAAGGAGTAAGAAGAGAACAATGGTGGGGGGAATGTCAGAGGGCTGGGAGATAAGGATAAGTGTGCTATTGTGAAATCTTCCATTAAGACGATCAAGTCTTAAGTCCTATCTCTTCAAGAAACTAAATGAGAAGATGTAAATTTGAGGAGAATTTGTTCGGTTTTGGGGAGAGGGGTTTGGGAGTGGAACTTCCGTCTAGCGGACGGTACTGCAGGAGGTATTCTCTTGGCTTGGAAAGCCTCTGAGATGCTTAAAATCGATGGATAAATTGCAGATTTCTCTGCCTCGGTAGTTCTCAAGAGAAAGTCTGATGATTACATTTTCGTTTACTTGGGAGTCTACGGTCCTAATGACGTCGTTCTTCATGAAGAAATGCTCTTGGAGCTCAGTGCTACTTCTTCTAGATGGGATAACAGTTGGTGTGTGGGTGGTGATTTTAATGTTATTAGGGAGATGTCCAATGCTGTTACATCGCATATGCGACACTATGCGATGACATAATTTTTTTTTCAGAAAAATCCCCCAAAATCCCAAAAAATTTCCAAAGTTTTCGATATTGGTTAGTAATATGTTTCATGTTAATTTTGTGCTCTATTAATTTTGTAGTGTCTAGAATGCGAAATAAACGTATATAGTATAAGCCTATAACCCCATAAGTTAGAAGGGAAAATATAAATTTCATTAATGTTAAACAAAATAGTACAAAAATGAACATAGGAACATACAAAAAAGAAGGAAAAGAGTAAAGAAGAAAAATATTATTTAAGTAAAAGTATCTTAATTCTTAAGTTGTTAAAATTTGTTCCTACTTCCTAATGATATTGTCTACCAACCAAAAATTCTACACATTTGTCTCTAAGCCACAATGGTACATCTCCACCTCCACCATCGTCGTCACTTGCAATGTTGTCATCATCCGAATCGTCTCATTCTTCAACATATTGTTCTTCCTCCTCGGTTTCTTCATCATCCGATCTCATTAAGACGGTATCTATATCATCTATGGGTGCTTCATGTATCTTGTCTTCTTCTCCTTGTTGACGCAAGCGTGAGTAGGAACTACCTCCCCCCTGATTTTTAGGAAGTGATCCCGCTGTTTTTGGTTGTATTGCACAAAGACCAAATCATTGAGTTTTTTTTGCTCAAGCTTGTTCCGCTTCTTCGTATGTATCTATTTAAGAGAAACATTTAGTAAATATTAATATCTATTAAAAGTTAAACAACAATTAAATTAAAATTATGAGACTAAAAATGAAATAAAAATAAATTAGTTACCATCTCAAACGTGCTCCAATTTCGTTCACATGCCGAAGCGACATTTGTAAGGTCAAGAACCTTAACGGTCATCTTCTTCAATAATCCACATTTTGTCACCGAATAGGACAACCACCAATCGGCTACAAACAATAATATTAATTAGATTATATATATATATATATATATATATAAATATATATATATAAATAAAGAGATGGACTATTTAATTACAAATTTGTAATAACGAAATGTAATAAAAAATAAATCATAAAATTGCTTACTAGGTATTTTGGATTCTCTTTGTCGAACTACAATTTCTCTTTCGAACACCCCTTGAGCATTCTTGTATCGGTCGAAAGAGTTGCTAATCTGATCTCGGAACTATCTTTTCTAAAACATCAAGGAAACCATTAATATGTGTTGCTTCCCAATTCGGATAAAAGAAATAATCCGCGAGATTTAGGAGGAATGCGACGGAATATAACATGCTAGTCACTTGGACACCCCATCTCTTCTCAATTATGTCAATAATGGGTTGATTGAGACGAGATTTGTACATATTATTAGTTTTAATTTTTTCTATATCTTTCGCCATAAAACTATAGATATAACCCATAGCCGGCTTCTAATCACCATCAACCAATCGTAGGACCTCTAAGATTGGTTGCGAGTCTCTAAGTGATTGGGCAACATTATTCCAAAAAGAGTTGGTTAAGATGGTTTGTGCCACCCACTTTCCTTCGGCCTTCTTTGACCAAGCTCCATTCCTTCAATGGGTGAAAGTTACAAAGCTTCTAAGCTCCTCTTTTAACATACATGTTTTGTAATGTCAAGTAGGCCGTAGTAAAACGGGTGATGGCGGGGCATTGCAAATTACCCCCAATTACATTACGCATGTGGTGGAGTAGAAGTGTATGTTTATACATATACACTACTACCTTCCTAGCCTTAGCTACGGTTTTAATGTACACTTTTCCTATGTCTTCTAATATTAAGTCTAAGCAATGGGCCGCACATGGGGTCCAATATATGTATGGTCGCCGTTCCATTATTAGTCTACCCCCGGCCACCAAGTTTGCCACGTTCGTGACAACTTGGACAACATATTATGCACCAATATCCTTTTCTATCACCTCATCTACGAGGGAAAATAAATATTCGGCCATGTGAGAATGGGTCGAAGCATCTACAAATTTAATGAACATAGTTTCGATAGGCCAAAAAGTTGATTGACCTACTGGCCCTATCGGTCCAATTATCGGTCATTAGTGAGCACCCATATGTCTTCTAATCCTCTCGATACTCCCCGAGAAAGACTTTTGTGAAGACTACCTCAATTTTAAGAGATGTATGTCTTATCTCATGATATGAGGGAGATTTTAGGTCGGGTCCAAATTGCCCAAGAGCTTCTCAACCATTATTTTGAAGCTCTTTAACTTTACGGTATTGAATGCAATACTGGTTTGGTACATCCACTTAGCCACGTATTGAATGGTCTCGGGTCGGTTCTTAGCTTTATACCTATTTTTTTTAGTGGTTTGGGCCGAGCCCTTACCCCTAGCTTCTACCACATCCTCAGGACGTGGTCTACAAGAAAATAATTTATTTATTCCTTTCCCCTTTCCACCGCATGCTCTTTTAGAGGGTGGTGGTCTTGCACTACGAGCCGTGGAGGGAGTAGATCTATCATGTTCTTCCTCGTCTTCATCAACATCATAGTATTGTTGTAAAATCACTTAGTCGTTATGTTTCGACTTCGAAGTTGGATCCATCCATTCCATGATCTCTTTTCGAATCTCCAACGTGACATTTGAACATGCCTTCGCATTCGATCCGGGTTGCCAAGCAAGATGTTGTTTGTGTCTCCTTATTCCCCTCATGTTTACATAGGTGCATAGGGTAGATTGGACCTTATTTTTTCAGTTACATTCTTGTAACGTTCATATTTCCAACCCGGATTGGCCGAATTTGTCGGCCTAAGAGCGCTGTTCGAGGACGTAGACATAATGACAACGTAATTTAAAGAAGTGGGTGGAGATTGGAGAGCTTAACAAGTAACAACCACACAAAAAAAGGAAAAAAAATGAGGTTTAATAAGGAGAAAAAACAATCAAACAAAATTTAATGGAAATTATAAATTAATTTCTAACTCTTGAATCTTTGAATCCTTGATTCTTGGAGTGATTTCTTCCCTCTTTGCTTGAAGAATGATGGAATGTCAATGAAGATTGAAGCTCCTTGCTTAGTTAACTACAAAATAGAGCAAAAGAAATTATAAACAAAGCTTTGAGAAAGAGAGAAAAAGAGAGAAAGAGAGCACTACAAACTAAAAAAAAAGGCTAAAGAGACACAAATCATACCTTGGATGGATGTGGTATTGATTAGGAAGAGGAACCCTCTATTTATAAGCTTTGGGGAGGCTTAAGAAACAAAATATATATATAAAATAAGCTCCAACGATCATATTTATGACCATTGGAGGGGTATGCGATCGCATACAGTTCCTGTCGCATATGCCATGATGGCATATGCAACAGAGGCTTCAGAAATCGCATATGCGATCGTATATGACAAAAAAAAATGGCGGTATTCTAGATAGAAGAGCTGCTTTTTGTTTCAACAACTTCATTTTTGAATGTTCTCTTCATGACATTGACATGCGAGGAGGCCGATTCACTTGGACCAATGGCCAAGAATTCCCAACGCGTTGCAGATTCATCCGTTTTCTCTGCTCCTCTTGGATTGATGAATATCCGAATACAGTCGTGGATGTTTGGCCCACCACAATGCCCAACGCATTGCAGACTCGACCATTTTCTCTGGTCTTCTTGGATTGACGAATGTCCGAACACGGTCGTGGATGTTTGGCCCACCACAAATTTCGATCACAAATCCATTGTCCTCTACACTTCTGTCTCCTACGACTCTGGGCCTCTCCCTTATAAGTTCGAAAATATTTGGTTGAAAAGTAAGAACTTTCTGGATGAAGTCCCAGAGTGGTGGAATGATGAACATCTCAACGCTAATCCTGGAAGCGCTTCATGTGCTTTGGTTGCTAAGCTCAAGGCCCTCAAAGGTAAAATTAAAACTTGGAACAGGGAAGTTTTTGGGAAAGTCCATATGGCAAAAGAGCAGCTTCTCACGGAAATAAAGATTTTCGACGGGTATGTCTAGAAGATTAAGCAAAGAGGAAAAGGAGCCAGACTTGCTCTAAAAATCGCATGCAATCACAAATGTGTTCAAGAAGAGGAAATTTGGAGGCAAAAATCGAAAATTCATTGGCTTAAAAACGGGGACAACAATACAAAGTTTTTTCATTCGTATGCGAATGGGAGGAGAAACAAAAATTCAATTGTCAGAATTGAGGTGGACAACATGGTTTTTTATACCCCTGAGGATGTCCAAAACCAGATATTGAGTTTCTACCAGCAGCTCTACTCCGAACCACATACTTACACGCCGACGCTGCAAGGTCTAGATTTCAAATCTCTAGCGATTGACACCAGTAGACACCTGATCAGAGCGTTCGACGAAGAAGAACTTAGGAAAGCTGTCTTCCAAAGTGCTAGAACTAAAGCCTCAAGGCCGGATGGATTCACTTTGGAAATCTTCCAAATATGCTGGGAGACGGTTAAACCTGACATCCATACTTTTTTCAATGAGTTTTTCCTCAAAGCCAAGTTACTAGTAGGTTTTAACTCCACGTTTGTCACCTTAATATCGAAAATTGAGGGTGCGCTCGATATCAAGGATTTTAGACCCATCAGTCTCCTAAATAACACCTATAAGCAGTGTTACCTAGGTACACGGCACGGGTGCCAAGTGCCAAGGTGTCCTTAAAGTGTTGGCACGGCAACTTCTAAAAAACCCAATACAACGGCACGGTCATACAAAAAATATTTAAAATATTAATTTTTTTTTTTAAATAATGTATTACATTGGGGATAGATTATACATTAGTGAGCAGTCGGCCCAAAAGATATACTTAAATTGGGGATTTAACTATCCCGTTGTGCACTTTAATACCAGCCATTGGTATTTTTAAATGGCTGATATTAATGTTCACCAAATGGATGGTACACATTCATTTACAAGCATATTTTTTGAGAAATCTGATTGTATTATTGTGCACTTGGGCAGTTTAGATTGTTCACCGATGTGCTCCTCAAAATAATCTTGAGACAGTCAGATCAAATATACGTGTATGATGATAAGCCATGATCTACGTGTCACGTGGAATTAAAACCTGACCATATGATGGTAGGCCATGATCTACATGTCACGTGGAACTAAAATCTGGCCATATGATGGTAAATAAAATCTGGCCATATAATGGAAATTAAAATCTGGGCGTATAATGAAAAACTCAAATCTAGCCGTACGATGCTAATTGTAGTTGGTCAACAGAGAATGCCCTTTACCAAATTTTGCTGATATTAATGTTCACCAAACGGATGGTACACATTCATTTACAAGCATGATTTTTTGAGAAATCTGATTGTATGATTGTGCGCTTGGGCAATTTAGATTGTTCATTGATGTGCACCTCAAAATAATCTTGAGACGGTCAGGTCAAATTTACGTGCATGATGGTAGGTCATGATCTATGTGTCACGTGGAACTAAAACCTGACCGTATGATGGTAGGCCATGATCTACGTGTCGCGTGGAACTAAAACCTGACCATATGATGGTTGGCCATGATCTACGTGTCACGTGGAACTAAAACCTGACCGTATGATGATAGGCCATGATCTACGTGTCACGTGGAACTAAAATATGACCATATGATAAATAAAATCTGGTCGTATAATGGAAACGTGGGCATATAATGGAAACCCTTTACAAAATTTTGGTTGTCAACAGAGAATACCCATAAGAGGGTTTATAAAATCAAAAGTTTGGTTGTCAGCACGTGACGACCAACCTTTACAAAAGTTTGATTGTTAAGAGAATACCCATAAGAGGGTTTATAAAATCAAAACCCTCATTTTAGGGTTTTAGATGTAAAAGATTGAGGATTTTGATTTTGTAAACCCTGTCTCTGCAATGAGAGGCTTTTATAAATCTGGGGCTTATAAATCAAAATCTCTTTAAAAGCAAACCCTTTGCACATTATAAAGCCTCTTGCGAGACCACCTAACCCATTATAATTTTCAAAGGAGAGAGAGAGAGAGAGAGAGAGAGAGAGAGAGAGAGAGAGAGAGAGAGAGAGAGAGCTCACCGCCTGCGATGGTTTTAAATTTTTTATTGTCGCTGTGATTTTGCTTACGAATAAGGTCAACAAAAGAGATGAAGTCAAAGGCTCCAAGAGGCAAAACCCAAATAGAGAAACCCTAGATCGATTTCTTGTTGCAATTGATTTTCCAAGGTAAGATTTTAGTCATTTTGCTTTTTCTTTTTTTTCCTACATTTAGTTTTTTTTTTCCTATATTTAGTTCATTTTTTTCCTATATTTTTGAAAAGTACATATAGAAATCGTTTTTTTTTTTTCAAAGGACACGATGTTTTAACGTGTCACGTGCCAACACTTTAAGATGACATCAGCACGGCACGGCAGTGGTACGTGCCAAGCCATGTCGTGTCGAAGTGTCGGCACGGCAAAAAAAGGGAAATGTGTCGTGCCAAGGTAACACAGCCTATAAGATTCTTGCTAAAGTTTTAGCTAATCGCTTCAAAGGAGTCTTGAATTCTATTATCTCCCCAAATCAAGGGGGCGTTCATTCCGGGAAAACATCTCCTAGACATAGCTCTCTTAGCGCACGAAGCCATTGACAACGCCAAAAGGAGTGGACAAGAAGGACTCATCTTGAAGGTTGATATGGAAAAGGCTTACGACTGGGTTAACTTGAATTTCTTGCATTGCGCTATCTTCTTTCCAGAATGGGATTCCCTAATAGATAGATTTCGTGGGTTTGTGCTTGCTACGAATCCCCTTTTTTCTCAATCCTCATCAACGGAAGTCCTAAAGGTTTTTTCCAAGGAACGAGCGGTTTACGGCAAGGAGACCTCCCCTCTCTGCTTCTTTTTAACATTGTGGGTGAGGCTCTGCGTAGATTCCTCCTTAATGGGTCCACCTTTAATCTTTCTAAGGATTTCCATATCTCTGACCAACTATCCATTACTCACCTCCAATTTGTGGATGATACCATTATCTTCTATAACCCATCCCTCCCAGAAATCCGTAATGTGCTTGAGGTGATTTCGGTTTTTGAAGCTGAGTCAAGGTAAACAGTGAACCTACATAAGTCAAAACTTGAAAGTGGTTGGTATAAACATTGGCCAGAACAATATATCCCTTCTTACTGAATTTTTTGGCTGCCTTGAAGAAAAGCTCATCTTAAATACGTTGAACTTCCCCTTGGTACGGGTAAGGCCAAAATTCATCATTGGGACCCGGTTGTTACCGAAAGAGACTTACTTCTTGGAAAAGAAAAATGTTGAGCAATGGAGGTCACCTTACTCTGGTTAAATCCACACTCTCGACGCTCTCTATTTTTTTTATGTCCCTTTGTTTCGCTTTGACATCGGTGATCTTGTCCATTCACAAGATCATCAGGGCCTCCCTTTGGGAAGGGAGTAACAACAACTCAAAAATTCACTTAGTTAATTGACAAGACTGTTGTACGAGTAAAAAAGAGGGAGTTTTGGACATCTGCAACCTTAAGTTAATGAATCAAGCTCTTCTAGGTAAATGGCTTTGGAGGGTGGGAGAAACTGACAACCATGAACCTCTGTGGAGGGATTTGGTAAAAGAAAAATACGGGTTAGAGAGGAATGGGTTCAGGTTGACCTTGTGTCAACTCACAGATAGGGTTCAGGTTGGTATGAAGGGGTGGTAGTAGTTAAGGATCAGTACCATTTGAGTATTAGATTCAGTTGGGGAGATGGGGAAAAGATAGACTTCTGGAGGGACAGATGGGCCGCGAACCGTAGCCTTAGGGAGGAGTTCCTTTCCACTTTCGGGATTGCAGCGAACAAAAGTGGGGTCATCAGAGAATTTGTGGTGCACAACAGTTGTGCCTGGATTTGGAACATCAGTACCAGAAGGATGCTTAAAGACGAAGAAATTGATGAATACATCAGCCTTTTCAGCCTTTTTCATTCGATTTCGCCTAACAGTTCAGGAGTTGATACGAGAATTTGGGACAAAAACGTGAAAGGCACTTTCTCAGTTTCTTCTTTTTACCATGCTATTAACGGGTGCAAGATTTTACACTGCGATAAACCTACTCACTTGAGTTTATGGAAAGATAAGATTCCTTCGAAAGTCCGGTTCTTCACTTGGTCGGCTGCGTGGGACCGCATTCTCACCAAGGATCAGCTCCGTAAGAGAAGGATTGCGGTCAGAAATACTTGTCTTCTCAGTATGAAGGAAAGGGAATCCCCCTCTCATGTTCTCATCCATTGTTCTTTCTCAGCTGAAGTATGGGGAGAGGGTTCTTCGCTAAGTTTAATATGCAGTGGGTGTTCCCGAGCTCTTTTGACCTTCTCCTTCATCAATGGGAAGGGAATATTTTTGTCAACTTGTGGGACCTCACTGCCATTTGCAGTAGGATGGGCCATCTGGTTAGAAAGGAATAATAGAGTTTTCAACCGAATAGCGAGATCTACGGATCTTGTGGTTGACTCAGCTAAAGATTTTTTGCTAAACTGGGCTTCTATGGCGCCCCATCTCTCAATTGGACATTCTAGACCTTTTCAAAGCGTGGGACCCTCCTTAGCTTTTTCCAGGGGGAACTATCTTTTAGGGATTTTGCTTTCTAGGGGTTTTCTCTTTATGCTGTGGTACTGTCTCACTACCGCATTGATTGTAATTTCTTTTAGTAATGAATTTCGTTTGCGTTTTGCTGATAAATTTTTTTTTTAAGAGCTCAGTGTTGTGCATCGGTTGTTTCAGTGGTCAATGTGGAAATGCTCTGCACTTTACCTATCAAACTCCTTTGTTTCCTTAGTTGGTTGTTCTCTTTTCTAGGAGGAAAGGCATCTATACTGCACATATCTCGGCCTGCTTAAGTTAACTGATGCATTGTCTTGGTATATATCTGGTATATATCTTGTTTCACAGTTTCACTTATCCGCTTGGTTTAAATAAGTGTCTTTTCTTCTGAAGGCAGAGAAATTTAGAAATATACCTGTTGGGTTTTTTTTTGTTTGCGTCAGATTAACTTCTTCATGTTAATTTCTACTTATCTATCTTGATTATTTGATAAATAAACTTTTTTAAGTTTCATTGCTATACCATGTCGAGCACATTTTTGTGAAAACTACCTATTTATCTTGATTATTTGATAAACCTGTTGGGCTTTTTTTTTTTGTTTGCATCAGATTAACTTCTTCACATTAATTTCTACCTATTTATCTTGATTATTTGACAAATTGACTTTTTGACTTTTCTTCGCTATATAATGTCAAGCACATTCTTTTGTGAAACTTTGCTCTATGGGGACATTATTTTCTGAAATGGTAAATATTTCTTGTTAGTGACGATGATGATGATGATGATGAGGATGACACAGAAGCTCTGTTGGCAGAACTTGAACGGATAAAGAAAGAAAGAGCTGAGGAGAAACTTCGGAAGGTCAGCTTTGATTATTTTCTTTGATAAAGAGAGAGCAGATGAGGGTTTTTTTTGTTTTTATATAATTTTAGATTTTTTATATTTAATGGGTATATATATATATATATATATATATATATATATATATATATATATATATATATATATATATATATATATATATTGGTGATCTAAATTAATACATCCAGTTGTGGTGGCCTATTGTCTACAATGATGGGTGGCATATGATAAAGAATTATCCTCGTGATATGCATATCCCTCAACGAGTAGGTGTTAGGTGGTCAAGCCTGAAACACCAAGGACGAGGATGGTGTTCAGGTAATATATACACACATGCCATGGTTTTACTTCAACACAGATTATCCGTATAGAGAACCCGGCATTCCCCATCATCCAATCTATAGCCTGCAAAAGCTTCTACTTGAATGGTTGAATTAAGTATGGGTAATGGGCCATATATAATGTTATAAAGTGCATATGGATAATTTGATCATTGTGATTTTTGGGCCCAATCCACATGGTAATATTTGGCATGGATAGTCTAGATTGACGTTATATATATGTCCACCATGGAGCGCCACATGGTACCAAAAAATGTCTTGGTGCCACATGGAACTCGGGTGCAAAAAAGAATTCAAAAACTCATCTCTACCATGTGTTCTTTTGGCCTTAAAAACTGGACCATTGAAATCAATCACTGCTTGACTTTGGATGTTCTAATTATTTTCGAATTTATATATTGATTTAAACAATGCATGTGCACCTTGGCGGACGGCCACTGTTCTCCATTGGAGGATGGAACTGGGGTTCATATATATATATATATATATATCACTCGAGTCACCAAGTGACTTGAGGATCTCATACGCGACGTGTATGGCCTGGAGACTCGTTCGCGTGAGAGAGAGAGGATGGGCGTCACTCGTGATCACGTGTCACGTGACCTTGCATTCAAACGCATTGACACTGCCGTGCGTTCTTATGCATACTCTCATTTCGGACCTTTTTTCCTTCAAAACCCTGATCAAAATTTCCATCCGTCGCCTGAACTTTGTCCATTGAAATTTTGCACCTTTGATCAGTTTTTGGTCGTAGATAACAGCCTTTTTAATTCTTTTTAAATGGACCTGATCGTCCTTGGGCAAGTTGCCGTGGCACTAGGGCTGCAACTGAGTCGAGCTTGAGTCAGCTCTAGGTTTGCTCTGCCCTATACAAACCGAGCTCGAGCTCGGCTCTAGGCCTTTCGAGCCTGAAAACTTTGAGCTCTAGCTCAGCTCTATCGAGCGAGTCAACCTGAGCCGAGCTTCGAGCCAAATTAGTTTTATTACAAATTTTTCTTACTAGTACTTTTGAACCTTATCTTTCTCTTTTTGATAGATGAAAAGCTCTAAATAAAATTTAATAAATGAAAGAAAGCCCTTATATCTTTTAGTCTTTTATTCCTTTTTGAAAAGAAAGGGTTTAATGGAGCAATCGGAAATAAGCTGGATCGATTGGAGAAAGAAGGTGTATAAATGTCATGCACTACATATTGATTAAAAGCCCTAATCTCAAATTAGGGTTACCTAAGAATCTGAGATGTACTGCGGCCCGCAGCTGTGAATGAAGTATAGAGATGATGGGTCACTTGCCATGCAGTCCTGTAGCCATCTAGGTGCTGTTTGGTTGGTTGATTGTCATGCTGCTGTGTTGGTGGCGGTTGGTTGATGGTGGTTGCTCAATGAGATGAATGAGAGAGAGCAAGAACTTTAATGATTGAGAGGGGGGGGAGAGGGGAGGGAACATAATAAAAGTAATTAAGTGTATGTACGTCCAAGATATCACCAAATAGTAAGAGGTTCCTTCAAGCTAATAAGACTTTTGTTTTTAAAATTTAAATAAAGCGTTGAGTTATTTTTTCATAAGATCGCACGTGTTATATATAGGTTATAGAATAATGTGTTCTAAACACCTTTTTTTTTTACAGAAATAAGTCTTAAAAGAAAAATAGTTGATAAAAGAAATATCCTAAATTCTACTAAATGTGTGTTTTATTTCGGAACACTCATTGAAGTCAAAATTTAATTCCACGGGAGGCTATAGGGGAATCAAGTAGGCCAGAATGTTAAAATGACAGCACCTTAAAGAGACACATTAAAAGATAGTGTTATCTGTTAATTGTCTGTCTACAAGGAACTTTGTTCTTTCTAAACTGAATAGGCAACCACTATATTACATAAAATATCCCAAAACCATGTCCTAATGCATGCTAATCTTATGTCCTAAAATAAAACATCTCAATTAGACTGCTACTGTAAACAATAACTGAAAAAAAAATAAAGTTCAAAGAAATAACTAAAACATAAATAACGTTAAAGAGACAAAAATAAAGAGGGGACAATAAAATCAATGCAACATCTTTCATCGATAAGGTAGGGTTAGGGTTAGGGTTAGGGTTAGGGCGAGAGTTTAGGTTAGTTCCAACTTGGGAGGGCTCGCTGACAGGATTCATTGGTTCAGTAGAGGGAGCCAGCAGATCTTCCGTTCTTTTTTTTTTCCACTTACTGCGGACAGGATTCATTGGCTGAGGAAAGGGAGCCAGCAGATCTTCTGTTCCTTTTTATTGCAGTACTGCTTTTCAGAATTTAAGCTTGCAGTAACTATTACATTCTTTGCTTTTGAACTATTTTTCCTGCCAAAGTCCTTTGGTGTGGGATTTCATCTCTCTCTCACTCAGTCACAGGGACATGTGGATTGCGATGTCCACTCATGATGAGTGGAGACACCCATTGTAGACTAACTCAATTGCAAAACTATAGCAGTCTCCTCAAATAATTGTTATAAACATCAAACTCCCAACTGGATGGTTGGCAATATTGTAACCTCGAGGTTGCAGAAAAAAGTAACTAAATCTTCAAGATTGTTTCAAGTTCCTTGATTCATGACCTCTATCTCTCTGTCACCATGACTGATTATATTACGTTAAGGGTTCCTTTCCATTATAAAATATCACTCAGAAAGTAACTCCAATTAAGTGTTTATTACACCCACACAAAAAATATATATATATATATATATATCAATTTATGGAAAAATAAAAATGTCTTTATGTTACAGGAACGGCAACAGCAAGAAGAAGATCTGAAAGCCAAAGAAGCGGAACTTATCCGAGGCAACCCTCTACTTAATAATGCAACTACTTTCAATGTCAAAAGAAGGTTATCTCTTAACTACATCTATCCCTTTGTCGATTAGCAAATTATTATTTATTTTATTATTATTATTTATTTCTTTTGAAATATGGTAGATGGGATGATGATGTTGTCTTCAAGAATCAAACTCGTGGAGAAGCCAAAACCCCAAAGCGTTTCATCAACGACACAATCAGGAATGATTTTCATCGAAAATTTCTGCAGAAGTACATGAAGTAGTAATTCCATGTTGAATGAACAAAGTTGGGAAATGTTGCTGTTGGTGAATATATTGTGATTTCTGAACCTGAATTTTCTTATGCATGTATCAAATGTAACAACTTTACATTTTATGATTACTTTTGTTTGGGACATATATTGGACATAACGACCCCTTGTTTACTCCATATGCAAATCCCATTTTGTCAGCTTCAGTTCAGTTATAGTGACCTACTATAAATGCATTAGAACGACCAGAACCTTGATAGCTTTTTAGATTTAAATATGAATTAAAACCATTTGAACGCCCTTTTTTACAGCTTATGCCATGATTGTCCCCATGGCCATGTGACACAAATGTTTGGGTGTCATCAAAATCATTATCATTATTACCGCCTTATCCCATCTATTTGGAGTAAGCTGTGTGAGTTCTATTTCTTCGCTCATTTCTGATCAGCGCTAAGTTTTCTATTACTTACAATCTTTCATATCCCTTTTTCATGGCTTCCCTCCAATTCTTCAGTGGTCTTTTTTAGCTTCTCAACTCTTCATGAAGGGTCTGGTTTGTGCCTCTGGGGAATGCCCAAACCACCTCAAGTGATATTTCATAACTTTCTTTTTTTAATAGGTTGACCCCAAAAATAAGGATTGGGAGTTTGAACCATTTGATCTCTCTATATTAATATGAACGAGCGCTTGATCTTACCATCATGATCAGTCATAGCCTTATATTATCTATTTGGAGTGACAATTAATAGCCCACTAATAATGAGCCCACCTTACCATATCATCCTTTTGTACGAGCAGTGTTATTGCCACACCATTTAAACTAAGGAAGTATTGTTGACTGCTTTGAATTAGATGCTGGTGATAATTTTTGTTCCCAATCTTCTATACATGTGATCTTGAGATAATAGGCCTTCCATCAGACGATTACATGTTGATTTCATATGACATATATCCCAAAAAGTGGATGATAGCAACATACCATAAAATAAGATTCATATTCACTATTTGGAATGTATGCTACGCGGAGTCCACGCGTGACCGTATGATAGTAGACCGATGATCTCAATATCTGTCAGGTGGAGGCACGATTCAAAGTAGTCAACGTTGTTTTCCTTGTTGATGTGGTTTCCTTGTTTAAGTGCTGTGGTAGTAATAAAAAGGGGTGTGACAGTAACAATGCTTTTTTCAACTATTTTAATACACATCTCCCAGTCAGCGGACAAAACGGTTAATGCAATTTAGGGTCTGCCTATGGTTCTCCCCACCCCACCCCACCCCACCAAAGGTGCTTTTAGAAATAAAAAATTATATGATGACTGTGGATCTTATGGTGTGAAAAATTAACTGAAACGATTGACCAACGTTAGATCAACAATGGTCAGTGCATTTTATTTATTTAAACACCAAATGGTGTTTAAATGATCTTACACCACTAGCATGTCACTGTTTATCTTACACTATTGATGTGTGATTTATCGTTGTGCTATGTGGCACACATCTATAACCAATCTAAATTGCTCAAGTGGCAATCCATCGTTAGAACATGTCCCAACCAAAGAATCATGCTTCTAAGTAGATGTAAACCATCCGATCTGTAAACTTTAACATCAACCCTCAAAATTAAGAACCGTTGGTGTTAGAATGCGAAGATTGGATGATTCGAATTTCCTAAAAAGTGATTTTTGGTCCCATAACCCTTCAATTGATGACATATGACTTTGATGGTATGGATTTTCAAGATCTTGAGTCAATAAATGGTGTACAATTCTTTAGATGCCATAGGAGAGTCGGTCCCATATTGAAAACATCCAAATCTCTTTAAAAAAGAAAAAAGGGTGCCTGGTACTGTCTCCTTAGATTTGAATTGTGGAGCAGATCCCCTTTGCAGTCGTAGTGGCACTCCCCTCGAGGGGGCTCCCTACTCTACGGGCTTTTAGAAACCATAGTCACCGAATCGGAAATTGGGAAAAGCAGGTAAAAATTGGTAAACTTCGGAAAAAAAGGGAAAAAAAATAAAATAATTGAGGGATCAACCTGACCCATCTTAACCCAATCCTTATTATTGAAGATTACCTTTATTTCCACCCACGGCATTTTTGAGTTCACCCATGCTCCCACGTGGAACACAAATGATCAATAAATTTCCCCTAAAAATTGTGTGCGAAATACACCCACTCAAATCTTTCGGTACACCCACTTAATCCAAACTTTTTTCCTGCGAGCTCTTCTTCTTCCTCTCACTCTCGCTCTACGAGCGATTTGAAAATTTTCACGTTTCCCAAGCTCCCACGTTCAATCTTCTTGCTGATCGGGACACTCACGACAATCTTCTTCTTTCTCAAGCGATTATAGGGTTAGGTTTCTTCTTCCTCTCGTTTCAGTTTATGTTTAGTACTATTAGGAACACCTAGCATGGGTTCAAACGACGTGGATGATAGATCTGAAGAGCCGTTGTCCTATGATGATGATTTGGAGTTGACGGAACTTCTTCGGACAAAATCAGAACCTCCGATTTAGGTAAATGACTTATTTTCATTCTATTATTAATGATTTTATTCTATAATGGTTTGCAATTTCCATAAGTAAACTTAGAGTTTCTATGCAAATGATAATAGTTTGGTAGTTTCATTTCATCTCTACATCGAATTTATTTATGAAAGAGTAAAATATATTTTTGATGAATTGACTTTGGTTCAAAATGGAATAGCTTTGGTTAAAAAAGGCCTGTCATTGAATCTTTGAGTATCTCGAAGTAAGTTATGAGGGGGTATAGATGTTTTCAACGTTAAAAAATAGTTGAACATTGAGCTCGTAGATAAGATATACCAAAGACAATAAATCAAATTATTTTGTAACCAAAGACAATCTTCAAATAATTGAAAGTATATTATGCTCTTTAATAATCAGAAAATAGCACTGCCTTCAAAATTATGCACATGATTTCGTTCATGTAATTGGGTCTTTTCAATGATGAAAATGTTATGAAACATTATGTATTTGTGTTTAGGTCGTGAACACTCAATCACAGAATATGAACCTTATGCTCATTATGATTACAAATCAGCTCTTTAGTACCCGCGACGAAATGATAGATTAGGCTCGCAATGTTGTGAAAAAAGCAGGAACTGTGTTTACGGTACAGAGGTTCGATAAGGGATTCCAAGGCTGCAGTACGAGAGTGAAGTTGGCTTGTGAGAAAGGAGACAATTTTCGTCCTCGTATGAAGGGACAATCCAAAAGTAATACAGTGAGAAAAACATTTATAAAAAAGTTAGGTTGTCCGTTCTCATTACGAGGGACGGAGATAAAATAAGAAAGGAAGACTCTATGGAAGTTGGACGCATTGTGCGGAGTTCATAACCAACCCCCGGAGCAACTTGGGGAAGGTCATTAGTACACCGGATGGTTGAAAGAAAGTGAGAGAGAAGTTTTAAAAGAGATGTCAACTGTTAGGGTGAAGCCTAGTCATGTACTGCATACCATTTGAAGGAAGGATCCGAAGAATTGTACAACCATTCAAACGATCTATAATGCGAGACATGTGATGCGTTTGACCGAGAGACATGGGAGGGCTCACCTCAAAGAGTTGATATTCAGGTTTCAACAATACAAATACGTTTGCTATCATGTTAAAGATCCTAAAATAGATGTATTGAGTGACATATTCTTCACACATCCGGGTTCGATAGAGGTAGCGAACATCTTCCCTCAAGTGTTTATTATGGATTGCACCTACAAGTATGAACTTCCGATCTTGAGCATCATCAGAGTGACCTCAACCCAAAAACTTCGCATTCATGTCATTCGAGAAAGAGAAAGCTTATGTGTGGGTGTTAAAGTCATTCAAATCTCTTTTCAAGGGAGATGTGCTTCTGTCGCTATTCGTCACCTATCAGGAACAGACACTCATAAATGCATAGACAGTTGCATGAGGTGACAGACCCTACTCTGACTTATATGGTTAAGCCAAAGTTGTCTCAGAGTAAACGTGACAGACCTAAGAGAAATGGGAACAAACGTAAATGTGATACCTCGCCCAAAAAAGATAAATCCGGGTTTGAGCACGTCATGAAAGTAGTATGAAAACTAGGGCAAAGGAAAAAAGGGATAAAGACTGCAATTGTGGAAGTTTCGAAGCTTCAAGAAAGCCTCGAAATGAAACTGTATATAAAGACACTCCCTGTGTTTGTCCACCTTATTGTAGCTAATATCACGGAAGTCACGACAGATGGGCAATGTGGGTTTAGAGTTGTTGCACACTTCTTAGAGATGAGCTACGATGGATGAAAGGTAGTGCAAGCAGATTTGATGGTTGAGTTGACCTCCCCCGCAGAGAAGTATTTACCTATTTTCGGCACCTAAGAATGATTGCATCAAATACATGCCATCCTCAACTGCTTCACTGATCATGCTCACAGTGCCCATTAGATTCCTAATAGCGTCTTACTATCGTACCCCTTTCGTCCTTAGCACCTGGCCGTATATGACTTTTGTCCCATTGTGAACAGCAGCAGACTCAACGAATAAGGTCATTTGCATTGCTCATGTGAACGGGTGTCACTTCGTGCCACTCTCCTTGATTGAAGATAGTCACATACCATCATCGACGGTTGCATGGAAGCGATACCGTGATGATTATATAGTGGGCTGGCCGTCACTGTTCGCGGAACGTACTAACAAATTCAACTCTTTCAATGACGAAGTTATCACCGAAGATTATCCGATCATTGACCTCGATTAATCGATGGATGGAAGGAATTTGATAGTTTTTTTTGTTAGGATTACGTATATACAGATGATCATGCCAACAATTTTTTTTAAAAACTGGCATGGGTACATATAACAAGGGTACAGAGGTTGTATTTTTCGTTTCTTTTCAGTTATGATACAATACATGTAATTATTATGATCATGTCAACATCTTTTTGTGCAACTGATATGGCTACAGAAATGATATTATGAATACAAAAGAATTTTTTATGTTGAAGCTGTCATTTTGTTTTACTAACGTAGCCACAGATATGCTAACATGCAACAAAATGCTAATAAAATAACATGACAGTGCGCACCCACCGTCAGGTCATCAGATGCATAATGATGACATAGCTAACACAAAAAAGCTTTTAATTTATTTTTTATATTATAAGATCATAAGATCATGATAAGGTGGGTGCATTCAAACGAAAAAACAAAAAAAATAAAAGTGATGTCACCAATGTAGGTGGGTGACATACCTAGTAATAAGAGTGGGTGTATAAATAAAGAGTGGATAAAATGGGTGAGTGAACTAGTTGGAAAAAAAACAGTTAAGTTAAAAGGGGAGTGTTAAAAATAATAATAGTAATAAAATAATTAAAAACTCACAAGTGTGAGTGTGCCACCTGATGGTGGGTACCCATTGTCACCAATATAGGTCTGGCAGCAGGCTCCCACTGTCAAGCCATCAGTAAAAAGCCTATGTGAGGAGTATCATTGAATTTTTCCCCTAACGGTGGGTACCCACTGTCACCAATGTATTTCTGGCAGCAGGCTCCCACCGCCAGGCCATTAGTAAAAAACTCCTTCGAGGAGTATCATTGAAATTTCCCCATTATGGTGGGTACCCACTGTAACCAATGTATTTCTGACAGCAGGCTCCCGCCGTCAGGCCATCAGTAAAAAGCTCCTGTGAGTAGGTTCATTGAATTTTACCCCTGATGGGTGCCCGCTGTCACCAATATTTTCCCCCTGACAGTGAGGACCTGTTGTCATATATGCAGAGCGGACAATGGGCACCCACCGTCAGATGTTCACCAATTTTTTCTTATGAACAGGCCACCCAAGTTTTCTCCTTGACGGTGAGTCTCTGTTGTCATATTTGCAAAGATGACAATGTGCACCCACCGTCAGATGATCAACAACGAACACCTGTGAGCAGGTATCACAGCTTTACCCTTTGACGGTGGGTGCACGTTGTCATCTTTGCAAGACTGACAGAGGGTGCCAACCGTTAGGACCTAGGTTTTTTATCTGACGGTGGGTGTATGCTGTCAGTCTTGCATTATTGACAATGGGCACCCACTACCCGGGGGCAAACTCACTCCTGTGGGTTCTGCTTTTTTTATTTTTTTGTTATTTTTCTTTTACACCCACCTTTTTTCCTACTTTCTACACCAACTCTCTTTTTCTTTCCTTCTCCATCTGCTTCACTCACCAACTTCACCTAACCACCACAACTTCACCTCACCACCCTCTCTCTCTCTCTCTCATCTCTAATCCCACCAAAAAACTTATATTAGAATATACTCTCCAAAGTGGGTATAACCCAATTTCAATTTGCTAGCATCCCATGTACATTTGAAGCATTCAAAGAAATGGTCACATTTCAAGATGAAACATTTGAAGCATTCAAAGATGAAAGATTTCAAGATAAAGCATTCACATTTCCAAATGCTCAGACAAACAAGTCTAAGAAATACATATACAAACAAAATTTTATATATTTTGAAGGTGTTAAACCCAATTAGATTGTAAAAAACTCTCTCCTCTGAGTGTTCAACCCAAGTGCTCAGCCAAACAAGTCTAAGAAATACATATACAAAAAAGACTCTCTCATCGAGTTTCAAACCCTATTAGACTGTACACATATACCAACATGTAAACATTGTTTGAAAATATTCTTAAAACAACTCTCCATCCTCTCCATCCCATATCACTTCTTTCTCTTCGGTTGAGTTCTTATCTTCGCACATGGCAGATTTCGGCGTCTAGTTGTGGCCGCTTCGACTATCTGACTTGTAGTGTCAGCAACGGTGGGTGTTGGTGCATTCACTCTCCAACTCAGCCTTTGAGGAAGGCAAACAGTTAAATCTAAGCTCATCACGTACCCTCTTTTGTTCCTCAATCACGTACCCAATGTCCTGATTTACACCCGCAACTGTCGAATCCTCTAATAGCATCAATGCCCTATCTCTGTGATGTCGCTGCATTCAAAATGAGCATGAGTTAATATATAAACTTTCCTATAATGTAGTACTTATAAATGAGAGACATCATATGAAAGTAAATATGTACCCATTTCTCCGAGACATCATCGACATTATATCTAATTTGGGATGACCTTAAGCTCCTATGGTGGTTGGGCTCCACGAGGTACAAATGAGACACCTCCTTGTACCACTCCATATAACCCTCCGCAGTGGCCCCACTAAAGGTTTCAACCCCTCAATCATCGACAAATAATTGGTGACTGCGATGGCGTTCAAAGTTCTCCAGAGCAGCTCGATAATATATCGTATACTTCTTTGAAGTTCTTCTTCTAATGCTCCCTTCTACAGGTGCTAGTGGTGGCAGGATAGTTTATTGCACGTAACCCAACTGTCTCAACACTCTCTCTGGGTAATAAGGCTCAATGATGTCGAAACAGAATAGACATCTGGTGTAAAACACAGTTGGAGGAATCGAATATTTTGATCTAATCTTAAAATATGGATTTCAAATAACCTGTACCATATAAGAGCATACGAGAGAGATATTACAATTATAATGCAATGTGTTTATAGGTTCAGTGGCATATATCTTAGGTTATCCATTCGCAAGTCATCCAATGTTTTACGTAAAAGAACTAATTTTGAATAGCAAAGTGTAGGTTTGGGGGTGTGATCAGTGCCGAAATGTGACTATATTCTTCTACTATTCATTGGACAGCTAAGTGTAGGGATTAAGGTGTGAAATATAGTCACATTTCGGCACTGATCACACCCCCAAACCTACACTTTGCTAGTCCTTGAGCAAAGAGAATGAAAAATATGTTAAAGCAAATAAGACTAACATCCTAAAAATTTAATGTCATTTTCGTAGGGAACACGATTGCATTTAGCCTATGCAACAAGCCTTTAAACTCCTAGGTGATCCCTAGTGGAGTTGTGTCTCCTGAAGGTTTCCAACGAAGATACCTACAAACTTCAAAACTTATGAATTTCAATATTTCTTAGTCATGCCCTTAAGTAGTTAAATGCTTATGAAAAATTCTTTAAACTGCTTTTTACCATGTTCAATTTATTAGTGCTCACTCAATTCATTGTTTTTCAGTGCTCATGATTTATGACTAAAAGTGTTACGCAATTACTACTGCTAAAATTCTTTTATCTAAGAATGAGTTTGAATTAGGAATCTCAAGATCACATGTCTAGACTTGATCCTTACCATGGGTATACACTCAGAATGAACTTACTTCAATAATAGTTTTACTTTTCTCTCATATGTGATATAGAATTTTAACACAAATTAGAAAATTTTCACATGTTATAAGAAAGGCGGTGTAACAAAGAATCTTAGACAGAACTCTCATTAAGAAAGATATTTGTATTTTAAACATGCATATACCAAGCACTATAGACATTATATAATCACTCTCCACAAGGGCATTTACCACTCATAATTGGATCAAAAGGGTCTTTTCTAAGGTTGCAATGGGGCTCGGGTCAATGGTTAAGAAAGAAAGGGAAGATTGGATTCAAATTTTTCTGAGAAATCGGAACAAGAAACTTGATTTTCTGATTTTTCAACTTCCTTTTTCACAGTTTCTAGGACCTTTTTCTTTTCATAAACACTTATCTCCTTCTTTTCTTTTTCTTTTCAACACCACGTTAATACATTTCTTAATACTGAATTTTCTTTTTCTCTCCCTCTTTTTACATTATTCTACCTTGTATTCCTTACAGATATAACTACCACAACTCAATTTCCTTAATTGTTCTCATCCCTAATTTCTCAGAGATAATAGGGTAAGACTTTTTCACATTGGTGTGGGGTATGACTAATATAGCTCACAAGGAATAATTAAGGTAAAATCTTTCAGTTGAGGCTCAAAAGGGGGTGCAATAAGATAAATTCAATATAAGGTGGGGGCTTTTGGGCACAAACGAGCCAATAATGGCCTTAGATCATTTCCTTTTACGATGGTAACGATGCCTATTTGCCTTGAGTTTATACACAATGATTTCTAGTGTAATGGTATAGCACATGTGAAGTCAACAAATCAAAGGCAGAAAATACGAGATTTCAACAATTTAACCAGGAAATTCAAAGATACTCCGAATTTATTTCAGCACCCATCAAAACGAGGACAGCATTTCAAAGCTCACTAGGTTCTGGTCTTTCTTTGTGATCTTAGGATTCCAAGTCATATATTTATTTATCAGATTTGGAATTCAAGCAGAGTGATAGTACAAAATATTTTTCAGGCATAGATCATGAACATCATTATTCACATTTTAAACTTTATGAGCATTCATAAAACAACCATGGCATGATAGCAATTTTCCAGGAATTCCCGGTCATCACAATTAAAGAATATGCATAAAATTCGAGATTCATAAGTTTTACAGGGTATCAGTCAATCGATTGAGACAATGGTGTCAATCGATTGACTGATACAGATTTTCCAAGTAGGCTTATGGCTATCAATCAATCGATTGAGATAGTGGTCTCAATCGATTGACTGATAAACTTTAAAGATCCGAAAACAACTTAATAATATGAATCGAAAATATACCCCCCCCCTAAACCTGAATGGATCAATGTCCTCATTGGCTTTGATGGATAGAAAGTAAGGGAGACCTCCCCCCCAAACCTGTTTACTGCAATCGAGGACCATGAAAGCAGACCAAGTGAAAGGTATTGTGATCAAAGTTGCAAAACACAAATATATAACTAAACTAAACTTTATTTAAACTGAGCAAATTATGACATTGATTGAAAATTTAGAGAAAAAGATCCTAACCTAAACAAAATTAATAATATCCTAAACGAGACCTTAAAAAATCAAATAACAATAAAAGGGACTCGAAAAACTACCCTAAAGCTGACAGTCCTAACCCTTCAATCATTCAGGATGGATCTCCCCTCCTTCGGCTTCGGAAATGCGTAATTCCACATCTCCTCCGAAATGCCGCCCACGCGTGATGGTGGAATAAGTGCATGTGGTGGAGAAGATGGCGGGGTCGGAGATGGCACCTCTAAATCAATCACATCATGCTTTGCCAAATCGAACGGTGATGGGGGTGCGTGAAGGCGTGAACGTTTCCTAGCCAGTTCCATCAATTTCTTTAATGCCGAGCAGGTACGATATTTGATGGAAGCCATAATAAAAGCTAGGGGGAAGGAATAAAATTTTAAAAAAAGAACTAACCTAAACAGACCTTTAAATAGAGGAAAACATCTAACAGATGGACTACAATGAACATTCTAAATTAAGGACTCAAAGAGGGACTCAAACTTTGAAGGTCGGAATGGAAGTGGTATCCTTCCGGAATTATAACTCTGTCAATCGATTGACATGACAATGTCAATCGATTGAAAATGGATGCAAAAGGGCAATTGCGTGCACGGTTCACATTCAAGTTCTTCGAAGCATTAAATTATAGAAAGTTTCTGTTCTGACAGCTGTAGACAGATTTGTCTAAGCAGGTGTCAATCAATTGAGAGTTGTCTCTCAATCGATTGACAACTGAGAACAATTTTATGAGAAATTGAGAAATTATTGCTCAATCGATTGAGATAAACATCTCAATCGATTGACTGATGCACCAATCCGAGAATACACAGCAAAAATAACACACTAAAAACAGTTCAATTCCATTGATTTTCAAGAGTTAATTACAACCAGATGATCCCTCACTTGTGATTAATCCTACCTAAAAATAAAATAAAATTTGCAACACACCTACCAAATTAAC
The DNA here is from genome assembly GCA_021018995.1 of Chloranthus sessilifolius. Taxonomy (NCBI): domain Eukaryota; kingdom Viridiplantae; phylum Streptophyta; class Magnoliopsida; order Chloranthales; family Chloranthaceae; genus Chloranthus; species Chloranthus sessilifolius. The sequence continues at coordinate 89,211,316 of CM037595.1, forward strand.
ACAAAATACGAAACAAACACAAACACTAAACACTAAAACACTTAAACATCATCATCATCAAATTCAGGGTCTCCCTCCTCAATCATCGCCGCTCGTGCTCCTGCGATGAATTCGTCGGCACGCCCCGGGAATGATTCCCGGGCCATGCGCATAAGAAGAGAAGTCTGAAACCTAAACCATCGATCAATACCTCCCATAGTAGTACTCAACCCATCCATCCACGCCTCGAGGTGAGCGACTGCTGCCTCGACGTTAAAATCAGGGACCTCTTCAAGACGAGGACGTCGAATGCCGTCACGTTGGCGTTGTGCGGGGTTTGGTCGGGGAGGAGGAGATATTTCATCGACTTTAATTGGAGGAGGCGTCACATGCAAAATAGCCTTGATGCTCTTGTCCCAGACGTTGGTGTCGTAGTGATAAAACTGCATATCACCCATTTCCTCATCATCGTAAATCAGGCACCCAAGCTGGTCCAAGAGATGCATCACATAGTGCGGAAAGTGAAGTATAGCCTCTCGCTTCTTTGGCGTAGCGGTGGTGGCGATGTCCTGGTGACACCGATACATCTCTTCTAACATTAACCCAGGAGCATCAAACCACGTATTCGTGTGGGCCGCGTACAGCACCAGCACCCTATTCTTTGTGCGCTCACTCTTCGTGTCATGTGGTAGCAAATTAGTCGACATCACAATGCCCCAAAACAAGATGTCCATATGTAGGACTGCTCTTTTCATTGCCAACCCGGTCCCGCGCCGTCCTCCACACATATTATTGATCATGTCGTTCTGGCTAAGATCAACAGCGAGATCGATGTGGTGGTTCGAGGGGCAAACCACGAAAAAGTTGAAAGCCCGCGCGAGATCAGCCGCATGAAGGTTGTATCGCTAATTATCGATCTCGAGGCGAATGAAGGGCATGCCCGTTGGCGAGAGTGGAGCAGGTACCCACTCCATTTTCTCGTAAAATAGGGAAAACATCTATAGAGACGTCATTACAAGACGTGCAACATTTCTACAATCGTGATATTTGTAGACGCCCGCATTGTGACGGTGGTCATGTATGAGAGCGCGATAAGAAATTCCTTCATTGGGAATGCGCATAGGTTTGTTTGCGGGACGAGGTGGTCGGTAGATTGGTGGGTCAGGCGCTGCCATTATGATCGGACGAAGAGAATGAGATCGTGGAGGCTCGATTTGGATTGGAGGAGAGTGTAGATGAAGGGGACCACGGGTGTCCCCATTATATAATCTGGACGTCAATCGATTGAGGATGGATCCTCAATCGGTTGACAATGTTTGGTCTCCCCACGTCGCGCGTAGTTGAAACGACAACAGGCATGCGGATGTGACGTGGCGTGATCCACTCATCGTCGCTTAATATCAATCGATTGACACAGTGTTGTCAATCGATTGAGATTGACCTTTTCGTGAAAAGGCGCACCGTTTTGGTGCCTCGGGAACCGGCGGAGTAAATAGCAATCAAGTCAATCGATTGAGAGGGTGGTCTTAATCGATTGACATAGTTGTGCTACGAAAGTTTAGCCGCCTTGACAAGATGTGTCGATTGGTGCTCCGAGTTCTGAAAATTGGCCTTAAATTTGAAGAAATTTCAATCGATTGAAAATGGACTATCAATCGATTGATAAAAGAGGGGCGGGAATGATGATGATGATGAACCTCAATCGATTGATAGAGTAAGTGTCAATCGATTGAGTACAGAAGGTCAATCGATTGATTGTTTGACAGTCAATCGATTGACTGTTTGAGAGTCAATCGATTGAAAAAGACTCTTCTCACTAGAAAACACAATCAAATACGAAAACACACTGGGTTGCCAAACAGAGAGCGCTGAGTTTAAATGTCGACAGCTCGACCTCATTATCGTTCAATAGCTCGGGTCACTGAGGTACAGTGCCTCAATTCTCATTTCGGTCATTGGCTCAATCATCGGCTTGAGTCGTTGCCCATTTACTTTGAGAATTCGATTGTCCGTAAGGCTTCTAATTTCAATCGCGCCATGCACGGAAGTAGAGACGACCTGGAAGGAGCCCTCCCACCGCAATTTCAATTTCCTCGGATGAAGTTTTAGTCTGGAGTTGAACAGCCAAACTCTTTGCCCAATGTAAAAATCTTTCCGTAAAATTGACTGATCGTGCAACTTTTAGTATCTTTCCTTATACAACTTCGAATTCTCGTACGCATCGTAGCGTAGCTCTTCTAATTCATTCAGTTGAAGGCGGCGATTGGACCCTGCCTCCTTCATATCGAAATTAAATCGTTTAATGGCCCAGAATGCCTTATGCTCTAGTTCCACTGGGAGGTGACATGCCTTCCCATAGACAATCCGAAACGGTGACATCCCAATCGGGGTCTTGAATGCCGTGCGATATGCCCCGAGAGCATTAGATAGGCGATTCGACCAATCTCGTCTGTCTGGTCGCACCGTCTTCTCTAAAACTCATTTGATTTCCCGATTGGACACTTCCACCTAACCACTAGTTTGTGGGTGATACGGCGTTGCCACCTTGTGGGTGACGCCGTATCTCTTCATTAAAGTAGCAAAATGACGGTTGCAGAAGTGCGAACCGCCATCACTAATGAACGCCAGTGGAAACCCGAATTTGTTAAAGACATTTTCTTTCAGAAATTTGATCACAACCTTGTGGTCATTCGAGCGGGTTGCCACAGCTTCAATCCATTTGGAAACATAGTCAACAGCTACAAGAATATATGAATACCCGAACGACGGGGGGAAAGGACCCATGAAGTCGATCCCCCAGACATCGAAAATTTCAACAATCAGAATCAGGTTCAGAGGCATCATATTTCGTCTTGAAATATTTCCAAGCTGTTGGCATCTTAGACATTCTTTACAAAATTTGGCAGTGTCCTGAAAGATGGAGGGCCAATAGAATCCGCTTTGAAGAATCTTGTGTGCGGTCTTTTGTCCTCCAAAATGGCCTCCACAGGCCCAGCATGGTAAAAGTTGATAACACTCAATTGTTCTTCTTCAGGCACACATCTCCTGATAACCTGATCTGAACAGAATTTAAACAGTTGTGGCTCATCCCAAAAATAATATTTTATTTGCGAGAAGAACAGATTTTTATCATTTTTAGCTCATTGGGTAGGGATTCTGCCAGTTACCAGATAATTCACAATATTAGAGAACCAAGGAACTTTTGTAGCGGCAACACCTATTGCCATCAACTGTTCATCCGAAAAGGTGTCTCGGATAGTCCCAGAGACCGATGATTCTTCAGGCAGAATTCTTGACAGATGATCGGCCACTACATTTTCGACACCCTTTTTATCTTTGATCTTAAAATTGAACTCTTGTAGGAGTAAGATCCATCAGATCAACCTTGGTTTGGTGTCCTTCTTCGCTAGCAGATATTTCAATGCAGAGTGGTTTGAAAAGACCACTATTTTTGAGCCAAGCAGATAGGAGCAGAATTTATCCAGAGCATACACCACGGCTAATAACTCCTTCTCAGTGGTGGTATAATTTAACTGGGCATCAATCAATGCCTTACTGACATAGTAGATCACATGAGGTACTTTATTCACCCTTTGCCCTAAGACTGCTCCAATAGCATAATCAGATGCATCACACATGAGTTCAAACGGTATAGAATAATTCGGGGGTTGGATTATCGGTGCATTAGATAACAACTCCCGCAATTTCATAAATGCTTTCATGCAATCTTCATCAAAGTCAAAAGGAACATCTTTTCCAAGCAGGTTGCACAATGGCTTGGCGACCTTGCTATAATCTTTGATGCATCTTCGGTAAAATCCCACATGACCTAAAAATGATCGAATTTGTCGAACACTCTTCGGTGGTGGCAAATTAGCGATTAAATCGACTTTTACCTTGTCGACTTCGATTCCTTTCTTTGAAACAACATGTCCCAATACAATTCCTTGTTGCACCATGAAATGGCTTTTCTCCAGCTAAAAACAAGTTTTGATTCGACACATCGTTGCAATACATGTGTAAGGTGTTGCAAACATAGTTCAAAGGACTTCCCGAAAACAGAAAAGTCATCCATGAAGACTTTGATGAATTTGTCAATCATATTCGAGAATATGGCCAACATACATCTTTGAAAAGTGGCAGGTGCATTACACAGGCCAAAAGGCATTCTTTGATATGCAAACATTTCGTACGGACACGTGAACGTTGTCTTCTCTTGATCTGCAGGAAACACCGGTACTTGATTGTAGCCCGAAGATCCATCGAGAAAACAATAAAACTCCTGCCCTGCTAACTTCTCGAGAATTTGGTCAATGAATGGCAGGGGAAAATGATCTTTTATTATAGCCGTGTTCAATTTCCGATAATCGATGCACACGCGCCACCCTGTGGTTTCGCGAGTGGGCACCAATTCTCCTTCAGTAGTTTCTTTCAAAGTGATGTCAGACTTTTTCGGAACAATTTGAACTGGACTGACCCATGGGCTATCAGAGATTGGATAGATGATTCCAGCATTGAGTAGTTTTATGATTTCCTTTAAAACGACTTCTTGCATGTTTGGATTAAGTCTCCTTTGCGGTTCCCTCGATGGTTTATTATCATCTTCTAAATGTAGTTTGTGCATACATACCGATGGGTCAATCCCTTTTAAATCGACTAAGGTCCATCTGATGGCTTCTTTATTGTCTTTTAGTACTTTCAGCAACTCATACTCTTGTTCTTCCGACAATGTCGATGAAATTATTACTGGCAATGTTTCACGAGGTCCCAGAAATGCTTACTTCAGTGACTTAGGCTGTTGCTATAATTTCACAGCTGATGGCTGCTTAATTGATGGAGTCCGCTCACCTTTTACCTTGAGAGGTAACGGTTCTACCTTAGTCACAACTTCACAAAACTTATCCTCTTGACATGATGAACTCATCATTTCTTCTTCTGGTTGTTTCCTTTCGGAGCCTGTTTCCTCGTAGATGGCTAACAAAGCAGTTTCAAATTCTTCTTTGGTAAGCATTGACGGTAAAGCTTTATCCCCTACGTCGTCCACCTGATCGACGTAGAAACAGTCAACCTCATCTTCATTGGAAAAATGGTTTATTGCATGAAAGGTATTGAGTCTAACTTTCATGTTTCCAAAAGAAACATCCATGACTCCTGTTCGACAATTGATGCAGGCATTTGCGGTCACGAGAAACGGACGCCCAAGAATGATTGGGACTTGATTGTTGGATTTAACTGGAGGTTCCATGTCTAACACAACAAAGTCCACAGGGAAAACAAATTTGCCTATTCCAACCAAAACATCCTCGATGACACCCCTAGGTCTTCTTTCTGACCTATCAGCAAGTTACAGTGAATGGTTGTGGGTTTCAATTCGCCCAGTCCTAATTTCTCGTACACTGAGTAGGGAATCAGATTGACACTGGCTCCCAAATCCAATAACGCCTTTCCAATTTGTTGCCCACCAATGACACATGGAACAGTTGGGACTCTAGGGTCCTTAAGTTTTCGTGGGGCATCCATTTGCAGTATCGAGCTGACTTTATTTATCAGGAACACTTTCTTTGAAACATGAGTACGCGTTTTTCTTTTTCAAGTGCATATATCTTTGAAAAATTTTGTGTACTCGGGGACTTGCTTGATTGTCTCAAGTAATGGAAGGTTTATCTTCACCTGTTTAAATGTTTCGAAGATTTCTTTCATTTTTGATGCTCCCTTCCCCATTCTAGATGGAGGTGTTAGGCACTCTGGGAATGGTGCCTTTGGGGTATAGGGACGAGGTTCATTCTCTGATTCTTCTTCAGGTGTTGGTTGGACAATTTGAGGATCTTCCTTCTCTTTCCCTTTATCTAGTCCTTTGTCTTTTCTCGCTTCTTTTTCTCCTTCCTTGTGAGGCTCCATTGGCATTTTCACTTGATTATCAACAGCTCTCCCACTTCTCAGCACCGTAATAGCTTTCAACTGTTGACTGTTTGATGGTCCTTCATCAGATGATGCTTGGCCTCGAGGATTGTTGATGGGTTGTCTAGGAAGCCTACCTTCCTCTCGTTGACTCAACTGATTCGTCAGTTGGCTAAATTGATCTATCATCATCTGCTGAAAAGCTTGCATATTTCGCATAATCTTTTCCTCTAAATCAGAATCTTTCGAAATGGTGGCCTGAGATTGATTAAAATTCTGATTTTTTCGGTAATCAAAATTTGGATGATAATAAGGAGGGTTCTGTTGAAAATTAGAATTATGCTGGAAATTAGAATTCTGTTATGGACGAAAATTCTGTTGCCCATTCATTACATTGGATATGAACTGCTGATTCACCTGTCCAGTTTGATTTGATCCTCCCCATCCTAAGTTGAGGTGATTTTTCCATTCCGGATTGTAGGTGTTGGAGTACATTTCCTACCTTGTCGCTGATATGATTGAGTCAGATTCACCTGCTCTTGAGGAGTAGGTTCATCAGGAAAAAATGATAAGGTAGTTGGGCAATCGTTAGCCATGTGACCTGGGTGGTCACAGATTGAACAGGCGATGGGGTTGCTGGAACTTTTAGCTTGCTTAGTTGCAGCTAACAGCATATTCATTTGCTTGGACAACATGTCAACCTTTGTTGAAAGATCGGAGGTGTTGTTATTGACATCAAATAGTCCATCTCTGGTTAACACATGAGATTTAGCTGTCACATCCAAATTAGTTCGCCCCATAGTCGCATTTTGGATTGAAGTTTGATATAACTTCTCAAACAATACCCAAAGTTCATCAGCCTCTTTCGTAGCACATGATCCTCCACAAGATGCATCAACCATGCGTCGCTCTTCGGGAATTAGTCCATTATAAAAACTTTGGACCTATTGCCACCTTGGCAGTTGATGGTTTGGACAACTCTTAATCAATTTCTTAAAGCGTTCCCAACATTCATAAAATGTTTCTATAGGTTGTTGGGAAAAGAACTGGATCTTCTGATGCAACTCGATGGTCTTGGTCATGGGAAAATATTTTTTAAGAAACTGACGGTGTAGCTCTACCCAACTCTGAATAGATTGTGGTTCTAAGGAGTAGAACCAAGTTTTTGCCTTATCTCTTGAAGAGAAAGGAAAGAGTCGCAACTTAGCTATCTCGTCGGTCACATAATGCACACGAAACATTTTACACACTGCAATGAACTCATTCAAATGAACATGTGGATTTTCGTTTGACAATCCATGATAAATCAGTAACATTTGAATCATTGCAGATTTGAATTCATAATGGTTCCCTGGGATGGGGGCATGCATGATACTATCTTGATCCTCGTAAAAACCAGGATCATTATAATATTCCAATGTTCTTGGGCCCTCATCATGATTATTATTTTTATTATTTCCATTATTATTGTTCTGATTATTTTCATTCCTTTGATCTGCTATAGACTCAGTATGATGATACTAATTCCTTTGGATTCTGCGATTCTCTCTACGAGATTGCTCGATCTCAAGATTAAACGGTTGGAGATGTGGGTGATGACAACAAGTAAAGCTCATACACCACGCTCACAAACAGGGTTGATGATTCCTCAACAAACCACAAGTATTAACTTCAATTGATTGAAGTAAAGCACACAACAAAATTTCCAACAAAGACTTTATCAGTCAATCGATTGAATCAGTGGTCTCAATCGATTGATATCCAAAAGTTAAACAGAGTCAACACAGATTTTTCAGCTAGAAAAGCAAATAGCTATGTTCGGGTCAATCGATTGAAAGAAATATATAATTTTTTTTTTCAATTAATAATTAGATTTGAAAGTTAAACTTTTTAAAACTTCAAGCAATGCACAAAATCCTACAAAATATTTCTAAAAGAGGAAGAGGAAGAAAGGAAAGGGACTCCTACAACATAAGAACTCCTAAAAATCTCTACTTCCTAAAAAAAATCTTTTATTTCTTAAAAATCCGAAATTAGTAATTCGGGTTTCACACAAAATAGTCGATCGATTGATGCTTTCGGCTCAATCGATTGACAATTCAAGACTGAAACCACTAGAACACAGTCGATCGATTGAGGATCAGATCTCAATCGATTGACTGTCAAATATTTGCACAATTCTCTTTCCGAATTAATCAAAATTTCGCCGATTACTCCCCGACAACGGCGCCAAAAACTTGGTGTATTTTAATTTAAACCCTTGCAAGTGCACAAGATCTATTGTAGAATGGCAAGGACAGGGGTGTCGAACCCACAAGGAAACGTGAAATTTATCTAATTCTTTCAGAGACTTTAACACACCCAAGGAATTACCAAGGGAGAAATTCGATTTACCACACAAATACCAAACAATTTTCAATGCAATAAAAGAAAACTAATTAAACTAGAACAGAATAAATTATGGTAAAGGAGAAAATTAACAGTTTATGAATTGATCAAGGAGTTAGCTAACCATCGATTCGTAACTTTTTTACCATTCAATCTCACAAATTCAATTTAAGTCAAAATACCATCATTTATTAGGAAAATAAATGAATCGAGAAGAACGCAACTATGGATCCGGCATACCCTATCTAAACACTATGACTCAGCCTATCATTGTGGTATGAGTCATGTGAAAAGAATAGCATAACTCAAACTAACAAGTCACAACAATGATAAATCAATCATTCCGCAGCCTAGATCGGCCTACAGGAACAGATCTAGATGGAGTGCTTCTTTTACGATCGTTGATAACCACGATCAATGACTGTAAACGAAGACTCGATAATATTCAACCAAGCTCACACTTACAATAGAATGATTCAATGACAAACCATAAAATTGTAGAGACAATAATAAAACAGTTACTTATCTCCGGTTTGCTTTCCCCTTGAACAAATTACTTTAGCCGCTCAGCCTCGGTATACAAACTCGTTGTAGATCCGAAGATATCATATTAACAATGCTCTTTTATTTCTCAAAAATCTCCTTACAATGCTCTTGTTCTCACGATTATCAACGAGAATTAAAAATAATCCTAATACAATCTACTGAGAAAAAGAACCAAGAAGAACCCTCAATAATATATCCAAAAATAATCACAAAAAGAACCCTTCATTAATGATTCGTAGCTTCCTTTATATAGGGCCGAGCAAACCCTATTCCTAATAGCCTCAATCGATTGAGAATCAAAACTCAATCTATTGACTTTTGATTCGGAAGAAGTATAGTTGGACTTCTCTTCTCTTGCCAATCGATTGACACTTATCCCTCAATCGATTGGCATCCAGGGTTAGATTCTCCCTATTTTGACGGATGTTGGGCTGCTTCACAGATTTCTATGCTTCTTTTGACCCTTTTGTTCATAGCCCATGTGTATCCTTTTAATTAACCTCTTTTATGCTCTTCTACGATCCAACGGTCAGAAACACTTGTAGTTATTAAAACCTCACAACAACTATCAGATGCTTTCATTGGACAGCTAAGTGTAAGGATTAAGGTGCGAAATATAGTCACATTTCGGCACTGATCAGTTCTTAACTCCACACCTGAAAATACACAACAAATAGTTTAATAGCAACAAACATTAACTACTTATTAAATATTAGAAGTGCAATTTAGTAAAACATTGCTATGGCAATTTAGTATACTTTAACCAACAAAAGCAGTCCCGAAATTTGCACGACCTTCTTTCATGATGCCATGCCCAACTACCTGTAAAGATAAGCAAGTGCAGCTGCTCCCCATGCATAGTCTCCAACTGTCTTCAGATCGACCAACAGCCTTACGTACCGAGTCAACACCTTACTGTCTGATTACCATCATAGAAACGAAGTGTCTGTAGGGCCACAGAGAAATGGTATCACATTATCCTCGACTATAGTTTGGGTAGGCTCAACATCAACCTCTTGATTATTTTTTTTTTTTCTGAACTCCACCTGATTCTTCTTCGACTTCCACTCTCTCTTCCACCCTCTCATCTTCAACCACATAAACTCTCCCTTCTAACCTATTTTCTACCATATATTCCACTCTCTCACCTTCACCCACTTCCACTCTCTCACCTTCACCCATTTCTACTCTCTCTTCGGCTCTCTCTTTCACTCCCACTCTCTCTGCCCCACTCCCCTCCCTAATCCCTTCTGCCTCACTCCTCTCCTCGATGATGCATGCCACACTCCCCTCTTCCAACCTTCCTTCCATCCTCCCCTCTATTTCCATATTTTCCCCTCTCCAATAACTTCTTCCACCGTCCCTTCTACCATACTCCCCTCCACTCTCTCTTCTTTTTTGGTCCCTTCCTCTGCTCTCTCATCTTCACCCACTTCAAACCTAGCTTCTACCACTCTCTTTACTTCCTCTATCCCTTCTTCTATTGTCTCTTCTTGTGCATCTAACAAAGATAAGACTTCACTCAAAGATTCGAATATCATCATTGTCGCTACAACTTCAATATCTATTGCTAAAACTCCGAAATTATCAAGAGCATTTTCACAACAAGTTGAGATTGCACATGGAGTAACCATTCACAATACAACCATAAATTTAGTCCAATATCTTTGGAAGAAGAATCATCCATAAGGTATAAAAGTTCCCACATTTGATACAATTACAAGAAATTTATGTGCAAACTTGTAGACAACCAAAATTGAAGGCTAGAAGTGCAGCCCTCTCATGGGGCTGCACCCCATTTTTTATTTGCTATACCCCATCAGGCGCAATTACTAGTGGCGCATGACCATGGACATTGAGCATGCACAACCTATGTTATTTAATTTATGCATGTAATGAATCACGAATGGGGCATAGCAAACCAGTTAGCAGTTCAATTCGAGCTGATTCAACATGACAAGCGATGAAGCGAGTTGACTCCTTAATGCTAACCATTTTTTTTTGAAAAAAATTTCAAAAGCATAAAGAGGGGGCTTGAACCTAAGAATTTATGATTTTTAAATTTTGCAGCTAACCAAGTGACCATTTGCATTTATTTGATTAAAGAGGACATATTTATATTACAAAACTAATAAATATGAGAATTTGGCTTGCTTGATAGGAGCGAATTGTGAATTGCAAACCAGAATTTGAACCGAGGGAAGTAGGGAACTAACTTTGCACACAACTAATAGTTGCCCTCAATAGATTTGTACTTGTAGTGTGGATCTTAGTACAAAAGGAATTTCTAAATTAAAACTCAATTTGGGTTCATCCTTTGACCTAAAAATGTGTGAAACTTTAATCCTTTCATCTAATTATATCCCTCAGTTGGTTTATCACAATGCCTATATTCCCCCGGCCCCCTTAAGTTATACCCCATGCATTTCATGAAAACAAAGGAATCCTTGACCTCCTTCATCTACTTTTAATCCTTATCTATACCAGTTTTAGAAGCCTTTTTGCTCATTTAAATCTTGCAAATTAAGTTAACTCAAATTTTAGGAATCCTAGAAACCTAGAACACTTGAAATTTACTAAACATGCTACCCTTGTCTATCTACTTATGTCCTTTCTTAGCACTCTTAGATCAATGATCTTTGTTGCATCCGAGGGTTGCTCATTGAACTAGACTATGCAGGGGGCATCTAAGTTTTCGGTTTGCCCCCGCTATGCTCATTGAACTAGACTATGCAAAAATACACACACATGCATGCCAAGCCGGTCTGGGTACGTGTGCAAGTAGAGATTTGTAACAGCCCGAAATTTTGCACTCGGAAATCCATGCCATTAGGATCATGCTTTGGATGATCCCCGGGATAAATTATAGTGTCTCGTCCTAGCGAAATCGAAGCATAATCATTCCGAAGGCGTATCGAAATCATCATATATGGCTTTTAAATAAAATAAGCAATAAAATCTACATGCATATATATATATATATATATATATATATATATATATATATATATATATATATATATATATATATATCAAAAGAATATACATCCTCAAAAAGGAACCAAGAAGAACCACTGGTGATGGACATCCATCACCCAAACAATGGTTCCTGATAGTGGTTCCTATAAAATGTATAATAATACAAATAAAAACATCTATAGATAGTAAATACAGAAAGTGGCCACCAGGCACACGATAATCCAGAGTATCATACAAAAATCCGAAAATAAAAGACTCAAGTACCCAGGCTATGGATAAAAATCGTCCGCATGGACGTCAGTCTCCTCGTCCTCAGCCTCAGCCTCTGGATCAGGCTGGTAATCAGGATTGCTCTCCGTGCCGAAAGCTTTAGCCTCAAAACCTATAATTATTATAGAAAACAGGGTGAGCTACATCTAAGCTCAATAGAAGAATCCCAACTAAAAATGTATTTAATATGCAAGACATGATATCTCAAAGCAGGAAATCAAATCAGAATATGCAGACAGGGCAAAATCAGATCAATTACTAAGCTTTTAAACCAGAAGCAAATGCTATGCATGGCTATAATCAGTGACTTAATTTCTATATATTTTTCTAACTTAAGAAACTCCCGTGAATATATAATACGGAGTAATCAGGAATCTACCGATAGGAAACCCCAACCAATCATCGTTCACATGAACAATTTCAGGGTACAATAATACCTCATCTATGGAGTGCAATTGTGCCAAGGGATTAACAAAGCAGATGCACAAGTGTGCCCGACACGGATATACCGCCGAGTCGGTGGAGATCATCTGGTTAAATCATTAAATTACATACACACATAGACCTCACAAATCAGATAGTAGAAATCAGGAGCAGGTTTCAGAATATCAAAACAGGAAACAAATCAGAGATTATGATATGTAAACATGCTTGTTAAAACAAAAATCAGGGTGCAAATATGAAAGAATCATGAAATCATAGTAAAAAATAGTTTAGATTGGATTTCCCCTACCTCAGATCAGACCTCTTTCTAAGTAAATCTAAAGCTTTTCAGAGCATCATGGTCTGATCCTAGACCATAAATATAGTATACTACGGTGTATGTCGGACCATTAGTCGGTATACGGTGTCAAGATCTTGTCAATTTACAAAATAAAACAGTAAAGCAGAGTGATTGATTGATCAACACCTTGATTGATCGATCAATCCTCCTCCTTGATCGATCAATCTTCCTCCTTGATCGATCAATCCCCTCCAAATACTCCCAAGTAACAAGGTTAATTGATCGATCAATAGCCTCTATTGATCGATCACCTCCTCTCATTGATCGATCAATGCTTCAATTGATCTATCAATAGCTCCCTACTCTTCACCCTTGACAGAGGAAAATTGATCGATCACCAGCTTAATTGATCAGTCAATCTGTCTCATTGATCAATCACCAACCTAAATTTTAAATTTTCCTCTTCCTGTTCTCATTCATATTTCTAATCATATTGATTACAAATTTTTAAACTTGTCTCGATTTTTTTGTCGGGCACGCATATCGAAACAATCAGGTTCTTGTTCAGAATTTTAGGGTCGTTACAAGATTCTTTTGTTAGTGATGAATTATTTTCTTCAACAGCTCCTTGACGGTTTCGCATTACCAACATGTTGAAATCTCAAACGATGTAACGGTAAGGTATGTCGGTTTCAAGCATGACCATTTAAAATTATTTTTGACCGTTGATTTGTAATTGTTCATCTAGAACCATAGCTTCAAAAGATGCCCCAGTTACACGTAATGTCTATATAAAGAGCCATTCTTCTGCAAGTAAAACATATCTTCTTCTCGCTTTTACATATTCATTTAATTTTACTAAGCATATATCAAGATAACAGTGTTATGGGTGATGTTTCAATACAACAAGTTATGCACCGCCAATTTAGTTTGGTTGTGATCGTTGTATCCAGGGATCACGTTCGTTGGACACGATTGCTGACCACTGTGTGGGGATGATTTAAAGACAACGCCTATTACACGCCTCGATCACAGTCAACAATCCATCGCTATATCCATCTGATATTTGATTTTCTCCACATCCTTCCAACAAAGATAGCTTTTTAGAAAACCCGAGCCTTTAACCAAAGTGCAATCTCCAAGTTTTAATGGAGGAAAACAACTTTTAATTTGAGAAGGTTTTTCTCTCTCAAAGTATGATAGGTTAGAGAGAAGAAACCTTAAAAACCCACGAAATTATCAATATATAGGAATCCCAAGACTAAAAAGTTAAGTTGGCAACTTAACTCACAGCCGTCTATCAAATCCATGACGGCTGTCGTGACCAAGTTGACGACCGTTCGGGGATGAGATTTCTTTAATGGACTCTTAACATATTTCTAAGTTCACAGGGTATACTAATTATGGACTATAACAATCGATCTCACACTGTCGAAGGTGTCCACGAGTCAATCTAGTGTAGCTTGGCATAAACCAAAACACTTTTTAGAGTTTCACATGGATGGTGACAAGAAAAGGACCCTACAAAACCCATATTTAGAAAAGCCCTCCATCTTAGGAATCCGGCCCTACCCTTTACCTCTAAGAATTCACCATTAAAAGCCTATCAACTCAAGCTTCCAATTATCCATTGAATCAACATGATGAAGACTCTTTGTCCCTCATCTCTTAAACCTATCTTTTATAGTAACAGTTTTAATTTTCTTTTAGTACCCCCTTGTCTCCTTTTGAGTCATTACTCTGCCGAAATTATCACATATGCAAGCTTCAAGAGATGATATTTGGCACGGGAAGGTTTTACCCGTTTTGGCACTAAAAAAAAATAGATTAATAGCGGCAGTTTTTTACTTTTTTTTGGAGCAAAAAACTGCCGCTATTAACAAAAAAATTATTAAAGACTATTAGCGGCAAGGGTATTAGCGACAGTTTTTTGTTAATAGTGGCAGTTTTTGGCTGTCGCTAATAGTCTTGTTTTTTGTAGTGTGGGTTGATTTCCATTTTCTTCTTGGAATTTTTGTAAGATGTCTTATCTAAGTTCCTAAATTGATGAGATTCCTTACCTAGTTTGTGAAATTTCTTCCCCGAGTGAATATCCCATTAATTCCTACACAATCTAAGGATTATAAATTACAACCACACAATATGCACAACACACGATTTTTTAAGTGGAAAATCCAATCACTGGGAAAAATCACGGGGCCGTAGTCCGAACAAACAAATCTACCGTGAAACAAACAATTACAATGAGTACGAGTGATATACCGACAATGAACATATGCTTATCAAACCTCAATGCAATCCAATGATACAACGTAAATCGTCTCCATAGCTTCCAAACTTGATCGCTCCAATCAATCGTTGATGAACACACAGCAATCCACCTCGAATCCCTCAAGGCACCACACACCCAAATCCTTGGGCAGCAACAGTTGATATCCACCTCGAATCCCTCAAGGCACCACACACCCAAATCCTTGGGCAGCAACAATTGATATCCAAACCCAACGGTTCACCTTGAATCCCTCAAGGCAAGATAGAGGAATGCCCAAAACACTTGGGCAAGGTAGAGAAATGGAGATGAAGGTGAAAGAAAACCTTTGAAAGTTTTCAAAATTAAAAATCAATTTTAATGGTTTTCAAAGAGGGAAGAAGAAGACAACTTGGGTCACTTAGAGCTAGTTTCAATTAAGTAAAGATATAAAAATAAGCTTAGTTCTAAAACCCTAAAACCTTCCCTAATTGGTGTACAAAGAAAAGTATAAAAAAGACCCTTAAAAGTTGTTTTAAACAAAAATTGCAATGTGTTGTTCATGGGTTCGCAGCGGGCTGTGATATAACACATAGCGGGATGTGGTATACACCACATCTATACCACAGCGGGCTGCGGCTGCACTTCTCTTTATTCTCTCTATTTTTTTATACACAGTGGGCTGCAATATACCACAGCGGGCTGCGATATATACCACAGCGAGCTGCGGTTGAATTTTTCTTCATCCTCTCTGTTTTCTTATATACAGCGCGCTACCAATTCCTCACTGCGGGAAGTGGTAGCGGCTCGCTGTGAACTTCACCCAGCTCGCTTCAAACCACGAAACAATACACAAAAAAAATAAATTCTGAAAATATTTTGATATAACAAACACAAATTTTAAGGATAAAAAATATAGAAAACTTGGTTAAGGATTAAGTGTGTGAACCAATGACCTTGACAATGAATACACCAATCATCCATCTTGGCCAAACAAACAAACAAAGGAAGATTTACACAGATTTTGGAGTAGAATGTAACAATAAGATCTAACAATCTCCCCCTCTGTCACACTCTACGACAAAACCAATGTTTACATCAAAATATAATACAATTACATCAACTATGACCCCACTAATCCTATACATTGATCTAAATGAAGAAACAAATAGGAAAATACATGGACACACTACAAAAAATAAGACTAATAGCGACGATTTTTTGCAACAAAAAATTTTCACTATTAACAAAAAAAACTATTAAAAGCTATTAAGACTATTAGCGGCAAGGGTATTAGTGGTAGATTTTTTGTTAATAGCGACAGCTTTTTGCTCCCGTTAATAGTCTTATTTTTTGTAGTGACACTTGATCTCTCCCTAAATCTATGTCTATCCTAAGCCAAGATGGGTCTTGATCAATCACCTGCAAACCAGACAGATCAATACATCCAAAGGCAACAATAATATAATAATTAAATCAAACATTCTCTCCCCCTTTTTGTCAGAAGGTGACAATATATATATATATAAAGATAAAGCAAGTAAACATCTAAACTCTCCCCCTTTTTGTCATAATGTGACAAGTGTGCCCGCAATCAAGATGATAGACAATATATAATGATTAAAAGATAAAAGAAAATGAACGCACATCATCAAGATAAAAATCTAAAAAACCACTTAGACAAATTCATCCTAGCAAATGATGACAAACACCAAAAATACTAAAAAGAATCTTAGGGATCTAGTCCAACAACCACCAAGATCAACAACAAGAAATAGATAAAAATGCCAACATGCCACTAACTCATGGAAAAGGACAAACGCGACAACTCGCTGTCAACAAAGAAGCAGAGCTTAATATAGAAAAATAAAATAAAAAAATAGAGCGAGAAGACAAGATATAGATATGGTGCTCAAAGAGAAAAAATATGAATGATATGCACTGTGGCATTTAGATTTCAATGACGCATTTTGCAGATCAAAATAGAACCCAATGAGGTTGAGCAATAGAAGTAATGTTAAGCACACAACAGTCATACAAAGCGTACTAAAAATGAGACTATTTTCAAGACAAGCAAAGACCAAGGCATGTAAATCAAACATTATTCAAAAAAATTCATTTCATTTCATTCTTAAAGTGTTTAGTTCAAATTATGATGAACATACACTAGAGAATGACCAGCTAAAATACGGGCATTGCTCAAAGGTGGTTTCCGAGACACTCACAAAGAATCACACATGTCATTGCCTCTAATGCAGATACAATAGACATGTAGACATAGTGCTTACGTTGGTGAGACGCTCGGTAAGGTCGTCCAAGTTGCTTGTAGTGGGTATATATCACAATGTGATGACTCAAGTATTAGACAAACATAATTTTTACCCATAAGACAGAAGATACCATGGGGAATAGGACAATGTGAAACAAGAGCACTACAAACATATTATCCTAGTCAAATCACATCTCTTATTGCTTTTAGCAAATATCTCTCCCTTACTCCATTTTTTTAACAAAATGTCCCGACCAATGGAATCTATCTCACATATCCCACTGAGCAATGCGCCTACACTAGTTAGGTGTCTATTGTGATTACTCAGCAGTAATGAGAGATTCACATAACCACATGAGGTACTATAAGAATTCTAAAGTCACTCCTAACATAGTCCATACATGAAAGAACACAACAAATCTCAAGAGTGGAAATGAAATGAGTTCATGAAAATATTCAACATATGGTGCCGTGTCAATGATAGGTTGAAAATAAATTCAAGAGTATGACTTCGTATGAAGACATGTGAACTTAATAGTGTTTAAGACTCAAGACCTGCATCAAGATCAATCTTACTCCAAAAGCCATCACATAAAACAGTTATATCCCAAAACATTTCATAGCAAAAGTTTTTACCAGAGCACCACAAACAAAGGCAAGAAACTTCTGAAAGAAGACAAAAAAAATGAACTACAAGAAAGAGGTAGAATATATCTACAAGAGATAAACAAAATAAAGCAAGGAACTATCTCAAAAATGAAGAAACTACTTAGAAGGCTCAAAAGCATGTAGAGCAGTGTGAGCGACCAAGACATTAATATTATTTTCCTTCAACCATTTCCACTCCATTAGATCACCTAAGCCCTCAATCGATCAATCACTTTGTTATCATGCTTTTGGCTTAAAAGGTCCACTTTCCTAATGGGACATGTAAAATTTATGTATCCTTTTCTATCATAGTAGAAATAAGTAGGTCCCTTTTTGTCACTAACCCTTGCGGGAAACGAAGGGGTAGGCAAGAGTGGAGGTAGACTATTTTTTTTTTCATTGTTTCTAGTATCGGGGCGTTTGGGAGCATTCTTCATGATTCCTTTTCCTTTGCTCCCAGAACCAGAGGATTTCAAATTAGTAAAATCCAACCCGGTCTTATCATTCCAAAACTTGTTGGCATCCCAAACCTTTTGAGTGTTCATCCTTGCATTCTTCAATTTATCAAGGGTGTGTCTCTCATTTGAACGCTCTTTCTTGAGCCATTCATTTTCAAGGACAAAACTATTGAAATTGGAGTGATACTCAGCTCCATCACATTCCAAGCATAACCTTATCACAAGCCATCATACTACAATTTAAAGCATTACATTCCACACATTTGATCACACACAAGCCTAGATACTTCTTTGATTAGCTTTACCTTGTCTTTGTTTAATTGAATACACTCAAGGTAAAGCTCATCATAGACATCATTAATATCAATTTCATCAATCTCATCTCCAACGGTGCTGAAATAGTGAATGAGTTATCTTCAGTATCCTCATGAATGAAAGAAACAAAAGCACGAAACTCATCCATCGGACTCATTAGAAGAATTCTCTTCACTCCTTTCATCTTCTTATGCGGCAGCCATGGATTTCGATTTCCCAATAATTTTCTTTTTGTTGGAACATTCAGAAGCAAAATGCTCATAGCCACGACACTTGAAGCATTAGATTTCCTCCAATGGTTCCTTATGGATTTTTTTAGTAGACCCCTTAGGTTCTTCATAAGACTTGCCCAAAGACTTTCATTCTTGAATAACTTCTTATGCTTTTTCACAAACACGACAAAGTCTTCTCCATCATCAATTTCACCTTCACCATTCACTTCACTCTTCTTAGAGGATCTCAAAGCAACACTTCTCTCCTTTTGCACACCTTGAATTTAAGACTCATATGTTTGAAGAGACCTAACAAGCTCATCAATATTGATCCTATAAATGTCTTTACTCTTAGAGATTGTCGTCACTTGAGTCTTAAACCTTTCAAGCAAAGATCGAAGGATCTTCGTGAAAATTTTGTGTGGCGGGATCTCTTCTCCCAAGTAAAACGAGCCATTGACAACATTATTGAGCGTCGTATAAAAATCCAAGAAATTCTCATCGTCGTCCATGCGAAGATTTTCAAATTGGGTAGTGAGCATTTGCAATTTGTTAATCTTCACTTACGGAGCATGGATCAAAATCTCGGCCGAAATTTCAAATTTTTGGCCGAAACGTCTCGGTTTCGGTTGAAACCGAAACGAGAAATTACATTTTATCGCCAATCCCTAAAAAATTTGAAATTATCGGCCGAAATTTGAAATTATCGGCTGGTAATTTCAAATTATTGGCCGAGATCACACTTTCGAGTTTTGAAATTTTTTTAATAGGTTTTAAACCCAGTTTTTGCAAAAAAACCTTTTTTTTTTTCCTTTCTTTTTTTTTAATAGGGTTTAAACCTAATTTTTGCAAAAAAAAAAAAAACCCTTTTTTTTCCTTTCTTCTCTCCATTTTTTTTCCTTTTTTTCCCTAAAAAAAAGAATAAGAATGAGGTACCTGGCTAAATCAATTTTTTATTTTGTATTTTGTATTTTCTTTCCTTTCTTTCTTCTTCTTCTTCTTCTTGTTCTCCTTCTCCTCTTTTTTTTTTTTTCCGTGCAGTGTCTGCGTGTAGGTTTAGAAGAAGATTGATTTGGGTTTAGAAGAGAGAGAGAAGAGAGATAGAGGGGGGTTTGGGTTTCATGGGTTTTTAATAGGAGAGAGAGACGAGTTTGACTGTAATATAAATCATATGCACCAGATTTTTATGTGATTGCACCAAGGTAAAAGAAAGACTTTTTATTTTAGGGACATGTGACATGTGAAAATGCAATCTAGACCGTCTGATGTAAAGTTTATGATCTATAGATCCTTGGTGGATAAGATTGGAGCAAAACACAATATTTATCATATGATCTATTGTCGTCAATCGTTGAATAAAATAATAGCCTTTGACTATATTTAATCACATGGTGAAGATTATAATTCGTGCTAATCTTGTCCACTAAGGATCTATAGATCATGAACTTTAGATCAGATGGCCCAGATTACCGTTTCACGTATCACATGTCCCTAAAATACAATGTCTTTTTTTAACCTTGGTGCAATCACTTAAGAAGCGAGGGCAAGTAATGGCTCGCTAAATATAATAAGAAGGGGAGCCATTACTTGCACACGTTTTTCAAGTGATTACACCGGATTTAAAGAAAGACATGGTATTTTAGGGATGTGATATGTAAAAATGCAGTATGGGCCGTCTAATTTGAAGTTCATGATCAATTGATCTC
This sequence comes from Chloranthus sessilifolius, assembly GCA_021018995.1. NCBI lineage: Eukaryota > Viridiplantae > Streptophyta > Magnoliopsida > Chloranthales > Chloranthaceae > Chloranthus > Chloranthus sessilifolius. The sequence goes on from CM037595.1 coordinate 89,231,956, forward strand.
TGGTATATAAAATTGGAGCAAAGCACGATACTTGTCATATGATTTATTGTAGTCAATTGTTGAATTATATAATAGCCTTTGATTCCATTTAATCAAATGTTGAAAATTATATTTTGTTCTAGTCTCTTGCAATTGATATCTTTAAATCATGGCCTTCAAATCAAATGGCTTAGATGGTGTTTTTACATAGTAGAGGTCGCCAAACTTGCAAGTCTTTCTTTTAAATTCAGTGCAATCCGGTGCAATCACTTGAAAAGCATGTGCAAGTAATGGCTCCCATTAAGAAGCAATCAAAGGGTTTAAAGGGGTTGCACATATGGGCATTTTCAGAGATTGCGTGAGCGGTAATAGAGGTACACAATATTTCACACAGTAGATCTTCTTATCATAGCCCAACTAACAAACAGTAAGATCTTGATTCCACGTGTCATACATCTCCAAAATGACCTTGATTATGGACGTATCATGAGAAGGGTTCTCGAGTCACTTGAGATTTATTCAATGTGAAATCAGAATCTGACCATCTGATATGTTTTGCATCAGCTCAAGATCCATTGTGTGATCAAAAATTAGCTTCACTAACGTAAATATGTATTTTAACAATGTTAAAGAGTTAAAAAAAACCAATAAAATAAAGTTTGGTAAAGTTCAGTAAAGTTCGGAGCATATTTTCAAAAAAATCCGAAATTTACCGAAAATTTGACCGAAATTTACCAAAATTTTGACCAATTTACGGTTCGGGTCATGAACGAAACTGAAATCGAAACCGAGATTTTGATCCATGTTGGGGAGTCCTTTCATATGTCGTTTCCAATATTTTCCAAGCATCTTGTGCCACTTCACAATTAAAAATTCAAGAAAAATTGGAAGCCATTACCGCCCCAAAATTTGCGTACAAAGCTTTGGAATTAGCATTTGCCGCTGTAGTCCAACCGGTCTCTATGGCACTCCAAATCACTTGACCTAATGATCTAAGGAACGCCCTCATTCGAGCTTTCCAATAGGGGTTGTTATGGCCATCAAACAAAGGCGGTCGTATAGTATGGTGGAAATACCTTCTCTAGGTAAGTCGAAATTACCCTAATATGCCAGTGAACACTCGATTAAAAAAGAATTCGATCTGAGTGCCTTGACTTTGATTCCAATTGAAATTTCTTACACAAGCGAATATCCGATTAATTCCTACACTATCTAGGGATTATAAATTACAACCACACAATATACACAACACATGATTTTTTATGTGGAAAATCCAATCACTGGGAAAAACCATGGGACTGTAGTCCAAACAAACAAATCCACTCTTAACATACAATTACAATGAGTACGAGTGATATGCCGACAATGAACGCATGCCTATCAAACCCCAATGCAATCTAACGATACATCGCAAATCGTCTCCATAGCTTCCGAACTTGATCGCTTCAATCAATCGTTGATGAGCACACAACGATTCACCTTAAACCTCTCAAGGCAACAATCCACTCACCCAAATTCCTTGGGCAACAATCGTTAATATCCACACACAACACTTCACCTCGAATCCCTTAAGGCAGGATAGATGAACACCCAAAACACTTGAGAAAGGTAGAGAAATAGAGATGGTGAAGGTGAAAGAAAACCTTTGAAAGTTTTGAAGATTAAAAAATAATTTTAATGATTTTCAAAGGGGGTTGAAGAAGATGACAACTTGGGTCCCTTAGAATTAGTTCCAATTAAGTAAAGATACTAAAATAAGTTTAGTTCTAAAACCTTAAAACCTTCCCTAAAAGGTGTACAAAGGAAAGTATGAAAAAGACCCTCAAAAGTCATTTGTATACAAAAATCGCAATGTGTTGTTCGTGGGTTCGCAACGGGCTGCGACTACACTTCTATTTATCTTCTCTGCTTTCTTATATGCATTGGGTTGCAATACACCACACTACAGCCAGGACCGGCCCGGGGGCAAGGCCCATCAGGCGGCCGCCTCGGACCCCCCCCCCCCCGAATGTTTGGGCCCCCTATTTTTATAAGTCTTTATGGGCTATTGATTAATATAATTTTCAAAGTACTAAGATAGTACAATATGTCAATGGGTTAGTTGGTTAAGCTACTTGTGTTATTTTACTTTTTACCTAATAGGTTATGGGTTCAACTCTTCCTAGGCTTCGTATTTGCATTTTTTTATGGGGGTGCTGGTCATGGGCCAGGTCATTTGCCTCACTGGAATAGACCAGCCTTATGTATGAAGCCAATGGATTCTCTGGCCCCATTTTGATTGGTCCAGATTTGTTTGATCGGATCATTTATATATATATATATATATATATATATATATATATATATATATATATATATATATATACAAATTTTTCCTTAGTAAATGACCCAACTTAAATCAATGATCTCGTGCTCTTTACAACTCAAATTTTCAAAAATGACCCATCAATTTGGATCTACTTGATGAGAGCTATCCAATGAACCTATTTATGGAACCTTTTGAGACTATTAAAGTGCTAAAAAATGCCAGGAAAGATTCAATGACAGTTAAAGTGCTAAAAATACCATAATGTTATTAGTTAGATAACTCGAACCGTGGGGTACGTTCTACTATTTAACTTTTTTTTTAATATTTATTTAATATATATTTTCACTAACTTATTAGTTGCAATTTCAAATTATAAACAGTAGAATGGAATATGCAGTTATTCGTAATCTATGATCAATCATAGTGACAAATTTCAAGTTCGGCAATATTTCGAGAAAAATTCGAAAAGTTTCAAAAAAATTTCGGGGAGTACAAAAAATATTATATATAAAGTATATTAATATTTATAAATTTTATTTATTATGAAAAAATAACTAAAATTAAAAAAAAAATCATTAAATTTGACTAAATTTTGTTAATTTCACCGAAATTAATGAAAGTTGGAAATTTTAGAGAAATCATCAAAATTTTGCTAAAAGATACTATTGGTGCGCCCTTTTCCTGGGTTCCTTTCAGTCCTAGGAAGAAGTGGCCCAATTCGGTCCGAGTGGACTCTGTCTGAGGGCGATAGAATAATATACTAAGAAATATTAGATGTTGAAAGAAGAAGTCGTATATTAAATAAAGAGTACCCGGATGATGTGATCGCCAGCTGCAGATCTTTATTGACGCTGTAACACGTCACTGATCACGCACGGGCAGATGCGGGCTGACTCCTTTACTGAACATCGGCTGACTGACTCCAGCAGCTAAGAATAGCCTAAGGTCTATCTAGTCTAACTTCCTAATTCTGTTCTAAGTCTAATTAATTTTTTCTTCTGATCCTACTCTGAATCTAACTGGCTGTGGGTCTCCTAATACTACTCTAACTTTGACTATTTTAGTTTCCTACTGCTACTTTAATTTTAAAAAAAGGGTTGTGGCCCGTTATACTAAGGAGGATCGCCTCCATTCCCAGGCACCCTCCGTAAGCTCCCTTGAACAAATTGGCTAGGCTAGGGACAATTTTTATAAATAGTGGAAATTACAAACTGGCCTAAGAACTAAGGACTGAGACCTAAGAACTAGGAATTAAGAACTAAGAACTGAGAATTAAGAACTACGAACTAAGAATTAAAAACTAGGAGAACGATTACTTGAAGTTCAACGTTTCTTCCTCCCAGATTCTCCTTCTTCCAGCGCCGCAGAGAAGGAATCTCGGAATCCCTAAGAGGCCTAGGCTTGAGAGAGGAGAGATCTCTATGAAAATTGGTGTGTTTGGGCATAGGTAAAGGGGTTTTTATAGGTATCGGGCTAATTCTGTGCACATGGCCACGTGCACAATTGGCAAATTATGCGCATAGAGCCATGTGTGGGGTTGAATTTCGTGCGGATTTATACGTGTGCAATTCAGTTTGAGTCGATCACAGAGTCGATTAGCCGAGAAGTCCTAGTTCCACTATGCCTGAAACTAATCCTGTGCATGGAATACTGCGTGAGATTCGATTACGCGCAAGGGAATGTGTGTGTAATCAAGGAGTTCGAACGGTCTGGGGAGTTAGAGTTTCAGTCCATGTCTAGACCAATTTTGAACGTTTTGGGATGCGTGTAATCGAATGTCGCACGACCATAGAAGCGCGGGATTTGGAACTTCAGGCAGTGCACTGAAGTGTATGCCGAGTCCAAGCTAGAGTAATTGTGCGCAAGTAGTGCTACGGATAATTGAATTAAGTGCATAATGTAAGGCGCGTAATTTGGGGGCTTTCGGGCCTTATTGGGTCCGAGCTTCTGGGCTGATGTTTCAGCCCATATCTCAACCATATACTACATGCTTAGTATATAGCACCCATATTTAGGGTTCCGATACTTTCAAAGAGGGCTAGTCCCTTCCTGAAAGTTATGGGTATGGTCAAAGGTTGACCAAACTAGTTTGTATATTCCGAGAGGGCAAAAAAGGGGTGTTTACAGATACATCTAACTTTTGTTTAAATTTCAACGAAACTTTGGAAAACATGAAGAAATTTGTCACAATGGAAGAAATGAGTATTATTTTATTTGTTAAAAAAAAATTGTGGCGAATTTTTTTTTTTGGATTAATATGAAGGAGGACCCCCATTTTAGGAACTCGCCTTGGGACCCCAAAATCTCAGGGCCGACCCTGGCTACGACTGTTCTTTTCTTTATCCTCTATGTTTTCTTATACATAACAAATACAAATTTTAGGATAATAGCACGCTGTCAATTCCTCACAGTGGGTTATGGTAGCGGCTCGATGTGGACTTCACCCAGCTCGCTTCAAACCACGAAACAATACATAAATGAAAAAGGTTTTTCCCAAATATATTTTGACATAACAAATACAAATTTAAGGATGAAAAATATAGAAAACTTGGTTAAGGATTGGGTGTGCGAACCAATGACTTTGACAACGAACACACCAATCATCCATCTTGACCAAACAAACTAATAAAGAGAAATCTACACAGATGTTGGAGTAGAATGTGACAACAAGATCTAACAATTTGGGATTTGGCAAGATCCCTTACTCAACCGTTTTAAATGACATTAACTACTTGACAAGTATCAAAATATCAAACAGTACCCTTGCCTTTTTGTTTAGCAATTAATGGTTCATTTTTCTTTTGTCCATCCGATTTATCATCGACCAAAGTCAGCTGGACGGCGAAAGCTAATCGTACGACTATCCATTCAGCCAAATAGTTGATTGGGTGATAATCGCATAATCAAAGCTTGGTTAACGCGAGGTAAGTAGATGGTTACCGCACGGTTATCATATGGTTACCACGCGAGTACCGCACGGTTACCAAGTGGGTACCGTGTGATTACCGCATGGTAACTGTGATCTTTCAGTTATTACTAAATTTTGCCTATCATAAGTAGTGCACCCCTATAATCTTATTTTGTGATTTCAAAGAAAATAGGAAAAAAAAATGCATGCTTATCTTAAACTTATTAAGAGGTGTAATAAAATATTGAAAACTTATATTTATTAAGAGGGTGTGAGAAAATAGGGAAAAGTCCATGCATTTCAATTTCTTGTGGGTCAAAATCAAAGGACGGCTCAAGTTAATCATGTGTAATTGCGCGGTAATGGCACGATAGAAGATGAAAACCGAATAGAAAAATGTCCTATTTTCTCTCACAACCTCTTAAGAAATTTAAGATAAGCATAGTAATTACCACGAATAAAACTTCTTGTTTTATGGTTGAGTAATTCTTTTGAGCATCTTTCCAAACGCCGGAAGTGTATCGGATTAATTCTTCATTCTTTTTGGAAGGATTTACTTGTTTTAAAATACCTCCATAACCAATTTGGGAGGCATCTGCCTCCACAATTTTAGACCAAAGATAATTGGCCAATGAGAGACAGGGAATTTGTTTAACTTTTAACTTTATTTTTCGAACAGCCTTGGTATGTTCTTCTGTCCGTAGAGATGGATTCCTTATGAGTCGAGAATGTAATATTTTTGCATCTTGTGCAAGATGACTATAATACTCTGCAATATAATTGAGACTTCCTAGAAATCTTTGTAGTTGAACTTTGTCTAAAATTTCATCAAGAAATTTGGAGGCAAATTCAATACTTCGATTAATAGGGATAATTTGGCCTTGGTTAATAGTATGTCCAAGAAATCGAATAGATGTTTGAAATAGCTTGATTTTAGGAGTAGATATAACCAGTCCATTCTTTTGTATAATATCCTTAAAGATATTTAAGTGTTTAAAATGTTGATCAATGGAATTGGAGAAGATTTTGCATATGGGGTGAATATGTCATTCATAATATGCCATCAATATAAACTATAGAAAGTTTTGTATATGGGGTGAATATGTCATTCATAATATTTTGAAATTCAGATGGAGTATTTTTAAGGCCAAAAGGCATAACGTTCCATTCAAAATGTCCAAAGGGAACAGTGAAAGCCGTTTTGTACCTATCAGTCTCCGCCACCTAAATTTGCCAATACCCTGATTTCAGGTCAAACTTGGAGAAAATAGTGGCTCGTAAACGATCCAGCAAGTCCTTTTTATTCGGAATAGGATAACGAATCCATTAGAGGCAATCATTTAATGGCTTATAGTTGATAACTAAACGAGGAGTTTCTCATTCTCGTTCAGCATTTTTATTAACATAAAAAGCTGTACAACTCCATGGGGAGTGACTTCGACGAATAAGTTGTTTTTGTACTAAACTGGCAATTTCAGTTTTACATAATTCCAAATAGGCAAGTTTCATTTGATTTGGTCTTGCTTTGATTGGAATATGTCTTTCACTAAAATCAATATTATAGGGAAGAGAAATAATATATTTCTTACGATCCCAAAAAAGCATTTGGTATATCACTACAGAAATCATTGTGGTAAGATTTCAGAAGCTAAGAAATCTTAGTTTGTATTGAAGGGGATTCCAATTATTTTTCTAAAGATAAAAACTTTACTTTTTGCTGTAAGAAGTTAAGTTGCTTTTTTTTGAAGAATAAATTAGATTCCATAGAATTGGTCACTATTGATTGTGGAGTTAAGAATTTAAATAGGAGACTATATCCATTATATTGAGCATCAATACCATTCTCATCCACCTTAGTTAATGGTAAATTGGAGGTGATAAAAGGATTACCAAGAATAATGATTGGAGTTAAATCTTTGATAAGTATAAAATTGGATGGAATACATACTCCATTATTGCAAATCGAGACATAATTTAATTTGTATTTAATCTGCATCTTATAATCACTAGTAGTGAGTGATTTTATCAAAATATTAAGTAGGAACCAATCCTTCATGTATGTAGTTTAAATAAGCTCCACTATCAATTAGAGCAATAGCATCTTTGATAGTAAATTCTTGATTAATCACCAACGTGACATGAATATACCATTTTTGAGCTGTTACTTGACTCATAACATTGATTTAATTATTTGTTTGAGTATTAAGAGATTGCTTTTATTCTCATCTCAGTTTTTAATGAATTGATTTCATATTTAAGATCATTGATCGAAACAGGTCGAGGTATAAACTTAATATTCGAGTGTTGAGTTTGAGATTCTATTATTGGATTAGTAGAGTGGCTTGCTAACTCCACTACGGTTGGTTGGATAGTTGTAGGAACATCCATGCTTGGATTACCAAAATTTTGGCAATCAATGTTTGGATTATTAGAAGATGACGAATAAAGACCAGGTTTTGATTGAATAAGTCGTGGGTCTTTATCATAAATTTGATCCAATTTTTTCTTAACTTTACATCGATTGGCATAATGACCAGATTTTAGACATTTATAACATTGAATGTGTTCTAGTGATCTTGATTTGGATTTGGATTTTTTCAGCAAAGAAGACTCATAAATCTTTTGAGTCTTTTGCTTATAAAAGCTTGGGGGATAAGATTTAGATTTAGGGTTTTCTGTTGTTTGAATTAAAACATTTATGTGGAAATTTGTTGGTGTTATCTTTTTCTTACAAGACAATGGTTTTAATCAGGATTTTAATTGTTGAATAAATTCTTGTTGGGGATTAGAATCAAATGTTTGAATAGAAGTATTAGCTTGCAAAGTTGTATTAGACTCCAAGGTTATCCTAGGAAATTGTACTGGAGAATTATAGCATTCTACAACAGGTTTATTGAAAGCAGTGGCTTCCAATGTTGTTATTGAATTTGGTTGAGTGAGTTTGAGAACTTCTACAGGAGGGTGAGCCGATTGAATGATTAGACCTTCAAGTTTCTGCCATTCTTTTTGAAAATCTTTCAGGAGATATATTCTTCTTTCTTCCTGAGTCATTTCGTGATATTGTGTTACTTTAAATCAAGTAACAAATGGAATGATTTGATAAAAGGTTTTAACATATTTATAAAATTATTCTTTGAATTCTTACAATTTTGATGCATAATTTTTTTTTAAATACCATGCACGAAATGATGCATATTTTTCCTGTTAAAATTCAGAATTGATTTCTTGTCTATTAATAACAAAATTTTCTGATTTTGTGTAAATCATAAAAACTTTATTAAGAAATTGAGAAATTCATTTGGCTAGCAGTAGGGGGGGATTCCTTCTGTTATTGGGTATATATCCCATGAGGAATTTATTATTTAGAAATATGAATTTCTTCAAGATTAGGTTGATTAAATTCAGAAGAAACTGATAAGTTAACTTCTGAATAAGATGATCGAATTGTCAAGGATATAAAAACTCGATAAGGACCTCGAGATCTCGAATCAGAAAAAGAACTCTTATAAAAAGTTTTGTGGGATGTAGATCTATCAAATTTTAAGATTGCATCTCCTTGGTTGTTTTGAACAATTTATTCAATCTCTTGATGTAAAATTGGTTTAGAAGGGACAGCTTGAGGTATACGCTAAGCATCTGGAAAAGTAATATTTTTTCATTTAATTAATTTAGGAGTGGTAACATTGGTTGTTATACTATTGATCTCAATTAAGACTGTCTTTCCTGATTCATTTTGATAATTAATTCTGGGAGTCAGGGAAGTCATTACCTTATAATGAAGGCGATATATCAGAGCAATAGTCTCTGATTCAGACATAAAATTGTATCCTTCAATTTGTACATTAAGGGTACAAGCATGTAAAATATTTTTATCAGTTAATGATAAAGTTAAGTTTGGGAAAACATTGTAATATACTGGACAGAGGCATAAGTTGGTCTCAACAGCAGCCATCAGAGAGGATCGCCAACCAAGGCATCTAGTATCTCTGAGAGTGCTGAGCAGACTACTATTATCCAAACCTAATAAGGTCAATGGTTTAAATGCAACCTGAATGCATCTTAAATGTAGGAATTTAAAGCGATGAAGGTCGTACAATAAATCTTCATTAGATAGTAATTGAAAACCTTCATTTTGACTTTCTTCATTAATACTGAAAGCTTGTTCAGTAGTTTTAATAGACATATCGGTGGACCAATCTTTCTATCCATATTGATAAATTATTTTTGGATTGATGGAAGGAATTGTCCATCTATTTAGTTGATTTTGTTGGTCCTCAATAATAGACCATTTATCTAATTATTTATTTTTGATTGATTTCTTGGTTGAGAAATCAATCAAAAAATCAAAATATTTAAATGACATTAACTACTTGACAAATATCAAAATATCAAACAGTACCTTGTCTTTTCGTTTAGCAATTAATGGTTCATTTTTCTTTTGTCCGTCCGATTTATCATCGACCAAAGTTTGCTGGACGGCGAAAGCTAATCATACGACTATCCACTCAGCCAAATAATTGATCGCGTGGTAATCACATAATCAAAGATTGGTTAATGCGAGGTAAGTAGACAGCTACCGCACGGTTATCATATGGTTACCACGCGAGTACCGCATGGTTACCAAGCTAGTACTGTGTGATTACCGCATGGTAACTGTGGTCTTTTAGTTATTACTAAATTTTGCCTATCATAAGAAGTGCACCCCTATAATCTTATTTTGTGGTTTAAGAAAAAATAGGAAAAAAAAATGCGTGCTTATCTTAAACTTATTAAGAGGTGTAATAAAAAATTGGAAACTTATATTTATTAAGAGGGTGTGAGAAAATAGGGAAAAGTCCATGCATTTTGATTTCTCGCGGATCAAAATCAAAGGACGGCTCAAGTTAATCGTGTGTAACTACGTGGTAATGGCACAATAGAAGATGAAAACTGAATAGAAAAATGTCCTATTTTCTCTCACAATCTCTTAATAAATTTAAGATAAGCATGGATTTTTTTTCTATTTTCTCTTACACCTATTAATAAGTTTAATATAAGTACGATTTTTTTGTTCCTATTTTCTCCCAATTCACAAAATAAGAGTGTAGGAGTGTGCCACTTATGATGGGCATAATTAAGTAAGAATTGAAAGATCATAGTTCTTATGAAAATAAAATAAAATAATTATGGTCACCATACGATAATCGCACGATTACCACCTGGCTACCACCCAGTTACGAAGCAGTTACCGATTGGGTAAGAACCGGTATCCAATTTTTGCGCGGTTACCAACCGGATACTAATTGGGTATTTATTCTATACAAATTTCGATTCAAAAAGAAAAAAATGTTATTTGTACCTTTGACCGAATTCTTGAGCGAGCGATCAGATTTCGTCTTTTACTGGTTCCATGGGCATTTCCATCAGTTCCATCCTACAATAATGGGAGCCATTACTTGCACATATTTTTCAAGTCATTGCACCGAATTTAAAGCAATACTTGATATTTTAGGGACATGTGATAAGAAAAAATGTAATATGGGTTGTTTGATTTGAAGTTCATTATCAATAGATCTCTAATACATAAAATTGGAGCAAAACATGATACTTGTCATATGATATATTGTAGTCAACGTTTGAATTATATAATAACCTTTGACTCCATTTAATCAAATGATGAAAATTATATTTTGTTCTAATATTTTACAATTGAAATTTTTAAATCATGGCCTTCAAATCAAATTGCTTAGATATTATTTTCATATAGTAGAGGTCACCAAACTTACAAGTCTTTCTTTTAAATTTGGTGCAATCACTTGAAGAGCATGTGCATCCCTTCATAAACTTAGGGAAGGCATCTTATGAAAAACCCTTTCATTCTTACCTTTTTCATTTTCCTCACTCCAACCCCGTGACTAGTTTACGACCTTATTGACTTCATATTAAGGCCACAACAAAACCTCAAAATCGTGGGTGCAGCGAGTGTAGCCGCATCACTGGAACCCTTGCCCACTTTCTTTATTTCATTTTTGTAGTTCGAGTCACTTCAACAGGAGTGGGCAAGGTGTCAAAATCGGTATCGGACTCAGGCATCAGTTCATGGAGGACTGATACAATTTGGCCGATACCAATACCGTATTGCTTGATACCTGGGGGGGGGGGGGTATCAGCCGATTTTTTATACCATGGGAGAGTGAGGCTACCTAGCTTGACCTAGAAAAATTAGTTGACAGCTTAGTAGTTAAATCCATGATCAAGTCATCCGTATAGGCAATCACTACAAAAAAATAAGATTATTAGCGGTAATTTTTTACAATAAAAAACTGTCGCTATTAATAAAAAACTATTAAAGATTATTAAAACAATTAGCGACAATTTTTTTTATGAATAATAATAATTTTTTACTATTGCTAATAATCTTATTTTTTTGTAGTGAGTGTTCATGTCTAAACGGGTTGACCCTAATCTCATGTTCAACCATATCTGCAACCATTCAATAATGAGAGTCTCAAAATTGGAATGGTCATATTCAATGATGGCAGAACTGATTGAACACGAAATCGGGTTCATTTCCATACTACTTGCAAAATTTAAAAATCTTTAAACGCTTTAATTGTTCAACCTTTTCATTAATAGAAGCCAAGCTCTCATCTAATTATGTAGCTAGAAAGCATCTGTTGTTATTTTCTTAAAGTCAGCATTAAACACAAAAAATAAAAACCAATCAGCTCAATCCACATACCCACTTTCTGTATAAAGGCTAATTTCAACCTTTTCATTAATCGACAACCACATATGGTTTCACCTTGTCAGCGTAGTTTCACTTTTTCCGCAGTTGACCAGCTTGAAGCCGAGCCGGTAATCTCAAATGTAAAATGACAAAAATACCCCTAATGTCTATAAAGGTGATAAAATTAAGCTTATCATCTTAGGTTGTTTTAATCGCTTTACTATTATTGACTGCTTTAAATCCTATGATAGATATTATTTTTCATTATCATCTTCTACAAGATTGATCTTAAAATCATGGGTGTACCATCAGATAATCTATTTTACTTGATAACATAAAGCCCCTCTAGATGAGCACTGACATCCTACTATAGGAAAATTGACACCCCTCTAGAGGAGCGCTAATACCCCACTATATGAGCGTTGACGCCCCTCTAGAGGATCGCTGGCTCTCCACTAGAGGAGCGCCGACATCCCTTTAGGAGCGGTGGAACCCCTCTACCAAAGCGTTGACACCCTTCTAGGGAAGCAATATCACTCCCCTTATGGAAGTGACATCGCTTCTCTATAGAAGGGTCAATATTGCACGTTCATTTTTTTCTCCTTTTTGTGTAAAACGGACCGTTTGATGATACACATGATCTCAAGATCAATCATGTAGAGGGTCATGACGAAAAATGATGTTCATTATAAGATTCAAAACAATCAATGATAGTAAGACATTTAGAACTGCTCAAAATGAAAAGCTTGATTTTATCACCTTTTACAAACCTTGATGGCATTTATGACTTTTTATGTTGACTCGACTTTCAACTAGTATGTTGTGGAAAAGATAAAATTAGAGGTCCACTGCAAAAAGGTGAAATTATAATGGTCGATAATGAAAATTTCCCTTTTATAAAACATTCTTGAATGACCTCGCCAATTTTATTTATTATTAAAAAAACTAAAAAACCCAAAAATTAAAGAAAGTAGCTTAAAATATAAATAAAAATAGAAATGCTCGAACTAAACCAAAAGTTTCAGAATTCGTTTCATATTCAAAAACAGAAAAAAAGCAACCGAATCGGTACCTATATGATTCCAATTTGGTTCGATTTCAATTTCAACTGAACTAAACCAAAATTTGAAAATTTTGATTTCGGTTTGATTCCCTACCCCAAACTTGTGCTCCTAATTAGTGTAATTAGAGGATTTGAATAGTCAAATTAATATAATATGAAAAGTTATATATATTCTTTTCTTTCAAAGATTAATATTAAAGTGCACAAGTCAAATGATTTCAAAGCTTTTATAGGAAGACTCTGAAATATGTGCAAAGCTTTTATAGGAAGACACTAAAATATGTGCAAGTGATAGGCTAGTAGTCTGACTGGTGAGATTGATCATAGATGTGCATCACAGGGTATAAAGTAGAGTAGTAGACAGTCATGTGCTAGTCTCTATACATAGGATTCTAAAATTATTAGTGTTAACATTGAATTCAATCAAAAGCTTACTTACACGGATTTCATGGATTCAAAGTCTTGGGTGCTTAGTTTAGCTCCAGAAGGGATTCAAAGTCTAGAGGTCACTTTCTTTCAATGGTGCATTTGACCGTTTGATATATTATAAAACATGGGAGCCATCATGTTCACACTTTTGCCTAAGAAAAAAATATGCAGACAAAGTGTCAGCAGCTGACATGGGTCGATTTGACTGACTACACCAACCTACATTAATTGAGCTACACTGCATTTGCAGCCAATTGCGGCATATTACATCAGCCACTTGCACTTTGTCTACATAAAATATGTCCACCATCTAACACTGTCCCAAGGACGGGCCATCCCTTAATAACATCGACGACTTTGTAGATTGTAAGGTAAGGCTTACCACCATGCAACTGATCTGGACCATTCAATCTTCTTCTTACAAACATTTTTTATGGTCATGCTTCAAAGTTGGAACATCGATCTGATCCTAACCATCCAGTTAATAAATCTCTATTAGGAGAGATAGAATAAGTTAAGAGCTAGCATAGAGCCATTGGCCCGATTACTTGCATACTTGCTCGCGAGTGCTTGCGAGCCGTCATAATATCCCGTGAAATTGTGACTTCAAATCAAATGATAGTGACCGTTTTCATCCCAATCCTTCACACAATGGATCTTGAGATTATGAGCGCACCGTTAGATGATCAATTTTTTATTACATCTGGCATACATCTCAAAAGTGACCCTAAAATTGTGATGTTTGTCACTTTTTGGGATGTGTGCCACATGAAATAAAATATTTGATGGAACGAACATAATTTGAAGATCCATTATACAAAAGATTAGGACAATAATTAATCTGCATCGTCTGATACAAAGCAGGAAATGCATTTTTGTTCGAGCAGATGAGGTGAAGTTACAATTTTATGAGTATAAAAAATGGTATCCTCACTGAAAAAGTCTTGAATAAATCACGACTTGTTCATAAAGCAAATAAATCAAGGTTTTAGTCATAACTTTTTTTAAAAAAAATTAAAGTTTTTTTTTTAAGTTTGTGAATTACACGATTAAACCATATTTGATGGTATATTTTTCATATATATATACCCTCATTTTTAAAACTTTTTGATTTGTTCTCAAGTTTTCTCAAATTTTTTATTTTTTATCAAATTTTTCCGAATTTCGTACTTGCCATTTTATTCTGAAACCCTGGCTTGGTAACTATGAGCCTATGTTCTTAAGGTTCACACAGGTTACATGCGATCTACTTAGTGATCGAGTCACTTACTAGCTGATATATAAAGAGAGCAGCTGCGTGCTCACGGCAAAGTATCTTCACATGCTTTTACTTAATGAATTTTCTTTGAAACACACCAACCTTGGTTAACTGCGCACCAATTTATGTGCAGACCAATTTTTTTGACTCGCCCTACTTAATCAATTTAACATTTATTAAGTAGTTGGGGAGAAGATATTTGACATGTGTAGGTAGCAGTAGCAGCCCTCTATTTAAATGGCTTCAACATGTGGCTGGTGTAAAAGTCCTATCAAAGGTCGAGCACATGGGCCTAGCCTGTCATGTTATATATTGTTGCTGGTGGATGCTTTAGCTCTATTTGCACCCCCACAAAACTCTAAAAATGCCCACCTGCCTCAACTGTCGAATTATCTACATGTCGGCTCATGGGCTTTCTTTAAAATCTACGTATGTCTCAAACTCAATATAGTGTCAGTGCACTCTCAATAGGTTGGATCAGGCTACAATTTTGGCTGCCCCTAGCTTAAGAGCAAGGTATCAAATCGGGTATCCATATTCTGTATCAGTTTATCGAGGACTGGTACGCATCGCTGATATCGTGAAAATCCTTTTTTTTTTTTTCAAGAATTATAGTCTTAAAAGAATCATACAAGACATATATTTAAATTATTAGTTTTTTTTTTAATAAAAAGAAAATATTAAAAAAAATTAAAATTTTAAAATTGGTAGGTATCAATCGATACCTGATACGTATCGATTGATAGTGTGCAGTATCGGCCAATACTACCCTGATACTAGTATCGGGGTGGTATCAATATCAGTTGGCCAAGATACCAGGTATTGATATTGTTAGGTTTTGGATCGATTTTCGGTTGCAACTAGAGTTACCTATTAGAACTTCATTTAGTCGATTACCAAAAAATCTCATATTAGTTTACTTTTGTTGAGGAAAGTCACCTATTTTGGAAACTTGTATTACTCTATAATATAGGATCCTATTAAATAGGAGATGAAAGATAGGTAATAAGAGTCCAAACAAAATTGGAAAGTGGGAGAGTTCTTTAGAATGCAAGTTCTCTTGGGGCAAGTAGCGAAATCAGGATTTTCACCCAGGCGGGACGCAAAGTGATAATGACAAATTTCAGCAAAATTCTACGAAATTCGTTGAAACAGGGTTTAGACGAAACTTTTAACGAAATTTCAATCATTTCTCCGAAATTGCAAAAGATTCAATAAAATTAACGAAAATTTGCCAAATTTAATGAAATTTTATTAATTTTAGCAATTTCTAAATAATTAAAAAGACTTTTATAATAATTATTTCATATATATATATATATATATATATATATATATATCTTTTGTACTCCCTAAAATTTTCCCCAAGCTTTTTAACTTTTTCACCAAATTTATTTGAAATAAACCAAAACAATCCCCTAGCGAAATATTGCTTACACTGAAGTTTGTCACAATGGCACAAGTTTGAGGAAAATTGGGAGAAAAATATGACAGAATGCAACAAATTCGGGGAAAAATTTGGAGAAAAAATCAAAATGATCGTGACAATAAAAAAAAAAAAAAAACTATATCAAACCATAGATCTATAATTTGAAATCGATATTTATCAGGACAGTCCTTATCATTTTTTCGGGTCGGGTATCAGGTCAACCCGTTGGCAGCCCTACTTAGAAGTATAAGTGGAGTCACTAGAATAAGTGCAAATTTGGTCCACAAAAACGGCGAGAGCTCTTGAAATTCGCATGTGTCGAGGATTAAGTGTGCAGCGTTGTCAAACGCAGAGTCATTGTGGGTACCTCCGGCTGCATGGTTAGGTGTAGAGCAGTCCCACCGAGCTTGGTAGCGCCCCCACAATCCACGGTAGTAGATTTTTCTTCTCTAGTGTAACCTACCTTCCAAACTCACTTTTTTTTAGGGTTGAGCAACAACCAAATTTACATTTTTTTTAGATTATCGCCACACAAACAAATCTCATCTTAATAATAATAATAATAATAACGAATCTTAAAAAACGAACCCTAAAATTTGATTCTGATTAAAAAAAAGAGACATCGAATATAAAGAGAAACCCAATTATGTATATTTACTAGAAAAAAGAAGAGGCTAAAATAAATAATTGGTTCTCATCACGAACGTCTTTCTCCTCATCGGGGTGAAAATGCCGGGGGGTTTAGAGAGAGGAAATCCCACTGGTTCTCGTCACGAACGACTTTCTCCTCATCGTGCCAAGGGTTTTAGAGAGAGAAAATAGAGAGAGAATAGAGGCCAAAGGGAGGGCGTAAGTTTTAGAGAGAGAAAAGAGAGAACATAGGGCACAAGTTTTAGAGAGAGAAGAGAGAGAGAAAAGAGAGAGTGGTCGACGTGGGTTCCAGAGAGAGAAAAGAGAGAGAGGAGAGAGGCGCCCAACTAATAGGGTTTTACTTTTTGGTTTAGGGAGGGTGATCAGCTGAGATGTGAAAAGGGTATATGATAAAATAAAAATTAAAAAACTTTTTTTTGGGTTTGAGTGCAGGCGGTCGCCCTCACTTAGGTCTACGTGGTTCCGCCATTGCTTGGGGCTTATCAATGCAAGAGAAAAAATTTGGTTTTTTTGTGATTTGAGTCTTAGATTAGAAAATGAGAGTTTTGAAAAAAGGGCATTTGGTATTGACCTTGTAAAACCTTTTGAAAAACTCATCTAAGGGTTTTTTAGTTTCTCTTATAGAGAGAACTTGAGATTTGTTTTGGTTGTGTGACTCTCTTGTTAGGTTTTAGTGAAGGTGCATTTGTGTATTTGTTTGGAAAAACCTTGGTGTTTGATTTGAATTTAGGGTCTTATATCTGTGCTTGGATCTTTGTGGTTCTCTTGTGTTGAGTAAGATTGGAGAATACGATCTCCATTATTTATAGCCTTTGTGCACCTTCTTTTTGATAGTAAAAACACTTTGTTTGACTGCCCGTGAATGTAGGCTTAGGCCGAACCACGTAAATCTTGTTCTTATTTGTGATGTGATCTCTTTCTCTTTCAACCTTCTTTTGATAATTATTATTTGGTTTATTGATTGTCTTCTTCGCACATGAAAGCCATTAACGAGATTGAAAGTGCAAAGGCTTTCTAGAGGTTTCTGCAAAACAATTGATATCAGAGCCTAGGTTTCAACTTGGACATCATTTTGCTTCCGCGGGAAATTTTCGCTTGTTGTTAGTGATTTTTACAATTGACTGTGTGAAGGGTTAGATGTGACGAAGAAATACTGAGACAAGATTAATCGGCAGATTTATGGCACAATTTGGTTGTGTTTTGTAAAAGATCATAAATAGTTTGTGATGAAGGGCACTAGATGCATAAAAGCACTGTGCTAGGTGGAGCAGCCACCATTATTGATATGATTGGTACTGCAAATAACCCCGTAGACGCAGTTTGGCACTTTCCTGTGTGGTGGAGCCTACATGCACATTTGACACTTTTGGGTGTATTAGTATTGGTAATTTGGCATACACTTTCGGGTGCATTAGTAGTTTGACACTTTTGGGTGTATTGACAGTTTGACACTTTCGGATGTATCGATAGTTTGACACTTTTGAGTGCATTGACAGTTTGACACTTTCAAGTGTATTAGCATTAACCGTTTTTGCACTTTTCGGGTGCATTGGCAGCTTGACACATACTTTTAGGTGCATCGGCAATTTGGCACTTTAGGTGTATTAGTAGTTTGACACTTCCAGGGTGCATTAGTGTCGGTGGGTACATTTGAAGGTAATTTTGAAGTTGAAATTGAAGATACTTGATTTTATTTTCTCTATTTGAATGGCATGAGATTTCATTTCAAGGTAAAGAATTATTGTTGGTTTGCAAATCTTGCCAAGGTGGAGATTGTTGGGTTTTTACTCAATATTTGGTTACAAGTAGAGTTACCTATTAGAACTTGGTTTGGTCGATTGTTAAAAAATCTCATATTAGTTTGCTTTTGTTGAAGAAAGTCCCTTGTTTGAGAGAAAAAATTTGATTTTTTGTAGCTTGAGTCATGGATTAGAAAATGAGGGTTTTTGGAGAAAGGGCTTTTGGTATTGGTTTTGTAAACCCTTTAAAAAACCCACCTAGGATATTTTGGGTCTCTCTCATGGAGAAAACTTGGGATTTGTTTTAGTTGTGAGACTCTCTTGTTGGGTTTTGGTGACGGTGCACTTGGGTATTTGTTTGGGAGAAGCTTGATGTTTGTTTTAAACTTTGGGATTTTATATTTGTATTTGGATTGTTATGTTTCTCTTATATTGGGTAAGTGATCGGTGCCGAAATGTGACTATATTTCGCACCTTAATCCCTACATTTAGCTGTTCGATGAAAGCACCTGATGGTTGTTGTGAGGTTTTGATGTTCACAGGTGTTTCCGACCGTTGGATCGTTAAAAAGCATAAAAAAAAAAAGGTAATTAAAGGCTACACAAGAACTATAAATAAAAAGGTCAAATGAAGCATCAAAATCCGTGAAGAAAATCAACATCTATCAAAAGAGAGAAGATTTCACCCTGAGATGTCAATCAATTGAGGTATAAGTGTCAATCGATTGACACATGGAGAGAAGACTGTACCCTGAGATGTCAATCGATTGAGGTATAAGTGTCAATCGATTGACACATGGAGAGAAGACTGTACCCTTAGATGTCAATCGATTGACACATGAAGACCAAAGTTGCCCTCATTAAGCTCGAATTAAAGGTCAATCGATTGAGACTTTAGTCTCAATCGATTGAGGTATTAGGTATAGGGTTTGTTCGGCCACTATAAAAGGGAAGTTAAGGCTTTGTAAAAGGGGGATTCATTACTCATTATTATTTTTACTTCTTAGGGCTTCACTTTTGGGGGATTTTTCTCTTCATTCTTCAAGGGTCTTCTTTTCTCCTTCTTCTAGGGTTTCATTTGAGTAGATTGTACTTAGGATTTGCATTGTTTTTCCTTTACGTTCATAAAAGCATAGATTGTATTTAGGAAAAAGCATTGTAAACAAAAATCTTTTGGAAGAAATGAAAAGAGGAATGGCTTTGAATGAACAAAGAGATCGTACACAAAAGATGAGAGACTAAATCAGTTGATCGGGGAAGATGCGATCCCCAGATAAGTAGCAATTTTTTATGATTAATACCGCAGTCTATTTATTGTCATCATGGAATCATTTTGCTAAAAGTTTGTATTATTAAAAATATATTGAATGCTTTGTTATGACCGTTGATTGCGCATATCAACTGTTGAATTTGCCTCTTGGTACTTCCTTGGGAATGTTTTTAAATCTCTGAAAGAATTAATTAAAATTCACATTTCCCTGTGGGTTCGACACCCTTGCTCTTGCCATACTGTAATAGATCTTGTGCACTTGTAAGGATTACATTTAAAATTGATCAAGTTTTTGGCGCCGTTGTCGGGAAAATCTGCTAAATTTTGATTAATTCGGGAAGAGATCAGTTGTGAGTAGTATAAAAAAAAAAAAAAAAAAAAAAAAAAATCTTTAATTCTGAAAATTTGGAAGTTTGTAGATTGTGAAATCTAAAATTTGGTTCTCAAAGGTTGATTTTTGATTTTCGAACTTAAATTTTTACAATTAGAAATTTTGAAATTTAATTTCTAAATTAAATTTTGATTTTCTTGTGTGAATTTTGATTTTTGAATTTAAAAAAATAATAATAATAATAATTTTTTTTTAGATTTTTGATTTGCAAAATCTTCTTTCCCTTATTTTTCTTCTCTTTGGTAAGATTTTGTGGAGTTCTTTTAGGAAGTAGAGATTTTTAGGACTTCTTAATTTAGATTTTGTAGGAGTTTATTTTTCCTTATCTTCCTCTTTTAGAAAATATCTTGTAGGATTTTCTAAAATCTAGTTATTAATTTTTGTAGGACTACTTGCTTTAGGATTTGTAGGAATCTTTTTATTCTCTCCCTTCTTTTTCTCTTTTAGTAAGATTTTATAGGATTCTGTAGGATTGCCTTTAGGCTTTAAAATTTGAATTTTTAGTTTTTAATTGTGGATTTTGAATTTTAAAATTTAAATCTTAAATTTTAATTTTTGAATTTAATTTTTATTTTTGAAATTCGAATTTAAAAAAATAAAAATAAATAAAATAAATAATAAATAATAAATAAAAATTTTAAATTTTTTCTTTTCCTTCTGATATTGGCTACTGTTTATCATAGACTCAATCGATTGAACATTCACTGTCACTCAATTGAGACTGGGATATCACTCTCTGTGAATTTCTAAGTTTCTTTCAATCGATTGACACTCCTCTGTCAATCGATTGACAAGAGATCTGTTGTTTGCCATCTTAGCTGCAAAATCTGTGCTGACTCCGTTTGACTATTGAACCTCAATCGATTGAGAAAAATTCTTCAATCGATTGACTGATAAAGTCATTTGTTTGAAATTTTGTGCGTGCTTGTGTCAATCAATTGAAATACTTGTTTCAATCGATTGAAGTTGAATTTTTTAGGTTTGTTGTGGATTCATCAATCCTTGTTGTGAGTGTTGGTGCATGAGCTTTACTCGATCTCATCACCCGCATCTGCAACTGTTTAATTTTGAGATCGAAAGATCTTGTAGAGAGAATCTTAGAATCCAGAGAAACTAGTATCATCATACTGAGACCATGGCAGACCAAAGGCAAGAGATAAATGAGAATAACAACAATGGGAACGTCAATAATGGAAATAATAGGAACAATAATTTTGATGAGGGCCCTAGAACATTGGAGTATTATAATGATCCTGGTTTTTACGAGGATCAGGAATGTATCATGCATGCTCCCATTCCAGGGAACCACTATGAATTCAAATCAGCAATGATTCAAATGTTACCAATTTTCCATGGTTTGGCTAATGAAAATCCGCACGTTCATCTAAATGAATTCACTGGGGTATGCAAAATGTTCAGAGTCCACAATGTCACTGATGAGATAGCTAAACTCCGACTTTTTCCTTTCTCTTTAAGAGATAAGGCGAAAACTTGGTTCTATTCCTTAGAACCACAATCTATCTAGAGTTGGGCAGAGCTACATCGTCAGTTCCTTAAAAAATATTTTTCCATGACTAAAGCCAGTGAGTTGCATCAGAAGATTCAATTCTTTTCCCAACAACCTACAAAAACATTCCATGAATGTTGGGAACGTTTTAAAGAACTGATCAGAAGTTGCCCAAATCATCAAGTTCCAAGGTGGCAACAAGTCCAACGTTTTTACAATTGACTGATTCCAGAAGAGAGACACATGGTTGAAGCATCTTGTGGTGGATCATGTGCCACAAAAGAAGCTGACGAATTGTGGGCATTGTTTGAGAAGTTATATCAAACTTCGATACAAAGTGAGACACTGGGGCGAACCAACTTGGACCTGGCACCTAAATCTCATGTGTTGACAAGAGATGGATTGTATGATGTCAACAATAATACCTCTGATCTATCAACAAAGGTTGACATGTTGTCCAAACAAATGAATATGTTGTTAGCTGCGACTAAGCAAGCTAAAGCTCCTGTCACCCCCACTGTGTGTTCAATTTGTGACCACCCAGGTCACATGGCTAATGAGTGCCCTCCTACCTTGTCATTCTTCCCAGATGAACCTACTCCTCAAGAGCAGGTCAATGTGACTCAATTTTATCAGCGACAGGGTAGAAACATGTACTCCAATACCTACAATCCGAAATGAAAAAATCACCCCAACTTAGGATGGGGAGGGTCGAACCAAACTGGTCAGGTAAACCAGCAGTACAAAGCCAACACAATGGGTGGACAACAAAACTTTCGTCCACAACAGAATTTCCAGCAGAATTCTAATTTCCATCAGAATTCCAATTTCCAGCAGAATGCTTCGTATTATCATCCAAATTTTGAATATCGAAAAAATCAGAATTTTAATCAGAATCTCAATCAATCGCATCCTAGTACTTCGAAAGATTCTGATTTAGAAGAAAAGGTGATGCGAAGCATACAATCTTTTCAGCAGATGATAATAGATCAAGTCAGTCAATTGGCCAATCAACTGAGTCAACGAGAGGAAGGTAGGCTTCCTAGCCAACCCATCAACAATCCTCGAGGCCAAGCACCACATGATGAAGGACCATCGAATAGTCAACAGTTGAAAGCTGTTACGGTGCTGAGAAGTGGAAGAGCGGTTGATAATCAAGTGGAAATGCCTGTGGAATCTGATCAGAAAAGAGAGAAAGAAAGAGACAAAGAGAAAGAGAAAGGAAAAGAGAGAGAAAGGGCAAGGAAGAGAGAAGGGAAAAGAAAAAGAAATAGAGGAAGTGTCTCGTCCAACTGTCCAACAAGGACGTGAAAAAGAATCGAAATTTGAATCTACACCTTATGTCCCAAAGGCACTATTCCCTGAATGCCTAACTCCATCTAGAATGGGAAATGGACCAGCAAAAATGGAAGAAAATTTTGAAACATTCAAGCAAGTAAAGATAAATCTTCCATTACTTGAAACAATCAAACAAGTTCCTGAGTATGCCAAGTTTTTCAAAGATTTGTGCACTCGTAAGAGAAAGGCACGTACTCATGTTTCAAAAAAAGTGTTCCTGACTAATCAAGTCAGTTCGATATTGCAATTGGAAACCCCACAGAAACTGAAAGACCCTGGAGTCCCAACTGTTCCATGTGTCATTGGTGGGCAACCAATTGGAAAGGCGTTATTGGATTTGGGAGCAAGTGTCAATCTAATCCCATACTCAGTGTACGAGAAACTCGGATTGGGTGAATTGAAACCCACGATGGTCACACTCCAACTGGCTGATAGGTCAGAAAGAACACCTAGGGATATTATCGAGGATGTTTTGGTTGGAATAGACAAGTTTGTCTTTCCAGTAGACTTCATTGTTTTAGATATAGAACCACCTATTAAATCAATTAATCAAGTCCCCATCATCCTTGGACGTCCATTTCTTGCCACTGCAAACGCTTGCATTAATTGTCGCACGGGAGTCATGGACGTTTCTTTTGGAAACATGAAGGTTAGATTAAATATATTCCATGCGATGAACCATTTCCCTAACAAGGATGAGGTCGAATATTTTTATATCGATCAGATGGACGAAGTGGTGGATGAAGTATTACCATCAATGCTCACCAAAGAAGAATTTGAAACTACTTTGTTGGCCATCTATGAAGAAAAATGATCTAAAAGGAAGCAGTCAGAAGAGACGAGGTCGAGTTTATCATGTCCAGATGATAACTTATGTGAAAATGTGACTAAGGTAGAACCATTACCTATTGAGGGAAAGGATGTGCTAACTCCATCAATTGAGTAGCCACCAACTGTGGAATTGAAACAATTACCTGAGTCGCTCAAGTACGCTTTTTTGAGGCCACGAGAAATGTTTCCGGTGATAATTTCATCCACATTGTCTGAGGAACAAGAGAATGACCTGCTGAAAGTGCTTAAAGATCACAAGGAAGCTATCAGATGGACCCTAGCTGATCTTAAAGGGATTGGCCCATCGGTATGTATGCACAAAATACATCTAGAAGATGATAGTACACCATCAAGAGAACCGCAAAGGTGACTTAATCCGAACATGCAAGAAGTCGTTTTAAAGGAAATCATTAAATTACTCGATGCCGGAATCATCTATCTGATCTCTAATAGCAAATGGGTAAGTCCAGTTCAAATCGTTCCGAAAAAGTCCGGAATCACTGTGAAAGAAACTGCTGAAGGAGAATTGGCACCTACTCGCGAAACTACTGGGTGGCGTGTCTGCATTGATTATAGAAAATTGAACACAGCTATACGAGAAAGGATCATTTTCCCCTTCCGTTCATTGATAAAATCATTGAGAAGTTAGCAGGGCAAGAGTTTTATTGCTTTCTTGATGGTTAGTCGGGATACAATCAAGTGCCCGTTTTTCCACCTGATCAAGAGAAAACGACATTCACGTGCCCTTACGGTACTTTCGCATATCGAAGGATGCCGTTCGGCTTATGTAATGCACCTGCTACTTTCCGACGATGTATGTTAGCCATATTTTCGGATATGATCGACAAATACATCGAAGTCTTCATGGACGACTTCTCGGTTTTTGGGAAAACATTTGGTTCATGGTTGAATCATCTTGCACAAGTGTTGCAACGTTGTGTAGACTCCAATCTTGTTCTTAGCTGGGAGAAGAGTCATTTTATGGTTCAACAAGGAATTGTATTGGGGCATATTGTTTCAAAGAAAGGAATCGAAGTTGATAAGGCTAAAGTCAACCTAATTGCTAATCTACCACCACCAAAGAGTGTTCGACAAATTCGATCATTTTTGGGTCATGCAGGATTTTATAGAAGATTCATCAAAGATTTTAGTAAGGTGGCTAAACCATTGTGTACCTTGCTTGGCAAAGATGTTCCTTTTGACTTCGATGAGGATTGCATGAAAGCATTTCTGAAATTGCGCGAGCTCTTATCAAATGCACCAATAATCCAACCACCGGATTATTCTCTACCTTTTGAGCTCATGTGCGATGCATCTGATTATGCTATTGGCGCAGTCTTAGGGCAAAGAGTGAACAAATTGCCTCATGTAATCTATTATGCCAGTAAGACATTGATTGATGCGCAGCTTAATTACACCACCACCGAGAAAGAATTATTAGCTATGGTGTATGCTCTGGACAAATTTCGTTCCTATTTGCTTAGATCGAAAATAGTGGTCTTTTCAGACCACTCTACATTAAAATATTTGTTAGCAAATAAGGACACGAAACCGAGATTGATCCGTTGGATCTTGCTTCTCCAAGAGTTCAATTTTGAGATCAAGGATAAAAAAGGGGTCGAAAATGTTATCGCCGATCATTTGTCAAGAATTTTGCCTGAAGAATCATCTATACCTGAGACTATCCGTGACACTTTTCCGGATGAACAATTGATGGAAATTGATGTAACAGGAATAAAAGTTCCGTGGTTTGCCAACAACGTGAATTATCTGGTCACTGGCAGAATCCCTACTGAATGGGGTAAGAATGATAAACATCTCTTTTTCTCCCAAGTAAAATACTATTTTTGGGATGAACCACAATTGTTCAAAATCTGTTCAGATCAAATCATCAGGAGATGTGTACTAGAAGAAGAGCAACTAAGTGTCATCAATTTCTGCCATGCTGGAGCCTGTGGAGGCCATTTCGGAGGACAGAAGACCGCACAAAAAGTCTTTCAAAGCGGATTCTACTGGCCCTCCATATTTCGGGACGCTGCTCAATTTTGCAAAGAATGCCAATGATGTCAACAGCTGGGAAATATTTCACGACGAAATATAATGCCCCTTAATCCGATTTTAATTGTTGAAATTTTTTATGTTTGGGGGATTGACTTCATGGGTCCTTTTCCCCCATCTTTCGGGTATTCATACATTCTTGTGGCTGTTGATTATGTCTCAAAATGGATAGAAGCTGTGGCAACCCGATCGAATGATCACAAGGTCGTTGTCAAATTTCTGAGAGAAAATGTGTTTAACTGATTTGGGATCCCAAGAGCAATCATCAGTGATGGCGATTCACATTTCTGCAACAGTCATTTTGTCACTCTAATGAAGAAATATGGTGTTACCCACAAGGTTGCAACGCCATATCACCCGCAAACTAGTGGTCAAGTGGAAGTATTGAACCGAGAGATCAAACAAATTTTAGAAAAGACGGTGCGACCGGATAGAAGGGATTGGTCAAACCGGCTATCGGATGCTCTTTGGGCATATCGTACCGCATTCAAGGTACCGATCGGAATGTCTCCGTTCAGGATTGTCTACGGGAAAGCATGCCATCTTCCTGTTGAATTGGAGCATAAGGCATTTTGGGCTATCAAAAGATTTAACTTCGATATGCACGCGGCAGGATCAAATCGACGGCTACAGCTGAGTGAATTGGAAGAGCTACGCTATGATGCGTATGAAAACTCTCAGATATATAAAGAAAGGTACAAAAAGTTGCATGATGAGTCCATTTCTCGGAAAGAGTTTCAAGTTGGATAAAAAGTTTGGTTGTTCAACTCCCGACTTAAGCTCCACCCGGGAAAACTGAAATCTAGATGGGAAGGCCCGTTTCAGGTTGTTTCTATTAGTGCGCATGGTGCGATTGAGATCCGCAATCTCAAGGACAATCGCGTTTTCAAAGTCAATGGGCAACGTCTTAAACCGATGTTTGAACCGATGACCTAGTGCAGAATTGAGGCGATGCACCTCAGTGACCAAGATATTTGATCAATGAAAAGGTCGAGCTGTCGACACTTAAACTCAGCGCTTCCTGGGAGGCAACCTAGTGTGTTTTATTTATTTTCGTTTTCATTTTTGTTTTTGTTAGAATCGTTCCAAATCTCCTACACCGAGCATCACTACTGATATCGAGATAATTGATGGGATTCCGTCTCCACCAACCCATCTCCATCTCTTACCACCGCCTCCGCGCCTCCATCCATACCATCGACGATGACTCATCAATTTTCGCTCGAACTCTGGGAGAAATTGCTCCCTGTGCCGAAGAACATCAATTTGTTTGAACCAAGGTGAATGGGCCCGCCTATCAATGATTAAAGGAGTTAGACTCAGGTCTAGTTTAGGATTTAGGATTTAGGATTTCTCTTTTCATATGTTTAATTCTAGAATATTAGTTTTTAGTTTAGTTTAGGTTGTTTTTAATTTCTAAATTAGTGTAGCCACATTACCTTCAATCAATTTTTGGTCATGTCCTAATTTGATACACATATTCTCTGCACCTGATCTTTGTGTTGAGATACTTTTCAACAGGTTTGGGGGTGCCTACTTATTTCAAACAATGAGGACATTGTCATTTTTCGGTTTGGGGGTATGGTTATCTATCTTCCGTCATTTATTTTTTTTTATAAAAAAAAAAGAGAGAATTTTTTTTTTTAATTTGGAACCATCATACATGATTTACTTTGCAATAGTTTTCAAACTTTAGTTGATGATGCATGTGAATTTAATTTTGAGAATATTGATGTCATATTTTGATTACTTGTATCTAGGATGATGAAGCTTAATGTGATAATTTGTGGATGACTCTGAAATTCATGCTTAGAATTTTTGCACTTATACCAAGCTAAGACTTATAAATCGATGAACTGTTTTGAACGTTGAATCTTAGGTTCTTAGTGGAGACTAAATCCGGTAGGATTTAGAGCTAATTTCCCGTCATTGATGAGTGAATACATAAACTCGGAGTTTTCTTTGAATACGAATTATTTTATTTTGCATAATCTCATACACTTTATTTTGGCTTGTGACTTTGTATGATATCAAATTCATATTATTGTGTTTAGAACGTACTGTATATCTACTCAAGACAAATAGGCAAGGTTACCATCTTGTGAAGACATGATTGAAGGCCATCTTTGGCTCGTTTGTGCTTAAATGTCCCACCTCATATAAATTTATCCTTTTAGTACTCCTTTGAGCCTATTGAAAAATTTACTTTTATACATTCTTTGATAAGCCACGTTAACTTTTAACCCTTCACCGTTTCTGAAAATTCAGCTTTAGCCTTCTCATTTCTGAGAAACTAGGAATGAGGGATGAAAATGAACGAAAAGAGAGTAAGTGGAGAGATACTGAGTTGTGGTATTTACTGAGAGTGTATGGCAAAAATATAAAAGAAAAAGGGGAGAAACATAAAAAGAAAATTGTGAAAAATATTGAAAAATATGAGGTGCTTCAAGGAAAGAAAATTCAAAAGAAAAAGAAATTTGAGAAAAATAGTAAGAGATTAGAAAAGAAAAAGAAGAGAAATAGAAAAATCAGAAGTTTGTTTCTTTTCTGATTTCTCAAAAAATTTTGAATCTCAATTCCCTTTCTTTCTTACCCTTTCCTGAGCCCCATTACAACCCTACAAAAGACCTCATGATCTAATCTTGCATCGGTAACTGCCTTGCGGAGAGTAAATATGTGATACTTATGACACTTGATATAACATGCTTAGGATATACAAGTATCTGTTCTTATGAGATTTATTTTTGTTCATTGATTGCATCGTGTTTTATTTATCATGTGAGACCTTTTTGCTTGCTTTGAATTGAATCTCTCACATGTGTGCGAAAACTTCCCCATCATCAGAGTGATTTTATTTTGAGAGTATACCTAAAGTGAGGATTAAGTCGACACATGAGATCTGATGATTTACTGTTTAAATTGGTTCCAAGATGGATGAATCTTGGTTTTGGTATGCACACACTTCACGTTTAGGCATGAATGAATGAGTTATCTAACAATTTGAGCATTAGGTTAATTTGAATGGACACTAGCATGATTGACATAACATTAATATTTAAGATTGATGATTCACATATTGAAACAATTAATATTTTTGTTTTTGAATAGTATATATGTTATAAAAAAATCATGTTTTGAAAACTCAATTTTGTCGATGGTTTGAAATTTTTAGAAGTTTGTGGGTAACTTCACTGTAAACTCTCAGGAGACACAACTCCTCCACTAGGGATCACATAGGGGTTTAAAGGCTTGTTGCATGCGCTAAATGCAATCGTGTTCCCTACGAAAGTGACATTTAAATTTTTAGGATGTTTGTTTTATTTGCTTTATATATTTATCATGCTCTTTGCTCGAGGACTAGCAAAGTGTAGGTTTAGGGGTGTGATCGGTGCCAAAATGTGACTATATTTTGCACCTTAATCCCTACATTTAGCTGTTCGATGAAAGCATCTGATGGTTGTTGTGAGGTTTTGATATTCATAGGTATTTCAGACCGTTGGATCGTTAAAAAGCATAAAAGAAGGTAATTAAAGGCTACACAAAAGCTATGGACAAAAAGGTCAAATAAAGCATCAAAATCCGTGAAGAAAATCAACATCTATCAAAAGAGAGAAGATTTCACCCTGAGATGTCAATCGATTGAGGTATAAGTGTCAATCGATTGACACATGGACAGAAGACTGTACCCTTAGATGTCAATCGATTGACACATAGGGAGAAGACTGTACCCTTAGATGTCAATCGATTGACACATGAAGACCAAAGTTGTCCTCATTCAGCTCGAATTAAAGGTCAATCGATTGAGACTTTAGTCTCAATCAATTGAGGTATTAGGTATAGGGTTTGTTCGGCCACTATAAAAGGGAAGTTAAGGCTTTGTAAAAGGGGGATTCATTACTCATTATTATTTTTACTTCTTAGGGCTTCATTTTTGGGGGATTTTTCTCTTCATTCTTCAAGGGTCTTCTTTTCTCCTTCTAGGGTTTCATCTGGGTAGATTGTACCTAGGATTTGCATTGTTTTTCCTTTACGTTCATAAAAGCATAGATTGTATTTAGGAAAAAATATTGTAAACAAAGATCTTTTGAAATAAATGAAAAGAGAATTGACTTTGAATGAACAAAGAGATTGTACACAAAAGATGAGAGGCTAAATCAGTTAATCGGGGAATATGCGATCCTCAGATAAGTAGCAATTTTTTATGATTAATACCGCAGTCTATTTATTGTCATCATGGAATCGTTTTGCTAAAAGTTTGTGTTATTAAAAATATATTGAATGCTTTGTTATGACCGTTGATTGCGCATATCAACGGTTATAATTGCTAAATCTGGACCTGCAGACTGATTTAGGCTGCAGAGCGATTATGTACTTACTGTTGTGATCTAAACATCATGAGATACGCTATGCTTCTTACATGACTCATACCGCAATGATAGGCTGAGTCATTATTTTTAGATAGGGTATGCCGAATTGATGATTATATTTTATTACGAAATATTTCTATAGATGAATGATGGTGTGAATGATGCTTTAATTAAACTGTAGGTTTTAATGATAGAAAATAGGTACTAATCTGAGGTAGCATATTCTTTGATCATATTTAAATATTGTTCTTAGATCCATCATAAATTAGTTGTTTAAATTAATTTATTTTTCTTACATTTAGGAAAAGTGTAATAAATTTTTGGTAAAATTGAATCTGCCCCTTGGTACTTCCTTGGGGATGTTTTTAAATCTCTGAAAGATTTAATTAAAATTCACGTTTTCCTGTGGGTTCGACACCCTTGTTCTTGACATATTGCAATAGATCTTGTGTACTTGCAAGGGTTACATTTAAAATCGATCAGTAAGATTGGAGAATATTATCTCAATTGTTCGTAGCTTTTGTGCATCTTCTTCTTAATAGTGGAAATACTTTGTTTAACTACTGCCCGTGGACGTAGGTCTTGGCCAAATCACGTAAATCTTGTTCTTATTTGTGGTGTGATCTCTTTCGTTTTCTACCTTCTTGTGATTTTTATTATTTGATTTATTGATTGTCTTCTTTGCACGTAAAAGCCATTAACGAGATTGGAAGTGTAAAAGCTTTCTAGGGGTTTTTGTACAACAGTTACTACCCCGATACGGGGTGATATCGGTATCAGTTTGCAAAATACCGATACATATCACGGATATACGCCGATACTTGATACCTTGGTCAAGAGTATATTGCCTGACTCATGGTGCACCTCTATCGGACTTAACCCACCTGATGAGTCAAGGATATTATATGCTCGTCCTAACTTTTTCCCGGCCATATCCTTCCCAACCTAGCCTTTGAGTTGAGTTAACTCACTCCGATGGTCAGGTCAAATGCCTCATCCTTGACCTGGCTGGCCAAGTTTATGTGCCTGACTTGGTTGAAACCGGTCAATCCGATCCATTGACAGCTCTACAGGCGAGCCTGCTCCTTGTAGAGAAATTCTTACTTCTATAGCAGCTAATCCATGGGCCAGCCCAACCCAAATGCTTGGTTCAAAGTTACAACTCACGTGGCCCTATGATTGCAGTCTTGCCATCACAGCCGCTTATTTTCTTTCCAGTAAAGATCAGGTGCTAAATAGCATACAGTTCCATTAGGTTGTTTATGATGAGTCAAATGAATCACTAGACACATTGGCTGCGTTTGGGTTAGCTATTTCAGGGCAAAGAGCAGCTCTTTTACTCTTTAGCCCCGGCAGAGAACTGCTTTCATATTTGGTAACACAGTTCCTTGCCTCATTTGCTCTGGCGGAAAACTGTTTTAAGTAATAAAATTGCTCTCTGTCTGTTCTATGCCAGAGCAGATTTTATCTGCTCTGATAGAGAGCAGGCAGAGAGCTATTTCTGCTCTTATAAGAGCTAACTCATAGTCAAAAACTGATAGGAAACGGCTATTCTCACTGATGTTTAGAGTAAGTACTACACAATTTTGCACGAATGAAAACCATTGACTGATTTGAATCAGACGATAGAGATTGGTTTTTGTTCCAATCTCCCACAAAACAGATTTTAAGATCACGTTGCACCTATCAAACGGTCAAATGTTGATTCCACGTAACACACATCTCCAAAAGTGACCTAATTCATGTGCAAAAGAATTAATCATTACTTTTACGAACATGTGCCATGTGGAATCGACATATGACCGGCTGATAGGCTCGCCATGATCTTAACATATATCACAGGGAAAGATTAAAAAAAAAAATCCATCTCCATCATTTGATTCATCTTAACATATATCACAGGGCAAGATTAGAAAAAAAATCCGTCTCCATTATTTAATTCAAATCAGTCAATAATTTTCGCTGTAAAAAAATTGTGGTACTTAAATTCGAAATCGGGCTGAGAATGGTCATACCATAACTGATAAATGAAACAAGGGCTGTCAACGGGTTAGAATCGGGTGACATGACCCTTGGATTTATGGTCAACCATAATATATGGCTGTAAACTTCCCTATTTATTATTTTGAAAGATATAAATAGGGAACCATTATTTGCATTTGGAAAGTTAACCCTTCCACAAGTTAAACAAAGACTTGATATTTATAGAAATTTGACATATAAAAATGCAATTTAGGCTGTTTGATTTGAAGTTCATCACCTATAGATCTTTAGTAGATAACATTGGAGCAAAACACGATATTTATTATAAAATTTATTATAGTCAACTGTTAAATCAGAAGAGAGGTTTTGACTATATTTAACCATATGATGAAGATTATATTTCATGCTATTCTTTTATACTTACTATTTAAAAATTATAGACTTCAAATCAAAAGATTTAGATAATTTTTTTATAAAGCAGAGATCGCCAAAGTTACAAATCTTTGTTTTAAATTTGGTGCAAGTAATATATATATACATATGTGTGTGTGTGTATTTTTTTTTTTCAACTTATTTTAAAGGCTTATAGAGTAAATCACTTCACCAACCATTTGACTGGTGGAGATGCCATTAGGTACATGGACCGTGTTCCTACGCGTCCCTGTCCAGGTCAATCATGCTCTAAACAGTCAACTTTTCGACTGTCCGGACTCTGGATTCCATAAAATTTTCTCCGTACATTCCCGTGTAGCTACACGGCCAGTGTACCTCGTACAAATCCCTACGCGTCTTCGTCTAGAAACAGGGGACACGGCTTCTCAGAGCTTTTCTCTGCAAAGTCATCGAGGTCGAAAGTCAAACGTCAGAGAGAAAAGTTGGTTACGTGTCGCGCTCGTCACCGCGAAAGACGATCTCTCACCACTGATTGGTATGTGTTCCTCAAATCCAGACCGTCTAGTCAATTGGCGCGTTTGACCATTTTTGATGGTGCTGAGCACCACGGGTATTTAAAAACGACGGTAGCATTCTGCAACGACTACCATGTTCAATGGCTATGGGTTCGAGTTCTGGTGCAGGCGACGGTAACGTTAAGGGGACGCTCACCCATGGGGGACGGTACGTTCAGTATAACCTCTACGGCAACCTTTTCGAGGTGTCTACCAAATACGTACCGCCGCTTCGACCCATCGGTAGAGGAGCGTATGGCATTGTTTGGTAACATTTTTTGTTTCTTTTTTGAAATGGGTTTTTGTAATTTGATATGAAGATGGTGAAATTTGTCTGTTTTGGGGGTTTAGATTGATGTAATTTGGGTAGGTTTGAATTGAGTTTTGGTGTTTTAAAGAGAAGAAGATCATGTTGAGAATTCACATGTGTTTATGGTGAATTTAGTTCAGTTTAACTGTGGAGGCTCTCTTTGCTGACACTTGTTTGGTCTGCTTGTATTTGAATTGGGTGTCGAGTATTTAATTTTTTAAGAGAAGATACACGTTGAGAATTTGTTTGTAATAATGTGAATTTTTATATTTTATGTTTTATTTTGTATTTTTTCTAGTTCTATTAGTGGAGATTTCTGTACTATAGTGATTGTGGACTTATATATTACATAGTGAATGTGGGGCCATTTAATTTATTGAGATTATATGGTACCCACGTTACTGAAATTTGTGTTATTCTATATGGATTTTGGTCATCATCTTCGCGAGCTCAGGTTCTCTCCATGGACATTCCGGTACTCTATTGAATGTGGAGGTATTTAATTTATTGAGATTAAATTGAACCCACTTTAGTGAAATTTGTAAGCTTTTATATGGATTTTGGTTCATGACTGATGATGTTGATGATGATGGCTTCATCCCAGCTATTTGAGTTTGGCTTTGTGAATCCTATTTCTAGAATCATTTCGTATATGGATTTTGGTTGTTATGAGTAAATTGTGGGAATAATATGTGACAACCCAGACCCACATGCTACAATATTGTCCGGTTCTGGGTTAGCTCCCCGCCCCCGCCCCCGCCCCCGCCCCCGCCCTCGCCCTCGCCCCGATTATATTTCTGGCATGGGCTTAAGTCCCACCCAAAACACGTCATGACATGTAGCGTCTGCAATCACATATAGCCTGGGATCAGGACTTTTCCCTATCCGATGTGGGGACTATCACAATCCCCACACCTTATAGAAGAGCCGTCCTCAGTTCTGATACCATTCTGTGACGACCCAGACCCACATGCCACAATATTTTCCGGTTTTGGGTTAGCTCCCGACCCCGATTTTATTTTTGGCATTGGCTTAAGTCCCACCCAAAACGCGTCATGACATGTAGCGTCCGCAATCACATATAGCCTAGGGTCAAGACTTTTCCCTATCTGATGTGGGACTATCACAATCCCCCAACCTTATAGAAGAGCCATCCTCGTCTCTGATTCCATTCTGTGATGACCTGGTCCCACATGCCCCAATATTGTCTGGTTCTGGGTTAGCTCCCCACCCCGGTTTTATTTCTGGCATAGGCTTAAGTCCCACTCAAGACTTGTAATGACATGTAGTGTCTGCAATCACATATAGCCTAGGGTTAGGACTTTTCCCTATCTGATGTGGGACTATCACAATTCCCCCACCTTATAGAAGAGCCGTCATCGTCTCTGATACAAATTTATGACGACCAAGACCCACATGCCACTATATTGTCCGGTTCTGGTTAGCTCCCCGCCCCAGTTTCATTTCTAGCATGGGCTCAAGTCTCACCTAAAATGCGTCATGACATGTAGCATCCGCAATCACATATAGCCTAGGTCAAGACTTTTCCCTATCCAGTGTGGGGCTATCACAATCCCCCCACTTTATAGAAGAGCCATCCTCGGCTTTGATACCATTCTATGGCGACCCAAACCCACATGCCGCAATATTGTCTGGTTCTGGGTTTGCTCCCCGCCCCGGTTTTATTTCTAGCTTGGGCTTAAGTCCCACCCAAAACGCGTCATGATATGTAGCGTCCGCAATCACATATAGCCTAGGGTCAGGACTTTTCCCGATCCGAAGTGGGACTATTACACAATATGTGTTCTTTGTGGAGAAGTATCACTTGGGCGTTGTTTTGTGAACTCTTTTTTTGGTCACTTTCTTGTGAAAATCTGTTATTAGGTATGAATTTTGGATTGACTGAGGTGCTGATATTTTTCGTCACATAATTTTGAGTTCGAATTCGTATGTTCTTACTCCATATTCCATTGATGAGGCTCGTGCTGGAATCTGGTTTATAAGAAATATTAATTGATAAGCTGAAGTAATTTTCTTCTTCCTCTCTTTCTTTCTCTCACTATTTATTATGGAGATCTATTGTTAGTAGTACTAAATATTATTTCATTTAAAATACTAAACCTGATTAATGTAATTGTGGTGGAAGTCACAATATAGAACTGACCCAATTTAGCTATAGAGAGCTTGCGCATTTTAGACTTTGAAGCTTACATTTTTACAGCATCAACAAGTTAACAATGTGTCCATGGAAATTGGAAACTTAACTAAATGGTCACTTTTTTTATGGTGTAAAAAATTGATCCATTTTAACTTGAAGTACCCAAAATGGACCACAAGTAAGAATTTAACTGTTCCAATTTTTGTTATGTATGAGCTATATTGAGATGTAGTTAGAAATAATTACACAGTGGGCTTCCCTACGCGACTTAGCTAAATTTGTGCACATAAATTTATTACTTCAGAGAGGTTTTAAGAGTATGCTCTTGACCGTGCACAAAAATTTTCTTGCTGAATTTATGGAATATGGGCTCATTTTCTCTCTTCTTTATTATCTGGTATACTTTGAGTTATGATTATATTGAAGACATGTCAATTTTAGGATAATCAACTGCGACTATTTTAATCATTTTAGTTCAGCTGCTGCCCAGAGCCTACCTTTGTTCCCAGATCCTTTGTAGAAATACATGAATCCTGATATGAAAATTGTTTTCCTTTGGTCTATAGTCCACGGGTCAAAATTTTATTTCAATGTATGATCATGATTTTGAAACTTATAATTAGCAGTTCCTTTCATTCCTCTCAGAAGCTCCTTAATGCTTCAAAATATTTTTCTGCAATATGCATATGCTGTAAAAACTCGACTCATGATAAGAGTTATATTGGAGCTTGTCAATATGGGATATGGCACATCTGGACAATACTCCGGTACACCAATGGATTTTAATGCAGTTCTACTTCTTCCACGAGTTTTCTGTATGGTCCATATGGTTGTGCCATCGAGCAAACAAAAATTTCTGTTCGGATCTTAATGAAGCTTGACAGTATTGCAACCTTGACGTCACATATTCAATCCCAGCTTACCCAAAAGCAAACAAAAATTTTCTGTTTGATCCCATCGCCTGTGTTTCACTGCGTTCCCAATTTTGTCGCTATTATTGTAGCACTAGCTTTTCTCTCTTTTTGTTTTCAATGTTTCCCATCAATCTACTTCCAATTAGAGAAAATGAAGAAACTGGAAATTACTGTATCTCTTTCTCTTTCTTGTTACTTCCGTTTATTTATGTCAAAGTAGTAGTAAAAAAACAAGGAACTTTTTTTAATAGCTTAGTTTCCTTTTTTATTTCTCTGAAATGAACAAAATCACTATTTTGTGTTCTTTCTCTTGTTTGTTCAATAAGCAGAAAATAATTGGGAAAAAATTACATGAAAGCATGACAATAAGAAAACACTAGAAGTGCAAATAAAAAGGGCAACTTGTATTTCTAGTTTAATCCCTGGTTGATCTAAAGGATGATTTCCCTCCAAAGATGCTGACAATTACCAAAATGCTGATGGGGATTACAATAATAACATAAATTTCCTTAACCTTGCTCAATTTTTATGTTGGTCCCTATATTTAATAGTGTTTGGAATTTGTATATTATTTTGGATACCTTAAAATGAAATATAAATTCTAAAGTACACACATTTCTTACTTGTAGAGATGGGCAAAAGTACCAAGTAAAATTTATTGGATGTTATTGTAATATTGGTACGTTGGGGTGTTATGAGTTGTAAATTGTAAGGGGTGGTATTGTCATTCTTTGTCATTTATTACCTAGATTAGAAGACTTCTTTGTGAATAAAGGATTCATGATTTTTAGGCACTCCACCTTCAGGGACGCATCTCCCTCTTTGAATTTGGATTTGCACCTAAAATCTTGGAAAAACATTCTGTTATACATCTTTTGATTATTTCGTGGAGATTTGAACTCATTTTGTTGGATTTTTTCTCTTTCTCCCTTCTTCCAGCAGTTTTCGCTTTTCTCTGTGATTTAAAATATCGTGGGGCATTTTAGGCCATCACTTATGGTTGTTTGAGAGCCCTTTCATCCAGAATATTTGTAGATTCAATATGATATGTTTTGGAAGTGGTTTGACACCTCTATGATCATGTTTTCCGGTGATTTTTTTCTTGTTTGTCCTGATATTTCCTGGTTATTAACATATAGCTGCCTCCTTTCTTCATTATGTTATCTACTGCTAAATGAATAGAAGTTGTTTCCAACTTTCTTTGATTCCCTTTTGTGGAAGTGTTTTCCACTTTCATTCTTTTCTTGGTTTCTTCACATTACTAAATATGGAACCCAAAACTCATATAATCAGTGGATCTTCGGATTCAATCACTTCTTATGGCATCACTTGTACTAAGTTGAATGAGAATAATTTTCTCCCTTGGGCCCACTTGGTAACACATTACTTGGGCAGTCGTGGAAAGTTGCATCACATCTTGGGTATGTTACCGCCCCTTCCTCCTACTGACCCTTCTCATGCACAATGAGAAATTGATAATTACACTGTTTTTGAGTGGCTTTTCAGTGCAATGGAGGAATAAATTTATAATCTATTCATGTTTCATGAAATCACGACACAATTATGAGATGCTCTCACACAAAATAGATACTATCTATCAATTGTGACCTGAAGTGTCTCAGGCTGAGCAAGGTGATGAATTTTGGCTATCTACAACGGTGATGGGATGAACTTAGGCAATATGACCGTCCTTCAGAGTATCCTGGTGAAGGTTCAAAGATTGTTGCTCGTAGACTTGGGTGTCAAGAGTTTGAGCAGTTACGAGCACAAATACTTTCCACTGATTTCCTTCCTCTACTGTTTTTCCTTGAGCATCGTTGAGCCATCATTAATTCATTTGTCACAAACAATCAGCTCCTCATGAGCATACAACAACTTGCTACTGAATCTCCTGTTAGGGAGAGTGGAGGAGGTCGTGGTGGCAAGAATAACACTTTAGTTTGTACCTTCTGCCACAAAACTAGTCAAATGCTTTAAGCTTCACGGGTATCCTCCGCGCTCAGGCACCACATTCTTCATCTCATGTTACTACTACTACTGAGCCTACTCCTGCTTGCGGTGACTCTTCTGGAGGTCCTCCTACTACCGATGCTGTGTTTGACCCAAGTACACTTCGATCCAAGCTCACTACTGCGATTCGAGATACACTTCAGGCATCTCAGGCTATTCCTGCTCAGGCTCATCGAGGTACTTCTGCTTCCTCTTCCTACCATGCAAGTATCCATTCTCCATCATCTACTGTTGGGGTCATTGACTTTGGCGCCTCTGATCACATGATGGGTGAGTCAAATCTCCTTTCTCATATGGCTCCCTACAATTCTCCTAGGCAGGTACGATTGGCTGTTGGTTTTTACACTCCTATCGTTAGCAAGGATCAAATCTTCGGTTTGACCGAAACCGAAAATTTAAAATTTCGGCCATTTTTTTTTTTTTTTTCGAAGAAGCAAAATATCGGCCGAAATTTGTGTCAAAATTTCGGGTTTGGCCAAAATTTCGGTTTCTTGCAAATTATCGGCTGATAATATACCCGAAACCAAAATTACCCGAAATTTTGATGTTATCGTTTCGGGGACCACCGAAACCGATAAGTTTCGGCCGAAATTTTGAACCATGATCGTTAGTGAAGGGAGTTCTCTCCTCACAACCAACCTTTCTCTTTCTAATGTTCTCCATATCTCAGAATTGAATAAATTTTTTTGCTATTTCTTAGTTGTCTCACTAATTCTTTACATTGTTATGTAAATTTCTTTCCCACTCATTGTTTTCAAGACCTGACTACGAGGCAGGCTTTTGGCACAGGCATGAGAGAGTTGGACTCTACTACTTCAGCGTGGATGGATCTGCTGCCTTTTCTTCTAGCTCTCATATTTTACCTCTATCTAGTCGTAGTGTTTTGGGTCCAGATACTTTATGATATGCTAGGCTTGCCATTCTAGTGTCCAAAAGTTGTGTTTATTATTTCCATGTTTCAAACGTAAAAATGATTAATTTGACTTCCAATGCTAAACATGTGAGCTATCTAAACACACTCACTCTAGTTATCCTTCATATATGGATCATTTTAGTTCTTTATTTGAGATCATATAGTGCTATGTGGGGACTAGCTCCTTTGACTTCTTTTGATGGTTCATATATTATGTTGCTTTTATTAATAACCATTCACGCT
This sequence comes from Chloranthus sessilifolius, assembly GCA_021018995.1. Classification (NCBI taxonomy): domain Eukaryota; kingdom Viridiplantae; phylum Streptophyta; class Magnoliopsida; order Chloranthales; family Chloranthaceae; genus Chloranthus; species Chloranthus sessilifolius. The sequence continues at coordinate 89,271,668 of CM037595.1, forward strand.
GCATTTGGCTATACTGGCTTAAATCTAAAGATGCTCTTCTTTCGATTTGTCAACTTTTGTACCATGATCCAAACTCAGTTTAGACAAACTATTAAGCCTTAATAACTGATAATGGTGGAGAATACACAGCTTTTAGATATTTCCACTTATCTCCAGAAGATGAAAATTTTATATCACTTTTCTGGTTCTTATACTCCACAACAAAATGATGTCACTCAACGTAAGAACATGCACCTCATGGATATCACTCAGACTCTACTATATGGGATGCATGTTCCTCAATCTTATTGGTCCGTGGCTCTACTGACTGCAACAAATTGATGAATCATTCCCCATTCCACAGCTTGAATGGTCAAACACCTTTGCACATCCTTAAACCTGGCTCTACCCTTTTTGAAACTGTACCCAAGGTTTTTTGTTATACCTGCTTTGTGCAAGACTTGTGTCTCTTGCGATACAAGCTTGATGAGAAAGTTGTTCGATATAATATTTCTTGGGTATTTTGCTCTGTCTAAAGGGTACAATTGTCATGATCCTAAACCTCGATGGTCCTTCACATCTATGAATGTATTCTGTTTTTAAGGTACTCCATATTCTTTTATGCCATCCATGTCATTACCATCTATTGAATCCTCTGTTGGTAAGGCTATTCCTGCTGTGCTTCCTCTTCCTAATTCTGCTGTGTATACAAGGCCTATATCTCCTTGATCATCTTCTGTGCCCCAGTTGGCTTCACGGAATCATCCTCCTTATAAGCATTGTTATCTTTGGCGTGGGCAGTCAGGACATCTCCCTCATCCAATTTTGCTATCAGGATCCTCTTGTCCCAGGTCCTTTAGGTATCTCGACTCCATCTTCTCCTTTGTCTCATACTATTTTGACCCGGGACAACGACCCTAAAATACGTGAATGCAAATGAAATGTTAATTTGCCGAAATTAAACTAATTAATTGAACAATTAATCACAAATTAAAGCGATACCTTAGGGTTTCATGAAATTCCTCTTAGGTAGCCATACTAGGTTTGCTTAGGGTCCAATCCAGCGCATGAGTCCGTTAGAATTGTGGAAGGTGTGATCCTAGAGATAGAACTCTATCATATCCTAGGTTGGGCGTTCGTTCGTGATTCAACATAGATTCTCGTAGTTCCTCGCTAGGGCTTTCGAAGGGAACGATCAATCGACACAAGGGAGCGATCTTTAGCCCATCAACGGTTGTGGATCGATGAGTGATAAAATAGAATCAATCCATAAGGATGGGCATTAAGAGGGCTCTAGATATAGGGTTTTGGAGATTTTAGGAGATCAAATAAAAGGAAAAATTGAAAGCAAAATAGTACACAAAATAGAAAAAGGCAAAGAAGGAGATCAAAGATAGAACATGGGCATCTCACCCTTGGCCTCACACCAAACCTACAAGGGGAAAGAAGAATCACTCTTCACAAGCTCATCTCAAGCTCACAACGCTATGCATTTTCATTAATCAATCATCAATTCCTACAAATGCTTACATCATTACCTTATATAGTAGGTACTAGGAATAGAAAACCCTAAAATAGGGAAAGTCCATTAATACCCAAAATAGCAAACTAAAAGCCTAGAAAAACAAAGAGGAAAACAAAAGAGAACTAGCCCAAATTGTGCAAAACATGTCACTTGACCGGATTTAAAAGCGAGAACCACACGTCAAAATACACGAGCCTATGGTTAGGGTCGCTCGAGCGATAACCAGGGGTCGCTGGAGCGACTCTTGGCCGACAGCTTGGCCTCTGAGTAGCCTTCATCCTCACTCGAGCGATTTTGGGGAGTAAGGTGCCCTCTTGGAGCTCTTTTGGATCTCCTCCCGGTCGATGCTCCATGACTTCTTCACTTCTTCTGTTGATACACCCTATATGGTCCAAAATTTATGTCTACGGTGTCGGTGTTCTCGCCAATTCCCTCAGACAAAAAAGGCTTCATCACCGATGAAGTGTGCTTGTAGTATTGGTTGATCATATCGGGATTTAAGCGGCGCACCTCATCTTCGCTCATTCACGTGTTCTCGGAGTCCGGCTTGCCCACCCATCTTACCAAGTACTTTTGAAACCCTCCGCCACTAGTGGATCCCACAAGATCATCCAATATATTCTCAGTTACCTCTCTTTTCAGCTTGCTTGAAGGAGGAAGGGGTACGGGTTGTGGGACTGGGATTGGATCGTGAATAGAAGACATTTGAAAAGGATTGATAGGAGGTGGGTTAAGCCTAGATAAGGAACTAGATCCACGTTAAAAGGTTCAACACCGCGGGCTTGGAGCTTCTTCGCGATTCTCGATGGGAATCGTTCTAGCCTAACCCGAACCATCGCATGATGACCGATTTGGAAATCTTTGAAGCGCCTATGAGAATCCACCGATAATTTGTAGTTGTCATTGCTCAAATTCATTTTACGTCTAATTTCAGCATGCAAATTATGAATGTGATGTGCAAATGCATTAGCGGGCTCAGATGTGCGGTGATATGTGGACATAGGGATCAAATCTAGGGGTGTTCTTGTCTTGTGATCATGTACCACTTCAAATGGACTCATACCTATGGACCTATTGACGAAATTATTATATGCAAACTTGACCATGGGTAAAATGGAATCTCAAGTCCTAATGTGATCACCGACAAGACATTGTAGGAGATTACCTTAGCTCTTATTGGTCACCTCGATTTGGCCATTGGTTTGAGGGTGATAAGCCGATGAAAGTCGGAGCATGGTACCCATCATGTGCCATAGGGTCTTCCAAAAATAACTCGTAAATCTGACATCCCTATCCGACACAATGGTCTTGGGTAACCCATGGAGTCGCACCATTTCTCCAAGAAATAATTTCGCAACATGGATTGCATCGGAGATTTTAGAGCACGGTATGAAGTGGGCCATTTTCGAGAAGCGGTCCACCACCACGAAGATGGAGTCGTGCTTTCTCATAGTCTTAGGAAGCTCAAGCACGAAATCCATCAAGATGTCTTGCCACGGTGTGTGTGGCACCGATAAAGGTGTGTACATCCCGTGTTTTTATTTTTTTTGCTTGGACACTTGGCATGTACGACATTACCTCACAACCCAGGCAATGTCTTTCATGGCGCTAGGCCAAACGAACCTATCTTCAACGAGCGCAAGGTCTTGTTACCCCTGAAATGACTAGCAATCCCTCCAGCATGTAACTCCCAAATGGGAAAGTCATACAATGAAGTGCGAGGGATGCATAGGCGACTGTCCTTGAACAAATACCCTCTGTAGGGTATAAGTGGCGCTAATGCTCGCTGGGTCATTAAGGAGAGTGGTATAGTCCTTCCCAAAATCTGGGAACTCGAGATACTCTTCCTTCAACCACTTAAATCCGATGACCTCGGTGCTCATGCATCGCAAAGTCGCCACCCGACGGCTAAGCTTGACTCATGTCGCGTGCCTCGGGTTTAGCTTCTTTTGGGAAGCAAGGAAGCGCAAAGCTTCGTGGTCGGAGAATAAAACAAATTCTTGCGATCGGAGGTAGTGTTTCCAATACCATAGGGATCGGACTACCGCCTAAAACTCCTTATCATAGGTGGAGTATTTTTGCCTATCCTCATTGAGCTTCTCATTAAAGTAGGCCACTGGGTGGCTGTCTTGGCTAAACACTCCTATACCTACACTCGATGCATCACATGCAACCTCAAAGACTTTAGAGAAGTCCAATAGGCGTATGACGGGCGCGCTAGTTATTTTCTCCTTGATCTCGGCAAAGGCCTTAGTCGCGGCCTTACTAAACTCCTATTTCTCATACAATTGGTGATGGAGCTATAATGGTGTTAAAGCTTCGAATGAAGCGACAATAAAATGTAGTTAATCCATGGAAGCTACAGACATCGTGAATATTCTTAGGTTCAGGCCATTCCACAATGGCCTTCACCTTCTCCGGGTTCGCAACCATCCCATCGGCCGAGACAATGAACCCCAAGAGGAGAACAGATCGTTGCATAAACGTACACTTCTTGAAGTTTTGCATATAACTTTTCTCCCGTTAAAGTCTCGCAAACCAACCTAAGGTGGGTTAAGTGTTGCTCCTTGTCGTGGCTATAGATCAAGATGTCATCAAAATAAACAACAAAGAACTTACCTAGAAACGGCTGTAACACTTGGGTCATGAGCTTCATGAAGGTTCTCGGGGCATTAGAAAGCCCAAAAGACATGACCATCCACTCATAAAGCCCAGCTTTGCTCTTACAACCGGTTTTCCACTCATCACCAGGTCGAATTCAGACTTGATGGTAGCCACTCTTGAGATCTATCTTAGAGAAGATAGTGGCCCTAACCATCATATCCATGGTTCAAAATTTTGGCCAAAATCTTAAGGCCGAAACGCATCGGTTTTGGTCCTATCCGAAACGAAACCAAAACCGAAATTATCAGTCAGATTTGTATGGAGACCAAAATTTCGGCCGAAATTCAAATTATCGGCCAAAATTTCGGTTTTCGGTTTCAGTCATGCCCGAAACCGAAATCCAACCCAATATTTTGATCCTTGCTCACATCCACCATGTCTTCTAGCTTCGGTATAGGAAACTGATATCTGACTATAATCTTGTTGAAGGCTCAACTATCCACACACATCCGTCATGTGTCATCTTTCTTGGGTGTGAGTAGTGTGGGTACGACATAAGAGCTTAAGCCCTCTTGGATGAACCCTTCCGAATGAGCTCATTTACTTGCCACTTTAGCTCGGCATGTTCTACTGGATTCATCCTATAATGTGGGAAGTTGGGTAGAATGGATCTGGGAACTAAGTCTATGGCGTGTTAGATATCATGCATCAGAGGGAGTTCATCAGTTAAGTCTTCAGGGAAGACATCTGCAAACTCTTTCAAAATCGGCTCAACCTTCTTAGGGTGATCACCCATGGACTCGAGAGCACGCTCGACGGTGATGACAACGGACACAACGTTCTCATCCAAAGAAGCGTGCTCAAACTCCGAATGGCTCACAATATTGATGGTCTTGAATTGACTACCCTTCTTAACTTTCTTGTCTGATGGTGCTTTGGGAGGCAAGGGGTTCAATTTAATCTTCTTCCCTTCATACATGAACGTGCACGCATTAGACCGTCCAAGGAGGGTCACGTCCATGTCATAGAGACAAGGCCTACCCAAGATGATGTGACCCACATCTATCGACATCACATCGCACGACAAGGTGTCTGAATACGAGGCTAATTGTATCGACACACAACACCTTTGGGACACGAGAATAGATGAGGAGTTGACCCATGCGACTTTGTATGGTCTCGGGTGGGCTTCGGGTGTAAGCCCTAAGCGGGTGATGGTGTGTGTCGACACCACATTGGTGCAACTCTCACTATCCACAATGACCTTACAACTCTTCTTGCTGCATTTGGTGTAAATGTAGAATATATTATTTCTACGCCAATCGTCCTCATCACGTTGAGGTTGTGCAAGAGCACGCCTCACAACCAAACAATCCTTGGTGCACACTAGAGCACGACCACCGTCATCACCCTCATCACTAGGTGTGATATTCGGCTCATAGATTTCTTCCTAAACATCTCCTTCCGCATCAATCTCTCCTTCAACCAAGAGAGTTCGTTGGGGGTCTCTCGTGGGGCATTGGGCGACAAAGTGCCCAAACCCATGACATTTGTAGCACTTGGTTTGGGAACCACTCTTTGAGGACCGACCAACGACATATTTCCCTTTGTCAAACCTCACATTCGTAGGAGTGATTTGTATAAGCTTGGGAGGTGGGTTCTCGACACTAGGCCTCATCTCTCTGGCTCGATGGACAACGGTGTTGGGCTCAAATCGTCTCACCACCGTCATTTTCAAATATCGTTCAAGGTCTTGCACAACGGTGTAGCACTCTTCAAGAGTGTGAACTGGGTGAGAGATCAACTCCTTTTGCAATTCCAAGCGCAATCCGGTGCGGAATCTAGAGAGAGTGACTTGAGGATCCTCTATTACATTGGCTCTCGTCATGAACTTTTCAAATTTGCCAATATATTCGGTCACGGGCATACTACCTAGGCATAAATTTTGCCATTGATCAAGAAGTCGGTGGTAGTATGGTAAATGAATGTACTTCTCCGTAAGTCGCTCCTTCATGTCCTCCCAATGAGTAATGGGAGCACGATCCGCATTCTCTCTCATGTGCTCAACGTTGGTCCAAACTAGTCTAGTTTAACCGATGAGTTTCCTCTTGGCGAGTCTAACATATCGCTCATTTCTCATGCTATACCATTCACAGTGGTGACCCATATCGGGACCCAATCGAGGAAGACTTTAGGGTCCATTCTTCCATCGAAGTTCGAAAACTCATCTCTAATATTTTTGAGGAGTTTCTAATCCGGATAGTAGTCATCTCCATGATGAGCTACTTCCCTACGGTTCCAATTCCGTTCCTCACCTCGACCATTGCACTCAATTCGCGAACCACTATGATCACGACGTCGGCCATGGTTCTCATAAACTCCTTCCAACCGATCTAATCGGTTGTGTAATCTCCCATCAGAGGCACCTAATCGGATTGCAGTCATCTCCGTGATGAGCTACTTCCCTACGATTCCGATTCCGATCCTCACTCGACCATTGCGCTCAAAGCACAGACCACCACGGTCACGACATTGGCAATGGTGCTCATCAATTCCTTCCAACTGATCTAATCGGTTGTGTAATCTGCCATCGGAGGCACCTAAGGTTGTTTGGGTTTGTTCCATGACGTTCATTCTCTCATTCATCGCGACCAACATGGCTTGGATGCTCCTAAGAGCATCAACAATCCCACTCGTGTCCATGGTGATCACTGCACACTAACACGGGTTCTAAAATGAACAAGCAACTATGAACCATACAACAACTAAAGAAATCAAGCAAGCAAGATGCTCACTATAAATGCCCTAACCTAGCACCGAAAGCTCTGATACCAAAACTGACGCAGGGCAACGACTCTAAAATACGTGAATGTGGATGAAATGTTAATTTGCCGAATTAAACTAATTAATCGAACAATTAATCACAAATTAAAGTGATACCTTAGGGTTTCGTGGAATTCCTCTTAGGTAACCATACTAGGTTTGCTTAGGGTCCAATCCAGCGCACGAGTCCGTTAGAATTGTGGAAGGTGCGATCCTAGAGATAAAACTCTAGCATCTTCTAGGTCGGGCGCTCGCTCTTGATTCAACGTGGATTCTCGTAGTTCCTCGCTAGGGCTTTCTAAGGGAACGATCAATCGGTATAATGAGAGTGATCTTTAGCCCAACAACGGTTGTGGATCGATGGGTGACAGAATAGAATAAATCCACAAGGAGGGACATCAAGAGGGCTCTAGATCTAGGATTTTGGAGATTTTAGGGGATCAAATAAACGGAAAAATTGAAAGCAAAATAGCAAACAAAATAGAAAAGAGGTAAAAAAGAAGATGAAAGATAGAACATGAGCATCTCACCCTTGGCCTCACACCAAATTGACAAGGGGAAAGAAGAATCACTCTTCACAAGCTCATCTCAAGATCACAATATTATGCATTTTCATTAATCAATTATCAATCCCTACAAATACTTACATCATTACCTTATATAGTAGGACGAGGAATAGAAAACCCTAAAATAGAGAAAGAATATTAGTACCCAAAATAGCAAACTAAAAGGCTTGAAAAGCAAAGAGGAAAACAAAAAAGAACAAGCCCAAATTGGGCAAAACATGTTACTTGACTCGCTCGAGTGGATTTGCTTATCACTCGAGCGAGAACCGCATGTCAAAATACCCAAGTCTATGGTTGGGATCACTCAAGCAGTAACCAGGGGTCGCTGAAGCGACTCTTGGCCGGAAGTTTGGCCTCAAGTTGCCTTCATCCTCACTCGGGAGATAAGTAGAGTCGCTCGAGCGACTCTGGGCAGTAAGGTGCCCTCTTGTGGCTCTCTAGGGTTTTCTCCCGGTCGATGCTTTACAACTTCTTCGCTTCTTCCGTCGATACACCCTATGTGGTCCAAAACCTATGTCTACGGTGTCGCCGTCCCTGCCAATTTCCCTTATCTCCTATTTAGGATGACCTCTCTTTCCTTGTTACTCTTCGCAAAGGTCAAAGAAATTGTCACTCATTCCATTTGACATGATATTTCTTATTGAAAATTATCTCATTCTTATCAAATTGCTTTGGCTACTGCCTCCTAGTTAACATTCCTCGATCTGTCTTTGAGGCTCCTCAAAATCCGTCTTGGGCTATTACTATTGCAGAAGAAATTAAGGTACTTGAGAAGAATAAAACTTAGGAAATAGTTGATCTTCCACTTGACGAACGAACTGTTTAAACACCCAGAGGATGGGATTGTTGAATGGTACAAGACTTCACTTGTACCAAAAGGTGATGGTTGGTCTTGATTTCACTGCTGCGTTTGCTGCGGTTGCTATGTTTACATTTGTCAAAGTTCTTATTTCACCTTGCTTCTTGATTTCGTTGGCCTATATATCAATTGGATGTTAACATGCTTTCCTCCATGAGCATCTTGACGAGGAAGTTTATGTGGACCTGCCTCCTTGTTTTCGGCGGTAGGTGGAGTATAGTGGCATTCTGTGTTGTCAAAGGCGCTCGGCGTACCTGAGGAGACAAGGGTCCCTAAGGCCTAGGTGCAAAGGCGCAAGATTTTGTTTTCACGGCGCTTTTTTGTTTTAATGTTTTATATATATGCATTTAAATATTTAAATATTGGCATAAAATGATATACCATTGGATTTTATATTTCTATTAATAATTTGTGACATTTAGAATTTTAAATACATTTCTAATTAATTTTTTTTTTTTTTTTAAACATTAGCATGTATATAAAGAACAAGAAAGAAATAAACATCATACATAATGAACGTTATATTCACTAAAAAAATTTAATTAACAAACTAGCAACTAGTAACTGGCAAGTAGTATAACTATCTAAAAACGGACTAATAAACTAACATGTGGGTAACAACTATCAAGTAGGGTTTGGATTTGTTGCTCAACGGAAGGTGCAACATGAGGCAACCTTTCGTGTGTGTATATATATATATATATATATATATATATATATATATATATATATATATATATCCTCTCTAGACCCGTGCATAAAATGATTGGCCTTGGCGTAGAGGGTGTGTCTAGGCCCTAGGCTTACCTTTGACAACACTGTGGTAATGTTTGCTCCTCTCTTGAAATCTATCTTTTGTCTTAAACAACCTCCTTGTGCCCATAGTAACAAAAATCGTTGAATTATTGAAAAATTCGCGAATAATTCACGATTTTTTGTGGAAAACGAATAAAACACGAGCCATTCGCGATTTTTTGGACAAATCGCCGAATTTCGCAAAGTTCACGAATAATTCGGTAAACCCGCGTACATCGTCGAAGTCGGCTACCTATACACGCTAAGTTACTTATTTCTTAATATTTTATATATATCTAAAACTAAAAGTTAAAATAGTAAAAAATTAAAAGTAACTAAAAGTTAAACTCCTCTCTCTCTCTCCAGTCTCCTCTCTCAAACCCTTTGTCTTTCTCTGCTCCTCGTCTCTCATCTCTCAAGTTGGCCGACCACCTCTGGAGACGCCGACATCTTCTTGGAGTATTGTGCCCCCAACTTGCTCAAATATTTCTTTGATTGCATGGCTACTTCCTTTACAGGGGTCACCTTGGAGAGCTTGCTCTCTCAGGTGCTTCCATGGCTACTTCCTTTGCAGGGGTCACTAGTTTCAGCTTGTTGGTAATGTGGTTTGCTTCCTTTTTTTTCCCCTCCATTTTTCCTGATATATGAAGTGCTTTATATTTTATACATGTTTTTTTTGGGTAATCCATCTTATTGGTGATAGCTAGTTAGTTAATTAATTTTGTTTTTCAATCTTGTTGTCTCTATTATTTAGATGGATTCTGTGAATTTTCATTGATAGAAGGTTCTTTTGAGAGATACCCATCTCTCAAAAGAATATATTTTCCCCTTTTCACCATTTTGTTGCTTGTTTTTATGGACTATTGTGTTATTTTCTCTCTATTTCTCCATTATATATATATATATATATTTATTTATTTATAATTATATATTTATAATTTTTATTTCTTTTTGTTTCCCAAATTGTTCTCGAACTTCCTGAACTTTGCCGGATTTTAACTTCGCCGAATTATTACCGAACCCTGATTTTGTGACTATGCTTGTGCCTGATTCTAGAGATTTGGTTCTACTACGCCGGCAATGGGCTTCAATAGATGTCATTGTAATCACACATATTTACTGTATACTAGCTTGAGAGGTCTACGAACTATCCTTTTGGTGTATGTGGATGATTCATAATTGTTGGAGATGACTGTACTTTTATCTCTCATGTGAAAGATGAATTTGAGTGAAGTTTTTTAGACTAAAGAATTGTGGAACCTTAGATTCTTTCTTGGTAAGAGGTTGCTCGTTCTTTTCGTGGGATGTCTATCTCAAATGAAATATGCTTTGGACCTTTTAAGGAGTACTGGCATGTTGGGATCTAAATCAACTAAACCTCAGATGGATACTAAACGCCAACTGATGATGATGTAGGTGAACTTCTTTCTGATCCTCTGAGTATCAAAGGTTGGTGGGACGTCTCATTTATCTCACTAATTCCCAACCAGATGTCACTTTTCCTGAGTTCGAGATATGTCAAATCAAATGTTCTTAAAATTGTCGGGCGAGTTCGGGGGGCCGGGGGATGTTCGGGTGGAAATCGCCGAGCGGCGCCCCAAGATCCGGGTGGTCGTTATGTATATATATGTGTATATATATACATATATATTTATTTCATCATAAATGTATATATATATATATATATATATATATATATATATATATATATATATATATATATAAATTTTTTTTTTTCTGCGCCACTTGCTAGAATAGGAGGAAGAAAAAAAGAAAAGAAGAACAAAAAAAAGGAATTGTGCTCATTGCTCAGTTGCCGAAAAAAAAGTGTTGTGCAAGATCATAAAAAACTAAGAATGAAGAAAAATAGAGGAAGAAGAAAAAAAAATTGAGGAAGAAGAAGAAGAAAAATAGAGGAGGAAGAAGAAAAAAGAAACTTGAGGAAGAAGTAAAAAACAGAGGAGGAAGAAGAAGAAAAATAGAGGTGGAAGAAGAAAAAAAAAACTGGAGGAAGAAGAAAAATAGAAGAAAAAAAAAGAGGAAGAAAAAAAAAAATACTCACTTGTCGCCGCTGCCCCGAGGGTCGTCGCCGGAGGGTTGTAATCGGTGAGCGTTGTCGGGGAGCTATCACCGAAGGGCCGCAGCCACTGAGGAGTGGAAAGGGGAGGTCGTGGGTTTGGGGTTCTATCGTGTTTTGGGATATACGGGTTTTGCTAAAGTGCCCAATTTTTAACTTAGGCTGACGTTATTTGCACCCCTTTTTCTTGTGAAGTTATTTGCACCCTATAACTTAGGGTGAGTTATTTGCGTTATTTGCACCAAATTTATAACTTGGGGTTGTGTTAATTGCACCCAAGAATGGTTATTTGCTTATTTGCCCCCAATTTCTAACTTAGGGTGGCGTTAATTGTACCCAACAACAACCACATTTTTCTTGGGTACCTCTGTTTGCGCCCACGATAGAGACACCTTGAAAACCATTGATTGCTTCGAATCAGATGATGGGGATTTTGTTTCAGCCCAATCTCCCACACACTAGATCTTGAGATCATGGCGCACCAATCATATAGTCAATGCTTGATTCCATGTGTTAAAGATCCCCAAAAAATGGCCCTTGAATCATAGGACACACATCACGCTCAAATGTGATTATGTAAATTTAGGGCCATTTTTTGGGAATCTATGACACATGGAATAAAAACCTGACCGTCTGATAGATGTACCATGATCTCAAGATCTATTATGTGGAATTTCGGGGTGAAACACGACATCTGTCATCTGATTTGACGCCATTAATCGTCTTCACATATCACATGCCCCTAAAATACCAAGTCTTTCTTCAAAGTTGGTGCAAGGACCAACTTTCCGAGTGCAAGGGCCCTTTTAAAATCTGCCAAGTAATGGTTCCTAGGAAAAAAAATAATTAAAAAAAAAAAAATTGGGGACTGAGCGGGGCGGCTGCCTGGGGGGCGTACGGGCCGGCCTCCCGAGCGGCTTAGGTAGGCGCCCTAAATCCGGTCCGCCCCGGCCTAAATTGGGGCGCTTGGCGGCTCGAACCGCCCGAGCGGCCACCCTTGTCACTGATCCTGTGGAGTTACAAAAAATACCGGTGAAATCGCAGATGAGGACAATGGATCTCAAGTTCACGTTTCAAAAGTATTTGAGTTTAAATCTTGAAGCGGTGATTTCAATTCCTGTAGAATCTGAAGTTCATCGGATCTCACCAATGTTACCTAGGCACGTGGCATGGGTGCAGTCAAGGTGTTACAGATGTTTGGCACGCCAATTACTAAAAATTCCAATACGGCGGCACGATCTTAAGAAAAATACAATTAGAAAAAAATAGAACATACATAAAAAAATTAAAAATTGAAGGGAAATTTAGAGAGCGAATTGAGATATGTAATGTAAAGATACATAATGCATGCCATGGACCTAACTAAAAGTTCCATATATTATTGACTCCCCCAAGTTCACACACCGGATCAATGTGCTCCTTTGGAGACATACTGTAAAGACCCAAAATCCCCTTTTTAAACCAGAACACTGGTCAAGTCCTTTTCTGGTCCAAGGCTATTTCTATTCTGATGCTGGGACTCTATGGTTAGTGATATAGTGATGCTGATTATACTGGGAATCCGATAGATTGTCATTCTACATCCGGTTATTATAACTTCTTTAGGGGCAATCTTGTTGTCTAGAAGATTCAAAAACAGGATGCGGTTTCTTGGTCTAATGCTAAATCGAAATATTAGGCTATTGTTCAAGGTACATGTCAACTTCTTTGGCTTATGGTCTCTTCTTAGTGATTTGGGTCTCCGCTTTCCATACCTATGTCTCTTCACTAGATAAACAGACTGTCATTGATACTGCCTCCAACTCTATTCTCCATGAAAGAACTAAGCATGTTGAGGTTGATATACCTTTCCTTCCTAAAACACTACATCGAGTTTATTAACACTCCCAAGGTTTCTATATTGAGTAAGTAGTTGATGTTTTCACTAAGGTTGTTGGACCATCTTGTTCAAGATATGCTTGTCAAGCTAGGCATGGCGGATATCTATGCACCAGCTTGAGGGGGAGTATTGAATGTTATGTAATAGTGGTACATTATATTGTGCAATGTTGAGTCTGTGAGCTGTAAAGAGTTGCATTGCCTTTCTTTTGGCATATGTTAGCTAGTAGGGCTCTCTGACCCTTCATAAGCTCTTATGCATCTCTTTCTCCTTTTCTTCTTCTCCTTCTTATGATCCCTAACCCTGGCTCTTAACTCTATTCCTCCATCATCATTGACCTTAAACTCTTGTAAATTTATCTCCAAAATTTTCATGAAGGTCCAAAAACCTAGAGCTTGAAGAAATCAAAGTTGTTTCAACCATCAACTATCGAGCCATTATGCCAATTTTTTTCAAAACTGTCACTTGATTTAAAGCTCCTCAAAGGGTGCCTGACCATGGATCAAAATCTCGGTTTCGGTTTCGGTCAACACCCAAACGGTAATGTGGTCAAATTTGGTCAAATTTTTGGTAAACTGCTCTGAACTTTATTTTTAGGGCCACTGTTTTGGGATCTGTGTCATGCATGGATCAAAATTTCGTCCGATACCGATACGTATCGGTATCGAAACTCACCGATACGGTACATTGAATGTACCGTATCAGTGGTTTACATATATTTACTGGACGATACATTTAATGTATCGTCCGGTACCGATACGTATTGGTTTTGGGCTCGGACGATACGTATTGGTTTTCCAGAATTTTAATCCTTGGTGTCATGTGGAATAAAAAACTGACCGTTTGATAGGTGCGCCATAATCTCAAAATCCCTTGTGTTGAAGATTGGAGCAAAAAACGATCTTCATAGTCTGATTTAAAGTAATCAATGTCTTTTAGCGTACGTGCCCAACAAGATTCGGTGGTTGCATTCTAACAGCCGTGTGAAGGCTTCCAAAGAGATCTCACCTCCTCCTATATTGTAGCCTACAATTATAGTCACCCAAGCACCCTTTGACTCCATTTGAATTTTAAATTCATATTCCTTTTTAATTCAAATGTACCCTTATATCTTGCTAGATCCCATAATTTAAGGGATGTAATAGTTGTAAACTTTTAAATATATACAATAGAGGACACCACCGAGGTGGTTGGATTTCCAAAACTTTTACATTCAAAGCTACCCTAAAAAAGCACCTAAAAGGAAAGGGCATGACTCTCTTGACCGTCATTGAAGCAACAAAGTGGTGCTTAAATGATCATATACCATTGATGGGCTAAACGTGTGGGTAATCCACACCGTCAAAGTGATAGATCAGAAGTTGAAAGGCACTGTGCCGAAAAATCAAATTTGTTTGAGAGCTTTTAACCATCCGATCTGTGCACTCAAATACCAATGGTCGTGTATAGTTTTAATGGCTGATTTTCACACTCGCCAATCGGATGGTTCACATCCACTTATGGACATGATCCTTTGGCTAAAAACATTGTCCAATGATGGATTCCCGCCTAAACCATTTAGATTGATCATGAATTGCTGCCACTTGATATATTAGGGAACTGCACTTCAATTATGTGATAAAAGATTCTAAGTTAGTGGTGGGAGATCGTTTAAACACGATAAACGCTAGGTAGGAGCCATTATCCCAAAAAGAAATTCCAATCTTCCACGTTAAAAGCGCCTAAAAGGAAATTTCAAAATCTCGGTGTTAATTTGAAATAATCGGCCGAGATTTTGAAGATTTCGGATTGTCAGCCGACAATTTCAAATTATCGGCTGATAATCCAAAATTAATGCCGATAATTTGAGAATTTCAGCACATGGCCGAAATTCACCATATTTTCGATTCGCAGGGGCCCGGGTCCGAATAGATTTGGCCGAAATTTTGATCAATGTGCTTGACTAATCATTTGTTGTTCTTAAGTTTGTATTCCAAAAACAAAAAAAGTGAGAAAGCTGCATGTTCTTTTCTAAAATGCATATTTATTTCTTAGAAGGATTATAAGTTGAGAGATGATGTACTCATGGCTACGATGGTGGAGGAATTAAATACTCGTCCTCAACATGTATTGTTTGGTGTTTTTAGTTTTGCATTCCCAAAGTTAAAAAGTGAGAAAGCTGCATGTACTTTTCTATTTCTCCATTCAATTGCTTCTTTCTTAAAATGGTTATGAGTTAAGATGTGATGTACTCATGGCTACATTGATAAAAGAATGAAATACTTGTCCTCAATCAGTCATTTATAGGGTGCAGCATGGAGTTTTAACCAGTTTTTTGCAGAGAGGTCAGATTGTAAACCATATCTCTTATTTTCAGTCTTTTGCCTATCCCTTCTATTTTTCTCATTCAATAGCTGTGAAGTTGTATGCCTATTTTTCATCAATCAAACCCTGATTCATATTATCAAGATGGCTGATGGGACACCTGGGGGAGGGGGTTTGAGAGAGTAAAAAGGTAAAACGTATATACTAGTCTAAACTCCTTTGACCTATGCACTTAAGTGGTTAACAAGATCTAGTCTAATCTAAAGGGTTATAATTAGTCCTCCATCTCTTTGAATATTTTGCTAATGGAGATCCTTTTCTAAATAACAGTGCCTGGAGTAGAGCTTAATATATTAGTCTTCATTATGTAGTGACTGCCTGCCTTTGGGACATTTATACCACATGTCTTCATTCCTTTAGGCTAGGATACCTGGTACCTGTACTTGCTTAGGGTATTGGTCAGAGACGCTTTAGGATACTAGCCTTTATTATTAATTATTTTCTGACCTAAATCTTTTCTTATTGTTGTCAGAAGAAAATTATGGTACGCTGTCAAGAATATTACTTTTAAAATATGTCTAAAACTTATAGTGCATTTATCTCAAGTATAAGACAAAAACCTTCATATCCATATGCTCAATTTATCAATTTTTATTTTATTTTATAACCAGGTTGTATATAAGATATGAATGTAATATATTTTATCCATTATTGATGTGGTATTTCTTCATCATCATCATCTTAGCCTTTTCCCATCTACTTTGGTTGGCTTTGCGAGTCATTTTTCTCCCTTCATTTCTCTTCAAGGGTAAACTCTTATTGCTTCCCTCCAGGTCTTCACTGGTCTTCCTCTTCTTCTACTTCCTTGTGCAAGTATTCTACCAGTCCTTCTTTGGGGCTGTTTCCAGACTACGATGGAACAGGTTATAAGAAATGGTCGTATTTGAACTAGTCATAAAAAAGTTGGTGAAGATTAACATGATTTTGGCCTTTTTATGAACTACTCGTATTGACCAAGTGGTCGTTAAGTCAAACTGGAGAGCTTAAAGACCAAACTTCCCAGATATGATTTGAAACTATTGTAATACAATATCTTTGCAAAAATGAAATACTTCCTGTTACTCAAAATTTTATTGGATCATAGGACATGGAAGATGTTAATTTTGAAATTTGTATCCTTGTCAAGAAGCATGCATGAAGCTGTTCATTTATATTAAAAATGATGTACAAAACTTGGTTTGTTTTCTCATCGTAACATTTCCTTGAAAATTTTCAATTACTATGATTACCTTTTTTAATTGATGAGTAAAATGGCCAACTCCTTTCCATACATTGTAAGCTGTTGCAGTTTTTATCTCAGAGTTTCAATTATAACTATATTATTTTTGAAGGGTCATATAGGGTCTCTCTTTATATATATATATATATATATATATATATATATATTTAATTTTTATCTTTCTTATTTGTTACATTATCTGAAGGATTAACACCATTTCTCTTTCTACAGTGGTGCATTCAATGCAGAGACAAAAGAAGAGGTTGCAATTAAGAAGATTGGTAATGCATTTGACAACAGAATTGATGCCAAAAGGACATTAAGAGAAATTAAGCTTCTCCGCCATATGGATCATGAAAATGTAAGTTTGATTTATTTGGAAGTACAGAAAAAGATCTTTTGTAATAATTTCAACTTCGCTTAGCATACTGCAGGTTCTCTTGCATTTTTAAAATAATTTCGATCATTTCCACTGTTTATGTATGTAGTGGACTTCCCTGCTTTGTTCTAATCTCTTTCTCTCTCTCTCTCTCTCGCTCTCTCTCTCTCTCTCTCTCTCTTTTCTTTTCATTATTTTGTTGGGGCTGGCAGTATTGCTATAGAAAGAATTCCCAAGGATTGTTCGTAAATATTTATTGTGAATTGAATATGTGAAATGTGTTGATAGTATCCATAAGAACAGGAAACATATGACAGCCGTCTCCAGCTCCACTTAATGACTCTATTGGAATGCACACTTTACAGAATTACCACTAAGAGCACCATTAACACAATTCCATACTGGCGATCTAGAGTTTTTTAGTTGTTCTATAATTTTACTGATTAGATGAGTGTTGAGTTCCATGTGAAAGGATCTGCTTTTGGGAAAAATTGCTTCTACATAACAATAGTTTCCTATTAGTTCCAAGGAGAAATAGCTATCATACAATATATATGGAATTATAGATAAAATATGAACATGTGTACAAGGAGTAGTTTTTTTTTTTTTGAGACGATGACAAAGGCATATGTTCATATAAGAAAAAACAACAAAAGCAAAACAAGAAAAGCACATGTTGGTGGGTAGTAAGGGGCTACCCAATCAAAGCAGCCAAAAAGCAGCCGAAAACCCCTAAATCTTTCCCCCAGGGCAGCAGCGAGGCCGATGAGGCAACCCAGATCCCCACCGCCACCGGAAGAGCAAACACAGCAGTCTTCCCAAATTGTGAGAAAGTGAACCAGACCCTCATTGAAAATCGCAATCTTGCTGACGCTCCAGTTGATAACCAGCTCTCTAACAATTATGATAACCAACAAGAACGGTTTGGCCTTTTCGCCTGAATATCCTGTTGTTTCTTTCCAACCAAATGGCCCAGAAAACCACGTAAACTGTTAGCGGCCATAACTCCTTCCTCTGATCCTCAAACTTCATCTCTCTCTACATTTCCATCATCTGCCCCGACCAGTATCGAAGAACCCACTCCACCTTGAAGATCTTGAAAATCTTATGCCAAATAGATCTTGCAGTAGAGCAATGCAAGAAGATATGCTCGACTGATTCTCTCCCCCGCATACACATCATACATTTATTAATTACTGGCATATTTCTTCGATTCAATTGATCCCTGGTGAGAAATTTCTTTTTGTCGACCAGCCAAGCAAAGAACCTAATGTTCGGCGGCATCTTGGCCTTCCAGAAACCACACCAACTCCTCCCCTCCCTCCCTCTTAGCCTTGCCTTGAGCAAGTTATAGAAAGATTTGACTATGAAGTTCCCCTTGCTCGAGTGTTTCCAAAGCCTCTTATCCCTGTTTGTCGCGTTGGGAGTGGCTTCCCCCAATAGGTTCAAAAGCATCTGGTATTCTTCCCCTTCCCATTCCCTCAAAGGACGTCTTAACTGGATATTCCATTGGGCATTTCCTTCCGCGATGTGTACAAGGAGTAGTTCTGAAATTTAGGACTCAGATTTGGATATGGATGTCCGTGTTGTACTCGTACCATAGTATATGATATAATGTGATAATATATGATATATGGGACTTGAACCATTATGATTTCTAAGATCGACAAAGTTTTCTCTTACTATAAATTTGATTGTTTTCGGCATTGATATATAGAATGAGATTCTTATCTCTATTCTCCTTCGATTAATCAATTCGTCAAAAAACCTATTAGACTCCGAAGTGAGTGATTTGATCACTGAATATTTGATTCTTCATTCAACTTGGAATTGGCCACAAGTACTCTAAATTTTTTCATGTCAAGAAAATATATATTCGGGTCTTGATTAATCCATTGGAATTGGTATATAGGACCATCCTTTCTGCAGTTTCGATAGGACTCCTCTATCAACTCCACTCAGTTAATTCCATTCATGAGAACAACTTCCTTCTTTTCATTGTGATTCTTTCGAACATGCCTTACTACATATTTTTCTTACGATAAAAAGAAAAACAAGGACTTGAGAAAAAAATGGAATGTAACATAACTAACGCAATATGATTAGCTGAACTGTACCCTACAAGTATCCGAGAAGTATTGAATACTGGTTTTGGTACCCAAGTTTGATGATACCGGCATGGTTGTCAAGGCGATGCTATAGCCTCGCGGTGGCATCGCTATGGCGAATGGCGAAAACTCCATATATAAACAATTAGCTAGGATGGCTAAATAGCGGCACCATGGTGGAATAATGCCATGGCATCGCTATGCACGTTATTTAGTTTTTTTGGATATAACTTATAATACTGAATAAATAGTATAATATTGTTGTAACTTATAATACTTATAAGTTACAACATTGTTATAACGTATTGGTTACAATTTACAAAATCCTCGACTCTTCCACTCTTTCTCTCTTGTCACTGCAACTACTAACACAAACGTCAACGACACCTCAGCGGTGAGTTCTACCCTCTGCGAACATAACAAACGACCCATCAGAAATACAAAATACTAAAAAATTAAGCCAATTCGACAAAAATAAACACATACCAGCCGCTCGATCTCCGAGGTCATGCTGGCCCGCGCCTCATGATGGCCTGCCTCCTCCCTCTGGAGGAGCTCGATATACTGCCCCTGACGGGCAACCTCACTCTCCGCCTCTCCCTGAGTAGTTAAGACCAAAACAAACACATCAACCAACTAAAGCAGAATGAACAGACTAAACATAACAAATAAAACAAACCAACAACTCACCAGGGCGCGCCGAGTATCTGCCAACTGGGCCCTCACCTGGTCCTCTGCCACCCTAGCCTCAGAGATAGAGGTCGCCAGGGACCTAAGCATCTCCTCATTTGGGCAAGAAGCGCTCCCCATCCGCTCTAACGCCCTGTGAAGGGCCTCCAACGCTCCACGGACAAAGGGCTCGAGGTGGCCTTGCTTAAGTGCGATAAATCTCTCCCTCAGTGCTGAGGCGGAATCAGGTCTGCCAACGCCAAAGGAAATGCTCCCCGGAAAGGAGAACCACGTAAAGAGACGACCTCCGTCGAGAGCTTGAAACCACCTTGTAAACTCCCAGGTGTTCGCCTCATCGCGCACCTCCGACACCATAGTCCCCCCGACCCTGAAATCTGCAATCTGAGCCTTCATCTTCTTCTCAAAATCCTGGCTGGAGGGACTGGTCATCCTCTTCACCACTCGTTTTCGAATCTCTGAAGGGATCCCCTGGGGAAGTCCCAGTTGACGCCCAACCCGAGATAAGTGGATCTGCTCCACTTTCTTGAAACAGTGAACCCATATGTCCACCCTGAAGAATGCCTGACCAGACTGTACTACAGCTTGGTCAGCATCCTCCTCAGCTGCATAGGGCCTCCAGATAACCTGTAACCAGAAACGAACAAAACAACTCATCAGTAAAACTTAAAACCTGAAGCAAAACGAACCAACGACATAAAGGACACATACCTGGCCCATGTGCATATCCTCGAAAAGACCTCGCGTTGTCTGGAGGTTTGAGGACCAGTGATGGCCCCCCATCACCCTCCGCCTCACCCGCATGCGCGGAAAGGCATACTTGGTCCCTATAGGGACCCTCGGGCGCAGGGAAGTGAAGTGATCGTATGCCCAAAACTAAAAAAAATACAAACACCAAAACAACCACTAAAAGGAAGATAAAATAATGGAACAGTTATAAAACTAATAACATACTAAGCCTCACTTGAAGAAAGAGGAGGAAACCTCCGATGGTGGCGACACCTCTCCCTCGGCGGAACAATTGTTCGTACAAGTGCGCCAGCGTCGCCGCGCCCCACGCATACAAAGGAACCCGATCTAGGTCCCCAAGAAGCGTTAGGAAGAGTTCGATCACACACCCCCGGGTTGAGGAGGAAAACAACATCGCATCGAAAAAGTGCATCAGGAACGCCCTGATGACATGATCTGCTTCCACCCTCGACACCAACACAGGCTCATGTGGCCGCATCACTCCGCAACGCCTCATATACCTCCCTACTCTCATGATGGCTTCTCGGGGGAACGAATCCGCTAGCAAAAGTATTAATAAACCAAGTGACCCGAATCAACCCTGATCCGGACCCGCTAGGCGGATACTCGAGCTTGAGCAGCTCCTCGCACATCGCCTGGTAATTTGTTAGCATCCGCCCTGTCACGGGCTCTCCCTCAAACCTAACTCTGGTGATGCAGACCCAGTCCTCTGGAGTCGGTAGCATCATCCCTGTCGGGAAGAGCAGAGTCTATTGCTCCTCCCTCCATCTCTCTAACATAGCACTGACCAAACCTTGGTCAAGCTGGAAGGGCTCAAGCTCCAAGATCGGCCTGAAGCCGAAGGCTGCCAACCTCTCCTGTTGGAAATCCGGAAGAGCACAGTACCACATATGGGACTCTTCCTAGGCCGAGCTGATGGCCAGCGAAGGAGGCTCCTGAAAGAGCAACGTCATGGAGAAAGAGAGCGTAAGACGAAACTTACAACTATGAAAAACACGTAAGAACTAATAATAAAGCTAATAATAGACAATAATATGAGTTACTAATAACAATAGTTAAAAATGATCAATGATAATAATGATAATAATAAATAAAAATGACAACGATAACAATAATAATAATAAATACTAATGATATCAATAGTAAAAATGATAATAATACTAATAATGATAGTGAGAATAATAAAATTATGATAACGACAACCATAATAATAAAAATGATAATAATAATAATAATGATAACGACAATAAGAATAATAATAAAAACAATAATGATAAAATACTGATAATAATAATGATAGTAATAATACTAAAAAAAATAAAATAATCATAATAATAAAAAATGACAAAACAAAAAATGATAATAACAACCGGTAAATAACAAACAGTAACTAATAATAATTAATAATAAGATCAATAATAACTGACCATGGTAATGACATCAACAATAATAAACAAATAATTGGCGATAAAACAAATTGACATTAAACTGAGAAACGGACAGACAATAACAATAATAACCATAGATCAAAATATCGTCCGATACCGATACGTATCAGACGATACGTATCGGTTTTGGACCTCACCGATACGGTACATTCACGGTACCGTATCGGTGCCTCTCCTATAAAAATTCAAAATTTTGGATGATACATTGGAATGTATCGTCCGATACCGATACGTATCGTCCAATATGTATCGGTTTTGGGGCTGAACGATACGTATCGTTTTTCCGAGATTTTAACCCATGATAATAACAGCAATAATCATAATAATAATAATGATAAATAAATAATAATCATAATGATAATAATAATAATAATAAAAATAAACAATGGCAATAACAACGAAATGATCATGACAAAACACGATAAACAACAAACACTAAAGGAACAAAAAATGACTGATGATAACAGGCAACGCATGGAGAATAAATAATCTAAAACTACGGCAATAAAAGAACTAAACATGCGATGATAAGAGGCTACAATAAGCATGCAGAACATGAGAAAAATAATACAGAGCGATAAAGTAAACGTGACCTAAGACTAGATACAAGCATGATGCATGAATATGCACTCAAACTAAAATTAAAATGCAGGTTCTACATAAAGTAAAAAGGGTTTCATATCCTAAGTGAACTATGTTATAACCTAAATGCCTAGGAAAAATAAAAGGAGACTTGTTCTCGGACAGCTACCTGATCCCTCACAAAGGCGTCTTCTAGCGGAATGCGTATCAGACGCAGAGCCCGAGGCGGAATAGCATCACCATCAGCACCACCAACACCATCAGCAGGGACCTCATCCCCTTCGACCCCGACAATCGCTTCAGGAGCGCCCTCTCCAACAACTTTGGGAGCCTCCTCTCCCTCTACGCTCGGAAGCTCAAGCATCTGACCCAACTCGGCCATCAACTCCAACTCTGAAGCAGTCGCACTACCCTCAGGCTCCATCTCAAAAGAAAGTACTTGAAAAATGAAGAATAACGCAAAAAACGGAACCCGAAACAGACGAGTGGATCGTAAGATATTAAGAAAACACGAAAATCAAAGCACTAGGAGAGCACGAGAGCAAAGAAATCAGAGAAAGTCAGAAAGCATAGGTGGAATGAGAAATTTTTTCAGCTTATATAGGGCGCGGGTCAATCGCGCGCACACCACCATACGCGTATTTGAATCGCGCGCCAATACACATGCGCATTCCGCGTTACGCGCAGACTCCCACACGAGTAACTGAAACTCCGTCAGCCCAGAAAACGACAAACCAATCTTGCGCCCCATGGGATGCGCGCCATTTGAATCATGTGCTTATGCCGCCGTGCGCAATTGGAACCGTCACCCGGACAACCACTCTAGTGACCAGGTGACGCTCCAGTTATGCGCACCACATTACACAGAGCCAGCAGGGCGCAATTACCAAGCCAGAACCAAAAAAATATATATACAAGCCGAGAAGGCACTTACACACACACACACACACACACACACACACACACACACATATATATATATATATATATAACTATGAGAAGAACAGAAGTATATACATATATGGTTATATACACGGATCAGTAAGCCCAAATAAAATATAAGAACGAAAACTACACCTATACTAACCACGAGTAGTTAACAAATAAATAAGTATTAGACTATCTTACAAATATTAGCCCAAGAAATGAAAATCACCCAAGGACAAAAGGTTAAACCAAACTAAACCTAGAGTAAAATAAAATCAACTCAAAAGAACGCAACCTTAATCTATGAACTAAAAAAAACGCCCAAAAATTAATCATCGATGAATTAAACCAAATATTAAGAGCCCAGAACTAATCAAATTGAACCAAACAAAATAATCATTCCCATAAACAAATCCTTTTTACAAGTAACACCGTGGGCATCCCCCCTGAATATACAATTCAAAACAAGAAACTTAAAATCCAAACACTCGGAAAACACACGCCCGAATGATGATGCACAGGAAGTGATGACTAGGTGGCCCGTTGATGCCTTGCATACAATTTTCCAAGACAGCCACTCAAAGGGACTCGAGGCCGAGACACGCACCTAGAAAGAGCCGGTCAAGAAAGCCCTAAAAGAATGGCTCACAGGAGGCCACTCAAAGGAAGCAGAATATGAACCAGAAGCACTCTTTTCTTTAGCTTTCGCCCCTCTGCTGTCTTCTCCGTTATCACCTCCTCCAACATAGTAGCACTTCAGGTCAAATTAACATCATCGACCCTAGTGCTACCATACATCCCAACTCCCCTGATACCACAACAAATAACCCGCCATCACAAGCTGCTTTGGGGCATAATACCCGAGAAACAAAATAAAAAGGGAGAAAAGAAATTAGAAATAAAATACACGAAAACGTATAAACACTAGAACAAATTACAAAACTAAATATAACGCAAATAAACAACAATGAGGTGCACTAAAGCACAAGCCCAAGATACCCTTTTATACACAAAGCCACACACTTGAGTGGCAAGGGTGTGATTTACTCATCAACCCATGAGAAGCCCAGAAGAAGACACCTAGCCCTCTAGAAAAATAAAACACAACAACAAAAGATAAACTAATAGCTCAAAGACACCTAGCATTCCTAACACCCATCAAATTCTAACCCACATATGTGAGACAAGTGTCTCACCACCAAAAGAAATAACAAAAACAAAGCAAAAAACATAAAACCCATATCTTAAACAAAACAAACAAAAATAAAACAATAAAATTCCCCTTTTTTACCACATAAAATGAAGACAACCTCACCAACCCTAAATATACATCAAAATAATAAATAAAAAGTAACAAATATGCTAATCACCTTGTCTCATCGCGCCAAAGAGATCAAAACATTTAATAAATAGCCGAAATAAAACCCAAAAACGATAAAAATAAAATAATAAGCATAAAATAATAAAATACAAAAAATAAACCAAAATTATAAATTGAGATAATTCAGGAAAAGAAAGAGTCATTTCCCCTCATTCTATCGCAACAAATAAACCAACAAAAGAACTCAGGGATAATAAAAATAAAAAATAATCTTGACCAAAATAGACCCATTAGAGCCTCAAAAAACAATAATAAAACAAAACAAAATAAAATAAAAAATAGGCAACAAGCCAAATTGATAAAAGTTCCATCGCGGTAAAAGCGTGAAATAAAATAATAAAAGCAACACCTGAATGATAATAAAGCGATAACAGAGACTAAATCATGACACAAACCCTAAAAGAAAAGTGGGGGGGAACCATTCCCTCGATGTCTCATAACAAATAAACAGAATAAATAGTGTGCCACCCAGAGGAAGGAAGAGACCAGTACCCCTGCTAACACGAATGATGATGATGACACCAATGGTGGAGATGAAGATAACAATGACCCCCCCGGATAGACCCTGCCAAGATGTAACTCCACTCAAAGTCCAAATGTCGATTCCATTGAAGCTCTTTCTCAAAGAAGAGGTGATCGAAACCGATGAGGAAAATTGGAACAACTGGCAGATTTTGCTCTTTTGGATAAGTTGGAGATTAGATATATGTAACCATCCATGATTGTATACCCTTCACGAAAATCCGGCACAAAACTTCCTACTGTCAAAGGCAACTGCTTCTCGACATTGGATGGACTTGACTTTGAAGTCAACAGTGATGATTCCTAAGGGACAGAGATTATTACCAAAGGAACAGTATGGGAAATCATCCTCGACATTAAAAAGATAATGTACACCAACAAGAAGGCTTTGAGTTCATGTGAAAAAATTTAAGAAGCATAGTGGTCCAAGAGCTGACAAAGTCAACTAATCTGGACGATGTGGGTGGTTGCGTGATTTCACATGCTCCCAGAATAGGTAAGATCCTCCTGACATCCTTGTCCCATCGCGTGACCTAGCATACCAACTAGAGGGGAGGCCTGTCAATGTCCCATCGCAACATCAAATGTCCCACCGTATCGTCAGTATTAAAAAACAAGTCCTGTTGCGACATGATCCCATTGCCGAACTAAAACAACCATCCCATCGTGTGACCTAGAAGTCACCAAAGGAAGGGAGACCACCAATGTCCCCTCGCGAAAAGCAAACTCGTACCTCCCAAATGTCCCATTGTGCAACTGTAAGTGAAGAAACCACCCAGCTATCCCGTTCATAATGCCATTCCGCCCAAATCAAGTAAGTATCACCCTCTCTTCACTCGATATTCTCTGTAAATATAATTATTCTAATATTAAGTCAAACGTTTTCAAAACCCGACTGTCCTAATTCGCGAATTACTGTAGTCCTTCCATAAGAGACAATCATCGGTATCCGCGAGAAGGTTAGAAGGTGTATCCAGCATATCAAGTGCTGTCTTGACAACCAAACAAAGGTCGGGTCCCCAAATCCCGTACTGTTGGATCTACTCAGCGACATCTTGGAAGCCACGTTTTCCAAAGTTTTTACCGAATTGATCTTAAGTTAGAACCCGAACTTCCAAAACCTCTATCTATCCAACTTTCACCTCTCATCTCCCCAATCCTTTCTCTCCCCTGGGAAACTGAACACTGAGTATACTTTAAGGAATCACAAATGTCCACTGGAAATGGCCCTTGTCATGTCGTTGGTGTGAGCAATGACGCGCCCGGTCTGACATGATTTGCGAAAGCCTTCGCTATCATATTACGTCATATTATCTGGTCACTTGACCTCGTATCATGATATTTGTATGACGCTACCAATATCTCGTTTGCGTTACTTTCCCCCCTTTTGACTGCGATATGTAGTAGGTCGCGACATATCAACAATCTAAATACAGCTTGCAAGATACAGGGCTGTTGTATGAAGTTTTGATAAGTAAGAGTTTGTCTCACGGAGAGTGATTATCTAAAAACCTAAAAGCGTATAATAAACTCCAGATCTAGCTACAGACATGGCAACTCTAAACCTACACTAGAAAGCAAGGTAAAGAGATGGTGTTTAGGTGTCACAAAACAAAACTAACCTAAAAACATGAATAAACTACAGCTAAAGAAAGGGGTAGAAGAAAGTGAATGTGCTGTGATAAAATAAAGGAAAAATGGGTGAGAAGTAGGCAACTAAGGATAAATCAGCATTGCAACTCAGTTCAAGCGATGAATCTGCAGCAGCCCTTTAGATGGCTACCAGTACATCTATAAGGTAGAATAATCTAACCTAACCCAAAGGTATTGACTGATCTTAGGGTTGTAATCTGTTTACTTAAATGGTCACAGATTACCCCAGGGATTTCATCCAATCAATGGATTAAATCAGAACAAGAAAACCATTGCAGACACTGTGTGCAAAGCTCATGCATCCATAGGAGCAAACAGTCATTGAAAATCAAGTGGAGACCACAAGAAATCTCAAGCTGAATGGGGACTTAGTCTCAGTTGGTCATTGCTACAAAAAGGCCTGCAATGACCCAGCTCACAAGTCTGCAATCTTTATAAAATCTCAGGGCTATTCACTGATGAGGGTGTTGCAAAACAGAGGAGTTGGGTTTGCAACTGCCTCTCATTTGGCTACAAGCACAAGTGCAGAGAAAAGAATCTATCTTAACCTTGTGATCTAGACCAGCCTTAGGGCTATACCCTGCCCACTTTAATTTCCATAGGCTATCCCAGAGGTTATCCTAATCACAGAGGTTAGAGATAGAACAGGAATACTACTGTTGCCACCATGGTTGCAGGGCTACAAGATCAAGCAACCATGGGTGCATAAAGCCCATGTAAATTCATGTGAAAAATATAGAAAAATAAAGATTAAATGGAGCATTAAACATGACATTTCATTGCTTAAAAAGACTTATAATGATTTGCCCTCAAGGCAACAGTCTGTGCAAAGCCCCAAAAGAGCTCACAATGTGTTCACAAAACTGATTGCAATACAAAAAATATACCTAGCTACTAAACAAAGCTTTAGCCCAGCATTGCTGCTGTGCTAAGGAAAGAAGAAAAAGAAAATGGAAAAGGGAAACTAAACCCTATCCCTAATTCTAAACATCTATTTTGATCCAGCTATTCTGGATCTTTTTACAAGACCACTATAGCTCAATTTATACAATCCATAACATCTCTTTGTTGCTTTAGCCAATCAGAAATTAGGACTTTTGGAGCTGCTGCTGTGGCTCATTTGTGGCCAAGTAGTGCCTTGAGAAGTGTGGGGCAGCTAAGCACACTGGGATGTGTGCCCTAGAAGCTGTGGAATCTCAAAAATGCCCCTGTGTATTGAATGGGAAGTCAAGAACCCGTGCCTCGTAGGCTGAATATTTGCCAATTATGCATCTCGACTGGTTCTCGCGTGACTGGATTAGTTGCTGAAGAAGGCTTGCCAGGTTCATAGTGATGCAACTTAAGCAGCTCGCGAGGATGAGGCTTTAGGTGATTCTCCTCGCGAGGACCTCGATAGGATAAAATGCAGCTCCTCGTGTGGCTGAATCCGTCTTTGAAGTGCGCGAGAGCTTTGTGAGATCTGCGCGAAGCGATTTTCTGAAGCTGTATGTTCACGAGGACTACCCGAGCGAATAATGGCTGGAATATCTGAACCTCGCGAGAACTGCTCGAGGTTCTTTTTTGAAGCTCTTCCGCCATTGAACTGCGCGAGATCCACTCGAGCTGGTTATATGCTGCAGGCCCTAACCTCGCGAGATCCACACGAGGCACTTTCTGAGTTATTTTAACTGCTCGAGAACCACTCGAGGCTTTCTATCTGCTTCTTTGTTGTTGTGCACAGTCTGCTGCAACAGTCTTCTCTGCTTGGGTCCATCCTTCTTTCCTTTGTTGGACTTCTATGGCCCCTTTAGGCAAACACAATGGTCACTATGGTGTGAACCACCATGGTATACTCTCTGTTCTTCAATCAGCTCCAAGCTTTGCCTTTGAATTCTCTCTTCTTGGCCTCCAAAGTGTGAACTATTGCACTAAGCTGCAGTTTTATTCTTAACTACAAAACATGTTCACAAGACAATTATTAGATGACTCAAAGGTGTAGTAAAGGCTAGGTTAAGAGGTGAAAAATGATGTTTTTCAGTGATTAACACACCCCTAAACCTAATCTTTGCTAGTTCTCAAGCAAAGGAAAAATTAAAACAGTTATTTAATGCACGGATGCATTTAGCTTATGCATCCAACCTTTTAAACCCTTTGGTGTTCCCTTGTGGAGGAGTGAAGTCTCCAGAGGGTTTTCAGTGAAGATACCCACAAACTTTACCATTAAAACAAGTAAGTATAGTGCAACCAATGACAACAAATTTCAATAAATAATGTTTCATCCCACACCTATTTAAAAATTAGAGGAATTTAAAACAGAAATGCAAGCAACTTCAAACCTCAATCAACATGTAATTGCATCACCCACAATTAGCTCACACCAAGAATACATTATGTAATAATCAGGTTAAATACTACCCCAATGAAATTAAAATTCAGACCCAATCCTCACTAGGGCTATCTCTCAACAATGAAAATTCAAGGGTGTTCACATTCTCATCAGCTCAAGAACAGTTACAGACCTCAAATAGGCCTGCACGCATGAGCATAGGCATTGCTTCTAATTTCTGATTTCCTCATGTATTTTCCACCATAGATTAGACACTCCTTTGTCTCCACATGACAACTCTCCACTTTGGATTAACAAGGTCTTTGAGATGAATTGTATTGTGGCTTATGGGTGAGGTTTATAAAAAATAAAAGGGGTAGAATAGATTCAAAACTAAGAAATCAGCAAGGGTAGGAAGTGATTCATGGCTTCACAACCTTCATTTCGGCACAACTTCATCTTCATTTGTGTTTTTCAGATTCAAAGTGGCCAGCTTCTTCTCTTCTTTCAATTTTCAGATGAAATACTTCACTTGACTTCTCTTTCTTTTCTCTCTTTTTTTTAAATATTTATATATATATATATATATATATATATATATATATATTTTATGAAATGCCACACATATACCACTGCTACACTGCTGTTTATAGGTTGTTTATCTTCTCCTTCCACCAAATGTTGAACCCAACCTACCTATCTTTAACTTCTTCTCTTTTACCTCTTGAAATCTCAGAGTGAGGGTAAGGTTGAATCAGGTCAATAAGGTTTAGGTGCAAGTACTCCGATGTTTGTTGAAGAAAAATTGAATTTTTAAGGCTTAAAGAGTGTATGCACAAGGACAGTTTAATAGGTAGGAGTTTTAGGCTCAAACTGTCCAAATGAAGGCCTTACATCATCTCCTTAGTGTCATGAGTGCTGCCAATCAGTTTCAATTTGGTGGTGCCTAACTTCTAGTGAAAAGGGATTGATTCAATTAGTCCTTAGAGCAGAAAAATTGCCAACAACACTCTTCAAAAGAGAAAAATTGATAGGCCCAAATCTCACTGTGTATGGTCTTTCCATTTAACTCATGGGGTGCACTTACACCTTTTTCTCTCATCTCTGGTTCACTAAGTACTTATTGAAAAAAATTTCCTAATGTTAGCTTCATGGAGGTGCTAAACTTTTAAAAATTTCAGTTTTAAAGTGTCTGCAGAAATTTTAAATTTCCTCATTTTCATATGGTTAGGTGGGAATTGACTTTATTCATCTCAATTTTCCTCACACTGCTGCACTAGAATTAACTATTCTATTGGCTGGCCTACCCTGCCATACCCCCAAACCTAAGATAAATAGTGTCCTCACTGTTTCAACATACATGTATAGGGATAACAAGGTTTATAACAGAAAAACACACTAAAGTACAACAGAAAACTAGGAGAAAATTAAACTAAGAGAGTGCAGAAAATCATACTAAAAAGGAGAAAAAGAGGGTATATACAAAATGACTACTAAGAAAATAAAGCAACTACACCAATCCCTAAAAACAGCAACTATATAAAACAAAAATTACACTAAAAATAAACAGCAGTTAAACTAAAAACAGCAGGTATTTACAAAAAATTAACTATACTAAACACCTTAAACAGGAAATTCCTAAACACAACTACCTAAACATGATCTGATTATGAATCTAAATTTATGGCATATAGTTATCAACATTAATAGCACACATTTTAAAGCAAGATTCATACAAAATTAGATCAAACGAATACAATATGTACACAACAGTCCAGATGGGGGTGCATGAATGTCAGAAAATTTTGGTTACCCCATTTGGATCTCAGCTGAATTGGAAAGAACTGCAATATAAAAATGAAAGGCTAGACCTTTGCATTAGCATCAAACTTGAGATCGTCCAACTCAGAAATTTCAGTTGCATGAGAGATGCAGGAAGCAACTCCAGCCCCACATCAGGTGGGCAATTAATTAAAAAGGCAGCAAAGGTGCCTTAGATGACTGAGGAAGGGGTCCTCCTCAGTCCATACTTTAAAAATTCAGCACACACCTCAGCCCAAATCTAGCAGTTTGGGCAAGGTCTGTTCCACTAATGGCTGCAACTGTTTACAATCCTCATTTCCTTCATCTAGCCTTCCCCTTGTAAAAAGGAGAATTCTCTTTAAAAGTATGAGGAAATGGCAGATGAGGTACTACTGGTCCTCATCTGCTGACATATCATTCACACAAAATATTTTTCTATTTTTATTTATTTTATATATATATATATATATATTTTTTTTTTTTGAACCTTTTTTCATTTTTTTTCATTTTTTAGCTGAGGCTAAACAACAGTCCCTATTTATTCAGCTTCTCGCCGAATGCACAACCTTTTAGCATCGACAACATCTTGGCTTGCCACCTCCTTCCCACTCATCGAGGCATTGATGGCCATAGTATCTTCATGAATTGAAGATCTTTCACCAATCAAATATGGCTTGGCTCGGGAGCCGACCCTTTTCCCTTCTCATCAGAGCATTTGAGATATGACCCAGCTGATCCTCAATTTTCCTGATGCTCTGCGTGTGGGAATCCACAATTTGTGAAACGGAGCCGAGGTTTTTGTAAGGAAGACAAAACCTGCTCCTCAAAGGAGGGGGCTCTTGGTTGAAATGGGGACAAAGCTAATTGACCTGACTGGGGGGACTAATGTGGGAAGTGCTATCTTGGTGCATAACCATGAGGGGACTGCTGGTTGGAATTGTGGGGCAATGCCTGCTGTTGCTAAGGTTGAGGCAAATTATCTTGTCTCCACCTCAAATTTGGGTGGTTCCAGAATTAGTAAATGAGCAAGCCAATGTTGTCCAATCATTTGGACAGCAGGCTGCTGTCCAAATGATTGGACAACATTGGCTTGCTCATTTACTAATTCTGGAAATGGACCAGCAGATGGACAATCGAGATGGGAGTGTGTGGGTGAGTGGCATATCAAACATGCCTCTCCAACCTGTGCAGCCATGTGGGGCTGCAACACACTCAACACTTTATCAAATTTTTTTGACAAGCTGTCCACCTTCCTCTCTAGGTTATTGTATACAGTTAATTCATACAATTTCCCGGTAGAAGTGAGTTCTGTTAAACCTCTAGCAGCTGGTTCAATCTCATTGCTCGACAATGACTCCTGTTGTATGGAGTTTTCACTATCACATCGACTAAATCCCATGCTTCTTGATCAGTCTTGCTGAGGTATGTGCCACCACTTGAAGCATCAATCATAGATCTACTTTTACCATCTATCCCCTGGTAGAAGCTTTGCACAAGCTGCCATTTGGGGATCTGATGGTGTGGGCACTGCCTCAACAACTCTTTAAATCCATCCCAAGCTTCATGAAATTGTTCAGTTGTGAGTTGAGCAAAAGAGATAATGCTCCTCCTCAACTTGTTGGTTTTACCAATTGGGAAAAATTTAGCCAAGAATTGGCATTACAAATTGTTTCAAGACTGTATGCTATTGGCTAAGAGCATGGTGAGCCAAGTTTTAGCCTTATCCTTTAATGAAAAAGGAAAAAGTCTTAGTTTGGTGGCTTCCTCTCCTAGACCAGCAATATTAAAGGTAGTACATAAAGCAAGAAACTGATCTATATGCCGGTAAGGGTCTTCCTTGCTCAACCCATGAAAGCTTGGTAACATCTGGATGGTTTGAGCCTTGATCTCATAATTACCCACAACATTAGAGAGTTGATTGCAAGAGAGGGATGAGTATGCCCCTGGTGCATTATATTCCCAAAGGGGTCTAGGTTGCTCACCCATCTCAGCTGTTAATAAATTTTCAGCAGGGGTATGTGTTGCTGGCCTAGGGCTCAAGACTCTCTTAATCTCAAGATTCAGAGGATCCAACTCAGGACTGAGAGACCTTCTTCCCAACATACAACACACACACACAGCAAAGCAAGGGCAGCTTATATAGCAAATAGATAAAGAAAAATAAAAGTTAACACTAGTGCTGAAATTTAAGACTGCAGAAATGAAACAAAAGCATGGGAGATAGAGATGCAAACTGATGCAGGAATGCTCTAGCTGCAGCTAAACTCCTCTATTTGCTACTGCTCCAAGCCTGCAAAAATAAAAAAACTTTAGCAGGAATTTATTCAAACACACAACAGGCAATAAATTTAAAACAGAAAATAAAGAAAAACAACAAAAATCTTAAAACTACTGCTGTAATTTCTGTAAACACTAAAAAGACACAAAATATCTAAAATAGAAAATAAAGAAAAAGTGCAAAAATCAAACAAAAATTACAGCTGACATTTATTCAAACACTACAACTACAAAGAATAAAAACTAAACTCAGATTACTATACTTAGATCAAAACTCTCCGGTAGCAACGCCAAAAACTTGGTGTATGATTGGTGTGCTTTTATTTTATTGAAAAGTAATGGTAAAAATAGGGTGACAAAATAAAGCAGAAAGGGGAGTGAAATAGCACAAAACAACAATCTAAACACAGCCTGCAAGATACAGGGCTGTTGTATCAAGTTTTGATAAGAGTTTGTCCCACGGAGAGTGATGATCTAGAAAGCAAGGTAAAGAGAGGGTGTGTAGGTGTCACAAAACTAAATTAACCTAAAAACTTGAATTAACTACAACTAAAGAAAGGGGTAGAAGAAAGTGAATGTGGTGTGATAAAATAAAGGAAAAATGGGTGAGAAGTAGGCAGCTAAGGATAAATCAGCACTGCAACTCAGTTCAAAAGATGAATCTGCAACAGTCCTTTAGATGGCTACTAGCACATCTACAAGGTAGAATAATCTAACCTAACCTAGAGGTATGGACTGATCTTAGGGTTGTAATCTCTCCACTTAAATGTCACAGATTACCCCAGGGATTTCATCCAATCAATCGTTAAATCAGAACAAGAAAACCATTGCAGACACTATGTGTGCAAGGCTGCAAGCTCATGCATCCATAAGAGCAAACAGTCATCGAAAATCAAGTGGAGACCACAAGAAATCTCAGGCTGAATGGGGAATTAGACTCAGTTGGTCATTGCTACAAAAAGCCCCGACAATGACCCAGATCACAAGTCTGCAATCTCTACAAAATCTCAAGTCTATTCACTGATGAGGGTGTTGCAAAACAGAGGAGTTGGGTTTGCAACTATCTTACACTTGGTTACTAGCACAAGTGCAGAGAAAAAGAATCTATCTCAACCTTGTGATCTAGACAAGCCTTAGGGCTATACTCTGCCCACTTTAATGGCTACAGGCTATCCCAGAGGTTATCCTAATCATAGAGGTTAGAGATAGAACAGGGATACTACTGCTGCCACCATGGTTGCAGGGCTATAAGCTCAAGCAACCATGGGTGCATAAAACCCATATAGATTCATGTGAAAAACACAAAAAATAAAGATTAAATGGAGCATTAAACATGGCATTTCATTGCTTAAACAAGACTTACAATGATTTGCCCTCAAGGCAACAGTCTGTGCAAAGTCCCAAAACAGCTCACAATGTGTTCACAAAACCGATTGCAATACAAAAAATATACCTAGCTGCTAAACAAAGCTTTAGCCTAGCATTGCTGCCGTGCTAAGGAAAGAAGAAAAAGAAAATGAAAAAGGGAAACTAAACCCTAT
Source organism: Chloranthus sessilifolius (assembly GCA_021018995.1). Taxonomy (NCBI): domain Eukaryota; kingdom Viridiplantae; phylum Streptophyta; class Magnoliopsida; order Chloranthales; family Chloranthaceae; genus Chloranthus; species Chloranthus sessilifolius. Next base: position 89,306,721 of record CM037595.1, read on the forward strand.
CCCTAATTCTAAACATCTATTTTGATCCAGCTATTCTGGATCTTTTTACAAGACCACTATAGCTCAATTTATACAATCCATAACATCTCTTTGTTGCTTTAACCAATCAGAAATCAGGACTTTTGGAGCTGCTATCGTGGCTCATTTGTGGCCAAGTAGTGCCTTGAGAAGTGTGGGGCAGGTAAGCACATTGGGATGTGTGCCCTAGAAGCTATGGAATCTCAAAAATGCCCCTGTGTATGGAATGGGAAGTCAGGAACCCATGCCTCGCAGGCTGAATGTTGCCTATTATGCATCTCAATTGGTTCTCGCTTGGCTGGATTAGTTGCTGAAGAAGGCTTACCAGGTTCATAGTGATGCAACTTAAGCAGCTCGCGAGGATGAAGCTTCAGGTGATTCTCCTCGCAAGGACCTCGATAGGATAAAATGCAGCTCGTCGTGTGGCTGAATCCGTCTTTGAAGTGCGCGAGAGCTTTGTGAGATCTGCGCGAAGCGATTTTCTAAAGCTGTATCTTCGCGAGAACTACCTGAGTGGATAATGGGTGGAATATCTGAACCTCGCGAGAACTGCTCGAGGTTCTTTTCTAAAGCTCTTCCGCCATTGAACTGCGCGAGATCCACTCGAGCTGGTTATATGCTGCAGGCCCTAACCTCGCGAGATCCACGCGAGACACTTTCTGAGTTATTTTAACTGCTCGAGAACCACTCGAGGCTTCCTATCTACTTCTCTATTGCTGTGCACAGTCTGCTGCAGCAGTCTTCTCTGCTTGGGTCCATCCTTCTTTCCTATGTTGGACTTCTAGGGCCCCTTTAGGCAAATACAATGGTCACTATGGTGTGAACCACCATGGTATACTCTCTGTTCTTCAATCAGCTCCAAGCTTTGGCTTTGAATTCTCTCTTCTTGGCCTCCAAAGTGTGAACTGTTGCACTAAGCTGCAGTTTTATTCCTAACTACAAAACATGCTCACAAGACAATTATTAAGATGGCTCAAAGGTGTAATAAAGGCTATGTTAAGAGGTGAAAAATGATGTTTTTCAGTGATTAACAATTATACCTCTTGACTACTACTAAAAGGCCTACGAATATCCTTTATTTAGCTTGCGCCGACTGATAAGCAAGCCAAGCATTTCATGTCAGCTCCCCAGTTCACACTTGTGATCTCTCAAAGAAACGAGACGACACCTTAAAATGGGGTGTCTACTTCGACACACTCTTGCTCCACAAAAATGTGCCTAAAAGGGGCATCTTTAGATACCTCATTTTCGCCCTCTCGGAGTTTACAAACCTGTTTGGTTATCTTTTGACCTTGCCTATGACTTCCGGAAAGGAACCAATTATCTCCGAAAGTCTTAGAACCCCTTAAAAAACCCCACACTCGGGACCCATACACTACACAAATGGTGTATGGGGGAGTTCTGGGTTGAAATCTCAACCCATTGACTCGGACCAACCTGGCCCAGGAGGATCCCGAATTATGCTCCTGAACACACGTGCGCAATTCGATTACACGCAGGACTCCCTGCGGGCAATCAGTCCAACTGGACTAGGGGCACACCTCCAGTGCACCGACCTAAGACCCCAATTGCGCACCTAATCCCAGGTGCGTAATTACCCGTATACTTATAAATAGGTCCCTACCCCATAGCCAAACTCACCAATTTTCTTTCACGAGTCTCTTCTCTCAAGCTTGTTCTTTTTGAAAATTCGAGGTTCTCTTTGAGGTTTTCAAAGAAAGGGGTTGAGCTGCACTCTGGGTGTAGACTCTTCTGTAGAAATCTCAGGGTAGTCAAGCTAGTGGTACTGGCCCACTAGCCTTGACTCTCGAAGGAGTATTGAAGGAGCAAGACCTCCCCCTAGCCTTAGATCCAACCCCTAGTAAACCTCTGCCGAAATTCTCCCCCTAGAGCCAATTAGGTCCCTAACCTTCCCCAATATCTCCAAAATAGCCTTAGCCTCGCCAATTTGCCCAATGGAGCTTACGGAAGGTACCCGGGAACAAGGCCAATCCTCCTTAGCATAGTGGGCCATCACCCCCTTTTTAGATAGATCCCAGTAGGAATAGGAAAACCAAACTAGACATACCTTATTCAACCCGTAGCTGCTGAAGTTGGCCGGCCGACTTTTAGTAAAGGAGTTCAGCCCGCCTTCTGCGAAGAGTGATCAGTGACGTGTTACAACGTCAATAAATATCTGTAACTGACGATCGCATTAACACGGGTTTTCTCTATTTAAAATTCATCTCCTTTTATTTTCCTGTAGTTTCCCTTTGTTATATAGTCTTTCCCCATCGCAGACAGAGTCCACTCGGACCGAATTGGTCACTTATTCCGCGACCTGAAAGGAACCCAGAAAAAGCGCGTACCAACAGTTCCATGTTATATATTCTTTGTGGTTGATGTGCTAATGGGCTGGACAAGGAAACAAATATAATAACTAAAAACTTTGGAGAAAGACCTTAGAATTATGAGTTTCAAAATTAATAGAACAAAGATAACAACAAACGTTGTGCTCTAATATACAAGTGGATGGCCTGAAATTCTCGCTTGTGCAAATGAACAAATCTTTTACCAATCAACCATCATATAACATGTCCTTTGATGTAATCAATGCTCATTGCAGTCAACCTTCCTCTAAATTAAAAAAACCTTGTTACTTCTTTCCATCTAAATACCCTAAGGGTCTGTTTGGATAGGGGAAAAGGAAAAGGAAATAAGATCCACCAGTTTCTGTTGTTTGGCAAGAAAATAAAAGTAGGGAAGAAAGTCGAAAAATATCCCTTTTCTGGGCCTCCAGAAATGACAAATTCCGAACTAAAAATTAGGATCTTGCCATTTCCATCGGAAACGAGATCCTAAACCTTATAAAATTGTTCTTTTGTCTCCCTTGCATGCAAGCTCTCTTGATTCTCTCTACACAGTTTCTCTCTCTTCGCATCTTTCTATCTCTACATAGTTTCTCCCTCTCGCCTCATCTCTCTTCCCATCTCTCTTCACACAATCTCTCTATACAGTTTCTCTCTGCATCTCCCTCTCTTCGCATCTCTCTCTACACAGTTTCTCTCTCTTCGCATCTCTCTCTACACAGTTTTGCTCTCTCCGCATCTCTCTCTTGCATCTTTCTCTCTTCGCACTTTTTCTCTCTCCTCTCTTAGTGTTACCTAGACACGTCGCACGGTACCAAGTGTCAAGGTTCCAATAGATGTTTGGCACGCTAATTTCAAAAGATTCCAATAAGGCGGCACAATCTTAAGAGAAATAAATTAAATAAATAGAACAAACATAGAAAAATATTGAAGGGAAATCTTAGAGAGCCAATTGAGATATGTAATGAAAACATACATAGTATATGTCAAGAACCTAAATAAAAGTACACTATATTATAAAAATCGTTTTTAATTACCTAAACATTTTATTAGTAGTTACTAAACTTCACACAAATTTTTTTAAACGAAGTTCATTTTATCGTTGTCAAAACGTGAGCATTTTGATGATATTATGTTATATTTTCATAGATATCTATAGGTTTGTGTTGTTTGAGGAGTGTCCAAGTGCCAGTGTCGGCACGTGTGCCAAGTGCCACCAAGTGTTGGCACGGCAAAAATTGAAGTGCCACGGTAACAATGCTCTCTTCGTACATCAATTTCTCTCTCTCCATACGCACTCTCTCTACATAATCCCTCTCTCTCCCCATATAAAATCTCCCTCTCTCTCTCTCCCCCTGTGTCAATAAATTCCCAAGTTTTGGTTTGGTGTGTAATATGTACGCCAAGGAAGGCACTCCCATTTTATTTTTTGTGTTATTACACAATCCAAACAGCAAAAAAAGATGAATTCCTGTTGATTCCAAAAAGTTGGAATCCATTGGATATTTAAATCCATTTCCACGTTTTCCTTGAAAACATCCAAACAGAGCCTAAAAGACTGTCACTGGAACCAATCTCTAAAGAATGTGACCTCCACATACAGGTTCTCCCAGAAAACACGTATTTCCTTTGGAACTGGAATGTCGTAAAGGGATTGTTGCTAATCCTCAATTACTAGTTTTTTGCAAGAAAATTCGTAAAAAGACTTGATTGAAATGAAAATGCATGACTTCCGTACCACTATGGCCATATCCTATTGTAAACTTTGAGATAGTGTCATAGACCTCTCTAACCTTTCCAAGAGGCCAACAAGACTATTGAACTCCATGTACCCTACATCCATGCCTGGTTTAATATTCCAAGACACCACTTCTTTTAGACATAGTCAGACGCAATCATGTGTGGACATGTATCTTTGGTATTTTGATAAGTGTTCGAATGGAGAGATAGTGAGAAACATGAGGTCGTCTATTATGGCAAGATCTTTGGTGGGGAGAAGCTCCTCTTTACGCTCAATAGTCACCTTGTATGAGCCTTCTTGTAAGGAGGTGCTTGTTTGTGATGTAATGGAAAGAGAAAGCAGAGACATGGTGTAATAACTCGATAAATTTCGAACCCGAACATGTTCACCTCGATAAGCGTGCCCGAAAATTTCGCACAATAACTTGGGAAGTTATGAGCAAATAAACTTGAAAGAATGTTATAGGTAAAATGAATTTTGATTTAGACTTGGCGAAGGCCTTTAACCAGTGACTCGTACACCGACTCATGTATGCGTGCCCAACACCGAACCTAAACTTAGTTTCAAGTGGATAGAATTTTGTAAAGAAAATATCATGATAAATTGGGAAATATCAAGATATTTTAGTAGTTTATTTTGTTTTATAAAGAGAGAAGAGTAAAGAGTAATTCTCGCGTTCTTCTTTCGTGAGAACTGAGTTTGGGATATTGCAAACTTTCTTCACTTCCTTGCAAGGATTACCTGTGTTTCCGACTGCTCTCGCAATCTCAATTGTAGAGATGTTTTGAATTTCTGTTGGTGATTAGATTAAGGGTAGTGAGGGAGAGTTGTTTGGTTAAATATGAACCATTCATGATGGATGAGTGATCTGTGAATCCACGTGATAGAAGGTGAGGCTCTGTACATGCTAATGTGGAGCTTAGTTGGGGATCTGTCGGCTTGTGGCTTCGCAAGATTCAATCCGGCACCTAGGAATTGGATCATCGAAAGGTTTCGAGCGGGAGTCGGCCTTGAGAGGTAGGCTCTTAAATTCGTCTTGTTAGTTATTTTACCTAAATTTAGGTTAGTTTATATGTGAATTTAGAATTGAAGTCAGTTTAGTTTTGGAGAAAATCAAGTCTTGTGAAAGAAAACTGAAAACAACAGAAATCTGAAGGAATCGAATGCTCGAATCCAAAATCGAATGTTCGAAAATGGAATCGAATGATCGATTTTGGCTCTGACTGACAAGTTCGATTTTCAAATCGAACGTTCGAATTAGAAATCTAACGTTCGAAAATGAAATCGAACGTTCGAATTTCCCCTGTTTCTGGCTTTTTAATTTTCTTTGGAAGAACTCTAGGAAACTTTTGTCTATTGGTTTTAGGCACTTTTAACACTTATGTGGTGTTAATTAAATATAGGTTAAGTGTGGAAAAACCTTTGGTGAGGATTTTTGGATAGCCCTGATGGAATTCGAGTCTAAGGTAGGGGTACCTCAATATTAATTTCATTTTCCTGAAAGAATATGATTTTGTTTTCGAATACATCTGAATTTGTTTCCGAATATATTATGAACTTTAAATTTGATCCGAATCTGCCTTAAATTTGATTAGCATGAACTCTGAACCTGGAATTCTGAATATATTTGAATATGAGCTTGAATCTTAAATCTTGAATCCCGAATCCCGAATCCCGAATTTTGCATCTGAATTATGTATTAGAATCTACATCTGAAATATGTATTAGAATCTGCATTTGATTTAAGGTTCTCGTGAACGAATCCCAACCGATGCGGCGGGATATCCGTGAGTTTGTCTCTAAACCTATTTGACTGTGTGTCTATATGGCACAAGTTACCCTCATAACGCAGGGGCTTGCTGCATCGCCTGAAAGGGTTCTTTGAACGACGATGGTTAGTTAGGGGTTCCCATCGGTTTTATTCCTGCTCTCATGATATAGTATGTTGAGAAGAACTTTAAGTTATGATTTAAGTCAATTAATAAAGAGGCATGCATTAATCAGAATTCGAAATAATATGAATTTTGAATTTGTTTGATTTCCGTTCATGACACACCACATGATTTTAGAATTGGAATTTAGTAAATAAATCTGTTTGGAATACCTATTTTGAAAACACATGCATTGCTTTGAATTTCGTCTTTGAAAACTATATTTGTTATGACAAAATGTAAATAAAATTGAGCTTCTTCTGCTGAGCTTAGACTGTTAGCTCACCCCGACTATACGTCACAGGTGTAGAGGCTCGGGCTCAGGGTTACGAGAGTGATCCAGACTATGAGCCAGAGGAGTCAGAAATCCCTCCTGAGAAGTTCTTCCCTTTGACTTAGACTATCTTGGTATTGTTCTGTATGCAAATTTTTGGAGTTAGATACTATGTGAATCATGGGCCCTAGGCCCTGTACTTTGTATTATTGATATCATTTTGAGGAACCACTATCAGGAACCATTGTTTAGGTGTTGGGTTGGCCATCACCGGTGGTTCTTCTTGGTTCCTTTTTGAGATATGTTTTGTATGAGAGATCTCTTTTGTTTTTTATGTTTAGGTTTTAGTTTTACTTGATGCTTACTATCTACTTTTATGAATGTACCTGTGCCTTGGCAAGCCGACCTTTCCGATACTCTAGGATTGGGAAAGTTGGGTCGTCACACATGGTTTGGAACGTTCGGGTTCGTCGGAATCTTTGGGAGGAAGGTATTTTGTTAGTGAATCTTCTGGGATGGCATACGTTTCTGCCACATAGATTACCATGTGTACCAATTGTCAGGATTCACTTGACTCCGATTTATACATTGCCCAATGGCACATATTGTATATGGACCAATTTTGGGTTTGTTGGTGTTTCCCAAGAACATGGCTTCGTAGGAAAATGGTTGGATGTTGGTTGGCTGCTATGAGGTTGGTTCCAATTGCTGTACTAAGGTGTTTGTAGAAGGACGGGAACAGTAGGGTATTCAACGGGAAAGCAGCTTCGGTTGAAAGCTTGAAATGTTATATCATGGATTATTTTCGGATGGGCGATGGCTGTGAGGTCCCTAAAAAACTGTCATTGGGACTGGTTTGTGCATTAGGTCGATGGAGGTTTGTTGACAATGAGCTCGTATCACTGCAACAGGTGTTGTTCTCAATGGCTGATGCTGTTGGGGATGGGCCCGGGTGTAAATATGAGTATTCCCATTTTCACTGCAGGCTGTTAGTGCCTACACTCTGCTGTACTCTTAACTTTTCTTATTTAATAAAAGGACCTGAATCTCCTGAGTCCTGACCATCATTTAAATCCCAAAATGGTGTTTAAAATGGTCTCACGTCATTAATGATTTAAGATGATAGTAATCCAGACCGTCAAAGTGATATATCATACGTTAAAGGATAATGGGCTAAAAAATACACTTTTTGGGAGATTTGAACCATTCAATTTGTGCACTTTAATACCAACCGCTGTTCTTAGTTTTGATGGCTCATATTAAAATTCATCAATTCGATGGTTCACATCCACTTATAGGCTTGATTCTTTGGCTGAGAGATGTTCCAATGATGGATTACGATTTGGACAAGTTAAATTGATCACTAATACAGGCCACATGACATCATAGTAACCACATTTTAGTGACGTGTACAAAATACCTGGTCCTTAAAAGAATTTATTTTAGTATTGAATCACATTTCATATGGCTTTGAGATGGGTATTTCACTATTTCTCCTTTGTAAAGTTACACAGATTATTAACCATCATAGAAAAAAATACTGCACGGTTGCAGAAAAGATTTTATATGATATTGACTGTGGCTGTTAGATCGGCAATTCTCCTTTATAGAGTGTTAAAGATTATTAAACCTTGTAAAAAAAAAATACACTGCACGGTGTCCTTTGAATTTTTCAGTATTACTAATTTGAGTCTTTGTGGGTAATCATATAATGGCATATCAATTCGATTACGTAGGGTACCAGGACATTAGCTTCCTCCTTATCTTGTTAATTAAGTTTATATGCTAAAATCTATTTTGCTTGCTTCTTTGTGAGTAACAAGGTCTTATAGCAGTTTCTTCCTACCACAGGTTATTGCCATCAAAGACATAATACGACCGCCACTGAGGGAAAACTTCAATGACGTGTACATTGTTTATGAACTAATGGACACTGATCTTCACCAGATAATACGCTCCAAGCAGCCATTGACAGATGACCATTGCAAGGTATCGACTCAAAAATCTTTCTCGGCAATTATTTACTTCAACAAGAAAGTAGAATATATATATATATATATATATATATATATATATATATATATATATATATATATATATATATATATTGCTTATCTGATGGTTCAGCACATCTATGACCACCTTTATTAAGCACTTCATTTACTTTTGATGATGTTGAGATTGTGGATCGCCCATCACTTTCAGTCTGCCGCTTAGATTGCATTTTAGTATGGTTTAAAATATTGGCAATGCAAATGGGCTTGGTGTGGTTGGGTTCGGGTTCGGGTCACGCCGGGGTTAACATGGGTATGGTTTACCTCAACCTGCCCATCCTGACCCGGTTATTTCTGGCCTCATGCTGAACCCGACCTGTCGTGATTGGCTAAAACTCGGGTCGGGCCAAGTGGTTTAAAATAAGAGGTAGGGAATCAGGTCAAGTTTGGTCGGGTCGGGTCAGGTCCAGTTAAAATTGCAGGACCTGAACCTGATCCGATTAAAAACTGGTCAAGATTTCCAATCGACCCAACCAAACCCAACAGGTCTGGATTTTGGACCCAAACCCAACCTGGGTGGGTTGGGTTGCTCGACCTTTTGGGTCAACCTGACCCATTTGCAGCCCTACTATCAGTTTATATTATTCATAAAAACCGAATATTGTTTTATTTTTCCTTGGCTACATGCATTTGATGATAACATGCATTTGATGATCAATGCTCTAAATTCTTATAAAAAGAGATTCTCTCTCTCTCTCTCTCTCTCTCTCTCTCTCTCTCCTATGGTCTGATTTGTTTGTGCATTTTCTTCTCATCATCCCAAAGTTCCACAGTACAGCAGCTGCATGCCACTTTGCAGTCTTCTCTGATCAAGCTGCCTTGTTTATCTTTTATTGGATTTCAAGTATCCTGCGGATCTAGATCATCCTTGATGTCAGCTACTGATGAAATAAAATTTTCAAACGCTGTTGAATAATTAATCTTATGTTAAGAAAATTAATTGTAGGGAGACTAAATGTTACTTCATAGAAACTTTTTCAATGTCATTAAGTTTGACAATCATTGTATAAGTTGTCCACAATTCTTTTTGCATTGGATTTGGCCTTAAAGCAAGGTAATTTTTAAAGGAAAACTGCTACGATTTGTAATGTATTGAGGTTGATGTTGCCCTTCTCCTCGGAATACCTTTTTCATAGATGGTAGGAATCCAATTATCAAAGAAAAATATGCCTTAGATGCTTATCAAAGAGTGGTAGGAAGTGCATTTGATGCCTTGCAAAGAGCATTTATGAGAACGAGATAGAACCTTTGATGGGGACATCGGATCAAAGGCATCATCTAATATGAACCGTAGGCCCAAGAAGAAGCCCAAAGCGCTTCGTACAAAGCAAGTTGGCCACTTCAAGGAAGATCCGTAAGAGAAGCAAAATAAAGGGAGAAAGTAAAAATAAATAAAAATAAAGGTGTTCTGAAAATTAAGGCAAGGACATCTGAGACCAAGGACATCCGTGCCCAAGGATGTCCATGATTAAGGACATCCGTGATTTGGATATCGCTCTATTTTTGTGCACATCTTCGAGGACGGGCATCCGTGGTCATATGACGGACGTCCGTAAAAGTCGTCCACAAATTGACGGCTACACGAATTTTAGGCAAAAACTTGTCATTTAGAGTTTTAATTATTTTAGGACTTTCTTATTTCGAATTTTATGTTTAGTTAGAGTTTTCTTAGCCTATATAAAGGCATGTAAAGACTTTATTTTAGATAGTTGATGATTAATGAAATTGAGTTGCTTTGTGCAAACCTTAGAGAACTTGTGAAGAGTTTTCACCCGAAAGAGCGAATCTTTTAAACCTCGAGGAGTGAATCTTCGTATATTGTGCGCTTGGTGCGAAGCCGACGTACATCCTTGGTGTGAAGCCTCAAAATTCTTAGTGTAAAGCCTTGGAACCCTATCTTTCTATTTTGTCTTTTTTAATTATTGTCAGGTAATTATTTCTCTTATTTCCTTTGATAAAATCAAAAACTTAAATCCCTAGTAATTATTTGCTGGAATTTTGGTCACACCTTATTAATTAATATATTTCTATTTTCCCCATTGATTGAATTAATCCTTCGGGCCTTTAATTCTTCAAATCTTATAGGAGTCAAGAGATGATACCGTAATTGTCATTTGGTGCCCTAAACTAGAACGAAACTCGAGTTCTCTCATCGGAGCCATTTTTCTAGATAACAAAATTTCAATGCATGTGAGCGCTAGAATTGATTCAACCTAGTTGTTTTAATTAAATCTGTTAAACTGTTTTATGTGGTTAGGTAGTTTTGAATATTTCCGCTGTTCAATTTAATCTGAAATTAATCCCAAATTCGAATAATTAGGGTTTTAGCGTTTTATCCTACATCAACCTTGGCGAAGATAACGTCTCCTTTTATGCTAAGAATCATAAATACTAAATATTTGAAACTGTATCAATTTTTTCCAATCCTGATTACAAATAATCTTTACGGAGATTTTTAACCTATATCTGTTTTGTTAAAATTGTTTACATGTGTTCATCTGAAAGATATTTGCAATATGCACTAAGGAAATGACTAATGAATATATATATATATATATATATATATATATATATATATATATATATATATATATATATATATATATATAATGGATAGCTGCTTTAGAGGAGTAGCGTTTGAACGCTACACTAGTGCCGAGATCACATGCATGGCATGTGATCCCAAAACAAACACCTGTTTGCGATCATTACCCACGTGGCATGTGATTCTAAAAATGGGTAGCTGCCTTAGAGGTGTAGTGTTTGAACGCTACACTAGTGCAGAGATCACATGCCACATGGCATGTGATCCCAAAACAAACACCCGTTTTGTGATCATTACCCACGTGGTATGTGATTCTAAAAAGAATAATCATTTTTACGACTTGTTGGCCATTCAAATAGGTGGTCAAAGTTTGGCCTCCGCCCTATTAACCTAGTGTATTGAATTTTTTCCAACTTTGATCACATTTTGGGCAGTGGATATGATGTATTTTTTCTTTTTGGAGATGGACCTGATCGACCTTGTGCATGCTGCCTTGACATCTGATCTTCGGATTAGGTGTCACGTGGTACCCAAATGACGCTAAGGTAGCATTGAATGCTACAACGCTAATGTAGCATTCCGCTGTCCTATTGGGCAGTGGATATGATGTATTTTTTCTTTTTGGAGATGGACCTGATCGACCTTGTGCATGTTGCCTCGGCATCCGATCTTCGGATTAGGTGTCACGTGGTACCCAAATGATACTAAGGTAGCATTGATTGCTAAAATCCTAATGTAGCATTCCGCTGTCCTATATATATATATAAATATATAAGGAAATGCTAACTCACCCTCTTTACCATGAGGTTAGCATTGTCTCCAGACTAAAATGCCCCCATGCGGTGGCATTAATGTAAATACATGAAGGGCAAAACCACCATTTTTTCTTTTGCGGTCTTGAACTTACAATTTATTTTTCTAATTACAAGTATTCCACTGAAAAAGTAAAAAGGATGATTTTTCCCTTCACTTATTCACCAACACGCCACCGCATGGAGGCATTTTGATGATTCTAATCTCAAAATGAAGAGGGTGATTAGTAAAAGCCAGTAAAATGAATAGAATAGTTACAGGACATCTGAATAATCACTTGTGCAGAGAGAAGGCTAGGGCACAATTGGCGTAGAATTCCATGGTGTATAAAGATGTAATCCAGACTCCTCTTATATAGTTCTTTTCAACCCTTAGAAGAATAAGATTTAGACGGGAAGAATATGTAGCTTTAGGGGTTTTGAATCTCTCTGTCTTGAACCAAGTGGTTTGGGCGGAGAAAAGCCCATTCCTACCCAGTGAGAGGGAGAGTGAGATTCTGGCACAATTGATTTCTATGTGCGAGCTGCTTTTGAATATGCAAGGGATCTTGTAGCTGACCTTACCATGGATTTTTTTTTTTCTGAGAATTCTGCCACTATATGTTGGATTGTTGATTCTACCTTAACCCTATATATTACCTGTATGGAAAAGGACAATTCAATATCATTTTATGCTACAGATCTGTCAAGAGTTGTGTCTCCAAAGCTGCCCTCCCTTCTTTTCTTTCTTCTGATGTTACTTCTTCTTTTTCTTCTTATTATTATTCAAAAAGGTCTCCTCAATGGAGCATTGCACAACTCAAAATTGTAGACATTGCTGTTTTGGTTGTTGAACGACAATCAGCATATTCAGGCGGATAATATTTATTGCTGTATGAGAATGCATTCTACGTTGGATAAACTAGTAAACCAATGACAAAAGAGAAGAAATATGCATTTAGGGTTTATTAGAGAGGAGGAGAAGAGGAAGAGGGAGAGAGAAGAGAAGAATAACACTAATGGACTATATTGTTAATAGTGAGATTGATTATAAGATTAATTTTACAAGAGACGAAAGCTCCCTTTATATAGAGGGGAACATAGAATATAAAGTTATTTCTAAATGAGGTGGGACTAAACCCACACCTTAACTAGACACATGTACACCTAAACAAACCTGGACACAACTTATTTTATCTCCAACACTCCCCCTCAAGTTAGAGCATCCATGACATGGATATCCAACTTGCCAACAAATACATAAAAAGGATACATGTGTCCACCATCATTTCCCCTTGACTTGATATGATAACAACACAACAATTCGTACCTAGGCTCCCAAGAACAAGAAATAACAACATGGTGCAAGCACTTGCACTCACCAACAACTTGGTGCAACACTTGGCACTCAAGTGGTCATGGTACACACCATGATCCAAACAAGTAGCTAAACACTTCGCCTGGCCTAAGCAATGACCCATAACAATATCAAGGAGGGCATGACAATGATGTAAGGACATACATTGTGAGAATACGGGTATTGGAGAAACCATTCATCTCCAAACATAGCAATCAACAATAAGCTGATACATATCTCCTCCGTCCATCAAATAGAACCATAGCTACTTCATTCATCACATCCGCGTAACACCCACCCAATAAGTATGTTCGTATTGGGCCGAGGGTTCAGGGGCCGGAAAGCCCTCAAACGGAACACAGTTCACCGATGTTGGGGTCCGTGCAACTGTTGGAGGCATTTTCAGTACTAGAAAATGCATTGGAAGCCTCGTCTAAGCTTTCATGCAATGTCATCCACACACCATGGCAGTCAACCATGCACAACCAACCACCTCCGAATCTCTTCTTCATCTTCTTTCTTCTTCTTCTTAATATTCACAACACTAGAAGCCAATACAACTCACAGTTCACCGTCAGCCAATATAAAGAAGGACTAATGGCCCACTGTAATATCCTTGAACACCATACAATAGTGTTTTGCTACAGCCAAAAGAGCATTCCATAGAAGAAGAAATATCAAGATATCTTCACCAATATAAGTCGAAATGGAACAAGACCAAAAAAATTGGAAGCCTGGTTCAAAGTCAATTTAAATAGTTCCAACTTACAAAAGCTTCAAAGCTGAAATGGGGTCGAAACCAAGAAACACGTGAATCTGGGCAATAACTTTGGATCTTTGGGTAACTGGAGAACAAGGCTTCAATTTGATTTGTTTTGATAAAATAGCACCATGGAGAACTTACAAGCTTTGATCCAATCCTCTTCCTCCCATCAAACGCACCTCAGTTGCAACACAGAGCATAGGATCACAGAAAAATGTGAACAACTAGATCTTTGAAAAAACTTTCGAAAACCACTTAAGAACCCATCAAATGCTACAAAAATCCTTTATTAAAGATTTAGGCCATGAGGAACTGATCAAAACTCTGTTGTCGGATTTTCATTTTGAGGTCAAAGTTTGACCTAGAACTGGCGTAAGCAATTTTTTTTTTCTTCGATTTTTTTCTACTTCTCTTCAACCTGCAGTCTCTACTCCGGGGCAGCACAGATCTTCATCTTCTTTGTTTCTAGATTTTTTTTTCTTCTTCCTTGGCTGCTACATAGAGCTCTTCCATTTTTTTTCCCCTTCATATCTTCTTTCTTCACATCAACACTTGCATTCTCCACCTATGGCTATAATCATTCAAAATCTGTACCCAAGATGGAGGTGAAAGGAGAAGTGTGTTGGAGAAACAAAGATTATGAAACACAAATGATTTCCAAGTTTTGATGCACAAAGATTCGTCTATGCAGCAATGCGTAGAGCATACATTAGATAAAATCGACCCATGACTACACTAAGGATGCATGAGATCTACCTTTTCTGATATTAGCAAGCATCGGTGCGGATATGACATACGGGTACGATATGGGTATGGCTCGACAATTTTCAACAAATCAGGGTATAGGGTTTTCGGTTTTGATCAATGGGATGCCTGTAGGATATTTCAAAAGCTCCAGAGGGAGCCGCCAAGGAGATCCGCTGTCCCCCCTATTATTCAACATGGTGGATGAAGCTCTTGCCGGTCTCATTGACTGTGCGAAGCAGAGGCACGTCATATCGGGAATTTGGGTGGGAGCGTATGGTAGAACCATCTCACACCTGCATTATGCTGATGATACCGTTATATTTGGGAATGCTAATGTGGAGGAGTTTAGGGCCCTATCCGACATTCTCTCCTTTTATGAGGTGGTATCAGGTCAGCGCATTAATTTAAACAAATCTGCAATAGCGGGTATTGGGGCCAGCGACCAGCAGTTGGCTGATCTAGCAAACGCAATTGACTGTGTGATCGATAAATTCCCCATCAAGTACTTGGGCCTGCCCCTCGGACTGAGGAAAACATCACTAAGGGCATGGGATTCAGTTATTCAAAGGTTCGATCAACGGTTGTCATCGTGGAAAGGGAAACTCCTAAGCAGTGGGGGTCGTCTTCAGCTGGTGAAATCTGTCCTCTCAAGCCTACCAATTTTCTTCATGTCGATGTTCATTTGCTTGATCGAGGTAATCAAGTGGCTCGAGCAGATCCAAAGAAACTTTCTTTGGGAAGGGTCCGACCTAGATAAACGTCATCATCTGGTAAATTGGGACACATGCCAGCTTCCCATAAGTTGTGGCAGACTTGGTATTCGAAGTCTGAGGTGCACCAACATCGCGCTACTAGGGAAATGATTCTGGCGAGCTGGATTGGTCGGTGAAAGCAATAATCTGTGGCATGCGGTGTTGATTGAAAAATATGGGCAGTCAAGTGGAAATTGGGGCATCAATACCACGGTCCACAGAGGCATATCGGCATGGTGGAAAGGTATTTGTGGTACATGGCCTCTTTACGCTGGATGGATCTGTTTCAGTTGGGGCTATAAGACTCAAATTTGGTTTTGGGAGGATGCATAGGTGGAGTGTCACCAGCTCAAAGGGATGTTTGCAAAAATTTTCGCGATCTCTACTAATCAGTCGGGGATGATTTATGAGTTTGTCTCGGGCAACTTAGGGGGAAGGACATGGGATGTCATCACTCGTAGATTATTGGGAGAAGAGATGATCGCTTTTACTAGACTACTGGCCTTGATATATGGAACGCTCCCTAATACTCAAGGTCAAGATATGAGGGTTTGGGCTCCTAGCAAAGATGGCTGTTTTAGCGTTAAAACGTACTACCGAATGCTTACAAGTTGCCCGCTCATTAGATTTCAAGGTGTGAGATTATGGAAGGATCGCATCCCCCCTAATGTCAGATTCTTTGCGTGGACCTTGCTCAAAGGGAAAATCCTAACAATGGATCAACTAATTCGGCGGGGAACAAATATGACCAACCAATGTGTTATGTGCCTTCACGAGGAAGAGACTGCGGCGTACCTTCTCCTTCACTGTCAGGTGTGTGATGTGGGCTCGCAGCGTGGCCATCCGGGTCAGCTGCAGGACCATTTGGGCCACTAGTGCATCGGGCATTGGTGGATTGAAGCTGGGGCATCGTCGGCGCGTCACCAAGTCATGGCGGCTTCGCCATTGGTACTCCTAGAGCTTCAGTCGTGGGCCATGAGGGCATGTGACATGGTGGCAGATAGAGTCGTGACACAGTGCCAACAGGGCACACGATGCGGTCGCGACATGGCCAAGCTGGGTCAACAGTGCGGAGCGCTGCGGTATGTCAAACCAAGGGGTTTGAGGTCCTCCTGCCATTTGGCTACTATTGATGTTTAAACCATATATATGGGGAAGTGATCTAACAGTCACGTGACGTGTCGCTGGCCTAAGTGATCCCCTACGGAACGCGTATGATAGCCTTGTGGGCTTGAGTTCGTGTATCCGGGCCTCGCATAGGTGTTGGGTTGCTCTTGTCGCGTCGTGCGCTGGAGCCATCTTGTTGGTGGTCCACGACCACCATCCACGGTGCGGACCCAGACCCTAAGTGGGGCTGCCCCTAGGATGGTCGATGCGTATAGCTATATGAATTGCATTCGAGAATCCGCATAAGTTTCTAACCTAATGCGCTACCGTGCAGGTTTGAAACATGAATAGGCTGATATAGTTCAAGAAAGCTAGTTGCCACACTAGAGATTACGTCGCAAAGAGTAATTCCGTGACATGTGGTATCAGAGCCCAAAGATGGCCGACACTGGGATAAGCAGTGGTGCTACGCGAAGGCGTACAAGGGAAAGGTTGGATGATCTGGAAGCTCGAACAGAACAGATAGAATCTATGGTGGCACTTGTAAATAAGCAGGAAGTGAACCATGCCACGTTAACGGAGAACGTGGAGATCCTCATAGAGGACACGAGGGGCACCGTCGAAGCCCTTCGTTTACAGATCTATGACTTAACTACAAAGATGAACGTCCTGATGAGGGCGATTGGTTATGGGACTGCTCAGTAGCCAGAAACTCCCCAACTAAAGATTAAGATACCTGAGCCGCAGTGCTATGGGGGAGCTCGCGATGCCAAAGAATTGGAGAATTTCTTAGGGTCATCGAACAGTACTTCTGTGTCATCCCACCTGCCACCGAAGCTATAAAAGTGGTCACAACGATCATGTATCTTGAGGGAGATGCTAAACTGTTGTGGCGTACACGCTACGCAGAAATTTAGGATGGACGTTGTGTGGTAGATACGTGGGAGGATTTGAAGAAAGAATTAAAAGCTCGCTTGCAAAACGCCGACTTTTATCGCCGAATTTTAAACTACGAAAGCTGCAACATACGGGCACAGTGAGAGAATATGTGAGACAGTTCTCCGCTTTGATGTTGGACATCAGGGAGATGTCTGAGAAGGATAAATTATTCTACTTCATTGAAGGCCTCAAGCCCTGGGCACAAACGGAATTGAACAGAAGAGCACTACTAGATCTAGCAGCCGCTGCGGAATGATTAACAAACTACGGGCTATCGAATCAAAATAAGAAGAGGCCGCACGAGAACAAAAGTAGTTCGAAGAATCCGACAAAAGCCAATAAGAAAAGCAAGAACAACACGCATGAAAAAAAGTCGCACGAGAAAGAGTCTCGTGTCAAGTCGGCCAAATCAGCTAATTTTGCTCCTAAGTCGGGTTGCTTTCTATGCGGAGGGCCTCATCGAGTGAAAGATTGCCCGCAGAAACAATCTTTGAATGCCCTACAGGGATCCACCAGTGCTCCGTCTCTTGCTGTCGATGAACCAAGAATGGGGGCACTCAGGTTGCTGAATGCCATTAAAGGACAGGTAGAGAAGGGAAAGATTGTCACGCCCAAGGGGCTGATGTACATAAAGGTGTGCATCAACAGAAAAAGTACTCGTGCCATGGTTGACACTGGGGCGATGCATAACTTCATCGCAGACAAAGAAGCACGTCGCCTGGGATTGAAACTGGAATAGGACTCCAGCCGTATAAAGGCCGTGAACTCAGAAGCGCGCCCCATTGCCGGAATAGCAAAGGGTGTACCAGTGCAAATAGGGCCGTGGATCGGAACAACGAGCTTTATGGCAGTACAGATGGATGATTTTAAGGTTGTCCTTGGGTTAGAACTCCTACACCAGGCTAAAGCGGTGCCCATGCCGTACCTCAGGTCAGTGTGCATGTTCGGTGAAGAGACCCCTCATATGATCCCCGTCATTTAAAAAGACAAAGAAGTGGAGAGTGATGGGTTTATCTCGGCACTTCAGTTAAAGAAGGGACTAAGGAGAGGGGAACCTACGTTTCTTGCTACACTGATAGAAGAGAAAGCAACAGGCCCGACAGAGATTGTGCCAGAATGTGTGTCAGGAATACTCAGAGCATTCCAAGATATCATGTCGCCAGAATTGCCTAAGGTGTTGCCACCAAGGAGATCAGTGGATCACCGAATCGAATTAGAACCAGGTGCGAAGCCGCTGGCTAAAGCTCCCTACAGAATGGTGCCTCCGGAACTAGCCGAGTTACGTCGGCAATTAGATGAGTTATTGAGGGCAGGGTTTGTTCGATCGTCTAAAGCCCCATTTGGCGCCCCAGTTCTATTTCAGAAGAAACGTGACGGTAGCCTCCGATTATACATTGACTACAGAGCGTTGAATAAGGTCACCGTCAAGAATAAGTATCAAGTGCCATTGATTGCAGATTTGTTTGATCAGTTGGGCAGTGCGAGATACTTTACCAAGCTGGACTTGAGATCTGGCTATTATCAGGTGCCAGTCACCGAGGGAGATGAAAGCAAGACTACCTGTGTGACCGGGCACGGAGCCTTTGAGTTTCTAGTGATGCCCTTTGGGCTGACTAATGCCCCAACCACCTTCTGCACCCTGATGAAGGAGTTGTTCCATGCCTACCTCGACAAGTTTGTGGTGGTGTATTTAGACGATATTGTTGTATATAGCAACACATTGGAAGAACATCTCAGCCACCTCCAAATCATCTTCAAGATACTGCGAGAAAATCAGCTCTATGTCAAGAAGGAGAAGTGTTCATTTGCACAAGTGCAGATTATGTTTTTAGGACACCGTATTGGGGGAGGAAACATCAGCATAGACGTTGAGAAAGTTTGTGCAATCCAAGACTGGAGTGCCAGAAGGCTTGATCGAGCTACGGTCATTTTTGTGCCTTGTCAACTATTATTGAAGGTTCATCCCCAGTTATTCACACCGTGCGACACCACTAACTGACCTTTTGAAGAATGATCGACCGTGGTAGTGGTGGGAGAAGTGTTAGAGTGCATTTGAGGATCTCAAAGCAGTGGTCATGAGTGACTCCGTGCTGAAGCTACCTGATCACTCCAAGCCATTTGAGGTACACATGGATGCCTCCGACTATGCGATAGGAGAAGTATTAATGCAAGAAGAACATCTAGTGGCCTTTGAAAGCAGAAAGCTGAACGACACCGAGCGGCGATATACAGTTCAAGAAAAGGAGATGACGGCAGTAGTACATTGTTTGAGGACGTGGAGGCACTACCTGCTTGGGTCGAAGTTCCTAGTGATGACCGATAATGTGGCGACCAACTACTTTCAGACACAAAAGAAATTGTCATCGAAACAGGCCCGTTGGCAGAATTTCTTAGTCAAGTTCGATATGGACTTGGTGTACAAGCCAGGCAGGACCAAGTCGCAGACGCTTTAAGCCGTAAAGCAAAGTTAGCAGCATTAAAAATTGGAGAACAAACTGCAACTAGCCGCATTAGTTCGACTATCCCTGATCGATTGCACGATGGGTTGAAATTAGATCCACTCGCGAGGACCCTACTACAGCAAATACAAGAGGGGAAAACACAGCGGTTCTTGATCGAGGGAGGATTGTTGGTGACCAAAGGGGGCAGTTTCTATGTGCCGAAAGTGGGAGAACTCAGAAAGGAACTCCTGAATGAGTGTGATGACACATTGTGAGCTGGTCATCCAGGAATTCATCGCACGCTCGCCTTGTTGGAAAGGCGTTTCTATTAGCCTAAGATGGAGGAGGATGTAGAGGAGTATGTCAGGACTTGCCTGATATGCCAGCGGGACAAAGTGGAAAGAGCTAAACCATTTGGACTCCTGTAGCCGTTACCAGTGCCATCCAGACCATGGGAGAGCGTCTCCCTTGATTTCATAGCGGCGTTGCCTAAGGTAGGGACACTTGGGTCCATCCTGGTAGTTGTAGACCGATTTTCGAAATATGCTACATTCATTCCGGTACCATTAAACTGTAATGCAGAGCAGGCTGCAAGACTATTTGTCAGCAATGCTGTGAAATATTGGGGAGTGCCGCAAGTGATTGTCAGCGATAGGGATCCACGGTTTCCTAGCAAGTTTTGGTTGGAAGTTTTTAAGCTCCTGGGGACAAAACTGAACTTCTCATCCAGCATGCATCCACAAATAGACAGACAGAAAGAAAGGGTGAATGCTATTTTGGAACAGTATTTGAGACATTTTGTGAGTGTCAACCAAAATAACTGGGTTCAGTTGTTAGACGTGGTACAATTTTGTTATAATCTGCAGAAGAGTTCAGCCTCAAATAAGAGCCCATTCGAATTGGCAACTGGCCAGCAACTGTTAACGCCGTATACAATTACGATGGGATATACTGGATCAAGTCCGGCAGCCTACTATCTTGCCAAAGAGTGGCAGAGAAACGCAGAGATCGCTAGGGCTTATCTGAAAAAAGCTGCTAAGCGAATGAAGAAGTGGGTCGATTAGGGTCAACGGCCAATCGAGTTGCACATAGGGGATGAAGTTTTGGTAAAGCTTAATTCGAAGCAGCTCAAATTTTTCAGAAGAAAACACACAGGATTAGTTCGCAAGTATGATGGGCCATTCCCAATCACAAAAAGGATCAATGATATCTCATTTCGAGTGCAACTTCCTTCCCTACTGAGAATGCATCCGGTATTTAACGTCAGTTGCTTGAAGCCATATAAAAGAGACCTGAATAATCCAGGGAGGAGTTTGTCAACTCGTGTCGCCCCAGATGCCGATTTATAGTTGAAGAGACAGGCTGAAGAAATCCTCGCACATAGGCGCAGTAACAGGGAAGATGGCAGTCATAATGAATTTCCTGTGGAATATCTTTTGAAGTGGAAGGGCCTACCAGAGGCCGAAATTACTTGGGAACTTGAGAGTACCCAACCATCCTTCCAAGCCACTCTAAAGAAATACTTGAAGCGCGTCGACAGGGACGTCAACGCAACTAAGTAGGGGAGGATGTGATGTGGGCTCGCGGCGTGGCCATCTGGGTCAGCCGCAGGACCACTTGGGCCACTAGTGTGTCAGGCATTGGTGGATTGAAGCTGGGGCATCGTCGACGCGTCACCAAGCCATGACGGCTTCGCCATTGGTACTCCTAGAGCTTCGGTCGTGGGCCAAGAGGGCACGCGGCATGGTGGCAGATGGAGTCGTGACGCAGTGCCAACAGGGCACGCGATGCGGTCGCGACATGGCCAAGCTGGGTTAGCGGTGCGAAGCGTTGCGGTATGTCAAACCAAGGGGTTTGAGGTCCTCCCGCTATTTGGCCACTATTGATGTTTAAACCATATATATGGGGAAGTGATCTAACAGCCACGTGACGTGTCGCTGGCCTAAGTAATCCCCTACGGAACGCGTACGATAGCCTTGTGGGCTTGAGTTCGTACATCCGGGCCTCGCATAGGTGTTGGGTTGCCCTTATCGCGTCATGCGCTGAAGCCATCGTGTTGGTGGTCCACGACCACCATCCACGGTGCGAACCCAGACCCTAAGTGGGGTTGCCCTTAGGATGGTCGCTGCGTATAGCTATATGAATTGCATTCGGGAATCCACATAAGTTTCTAACCTAATGCGCTACCATGCAGGTTTGAAACATGAATAGGCTAATCTAGTTTGAGAAAGTTAGTTGTCGTACGAGAGATTACGTCGCAAAGAGTAACTCCGTGACAGGTGGCCCACAAGATCTGGAGTGTTATCCTTAACTCTGACATGTATTGGGTCACCCCGACTAAGACAAATCAGCAGTTTCTGACATGGAATTCTATCAGGCTTGAGGGGCAGCTTCAGGAATAGTGGCAGTTGGCGTTCTACGCTGTAGTTTGGAGCATATGGTTGGAGAGAAATGGGCGGATCTTTGAGAAGAAATGTCGGCTGGTAGGGATGATCATAAAGACAGTCAAGGATTTCATGAGGTTCTGGGTCGCAAGCAGTTCGGTTTGTGTAAGGGAAGATACGCCTGTCTAGGACTCGGGTTAAGTGAGGAGAGCAGAGTTGAGTCTGTGGCTGCTCCAATTTGCTCTTTCTTGTTTTTCTTGTCTTATCTCTTTTGTTTTTTGGTTGAGTCCCTGTATTGGTCTTTCAGCGCCCGCTGTATAGGGACGGCGAGTGGGGGTACTTGTATTTGAAAATTAGTTTTATATATATTTATGTATATTTTAGGTTATTTTTAAATGTAAAAAAATAGTTAATAAGCATAAAACAACAAAAAAATAAAAATTCAAGAGACATTCATTCCAAAAAATATATTTAGAATTGAATACTCAAATTAAAACGTAAGACATAAGTGTTAATACCCAAAATCCCTCATTCCATGACAAAACAAAATCCCAATTGACCAATTGATGTGGGACAACGACCTTATAACCCGTGAGTGATCATGAGTTGCAAAATTGTCGAAATTAAACTAATTAATTGAACAATTAAAACCCAAAATTAAAGTGATACCGTAGGGTTTCGTGACATTCCTCTTAATTGACCATGCTTGGTCAGCTTAGGGTTTAATCCAGCACACGAGAACTGTTAGAAATGTGGAAGGTACGATCCTAGAGATAGAACTCTAGCATCCTCTAGGTTGGGGCGTTACATCGTGGCTCAATGTGAAATCGCTAGAACCTCGCTAGGGCTTTTGAATTGAATCAATTTAACAGTGCAAATCGGACAATCTTGAGCCCAACAACGATCATGGATCGACTGGTTAAGATCCGAGTCGATGCACAAAGATGGGCATCAAGGTTGGTCTAGATCTAGGGTTTTGGATTTTGAACAATCAAATAAAAGGGGAAAAATAGATGTAAGAAATTAGCAAGGAAATAGGGAAAGAGATAAAGAGAAGATCAAGGATAGCATGGGCATCACACCTTTGGCCTCACGCCAAATCCACAAGGGGAAAGAACCACTCTCCGTTAAAGCTCATCTCAAGCTCACAAGCAATGCTTTTCATTAATTCATCAAGTCCCTTACAAATGCCTACATCATTACCTCATATAGTAGGTACTAAAAATAGAAAAACCTAAAATAGGGAAAGTACATTAAAACCCAAAATAGCAAATTACAAGCCTAGAAAATCAAAGAGGAAAAACAAAAGAGAATAAGCCTAAATTGGGCAAAACCCATCACTTGTGTCGCTCGAGTGAGTTTGGTTCTCGCTCGAGCGAGAACCAAGTGACACAATCTCAGATTCACGAGTGGGGCTTGCTCGAGGGAGAACTAACCTCGCTTGAGCGAGGATGGCCAAAACTCAACCCTTTGCGGTATCCTCTCTTCTTGTGTTTTGGTTCTTTTCTCGCCGTTTCTTCTTATGTCTTTTATTCTTACGCCAAAAATCCGTCGCGGCCTTAAATCCATGCTTTCGATCTTGGTGACCCCGCCAATTGCCCCTACTCAAAATGCTTCATCACCGATGAAACTAGCTCGTGACATCGGTCGGTTAAGTTGATGTCCTCATCAATTTTCTCGGACGCATGTAGTATTGGTCAAGTGTATCGGGACCGAAACGGTGGAACTCCTTACAACTAGCCCAAACAATCTCGGCACCCGGTGAAGTATGATCATCTCGGTTGATTGTATCCGGGTGCACATGGCAAACCTCTTCTCGACGAACCCAATAACCTGGCTTGCCAACCCACTCTACTAAATTTTTTTGAAGCTTCCCATCAACTCTCCCGAACTCGAAAGACTTCACCAATGAAGTGTGATCATGATGTCAGTCGGAAATACAGGAATTCAAGCGGCGAACTCTCTCATGATTGGCCCATGCACTCTCGGAAGTCGGCTTACTAGCCCTCTTCATCTCATAAATCGAAAACTCTCCTCCACGGGTGAATGCTACAAGATCATCCGAGATCTTCTCAATGACCTTGCTTTTCATCTTGCTCGGAGGAGGAAAAGATAAGGATTGTGGGATCGAGATTGGTGCACAAGGAAATGACGTTTGAAAAGAAGTTCTAGGAAGTGGGGTTGAGCCTAAACAAAAATATAGGTCTTCCACATTGAGTGTTAGAGTAATCTCCATTCTTTGAGGGAGATCAAGAATGTATGCACTAGATCCACCCCTTTCAAAAATCTTAAAAGATTCGGCACAACGGGTTTGGAGTGTCCTCGTGATTCTCGATGGGAATCATTTAGGTCCAATCTGAACCATCTCATGGCCACCTAATTGAATTTCCTTGAAGCTCGTAGGCAAATCCATCAATAATTTGAAATTATCATTGCACAAATTAATTATAGGCATAATTTTGGCATGCAATGCAGGATGTGACTCAAAACCATGTGTACGTGCAGCTAAGGACTCGATACTCTCATATATATGCGATGCTAACGACTCACATGCAACCGACCCAAGTTCACCTGACTCTACTAACATTAACGACTCATTTGTACTTGACTCTACCAACGCTAACGACTCATGCACAACCGACTCTACGGGCACTATCAACTCATGTGTGATTGAATCAAGTGACACTAATGACTCATGTGGACCCAACCCAACGGACTCGAATGACTCATGGGTAAGTGACTTGATCGACTTGTGTGTTGGTGATTCGGTTGGCTCATGTGTGGGAGACTCACTATCATCACTCACAATGGAAATAGAAGTTTCTTTAACACGAACTAGACTCTCTTCGACTTCTTCTATCTCCTCTTCACTCATCACCGCTCATACACATCCTCTCCCACTTTCACATTTTCCAGCTCCTTAGAACCATAGTGACAAATTTCGTTTTCGGTAATTTTTTGGTGGGGGGTCCTTTCGGTACATTTCGGATTAAGTTCGATACATTTCGGAAAAATTTCTGGAAAGTTTCGGGGATTAAAAATATATAAAAATATATATTTAAGCAATTGTTCAAAGTGGCCAAGCATAGAACCTTAGAAGGAAAATAGACAAGTGCAAATAGAGAAGGTGCATTTGTAAGTTCTAACTAGCTTTAGTCCCACATCGGTGAGGACAAAATTCTGGAGACTCCAAGCACCTATATAATAGGTTGCTTTCTACTGTTTACTTAAGCAATCCACACAGCTGTGTGGTGTGCACAAAGCAAACTTGCAATCTCCAGTTACTACTAAATTAGTAACATTAAAAAAAAAAATCTGAAAATTTTGAAATTTACCGAAATTTCGCCAAAAAATTCGAAATTACAATAATTTTCGAAAAGTACCAAAATTTCATCGAAAGTTTCGTTTGACCCACATTTCGGCTATTTTCGCAAAATTTCGCCGAATTTTGGCGAAATCTGTCACTATGCTTAGAACTCTCCCTTTTAATCAATAAATTTTGAGTGAAAAATTTTGTGGGACATTGATAAGCAAAGTGCCCAAGTCCTTGGAACTTATAGCACTTTTTACGACCACAAGTTTTGGGGCTCTCATTGATCGTGACCAACGCGGCTTGGATGCTCCTCTCGTATCCATGGTGATCACGAAACACTAAACAAGGGAGCTAGGATGAACAAACAACTATGAACCAAAAGTAATTGAGTAATCTTTAACAAACACAAGGTGAGCACACAAATGTGAACCACACAACAAGGGAGTAATTTTAACAAACACGAGATGAGCACACAAATGTGAACCACACAAGTGAATAATTTTAACAAACACAAAATGAAGTAAAATCGGATGAAATCGAAATGACACACAAATGCCTAACCTAGCACCTAAAGCTTTGATACCAAAACTGAAACGGGACAACGACCCTATAACCCGTGAGTGATCATGGGATGTGAAATTTATGAAATTAAACTAATTAATTGAACAATTAAAATCTCAAATTAAAGTGATCCCTTAGGGTTTCGTGAAATTCCTCTTAATTGACCATGCTTGGTCCGCTTAGGGTCCAATCCGGCGCGCGAGAATCATTAGAAATGCGGAAGGTACAATCCTAGAGATAGAACTCTAGCATCCTCTAGGTCAGGGCGTTCAATCGTGGCTCAATGTGGAGTCTCTAGATCCTCGCTAGAGCTTTTGAATTGAATTGATCAAACGGCGCAAATCGGACATTCTCGAGCCCAACAACGGTCATGGATCGACGGGTTAAGATTGGAATCGATCCACAAGGATGGGCATCAAGGTTGGTCTAGATCTACGGGGATTTTGAGCAATCAAATAAAAGGGGGAAAGTACATGCAAGAAATTAGTAAGGAAATAAGAAAAGAGATAAAGAGCAGATCAAAGATAACATAGCCATCACACCCTTGGCCTCACACCAAACCCACAAGGGGAAAGAAGAATCACTCTCCACTAAAGCTCCTCTCAAGCTTACAAGCAATGCTTTTCATTAATTCATCAAGTCCCTTACAAATGCTTACATCATTATCTTATATTGTAGGTACTAAGACTAGGAAACCTTAAAATAAGGAAAGTACATTAATACCCAAAATAGCAAACTAAAAGCCTAGAAAAGCAAAGAAGAAAAACAAAAGAGAACAAACCCAAATTGGGAAAAACATGTCACTTGAATCGCTCGAGCGAGTTTGGTTCTTGCTTGAGTGAGAACCAAGTGACAAAATCTCAAATTCACGGTGGGGCTCGCTTAAGCGAGGATGGCCAGAACTCAACCCTTTAAGGTATCTTCTCTTGTGCTTGGGTTCTGTTCTCGCCGTTTCTTCTTCCGTCTTTTCTTATGCCAAAAATCTGTTGCGGCCCTAAATCGATGCTTTCGATTTTGACTTCCCCGCCACCAATACCTAGGAATTCAACACTTCAACCTCAACATGTCATGAACTAAATGAAAAGAAAAACAAAATATAAACTATTTAGATTCGACATCAAACAACGTCAACATTGATCTCAGCTACAAGAAAACAAAAGAAGAAGAAGAAGTAGAAGAAGAAGAAGAAGAAAAGGAAAGAAAAAAGAAAAAAAATGCATACCTGAATCTCGGGTAAGTCCTCTCTAGCTCTCCTTATTTTGTTCTTCTGTTTTTTTTTTCACAAACCCTAAGAGTCGTAGCTATTTTTTTTTTTAAATTTGAAAAAAGGAAAGAGCAGAGCCGTACCTCGCACGTATTCTGGATCGCGTCCGTATCCCGCACATATCCCGACCGTATCCTGTTTAATTTTTATTAATTTTTATTAATTTTTTAAATACGGAAACTTGTGGGATACACATGCAAGTGTATCCCGACCGTATCTGTATCCGTATCCGATACTTACCAAATATGGATGCAGAGCCAATTTTGCCTTGGCGGTGCTTCCTAGGTTTGATACCATGTAGAAAACTATAATTAACCAAAGAGAAGAAATACCCATTTAGGATTTATTCAAGAGAGAGAGAGAGAGAGGAGAAGAAGAAGAGAGCACAATAACCCTAATGGATTACATTATTAATAATGAGGTTGATAATAAGATTAATTTTACAAAGAGACATAAGCCCTCTTTATATAGAGGGGAACATAGAAACATTGCCATTGTTTTCTTCAAAGTTTAAACAATAACAAATTTCTACTTGTTTATAAATGGTTTTTCAAAGGTTTCAAGTAGATACCTCTGTGCTTATTTTTAATTTTCATAAAATTTTCTGTGACGATATAATCCCTGGCTGGCAACCCATCTATGATAGATTTTCTTATCCATGTATGAGGCATTTGTTCTAAACATTGCTTAGGAATTTTGGGCTGGGATGGAAGATGAAAGACTTTAGAACCTTTGAAGCGGTCCTACTTTGTCTAGGAGTCCATTTGGGCCAAGACATATTGTTCTCTCTCTCTCATTTTCTCTCTCTTGCTTTTTCAGTCTGTATGTATCTTTGTTGTCTAGAGTCTTTAGATTCTTGGGCTTAGTTAATGTGCTCTAGTACCTCACAGTAGCTCAGGTATGTAACCATTTCTCTTTTATTTAACAAATTTTTATTTTTATTGATACTTCACCAAAAAAAAAAACCATTACTTAGGAATTGAAGCTACGAAGATACAGGATGATCTATTTCTATCTAACAAAGTACATTATGGATCTTTTGGCACATGCTAGAATTATAGACTGCAAGCCCAGTGAGACCCCAACATTGTTTCACTATAAACTCCTTTGTGACGAGGGTAAACCCTTCGGTGACTCCTCAGTTGTTATATTGCCATAGCATGATTGGTGGTTTATAGTACCTTACTTTAAACTAACCAGATATTATCCATATTTGAATCTTGTTTGCCAATTTATCCATAAGCGACTGATACCCATCTATGGCAATAAAAACATTTTTCGCTATGTGAAAGACATTGTATCACATATCTTCTTTGTTTGAGTCAGTCTTGAAGAATCCCATGAGCCTAACTCAACCTCACAAAAACCGGCTTGTAAGGTTAGGATTGCCCCAGCTTTATATATAGCCCAAGGCTAGATAACCAGGCGATGTGGGGCTATCGCTCACGCTCCCTCATGTGTAACATGCCTCTCTACATTCCTGTGGTTACCTGCTCTGATACCATGAAGAATCCCATGAGCTTAACTCAACCTCACAAAAACCGGCTTGGAAGGTGAAGATTGCCCCCCAGCTTTATATATAGCTCAAGGTTAGATACCCGGGCGATGTGGGACTATTGCTCAAGTCTTTCCCTAAGAGCATACTTGTTGCCAATTTTACTGACTGCCCATATGATAAATGATCCATCACTAAGTATTATATTATTTTGGAGATGGTCTTATCTCATGTTGTTCAAAGAAGCAACCTACAAATAACTCATTCTATTGCTTAAGCAGGGAGTAAATCTATGTATCCACCATGACTCAAATCACGATTACCGATTTCATTACCTCACCTTGGTGTATGTCTTGATAAGCCTGGCCCATTAGATTGTGGCAGTTTAGGTAAAATCCACACAGATGCTAACCATTTTGTTATGCTCGGGCCAAGCCCATTAGGATTGTGTTTAACTCTTTTAGGGTGAAGGAAATGCCTTATGTTCCATTGTCTTCGTAAATAGTGGATGGGTTCACAACATAGTAACAAATTTCAGAGAAAAGTTCCGAAATTTCACCGAAATTCTCCGAAAAAGGGGTCGGACGGAACTTTTGGTGATTTTGCCCCAAGTTCAGAAATTTTGTTAATTTTGCTTGTAATTCATGAAAAATTTCAAATTTGAACTATTTGTTTAAATTATAAAAAATATATTTTTATAAAAATTAATATATATATTTACAATCAATGGGTGTCCACTCATCATGAGTGAACATCGCAGTCCACATGTCCTTGTGACCGAGTGACTTGCACGGACTTCCAATGCATGGAAGTCCGTGCAAGTCACTCAGTCAGACACGTGGACTGCGATGTCCACTCATGTTGAGTGGACACCCATTGTAGACTAACTCATATATATATATATATATATATATATATATATATATATATATATATATATATAATTTTCTACTCCCTAAAATTTTTCTGAAGTTTATCCGAAATGACCCCCATTGAAATATTGCCGAAAATGAACTTTGTCACTATGGTTCACAAAGGCGATTTCTAAGGAAATACTTCAATGCAGTGATGTTAAAATCGTGCAATCCTCGATCGTATGATTCTAGAGCATCGTATGGGAAAACGAGTTGAATCAGGAGCATAATCGTTTACGATCTGTACGATTTCACAAGGATTGTTGGATTGTACGATCCATCCCACACGACAAAAAGTCATGTCTTGAGCGATGAGAATCCTTTCTCCAATGTGTTCACCGTTAAAACACAAAAGCTATGTTTCTTTTTTTGTTTTGCTTTTAAAAATAAGTTACTTTACTCAAAAAGTTACGTTATAAAAAAAGTAACTTTCTACTTTTTACTCTCTCTTAATTTCCCCCAAAACCTCAAAACGTCAAAACCTTTCTTCTTCTTCTCCAAAAACCCTCCTCTTTCTTTCGCTAATATCTTCCTCATACAGTCTCGGATTTCAATGCCGTTTTCTCTAAACTATTTATTTTGTTGAGGGCTTCGAAATTCAGTGTAAGAAAGGCCCAATTTCAACCATTTTCTCAAAGTAAAAGTATGTAAGTAAAGTCCTTGTTTTATATTTATTTTTCATATAGATTATAGTATAATATTATAATGTCTCTTCTATAATTTAGTATAATATTATAGTGTCTCTTCTAGACAGTTTTTTGGAAGTGGGAATGGAGAATAATTTTGAGCTTGGATAATTTTGTTTTATATATATAGTTATATACTATGAGAATGTGTTTGTACTTTGAATTTTTTGCATCTACTTTTTTAGTCTCTTGTTTCCTATATATTTTTTTAATTTTGTTTATGAGAATGGGCTTGGATAATTTTTTTAGAATTTATATACTATGAGAAGGGGTTTAATTTTCTTTCTTGTGAACGTATATATTTTTTTTATTAAAAAGTGAAAATAATTTATTGGATGTTACGATCCTATGATCTGTTCGAATCCTTAAACACAAAATCGATCCACCCTTATGATCCGATTTTGACAACATTGCTTCATTGGATTAAGAGCAAGTTGGGGGTTGGAGTGGCATCTCTTAACTTGTCTGGGATGGTTAAGAGGTAATTATTATTATATGACTTATTTCTTATTTTACTCTCAATGTTATTCTATGTAACTTTCCACTAAAGGACCCTCTATAAACTCTGCTGAAGCACTGTAGATTCTAATGAATGACCACATTTCTCATAAATTAAATGATATTCAATCTCTTTTTGGAGCTTTCACAACCAACAAATTTATGAAATTCATTCACGGAAGAACCAAGGAGACAGCATCACAAGTGCTTATTTAGGTCAATTCATTCCTCGAAAATGCTATCCTGGATAGTATCACTGGAGAAATCATTTAGCATGTGGTCTTCACCAAAATGTTGCCTTACAATTAGAAAGTTCAACAAGGCTTCTTTTTATTGTGCGAAATAAAGTTCTCATGGAAAATAGAAATAGTAATAAGTTTCTAGATTGGGCATCAAAGAGGATAATTGAACAATGGCCTCTACTATGAGTGGATTGACTTGTGCTAAGGCTCTTACTGGATGTACTTGTAGTTTGAGTCTTTTAGGCCACCATATTAGAAGTACTTATATATTTCTTGGGACATTAATTGGAGTCACTCATCCAATCTATGTATTACCAATTTTCATACTCCAGCATCGTGGCAATGTTGGATCTAATGGGATCTTTCTTATTATAGTATATATGTTGATGACTTCCTTTCACTGTGGTATTCATCATTTCATTTTTTCACTTGTTTCATTTTTTTTCATGTATAGATTACAGTAAGATCAATGTCTTTTTCCATGTTTCTACTTTCCATTAGGTTCTTACGAAGATCTACCTAAATGATAAATGATTGTGAGAACGATTGAAGAAGCTCCAAACCTTTTAACTTAAGTAGCTAAACTGTTAGGACAAGCGTGCAAAATTTGCTAATGCTAGGGTCTGCAAGACTCTTGAAAACCCGCATTCATTGATCAAGTTGAAAATACTACCACATTCTCTAAATTATTGTTATTTGTTTTATCTCAATTCGTTATGGTGAATTATTTTGACAAATCATACATGAGATTTGACATTTAAATGCACTGTTTCAGTATTTCCTATATCAGTTGTTACGAGGGCTGAAATATGTACACTCTTCAAATGTCTTGCATCGAGATCTTAAGCCGAGTAATTTGTTCCTTAATGCAAATTGTGACCTTAAGATAGGAGACTTTGGACTGGCAAGGACCACCTCTGAAAATGATTTCATGACGGAGTACGTTGTCACCCGTTGGTACAGGGCCCCAGAGTTGCTCCTTAATTGCTCCGAGTACACTGCTGCCATTGATATTTGGTCTGTAGGTTGTATACTTGGTGAAATCATGACAGGAGAACCACTTTTTCCGGGCAGAGATTATGTTCAACAGCTAAGGCTTGTCACCGAGGTATATTTTTTTAACTTTCTCAACGATTTGATCAATCTCTACCATATATTCCTTGCAGCTGATATGGGTTACTCTTTCAAGGTTTTTTTTTTGTTGCTAATTTCCATCACCTTCTTGTTTAAATAGATTTTATAAGATGGTTCTAGCCTAGTAGTAGGAATCTTCTACTTAGTGTGCCGCTCCCGCTGGTCAATTTCGTGTGAGCCAGTATATGCATGCTCCACGAACTATAAACTTAGATGCCATATATAGGATTCTCATATACCTGAACTCCGGTGCTAAGAAAGGATTGCTCAATAGTGACCATGAATTCGATGTAGAGCTATATGCGAATGACGAGTGGGTTTGGTCTCTTAGTGACTGGAGATCCACCACTGGATATTGTGCTTTTGTTAGAGGCAACCTTGTAGCATGGAGAAGCAAAAAGCAGCTAGTCGCTTCCATTCCAGTGTATAAGTAGAATACTGAGCGATGGCACAAGGGGTTTGTGAAAGAATGTGGATTAGGTTTATTCTCACTGGTCTAGGAATCTGTGTAAAGCCCCCCATGAGTCTCTTTGGAGATAACGACACAATCAACATATAACAAAAAACCTAGTTTATCATGAAAGAAGTAAGCATATTGAAGACATTTGTCATTTCTTCCGTGAGAAAGTACGGTCAAATGTGTTTTGTATCTCACAAGTTAGCTCCCGTGAACAAATTGTGGCCCTTGGAAAAGCTAGATCGCTTGATCTTGTATTCAAGGTGGGCATGATTGATATTTATGCTCTAACAAATTGTGATATACTTACCAAGGCCCTTGGAAAAGCTAGATTGCTTGATCTTGTATTGAAGGTCGGCATGATTGATATTTATGCTCTAATCGTAGAATCAAGAGTGATACATTAATTTATCTTTCTATCGTAATGGCTGCTCTTGTGCTTAGGGTGGGTGACTGGGTGTGCTCGACCTGTCGGAATGTTAATTTCCGACGCAGGTCAATTTGTCACCGACATGGCTGTTGCTCAGCCAGAGCCTGGGTGTCCCGGTCAAATTTGTTGATGACAATGTTCCCTCGTCCGGTGCAAACCACCAGGTGGTGATGAACGAGGGCCAAATGAGGGACCTTTGCCATGGGTGGTCCATCGCTGGCAGAAGGTTCCACCGAACGTCGGGATTGCATCAAAGGGTTGAGGCCAGTTTACAAGTGGATTCTGCCTGTCGACACCAAAGACTTTCCTTTGCCAACGTTGTGGGGACGGAAAAGAATTGATTTGGGGAGAATGGAGGCTTGCCCACTACATCTGAGCCGCACGCTCTTACTCCGCCACAAGAATGTCTTGTTGCATCTTCATCCTCGGAATCGAAGACTCGGAATGTGCGGCTAGACTTTGGTTCCCCCCAGTTCTCCTCTCTTGTCAGGAACCTAAAAGATTACTGGGTGGTTCTCTACACAATCAAATGTGCATTATCACTTTTGCAGTTGTTAAAATGGATACAACGATCATGAACATTTACAGAAAGACTTGCTCTTTCCGTTATCTCTAAAACAAAATACTTGCTTCGGTTTTCTTCGGAGGAGTCAACCTTGGCGCTCCAAAACAAAAAGGGTTTTCACATTGACGAGGTGTCGGTGATGTGTGACATTTGGGACCCGGCTATTGGGGACCTCCAGTTACATTGGTGGGATGAAGGTGTGTGGATCCGGCTGTGCGGTTCCCTCTCCACGCCTGGACTACCGATGTGTTCAAGGAGATTGGCGATCGGTGTGGCAGGTTCATCCTGGTCGACCGAAGTTCAGTCGACCGCTGGGAGACGAGTTTCGGTCAGATCCTCGTTGTCGTTGACAGCTTGGAATGCATCCCTAGTTGTTGCAACGTTTGCGTCGGCAGCCAGATACACCAGGTCTTCATAGAAATGGAGCTGCTGGAAAGGGTGGTTGTCCCTTATCAGTCGAGTGACGTACTAGAGCAGCCTGAAACCCCGACGTAGACATATTCAATTGTGCCATAGAAAAAATATTGTCGGAGATCGAACCAATATGGGACGGAATGGAACGGACTGGTCGGCCATCGGCGTGATGCTCGAAGGGGAGCCTGCTCGCGTATTCGCCTCTCCATCGGGGGTCGTCCGCGCCGGCGGGGTGCCATGTTTCCTCGGCCTCGCATCGGAGTGCTCATATCTCGGAAGATGAGCCGGAGGAAGGAGAACTGCTTGAAGGTTTGGACGACTTGGTCCATGATGCTTGTGGCTTATTGGCCGAAGACGAGGATTCATGCCGTCGAGGTTCCGATCATCGGCTACAATCCCCTGCGCCGATGATTCAAGATCATCCTCCGATCTCCTTTCTGGGGGATCTCTCATCGTCGATGTTTTCGAGGGACGACGGCTTGTCGTACACTAAGGACTAGACATTTTGTCTACAAAAAGGGGTGGTAGGTGGCCCTGACATGGATGCCAGGAGAAAAGGACGAGGAGGCGAGGTGTACTTGGGATTCGATGGTCTTTGCGGCTCCTATTTGTCCCTTGAAGAAGACGAAAGAAGTTAGCCAAAAGGTTTTTAAGGTATTCAGGCGACAAAGACCCAAAAATAGGAGACGTCAATCGATGTGCTTTGCTAGGGAGTCGACAACTGTCCATAAGGACGATACCACGGTGTGCGTGGTAGTTTCTGGAAACCAGGAAGTGGTATGGTGGGATGGGAGCCATATCGGGACACGTGGTACCCAAAACGATAGGGATGTGGCAGCGTAAGAGGTTTTGGAAGTTGGGTCATCTCTTTACTTGAGCGGGCGACACGTGGAAGTTGAATTCCAAACCCTCCATCAGTTGACGATGGTGATCATTTTGAAAGGGTCACACATGGAACCTAGAAATCAAATGGGCGACAGCTGGCTTTGCAATCCATCTGGACCCAAGGTGGGTCGGTTTACTTGATTTTCTTTCCGCATTTGAGTCTGGGATCCGCTTTAACCTTGTTCAGCTACGGGCAAGCACTCCACTGACGAGCTTCTTCTTCGAAGCGTGGGATAGGGTCCAGCGGGACAACTTGGACCACGTTGAGGCCTGAACATCTCATTTAGACCCGACAGATGTTGAGACCGTTGGGAATCTATTGCCCCTTCTTTTGAGATTCAATCTCCTCGCCTTCTGTCGCCCATAGACTTAGACCTTGGCTTTGTCTGCCTCTAATTCCCTTACCTCCTCAGCTACCTGCTTGGTGGAGATTCTCCCATTGAGATCGCTGCGTGAAGATGAGACCGAGAAGTGGGTCCATTTCTCATTCAGCCCATCTCGTTGCACCAGTTCAGATTGCTCCTCTGCAGCTAGGGGCTAAGAGGGTCTAGACGGCGTTGAAACTGTGGATGAAATCGACCATCTAATTCGTGTCGGTCCGAGGATGCCCTTAGGAAGGTTTTCTGTTCCATTCTCGTTAGCCGGTCAGACAATGCCAAGATGAAGTGGGGTGTCAAGGCTCGAGAGCTTGCTCGATTACAGTGGAGGATGTCGGATGGGAAGGGAACTGGGGGTGCCTAATACCAAGTACCTGTTTTGGGCGGGATTCCATCTGTCTGTTTATGAAGATGTTCTCATGGAATGTTAGGGGCATTTGTGATGGGTCGAAGCGTGCTAGCGTGAAGAGGATTATTGCGATGACCAACCCGACTGTCATCACGCTTCAAGAAATGAAATGGGGCAGCTGCGACCGGGTCAAAGTTGCGTATGTGCTTGGAAGCAACGGCTGGGGTTATATTGGAGTTGATTCAGTGGGAGTCTCGGGGGGTATTCTGGTCGCCTTGAATTCATTATTGTTCGACAAAGTTGATGATGAGGTTGGGCTGTATTTTACTTCAGTCGTTCTTCGGAACAAGGACACTGGAAAAATTTGGACGTTTTCGGGTGTATGCGGACTGTCTAATGATAGACACCGAGGTGATTTCTCGTTCGAGCTTGCTGCAGTTGCAGTCAGATGGGATCACCCTCTTTGCTTGGGGGGGGAGATTTCAACGCTATTAGATGGGCTCATGAAAATTTGGGTGGGCTGCCGAATTAGGTCGTGATGCCGGAGTTTAACTCATTCATATCTGATTGGGAGTTGATTGACGTCCCTCAATCGGGTTCTAGATTTACTTGGTTCAATCTTCAGGAGGCTCCATTGTTTAGTAGGCTCGACAGGGTTCTATGTTCATCCAAGTGGATGGACATCTTTCCGGATGCAAGATTAGAGGGATTAGCCAGGGCTGCCTCGGATCATCGCCCTTTACTGCTTAGTTGTGCGTCTCGAGGGAAGGAATCGTCCCCTTTTCATTTTGAAAATATGTGGCTGCTTGACCACAATTTTCAAGCGGCGGTTTCTTCTTGGTGGAGCGAATCAAGTCGTGGAACAGAGAAGTTTACGAGCTAGTTCACATCACAAAAGAGTATTTGCTTCTCTGGCAGAAGAGATTGACAATCTCAAAGAG
Organism: Chloranthus sessilifolius; assembly: GCA_021018995.1. Classification (NCBI taxonomy): domain Eukaryota; kingdom Viridiplantae; phylum Streptophyta; class Magnoliopsida; order Chloranthales; family Chloranthaceae; genus Chloranthus; species Chloranthus sessilifolius. Next base: position 89,343,438 of record CM037595.1, read on the forward strand.
CACTAGGACCTCTCGGATGCAGAAAAATAAGAGAGAATGCAAAAAAAATCTGAATTCACCGACAAATGCATGACCGAAGAAGTGTGCTGGAGGCAAAAAGCCAACTTGCAGTGGCTCAGAGCGGGAGATCAGAATATCAAGTTCTTCCATGCGGTAGCCAACGCTTGCAACAAAATCAGCTACTTGGGCAGCATCGTTGTTGATGGAGTCACCTACTCCGAGTATGAGCAAGATCTGGTCCCACACAGTTAACTTCTATTCCAATCTTTCCACTAACGAGGGTCTAGCTCGGCCGGAGCTGGATGGGCTAGCCTTTCAATCCATCTCGGAGGATGTGCTCGTGGATGTGGAGCAGCCTTTTACGGAAGACAAGGTGTGGCGTGCAATCAAGTTTGGTGGTAAGAACAAATCCCCGGGGCTTGATGGCTTCACATTAGAATTTTTTCGCTCCTTTTGGCCGATCATCAAACTGAACCTGATGGAAGTGCTTCAGGAGTTCAACTCCTCCAGATTCATAGGTCGAAGCCTCAACTCCACCTTCATCACTCTCATTCTAAAAAGGGGCGGGGTAGAGGACCTATCTGATTTCCGACCGATATGTCTCAGTAATTGTTTATACAAGATCATTGCCAAAGTTCTGGCCTACAGACTCAAACCGTTAATGGGCAAGATTATTCAGTCAACCAGGGAGCTTATGTCTCAGCCATCTTAGCCATCATTGGCTTAACCATTTTGCCTCTGCATCTTGGATTGTTTGGAGCACTTCTATATTTTTCCTTTTGCTTCTTGTTTTGTGCTTTCTACTTTGGTCCAGATGTCTTTGTATTGTCCTTCCAACAGCTTGCTGGCTTTCAATAAAATCTTTATTACCGATAAAAAATAAAAAATATTTATGCTCTAACTTGAGGGGGAGTGTTGGTGTGTCTCTTATAGGGATAACAAGTTGAAATCCAATGGAAATAAATTTGAATTAAATATGAAAACTAGACACTAAAATAGAAACAACAAGCATTATTGAAGAGGAAGGAGGAAGAAGAGAGGGGCAGAGGAGACACGGTTTGCTGAAGAGACTACATCTTTGCTTCACTAGAGATCCCAAAGTTCGAAGGCTTGGCTCTTATAAGGAGCAACAACCTAAGACAAAAACACAACCTACTCAATGTGGAACTAATCTCCACAACTAAAACACTACACTACTTATTTGCTTCACTACTAAGATAACATACTAACCATTGACACTCAAACACAGATCTCATACATTTCACAAGCATCTCACACTCATCTCATGCTCATATCTCTCATCCATACATCTAACACTCTGCTTCAAGTTGAACATCGATGACAGTTATGTTCAACTTGCCAATTACAAGAAAGACTCTAAACCATCTCTCCCCAACATTGATACGGCGAAATAACACCATAAGGTCGATGAAGAAGGCTACACATCACAGTAGTGACAAAGGCCATAAGAACGCTAACAGGCTGCATACAACAATAGTGTATGTCTCACATCATCATTATTTGGAGGGACAACAGGCAGTTATAAAGGGTGTCATACATCATCACACATGCAAATATAACTTAGCAAAAATAAAATAAATAGAGGACAAAGAGATACATGGATCTCAAAAACAATGAGATGTGAGAGAAAACCACAACTACTCTATGAGTAACACACATGTTCAAGGCAATAGACATGGATTTCAGGCATAATAACCACGGTTCCCAAGCAGCAATAGCAAGATCCAACAAGTATTTTCACGGATTTTGGGGCAGCATCAACAAAACACATTTTCATGGATCTTGAGACTTCACAAACTACAAGGTAGGAGCATCCATTGTTCAAAATCTCATCTGATACCGGTACATATCGGACGATACGTACCAGTATCGAAGGTCACCGGTACGATACATTCAAAGTATTGTACTGGTGCATGCCATATGTTTTGGCAATGAACCGAATGATACATACCAATATATCATCCGGAACCAGTATGTATCGTCTAATACGTACCGGTTTTGGAGTTGGGCCATATGTACCGGAAAACTTGTATTTTAACCGATGGGAGCATCTATAATCTATGTAAATTTTTTTTCGATAGTATTAGACTTGAATGAAAAACATACCCCTATTTAGAGTACACAACCTATTTAGTAATATAAAAATTAAAATACAAACATACCAAGCAATCAGGGCATAGTTGGTTTTCTACATATTCTAAGTTGGGAGAACTAAATAATGATGACTGAATGGAGAGATCATTTAACGAGTGAAAGGACAGTAACTTATAACGAACGGATAAAGAGAAGAACTAATTACAAGAAATGTGAAGAAAATAATAAATAGTGGTTGGACGCAGAAAAGACAAAGAAAAGAGAGCAATATTGGGAGGAAGAAACATTGAAATGAAGATTAAGAAAGAGAAGAAAAGAAGATGAAACAAGAGTAGAACAAAAATAGGAGAAAGTAGAGGAAGAAGTAAAAGGAACATGAATTTGATGGTGATGATTTCTAGCTTTTGGTTTAAGAATTCTTTCTTCCCAAGGCCTTAACTTTGATGAGATGAAAGCATATGATGGATCCTTTTAATAATAGTGAGAGTGAAAAAAATCTTTAGGACATATACCATAACTTCAAAGGAAAGTAAAATACCTTTATGTAAAGTGATTACTTAGTATACAACTCAAGGGGTTGGGAGCAAGCATAAAAAAATAAAAATACCTAGTGTAATAGGATTAAAGCAGAAGCTCACAGCGCTGGTTATGCACTACGGTCCTATGGAGGATTTGTGCGTATGACTTTTTTTTCAATGGTAATGCCTAAGATGGGATCGAATGTGCGACCTCAAGGGTGCAATATTATCAACATTCCAATTGAGCTATAAGTTTTACCCAGAAATCTTTTGTTTTTCACTATTACTATTATTTGAATGGGTAAGTTGTGTATTTATGTATTTATATATGCAACGTATGTATGCCAGATGAATACCACTGCTGGGAATATATTGGAAGTTGGTACTTGGTAATAATATTCCATGAGGACCCATCCATGCTTTTTTCAGGAATTTCTTCTTTGCTTTATTTTCTAGACATAAATTTTTTTTGCAATGGGTATGTGTAAATCGAAAAATGATGTAAAAATGAACAAGAATTGGACTCGAGGTACTTAGGCGCTATTTTTATGGACATTATAAATGTTGCGAGGTGTATGCGTAAATCTGAAAATGATGTAAAAACAAACAAGAAGAATTGGACTCGAGGTGCGTAGTCACTATCTTTAAACTCTAGTCGCTCTACTTGAGTGAACACTCAAGTTTGCAAATGGGTTCCAGTGAGACATTTTCAGATACAACAAGCCCAGTCTCTTGGTTGTGATCCATTATCTTCCAATGGTAAGAGAATTTCCCCAAAAATCTCTAAAGCACCTAAACAAAACATAACAAAGTTTTGGACTAGTATGCTAAGAAATTCGAAAAAATCTAATGTCTCTTGATCTATGCCCAGAGATCTCCTTTTATAGATCTTAAGTAACTTTTCAAGCAGTATCTATGAGAGTTATATCAACAACCATATAGCGGGCGGCTCAGATCTCTCAAAACTTCAACTATTTCATCTGGCGGTCAGATGAACAGTTGCACCTTTGCATTCAAATATCTCTGAAAAGTTGCACACCGTTCAAACGGTCATGAAGAGTTTAATTCAAATGGTCACAATATGCGCCACTATGGTTCATGATTGACTAATCCGTTTGGCCCATTTGATCCAAATGAACCCACTTATCATTCGACTCGAGTATCTATTTGCATGCAACAGCCAAAATGTCCATTACCTTACAAATTAACCCATGAAACCCAAGTATCTAAAGCAAGTTGAAAGAATAAATATATTTATTATATTACAAAAATAATAAATAAACATGTTTGTTTGGAAGAGACTAGAATACCCTCAGTATTATTAGTGGAGTGCTGACCACTCCAAATAGATGGTATAAGGCTGTGAAGATGGTGATGAATATTCTTTAGTTGAATGAAACTGTCATTTTCAAAAAAGAAAATGCCAGAAAAATTATTGTATCTTCTCAGAATGACCAACCATACATTATTTCACAAGAAAGTACAAGTTCCTTGAATTTTTTAAATGGCCGACACTAACAATATCTTTGAGCACAGATGTAAAAAATAAATAACAATGCTAAATGTAAGTGCTTATAACCATGATTATAGTCTTGGATTGCGAAGCCAATGCAACTGATAGCCTTTTTTTTAGTTACGGCGTATTGGACATGCCACCCCACATCCTAAATCCCTCATGTCAAGTTTATTGATATTTTAATCAGTTATTAATTTTATGATTAATGGGGTGTCACCGACATCAAAGATAGAGCACTCGCAAGTGCACTTGTTTTGCCACGCGACACACATTCTCGACCAATCTAAGTCATCCACTTGCAAATCATCATGTCACCCATCAAAGGGTTATAACCATTCCATCCAGGCTCATTGTTCCTATCTAATTTAGGGTACATATTGAAGTGCTTGGATTGGGTGGTACTAATTCGCTGATATATATATATATATATATATATATATATATATATATATATATATATATATATATAAAGAACGGTGTGCATGCCCAAATGGTCCATGTGGCACCCAAAACACTGTTTTGGTGCCACGTGGAGCTCAGATGCATTGTTTAGCTCAATTTAAAAACAAAAATCAATTTTTTTAAGACAAAAGTCAAACATTGACTAATTGCAATTGCACAAATTTTCAAGGCTAAAAAAAAATGGAGTTGAGTTTTCGAATTTTTTAAAGGATTATCTAAACAAGGCAACCCTGCTCTACGTGGCACCAAACAATGTTTTGGATGCCATGTGGACCTACACTCACCGGGTCCGGTCACAGTACCTTACTGCTGTTTATATTTACACACACACACACACACACACACACAGATATATATATATATATATATATATATATATATATATATATATTGTGCTAAATGAAGTTCCAATAATCTCTAAACACTTGGAGAAAGTGGATTGGCCAAAAACGTCTTGTGCCTCACGTGGAACCACATGGCTTAAAGTTTTTCCGATGAGGGGTGCCATCTATTGACGTAGGTGACCTGAGTCAACATAAAGTTTTTATCATTTTATCGAGGTGATCCATGCCAACCACAATCATTCAAATATTTATAAAGGGGGAAAGGGGTATGTGGTGATACTCATTGTTATATCATAACTCGTATTGAATTCTTATAGATTGGAACTGAGTATGACGATAGGTGTGTTCGTCTTCTCTTAAAAAGCTAGTAGGTTCACCTGATGATTCGAGCCTCGGGTTTCTCCGAAGTGATAATGCCCGAAGATATGTTAAACAGCTTCCACAATATCCAAAGCAGCAATTTTCTGTGAGGTTTCCCAACATGTCTCTTGGAGCTGTTGATTTGCTAGAGAAGATGCTTGTGTTCGATCCAAGCAAGCGTATAACAGGTACGTTAAGTCAACAACAACGTTGAGCATTACGGCCCTTTTTAGAGGCTGTGTCGCTTTCTGGTAGCTGATTCCTACAAAAGTGGGAACCCGGAAGGGGGTCAGAGCAGCTTTCGAATTTTCGCCTAGCTTTAAAACTCTTTAGCTTTTGCGGGAATCAGTCGGGTGAGAAGGTTCTCTCATACATCCAGAGTCTCTTTACAGAGCCTGGAACTTATCCCAGGGCTCTGAAAAGCATTGCTAAACAGAGGATACATTGCAAACCATTGGCTTCTTTCAAGTTATTTTGTTCGTAACAAAATTTCTGTTTGCAGTTGAAGAGGCAGTATGCCACCCATACTTGTCGTCTCTCCATGATATCAATGATGAGCCCATTTGCTCGACGCCTTTCAATTTTGACTTTGAGCAGCCTTCAGTGACAGAAGAAGATATCAAGGAGCTCATCTGGCGGGAATCTTTGATCTTTAATCCAGAACCAATGAAACACTAGGAAATTGCTGGTATGTGTTACATATTCCTAAAAATAGTGTGTCGTTTGCTAAAAATAGAACCAGTCTCATCCCATTATAGATTAGGGTGTTCCCATCCCCAATTTTTGGCCAAGTGGTGTACATTTTTAGCAATCCAATTCAATAAAGTGGCAACTCATATTGGAAACTACCATAGGCCCAAAGATCAGAGTCAAATCATCGGAAGATTTGAACCATTCGATCCATGCACTCTAATATGGACGTGTGGATATTGTTTTCAATGATTTATACTAAAGTGCACTGATGGGATGGTTCCAAATCTATTATACGCTTGATTCTGTGGCTAAGACGTGGCAATTATGAGCTTCTAGTTGGACTTCTTGGATTGACCAAAGATGTATGCTACATGGCACAAAAGTGGGCTGCCATGGCCCTAATCTTTGTACTAGTAATCAGCAGAAACGGTATCTTATTTCACCTGTTTTTTTCATGTAATGTTCAGACAGCTGTAGAGCATTCTTGATGTAAGGTGAATAATACAAATTTGCTTGATGTAAGGTGACAATTTTGTTAAAAAATTAGAAAGTTATACGTCTTCCATAACTAATAACGCAATAATTGATGATTGTGTTTATTAATTGATAGATACCCTTTTTTGTTGCAGATCAGATTTGGTTAGGCTACTCTGTACTTTGTTTGCCTTCGCAGATCATGCAGTTTATTATCTACTTGTAACTTATGGACAACTTGAAGAATTATAGGGGATTTGTTCAGGACCTGATGCAAGCAAAGGGTGCTTCTTTTCTGGTGATGCTGATGGTGAATTGGGAGAGTGAAATTGTACACAACACGCCCTTCGGAAAGTTTATTATGTAAAGTAGTAGAATTTTCTGGTATTTATTTCCAAATAAAAGTTTAAATTATGAAAAATTGCTGCAATGTATAATAACTTACACTCTTTTCTTGGTCTTGTTAATATGCAAGGCTAGAGTTCGTCTATTGAAATGCTGTTAGTCAGGTATCTCACTGCTCTAATGATTAGATAAACACCCGGCAATCAGGGAGAGACAAACCAGTAGGTACTCTACCTGAATGCATGGAAACTGTCAAGTGTGTGTGTGTGTGTGTGTGTGTGTGTGTATATATATATATATATATATATATATGCTAAACTCACCGGACAATAACACCCTTCTTAAAGGGCATTTTCATAAAATTAAGTGGGACATATTAGCAAAGTTGGACTTAATAATAAATGAGGACACCTCATTTATTTCAATTACAAGCACCTCATTTCCTGCAAACACCTCATTAATTATTTAGTTCAACTTTACTAAAATGTCCCTCATAATTATATATAGTATAGATGAAAATTTACTCATACTTGAGTTCGAGTTCTTTTAATGATCACTACAGTTTGCTACTTTACCCATGAATCCGGCATGAGTACTTGATTTCTTTGCATGGCTTACATCTTATTTTGTTGAGATTATATTTGTGCCGACCTTAAATTGATGAGACAAAGTGAGGATGATAATAATAGTGTTCTGCTCAGGGTTACCTAATTCGCTAGGTACCCCTGCGAACTAGTTCGCGTTTGGTTTTCTCCGGTTCACTACCAGTGGGATCTTTATTTTCTTCAATTAATATGCAAAAATGTTGCGAGAGCTCAAACCCTGAGCAAACCTATGATGCATCACACACCTAACCAACATATGAAATGCATATGTCTGATCACATCCCCATTATGTTGGAAGCGTTGCCCGAGGCGGAAGTTGGGGTTCTGAAATCTGAAATATGTGGTCACTAGATTCAGCTTTTAATGAGGTGGCCCTGAAGTGGTGGGCCGAGGTGCTGGTGGTTGGTTTGGCGGAGTTTGTGATCATCTCAAGGCTAAGGCTTTTAAAGGAGAAGATGGAGGAGCGGAATAAATTGTCCTCGGCAATGTTAAGGCTAGAATAAATGATATCGTTGGTGACATGCAAAGTTTTGATAGGCTTGAGGAAGAGGGTCTGCTGAGCGCTCAAGAATTTGAGAAAGGGAAAGTCTCTCCTGGAGGAATATAAAGTTCAGGCTTTGTAAGAGATCAGTTGGAGGCGAAAGCCTTGAAATGGCTGGGTGAAGGAGAGCAACAAAAATGCCGCTTTTTTCACATGATGGTATGGTTGATGGGTTTCGGGTTGAGGGTAATGGTCAAGTATTATAAAGATTATATTGTGATGACGGATGGGTGATGCTGATCATTGATGGGCTTGATAGTCTCTGACAAGTACCATGTTCCTGAATCCCGCTGGCTTTCGAGTTGGCATTTGCGGTCTAGTTTGGGATGGTGCGGCGGAATTCGGGTCTGATTGAATGACACTTTCACATTTGTGTCAATTTCCAAGTGGGCAATGGGCAATGGGCGTTGGGTCAAGTTCTGGCACGATGCCTTGTGGGGTAAAGTCCCTCTTCGTTCTTTTTTCCACACCCTCTTTGAAGTGTCGGTTGAGGATAAAGAAGCTACAGTTACTGATCTTCTGAGCGAGATTGAGCTTGTATACTGGAGTATTTACTTTATGTGGCCTCTGGTGGAGTTGAGCCTGCTGGATGACCTGCATCGTGAGCTGAGCACGTTTAGGCCAGTGATTGGTGCGGCCAACAGGAGATCTTGGGTAGCGTCGAGTAATGGTTTATTTTTAATGAGATCCTTGTTATAGGTGGCTGATAAGGTAGCTCTTATCTCTTGCCCATTGTCTGATCATTATTGAAGGGTGGTTCCAGCGACTCCATGTGAGCTAACTTTTCCTTGGTGTGTTGCTTGGGAGTAAATCAAGATGAGGATGATAATGCTTAGGAGGTGACGTATGGCTGTTGCTCGAATTTGAGTAATTTGTTTTGACTGGACAGAGACCACCAGCCACCTCTTACCGATTGCTCCTTCTCTGCTGCCGTTTCTCCCTGTCCCTGTTTAGCTGTTTCATGGTGCTTCCCCAGTTCTTGTCGACAATTAGTTGCTATGTGGCACTCAGTGCCGTTCCGTAATGGAGGTAGGGTCCTTTGGCAGCTTGTGTTGCTGTCTGTTCTCCTGGCGGTTTGGAGAGAGCGCAATTATCAGATATTTAGGTGGAAAAGGTGGCCAGTGGTCTCTGATCTGTTCTTAGGCTCTGCCAACTTCTGTGTTTGCTTCCTCTTCGCGGTTGGAGATCCTCAGGTATTGAACAATCTTGCTTGATCCGGGTTAACACGGAAAATCCGATTGCTGGTGCCTGGTTGTCCTTTTGGTGTTGTTTTTGTTTTCTTTTGTTTTGTTCTTTTTTTTTCCTCCTTTTGGTTGATTGCTAGTGAGAATCTACTGGTGTGCCTCCTGCTGCACCTTTCTTTGTTGTTTGAATAGAAGTTGCATTACCAATCAAAACAGAAAAAAAAAAGTTCTCCACAAATACATTCTTGAAAAGTCGAATTATATATCTATATCTATTATAAATATATAAACTTACATGCATATTTATATTTAAAACTGATCATACCCCAAGCAAACCAGATTCGTCTGATAGCAGCGACCCACAAACCTAAATCTGAACCAAGCGAACCAGTAAACCAGGTTAAATTGTAGTTATTTCAGTTTGGTTTTATGTCTATGGTTGATTACTTTAGATTCACACAGGGACTGAACTTTAACTTATATATTTTGCATTATTTGACATAGGAGAAGCCTTTCAAAACATATTTATATATTAACATGACGAACAAAGGTCTAGAGTCAAATGAAGCCAATTATATGGCTTCACCTCTTTCTTATTTTTCTTCCTTATATCATAAATCAGCTAGAAGCTTGAAACAGCTAATCTATGTTCTTAGTTCCTACTATATGGAAAAAATTTACTCAAAATAAAACTCTTAACTAATGTTTCTTGCTATTGTAAGAGCACACTTGAAATTGAACATCTTCAATAGGTAGCTTTTCAGATGGGAATGGGCACATTCTCTTTTGTGCTCCCTGATCAGCCAGCAATTTGCACGGCTTCGGAGTGACACTGCTTGAAACTCCCTTAATGTCAGTGCAGTTCCATGGGAGATTCTTCTTCCTATCTGCGTCTGCCATCCCAACTGTCACATTAGATATGCATATTTTGGTAAAGGGCGATTCCTTCAAACCCTCCAATTTCCCAGCCATGGTGACATTTTCGGCCACCATATCGCTATAACTAATCCCGTAAACCTCGGGAATTGCTTTAGGGTCATAATGCTGATCAGGGTGATCCCCATAAGCGCCTGTCATCCAAAAGACATACTTCATGTTTTTCATTGTCATCCTTCTTACGTATATGTCCTTCACGAAATTTCCCCTTCCTATGGCCGTTTTGATTCTAACTCCAGACTCGGTATCGATGGCTGTGATGTCTTCAGCCCTGACGTCCTTGATCCCACCAGACATCTCACTGCCTAGGGCGATGGTGGCACTGGTGGGTGAAATGCAGGTGAGCCTTCTTATGATTACTTGTTGGGTTGGCAACCCAACGGCGATTCCGTATTCGTCCCAACCACTCTTTATGGCAATGCAGTCGTCGCCGGAAACTATATAGCAATCCTCAATACGAACATTGGAACAGGAATCTGTACAAGAGGAGATGAAGGTAAATTTTTACGAGGGAAACAGCTAAAGAGTTCATTTTTTTTATATTGAAATTTAGGATACAAATTCTGAGCATTAGACAAATTGATATTGAAAGAATTAAATATAGAAATTAAGTGAATTAGGCAATTTTTTATATTGTATAAGGTAGCTTTATTAACACCCACGGCATAACGTATCAAAAATCGGCCGATGCCGATACCGATACGTATCGGTTTCTCAGCAAACCGATATGTATCTGTATCCTAAATCGACTATTGGATACTGGATCGGCCGATACATATCGGGTATTGGCCAAGTCGTATCGGTCCTCGGCAAACCGATAATCGAGACCAATACCGATTTTGATACCTTGCTTGGAAGGCACCTACGCTAAATACCATTGATTGCTTTGAATCAAACAATGAAGATTGTTTTTCGCCCCAATCTTCTACCAAATGGACCTGGAGACCATGAGTGTACTGTCAAATGGTCAATTTTTAATTCCACGTGCACAGATCTCAACAAAGTGACTCTAAAATCACAACTCACCACACTCAAAAGTGATTTTAGAGCCATTTTTTTTAGATCGGTGCCATGTGGAATGAAAGACTGACTGTCTAATGGTATAACCATGATCTCAAGATCCCTTATATGGAAGATTCGAGTGAAAACGGATCTCCATCTTGCGATTCAAAGCAATCAATGATTGTTGGGGTAGTTGCCCTCCAAGATTCAGTGGGTATTAATAAAGCTACCCATTATATATAGAATATGTTAGCGTGTTAGCGTCTATGCGTCCCTAACAAGATGAATAGGGTTTAAAGTGCAGAGTTTAGGGGCATTAAGTTTTGGGGAGATTGCTAACGTCCCAAGAAGGCTAGGGTGTTAGAGCTTAGCAAAACGAGGCATAAACGGTGATCACATGTTAGTCACTGCTACCAATGAAATTTGCGGACAAAAGATAGGACGTGCATCATAACACCGCGGTGATCATGCACTGAATCTAGTGAGAATAGTAATCCGGGTAGGAAACTAACCTGGATTGATTCCATCAGTGTTCGGTGAATGGATCGGAGCAAGGATCGTAACGCCTTGGACGATAACGTTTCTGCAATGTCAATTTTCCAAATAAATTCAGAGAGAAAATAAAAGGATTCTACATTTTACGGCCGCCACGACAATTGCCTATATCGGTTGCTAACGATTCATACTGTGAACTTGTTTGCAGACTGTTACCCGTAACGTTATTTTGCAATCAAATCGCGATGTGATCTAGATTCTAGTATCAACAAGTCCATCAACATCGACTTGTTGACTGATTTTGACTATGCTGGTTAGAAAATTTCAAACAGTAATAACAGATCTGATCTGATATAAATTTTAAAATACTGCAAAGAAAAGCGCGAACCTGCAGTAAACAGGATGAACGTTCCACGATGGAGAGTTGACGAAAGTGAGATTTGTGATCTGAACTTTATCTGAGAACATTATTTCAAGCAGGTAAGGGCGCGTAAATTTAAGCTGCCCCTGGTGAAATTTATCCCACCATTGAGATCCTTGGCCGTCGATCGTGCCGTTGTCACCTGAACACATGTTAATGCTCAACACACAATCAATCTATGGCCTATAAATAATTCTGGAAAAAAAAAAGGAGATTTAGATTTAATTATATATATATTTATATTACCTGTAACTACAACATCAGTAAGGTTAGTTCCGAAAATGAGGCTGCTATACCTTCCACCTGGAGCATCCCTTCCTCTCCCATAAGAAGGCAATGGAGCAACAAGAGGCCAATCAATCTCGTCCTACAAAAATATTCTCTAAGGATGTCAGATGTATCGGTTTTAAATATCGGCCACTCATTTTTTGTGATGATCAGACTACTCGATTTCGTGGAAGTGATCTGTTATTACTTATGCTGATGGATCTGACCCCTTAACAATGAAGAGAGCCTTCTCTTAGGGGCGGATTAAGGGGGTT